>CANTUV010000013.1:15000000-16250000 GCA_947685225.1 Garcia nutans | reverse complement strand
ATTCTTCTACGGGTTATTCACCATTTGAGCTTGTTTATGGTTTTAACCCATTAACTGTACTTGATCTTATTCCTTTACCTTCACATGAGCTTGTTAGTTTAGATGGAGACAGGAAAGCAAAATTGGTGAAGGCTTTGCATGAGAAAGCTCGAGTTAATATGGAGAAAAAGAATAAGTCATATGCTAATCGAGCGAATAGAAGATGCAAGAAGATAGTGTTTGCTCCTGGGGATTGGGTTTGGGTACACTTCCGAAAGGAGAGGTTTCCAAATCAAAGGAAGAATAAGCTTGATGCACGTGGTGATGGTCCATTTCAAGTGTTGGCAAAGATCAATGATAATGCATACAAGATAGACTTGCCTGGTGAGTATGGTGTTAGTACTACTTTTAATGTGTCTGATTTATCTCCTTATGATGATGCAGATTTGAGGACAAATCTTTTTGAAGAGGGGGAGAATGATACGAACCAGCCATGAGGTAAGGATCCAGTGGTGCTTCCAAATGGGCCATTGACTAGGAGCAGAGCTAAGAAGTTTGGAGCAGCTATGGGATTGCATATTCAAGATCAAATTTCAAAGGAAGTGACTGAAATGGCAATGGAAAAGTGCACAATAGAGCTTGAAGAAGGCACACCAAAGCTGATTATGATGCTTAGTGTGAATATGGAAGCTAAAGGCTAGCTAAAGAGGTCCAACGTGCAAGAAAGGTCCATGGGGGTTCATATACAGCCTTGGAAAGTAATTTAAGGCCCATGGACAGCCCAAATAGTGTGGGGCGTGTTCTTATTTTAAAGGGTTTTAGTTTGGCCCTTTTTTTTTTACTTTATATTTTCCTTAGTGGGTTAGGATGTATGGTTTCCTATTTAGTTATTTCAGAATATTAATTTGTTTCCATACTTTATATTTTCCTTAATGGGTTAGGATTTTGACTTTGTAGCTTTCCTTTTCCCATTAGAATTAGGGTTTCGGATTTATGTGTGCCTTTTAGTATAAATAGGGCCTTATTTTTCTTGTAAGGACACTTTATGACAAATTAAATTCTCAATTTTCTTATTGAAAATTTCAGCCATCATAGAACAGGAGTGGATTCTCTTTTTCTTTTGATTGCATCAAGAATTAGATTTACTTATCAATTTTGATTGTGGCGTTCTTCTAATTCGAGCTTCCTAAATCCTTCCGTTATAAGTGTTCATGCTTTGTTAAGCAATTGGGTGCTTTAGAAGGTGGTTTTCCTTCGTTCTTGGTTTTCTTCTATCAATCGTGCGTTGGGGTTTGAGGCCTTCATTGCCATAGGGTTCTGCGTCACTAATTGTGTATAAAATATGTATTTATCAACTATCCCACACTTAACTCTTTGCTCATCTTCAAGTAAAGTCAAAATTAAACCGTCACCTTCAGAAAGTGCCTTGCTCATGTTCTTTTTGACTGCCACATTTAGAACAGAACAGCGGAGCAATATCTACTTGGTTTTGGAACTTGCTCTTATCGTTGTTGCTTTTTGACTGCCACCTTCAGAAAGTTCCTTGCTCATATTTCTTAATATTTTAATTTAATTAGAACTGGAATAGCGGGGCAAAAATTTATTTTCTCTTATTCTAGAAAGCTTTTTGGCCCTAGAGTCCAAAATAAACATAGGAGTATAATTCCACAAATCATAGCAACTTCCTTAATGTTCATTGCAAAAATTCATTTAGAAAGGTCAAAAATAAACATAGGCATTACTAAAAGGCAGAGTTTATATTACTTATAGAGTTCATAAGGGTAATTTCTATATCAACATAATGCAAGAAATTCTAAAACTTCCAAGTAATTTAAATATCATGAAACAAAGACAAAATAAGTTGAATATAATAGACCCATGAAGTTGAATTAAGAGTTTTCATTTTTGCATCAAAATTCTCAAACAAAAAAAGGTTCAACAATTTGACAGCAAACTTAAGCTTCATAAGCAAAAGGCTAAAGATGAATAAGTACAAAAATTTAAATCACCCTACCCCACACTTAGGAACTAGAATTATCCTTATGCAAAAATTAGAAAGATAAAGGAGAGAAGAAAGAAAAGCAAAGGTTAGAATACTCCCTTGAAATGCTGTATGGATAACTAATACAAAGTTGGTGCTAGTGCAATGGAGATAATTGTTCTTGACTGCCTCTTCTACATATTCATCCAACTTTTGCTCAATCCGATCCAAGCATGCACTATGGCGATGAAGGATACCTGCAATCTCAGCGTACTTGGCATTCATAAAAGTATCTAATGATTTAATGGATGCCAAAATATGCTCAAGTGTCACCAAAGAGGGAGGGGGACTAGGGGTATCATTTGGCAACTCAGCTTCTTCGATAGCTCATGCTTCCACATCTATCAAAATGTATTAATCCCCTAGCTTGTGAGATAAATGCATAGATTTAAGAGCTTCTAAATTAACAAATTGAATTTCTACAGTTGGGGTTCCTAAATTTATTAGCCCAAGATGATTTTCTATGGCAGTAATCATTCCCCCAACTAAAAATCCCCCTTATCATTTTGTGCTACAAGTGATAGATGGTGGAGAAATAGTGCTCCCCCATTTACCCGTTGCCCATTTTCTATACACCAAAGAATAAATAACTCAAAATTTGTCAGAGTTCCATTGCTAGTGTCTCTACCAAATATTGTGTGACTAAGCACTCTATGCATATATCTATGTGAGGGCTTTATGAATTTGAAAGCTTTAGAGCAACTAGCTTTAAAAAGTTCATCATGTGGAGCATATTATTTCCAAGCATTGATAGCTAAAAAAGCTTCATGGGACTATGTTTTCAAAGCAAGGTTGGGGCATCTAAAACCATCATTTGGAAAACCAAAAATAGCATTTAGTTGAGGCAAAGTCAGAGAAAAATCTAAATTGAGCATTCGAAAGTGAATTTGATTAGTATCAGTGCAAGTGTACTTATTAAAATCATATGTAAGTGTGCTCAAAGGGTTCATCTATTGATGGCTTTTGAATGCTAAAAAATTCAGTCCATCCAATTCTCTCAATCAACATAGATATTTCATCAAATAAATGTAGATACTTGATAGTTTCGGGATGGAGATACCTGTTAACACCAAGTGTTCTTTTCTTCAATTTCACATACCTTGCCTTTTTGTTTTGAATGGACAAATTTAATTGAAATTGGAGGTGCAGTGTTTTGGGAAAAGGATAAATTCCCTCTTTTTTGATTGGGCCTACTCGTTTGTTCCTCTTTGGGGCCATGGCTGAAAAAGTAAATTTTAAAGAGTCTGCTGGTGGGTGTACAACTAGATGATGCTACCTGCTGCTTTATGCGGCTGCTAGATTCGCGATTGGTGGATACTAAACTTACTAGCTGGTTTGTCATGCTATTGGTGCTTGCTGGAGTGGCTAGCAAAGTGCAACTGTTAGAACGAGTTGCTGCTGGATGAGCGACTAAAATGGAGGAGCTACTGCTAGGATCGACGCTCGATTTTGGAGGTTGCTGGCAGAGCGACACTGTTGTTCGAATTGTTAGGCACGATATGGACCAGTGATGTGCTGCTTTATGACGTGCAATGTGAGGGCTGAATGTGCTGGCTTATTGCTCTGCTAGTTCTTGACTAGTGGCAGAGGTTTGGCATGATGGAGGTGGCTACTACAAAGGAGAGAGAGAAGAAAGAAAAATAATTATATAAATATGTACTAACGAAAAATAAATAAATTAGATTTAAGGTTTTTGTGAGAGAAAGAAGAAAGAAAAATAAATAAAATAAAAAAGAAAATAAATTATATAAATATGTACTAACGAAAACATATATTCAAATTTTTTTATATATTTATATATTTTTGTTTATAATTTATTTTATTTTTATTGTTATTATTTTTTAAAAAATGCATTTTAAAAAATCTCAAAATTTTATTTATTTTTTTATTTAAAAAATCATAACTAAATAAATGAATAAAGAATAACAAAAATAAAATAAAATAAAATAAAGTAAAAGACAAGTAAAATAAAAATAACTAAATAGATATGCACCTTTCTGCCTAAATTTGGTCTCTTCATCCCATGTTATACACAATTTTGCATGACCATGCAAATGGTTGTGCAACTCTCAGCCTCTTTTTCCTAAATGCACTTAAATTTTGCATGGGTGAATGCATGATCATGCATATGACTATGCACAACTCCTCCCAAAATCTTTCTTCATCACTAAAATCTCCAAAATCATGCCAAACAAAATAAGAGCTATTTTAAACACTTATGCAATTTCAACCAAAAATTTAAAAGCCCACCCCACTCTTAAAACCAGTAACATTAATTAGGATTAAAGAAATGCATTATAAACATTCCTAAAAAAAACTCAAATAAAAAAATATTAGAATACAAAAAATTAGCTCTAAGTTATATCTTTTACTTGAATTTTTTAGCTCTAAGTTTCATCTCTCAATTTGAAGGTCTCGGTTGATGGATCAAACTATCCTTCGAAATATGGCTTAAGTTGACATCCATTGACTTTGAAAATTTCTCCAGATTTCAGGTGTTTAATTTCTATTGCTTCAAATTGGGAAGTGCTCACCACTTCATATGGGCCTCTTCATCTAGATTTAAGCTTACCTGGATATAGTCTTAACTTACTATCATAGAGCAACACCCTTTGGCTTGGTATAAAATCCTTATGGACATGCTTGTCATGCCACTCCTTTGTTCTTTTCTTGTAGAGACTTGCATTTCATATGCCCATTGGCGAAATTCCAGTTCATTAAGCTGCAACAAAATGTTTTTCACCCATATTTTGAACATCAAAATTTAAAAATTTAGTAGCCTAATAAACTCTATGTTTAAGTTCAACTGGCAAGTGACAAGCTTTTCCAATAACTATCCTAAATGGTGATGTACCAATAGGCATTTTAAAAGCCATTCTATATGCCCATAGTGCATCATCTAACTTAATTGCAGAAATCTTTTCTATAGGCATTAACAGTTTTTTCTAAGATTCTTTTTAGCTCATTGTAGACTTCTAATTTTGGCCCTAAGGTAATCTGATCCTAATTAAAAAAGGCCAAACTAAATTTAGTCCAATTTTAAAAGCTTAAACCTAGTTTACAGCTTTGGACTAGGTCTATCCAATTTTAAAAGGCCTAAAGTAAGTCAGTTTAATTTTTTAAACCTTAAACTTGGTATGATTTATTATTTAAAGATCAAAATAAGTTTGATTCAACTTTTAAATATAAAATTAAGCCAGACTGGAATCTAAATATAAAAACATGATGAATTGGCTTAGCCAGCAATGCCTAATTCACCATGGATGGCATACCATGGAGAATTGGCATTAGCTAATTTGCCATGGTCCCTTAATCCAGCCTTAATTCGGTTTGTTAAGTTTCCTAATTAAGATCAAACTTTGTTTAACAGTCAGATTAGCATATTAGGATTTTATTTTAAACTTTCTTTGCCTATAAATAGCAATAATTAATACAAAAAAAGGGGGATTAAGAAAAAACCTCTCAAGAATTATTAAAGGGAAGGCAATATCAATACAACAATAAACATAGAGAACACAGAAGCCAAAATGAACAGCAACTAAAGGGACAATAACTTGATCCTCTGATCATCAAAGCACCAGCCAAGAACTTAACTAATCCAAGTTATCTAAAAGGAAAATGGACAATCTTGATTCAGTAAATTCTACTTGGTGGAGCCTTCAACGCAGGCTTAATTTTCTTTAACCAAATTGATTTCATTACTTATTTATGCTTATTAATTCATTGCATGTTTAAAATAGTAAACAATATTGTAATAGTAGGTTATAGGTTTGAATCAAAATAAATAGAATTTGGTCATCTTATTTTTGTGAATTCTGAAAACCCTAAAACCCTAACTTTGCATATAAAATCCTAAATTGCATAATTAAACCTTGGTTTTTAGAATAAAACCCTAAGTTCATACCTAAAAATCTAATCTTATAATTTTACATATTTTGTTACTAAGAACCCTAGTTTAGGAAAAATCCTAATTTTTATAAATATAAAACCCTAACTTAGATAGAAATCATAATTTATTTGTGGATTGTAATTCTTTGTGATTAACCTTAATTTTCTTTCATTAAACTCTAATTTATTGTTATTAATATTAAACTACATGTTTGGATTATTTGTTATGCTATGAATGGTTGAATGGTGTTAATTTTATTATTTGGATTTAAAGGATGTAAAAGGCTTTTTTCCACTCATAGGGGCCTTATATGTTTAATTTATTTATTTTCTATTATTTAATTTATTTAAAGACTTTGGGACAGTTATAAGAGATACATTTTCACCTTTTGGTGGGTTTTCTATTTTATTTATTTTCTTTGTGGACATTTGGACATTTATAAGGGCATGTTTCCATCTTTGAATGAGTGTCCATTTTATTTGTTTATTTGATTTATTATATAATAAAATATTTTTTTTTCAATAATTGCATTTAGTATGAATAATATTATAATGCTTAAGAATTTAATAATATTTAGACCTGAAAAGGAGGCTGGTTTCAATGAACCGTACGTTATGTGGGTGCTGGGCTATTTCTCACATTCCCTATGCATACCAAACTTTTCGAACCCAGTAAGGGGTTGGAAATTCTTTAAGAATCGAGTTATCCACCCCTTTCTATTTTCCCTGCTCATCTGGGTGGCGACTCCATTTTCTCTGGGTTTGAGTCTGTGTTCTTTAAGGCCTTGAGCCTAATAATGTTGAAGTCATAAGAACCATTCTACATGGGAGTGGGGACCAAAATCCCCGCTCGCACTCATGGTTAGAAACTTCTACTTGCCCACTCGTTTGTGCATGGTAAGGTTTAGATACCTTGTACCTAGCCCCATATTTTTTCAATATTTCTCTAAATTGGTGATTACAAAAGTGTTTACCACTATCACTAATAATTGCTTGTAAAATTATTTTGCCTAAGGAATTGAACAACAATTTTTAAGTCATTGGTTCTAGTGAGAATAGCTTCTATCCATTTTGACACATAATCAACCGCTACTAGTATATATTCATTTCCATACGAAGATGGAAAAGGTCCCCAAAACATCAAAAATTTCACACACAGGAATGTTCGTTAGGGGCATTTAATGCCTTTTTGAGATATTACATGTATGTTGACAATGGTCATAAGTACATGTAACACCCCTATACCCCGTATACGCACGCTACATACTACACCTGTAATATACATATACCGAATACATGAGTGCTACGGTTTATAATAAGCAAACCGATCTTTCAATTTAACAATATTATAAGAAAACTTAAATCATTCAAATTATATTATATAGTACAATAGATAAAACATTTATTTGATTCGCAGAGGAAAATATAGCGGTATTTACAAATACATATACATCAAAATCCATGTTTTACAAAACATAAAATTTATACATGTTTGGCAGTTCGTCTTTGATCTTTAAGCCCCCTATCAACACTTCAGAATCTAGACTCAACTCGGTCTAGCTGAACTCTCTGGTTCTACCCTGTCACCTATGCGATGAACCACAATCGCGCTAAGCCAACGACTTAGTGGTACAAACTACAATAACAATATGTTTCAATGCAATGCCAATGTCACACATTTCAACCATAGAGACAATATTCATAAATGATATATTAATATTTTTCATTACACCACATTTCATCATCTTATTCAATTATTTCACCATTTATGATTTATACTGAACAAAAACAAGCATGGGCCCAAAAGACTCTAATATGCCATTCAACTTTCAGAGTTAATGTTTTGGTTCAATTATCACATTTATCATTATCATTATCCCAACTAGGCTTCAAGGATTAGGCTCAACCAAGCTTCAAGGGGAACAATGCAGCTAAGTATCAACCCAACTTGGCTTCAAGAACCAAACCCAGCCTAGCTTTAAGGGTTGTTACATCTCAACTAGGCTTCAAGGACTAGACCCAACCAAGCTTCAAGGGGAGTTAAGCATGCTAAACTTCAACCCAATTTGGCTTCAAGGATCAAGCCCAACCTAGCTTCAAGAGATTGTTACTATTAGGCATGCCACCAACAACAAAACTCTGAAAATGGAATAACACATTAGACACACAATTCATTCATTATTTCATTATCAATTCCATTCTCATTTGCAATATTATAGCCAACAACAATGGCTTCACGTTTCTTCATACTCATCTAGGCAACCATGCCTCAATCATTTCATTTAAATCATTATAACCAACCACAATGGTTTCACATCTCATCATATCTCAATTCACCTTAAAGCAATTCATCATTAAAGTATCCACAACCAATTGCATTGAACATACGTTTTGAATGATCATCATATCTTTCACATTATGCAAATCATGACATTAATCAAATGTATCAACAATGTAATAGATTACTTAACACATTTACAACTAAATGTGTTAAGTCCCAATGTCATGTAAATGTATGCAATAATGTAGGGTTTGTACTTACCTCAAAAACAACTCACACCAATCTATACACTTCCTCTTCCAAGAATTCTTCACTACAAGGATTAGGACAACTCAACCTCTTCACAACCTAATTCAAAAGGAATTATACACACTTATTTAAAGATACACATGAATTCCAATACAATTATTCACCTATTAGTCTCATACTAGACCCATAGATCACAAATAGAAGCCAAAGCCACTATCTAGGTCCCCACGGTCGTGGCCTCACAAACCCCCATGGTCGTGGCCTCACAAACCCCCACGGTCGTGGGTTAGGAAACGAATCTGTCCAATTTGCTTAACACCCCCACGGTCGTGGCATCCAAGGGCCATGGGCGTGGCATCCAATTTGCTTCTGTTTCGGACCAAACTCATGTATTCTATGCTTTCAACTCCATTAAACACAAACACATAGAAAATCTAAGATAATAATTGCTCAAACTCACAACATACATCAATTACCAATACACAACTCTTACTCTTCCAACACCAAACCTAATTCCATCTCTTCAATTCAACCCCAAAATCACAATCAATTAAACCCAACACACTCAAACACACCACAATCAAACATACTCATGCTCTTGATAATCCAACACCAAACTCAAACACAACTTAAAATAAAACAAGAGAATCAAGAAGAAACTTACCAAAGTTAATGAAACTTCTTAAATTTCCAACTTGATCACTTGAAATCTTCTTTAATCTTGAGCTTGGAAAAATCAAAAATTCTTTTCCTCTCTTGCTTCTTTGATGGCCGGCCAATCCAAAGAGAAAAGAAACAAAGAATAAAAAGAATGGCAAAAACCAAGTCAACTCTTTCTCTTTAAACCTCCACCAAGCAAAAATAATATTAAAATATTCATAAAATCCTCTTCCACTAACTTAATTTTCCTTTTAATTTATTTCACTAATTTAAAATAAATAATTATCTTCTTTTGACTTTCATATGTTTAGATCATATTTGTACTAGTTGTTAGTATGATTTTTATGTGTTTTTAGTTAATGTTTTGATTGATTTTAGTTTTAAGTTTGTTTAAAGTGTTTGTTTTAGGTTTAAGTGCAAAAAATCCCTTGGATGATCAAAACAATCAAGAAAAATGAAGAAAGAGCATGAATCAAGCAAGACATGGCCAAGCCAAAGCAAGCTTGGTCATGTCCCTCTAAAGAATTCCAAGACAGTAGCTGACACACCCAAGAGACACGGCCAAGCCACTGGCTGTGTCTCACCCAAGGAAAAGAAACCAAGAAAGAAATAAAATAGAGGAAGTACTTGACACACTCACAAGCTTGGCCATGTCTGTGAGTGTGTCTGATCGACATGGCCATGTCACTTGAAGCTTGGCCATGTCTCATTGTCTTGGCCGTGTTTCATCCTAAAATAGAGAAAGTACTTGACACACTCACGAGCTTGGCCATGTCTGTGAGTGTGTCTGATAGACATGGCCATGTCACTTGAAGCTTGGCCATGTCTCATTGTCTTGGCCATGTTTCATCCTAAAATAGAGAAAGTACTTGACACACTCACAAGCTTGGCCATGTCTGTGAGTGTGTCTGATCGACATGGCCATGTCACTTGAAGCTTGGCCATGTCTCATTGTCTTTGCCGTGTCTCTCATCAAAAGAAGAAGAAATCAAAGAAAACCATGAGACACAGCCAAGCTTGTTATGGCTTGGCCGTGTCCCTCATCAACAGAAGAAGAAATCAAAGAAAACCATCCCTTAAGCAAATCTTATCCAAAAGCAAACACAATCATGAGACACGGCCAAGCCACTAGCCGTGTCTCACCAAAAGAGCAAAATCCAAAGAACGAAAAGAAAGAAGGCAGAAGGCGACACTGGCAAGCGACATGGCCAAGCCACTGGCCATGTCACATGAGACATGGCCAAGCCACTCTTGGCTTAGCCTTGTCACCTCCTTGACACCAAAAGAAAAGAAAGAAAAGAAAGAAAGAAAGAAAGAAGCAGTGAGGGACACGGCCAGCAACCTTGGCCGTGTGCCAAGGAAAATCAAGAGACACGGCCAAGCCACTCTTTGCTTGGCTGTGTCACCCTTAATTTCTATAAAATCTTTTGCTCGAAAGAAAAAGAGAAGGAGAGGACAGCTAGGGTTTTAGAAATAGAGAAAAGAAAAGAGAAGGAGGGGGCAAACACCAATTTGGGATGAGGAGAGAGTGACACTCTCCTTGTCCCTTCATTTTCATCCTCCATCTTCATCTTCTCCATCTTCCATTGACAAGATCTTTGAGGTTCTTTGGGATAAGTTGGGTTACAAGCTCTTGAAGGTTGAAGAAGCTTCATTGAAAGGTTTGGTGACTTGAGAAAGCTCCATTCCATCTACCAAAGGCAAGATCCATTCCAAGGTTTGGAGACTTGAGAAAGCTCCATTCCATATTGCAAAAGGGGAATCAACCATTGAAGAGGGCTTGAGTTCTTCATCAAACATCAAAGTAGAGCTAGGAGGAAGACTAGCAATCCTACTCTTGGCATCTTCACAAGGGGTTTTTCTATTCTCTCTTTTAATTCATTTCAATATTGTTTTTGTTGTATTAAGAGAATTGACATTGCAATGAACAATTTGTATTTGATTTATATTAAGTTGAATGAATTAAATACCCATACCTAGGGTTTGTAGTATATTTGATTGAATGCTTTGATTTGATATTTCCATTGATGTACCTTGTTGTTGGTTGATTGCATTGGATTGTATGCTAGGTTGATAGATTAGCTACCTATTGATCTCTAGATATTGAATGAAGGACCGAGAGGTGAAATTCGATATCGGAATTATGCAATCGACTACCCTATGAATGAATTAGAAATATAAGTTCTAGGGTTTATTAATTTGCAAATATAAAAAATTGGTCATTGTTAATTCATGAATGTGAGAACTAATGGATTGGTAATTGACTAATTAACCTTAAGGAACAAAATAATTACAAGGTTATGTTAATGGATAATTTAGAATTGAGCTTTGATTAAATGGACCTATAACCCTAGACATATTCCCAAGAATCGATTTGATCTTGTACAACATTCATACATCAACCCTACACTCCTTAATCTTAGGTTTAAATTGTTCTTTTACATTCCAATACAACAAACTCTCACTTTAAATAATTTGTCAATCAAGCTATTACGAACCACACCTTCTTGGGGAAACGACCTTGGGGCGATCACTCTTGCTACGGCTACCTCGTATACTTGCGAGTGACGCTTGTAGTAGTACTTAATTCGAGCGCAACAAGTTTTTGGTGCCGCTGCCGGGGAAGGTTGTTTAAGTAGTGATAGTTAGATTTTTCGTTACAATTTAATTGTTTGTTTATTTTCTTTTAATTGTTTGTTTGTTTTTGTTTGATTTTCTTTTAATTTAATTATTTGTTTGTTTTTCTTTAAATTGCTAAGTGCCTTTTGTAAAGATGCAGTTTTGAAGGCACGGGGGAGTTTATGATAGGAACGATGATTCTGAAATGGCATGGCAATTAGCAGAATTGGCGAATCAACTTAAGGTGCTAAATGCAAGAGGAAGAGCACCTATGCCACACTAAGAGATATGTGCAGCATGTGGCAATGTAGGCCATAGTGCAAATACGTGTTCAATGGGTTTTGGGTGATACCAAGAATGGCAAGAGGAAGAATATGACTACCAAGGTTTCCAGCAGATGGGTAGAAATGACACATATTCCAATCCTTATAAGCCCAACTGGGGAGGCCAACCAAATTTTTCTTGGGAAAATCAGCAACACATTCCATCTCAAAATTGTTTTCAACCTTACCAGAGAAGTTCTTACTCTCAAGAACAATATTCAAATCAAGATTTCCTTAAGAAACCCACATTGGAGGATAGTTTGAATGCCTTCATTCAAACTAGCACACAAAATCAAGATCGACTTAAGGAACCCACTTTGGAAGATAGTTTGAATGTCTTCATTCAAATTAGTGCACAAAACATATTCAATACAAGAAATCCAAAGTGGAAGATGATTTGAATGCTTACCTTCAAATTAGCACACAAAATCAGGAAGGGATCAATGAGAGGTTAGATTCTTTGGAGGAATCATTGAAGAGGAGGGAAAAGCAAGTTGGGCAACTGGCACATCAACTCCAAGCACACCAAGAAGAGGAATTTCCTAGCCAATTGGAGCAAGTCAAGGTAATCACAAATTTGAGGAGTGAACAGGTAATATATAACAAATTTTGTGATTCTTTGGATGCAGGCACTAATCAAGAAGATAATGGCAAGGAGATACAAACCAACATTGAGGAGTTGAGCCAATCAAACGAGAAGGAGAATTTGGAGGCATTAACCTCACCAAAGTTGCATGAATTTTCCAATCCTGATAGGCCACCAAATCCATTTCCATGTAGCATGAAGGATGAGGAGCAAGGTAAGCAACTTCCTGACATCTATAATATGCACTCCCAAGTAGATAGTGGAAATAAGATTGGGATGACTATGACCATAGTAGAAGAGCATGAAATGCCCAATTTAGAAATTGAGGAGTGTAAGCTAATTTTAGATGCTGAGGTTGTTGAGATGGGATTTGACATTGTTAAAGTGGATGAAGAAGTGATTCAAACAAACTTGGTTGAACTTAAAGAGTCCCCAAAAGTCATTTCTACTACTCTTGGTGGTAAGGAAGAGCAGAAATCTGATGTGCCCAGGTTGCACAAAGACAAAGATTATCACCTATAGCACTGGAGGATCACCCCGAGGCAACCTTCACATGTCCCTTTGAGACATGTTCTCTTCAAGGAATACTATTTAGGGGTTGCCTTACATCTGGTACTTTTCAAAGTTACATGTTGTTCATCCTCTCAGTCATGGGCTCCAATTGCATTATGGGTGGAAGGAGCCCTACGCATCGTATATGGGAACAATGGAAATCAGGTTTCATCTAAACCCCCTCTGTAGTATGCATGCTCACATTGAGGACAATGTGAATCTTTAAGTGTGGGGTACATTTTATGTTTTGTGTTTTTACTTTTAATTGCATTTTGTGTTTTTGTGTTTTTACTTTTAACTTTTTTTTGTTTAAGTTTTAGTTAATGTTTTTCTTTGAATAAATGAATTTTAGAAAGTTCAATTGTTATAAAATTGTTGATAGATGACCTTTGAATTTTTGAAGCATGAATTTGAGAATTGAGTAAAATTGGTGGTTATTGTCAATTTTGTTGGTTTTTCTTTGTATTGCCACTAACCTAGTGAGGAATTGAGCCATCAACTTATTATTCTTTTTGTGGTTAAACATCTTTGATTGATAAATTACTAGAACTTGCTTTGAAATGCATTTTAAGATTACATAAAAATTTCAATTTGGCATCAAGATGATTAAGGCAATTAGGTGAACCACTTTGGCTTAAAAAACCAACCCTATATTCAACCTTAGTTAGCCAATTTTGAGCCTATTTCATTTTCCTTTTCTTTCTTTTTCACAACACCATTAGCTTGAACCTTGTTGTTTAACTTTTATCCTTTCATTAGGTCAAGAGCATTTTAAGAGCGTTTATGACCGAGTGTTGTGTTGAATTAACTGTGGGGTTAAATTTAGTAGGTTTAAGATTGCAAAGGAAAATAAAAAAAAAAGAAAAAGAAGATAATATATATATAATAACAAAAAAAAAGAAGAAGAAAAAAGAAAGAAAAAAAGAAGAAAAAGAATATATATATATATATAATAATAATAAAAATAATTGTTGTTCTTGTTGAAAGGGTTTGAATGTATCCTTGCAAGATTTAATAAGTGAGTTCCCTTGAAAAGCTCTGTAATGTCAAGGGGTAGATGAGAGGAAGGTGTTTTGGGATTGTTGGGTTATGTATATGATCCGGTACTTCATTATTAAAGTGCTCTTGAACTTAATGATTAAGCTTACATTTCCTAAATGTCATGCCTTTACCTTAGCCCCATTACAACCAAAAGAAAGACCTTTTGATTGATGCTTGATTGAAATTTGGTGGTGGAGATTTGATTGATAAGCAAGCCTATGGTAATAATCTTTCATTGATTGTTAGGAGTGTAAACACCACCATGATCAAACACTTGTAAGAGTTGGTGAGGGAGCGACAACATAGGTTATGCATGGAAAACCATTTAATTGCATGGGTGTCGATTTTGTTTGATTCGATATTGATTGCGGATTTAGGGATAAGGAAGTCTTGATGTATATTTATAACTCTTGAACTTAACAAAATTTATCTTGTTAGTGTGTTTTGATTTTAGCCTTGCTTGGGGACAAGCAAGGAATTAAGTGTGGGGTATTTGTTTAGATCATATTTGTACTAGTTTTCAGTATGATTTTTATGTGTTTTTAGTTAATGTTTTGATTGATTTTAGTTTTAAGTTTGTTTAAAGTGTTTGTTTTAGGTTTAAGTGCAAAAACTCCCTAGGATGATCAAAACAATCAAGAAAAATGAAGAAAGAGCATGAATCAAGCAAGACATGGCCAAGCCAAAGCAAGCTTGGTCATGTCCCTCTAAAGAATTCCAAGACAGTAGCTGACATACCCAAGAGACACAGCCAAGCCACTGGCCGTGTCTCACCCAAGGAAAAGAAACCAAGAAAGAAATAAAATAGAGGAAGTACTTGACACACTCACAAGCTTGGCCATGTCTGTGAGTGTGTCTGATCGACATGGCCATTTCACTTGAAGCTTGGCCATGTCTCATTGTCTTGGCCGTGTTTCATCCTAAAATAGAGAAAGTACTTGAAACACTCACAAGCTTGGCCATGTCTGTGAGTGTGTCTGATCGACATGGCCATGTCACTTGAAGCTTGGCCATATCTCATTGTCTTGGCCGTGTTTCATCCTAAAATAGAGAAAGTACTTGACACACTCACAAGCTTGGTCATGTCTGTGAGTGTGTCTGATCGACATGGCCATGTCACTTGAAGCTTTGCCATGTCTCATTGTCTTGGTCGTGTCTCTCATCAAAAGAAGAAGAAATCAAAGAAAACCATGAGACACAACCAAGTTTGTCATGGCTTGGCCGTGTCCCTCATCAAAAGAAGAAGAAATCAAAGAAAACCATGAGACACGGCCAAGCTTGTCATGGCTTGGCCGTGTCCCTCAAGCAAAACTTGTCCAGAAGCAAACACGATCATGAGACACGGCCAAGCCACTGGCTGTGTCTCACCAAAAGAGCAAAATCCAAAGAATGAAAAGAAAGAAGGCAGAAGGCGACACTAGCAAGCGACATGGCCAAGCCACTAGCCATGTCACATGAGACATGGCCAAGCCACTCTTGGCTTGGCCGTGTCACCTCCTTGACACCAAAAGAAAAGAAAGAAAAGAAAGAAAGAAGCAGTGAGGGACACGGCCAGCAACCTTGGCCGTGTCCCAAGGAAACTCAAGAGACACGGCCAAGCCACTCTTGTCTTGGCTGTGTCACCCTTAACTTCTATAAAATCTTTTGCTCGAAAGAAAAAGAGAAGGAGAGGACGGCTAGGGTTTTAGAAATAGAGAAAAGAAAAGAGGAGGGGGCAAACACCAATTTGGGATGAGGAGAGAGTGACACTCTCCTTGTCCCTTCATTTTCATCCTCCATCTTCATCTTCTCCATCTTCCATTGACAAGATCTTTGAGGTTCTTTGGGATAAGTTGGGTTACAAGCTCTTGAAGGTTGAAGAAGCTTCATTGAAAGGTTTGGTGACTTGAGAAAGCTCCATTCCATCTACCAAAGGCAAGATCCATTCCAAGGTTTGGAGACTTAAGAAAGCTCCATTCCATATTGCAAAAGGGGAATCAACCATTGAAGAGGGCTTGAGTTCTTCATCAAACATCAAAGTGGAGCTAGGAGGAAGACTAGCAATCCTACTCTTGGCATCTTCACAAGGGGTTTTTCTATTCTCTCTTTTAATTCATTTCAATATTGTTTTTGTTATATTAAGAGAATTGATATTGCAATGAACAATTTGTATTTGATTTATATTGAGTTGAATGAATGTTTTAAATTGATGATGTTGAATTAAATACCCATACCTAGGGTTTGTAGTATATTTGATTGAATTCTTTGATTTGATATTTCCATTGATGTACCTTGTTGTTGGTTGATTGCATTGGATTGTATGCTAGGTTGATAGATTAGCTACCTATTGATCTCTAGATATTGAATGAAGGATCGAGAGGTGAAATTCGATATTGGAATTATGCAATCGACTACCCTATGAATGAATTAGAAATATAAGTTCTAGGGTTTATTAATTTGCAAATATAAAAAGAATTGGTCATTGTTAATTCAAGAATGTGAGAACTAATGGATTGGTAATTGACTAATTAACCTTAAGGAACAAATTAATTACAAGGTTATGTTAATGGATAATTTAGAATTGAGCTTTGATTAAATGGACCTATAACCCTAGGCATATTCCCAAGAATCGATTTGATCTTGTACAACATTCATACATCAACCCTACACTCCTTAATCTTAGGTTTAAATTGTTCTTTTACATTCCAATACAACAAACTCTCGCTTTAAATAATTTGTCAATCAAGCTATTACGAACCACACCTTCTTGGGGAAACGACCTTGGGGCGATCACCCTTGCTACAGCTACCTCATATACTTGCGAGTGACGCTTGTAGTAGTACTTAATTCGAGCACAACAATGACCTTGACTTGTATATGTTGTATATATTTCTATATATACAACATATACACTCTCTCTCTTTACTTCTTTTCTCTTTCCATTAAACATATACATTATATCCAAATACAATAATAATTCCAAAACTTTTAGGGTATACTTTAGGATATTACAATTCTCCCCCTCTAAAATGAAATTTCATCCTCGAAATTACCTGATCTCAATTCTAAAACAGCTGGGGATACTGATCTCGCATCGCTTGCTCACTCTCCCAAGTTGCCTCTTCCTTTGCATGATTCTTCCATAGAACTTTCACAAGTGTCACTTCCTTATTTCTCAACTCTTTCACTTCATGTGCCAAAATAGCAATTGGTTCTTCTTCAAAAGTCAGATCCATACTCACCTCAATAGATTCAACAGACAGAACATGAGATGGGTCTGATCTGTACCTTCGCAGCATAGAAACATGGAAGACATTGTGAATCCTATCCAACTCAGGCGGCAAAGCAAGTCGATAAGCAACTGGTCCAACTCTTTCTAATACTTCACAAGGTCCAATAAAATGAGGACTTAGCTTCCCTCTACGGCCAAATCTCAAAATCTTCTTCCAATGAGACACTTTCAAAAATACTTTATCTCCAACATCAAACTCTATGTCTCTCCTCTTCAAATCTGAATAAGATTTTTGCCGATCCGAAGCTGCTTTCAACATATCCCAAATTATCTTCACTTTCTCTTCCATTTCTTTAATCAAATCAGAACCAACCAATTTGCCTTCTCCAACTTCATTCCAACATAGAGGTGTCCTACATCTTCTACCATACAATGCCTCATATGGTGCCATTTTAATACTAAATTGATGACTGTTGTTATAAGCAAATTCCATAAGTGGTAAAAATCTATCCCAGCTTCTAGAAAAATCAATAACACAGTTTCTCAACATATCCTCTATAATCTGTATCACTCTCTCTGACTGCCCATCTGTCTGAGGATGAAAAGCAGTGCTAAAGTGCAATCGAGAACCCAAAGCACCATGTAAACTCTTCCAAAATCTTGAAGTAAACCGAGGATCTCGATCAGACACTAAAGAAATTGGGACTCCATGCAATTTCACCATCTCACTAATATACAGCTCAGCCAACTTCGCAAGAGAATAGTCCATCTGAACTGGAAGAAAATGAGCTGTCTTCTTCAACCGATCAACAATCACCCAAATATCATCATGCTTCTTCTGAGTCAATGGCAAACCAGACACAAAATCCATTGTCACTCGTTCCCATTTCCATTCAGGCACTGATAAAGGTTGAAGCAACCCTGTTGGAACTTGATGCTCAGCTTTCACCCTCTGACAAGTGAGACACTTGGATACATATTCCACAATGTCCCTCTTCATACCTGACCACCAATAATGCTGCTTCAAATCCTGATACATCTTTGTACTCCCAGGGTGCATAACAAAAATCGATTGATGTGCTTCTTCTAAAATAATCTTTCTCAATCTTGCATCATCAGGAACACACAATCTATCCTTAAACCAAAGGCTACCATCGCTTCTCACATAAAAATCTCGGCTCTCCCCATTTTGGCAATCTGACACAACTTTCTGAATTTTTTCATCAGCCAATTGAGCCTCCCTTATCTGATCGAACAACACTGGTCTCAACTGCAATTGAGCTAACAATGCATCATCATCACATGATTCAAAACTAGCATGCAACGCTCTCAACTCAACAAGCAATGAGAGCGAATAAACAGCCAAACCTGGTAAAGACTTCCGACTCAAGGCATCAGCAACAACATTTGCCTTACCAGGATGATAATCAATCAAACAGTCATAGTCTTTAATCAATTCCAACCACCGTCTCTGCCAAAGATTAAGCTCTCTCTGAACCCCCAAATATTTCAAACTCTTATGATCCGTATAAACAAAACACTTCTCTCCATACAAGTAGTGTCGCCAAATCTTCAAAACAAAAACTATAGCTGCTAACTCCAAATCATGCGTCAGATAATTAAGCTCATGCGGCTTCAACTGCCGAGAAGCATAAGCTATGACTTTACCCTCTTGCATCAAAACACAACCTAAACCATTATGTGAAGCATCATTGTAAATCACATATGGTTTATCTTCCACAGGCAAAGCAAGAACAGGAGCTTGAGTCAAGATCTCCTTCAATTGCTCAAAACTAGCTTGACACTGATCTGTCCATACAAATCTAACTCTCTTTCAAAGTAATCTGGTGAGTGGAGTAGCTATCAAAGAAAAACCTTTCACAAATCGTCGATAATAGCCTGCCAAACCCAGAAAACTTCTAACTTCAGTCACTGACTTCGGTGGACTCCAATTCAAAATGGCCTCAACTTTACTCGGATCAACTCTAATACCATCTGCTGACACCACATGACCCAGAAAAGTCACTTGATCCAGCCAAAACTCACACTTTGACTGTAATATCCTCATTTATGCCCTAGAAGTTTTGCATATTGTTGTTGTTGTTATTGTTATATATTGGATTGAATATATGTGTTAAATTGTAAGAGAAAAGAAATTGAGAAGAGAAAGTATATGTATATGTATTTTGGGAAGAAATAGGGTTTAGAGACAAATTTATATGTTGTGTATATGTTAATATATATGACATATAAAGTGGTCAAAAGGCTTGGTCAATGCAAGAGAAGATATTTATTTGAGATTGGTAAATTACTTAATTGGGCACATATAAGACAAAAAGATAATTATGTGAATAAGGGCACTTTGGTAATTGCTTGGATAAAATCACATGGTGGATATTTAAAGAAGGTTTGATTTGTGTTTTCTTCATCATTTCTTCTTCTTCTTCTTGTTGATGGCCGGCCCTCCATAGCCAAAGAGAAAGAAAGAGACAAGTGATGGTTTTGATGATTTCAAGCTTAAATTGAAGAAAGATTAAGTGTTCAAGTGTTGATTTAAGAAGTTTTTAACTAAGGTAAGATCTTTTCTCTAATTTCTTCAATTCTTTTGAAGTGGTATGATTAAGTTGCTTATGGTATGATTGTAAGTATTGATTTTGCTTGATAGATGAGAAGTTGGGTTGGTGTTGGTGATGGAAGAGTAAGATTGGTGTTTAGTGAAATTGTTTCTGTTTTAGGATTAGTAAAGGCTGTGACTTGTATGATTTTTAATTAATTTTAGAAAAATGTTATTGAAGTGAATTTTTGATATGTTGTGCCTCTATGAGTCTAGAATGACTGAAAAATATGTTGATTCGATTTTGGAATGGTTATGAGTTTAGAAAAATTATTTTCATTAGACCTGTTCCAGCAGGTACCTTAACTGGGACAGCTATATTTCGGGATTTTTAATAAAATGTAGAAAAATCATATTCAATTGAATTTTGGATATGTTGTTTCTTAGTGAGTCTAGTATTTGAGAAAAATAATTTGGAACCACGTTGATTGAATTTGATTTATGGAATTCACAAAGTTCAGAACTGCTGCCAGGATGCAGGGCAATTGGGGCAGTCTGGTTAGGTGAACTATTTGACCAAGATTTTGTGTTCAGTTTGATCTGAAATTTTAAAGGGATGATTTTAAGATACAAAACTAAATTCTGTAAAAATTTTAGAATTTTTAGTCAAGTAGATTATTTTATACAATTTTTCAAAATAAGGATAAAATGGAGTTTAAAACCAGAATGTACTATTTATGGTTAGGGTTTTAATTCTTTGTTCTTCTTGCATTGCTTTGGTTCTCCAAAGGTAGGTTGGTCCTTAAACCTAACCCTAAACACTTTAAACACACTTGAATCAATGAATGTTATAATCAATTGTTCTTTGCCCTAATTGCATTGTTGAGATTGAACAATGTTATGTTGTGCATTGTGAATGGTAATGTGTTTCATGAGTAATGTGGAATGAAATGTTGATATTTATGAATGATGCTATGTGAGATATAATGTGATCATGGATGAGATATATATATATATATATACTTGAATAATGAGATGTTATATTATGAAATGAAATGTGAAGCCATTGTTATTGGCTAAGATGATGTAATTGAAAGAAAGAAGGCATGTTTGCCTAAATGTGATGAGAATTGAGAATGGAAATGAATTGTTTGTTTAATATGTTATTCAGTTTCAGAGTTCTGGATTTGGGTGGCATGCCTAAGAAATGATGAAAGGTAACAGTCTTGCCGGGTTGAGGACCTCCTCATAGGTGTTGAGTTGATGGTCCAAGAGACTGGGTCTGTTACACTATGAGATACATGATTTGTAACAGTCTTGCCGGGTTGAGGATCTCCTCATATGTGTTGAGTTGATGATCCAAGAGACTGGGTCTGTTACACTATCCATGGATAGAGATACATGTATATACATTGCCTACGGGCGTGATTATTGTGACTATGAACCAAAACAGTAACTCTGAACTCTGAATATCGTATTAAATACTTGTTGGGCCCATAGGTGTCAAGGTTATATGAATGTCCTAAATAATGTTATGAGTTTAATGAAATGAGATGTTGGTTATGGAGTATGATTGATTAATGTTGAATGTGAAAAGATGTTGAAATGTGGTATGCTCATATGACTATGATTTGTGAAATGCATAATTGTGTGGTTAACTTTATATTTATGATGTTGATCTTATCAATAACATATGTGGCATTGTATTTCATTAAAGCATACCGTTAGCATGTTTTATCTTACTAAGCCGTTGGCTTAGCGCGATAGTGTTTAATCGCGCAGGTAGTAGAGTGGATAGAGTTGAACCCGAGAGTTCATCAAGACCTAGTGAGAGTAGACCTTGAAGAATCCATTTTGGGAGCTTAAAGATCAGAGCAGACTTGCCAATCATGTATAAATTTTATGTGTTGTAAAACTTGAGTTTTGATGTATATGAATTTGTAAATATTTTATAACTTCCGCTGTGTAATATTTAAATATGGGGGTTGTCCCAAAACCTTTATTTTATGTTGTACTAGAAGTGTAAATCCTTTTTGCAGGTTGTAGTTGAGGTTACAAGGGGGATTTATTGGGAGTGTACTGAGAATGATTTTGTTTGCATTGGTTTGTGTAAAATGTTTTTAAAAATAAGAAAAAAACCGGTTTTGTCGACACTTGGGACTCAATTTTTAGGCGAAACTATGGCAAAAATTTTGTAAAAATTGGAACTAAAATTTGACTAAGTAAAATTGGTAGTAACATTAGGTTAGTGTGGCGCTTCTACTCAGCTTACATATGTAGGTTGGGAAGGGGTGTTACATTGACAGCTTAGCATACAATTGCTTCTCTCTCAAAGTCTGCAGTACAATCCGCAGATGCTTGTCATGATCCTCTTCATTACTCGAATACACCAAAATATCATCAATGAAAACCACCACAAACTGATCTAGGTAGGGCCTAAACACCCTATTCATCAAATCCATAAAAGCTGCAGGTGCATTCGTCAATCCAAAAGGCATTACCAAGAACTCATAATGCCCATATCTTGTGCGAAAACCTGTCTTAGGAACATCTTCAGCTCTGACTCTCAACTGATGGTACCCTGATCTCAAATCAATCTTGGAAAACACTGCTGCTCCCTTCAATTGATCAAAAAGATCATCTATCCGAGGCAAAGGATACTTATTCTTGATAGTCACCTTGTTCAATTGCCTATAATCAATGCACAACCTCAAAGTACCATCCTTCTTCTTCACAAACAAAACAGGAGCTCCCCACAGAGAAACACTAGGGCGAACAAACCCTTTATCCAACAACTCCTGCAACTGCACCTTCAATTCTCTCAACTCAGTAGGTGCCATTCGATAAGGAGTAATAGAGATGGGAGTGGTACCAGGCAACAAATCGATACCAAACTCAACCTCTCTCTCAGGGGGTAACCCTAGCAACTCCTCAGGAAACACATCTGGAAATTCAGCAACTGTGGGTATACTATTAAGTTGAGAACCCGCTACTCTGGTATCCACAACATGAGCAAGATAAGCATCACACCCTTTTCTAATCAACTTTCTAGCTGCAAAAGCTTATACAAACAAGGATGCAAGTTGTCTCTGCTCACTAGATACCATCACACTTCTACCATCACCGGTTCTCAAGGTAACACACTTCTTTTGACAGTCTACCACAACTCCATGCTTAGACAACCAATCCATGCCTAAGATCAAATCATACTCCTTAAAAGGCATTTCAATCAAATCCCCCAAAAATTCCTCACCTTGCACCACAACTGAACTATCACGATGCACCTTGCTAACAACCACACTATGCCCTAAAGGATTTGTCACCAACACATCAAATCCTAAGGACTTTGAATGCAATTCAAACACAGGCAAGATAGATGCACTTATGTATGAATGAGTAGATCCTGGATCAATCAAAGCAAGAACTGAAATGCCAAATAAAGAAAATGTACCCGCAATGACTGCTGAAGCATCAGGCTGCCTCTGCATCACATACACTCGTTGAGATGGCCCAGCTTCATCTGGCCTACTGCCTCCGGATGTAGAGCCTCCTCTCTGACTGATTCCAGGTCGACCACCTCTACTGAAACTTCTGCCCCCTCGACCACCTCTGCTAACACTAGGTCGACAAGCTGCAGTATCAGTCTGTCTATCATCCTGTAGCTCAGGGCAATCTTTGATAAAATGAGCTGGTGACCTACATCTAAAACATACTCCTGATCCACCTGTCTTCCAACAAGCACCCCCATGTGTCCTACCACAATGAACACATACAGATGGAATGGATCTCTGAACCACTGGAGCCGGAGCACTCGCTACAGAAACTGTAGGTCTCGGTCTATGCCTCTGATACTGAACTGACCTACCCGACTGCCTCTGGCTCCTACTAACTCTCGGAACAAAACTCCCTCGGCCTCTCTTCATAGATGAAGACCCTGACTCAAACTGGGGTCTCCTAACTCTGGTCTCCTCTTTAGTAGCAGCTGATGCAATAGCTTGTGCTCTCTCAACACTTCTAGCTGCTGCAACCAACTGAGAAAAATCCTGATACCGAGAACCAGCAACAATACACATAATAGAGGGCCTCAATCCCTCCTCAAATCTCCTACACCTGTCAATCTCATCTGCAATAATCCCTCTGGCATAATGACTCAACCGGATGAACTCTACTTCATACTCAGTCACAGTCCAGTTATCTTGTCTCAGATTCAGAAATTCCATCTTCTTGACATCCTTATACTCCCTCGAAGTATATTTCTGCTCAAACTCCCGCAGAAAATCACTATACGACAAAGTTGGTGGATCATCCATAGCATGTGGAACCGTCTTCCACCAATCATAAGCATCTTTCTGCAGAAGGGATCTAGCATAATCAAACTTCTCTTCAGGAGTGGCTTACAACTGGATAAATACCCTCTGCACTCTATCCAACCACTGCTCAGCTACTGCAAGATCTGTAGTGCCAAAGAAATCCTCAGCCCCATACTTCCTCAATTTATCATAATGTCTCACCGGCACTCGTGGCTGTGGTGGCGGTGGCGGCTGCTGCACTGGAGCTTGCCTCAACAATTCTACCACATGTCTTAACCAAACTGGCGGAACCTCATTAGCAGCTGATCTCTCTGGCACAGGAATAGGTGCCTCGCCAGCTCTATCAATCCTAGCTCCATCTCTACCCTCTTCAGGAGCTACACTCTTAACACTACCTTCTACGGACTAACGTGACTGAGACGCCATCACTACCTATGTCTGCAAACACAGCATAATATACCTCATTAAAGATTAGAGACTGCCAATACCAAAACATGTACCTTATTTAGAAACCCAACTTTTAAAATCAAAATGTTCTTTTTCTTACAATTGACCTAGGTTGAGAATCTCAAACCTAGGCTCTAATACCAAAACAGTTGTAACACCCCTATACCCCATATACGCACACTACATACTACACCTGTAATATACATATACCGAATACAGGAGTGCTACGGTTTATAATAAGCAAACCGATCTTTCAATTTAACAATATTATAAGAAAACTTAAATCATTCAAATTATATTATATAGTACAATAGATAAAACATTTATTTTATACGCAGCGGAAAATATAGTGGTATTTACAAATACATATACATCAAAATCCATGTTTTACAAAACATAAAATTTATACATGTTTGGCAGTTCGTCTTTGATCTTTAAGCCCCCTATCAACACTTCAGAATCTAGACTCAACTCGGTCTAGCTGAACTCTCTGGTTCTACCATGTCACCTGCGCGATGAACCACAATCGGGCTAAGCCAACGGCTTAGTGGTACAAACTACAATAACAATATGTTTCAATGCAATGCCAATGTCACACATTTCAACCATAGAGACAATATTCATAAATGATATATTAATATTTTTCATTACACCACATTTCACCATCTTATTAAATTATTTCACCATTTATGATTTATATTGAACAAAAACAAGTATGGGCCCAAAAGACTCTAATATGCCATTCAACTTTCAGAGTTAATGTTTTGGTTCAATTATCACATTTATCATTATCATTATCCCAACTAGGAATTATCACATTTATCATTATCATTATCCCAACTAGGCTTCAAGGATTAGGCTCAACCAAGCTTCAAGGGGAACAAAGCATGCTAAGTATCAACCCAACTTGGCTTCAAGAACCAAACCCAACCTAGCTTCAAGGGTTGTAACATCTCAACTAGGCTTCAAGGACTAGACCCAACCAAGCTTCAAGGGGAGTTAAGCATGCTAAACTTCAACCTAACTTGGCTTCAAGGATCAAGCCCAACCTAGCTTCAAGAGATTGTTACTATTAGGCATGCCACCAACAACAAAACTCTGAAAATGGAATAACACATTAGACACATTTCATTCATTATTTCATTATCAATTCCATTATCATTTGCAATATTATAGCCAACAACAATGGCTTCACATTTCTTCATACTCATCTAGGCAACCATGCCTCAATCATTTCATTTAAATCATTATAACCAACCACAATGGTTTCACATCTCATCATATCTCAATTCACCTTAAAGCAATTCATCATTAAAGTATCCACAACTAATTGCATTGAACATACATTTTGAATGATCATCATATCTTTCACATTATGCAAATCATGACATTAATCAAATGTATCAACAATGTAATAGATTACTTAACACATTTACAACTAAATGTGTTAAGTCCCAATGTCATGTAAATGTATGCAATAATGTAGGGTTTGTACTTACCTCAAAAACAACTCACACCAATCTATACACTTCCTCTTCCAAGAATTCTTCACTACAAGGATTAGGGCAACTCAACCTCTTCACAACCTAATTCAAAAGGAATAATACACACTTATTTAAAGATACACATGAATTCCAATACAATTATTCACCTATTAGTCTCATACTAGACCCATAGATCACAAATAGAAGCCAAAGCCACTATCTAGGTCCCCACGGTCGTGGCCTCACAAACCCCCATGGTCGTGGCCTCACAAACGCCCACGGTCGTGGGTTAGCAAACGAATCTGTCCAATTTGCTTAACACCCCCACGGTCGTGGCATCCAAGGGCCACGGGCGTGGCATCCAATTTGCTTCTGTTTCGGACCAAACTCATGTATTCTATGCTTTCAACTCCATTAAACACAAACACATAGAAAATCTAAGATAATAATTGCTCAAACTCACAACATACATCAATTACCAATACACAACTCTTACTCTTCCAACACCAAACCTAATTCCATCTCTTCAATTCAACCCCAAAATCACAATCAATTAAACCCAACACACTCAAACACACCACAATCAAACATACTCATGCTCTTGATAATCCAACACCAAACTCAAACACAACTTAAAATAAAACAAGAGAATCAAGAAGAAACTTACCAAAGTTAATGAAACTTCTTAAATTTCCAACTTGATCACTTGAAATCTTCTTTAATCTTGAGCTTGGAAAAATCAAAAATTCTTTTCCTTTCTTGCTTCTTTGATGGCCAGCCAACCCAAAGAGAAAAGAAACAAAGAACAAAAAGAATGGCAAAAACCAAGTCAACTCTTTCTCTTTAAACCTCCACCAAGCAAAAATAATATTAAAATATTCATAAAATCCTCTTCCACTAACTTAATTTTCCTTTTAATTTATTTCCCTAATTTAAAATAAATAATTATCTTCTTTTGACTTTCATTACCTTGACTTGTGTATGTTGTATATATTTCTATATATACAACATATACACTCTCTCTCTTTACTTATTTTCTCTTTCCATTAAACATATACATTAAATCCAAATACAACAATAATTTCAAAACTTTTAAGGTATACTTTGGGATATTACAGTACAGACATACCACTTTGCATCATGGAATATAGTAGGCTAGAAAAAACTTGATTGAAGCACCTTTGCAGCTGTTCTATTTGCTCCATATTGACCACCTACCTCTTTATCATGGCAATGACTTAAAATAAAATCATATTCCTCTTCAGGCACACATCTCCTAATAACTTGATCCTGGCAGAGTTTATACCAATAATGATCATCCCAAATAAAGTGTTTGGCATCAGCTATGAGCTTTTTCTTTTGCTAAAATTTGAAGTCCTTTGGAATCTACCTTCTTGCAAGAAAATTAGCTATATCAGCATATCATGGCATTTTAGAAGAGATGGAAAACACATCATATAATTTCTCATCAGGAAAAAGTTCGAAAATCCCCTCTCTAAATGGTAGTGGATTCTCCAGTCTTGATAAATGGTCAGCTACCAGATTCTCAACTCCTTTTTTATCTCTAATTTCTACATGGAACTCTTGTAGTAGCAATACCCATTGAATTAGTATTGGGAGTCCTTTTTAGCAAAAAGATGTTTCAAAGCTGCATGGTCAGTGAAAACAGTTTTTTTGCACCTATTAAATATGATCTAAAATTTTCAAATGTAAAATCAATTATTAAGAGCACTTTTTAGTGGTACTATAGTTGAGTTGTGGGCCTGTAAGAGTGTGACTAGCATAGTAAATTGCTAACTTTGTCCCTCCTTTGCCTAAGGATAGCATAATCGCTGGCATCGCACATAAGCTCAAAAGGTTCATTCTAATTTTGTGCTATTATCATTGGTGTTGTCACTAGTTTCTCCTTCAATACATCAAAGGCCTGCAAACAATCAACAATAAAGTTAAATTTAGAATCTTTCATAAGAAAATTGTTTAAGGGCTTAGCTATTTTTGAGAAATCCTTAGTAAATCTTTTATAGAAACCCACATGGCCCAAGAAGCTTTAAACAGCTCGGACATTTATTGGTAGTGGTAATTTTACTATCACCTCCACTTTTGATTTGTCAACTTCAGTTCCTCTCTCAGAAATTTTTTGTCCAAGAACAATTCCTTCTATCACCATGAAGTGACATTTTTTCCAATTCAGCACCAAATTTATCTTCACATCCCTGCAAAACTAATTCCAAATTATGTAAACAAGAATCAAATGTTAGTCCATAGAGAGTGAAATCATCCATGAAAATTTTCATATATTTCTCAATAATGTCATGAAAATATGGCCATCACACGCCACTGAAATGTAGTAGGTGCATTGCACAACCCAAAAGGTAAACACCTATAAGCAAAAGTACCATAGGGGTAGGTGAAAGTTATTTTCTCTTGATCTTTTGGGGTAAAGGGAGTTTGAAAATACCTGGAATAACCATCTAAAAACCAATAAAACTTATGACCCGCTAACCTTTCCAACATTTGATCTATGAATGGTAAAGGGAAATGATCTTTCCTAGTGGCTAAATTCAATTTTCTATAATCTATACATACTCTCCACCTAGTTATAGTCCTAGTAGGGATCAATTCATTATTTTCATTCTTAACTACTGGCATACCTCCCTTCTTAGGAACTACTTGAACAAGGCTAACCCAAGAACTATTAGAGATAGGATAGATAATACCTGCATCAAGCAACTTTAACACCTTTTTTTCACTACCTCTTGCATAGTTGCATTCACACGCCTTTGTGGTTGAATGGTAGGCTTGAAGTTATCCTCCATGAGAATCTTGTGCCTATAAATGGTTGGACTTATACCTTTAATGTCACAGATGGATCAACCAATTGCTTTCTTGTGTTTTCTCAAAATTTAAACCAACATCTCTTCTTACAAATTTGTCAAAGGAGAAGAAATAATAATAGGGTTAGAATCTTTCTCAAGAAAAACATACTTTAAATGGTTAGGCAGGGGCTTAAGCTCTGTTATTGTCCTCTCAATAGGGAACTGCTCCTCTATTCCTTTACAATGTCGGCTGGAGGTTCACTTTCCAATTCCATTACTTCTCTTTTTAATATAATATCCTCCTCCTCCATTGTACTAGAAAGCATGAGACATCTCTCTATGTTGTCTTCCATTAGAAGAGCTTGTTGACATTGATTTGCACACTCATCAATAACATCAGTGGCATAACACATATCATCAAAACTAATAGAAGGCTTCTTTATTGTTTGTTTAATATCAAAGACTATTTCTTCATCATTAAATCTAAGAGTTAATTTACCATCCTTGACATTAATTAATGCCCCGGTCGTAGCTAAAAATGGTTTACCTAAAATCAATGGTAGATCAAACTCAACCTTCATATCAAGTATAATAAAATCAACTGGAAATATGAACTTTCCCACTTTTACCAAAACATCTTCAATGATCCCTAGAGGTCCTTAAGTTGATCTATCCGCAAACTGAAGTACCATGCTTGTCTCCTTGATCTCCCTAAGATTAAGTCTCTGCAAACAAATAATGACATTAGATTGATACATGAAACCAAATCACATAATGCCTCATTAAATTTAAAATTGCCTAATTCACAAGGTACGGAAAAACTTCTTGGATCTTTAAGCTTTGTAGGCAACTTATTTTGCAAAATAGCAATACACTTTTCTGTAAGCATCATAGTACCATACTCTTCAATTTTCCTTTTATTAGAAAGGATGTCTTTAAGAAACTTAACATATTGTGGCATTTGCATCAGAGCCTCAACAAAAGGAATATTAATCTGCAATTTCTTAAAGATTTCTAAAAATCTATCAAACTTTGCATCATTCTTATCCTTTCTAATTCTATTGGGGTAAGGAAATTATTTACACCCATATTTGAATTGGAATTAAAAGTTGTCGGAGTAATATCTTCCTTGCCTTTTTCTTTTACACTTACCTCAACTGGGCTTGAATCAATTACCTTATCTGTTTTATCTGTTTTGGTTTTGGCCTTAACATGCTCTTTTGGGTTTTGTAGACCCTTAAATTTTTACCAGGTCTAATCCAAAATTTTAAAACGGTCCAAAATAATTTTTGTGGTATTTATTATTTATTTTAATATTTATTGCTTATAATATTTATTTTATTTATTGTTTATTTTTATAATATTTACTTTATTTGTTATTTATTTTCAATGATATAATTAATTATATTTATTTTTAATAATGAAAATAAAAATAAAAATATCAAAAAAAGAGATAAAAAAATAAAAATAGGACGATCGGCGGTGGCTGCCTACGGCGAACTGGGCACTGCACAGTTCGTGCCCAGTTTGCGACAGGCGCTGCCTACAACAAACTGGCTTGCCCAGTTTGCCCAGCCTGCAGTTGTCCGCTACTTCACCTAGCGCAGCCCATACGCTAGCCCACATCAATCCTCGCAGGCCTAGTAGCTCGGGCGGGTTGCCAATTTTTGACCAAACCTTATTTTATCCGGTTTTGTGATTTTTCCTAAATAGTTGGTATTTCCTTATCAAAATAGTATTAGGTCTTTTTGTTTTTCTCTAAATAATAGTATTAAACACACGGACAAGGAGGATGATTTTCAGAGACATTTTCTTTGGGACTTTTTGGAAGAAAATCAAACTTTCAATTTAGGCAGAGAGCAACAGAGCAACAAATTAATTCTCAATCATTATCAAACAAAGGATAGAAACCATCAAACACCATCAAGGCAGTAGTAAACTCTCACTGTCTTGATTTCCTTCCAACTAAGAAGAATGTATTTGGTGCAAGCAAATATTTTTCATCAACAATTTTTGTGGAGCCTTCAAACATAAGTATGTTTATTTAATTTTATTTGTCAAAAGTCATCTTGTAGCAATTAATCCATTAAAATTGATAATAGTAATTCTAAAGAACATTTACAATAATCCTATAAAATCAATGGATAGTGTTTTTTTTTAAGTTTTGAATTCATAGTAGTTAATTTAAGTATTTTGTTCGATTTAATCCAACCTTAGTTTAATTCAAGCCCTAATCCATTTTGTTAAAATCCTAATCAATTCTTTTTTACTTAATCATCACAGTAACATATCCTTTCCAAATACCTAATTTTTAATCCTATTTCCATAAGCTTCAATTTATTTAATTAAACCCTAATTGTTTAACATTCTAAAACCCTAACTTATAAAACCTAAATCCCAAAACCGTGACCTAAACCCTAGTTCCCAGTAACCACCAAAATCCAACTCCCAATCCAATCAATCCAAAAATTTAATCCAATAGCCAAACCTAAGATCTCAGATTTCCTAAAACCTAAATTTTATCCAGTATCTCCTAATTTCAAGCCCTAAAACCTTGAGACCCCAATTTGGTTTATTTATTGATTTAAACTATATCTTTTAGCTATTTATTTGATTGTTATTTATATGTTATGATTAATGGTTTATTTATATCTTTGATAAATAATGTATTTACGATGATTGGTTGGTTATTTTTATTGATTTATTTTGGAAATTGTAAGAGGTATGTTTCCACTTTGTGGGTACCTCAATTGTTAAATATCATGTAATTCAATTTATTTTTAAGTTTCAGATCAATGTAAAGGATTCATTTTCACCAATTGGTGGGTATCCTACTTTATTTATTTTCTTTTGGACATTGGACAATTGTAAAGACATGTTTCCATCCATGGATGGATGCCTATTTGTTTGTTTTGTTTGGATATTGCTATGATTTTTAATAAAGTATTTGTTTATTTTTATGATTGCATGTAGTATGGATAATATCATTATATTTAAGAATTTTATAATATTAAGACCTGAAAAGGAGGCCGGTTCTAATAAACTGGGCGTTGTGGGGGTGTTGGGCCATTTCTCACCTTCATCACACGTACCCAACTTTCCGAACCCCTTAGGGGGTTGGGAATTTCTTAGGAATCAAGTCATCCACCCCTTTCTTTTTCCAGCCCGTCTGGGTGGCGACTCTATTTTCTCCGAGTTTAGGTCTGTGTCCTCTAAGGCCCTGAGCCTAACAGTGCCGAAGTCACAAGAACCATTCCACGTGGGAGTGGGGGCAAAAATCCCCGCTCACAGTGGCGACTCCACTGGGGATAAGAGAAGTTGATTCCATTGGTCTTTATATTATTCTATTCTTTCTTATTATGATATTGTCCATTGCATTATTTAGATTGCATTGTGTGCGTGAGTTAGGATGCCCATGTAACCCGTGTTATGTTATGTGAGGGATACCATACTTTCACTTAAGGTATGGAGATCGAGCATGGCATAACCACTCATAGCCTCATACCTTTTGGTATATACTTGCTATGGGAACCTAAGCTTTTCAACCTAAGACTTAAGCTCATCTAATAGACCTAGCTATTTTTCTTAGGTTTTTACCTCAAATGCTTGTTGTTTGACTATTATTGATATATCTTGGTTTGAACTATGCCTTATTTGGTTTGTTCTTTTTTTTAATATGACCTACCTATATTGTAAGCTCAAAAGTAATTCTTTAAAGATCCAAAAGACTAAAAATATTTTTAAAATTTTCAAGAATTTCATTGGACATTAAAACCTTTCAAAATGGGTCAAAAATTATTTTACACCTTATGGCCCAAACAAACAAAATTATCTTTTACTTCATCTAAAAATACAACCTTTTTCTTAAAAAGAGCTTACAAATTTTTAGGTCAATTATGAAATATCAAAAATTAATTGTGAGCCTAGTTTATACCAATATTAACCATGGGCTTATTTTTGGCATGAATCACTAGTTACTTTTTCAAATAAAGAAATCTATTTATGATGAACCTCTTAATTTTGCTTTAATCCAATATAGCATAAAAACTATTCAACGGGTTAAAACCTAATTAATAGGAATTGTCATGGACCAACTTCTATATTAGAGAATGTAGCTATTGATTAAACCATCTGAGGGAACTCTTTGAAAAACAAAATATCCCATGTTGATATTTTGTTGACCATATACCTAGAAAAAGAGACTCGTCATTCGTGTGTGGAAGTTATAAGGTTGGAAGAAACATCCTATTTATCCTTGTTTGTTTATTATTTGTGCATACATGCATACATGCATACACGCATTACATATCATTAATCCTTTCTGGCTCACAGACCTGGAGTATAGTAGCTCAAGGGGGTATGACAATCCCACCTATGCCAATTACATTGAATCCAGCAGCGACTCAATTACTTTCTCTCACCAAAGCAATGGAGCCCAAACAAATTCAAAGGATGGTGGACAATGCCCTCAATGCCAAAATGGAAGAGCTAAAGGAGGCCCTGGCTGAGACTATGAAGAACCAATTGGCAGTAATTTTGGGGAACAATGTCGAAGCATCTACTCGCACCAAGAAACCAAAAGAGAATGGAATGGCTAAGATAGTCGAAGTGGCCTTTGATGAAGACAAGGAAGCTATGGATGATGATGGCTGGGAACAATACTACCAAGTTCAATAAGAGGACAAGACAGAAAAGAAGACTACCGAAAAGAAGACTAAGACTTCAGATGTTGAAAAGCTGATTGCTGATTTGGAAAAGAAATTTGAAAAGAAGCTGAAAATCAAAGAAATATCTGAGGTCAACAAATTGTTTGAGTTAGATGAGGAGGTCCCTTATAAGTTCAAGATGCCTTCCTTCGCTAGGTACAATGGTATAGGAAATCCTCACTTATATGTTAAGTAGTACATCATTGCTATGCAGTCTGCCCGAGCTACTAAGGCTCAAACTCTAAGGTACTTCATGCTCTCATTGGACCTTGTTGTCCAAAACTGGTTCAACACCTTAGAGGATAATACTTAAAAGAACTAGGATTTGTTATATAAGGCTTTCATTCAACAATATGGGTATAATGTCGAACTAAAAGTTACCTTAATGGAGGAGGAGACCATTAGGCAAAGGCCAAACAAGAAATTTGTGGACTATGTAAAGAGATGGAGGAATAAGGCTGCCTTGCTTAAGAAGAGGCCTGATAAGTCAGATCAGATAAGAATGATAGTCAAAGGCATCCTACCTAAACTCCATGAAAGGTTGTCTCACACCCTTGTAAGGGACTTCAAAGACCTTTTGCAAGCTGACTTGCAAATTGAAGAGTGGAAAAGGGAGAAGAATAGCTTTTCGACAAGAAGGAATGAGAAAGGGAACTACTAGTCGGGTAATCAAAGCACACAAAAGGAAGTTGATGTTAATGCAACTAGTTAAGAAAATAGAAGACAATTCTCAGAATTGGGGAAACCTCTATCTTGGGATTTCAACAAGCTATAAAAGAAGGGGTTGTTACAACCATTGTCTCCTCGATCGCTACATAATCCTTTGTCACCAAACTTCAATGCCGAGACCTTCTGTCAATTTCATCAAATGCAAGGGCATGAGATGGATAAATATGCTCATTTAAGGCACGAGATCCAAAATTTGATTAACAGTGGTAAGCTACCCGAGCCGGATAAGCCCAATACCAAAAGCAATCCTCTGCCTAGGTTTAAAAGAGTGCCACCACCAGCAACTTTCATGGTAGGAGGAGGATTGGAGGAAGATCTTGTCATATCCTCTTTTCAAGATGGGAATATTTAAAATGTGAAGGGAGAAGAAGCTTAACTCAACAAATTTCCCTTGGCTTGTTTGTTTTTTAGTTTTATTTTCTTTATTTGGTGTTTTATGGAACAATCATGTTTTTCAAATTTAAAGTTGCTTGAAATAAATTATTTTTGTCAAAATTTTTATTGGTCTTTGTTCATTTTGGTGTTCAACCAATGATAAATTCAACTTGATATTTATAAATTAGCATATCTATGCATCATGATTTGAATGACTTTACTAGGTGAGGGAATTGCTCTATAGCATTGCATTGTGTATGCCTACCCAGAGAGGATTCCTACATCATTACCTTTGTCTAGGTCCTAGTTAGTCTTAGAACATGCTTTGACAGACTTTCGAGGTGAAATTGAACTTTGCTTATTTAGGAGAGAAATGATCTAGGCATTATTGGTTAGCTAACAACTAGTATCAACCCTATTGATATCAATCCCTAGCTATCCCTTTGAGCCTTTATGAGATTTTAGCTTTCTCTTTATTGACTTATAAGCCCAATGACCTGCCCTGAGCTGTTGTTACACTTTTGACAAATCTAATGATCACTAAGGTGAAGAGGCAAGAAGATAAAAGAAAGGAATGCATAGTCAAGACCATATAGATAGTTGAAGTTCTCAAGATTATAAGGGTAATTGGAGTTCACCTAATGTTAGACCCGATATCTCTAACTCATTAAAATGATGAAAAATGATTTATTCTTGTCCCACTTTACTCCACTCATTCATTATCCTTATCTCACTTTACTCCACTCATCCATAAATAGAAGTATAGAATGGTGCAAGCGAGACAATTCTTTTGGAGCTAGGACCTAATGCCGCGAAAAAAAAGGAAGAAAGAAAATAAAAAGGAGAAAAGAGAAAAGGCAAGAAAAAAGAAAAAAAAAGAAAAGAAGAAGAAGAATAAGAAGAAGAAGAAGAAGAAGAAGAAGAAGGAGGAGGAGGAGGAGGAGAAAAGAAAAAAAGAAAAAAAATAAAACACAAAAGATAGTTCAGAAAAGCCAACTGAGTTTTCCCTTTACCTAAAACAGTAGAAGTCAAAGATAGTTTGACATAAATTAGTCCAGCCCAACCAAAAATTTAACCAAAATTAGAAAGATAGAAGAAAGGTCATTAGTTCTTGAAAGTCCTATACTTGATAGTCCTACAGGAAAGAAGGACAAAATGATAAAATACTCAACGAAAAGGAGTAAGAAAAAGAAAGAGAAAGAAAAGGGAAAAGAAGAAAGAAAAGGAATGTGGGTATCAACCTTTTTGTAAGGAAAAAGACTACCCCAATCAAGATCCAGATTAATGCCAAGAAGATGGGAGAACATTCTAAGCTCTATCTTTTCATGCTCCCAACTGTCTAAAGTTCCAACAAAAAGTTTATAGTGTGAAGGTTTGTCTATTGTGTCACATCAGCTCTAATCTCAAAGTGACCTTCATTTAAACCATGTCCCTTATAGACCCCATTCAAGCCTATCAAAGACCTATTGATCTCTCTTGGTAGGTAGAATATATTAGTGGAGATAGTTTGAATAAGCATGCATATGAGATAGACAATATTTAAACTTAATAGGACCTTTGACCAAGTAATGTGTATATGCCTATCTGAAGTGCAACAATTCTTGTTTAAATGAAAATGATTCCCAAGTTTAGTACGGTAATGAGGGTTGTCATTTTATAGATATGTTAATTTGGAAAATCAAGTCCTGAGATAAATTGACATTGATCTGGCAAAGCCAACATTTGATTTCAAAATTTAAAATTCGAAAAAGAAATTTTTTTTTACAAAGCCTTCAAGTTAAGGAGAGTATGTCAAACCATCAAACCTTAAAGGACACATTGGGCAAAGGAAATGATTATTGGCAAGGTTATGAAGAAGCTACTAGTTGACATGTTAAATCATAGTTTGAAATGGATGTATCTCTGACTCTTTAGCTTGGGGTCTCCACCACTCATGTTCTCAGCATCTTGAAGATAAAAGCCATAAATACGAAGCCTTCTATAATTCCAATACAAGACCTGAACGAGCATCTGGAAGGAGTCAATGAGAACACTTCAATTGGTCATATCGGTCTGTGAGTCGATAGAACCACTGTAAGTGTTATTCATGCATATCATGCATACATGAGCATATCAAATTACATTTTCTTGTATTGTATTATCTATTCTTTGTCAAAGTGAACAACAGATACTCTGTAAAGAAAAGATGAAGCGGGTATAGAATCAAGGGGTATGGAGGGCCCATTGATTGAAAAAGCTCTAGTCATTTTACAAAAGAAAGAAGAGATGCATGCTTATGCAAGGAACCAAACAAAATACAAACATCAATTAGAGCCTACCCGGAAAAATCATTAATTTGAGCCAACACAGGGGGCAAAATTTCTCCTTTTCAATTTTTTGAGTTTATGCATATACAAAATATTTTTAAACTCACTTTTAAATATTTTGCCATGCAGAGGGCAAGGAGAAGATATAAGGGCCAGCTAAAAAATAACTGTTTTTTTTTTCCAAATTGAAGAACAAAAAGAATGGATCATTAGAACTCTCAAAAGAATGATGATATAAAAGATAAAAGATCAGTACAAGTAGAAGAGCTAAAGCCAATATAAGACCCAATCTCCAAGGATGAAGATTCAATTTCAAGGGTGAAGACCCGATGCCAAGAATGAAGATCCAATTTCAAGGGTGAAGACCCAAAGACCAGAGATGAAGATCCAAGGTCCAAGGATGAAGATTCATTTTTAGGGTGAAGGCTTACAATCCATTAAAGAATGGAACAACCGGTTAAAAGGAAGCCAGAATTCTCAATTGATAAAAGGTTAGTCAAACTTAATTTGGGGTCCAAGTACCCAGTCTCGAATCCAAGTACCCAAAATCAATACAGTCTCGAGTCAAAAACCCAAAAATCCAATTTCAGGTCGAGCACCCAAATCAGTTTTGGGTCAAGCACCCAAATCCAGTTTCAGATCAAGAACCCAAGTCAAGGTCGGGATTGAGTATCCAAATCCAATTTCTGGTCGAGCACCCAAAAATCCAATTTTGGGTCGAGCATCTAAAAATCTAGTTTCGGGTCGAGTATCTAAAATCTAGTTTCGGGTCTAGAATCCTAAATCTAGTCTTGGGTTGAGAACTAAAAAAAAATCTAGTTTCGAATCGAGAACCTAAATCCAGTTTCGGATCGAGCACCCAAAAATCTAGCCTCGGGTATAAAACCCAAATCATTTTTAAGTCCAGAACCCAACATCGGATCAATAACTGAAACCATTTTTAATCTCGGGTTGAGAACCCATCCTCATCCAAAATCTGCTCAAAGTCATATTGTTTTTCACTCTCTTCAACTGAAAGTCTTAGATCATTCAAACAAGGGACAAACTGTAGACCCTTAATTTTAGACCAAGTCCAGTCCAGAATTTTAAAATGGTCTGAAATAGTTTTTGTGATATTTATTACTTATTTTAATATTTAATATTTATTTATTTTAATATTTATTACTTATAATATTTATTTTATTTATTGTTCATTATTTATTTTTTATAATATTTATTTATTATTTATTTATTTATAATGATATAATTAATTATATTTATTTTTAATAATGAAAATAAAAATAAAAAATATCAAAAAAGAGATAAAAAAATAAAAATCGGATAGATCAACGAGCGAAGCGCGGCAACAAGGGGCTTCACTGAAGGCACTGCCTGTAGCAAACTAGGCACTGCCCAGTTTGCTGCAACAGAAAATAAGGCTTGCCCAGTTCACTGCAGGCACTGCCTACAGTGATCTAGCTTGCTAAGTTCGCCCAACCCGCAGTTGCCTGCTGCTTCGCCCAGCGCAGCCCGCGCGCCAACCCATAGCAATCCTCGCAGGCCCAGCAGCCCGCACGCTGCCAATTTTTGACCAAACCTTATTTTATCTAGTTTTGTAATTTTTCCTAAACAGTTGGTATTTTCTTATCAAAATAGTATTAGGTCTTTTTGTTTTCCTATAAATAATAATATTAAATAGTGAACAAGGAGGAGGATTTTCAGAGACTTTATCTTTGGGACTTTTTGGAAGAACATCAAACTTTCAATTTAGGCAGAGAGCAACAGAGTAACAATTTAATTCTTAATCATTATCAAACAAAGGACAACAACCATCAAACACCCTCAAGGCAGTAGCAAACTCTCACTGTCTTGATTTTCTTCCAACCAAGAAGAACATATTTGGTGCAAGCAAATACTTTTCATCAACAATTTTGGTAGAGCCTTCAAACGTAGGTATGTTTATTTAATTTTGTTTATCAAAAGTCATCTAGTAGTAATTAATCCATTAAAATTGATAATAGTAATTCTAAAGAACCTTTACAATAATCCCATAAAAGTAATGGATAGTGTTTTTTTTTAAGTTTTGAATTCATAGTTGTTAATTTAAGTATTCAGTTTGAGTTAATCCAAACCTTAGTTTAATTCTAATCCATTTTGTTAAAACTCTAATCAATTTTTTTTTACTTAATCATCACAATAACCTATCCTTTCCAAATATCTAATTTTTAATCCTATTTCCATAAGCTTCAATTTATTTAATTAAATCCTAATTGTTTAACATTCTAAAACCCTAACTTATAAAACCTAAATCCCAAAACCATGACCTAAACCCTAGTTCCCAGTAACCACCAAAATCCAACTCCCAATCCAATAAATCCAAAAATTTAATCCAATAGCCAAATCCAAGATCTCAGATTTCTTAAAACCTAAATTTTATCCAGTATCTCCTAATTTCAAACCCTAGAACCTTGAGACCCCAAGTTGGTTTATTTATTGATTTAAACTATATCTTTTAGCTATTTATTTGATTGTTATTTATATGTTTTGATTAATGGTTTATTTATATCTTTGATAAATAATGTATTTACGATGATTATTTGGTTATTTTTATTGATTTGTTTTGGTTTCAAGAAATTGTAAGAGGTATGTTTCCACTTTGTGGGTACCTCAGTTGCTAAATATCATGTAATTCAATTTATTTTTAAATTTCGGATCAATGTAAAAGATATGTTTCCACCAATTGATGAGTATCCTACTTTATTTATTTTTCTTTTGAACATTGGATAATTTTAAAGGCATGTTTCCATCCATGAATGGATGCCTATTTGTTTGTTTTGTTTGGACATTGCTATGATTTTTAAAAAAGTATTTGTTTATTTTTATGATTGCATGTAGTATGGATAATATCATTATATTTAAGAATTTTATAATATTAAGACCTAAAAAGGAGGTCGATTCTAATAAATCAGGCATTGTGGGGGTGCTGGGCCATTTTCCACCTTTTTCACACGTAGCCAACTTTTTGAACCCATTAGGGGGTTGGGGATTCCTTAGGAATCGAGTCATCCACCCCTTTGTTTTCCTAGCCTGTCCGGGTGGCGACTCCATTTTCTCTGGGTTTAGGCCTGTGTTCTCTAAGGCCCTGAGCCTAACAGTGCCGAAGTCGCAAGAATTATTCCGCATGGGAGTGGGGCAAAAATCTCTGCCCACAAGTTTGTCTCTGAATTACTTGGCAACTACCCTTGAGTTCTACTTGTGATAGCATTGACAAGCTGTCCAATTTGTGTCTCAAGATTCTTTATAGAAGCCTCATGATTTTGCAACCTTGTTTCAGTAGAGGTAATAAACTTTCTCACCAGGTTCTCTATGTTAGATCTCTTTTGTTGTGGTGGAGGATGAGGTTGTGGATGAAATCCTGGTGGTTGTTGTCTCCCTTGATTGTTGTTGTTGTTGTTCCATGAAAAAATCGAGTGATTTCGCCAACTAGGATTGTAAGTGTTGCTGAAAGGATCATTTTCCATGCAAAAATAATTAACAAGGTTAGTTTTCTCAGGCATGGTATTTACAACAAACATATTACATGTTTAAAACTCTTGATTTGAGTGCCTTCCTCCACAGAAATCACAAATGGATGCAACTATAGTTAGTTTTTCCAATTGCTACTCTTGTATGCTCTTGTCCAATGATTCCATTTGAGCTGCTAATGCTGTAATAGCATTTATATTGTTCATCCCAACTATCTTCTTTGTTGATTATCTACTATTGGGCCATTCACATGAGTTAGCAGCCATCTCCTCAATCAATTCATAAGCTTCTTATGATGTTTTCATATATAATGATCCTCCAGCAGCAGGATCTATCATGCTTCTGATTTGGCTATTAATTCCATTATAGAATGTTTGAACACTCCACCATGTAGAAAACTCTTCTTGAGGGCACTTTCTCAACATGTCCTTGTATCTCTCCCTTGCCTCATATAGAGTCTCTAAGTCTTTCTGTGAAAATTTAGTAAATCTGATTGTGCAATTTTAAATGGAGGAAAATGTTTACTAAGGAATTTTTGAGCCAATTCATTCCAATTGGTTATGGAGTTTTGTGCTAAGGATAGTAGCCAACTTTTTTCTTTATCCCTAAAGAAAAAGGAAAAAGTCTTAGCCTCTTTGCATCTTTTGAAACTCCATTATACTTGAAGGTGTCACAAATTTGGAGGGAACTTGTTATATGTTGGAGTGGGTTCTCATTGGGTAAGCCTCTAAATTGACAGGTTTGCTTAATCAATTGTACCACAACTGGTTTGATCTCAAAGTTATTGGCTTGAACCGGAGGTCTAAGAATGCTTGGTCTTGTGCCTTCCAATGATGGCATAGCATAGTCTCTCATAGGTCAAATAGGTTGTTGAGCTTCTCTAACACCATCATTGTTTGCTCCAACTAGAATAAGATATTGCAGATCATCTACCATGTTAAGTTGATTGTTTTCTCTTCTTTTTAAATGCATTGTTTGCTCCCAAGAAGTTCAAGACATACACTAACAAAATTTGAAACAAAAAAATAGATAAAATTAAAAATCTCAAATTAATAGCTAATAACAATATAATAACTCTCAGATAAATCTTTGGACCCTAGCAATGGCGTAAAAAATGTGATGCGTCCCAATTAACCCTAGAAAGTTCACTAGTCATATCAGTAATATAGATTCGTGAATTCGAATATCGTTCCATGAAGACTAAAGTTTACAAGCCAATTGTTATATTGTGTTGACTACTATTTAAGAAACAATATTTAAATAAATAAGAATTAAAGAAAAATCTAAAATTAAACTAAAGTGCTAGAAATTAAGTATTTTGGTGATTAGAATAAATCAATCAATAAAATATGTTAGAGCCCACAATTCCCCTAAACTTGCAAAGATATTAACATTGATTAAGAAACTTGAGTTAAGATTGGTGGGTTATCTTTTAAGCCTAGCTAACCTTATTCATGGACACAACTTTTCAAATTAATATCAAACTCTTATTCAAACACTATAACATTAATTTGCATATGATCAAACCCGGTTATTCAACCTTATTCAGGGACACGAATAGTGCCACAGGCTAATATCAAATTATCTATTTGAACAAATCCTTAATTAAACATGTTATACAAAATCATCTATAAAAATTAAGCATTCAACTCCCATTGAATAAAAGCCCTAACTTCTCTATTCAACACATCATCAAGGAATTCAATCAATGAAATATTGAATACAAGCATTAGGAGCAAGAAATTTGTATAAATTAACTTAAATTTAATTAACCTAAATCAATATCCATCAAAGCTTAGGGTTCATATTTTCCCTAACAAAAAGAAATTACTCCATAATTAAATCTAAGAAACTAAAACTAAAATTGAAAGTAAACATGATAAGAATAAGCAAACTCTTGAAAGTTGTCTTAGGCTTGAGCTTGAACTCCTTCTCCAATGGAGATTTTGTCTTCAAGGAGAAAGAAGAAAAAAAAGCCTCCAATTTGTGTGAAGAGCCTATTGTATCTTTTCCTTTAGAATTTGTGTGAAAAACAACTCTCTTTCAAAACATCTTTTCATCTATTTACATACCTTTATTTCCTACTTTCTCTAGGATACAATAAGTAAACTTCCTATTTTATATAGAACTCTAAATAAAATAGGAAAACAAATAAAAAAAGATCCTAAAAAAACTAGAAAAACAAATAAAAAGTCCTAAACAAAATAAACAAAAGAATCCTAATGAATTAAGAAAACTAAAATCCTAAATATTTGTTGTAAATTCAAGCATGTGCATGACCATGCATTTGCTCTTGTTGTAACATTTGTAATTTTTATAAATTCAATAAAATAAATTAAAATAAATTAAAATAAATTAAATTAAATAAATAATTTAAATAGAAAATTGAAGGATTTTAAGTGAAAAAGTAAAGAATATATATGAAATATATACGAAATATACATAATATATATAAGTTAATACTTTAAAAAGAAAAGTCAAAGGTCAAGTGGCAAAATTATAAATATACTTAAAAAATTAAAATTATTTAAATAAATTAAAAATAAATTATTTTTGAATGGAAGATGTAATTTATAGTTTTTTTAAATAAATAATTAATTAAAAAATATAATAAAATATATTATATATATGGTCAGAAATTTTTAAAAGTCTTCTTCTTTTTCTTCTTCTTATTCTTCCTTAAGATAGCCAAACCTCCATAGCCATCCAAGAGAAGATTTTTTATTCTTCCAAGCTTCCATAATTGAAAGGATTTCAAGTTTTCAAGTGGAATTTTGATGATTTCCTCTTGAAATAGTAAGTTTTTAACTTATTTCTTTGGATTTCCATAAAGATTTGAATATGTTGAATTTAGGATTTTTGTATTAGCATGATTCAATTGCTTAATTGGGTTTGTATGAAGTTATTTTGAGTATTTATTAATGATTTTAAGGTTGGATTGAAGAAATGGTTGAATTTAAGTTGAGTTTGGTGAAGAGAGAGAATTTAGGGTTATGGAACTTTTGGGTTTGTGAAATCATGAGTTTTAATTGTGAAATTTGGTTCCAAATGTGTTTTTTTAATGCTTAAACAAGGATTTTAAAGTCCAATGATGGATTTGGTTAAGTTTGGATAGAGTTTGGAAATGGTAGTGTTAATTTAGGGTTTTGGAAAGGGAATTTTCAAAGAATGGTTAATTGTTTGATTTTTATGTTTAAATCATGTTATTTAATGACATAAGTTGTTGTCCCAAGATAGTAACCAAGACCGGGGGGGGGGGGGGGGGTGGGGGGTGGGTGAATTAGTTGATCTTAAGAAATGATGATCGATTCAAAAATTCAAAGATTAAAAAGAAAGTATGGAGAGTGCAGAAGAAGATTAAGTAGAAGATGGAACACAAGATTTATTGTGGTTCGGATTTACCTTAATCCTACATCTACTTCCTTAACAACTTGTTAAGGTTCCATTGGCTTTGAGTTTTTACAAGCTTAACTCTACTAGGTGTTTTTTCTAGCTCACACCCAACTACTTACAATGGTTTGAGACCACTTCCTCACAACCCTTACAAGAGTTTTCCCAAGCTTACTCTCACAACCTAAGTGTTTCCAAGCTCACACTTAAACTTAAGATGGTTTTTAATGTTCACACCCAACACTCAATTAATACAAAGGTTGATTTTGATGCAAAAGAAAGAAAGATGTTCAAAGAGGCTATTACAATAAAAAACCTTCTTAATGATGAAGTTACATAAGGTATTTATAGCCTTCAAGCCAAGAATTAGCCATTTGAAGTTGGGACCAACATGTTTGATTCGTGTCTTCCACTAATTTCTCTGCCATAAAAATTTCCTGGTCGAAATCTTCATGGTCCGTTCAGAGGTATAGTAGTTCAGATGGAATAAGCTATGGTCCGGTCGGAGTAATTGAATTTCTGCTTAATGCTCTTCCAACGGCTGGTCCACATGGCTTCCACTTATTGAGTGGAGAGTAATGACTTCTCACTTGAGTAATATTTAAATAGCCTAGTCGGGCTTACATCTGGTCATATAAGACTTTAATTGGTCCGTCCAATTCATGAGCATACCTTCAACCGGAAACCTACTGGATGTTTTGAGGGAAAATTGCCTTGAAAGGTCCAATCAAAATTTTTTTGAGTCCGGTCAGACTTTTGTGGTACTCTAAGAAAATGAGAGTACTTCTGACCGTGAATCCTTCTATGTGATTTACCTCTTTTAGTCATCCATGGTCCAGTCAGTATGACACATAGTATAGTCAAATTTGACATGGTATGGTGAGATTTTAGGAGTACTCTCCACCGTGAAAACTTCTGTGTCTTTTTGGCTCATGTAGTCATTAAGGGTCTAGTCATTCTTCTACATGGTCTGATCGGACTTTTCATATTTCTTCAAAAGAATCAACTTCCTGCAAAATAAAACTTAGTGCAAGTGTTAGATAAATTTAATTTGATTGCCTATGATAAAAAAAATAGAAGGGTTTTGGTTAATAATCTCCCCCTTTTTGTCTTTGGAAATTGAATTGAATTTAAAAACTTTATAAACTTTAAAAGTGTTTAACAAATGCTTAGTATGCTCCCTCTTAATGAGTTTTATGCTTGTCTTTCTTATTCAAATGTAATTTGTGCACTTTTAAGTTTTATTATTCAATTTTAAGTGTTGTTCTCCCCCTTTGACAAAGGCAAAAGTAAAGGAAAAATAAATAATAATTTGAAGAGTAATTGAAATGCATTGAATGATAATTAAGCAAAATTCAATAATAATTTCTTTAGATAGAAAATCAAAGTACAAAAGAAATCTAAGAAACAACATTCTAATTATCATTATTATCACTTCCTTCATCCTCTTCTTCTTCTTTATCTCCCTCTTCTTCTTCATGTTCCTCTTCTCCATGATCTCCTTCTCTTGGTTGAGAGGCAACAACTTCTCCTTCTTCTTGTTGAGGATAGGAGCAATGGATAGAGGGTGACAAGCTAGGTTCATCTTTAAAGAATTTTGGTAAACCTAATGCTTTTTGGATGTTTTGAATGTCAAGATGAAGATGAGAGATGTCACTTGTGATCTTGTCTTTCTTTGAGCTTTGTGAGCTCATTTGTCCTTGGATGTCTTGAAGAATTTGAAGGATGGAGGATTGAGGTCTAGGAGTTGGGGTTCTAGGGAATTCCATTTGGAAAGTCTCCTATCCTTCATCTACAATCCTAGGTCTATTCCTTTGTTAAGCCTAGCACCTAGTGCTCCTAGTAGATATATATAGTTCCCATCATCATCCCTAATACATTTGGCATGTTTGAGATAGCTTATGTTTATGGATTTTTTCATGGAATCTAGAGGATTGGAAAGGGTTGCTTTGTTTGATGGTGTAAGTGCACCAACATACTTTGCAATTTTAGTGATTTGTGAGGAGAGAAGGATAAGTCCTAACTTAGTTTTCCTAATATGTAGGAAAGTGTCAATAAGGAATTTTCCCATTTTGATGGATTGACCTCTAATCAAGCAAAAGAGGAAGAGTAAGTCCTTTTGGGTAACTTTCTCATTGCTCTCACTCCTATCACTAATGGTATAGGTGACAATCCTATGCAACATCCAATAAGTAAGAGTTCTAAGGTTCTTGGCATTGGATTATTTGTGGAGAGAGGCTTCAATGGAAATTTCTTTCCAAAATTCTAGTTGGACTTCAGGAGTTAGAGGAGAGGTAGAGATTTGAGAGATGCCTTCTATTTGAAAGCCCCAAATGGATGAGAAGTCTTCTACGGTAAGGCCATACTCTTGGTTGAATAGTATAAATGAAATACCATAATAGCCTAAGGGATTAGTGCTCTTTTTGCAAACAACCAAGGTTGTTAGGAATTCCTTTGTCAAGGATTCCCAACCCAGGTCATCTCACTCTAAGAACACAAATTTTCCCACTCCAAGGTTCTAAGACAACCCCTAATGTCATTCTCAATTCCTAATGACTTTAGAGTGAGGAAGGAGAAGAGACGGTTTGGTTCTATGGGTTTATCTTTTAGGATAGCATACCTTAGTCTTTCTTCTTCATCCTTGAACCTTATCTTGTGGCTTCTTCTAGGAGCTTCCTCTTGTTGAGAAGGGGCAGCAATTCCCTTCCCTTTTTCAGTTCTAGAGGCCTTCTTCTTGTGTTCTTTAGGTGCCATTGATTAGTTCAAGAGAAAAGTAGATGAAAAGGATGGTTTGATACAAGTAAATTTGAGTGTTTTTAGTATTTAAGTGTTTAAAATTAGATAAAAGAGTCTAAAAATTGATATTGGGGGCGTTTATAATGTTTTGGATGGAAACTAGCCATTTATAGCTGTTGGAGACAAAATGTGCATGTTTTGATTTAGTTCCAACGGCTAGAAATTTTTGAATGCAGAGGAAAAGTCCGGTCAGACTTCTGAAAGTCTGATGGTGATTTTTAGAAAATTTAAAAAGTATGGTCGGACTGTATAAGAACCGAATGGAATTAAGCTTTTAGGCATAACGGTCATAAAATTTTGAAAAATTCCAGTCATACCATAAAAAGTATGTCATACTTTTGCAGAAAAAATAAAATCAAGAGTTTTTAATAAGTGCTGTCAGACTTAATGTTTGTCCGATTGGGAAACTATCAAAAATCAAAATTTTTCAAAGCAAAGGATATTTTTAAAGATAAAGGTACTAATATTTGATAAAAAATAGATAATGATTTGAAATTTGGATCAGGTAAAGTAGATTTTCAAGTAGTTTTGAACTTATGAAATTGTGCTTCCATCCACTATTCCTAAGTGTTATTTTATGAAGTTCATCCTTTCTTCATTTAGGAGTTTGGTAAATATGTCAGCAAGTTGGTTTTATGTATTAATGAACTCTAAGATCACGTTTTGGTTTTAGACATTCTCTCTTAAGAAGTGATGCCTAATATCTATATGTTTTGACCTAGAATGTTGAATTGGATTTTTGGATAAGTTTATGGCACTAGTGTTATCACAATTAATGGAGATGTGTTCAAATGTTTTTTCATAGTCAAATAATTGTTGTTTCATCCAAAGAACTTGAGTACAACAAAAACATGCAGCAACATATTCGGCCTCCGCGGTAGATAGAATAACCGACACTTGTTTCTTGCTAAATCAAGAAACTAGACATTCACCAAGAACATGACAAGCCCCAGTCATGCTCTTCTATCCAAAAGACTACTAGCATAATCAGAATCTAAAAAACCTAACATGTTGAATGATATATTCCTAGGATACCAAAGTCCTAGACGCAATGTACCAAGTATTTCAAAATTCATTTAGTAGCATTCAAATGAGATTCCCTAGGGCATGATTGAAATCTAGCACACAAACAAATACTGTACATTATATTGAAGGATCTGATAATATCTTGATATTTCTTCTCATCTACTACCTTACCACTTTCATCCTTGTCATGATTTAGAGATGTACTCATGGGAGTTTTGCTAGACTTGCAGCCATCCATTCCAAATTTCTTGAGGAGTTCCCTGGTGTATTTGGATTGATTAATAAAGATCCCATATTTTCATTGCTTGATTTGTAGTCCAAGGAAAAATTTGAGTTCACTCATCATGCTCATTTCAAATTCCTTAGTCATACAAGAAGCAAATTCTTTACACAAGGATTCATAAGTAGCACCAAAAATAATGGCATCAATATAAATTTGCATAATTAATATATTATGTCTATTCTTTTTAACAAAAAGAGTTGTGTTAACTTTGCCTTTTGAAAAATCATTTTCAAGCAAATACACACTAAGTCTATCGTACTAAGCTCTTGGAGCTTGTTTCAATCCATATAGTGCTTTTGTAAGTTTAAAAATATTATTTGAAAATTTATAATCTTCAAAACCGGGAGGTTGTTCAACATAAACTTCTTCATTGATAAATCCATTTAGAAATGCCCTTTAAACATCCATTTGAAAAAGTTTAAAATTCATGTGGCATGCAAATGCAAGAAGTATCCTAATAGCTTCTAATATAGCAATGGGGGCAAATGTCTCATCATGGTCTATGCCTTCCTCTTGGTTATACCCTTTGGCTACCAATTTAGCTTTATTTCTAGTGATGAGACCATTTTCATCAAGCTTGCTCCTATATACCCATTTACATCCAATAATTGGATGATCCTTAGGTCAAGAAACAAGTTTCCATACATTATTTCTCTCAAATTGGTTGAGTTCATCTTGCTAGCAATCACCCAACATTCATCACTAAGAACCTTATCAATTATCCTTGGCTCAATTTGAGAAACAAAGGCAAAATTAACATCTAAGTGTTTAAGTTTGGATCTAGTAGTTACTCCCTTTGATGTTTCACCAATGATGAGTTCTTTTGGATGATCCTTCTTGTATTCCCAATCCTTAGGTAGCTCTTGAGTCTCCTCATCTTGTTCATCATAATTATCCTTTGGAGTATCAATTTGTTCAAGTGTACCTATAAAATCATCAAGAAAACTACCTTTTCTTTGATTAAGTTTAAAAGATTCGTCAAAGACAACATGCATTGACACTTCAACTACTAGAGTTATTTCATTAAATACTCTATAAGCTTTGCTAAATGATGAATATCCCACAAATATGCCTTCATTCGATTTGGATGAAATTTTTTCAAGGTTATCCTTAGTGTTTAATATAAAGTATTTGCATCCAAATACTCTAAGGTATGAAATTCTGGGTGTTCTTCCATTCCATAACTGATGGAGGTCCATCAGTCCTTGCCATTCAAGACACTCTTGATATGGGCCTTCATACTATTTTGGAAGATGACAAAGATGATGTTGTTGATCCTAATGGAGAACTCTACTTTGAACCTATACATAACATGAAGATTCAACTCATTTTGAAGCCTTTTGGGCTGTTCCAAGCCCTTATATTTGAAGACCAATTTAAAGCCCAACATAATGCACTTAAAGATTGATTTTAGCACATGTTTCCAGCTCATACATGTGGGGGACATTTGAAGACTTCAATTTTTGTTTTTCAGTTTCATTTTCCATTATTATTCAATTTCTGTTTTTCAGTTTCATTTTCCATTATTATCTTGCTTTTAATTTGTGTTTGATGTTGATTTACAGTAGGCAGTTTTCTTTGGCTTTAATTGCCTTTATTTAGCTTGTAACTCTTCTTTGTTTCCTTATTTAAAAAGGGAAACGAATTTGGAATAGGGACAGATTATCTTTTGAGTGAATTGAAGTGTTTTAACACATTTTGGTTTTGTTAGTTTCCAAAAACTAATAGGGTTTTGTATGTGATCCAAAAACATTCAACTAGTTCCATTTTTGTTGTTACAATCAACAATTTAACTTCTGAAATTCCAGATTTTAAAGCAAACATAAACACCTCCCTTTTCTCACAAAATAAGCCCTTACACCTTACATTCATCCTAATTTTCGTACAACACTACAAACCATCCATAAAGTATTATTTTCTCCCATTTCTTTCATTCACAAATAACCATATAAACACCATCACTCCATCAGTAGCTCATAAGAAGTTTTGTCTATCAAAGGTCTTTTATAGACATGATTTGAGATGTAACAAGCAGTATTAACTGCTTTTGCCTAAAAATAAAATGGTAGTTCATACTCATTGAGCATTGTCCTAGCCATTTCAATTAAAGTTCTATTTTTCCTTTCAACCACTCCATTTTGTTGTGGTGTTCTAGGAGCTGAAAAGTTATGTGAAATACCAAGTTCATTGCAAAAGTTTTCAAAATTTACATTTTCAAATTCTTTGCCATGATCACTTCTAATAGATGTGATCACATAGCCTTTTTCATTTTAAACTCTTTTTGCATATATTTTAAAATGATTAAAAGCTTCATTCTTTTGAGTTAAAAAATTTATCCATGTAAACCTTGAGTAGTCATCTACAAGTACAAATGCATATAGCTTTCCACCTAGGCTAGCAGTTACTATTAGGTCCAAACGAACAAATCTAAATGAATAAGTTCCAAAGGTCCAGATGTACTTACAACATTTTTTTTATTTAAATGAGCTTTTATGTTTCTTACCAAATTGACAAGGTTCGCATGTTCTATCTTTGTTAAATTTAATTTTGGGAAGACCATCAACTAGCTCTTCTTTATTAATGAATTGCAAATGATCCATACTAGCATGTCCTAGTCTTCTATGCCATAAAATAAGCATCATCATTAATAGAAATCAAACATTCAAATGCATTTTTGGAATTTATGTCAATTTATATGTGTTATTAATTCTAATTCCTTTGAATGCAATTTCACCATTTGAATTTGTAACTTTGCATCCTTTGGAATAAAAAAATTACATTATATCCTTTATCACACAATTGACTCACACTAAGCAAATTGTGCTTTAACCCATCAAAAAGCCAAACATTTTCAATCAAATTTTCACCAAGCATGCCAATGGAGCCGATGCCAATAATTTTACATTTAACATTATTTCCAAAAGTAACATTACCTCCATTCTTATAAGTGATGTAAAAAGCTTTGCATTTTCCGTCATATGCCTTGAGCATCCACTATCCATAAACCAAGAACTCTTATTGATAGTAGATTTTAGACATACCTACAAAAGCAATAATGTTTATCTTCTTTTAGGTACCCAAATGAAGTTGGGTCCTTGGGGGTTAGTAGTAGAAGGATCCTCTAACTTGAGATGAGCCTTCCTAAAATAGCAAAATGTGCTCTTATCCCCAAATTTCATACAATATGTGCATTGATATAGTGTTCTATACTTATGCACCTTTTTATTGAAAGTCAATGAATTATGCACACAATTACAAATATGAGTTGGCTTTTGTGCAATTTTGTGTTTGTGTTCATGTCTAGTGTATATGAATGCATGATTTGCTCTTGGAGCCTTGATTCTTGAAATTGTTGTACCCAAAACAATCCTTTTAGTATTTTTAGGCTTAGTTTGTGCATTGGTGTTCTTAACAACTTCAACAACACTACAGGTTTGAGTTGTAGATGCTTTTACAAATATGGGTGCTCTAGAAGGGGTATTTGATGATCCATTGAACCCTAAACCTTGTTTCAAGGAAGGTAATCTTTGATTATCAATTAATGTATCTAATGCTTCTTTTCCTTTATGAAATTTTGAAATTGACTCTTTAAGTGCCTTTAGTTCATGTTTCAAAATTTCATTTTTCCTTGATCACATTTTCTAAACTATGTAAATCTTTGTTCATTGCATCAAGTGATTTCAATAATTGTTCATTTGAGGTCTTTAATTCTAAGGAAGAATTTTTAAAACTTACAAAGTCTTTTTCTAGCTTAGAACATTTATCCTTATAAAATTTCATCTTAGAAAAATATTTTTCTATCCCAAGATTCATATGTTCAATCATATAATTATCATCTGAAGCATTATCATTGTATTCAATTAAGTTCAAAGGTTGAGTACCTATCTCATTGGAATCTTTTTCATCCTCAATAGCCATCAGACATAGATCAGCAATTTCTTCCTCATCTTCTTCTTCTTCTTCACTTGAGGAAGAGTCATCCCATGTAGCTTTGAGTGATTTCTTCTTTTCTTTATCCCACTTCTTTTTGTTCTTCAATTTGAAGCAATCCTACTTGATTTACCACATTCATAACATTTTACTTCAATTTTCTTACTTTTGAAGAAAGTTTTAGAAAGTCTACATTTGTTAGTTTGCAATCTTCTCTTTCTCTTCCAATCATTCACCTTTTAGAAAAACATTGTCATTTCTTCTTCATCATCACTATCTTTATTGCTTGAGCTCTCAACTTCTTTGATTGCTTTGAGAGTTGTTTCTTTCCTCTTATCCTTCTCACCTTGTTCTTCATCTCTTTTGGTGTGTAATTCTAAGGTGAGTAGTTTTTTGACAAGTTCATTGGTTCTTAAAGAACTTAGATCATGAGCTTCTTCAATAGAAGAAACCTTAGACTCAAAGTTCTTCTTGCCTCTAAGTGCTCTCAAGATTTTGTCATTGACTTCATATTGACTCTTATATCTTGCCATATTTCTTCAATTCATTGACGATGGCAAGTAATCAATTTGTCATGTCGGTAGCATTTTCATTGGGCATCATCTTGAATAGCTCATACTCATGTATGTACATTTGCTTCTTGGTGACCCTTACTTGTGTAGTACCCTCATGATAGTTCTCAAGAGTTTTCCAAATGCAATGAGCACAAGTGAGATGTTAGACTCTCCCACCTTTGTCTCTTGAGATAGAATTCAACAAGATGGAGGCTGCCATATGGTTTTTGAATCTATCTTTTGTGTTGGCATTTGACCATTGTGACTTGGGAAGAGGAACTTTGACACCCTCAACTTCATGAGTAGGAGGCTTCCACTCACTTTCAACATAGTCCCAAAGCTCTATTCCTTCACTATCTAGAAATAAAAACATTTTATATTTGCAATAGGAATAATCAGTTCCATCAAAGTATGGTCTAAGAAGAGAGTTGAGGTTTCCATGAGAGGATGAAGAAGAGGTTACCATTTTGGATCAAATTTCACAATTAGGTTTAAGAAATTGACAAGCTTTAATACCAATTATTGTCCCAAGATAGCAACCAAGAGGGGGAGGGGGTGAATTGGTTAGTCTTATGAAATGATGATCAATTCAAAAATTCAAAGATTAAAAAGAAAGTATGGAGAGTGTCGAAGAAGATTAAGTAGAAGATGGAACACAAGATTTATTGTGGTTCAGATTTACCTTAATCCTACATCCACTTCCTTAACAACTTGTTAAGGTTTCATTGGCTTTGAGTTTTTACAAGCTTAACTCTACTAACTTGGTATTTTTTCTAGCTCACACCAAACTACTTACAATGGTTTGAGACCACTTCCTCACAACCCTTACAAGAGTTTTCCCAAACTTACTCTCACAACCTAAGTGTTTCCAAGCTCACACTCAAACTTAAGATGGTGTTTAATGCTCACACCCAACACTCAATTAATACAAAGGTTGATTTTGATGCAAAAGAAAGAAAGATGTTCAAAGAGGCTATTACAATAAAAAAAAACTTCTTAATGATGAAGTTACATAAGGTATTTATAGCCTTCAAGCCAAGAATTAGCCGTTTGAAGTTGGGACCAACATGTTTTATTCTTGTCTGCCACTAATTTCTCTATCAGAGCAATTTCCTAATCAAAATCTTCATGGTCTGGTCAAAAGTACAGTAGCCCGGTCAGAATAAGCTATGGTACAGTTAGAGTAATTGAATTTTTGCTTAATGCTCTTCCAACAGCTGGTCCACGTGGCTTCCACTTATTGAGTGGAGTTGTAACGGCTTCTGACTTGAGTAATATTTAAATAGTCCTATTGTTTTGTTAGTTTTTGTCATAGATTTGTAGTTTGTTTATTATGATAATTATCATTTTATTTAGGTATTTTGTTAGTTTTTATCGGCTTGTTTAGTGTTTTCATTAATTTTGATAGTTTTAGTTTATTTTAGTGTTTATGTTGTTTTTGATCTAGTTTTTAGTATAGTGTTTATGTTTTGTTGGTTATTGTTTATTTACTTTTTGTTTAAAGTTTGTTTGATGTTTTGTTTTGGGTTAAAAAGCCAAGGAACCAAGACTGAAGGAAGAATGCACAGTAGCTGACACAGGCAGAGGACATGGCCAAGTCACTGGCCGTGTCCCATATCAAATTAAAGAAGAAAGCAACTCACAGGAGCAGACACATGCAAGGGACACGGCCAAGTCAGTGGCTGTGTCCCTCCAAAAATACTCCAACACGGTCAAGTCACTCTGACTTGGCCATGTCTCACCAATTCCAAAGGCAAAAAAGAGAAGCAATCACAGTGGAAAACACATGCAAGGGACACGGCCAAGTCATGTGGCCGTGTCCCTCCAAAATGGTGCAACACGGCCAAGTCACCTCTGACTTGGTCGTGTCACTCAACAAAGAAGAGAAAGAAGAGAGGCAAGCAGTGGTGGACACAGGCAAGGGACACGACCAAGTCACCTGGCCATGTCCCTCCAAAAGGCACTGACTTGGCCGTGTCCCTCATGAACCAAACTCGCAACGAATTTTAAAGCGGACGTTTTGTATAAAAGGAAAGAGTGAAGCTAGGGTTGAGGACTGTTGACGATTTTGAGATTGTTTTCAGCCGTCAGAGAGCAAAGTTAGGGTTTTAACATTTGTTTCTTTGATTTTTATTATACTTTGGATCAAAACTAGCTTAGATAGATTGTTCTAGCCATTGTTATATCCTTCTTGCAAGATTTGAACAAGAGATTCTTCAGAGCTTCGAGGAGTTTGTAATTTGGTTTTGTTCTCAAACGTATTCTCTTTATTTGCATTGAAATTGTTTTAATGGATATTATCATGTCTGCTTTGATTTCTTTGAATATTAATGAGATGAGTATGTTTGATTGCATCATGAACTAATTTGATCTAGTCTAGGGTTTGTATGGATCTGCTATGATTGTATGAATTGGTTATTCTCTTAGCTAATAATTTCTTTAGCCTTGATTGAATGAAATATTGTTAACATATAATTGATTGGCCACCAATTGTGTGATTTAGGTATTAGATGATGGATTGAGAGATGAAGTCTAATATTGGAATAATTCAATTAAGAACTTAGGTGAATTAGAGATATAACCTATTAAAAAGATTATTTCAATTATAACAAGATTAGTTGGAAGAGGTTTGAATGCGAGAGCTTATTTCCTTGACTTGATTAATTGAGTTGTTTGAGATTTAATCTTTGAAATTAAATTAGTTAAGAGGAATAACCGTTCATACATATCAATAGTAGAGAAGTGCAAACCCTAGACCCTTTTATCAAGTGAATCAAAACATCAGTTCTTGTTTACTTTCATTGTTTTAAACTTCAATTAAACTTTTTCATTAGTTAGCAATTTAAATTTATTCATTACTTGTTACTTTTAATCTGATAATCAATTAGCCACTTTAGCTTCCTTGTGAGACGACCTTGGGGCGATCACCTTTGCTACAGCTACCTCATATACTTGTGATTGACGCTTTGTGGTAGAATTAATTTGAGCGCAACACCTATCGGGCTAGCATCTGGTCCTGTCAAACTTTCCTTAGTCTGTCCAATTCTTGAGCGTAACTTCAACCGAAAAACCTACTAGATGTTTTGAGGGAAAAGTGCCTTGAAATGTTCGGTCAGAATTTTCTTGAGTCTGGTTTGTCTTTTGTGGTACTCTAAGAAAGTGAGAGTACTTCTGACTGTGAATCTTTTTGTGTGATTTACCTCTTTTCGTCATCCATGGTCCGATTGGTATGACACATAGTATGATCAGACTTTATATGGTATGGTGAGATTTTGGGAGTACTCTCCACCGTGAAATGTTCTGTCTTTTTAGTCATTTAGTCATTAAGGGTCCGATCGGTCTTCTATATGATCTGATCAAACTTTTCATATTTCTTCCAAAGAATTAACATCCTGCAAAATGAAACTTGGTGCAAGTGTTAGGTAAATTCAATTTGATTGCCTAAGATAAAAAATAGGAGGGTTTGGTTAACATAAGTGATGGAAATAGACTTGAATTAACAATTAGAATGAGCTGGAATGAAAAAAATTATTGATGAAGGTTATGCCATTTTAATGTTTTGTTTAAGAGTGTGTATTTAATTAAGGTGAATGATTGAAACATGTTATAATATGTTTTTAATAATATAAATAAACTTAAAATACTATTTTAAATGGAATAAAATGGATTTTTAAAGTTAAAGTCAGGAAAGGCTAAATTTTGGTAATTTGTAGGAGTGCTGTTTAATTAGGGTTTAATGATGAAAATGTCTTAAAATGTGATACTAAATGATTGTATTTGATCACATTGTATACAGGCATTAAGAAGAATTAGATTGCCCAACCCTAGTATTGAAGGGGAAGTTGGAAGTGAAGGTTTGTGGGAGATTTTGAGTGCTTATTGAGGTAAATACAAACTTTTGATAAATTAAATATGTTGGCATTAAATTGGGCTCAACACATTTTGGATGCAAAAATGTGTTAAGCTACTTGATACTTTGATTATTCATGAACAATGTGCTATGACATTTAATTTTTATGTATGCATTATATGCATTATGAAAAGCCATTATTAATGGCTAGATTGAATAAAATGTGAATTATGTGCAAAATGTGAAAATGACCCAAAGTGTTTGGGTAGTGTGATTTTGTTATGAAATATCCTACATTGTGATGAAATGATGAAATGTGATAAATTGAAATGAAATGACGTCTATATGAATGCAAAAAATGGGAAAATGAGATAGAATTGATGATGGAAATAGGAAATAATTGTGTGCCTAGTATGTTATTCAATTTTTAGAGTTCTGTATTTGGCGACATGCCTATAAGGTTATCCTCATTATTTGCCTTTGGAGCTAGATGCTAGGCGTCATAGATACATGATTTGCCTTTGGGGCTAGACACTAGGCATCACATATACATGTTTTGCCTTTGGGTCTAGACACTTAGTGTCATTATGGACCAAAATAGTAACTCTAGGATTTGAATAATATATTAGTTTGTTTGGGCCCATGCTTGTGTATGTGTTTATGTGAATTATAAAAAGATTAAAGATTATGTTATAAAGTGAAATTGAGTGCCACATTGTGACATAACATACAAATGCATTATGCATTGGCATTGTATTAAAGTTTTATTGTTACCAAGTTTGTACTGCTAGGCTTTTAGCTTAGCACGATTGTAATTCATCGCATAGGTGACAGGGGTGATCCAGTTAAGTGGGAGAGTTCTTTTAGATCGGGTCAGGTCTAGATTTTAAGTTGCTTATTGAGTTGATTTTAGGTACATCAAGATCAGAGGCATTTGCCATCATGTAAATATTTTATATTATAGTATAATTGATATTATGTTATATTTTCAGAGTATACATTGTAAATAATAAAATATATTTTAGTTAAATTGTATAATGTGAGTTTTATATGTGTTTTTGATATATATCTATGTATATGTATAAATGTTTTGAGGAAATGTGGAGAAAGGGAGAAGTTGAGGTGGAAATGTGTGATTTGTTTTATTGGAAGTGTTTTTATGCAGGTTGTGTAATTGTTGAAAATTTAAAATTTCTAAATTACAGACAAAACTCTAGCAAATTTTTTCAGATATTTTCATATAAATACTTATTTTGGAACCTATGATTTATAAAGAATATTTTATTTGTTATTTAAATATACATTTTAAAGTATTTGAGAATTTAAACTAGAAATGTGAAAAATTTTAGTAAACCAGGTTGTGACATTTTTATTTCATATGTGTATTTTACATGTACTGGGTGTATGTATTATATGTATATAGGGTATAAGTGTGTTATATTTATTTTGATATCAAAGCCTAGGTTTGAGGTTCTCAACCTAGATGGGTTGTTAGAGAGAGAAAATGGGGATTTTAAATATGGTTTTCAATTGTGGTACATGCATTGGCACTAACATTTTTTTATTTTTGATGTGACAATTTCTGCTGTATTTGGAAATATAGGTAGTTATGGCATCTAGAACACACCAGTCTGCATAGGGTAGTACAGAGAGTGTAGCTCCTGATGAGGGGAGAGTTGGAGCTAGTGTTGAGTCTACTGGTGAGGCGTCTACTTATGTGTCTGTTAGACTAGCAGCTGAGGAGATTTCATCGGGCTGGGTACGACACATGGTGGAGTTGTTGAGACAAGCTCTAGTTCAGCAGTTGCAGCCGCCGCCACAACCGGAGCCGCAGCTGCAATTGCTAATGCGAAAGTATGACAAGTTGAGAAAATTTAGAGCCACATATTTTATTGGCTCTACAGGCCCTACTGTAGCAAAGTAGTGATTGGACAGGGTCCAGAGGGTATTTATTAAGCTGCATGCTAGTACAAAGGAGAAGTTTGATTATGTTAGATCACTTTTGCAAGGGAATTCCTATAAGTGGTGGAAGACGGTTACCTATGGTACAACTGATCCACCAGTTTTGACCTATACCGATTTCCAGCAGGAATTTGAGAAGAAGTATACTCCGAGGGAGTATAAGGATGCAAAGAAGATGGAGTTTTTGAGTTTGAGGTGGGACACGAGCACTGTGACTGAGTATGAGATTGAGTTCATTCGACTGAGTTAACAAGCTGGAGGGATTATTTCTGATGAGGTTGACAGATGCCGGAGGTTTGAGGAGGAGCTGAGACCCTTTATCAGGTGTTTAGTGGTAGGTTTCTAGTATCAGGATTTCTCTCAGTTGGTTGCAGTTGCCAGGAGTGTAGAGAGGGCACAGGGATTTGCAACAGCAACCAAAGTAGAGGAGAGCAGAGCTAGGAGATCCCAGGGTGAGGCATGGACTTCATCATCAAAGAGAGGCCGAGGGGAATATCCTTAGAGGTTTAGTAGGAGCCATGGTCAGTCTAGAAGGTCAGACAGCAGCAGAGATAGAGAAAGACTTGGAGCCTCAGTAGCTAGTGCCCCGACCCCAATGACTCAGAGGCCTGCTCCACCTACCTGTGTTTATTGTGATAGGGCACATGGAGCTGTCTACTGGAGGATAGGTGCACCAGCAGTGTGTTACAAATGTGGATCACTATACCATTTTCTCAAAGATTGTCCAGAGTCACCATATGATAGATAGACAGATACATCAGCTTCTAGACCTAGTGCTAGAGGGGGTCGTGGTGGCATAGATTTTGGCAGAAGTTGTCTATCATGGTCTAATTAGAGAGGAGGTTCTACAACAGGGAGTAGACTAGAGGATGCAGGGCTATCACAATGGGTTTATGTGATGCAGAGGCAGCCTGATGTTTCAACTGTTATAGCCGGTACTTTTACTTTATTTGGTACTTCAGTTCTTGCATTGACAGACCCTGGGTCAACCCATTCATACACCAGTGTATCCATACTGCCTGTGAGTGATTTGTATTCTGAGCCCTAGGATTTGATGTTTTGGTTACAAATCTTTTAGGGTACAGTGTTGTGGTTAGCAGGGTGTGCTGAGATAGTCTAGTTGTTATTTAGGATGAGGAGTTTCTCGGTGATCTGATTGAGATGCTTTTCAAGGAGTATGATATGATTCTGGGCATGGATTGGTTATCCAGGCATGGGGCTATGATGCAAGAAAGGACCCCTTGAAGCTAGCAAGTGGACCAATCACTAGGAGCAAGGCAAAGAGATATCAAGCTAGCATGGCTTTGCATATTCAAGAAGAGATTTCCAAAGAGCTTCAAGAATTATCATTCAAGAAGATGGAGATGGAGCTGCAAGGAAGGCCTAAATATATCATGGTTCTAGAAGCATGCAATGGAAGCCAAGAAGGAGCCTTTGAAGGCTATTTTTAAACCTAGGCGGAAACTACCAAGGAAGAGTCAAAGCTTGGTCAATCTTATTTCCATGCACGTGCATGCACATTCATGGATGCAAGTTGGCCGAATTCTAAGGGAGTTTGTTGCACCCCTTGGCCGAATCTTCATAGTTAGTTAGAGGGGATGTTTTTGTTGTTTTGTGGTCCCCATCCTTTTATTTTAATTAGTTAAGTTGTTTTGACTTTGTCAAATCCTATTCTTGTTGGGTTTTTGGAAGTGTTTTCCCATACAAGCCTAGGATCCTTCTATAATGTTTTAGTCTTAATTTTCCATATGCAATTAGGAATTTTGTAACCCTTATTTAAGGGCACTATTAGGCCGAATTAGGGACACCATTATTATAAAAAAAATTTCGAATTCTTCTACAAGTTCTTCTTGTGAATTTTCATGTGAGAGAGATTAGAGTGGATTCTTTAATTCTTTCTTTGCATCAAGAATTAGGTTTACTTATCAACGAGAGTTGATGTGGACCCTTAGCAACAATGGCAGCAAACCCAACGTATAACAATGGTAGAGAACTCCTTGAAACTTGATAATCACCTCCTAAGGAACCCAACGCCTATAAAGAGACGCGAACTCACTATGATTGAAGGATTTAGTTGGTAAGAAGAAGGAAAACGCCACAACTCCTGTTGATAAGTAAACCTAATTCTTGATGCAAAGAAAGAATTAAAGAATCCACTCTAATCTCTCTCACACGAAAATTCACAAGAAGAACTTGTAGAAGAATTTAAAATTTTTTATTAATTGTTGTTGTCTCAAATTCGTCCTAATAGTGCCCTTAAATAAGGGTTACAAAATTCCTAATTGCATATGGAAAATTAAGACTAAAACATTCCTAATTGCATAAGGAAAACATTCCTAATTGCATAAGGAAAACATTCCTGAATGCATAAGGAAAACATTCCTAATTGCATAAGGAAAACATTCCTAAATGCATAAGGAAAACATTAAGTATGGAAACAAAATCCTAATCCACTAAGGAAATTATAAAGTATGGAAACAACCAAACTAATCCCTTCAACATAAGAAATTCCCCACACTATTTGGGCTGTCCATGGGCCTTAAATTACTTCCCAAGGCTTTATATGAACCCCCATGGACCTTTCTTGCACGTTGGACCTTTCTTTAGCTAGCCTTTAGCTTCCACACTAAGCATCATAATCAGCTTTGGTATGCCTTCTTCAAGCTCTATCTCCATCTTCTTGAATGATAATTCTTGAAGCTCTTTGGAAATCTCTTCTTGAATATGCAAAGCCATACTAGCTTGATATCTCTTTGCCTTGCACCTAGTGATTGGTCCACTTGCTAGCTTCAAGGGATCCTTTCTTGCATTAAGAGTTGTGGCATTTTTCCTTCTTCTTACCAACTAAATCGTTCAATCATAGTGAGTTCGTGTCTCTTTATAGGCATTGGGTTCCTTAGGAGGTGATTATCAAGTTTCAAGGAGTTCTCTACCATTGTTATACGTTGGGTTTGCTGCCATCGTTGCTAAGGGTCCACGTCATTTGGTATCAAAGCCTTGCTACAAGGTAATTTTTATCTACTTTGTCTTTCTAGGGTTTGTTAATTTAGGTCTTTTAAATTTCTGCGTTTTAGGGTTCTTAGAGAGTCTAGTCTTTAATTTTCGAAAAAGAGTCATATATCAAGATTCAAAAAGCCTGAAGATTGTTCAAAGAGTAATTCGAAACCTAGTAAAAGGAGTCTGATCGAATTTCGAAACCTAGGCCTTGCATCTGAATTGGATTCTAAACCTAGGGAGTTAATCTGATTGAAATTCAAAAATTGTTTTGTGTTGTTGGGTATTCCCTCGATTTGTTTTGTGGGTGAATTCTGTGTTGCGAATTAAGTCCAGATTTCGAAAAGTTTTTGTGAGTAAATTAAGTTCCGAATTAAGGGGATAGTGATAGGAAGCAAAAAAAAAAAAGAATACAAAACCACTTCAACAAAAATTGTTTGATATTCTTCCTATTTGGGTGCTAAAGATCAGATCTAGGTGGGTTAGAAGTAATAAAATTTTTGGGGCAAAAAATTTCACCTTTTGAAGGGCTTTTGGAATTCAAAAATCAAACCTTAATATTCATATTATTTGAGTGTTATAGGTGGGAATTAGAGTCTAGAAGCTAGCGTTTTGGGTAGAATTGATTAGGTCCATAAAGCAGCTTACCAAGTGTGGGTTGTTTTTTATTCATTATATCCAAATTGGTCTTGTTTATTGGCTTCATTGTTTCTAATTTCTTTATCTAGCTTTTAATTCCATTGCATTGCTAAGTATCATTTGCTTGTGTCGATACTTGGTTTTATATCGTGTAGTGCAAATTACCTTGCATTGCCTCCGGATACTTGTCTTGTTTTCTATCTAGTTCTAGGATTTAGGTTCTAGTTTCTTAAACGTCTTGACAATTGTTGGTTGGTGAGCTTAGTTCTGAAGTGCAATCAAGGAAGACAAGAAAAGTGAGGTAATTCTAAACACTTGAGTGAATTTTGATTATTACTAATCTTGTTTCTTTGAGTTTGTTTGTTTGTTAACATGGCTGGAAAAGGAGAAGAGACTAGCAAAGAAGGAGCTATGGCCGAAAGCTTGGCTAGGCTTAATGAGACTTTGGCAGCAATGCTTGGTCGAAAGGAGATGATGGATACTAGATTGCAAGAGAATGCAGCACGGCAAGCACAACAAATGCAACAAGTGCAACAAGGGCACCCAGCCGCACATCCAAATCCCATAATGCGAGCTAGAAGAGTGCTTAGGAGAGAAGGGCAAGGAAATCTTGAAGCCCTAGAAGCAGCCGAAAGGGTAAAAGATGAAGATGAAGGTGGAAATCAACCTACCACTGATGGTGACCTTACTTCCATCAAGATGAAGATTCCTTCCTTTGAAGGGAAGAACAATGCAGAAGAGTTCATACAATGGGAGAGGAAAGTTGAGCAGATTTTCGAATGCCATAACTACACCGAAGAGAAGAAATCAGTTTTGGCAGCTGTAGAGTTCAAAGGGTATGCTACCTTTTGGTGGGATCAATTGAAAGCTAATAGAAGAGGGAAAGGTATGAGGCCTATTCCTGAACGGTCAACCTTGAAAGAACTAATGAGAAGCCGATTTGTACCATCTCACTACATTCGGGATTTGTACAATCAACTAGAAAGACTAGTTCAAGGTGGAAGAAGTGTGGAAGAGTACCACAAAGAGATGGAGATGATCATGGCTAGGGCAAATATTGATGAAGATGAAGATAAGAAGATGTCACGATTTCTTAGGGGATTGAATTTGAACATAGCCAATGAATTGAAGATGTATGAATTCAACACAATGGAAGAGTTAGTTCAAAAGGCCATGAAGATAGAGAGAAGATTGAAGAATAAAGCTATTTCGAAAACTGGCTACTCTAAAGCTAGTGGAAAATTTTCAAACTTCAAGGGTTCAAGTTCGAGTGGAGGTTCCTACAAAGGGGATTACAAGGGTTCTTTCCAAAAGAATTCTTCCTACAATCCTAATTTCAAGAAGCTGAATGATGGGGATGCAAAAACAGCCAAGGAAACACCTTCTAGACCTACTCCAAGTAGGGAAATTAAATGCTACAAGTGTTTGGGAAGTGGACACATTGCTTCTCAATGTCCGAATAAGAGGGTGATGATTGCTACCCATGAAGGGGAAATTGAATCAGAATCTGAACATGAAGAAGAAGAGGAGGCCGAATGTGGTGATAGGGCCGAATATGATGAAGAGGCTTGGGAGAATCAAGTATTGAATGTTGAACATGGAGAGATGCTTGTTACTAGAAGAGCCTTGAATATTCAAGTCAAGGAAGAAGGCTTGGATCAAAGGGAGAATCTTTTCCACTCTAGGTGTTTGGTGAATGGTAAGGTTTGTACACTTATCATTGATGGTGGAAGTTGTACCAATGCTGCTAGTACTACAATGGTGGATAAATTGGGGTTAGCTTGTTTTAAACATCCCAATCTTACAAGTTGCAATGGTTCAATGACGCTGGGGAAGTAAAAGTGTTGAAGCAAGTCAAGGTACCATTCTCCATTGGGTGGTATAAAGATGAGGTTTTGTGTGATGTAGTGTCAATGCAAGCTGGACATTTGCTATTAGGAAGACCATGGCAGCATGATAGAAGGGCACAACATGATGGCTTTTCTAATAAGTATACCTTTACTTATGAAGGAAAGAAGGTTGTTCTAGCACCATTATCACCTCAAGAGGTGTATGAAGATCAAAAGAGGATGCTAGAGAGGGAGAAAGAAGTTTCCGCCAACATGATCCAAGGGAGTTCTAATTCGGCCAATGATGTTTCTTCAACACCCAAGGGTAATTCTAAGGGTAGGGAGAGAGAAAATAATAAAGTGAGTGAGTGCAGAAAGGGAAAAGAGGCCGAGAGTCAAAAGAAAGTAAGCAAACAAATAAATGGCCCATTGGTGAGAGAAAATAAGCAAGGAGAAAAAGCAAAACATACTTTTTATGCAAGAGCAAGAGAGATAGATGTAGGGCAGCCTGTACTCATTATTATGTATAAAGAATCGTTACTTGCCGACAGTGAAGAATCTCTTAATTCTTTACCTTCTAGTTTTTTTGTCTTTGTTGCAGGATTTTAAGGATGTGTTTCCTGAAGACCTTCCTCGTGGTTTGTCGCCATTAAGAGGGATTGAACATCAAATTGACTTCATACCCGGTTTTGCAATACCAAACCGGCCAGTATATAGGAGCAATCCTATGGAGACAAAAGAGATGCAAAGACAAGTTGAAGAGCTTTTGGAGAAAGGCTTGGTTCGCGGGTCCAGTCTTATTAGTACCCAAGAAAGATGGTTCTTGGAGGATGTGTGTTGATTGTAGGGCTGTGAACAAGATTACTGTGAAGTATAGACATCCCATTCCTAGACTTGATGACATGTTGAACGAATTGCATGAGGTGAAATATTTCACAAGGATTGATCTTATGAGTGGTTATCATCAAATTCGCATGAAGCCGGGAGATGAATGGAAGACTGCCTTCAAAATGAAATATGGTTTGTATGAATGGTTAGTTATACCTTTTGGTTTATCTAATGCACCTAGTACTTTCATGAGATTAATGAACCATGTTTTGAGAGCTGATTTAGGTAAGTTTTTGGTAGTTTACTTTGATGATATTCTGATTTATAGCAAAACTGAGGAAGAACATGTTGAACATGTTAGGAAAGTACTTGAAATCCTTAGGGAGCAAAACCTTTATGCTAAGCTTAAGAAGTGTTCTTTTTGTCTAGATAGGGTTGTTTTTCTTGGTTTTGTTGTAAGTATGCAGGGAATTGAAGTTGATCAAGAGAAGGTGAAAGCTATCCAAGAGTGGCCGAATCCTTCAAGTGTGACATAAGTGAGGAGTTTTCACGGATTGGCAAGCTTCTATAGGAGATTTGTCCCTAATTTCTCTACATTGGCAGCCCCCTTGACTAGCATAATCAAGAAAGAAGTGGGATTCGTTTGGGGCAAGGAGCAACAAGAAGCATTTGATGCTTTGAAAGAGAAGCTTTCTACTACACCCGTTTTAGCTTTACCTAACTTTGATTCTACTTTTGAAATTGAATGTGATGCTTCTAGTGTAGGTATTGGAGCTGTTTTGATGCAAGAGAAGAAGCCCATTGCATACTTTAGTGAAAAGCTTAATGGAGCAAAGCTGAATTATTCAACTTATGACAAGGAGCTATATGCTTTGGTGAGAGCATTGGAAGTATGGGAGCATTATTTGCTGCCCAAGGAATTCGTGATCCATTCAGACCATGAATCATTGAAGCATTTGAGAGGGCAAGGCAAGTTGAATAAAAGACATGCAAAATGGGTTGTGAAGATTGAGAAGTTTCCTTATGTGATCAAATACAAGCAAGGTAAAGACAAAGTAGTGGCAGATGCACTTTCAAGGAGGTACGCTTTACTTAATGTTTTGAGTACTAAATTGCTTGGATTTGAATGTATAAAGGACTTATATGTTGGTGATTCTGATTTTGGCAATGTTTATGATGCTTGTGAGCATGGTGCTTTTAATTCTTTCTATAGACATGATGGGTTTTTGTTTAAGGGTTCAAAATTATGCATACCTAGATGTTCTATGAGAGATTTGCTAGTATTAGAATCACATTGTGGGGGTTTGATGGGGCATTTTGGAGTTGATAAGACTTTAGACATGCTGAATTAACACTTTTATTGGCCGAATATGAAAAGGGATGTAATTCAGATTTGTAAGGCTTGTTTGGCTTATAGCCAAGCTAAGTCTAAGTCTATGCCTCATGGTTTGTATATGCCATTACCCGTTCCTAGTTCTCCTTGGATGGACATTAGTATGGACTTTGTTTTAGGATTACCAAGGACTAAGAGGGGGAGAGATAGCATATTTGTGGTTGTTGATAGGTTTAGTAAGATGGCACACTTTATCCCATGTCATAAGAGTGATGATGCTAGTTTAGTGGTCGAACTCTTCTTTAGGGAGGTGGTTCGAATTCATGGGATACCAAAATCCATAGTTTCTGATAGAGACACCAAGTTTTTGTCTCACTTTTGGCGTGTGCTTTGGGGAAAGTTAGGTACCAAGTTGTTATTTTCCACCACTTGTCATCCTCAAACGGATGGACAAACAGAAGTAGTAAATAGAACTTTAGGTACCATGTTGAGAGCTGTAGTGGGTAAGAATTTGAGTTCTTGGGAAGATTGTTTGCCATTTATTGAGTTTGCTTATAATCGTGTTATTCATTCTTCTACAGGATATTCACCTTTTGAGCTTGTTTATGGTTTTAACCCATTAACTGATATGAACTAGCCAAGAGGTAAGGATCCATTGGTGCTTCCAAATGGGCCATTGACTAGGAGCAGAGCTAAGAAGTTTGGAGCAGCTATGGGATTGCATATTCAAGATCAAATTTCAAAGGAAGTGACTGAAATGGCAATGGAAAAGTGCACAATAGAGCTTGAAGAAGGCACACCAAAGCTGATTATGATGCTTAGTGTGGAATCTAAAGGCTAGCTAAAGAGGTCCAATGTATAAGAAAGGTCCAATGTGCAAGAAAGGTCCATGGGGGTTTATATAAAGCCTTGGGAAGTAATTTAAGGCCCATGGACAGCCCAAATAGTGTGGGGCATGTTCTTATGTTGAAGGGATTTAGTTTGGTTGTTTCCATACTTTATATTTTCCTTAGTGGATTAGGATTTTGTTTCCATACTTTATATTTTCCTTAGTGGATTAGGATTTTGTTTCCATACTTTATATTTTCCTTAGTGGGTAAGGATTTTGTTTCCATACTTTATATTTTCCTTAATGGGTTAGGATTTTGACTTTGTAGCTTTCCTTTTTCCATTAGAATTAGGGTTTCGGATTTATGTGTGCCTTTTAGTATAAATAGGGCCTTATTTTTCTTGTAAGGGGACTTTTTTTTGACATATTATTATTAAAGATTTTTGAATTCTTCTACAAGTTCTTCTCGTGAATTTTCGTGTGAGAGAGATTAGAGTGGATTCTTTAATTCTTTCTTTGCACCAAGAATTAGTTTTACTTATGAATGAGAGTTGTGGCATTTTCCTTCTTCTTACCAACTAAATCCTTCAATCATAGTGAGTTCACGTCTCTTTATAGGCGTTGGGTTCCTTAGGAGGTGATTATCAAGTTTCAAAGAGTTCTCTACCATTGTTATACGTTAGGTTTGCTGCCATCGTTGCTAAGGGTCCGCGTCACTAACAGTTTTGGATCTTGTTTCTTTACCTTCTCATGAGCTTGTTAGTTTAGATGGTGAGAAGAAAGCTAAAATGGTGAAAGAGATGCATGAGAAAACAAGGGCGAATATTGAGAAAAGGAACAAGAGATATGCTGATTCTGCAAATAGAGGGAGACGTGAGATGAAGTTTCAAGTAGGAGATTGGGTTTGGGTGCATTTTCGAAAAGAGAGGTTTCCTAACCAAAGGAAGAACAAGTTACAAGCTAGAGGAGATGGCCCATTCCAAGTGCTGGAGAAGATTAATGACAATGCCTACAAGATCGACTTACTAGGTACGTATAATGTTAGTGCTACTTTCAATGTAAGTGATCTTTCTCCTTTTGATGATGCAGATTTGAGGACAAATCTTTTTGAAGAGGGGGAGAATGATGCAAGAAAGGACCCCTTGAAGCTAGCAAGTGGACCAATCACTAGGAGCAAGGCAAAGAGATATCAAGCTAGCATGGCTTTGCATATTCAAGAAGAGATTTCCAAAGAGCTTCAAGAATTATCATTCAAGAAGATGGAGATGGAGCTGCAAGGAAGGCCTAAATGTATCATGGTTCTAGAAGCATGCAATGGAAGCCAAGAAGGAACCTTTGAAGGCTATTTTTAAGCCTAGGCCGAAACTACTAAGGAAGAGTCAAAGCTTGGTCAATCTTATTTCCATGCACATGCATGCACAAGTTGGCCGAATTCCAAGGGAGTTTGTTGCACCCCTTGGCCGAATCTTCATAGTTAGTTAGAGGGGATATTTTTGTTATTTTATGGTCCCCATCCTTTTATTTTAATTAGTTAAGTTGTTTTGACTTTGTCAAATCCTATTCTTGTTGGGTTTTTGGAAGTGTTTTCCCATACAAGCCTAGGATCCTTCTATAATGTTTTAGTCTTAATTTTCCATATGCAATTAGGAATTTTGTAACCCTTATTTAAGGGCACTATTAGGCCAAATTGGGGACACCATTATTATAAAAGAAATTTTCGAATTCTTCTACAAGTTCTTCTTGTGAATTTTGGTGTGAGAGAGATTAGAGTGGATTCTTTAATTCTTTCTTTGCATCAAGAATTAGGTTTACTTATCAACAAGAGTTGTGGCATTTTTCCTTCTTCTTACCAACTAAATCCTTCAATCATAGTGAGTTCGCGTCTCTTTATAGGCGTTGGGTTCCTTAGGAGGTGATTATCAAGTTTCAAGGAGTTCTCTGCCATTTTTATACGTTGGGTTTGCTGCCATCGTTGCTAAGGGTCCGCGTCAGGCTATGATAGATTGTCAGTAAAAATGTGTTACCCTGAGAACATGTGATGGTAGATATGTGGTGGTATCTAGTGAGCAGATATATTCATCCATGTTTATTTCAGCTATTTCGGCTAGGAAGATGATTTGGAAGGGATGTGAGGCATATCTTGCTTATGTTGTAGATACCAGAGTAGTGGGATCCAGCTCGACAGTATACCTACAGTTGCCAAGTTTCTAGATGTTTTCCCTAATGAGTTGCCATGGGTACCTCCTGAGAAAGAGGTGGAGTTTGATATTGTTTTGTTGCCTGGTACGACTCCTATCTCTATTACCCCTTATCAGATGGCACCTGCAGAGTTAAGGGAGTTGAAGATGCAGTTGCAAGGGTTGCTTGATAAAGGGTTTATTCACCCTAGGGTTTCTCCATGGGGAGCACCTATTTTATTTGTAAAGAAGAAGGATGGCACCTTGAGATTATGTATTAATTACCGGTAGTTGAATAAGGTGACAATTAAGAATAAGTATCCATTACCTCAGATAGATGATCTCTTTGATCAGTCGAAGGGAGCAGCAATATTCCCTAAGATTGATCTGAGATCAAGGTACCATCAGTTATGAGTTAAAGATGTAGATATGCCCAAAACAGTCTTCCGCACGAGGTATGGGCATTATGAGTTTCTGGTGATGCCCTTTGGATTGACCAATGCTGTAACTTCCCTAATTTTTGGAAAATTAAATAAAATAAATTAAAATTAAATTGGATAAATTAAATAAATAGGAAATGAAAGGATTTTAAGTGAAAAAGTAAAAAAAATATTTGAAATATATTGGAAATAAACAAGACATATACATATACCTAACATATACAATACATATAAAAAGAGTAAAAGTTAAAATATAAAATATAATATATATATATATAAGGATGAAAGAAAAGAGAAGATTCTTTTCTTTTCTTCCTTCTTCTTTGCCGTGAGCTTGAGAGAGAGAGAGGCTTAAAGAGAGTTTCTTCTTCCATACACCAAGAATAGAAGGAATTTCAAGGAATCCGGTGAAGATTTTGAGGATTCTTCATCAGTTGGTAAGTTCCTTTATCAATTTTGCAAGTTCTTTGGAATTATATGGAAGAACATGATATGTGGTTTTTGAGTTAGTGTGATAGCATGTTTTAATAGCTTATTTGGGTATGTATGAAGTTGTTGTGGGTAGCTAATAATGATTTTAAGGTTGAATTGAATAAATGACTGAATTTAAGTTGAGCTTTGAAGTGGTTGTGTTGAAATGGTTAAGTGTACGAAATGCAAATTTTGCCTAACACGGCCAGTGACACGGCCATGTTGTAGGGCATGTGAACGGTGTTGAGTTCAATGTTGATGACATGACTAATAATACGACTATGTTCCTAAGCGTACCGTAGCTTCTGTAAGGCAAAATAATTGGCACGGCCATTAACATGCCTGTGTTGTTGGGAATGTCAAAATTTTTGTGAGGCAGAATGAATGACACGGGTAGTGATACGCCCATGTCATTGGACAAGACAAAGCTTCTGTAAGAGTGAGTTAATGACATTGTCATTGACATGCCCCTGTTGTTGGGCGTGTCACTTGAGGATATTGCTTAAATATCTCTTTTCTTTGTCTTTCAATTATAATTCCTAATTTATATGGTTTGATTTTAAGAATGCCTTAGAATGTGATATTAAATGGTTTTTTATGATCATATTTGGCTTAAGCATTGATAGAGAGAGTAGGTTGCCCAACCCTACTGTTGAAAGGCAACTTGGAAGAGAAGGTTAGAGAAAGTTTTAAAGCTTGTTTTGGAGTGCTTTCTAAGGTATGTACAAACTCTTGATAAATGGAATGTGATTGTATTACATTTGGCCTAACACATTTTGGATGGAAAATGTGTTAAGCTACTTGATACATTAAGTACTCATAAACATGGTGCTAAGACATGTGAATTGCTATGTATGCATTATTATGCATTGTGAAAAGCCATTGTTAATGGCTAAATTGAATGAAATGTGAACTATGTGCAAAATATGAAAATGACCCAAAGTGTTTGGGTAATGTGGTTTTGTGATGAAATGTTAAAATAAAATGACATTGATATGAATGAGAAAATGGGAAAATGAGAAAGGAATTGAGAATGGAAAATGTAAATTAATTGTGTTCTTAGTATGTTATTCAATTTTTAGAGTTCTGTATTTGGTGGCATGCCTATGAGGTTATCCTCATAAGCCTAAAAAAAATACTATCGTGGACCCGTGAGGGGAAGCAGATTATAGCAGGCCCTTGAAGCTAGGCTGGATAAAATGACTAGCTTGTAAGACCAGGTCTAGTTAGGTTGCTACATTAAAACTTTACCTTCGGGGCTAGACACATGGTGTCATTATGGATCAAAATAGTAACTCTGAGATTTGAATAATGTATTAGTTATTTGGGCCCATGCTTGTGTATGTGTTTGTGTGAATCATTAAGTGATGAGAGCATATATCCAAAAGTGATCTTGAATGCCATATGATGACATAACATATGAACATTTTGCATTGGCATTGTTTTATAGTTTTATTATTATCAAAGTTTGTACCACTAAGCTTTTGGCTTATCGCGAATTTAATTCATTGTGCAGATGACATGGATGATCCGGTGAGAGTTCTACTGGACCAAGTTGGGTCTAGGTTTTTGTTGGTTGAGCTTGAAGTGTTTTGCTACATCAAGATCAGAGCCATTTTGCTAGTATATATACATTTTATATTATAAAACATTTTGATATTATGTTATGTTTTTGGTATATATATATATATATATTATAACTTATAAAGAATGATTTGTATAATTGCATAATATGAGACTTTATACTTTCTGATATACATTAATACATAAAATGTATAAATGTTTGAGGAATGGAAATATGAAAGTTTTTATTAAATCGGGCTGTGGCATTCTTATACTTTATTTGCATATTTTACATATACTGGATATATGTATTATACATATATAGGAAATAAGGGTGTTACATTTATTTTGGTATCAGAGCCTAGGTTTGAGGTTCTTGACCTTGGTAGGTTTTGAAAATGAGGAAGGAGGAACTTAGAATAATGATTTGAATTTTAATAGATGCATATGCATTGGCACATGAACTGGTCTCTGATGTGGCAATAGTTATAAGTAGGGAGTGATGCTCCGAATGAAGGTAAAGTGAAGTCTAGATTGAGAATATATAAAGAAGATGTTGGAAAAGTTTATTAGTTGATTTGATTGTTTAAAAGAAGTAGTGTTTTGACTAAACATAATTAATCATGAAGGAATTATTTATGAAGTGATTTGTGTAGAAGATGATTGAGTTGGTTTCTTTGACGTAAATTATTATTGTAATATATGAAAAATGTTTAAGTTATTAGAAATTAAATTTGGGAATAAAGAAACAGAATTGAGTTATAAGATTGTGGAAGGATATGTAAATGAAATTAAATGACTATTATATATATGAGTTAATGTTGGATTAAAAGAGTTATGTCTAAGGTTAAAGGTGATCATGACAATAGTATTATACAATAAGAGATTGGAGCAAAAGAAAAAGAAAAGTATTGTTGAATAAGAATTGAAAATAAGAAAGACTAGTATAATTTGGTGAGAATTATATGTAAGGGAATTAAATAGTACTTGGTTAATTCAGTTATGGAAGCTTAGAGTGAATTTAAATTGAGTTTTTAGTATGTTAAATATTATTCATTTGGTTTAAGTGGATGGAATTAGTAAATATATGATGAATATGAAGGTTGCTGGAAATTTTGTTCATATTCTACAAATAGATTTTATCTGAATTTTTAGACTAATCTGGAGATAATAAATGGGTTTGAAATTTTAATTGGATATTTATCTATGTGTTAGCGTGTGATATATGAAATTTCATAATTTTAAAAGATTATTTACTATTTAAGAAAAACAAAAGAAAACAAATTGTTGGAGCTATTTCAATAATTCAAAATCAGTAAAAGTTGAGGAGCATATTTAAAAACTACACCAAATAAACCTAGAAAAAAAATCTAAAAATTTATATACAATATCATATGTATTCTTGAGACATATGGTTAAAAATTTCATAAACTTTTATTAAGGTTTGGACCTGAAATAAATGGATAAATACGTGCTTCTAGAGTAGTTGCTGAAGAAAACAAAATCTATGGATTTGGAGAATATAATTTATAAATATAGTAAATTAACTTAGAAAAGTCTAAAATTGTGAATATAAGCTCATATATGTATCTAGATGGCATGGTTAAGAGTTTGTAATCTCTAGTGAAGATTTAATGATGAATGAAAAGTTAAAAAATAAGATTGCTATGAAATTGAAAATCGGACAGAATTTAGAAATTGGGGAAAACACACTAAATTTTATGAAACAAATAAATGGAAGGACAACAAAATGAAATATTCAATACATCATGGAAACAGTTATAATTGATGAAAGTTTGCTTATAAGATTAAAATGAAATCGATCCATTAAATGATGAAACTTAGATGTGGAGAAAACTTGAGAAAAGTATGGATAAATGTAATTGGATATTTGAAATAAGTGTAAGATTAGAGAAAAGATAAAAAGATGATTACAAATTATTAGTGGATTTCACAATATTCATGAAGAAATAAGATAAATTACGATGCAAGGTAAGAAGAATGATATATTGATGAATCATTAATGATTTTAAATAGTTTGAAGAGCAAGATAAAGAAAACAAAGAGGTGTATATATGAATTGATTGGGTATTAAAAGTAAGAATGTGAGATTTATATGTTGTGTACTTATGGAATACTTGATAGTAACATTATTGGGTGATTGAATACAAGTTATAGATTATATATAGAAGTGTTAAAGAGTTAATTGATACTAGATTATTACAATAGAAAGAAAGGAATTGATAATGTAAAAAGGAAAGAATAGTTATGAATTCTTAAAATGTTAAGGAAAATAATTAAATAAATAAGAGTAAAAATCTATTTATATTTCATTATTACAGTGGAAACATGGAAGTGATTTGAAAGATAAAGATTGATGAATAAATAAAATTAGTCAAACTAAGCGAAAATAAATATAATGTGTATATACTATGGACAGGATTTAATTTGAATTATATATGTAAAGCATTTGGTAGTGTTCTTTGGAAATTTAACTATAAAATGATGGAAATGTGAATAGTTGGTTTTTTATTCAAAAGAATCAAAAGAAAAATCAAATATGATAGAAATTGTTAACATATATTGTTGAAGTAAATATGTTTACGGATTTGTAATGGAGGAAATACTAGAGTAAATAAATGAACATTATGGTAAAAAAAGAGAGATTAGTATGTAATTGAATGAAGTTTAATGTAGATATATTGTTATAAATTTCCTGAGATGTTTATGGAAGATTAAGCTTGGAATTGTTTATATTCTTGAAGTGTTAGGCATTGTTCGATTGATCTAAATGGGAAAATGTTATAGATATGAGTTGGTTATGGTGGAACTAAGATTTATGGGTAAGTTATGTGAAATAAGAGTTTTGATGATGATGTTTATAATTATTAAAATGAATTTATGGTTGAATGATGGAAATAGATAGATTGAATGGTAGTTTGAAAGAAGTAGTAGTGTTGAAACAGGGTTTTGTTGGAATTGGAAAGAATGAGAATAATTAGTGTTTGATAGATTTAAACGACTTGGAGTATGTTATTATTTTTATCATTTATGAATTTATTTTTAGTGTGATTTTATTGGCTTTTGATTGATTTTTCTTTTAATTTGTGTTTAAAGTTTGTTAGAAGTATTTAATTTAGGTTGAAGAACAAAACAATGGAGCATTAATTCAATTTGATGGATTATTAAGTGAAAAAAATATGAGACACGGCCAAGACACTTCATGGCTTGGCTGTGTCCCTCATCCAAGGAAAGAGGCAGGAAAATTTGGCAGAGCTCGACACAAGCAAGAGACACGGCTAAGCTACTGGCTATGTCACATGACACGGCCAAGGCCTTGGCCGTGTCCCACCAAAGGAGCAAAGCAAAGAAGAAACAAGGATTATATACAGAAGTGAACACACCCAAGGAACACGGCCAAGCCATTGGCCTTGTCACATGACATGGCCAAGGCCTTGGCCGTGTCCCATCTAAAGCTCAAAGCAAAGACAGCAAACAGTGGAGAACACACTCAAGAGACATGGCCAAGCCACTGGCCGTGTCACACTTAGAAAATGAAGAAAGTAATGAGGCAGCCATGGACACGGTCACAAGACCTTGGCCGTGTCCATAAGAAATTGAGTGACATGGCCAAGTCACTCATGACTTGGTTGTCTTGTGAGAATTTCTTCAATTATTTTACATGAAATGGTGGATAAAATGGGGGAAAATAGGTGCTATCTTTTAAAAAGAAACAATAAAAGATCAAAAAGGTTGTCTAATTCATGGAAAGAAATATAAAATAAAGAAAATGGTGGGAGACAAGTGTGGTGTGTGAGTTGGCAAGAGATGGATGGTCTCTTAAAAAATTAAAAGAAGATGAAAGTGGGGGAATACATATACACATTGTGGATTCTTCAAAGGGAGTTCACTCTTAGTTCATCATCTTGTTCTTAGTCTTGAGAGAGACCATGAACATCACCTTCATCATCATCTTTCATTTCTTCCATAGATAAGATTTTTGACATTTTTGGGGATAAAATTGGGTGAGCAAGCTCTTGTGAAGTTTAGAGGTTGAAGAAAGCTTGATTGAGGAGTTGTTGGCTTGAGAGAGTTACCATTCCATCTTTCAAGAGGAGAGCCATTGATTGAAGAAGGCTTGTTAGTTCTTCATCACATTCAAAGTGGAGCTAAGAGGAAGACTAGAAGTTCAACTCTTAGTATCTTCAAAGGGGTTTTTATATTCTCTCTTTTAATTCATTTCTAGATTGTTATTGTTTGTTAAGAAAATTAATATTTCAATGGACAATTGTGATTTGATTTATATTGAGATGAATATTTAATTTAAAATGGTGATGATGAGCTAAATTACTTATGCCTAGGATTTGTAGTAGATTTGATTGAATGACTTGATTTGATATTTCCATTAATATACCTTGTTGTTGGTTGATTGCATTGGATTGAATGTTAGGTTGATAGATTAGCTACCTATTGATCTCTAGATATTGAATGAAGGACCGAGAGTTGAAATTGTTGTTAGTAGTTTAATTTTTTTATTTAAATTGTTTAATTATTTTGAGTGTTTCATTTTTGAATTACTAAGTATTTATTGTAAGAATGCAGTTTTCAAGGCACGAGGGAGTTTATGATGTGAATGCTAATTTTGAAATGGCATGAAAATTAGCAGAATTAACAAGTCACCTTAAGATGCTAAATGCAAGAGAAAGAGCACCTATGCCTACTCGTGATGTATGTCCAGCATGTGGCATTGCAGGACATAGTGCAAACATGTATTCATTTGGTTTTGAACAATACCAAGAGAGGCAAGAGGAAGAATATTCCTTTGAAAGTTTCCAGATGACCCATATTCCAATCCTTATAATCCAAATCAGAGAAACTATCTAAATTTTTCTTGGGAAAATCAACAACAAATTCCACCTCAACAATTTGTTCAACCTTATCAAAGAAGCTCTTACTTTGAAGGAGAATTTTCAAATCATGATCAATTCAAGAAACCCACTTTAGAAGATAATTTGAATGCCTTTAATTCAAGAAAAATCAAGATCAATTCAAGAAAATCAAGATCAAATCAAGAAATTCATAGTGGAAGATAATTTGAATGCTTTCCTTCAAATTAGCACACAAAATTAGGAAGGGAGCAATAAGAGGTTTGATTTTTTGGAGGTATCATTGAAAAAGGAGGTAACTCAAGTGGGGCATCTGGCAAATCAACTCCAAGCACACCAAAAAGTAAAATCTCCTAGCCAATTAGAGCAGGTCAATGCAATCACAATTTTGAGGAGTGAACAAGTGATATATAACAAAGTTTGTGATTCCTTTGATGCAGGTACTAATCAAGAAGAAAATGGTGAGGTGATACAACCCAACATAGAGGAACCAAGTCAATCAAAGGAGGAGGAGAATGTAAAAGCACCAACCTCACCAAATTTGCAAGAGCCTCCAAATCCTTATATGCCACCAATTCCATTCCCAAGTAGATTGAAGGATGAGAAACAAGGTAAGCAACTTTTTGACATTTATGACATGCCCTATAAAGAGGATAGTGAAGAAAAGCCTGAGATGGACATGACCTTGGGAGTAGAGCCTAAAATTTCCAATTCAAAAATTGAGGAGAGCATTAAATGATGAGGTTGTTGAGAGGGGACTTCAAATTGCTAAAGTGGATGAGAAAGAGATTCAACTAAACTTGGTTGAACCTACAAAGACCCCAAAACTTTTGACATATGTGTTGGTTGGGGAGAACAATATGCAACCAATGATCATCTCTTCCACTTTTGGTGATGAGGAGGAGCTAAAAATGAATATAACCATGTTGCAGACTAAAAAAGGTTTTTACCAAGTTCCTATAGCATTGGAGGATCACCGCAAGACAACCTTCACATGTTCCCTTTGGACATTTGCTCTTCCAAGGATGCTATTTTGACTTTGCAATACACTGGATACCTTTCAGAGTTGCATGCTATTCATCTTTTCAAACTTAGGTGACAAATTCATTAAGGATGGAAGGAGCACTGCATATTGCATATGAGAATGATGAAAATTAGGTTTCATTTGAACTTCTCTCTTTTAATTTATGCATGCTCACATTGGGGACAATGTGAATCTTTAAGTGTGAGGTGCAGTTTGTGTTTTACTTTTAACTTATCTTTGTTTAAGTTTAGTTAATATTTTTCTTTGAATAAATGAATTTTGAAAAGTTCAATTGTTATAAGATTATTGATAGATAACCCTTGAATTTTTGAAGCATGAATTTGAGAATTGATTAGAATTGGTACTCATTGTCAATTTTGAAGGTTATTCTTTGCATCACCTTTAAACTAGTGAGGAATTGAGCTATCAACTTTTTATTCTTTATTGTGTGTAAGCATCTTTGATTGATGAATTGCTAGAACTTGCTTTGACATGCATTTTAAGACTATATAAAAATTTCAATTAGGCATTAATATGATTAAGGTAATTAGGTGAAACCATTTTGGCTTAAAAAACCAATCTTATATCCGACCTTAGTTAGCCAATTTTGAGCTTATTTCATTTTCCTTTTTTTTTTTTGCAACACCATTAGCTTGAACCTTGTTATTTTAACTATTACCCTTTTATTAGGTCAAGAGCATTTTAAGAGAGTTTATGATTGAGTGTTGTGTTAAATAAAGTGTGGGGTTAAATTTAGTGGGTTCAAAATTACAAATTATTATCTTCTTTAGTTGCAAACCCTATTTAAAAAAACAAAAATAAAAAAGAGAAAAATCAAAATAATAGAAGTTCTTTTTAGTAGGGTTGGAATAAGCTTGGAAATAATCATTGCAAGATTTAATAAGTGAGTTCCCTTGAAAAGCTCTTTAATGTCAATGGGTAGGTAGTGACAATTTTTGGTATGCATGAATTGACCATTAAATTGTTTGAGTTCTGATTGTTCTTGATTTGATAATGATTGTAGATTTAATAGAATGGGAGTCTTGATACATCCTTATAACTCTTGAACTTAACTAAATTTATCTTGTTTAGTTAGTTTTGATTTTGACTTTGCTTGGGGACAAGCAAAGAATTAAGTGTGGGATAGTTATTTTGATCATTTATGTATTTATTTGTAGTGTGATTTTATTGGCTTTTAATTGATTTTTCTTTTAATTTGTGTTTAAAGTTTGTTTGAAGTATTTGATTTAGGTTGAAGAACAAAACAATGGAGCTTTAATTCAATTTGATGGATTATTAAATGGAAAAACATGAGACATGGCCAAGAAACTTCATGGCTTGGCCGTGTCCCTCATCCAAGGAAAGAGGCAGGAAAATTTGGCAGAGCTTGACACAAGCAAGAGACACGGCCAAGCCACTGGTCGTGTCACATGACACGGCCAAGGCCTTGGCCATGTCCCACTAAAGGAGCAAAGCAAAGAAGAAGCAAGAATTATATACAGAAGTGAACACACCTAAGGAACACGGCCAAGTCATTGGCCGTGTCACATGACACGGCCAAGGCCTTGGTCGTGTCCCATCTAAAGCTCAAAGCAAAAATGTCAAACAGTCGAGAACACACTCAAGAGATATGGCCAAGGCCTTGGCCGTGTCTCACATGGAAAATGAAGAAACTAATGAGGTAGCCATGGACACGGTCACAAGGCCTTGGCCATGTCCATAAGAAATTAAGTGACATGGCCAAGTCACCGTGTCTTATGAGAATTCTTTTAATTATTTTACAAGAAATGATGGAAAAAAAATGGGAGACAATAGGTGCTATCTTTTAAAAAGAAATAATAAAAGATCAAAAAGGTTGTCTAATTCATGGAAAGAAATATAAAATAAAGAAAAAGGCGAGAGATAAGTGTGGTGTCTGAGTTGGCAAAAGATGGATGGTCTCTTAAAAAATTAAAAGAAGATGAAAGTGAGGGAATACATATACACGTTTTGGAGGCTTCAAAGGGAGTTCTCTCTTGGTTCATCATCTTGTTCTTGGTCTTGAGAGAGATCATGAACATCACCTTCATCTTCATCTTCCATTTCTTCCATAGATAAGATTCTTGACATTTTTAGGGATAAAATTGGTTGAGCAAGCTCTTGTTAAGTTTAGGGTTTGAAGAAAGCTTGATTGAGGAGTTGTGGGCTTGAGAGAGTTACCATTCCATCTTTCAAGAGGAGAGCCATTGATTGAAGAAGGCTTGTTAGTTCTTCATCACATTCAAAGTGGAGCTAGGAGGAAGACTAGAAGTTCAACTCTTAGTATCTTCAAAGGGGTTAAGGACATTAATATTCTCTCTTTTAATTCATTTCTATATTGTTATTGTTTGTTAAGGACATTAATATTTCAATGGATAATTGTGATTTGATTTATATTGAGATAAATATTTATTTTAAATTGATGATGATGAGCTAAATTACTCATGCCTAAGGTTTATAGTAGATTTGATTGAATGACTTGATTTGATATTTCCATTAACATACCTTGTTGTTTGTTGATTACATTGGATTGAATGTTAGGTTGATAGATTAGCTACCTATTGATCTCTAGATGTTGAATGAAGGACCGAGAGGTGAAATTTGAGATTGAAATTATTCATTCAACTATCCTAAGAGCAAATTAGAAAAATAATTTCTAGGGTTTGTTTAATTTGCAATTTGAAAACAATTGGTTGTTGTTAATTCATGAATGTGAAAACTAATGAATTGGTAATTACTAATTAAACTCAAGGAACAAATTAAAATACAAGGTCATATTAATGGATAATTTGAGAATTAAGCTTTGATTAAATTTATTTACAACCCTAGGCACCATTCCTAGAATTGAAATAATCTTGTATAACCATTACACACATTCCTTTTAATTTTAATTGCTTTTCACCTCTACCTCAAACATCACACTCTTGTTTTTAAATTACTTGTTAATCAAACTATTGCAAAACCATTCCTTTCTTATGATACGACCTTGGGGCGATCACTGTTGCTATAATTACCTCGTATAATTGCGAGTGTCACTTGTAGTAGTGTTAGTCGAGCACAACCATTATTAATGGTTTATTTTAATATATATTTTGATTTAGGACAAAAGTGAAACTTGATGTTGGAAGGAGAAATTAGCTTAGAATTTGGTAAATTAGATGTTAGTATATATATGGTTACTTTGAAATATGAACATTCATATAACTCATACAATGTTGCATAGTTGTGTGAGGTGTGTCACATTGGGCAATTGTCTAATATAAATTGATGTTGGCATATGATATACAAGAGGTATATCAATGTTATGTAGTATAAAGTATAATATAGTTAAAGTAGTGAGAAAAGGATATATTTGACTCACTTTAGATAACAAATAATATTCTTTAAAGTGATATTATTTTGAGCTAATGTGTTGATAGTAAAAAAATGATGAATTCTATAATATAATGGAAATATGGGAATTCTACATAATTATGGGAAAATATAATATAATGAATAAAATGTATAAAGTGAGTCACATTGTGAATGTGACTCAAGAATAAGTAAGGTGAATATAAAATGGTGATATGAAATGAGATGTGAACATGGGACAATGATATGAGAAATATGAAAATATTTATGAATTTAAAATAGATGATTGAGCTAATGCAGAAAGTGTGAAATGAGTTAAATCACATTGATGATAAATGATTAAAGAAGAAAAAAAATATTATTAGCAAAGAAATCTAATGAAAATCAAATTTTAGTATCTTGTGTTACTATGAGTGTTAATGAAAAATATTTGAAAGGTTAAAGAGATATTTAAGAATGTAAAAGAAATCAGATTCTGTGTTTGAAGAAAATAAGTAAGTTATAAGAGAAGGTGTATGTGTAAGAATTTATCTGTCATAGTATAATGGAAATAATTAAATAAAGATACAATTTTGATATAATTTTGAAAATTTGTATCTAAATTTTAAGGATGTAGTTTGAGAATTCTTAAATTTAAGGAAATAAAATCATTTAGGTTAAAGAGAAAAGTTTGCAATTATGAGCAAATAAAAGGAGATTTGAAATTTTCAAGTGTGGATAATGGTTAATTATTTTTTGTTTGATATATTTGTTTATATATGAGATAATTACTTAATTTAGAATGGATCATTAATGTTATGTTGATACGATTGAAGTATGAAATTGAAATTGAAATTTTAAAAAGTGATTAAGGAAACTTATAAAGGGGAGAAAAAGAAATATTTGAATTGAAAATGTAACAATGGTGATTTTGAAATAGTTTGTGTGAGACGGATGTTATAAGAAATGGAGATTAGTGTTGGGGTTAATTGTTTACTTTGACGGATAATTTCTCGAACGAAATTTTCTTAAGGGGGAGAATTGTAACACCCCTAATTTTTGGAAAATTAAATATAATAAATTAAAATTAAATTAATTAAATTAAATAAATGAATTAAATGGAAAATAAAAGGATTTTAAGTGAAAAAGTAAAAAGTATATTTGAAATATATCGGAAATAAACAAGACATATACATATACCTAACATATATAATATATATATATATAAAAAGAGTAAAAGTTAAAATATAAAATATAAAATATATATATATATATAGATAAGGATGAAAGAAAAGAGAAGAGTCTTTTTTTTCCTTCCTTCATCTTTGTCATGAGCTTGAGAGAGTGAGACTTAAGGAGAGTTTCTTCTTCAACACACTAAGAATTGAAGGAGTTTCAAGAATTCAAGTGAAGATTTTGAGGATTCTTCAACAATTGGTAAGTTCCTTTATCAATTTTGCAAGTTCTTTGGAATTCTATGGAAGAACATGATATGTGATTTTTGAGTTGGTGTGTTAGCATGTTTTAATAGCTTATTTGGGTATGTATAAAGTTGTTGTGGGTAGCTAATAATGATTTTCGGGTTGGATTGAAGAAATGACTGAATTGAAGTTGAGTTTGGAATTGGTTTTGTTGAAATGGTTAAGTGTACGAAATGCAGATTTTGCCTAACATGGCCAGTGAAACGGCCATGTCGTTAGGTGTGTCAATGGTGTTGAGTTCAACATTGATGACATGACTAGTAAAACGGCCATGTCCTTAAGCGTGTCGTAGATTCTGTAAGGCAAAATAATTGACATGGCCATTAACACACCTGTGTTATTGGGCATGTCCAAGTTTCTATGAGGCAGAATGAATGACATGGGCAATGGCACGCCAATGTCATTGGATGCGTCAAAGCTTCTGTAAGAGTGAGTTAATGACACGGTCATTAACACACCCCTGCTATTGGGCATGTCACTTGAGGATATTGTTTAAATATCTCTTTTCTTTTTTCTTTCAATTTTAATTTCTAATTTATATAGTTTGACATTGAGAATGCCTTAGAATATGATATTAAATGGTTATTTATGATCACATTTGGCTTAAGCATTGATAGGGAGAGTTGGTTACCCAACCCTAGTGTTGAAAGACAGCTTGAAAGAGAAGGTTAGAGGAAGTTTTAAAGCTTGTCTTGGAATGCTTTCTAAGGTATGTACAAATTCTTGATAAATGGAATGTGATTGTATTACATTTGGCCTGACACATTTTGGATGGAAAATGTGTTAAGATACTTGATACATTAAGTATTCATGAACATGGTGCTAAGACATGTGAATTGCTATGTATGTATTATTAGGCATTGTGAAAAGCTATTGTTAATGGCTAAATTAAATGAAATGTGAACTATGTGCAAAACATGAAAATGACCTAAAGTGTTTGTGACACAGACCCTTAGCAACAATAGCAGCAAACCCAATGTATAACAATGGTAGAGAACTCCTTGAAACTTGATAATCACCTCCTAAGGAACCCCAACGCCTATAAAGAGAGGCAAACTCACTATGATTGAAGGATTCAGTTGGTAAGAAGAAGGAAAAATGCCACAACTCTCGTTGATAAGTAAACCTAATTCTTGATGCAAAGAAAGAATTAAAGAATCCACTCTAATCTCTCTCACACAAAAATTCACAAGAAGAACTTGTAGAAGAATTCAAAAATTTCTTTAATAATAATGGTCTCCAATTCGGCCTAATAGTGCCCTTAAATAAGGGTTACAAAATTCCTAATTGCATATGGAAAATTAAGACTAAAACATTCTAGAAGGATCCTAGGCTTGTATGGGAAAACACTTCCAAAGACCCAACAAGAATAGGATTTGACAAAGTCAAAACAACTTAACTAATTAAAATAAAAGGATGGGGACCACAAAATAACAAAAATATCCCCTCTAACTAACTATGAAGATTCGGCCAAGGGGGTGCAACAAACTCCCTTGGAATTCAGCCAACTTGCATCCATGAATGTGCATGCATGTGCATGTAAATAAGATTGACCAAGCTTTGACTCTTCCTTGGTAGTTTTGGCCTAGGCTTAAAAATAGCCTTCAAAGGCTCCTTCTTGGCTTCCATTGCATGCTTCTAGAACCATGATATATTTAGGCCTTCCTTGTAGCTCCATCTCCATCTTCTTGAATGATAATTCTTGAAGCTCTTTGGAAATCTCTTCTTGAATATGCAAAGCCATGCTATCTTGATATCTCTTTGCCTTGCTCCTAGTGATTGTGATGCAAGAAATGATCCCTTGAAGCTAGCAAGTGGACCAATCACTAGGAGCAAGGCAAAGAGATATCAAGCTAGTATGGCTTTGCATATTCAAGAAGAGATTTCCAAAGAGCTTCAAGAATTATCATTCATGAAGATGGAGATAGAGCTTGAAGAAGGCACACCAAAGCTGATTATGATGCTTAGTGTGGAAGCTAAATTCTAGCTAAAGAAAGGTCCAACGTGCAAGAAAGGTCCATGGGGGTTCATATAAAGCCTTGGGAAGTAATTTAAGGCCCATGGACAGCCCAAATAGTGTGGGGCGTTTCTTATGTTGAAGGGATTAGTTTGGTTGTTTCCATACTTTATATTTTCTTTATTGGATTAGGATTTTGTTTCCATACTTTATATTTTCCTTAGTGGATTAGGATTTTGTTTCCATACTTTATATTTTCCTTAGTGGATTAGGATTTTATTTCCATACTTAATGTTTTCCTTATGCAATTAGGAATGTTTTCCTTATGCAATTAGGAATGTTTTAGTCTTAATTTTCCATATGCAATTAGGAATTTTGTAACCCTTATTTAAGGGCACTATTAGGCCGAATTTCATATACAACAATTAATAAAAATTTTTGAATTCTTCTACAAGTTCTTCTTGTGAATTTTCGTGTGAGAGAGATTAGAGTGGATTCTTTAATTCTTTCTTTGCATCAAGAATTAGGTTTACTTATCAACAAGAGTTGTGGCATTTTCCTTCTTCTTACCAACTAAATCCTTCAATCATAGTGAGTTCGCGTCTCTTTATAGGTGTTGGGTTCCTTAAGAGGTGATTATCAAGTTTCAAGGAGTTCTCTACCATTGTTATACGTTGGGTTTGCTGCCATCGTTGCTAAAGGCCTGCGTCATTTGGTATCAGAGCCTTGCTACAAGGTAATTTTTATCTACTTTGTCTTTCTAGGGCTTGTTAATTTAGGTCTTTTAAATTTCTGCGTTTTAGGGTTCTTAGAGAGTCTAGTCTTTAATTTTTGAAAAAAAAAGTCATATATCAATTCTGATCAAGGCCTAATTGAAGGAGGGTATTCTTAGGGTGAAAACGAAACCTAGGAAAGGATTCTTAGGGAATTTTGAAATCAAGAATTAGGGTTCTTGAAAGAAAGCAAAAGCTAGAGTTTGTGTTCAAGTTTGATTTCGATTTGGTCTTGAGTGAATCTGGGGTTGCGAATTAAGTCCAGATTTTGAAAAGTCTTGGAAGTAATTTAAGTCCCGAATTAAGGGGATAGTGAGAGGAAGCAAAAAAAAAAGAGTACAAAACCACCTCAATAAAAATTGTTTGATATTCTTGCTATTTGGGTGCTAAGGATCAGATCTAGGTGGGTGAGAAGTAATAAAATTTTTTGGCGAAAAATTTCACCTTTTGAGGGGCTTTTGGAATTTGAAAATCAGACCTTAATATTCATGTTATTTGAGTGTTATAGGTGGGAATTATAGTCTAGAAGCTAGCGTTTTGGGTAGAATTGATTAGGTCCATAAAGCAGCTTACCAAGTGTGGGTTGTTTTTGATTCATTATATCAAAATTTGTCTTGTTTATTGTCTTCATTGTTTCTGATTTCTTTATCTAGCTTTTAATTTCATTACATTGATAAGTATCATTTGCTTGTGTCGATACTTGGTTTTATATCGTGTAGTGCAAATTACCTTGCATTGCCTCCGGATACTTGTCTTGTTTTCTATCTAGTTCTAGGATTTAGGTTCTAGCTTCTTGAACGACTTGACAATTGTTGGTTGGTGAGCTTGGTTCTGAAGTGCAATCAAGGAAGACAAGAAAAGTGAGGTAATTCTAAACACTTGAGTGAATTTCGATTATTACTAATCTTGTTTCTTGAGTTTGTTTATTTGTTAACATGGCTGGAAAAGGAGAAGAGACTAGCAAGGAAGGAGCTATGGCCAAAACCTTGGCTAGGCTTAATGAGACTTTGGCAGTAATGCTTGGTCGAATGGAGATGATGGATACTAGATTGCAAGAGAATGCAGCACGACAAGCACAACAAATTCAGCAAGTGCAACAAGGGCAGCCAGCCGCACATCCAAATCCCATAATGCGAGCTAGAAGAGTGCTTAGGAGAGAAGGGCAAGGAAATCTTGAAGCCCTAGAAGCTGCCGAAAGAGTAGAAGATGAAGATGAAGGTGGAAATCAACCTACCACAGATGGTGACCTTACTTCCATCAAGATGAAGATTCCTTCCTTTGAAGGGAAGAACAATGCAGAAGAGTTCATAGAATGGGAGAGGAAAGTTGAGCAGATTTTCGAATGCCATAACTACACCGAAGAGAAGAAATCAGTTTTGGCAGCCGTATGCTACCTTTTGGTGGGATCAATTGAAAGCTAATAGAAGAGGGAAAGGTATGAGGCCTATTCCTAAAAGTTCAACCTTGAAAGAACTAATGAGAAGCCAATTTGTACCATCTCACTACATTCGGGATTTGTACAATCGACTAGCAAGACTAGTTCAAGGTGAAAGAAGTGTGGAAGAGTACCACAAAGAGATGGAGATGATCATGGCTAGGGCAAATATTAATGAAGATGAAGATAAGAAGATGTCACGATTTCTTGGGGGATTGAATTTGAACATAGCCAATGAATTGGAGATGTATGAATTCAACACAATGGAAGAGTTAGTTCAAAAGGCCATGAAGATAGAGAGAATATTGAAGAATAAAGCTATTTTGAAAACTAGCTACTCTAAAGCTAGTGGAAAATTTTCAAACTTCAAGGGTTCAAGTTCGAGTGGAGGTTCCTACAAAGGGGATTACAAGGGTTCTTTCCAAAAGAATTCTTCCTACAATCCTAATTTCAAGAAGCCAAATGGTGGGGATGCAAAAACAGCCAAGGAAACACCTTCTAGACTTACTCCAAGTAGGGAAATTAAATGCTACAAGTGTTTGGGAAGTGGTTCTACAATTCCAAACTGGCCAGCATATAGGAGCAATCCTATGGAGACAAAAGAGATGCAAAGACAAGTTGAAGAGCTTTTGGAGAAAGGCTTGGTTTGCAAGAGCCTTAGTCCTTGTGCCGTTCCAGTCTTATTAGTACCCAAGAAAGATGGTTCTTGGAGGATGTGTGTTGATTGTAGGGCTGTGAACAAGATTACTGTGAAGTATAGACATTCCTAGACTTGATGACATGTTGGACGAATTGCATGGGGCGAGATATTTCACAAAGATTGATCTTATGAGTGGTTATCATCAAATTCGCATGAAGCTGGGAGATGAATGGAAGACCGCCTTCAAAATGAAATATGGTTTGTATGAATGGTTAGTTATGCCTTTTGGTTTATCTAACGCACCTAGTACTTTCATGAGATTAATGAACCATGTTTTGAGAGCTTATTTAGGTAAGTTTGTGGTAGTTTACTTTGATGATATTCTGATTTATAGCAAAACTGAGGAAGAACATGTTAAACATGTTAGGAAAGTGCTTGAAATCCTTAGGGAGCAAAACTTTTATGCTAAGCTTAAGAAGTGTTCTTTTTGTCTAGATAGGGTTGTTTTTCTTGGTTTTGTTGTAAGTATGCAGGGGATTGAAGTTGATCAAGAGAAGGTGAAAGCTATCCAAGAGTGGCCGAATCCTTCAAGTGTGACAAAAGTGAGGAGTTTTCACGGATTGGCAAGCTTCTATAGGAGATTTGTCCCTAATTTCTCTACATTGGCAACCCCCCTTGACTAGCATAATCAAGAAAGAAGTGGGATTCGTTTGGGGCAAGGAGCAGCAAGAAGCATTTGATGCTTTGAAAGAGAAGCTTTCTACTACACCCATTTTAGCTTTACCTAACTTTGATTCTACTTTTGAAATTGAATGTGATGCTTCTGGTGTAGGTATTGGAGCTGTTTTGATGCAAGAGAAGAAGCCTATTGCATACTTTAGTGAAAAGCTTAATGGAGCAAAGCTGAATTATTCAACTTATGACAAGGAGCTATATGCTTTGGTGAGAGCATTGGAAGTATGGGAGCATTATTTGCTACCCTAGGAATTCGTGATCCATTCAGACCATGAATCATTGAAGCATTTGAGAGGGCAAGGCAAGTTGAATAAAAGACATGCAAAATGGGTTGTGAAGATTGAGAAGTTTCCTTATGTGATCAAATACAAGCAAGGTAAAGACAATGTAGTGGCAGATGCACTTTCAAGGAGGTACGCTTTACTTAATGTTTTGAGTACTAAATTGCTTGGATTTGAATGTATAAAGGACTTATATGTTGGTGATTCTGATTTTGGCAATGTTTATGATGCTTGTGAACATGGTGCTTTTAATTCTTTCTATAGACATGATGAGTTTTTATTTAAGGGTTCAAAATTATGCATGCCTAGATGTTCTATGAGAGATTTGCTAGTATTAGAATCACATTGTGGGGGGTTTGATGGGGAATTTTGGAGTTGATAAGACTTTGGACATGTTGAATGAACACTTTTATTGGATGAATATGAAAAGGGATGTAATTCGAATTTGTAAGGCTTGTTTGGCTTGTAGGCAAGCTAAGTCTAAATCTATGCCTCATGGTTTGTATATGCCATTACCCGTTCTTAGTTTTCCTTGGATGGACATTAGTATGGACTTTGTTTTAGGATTACCAAGGACTAAGAGGGGGAGAGATAGCATATTTGTGGTTGTTGATAGGTTTAGTAAGATGGCACACTTTTTCCCATGTCATAAGAGTGATGATGCTAGTTTAGTGGCCGAACTCTTCTTTAGGGAGGTGGTTCGAATTCATGGGATACCAAAATCCATAGTTTCTGATAGAGACACCAAGTTTTTGTCTCACTTTTGGTGTGTGCTTTAGGGAAAGTTAGGTACCAAGTTGTTATTTTCCACCACTTGTCATCCTCAAACGGATGGACAAACAGAAGTAGTAAACATAACTTTAGGTACCATGTTGAGAGCTTTAGTGGGTAAGAATTTGAGTTCTTGGGAAGATTGTTTGCCATTTATTGAGTTTGCTTATAATCGTGCTATTCATTCTTCTACAGGATATTCACCTTTTGAGCTTGTTTATGGTTTTAACCCACTAACAGTTTTGGATCTTGTTTCTTTACCTTCTCATGAGCTTGTTTGTTTAGATGGTGAGAAGAAAGCTAAATTGGTGAAAGAGATGCATGAGAAAGCAAGGGTGAATATTGAGAAAAGGAATAAGAGATATGCTGATTCTGCAAATAGAGGGAGACGTGAGATGAAGGTTCAAGTAGGAGATTGGGTTTGGGTGCATTTTCGAAAAGAGAGGTTTCCTAACCAAAGGAAGAACAAGTTGCAAGCAAGGGGAGATGGCCCCTTCTAAGTGCTAGAGAAGATTAATGACAATGCCTACAAGATTGACTTACCAGGTACGTATAATGTTAGTGCTACTTTCAATGTAAGTGATCTTTCTCCTTTTGATGATGCAGATTTGAGGACAAATCTTTTTGAAGAGGGGGAGAATGATGCAAGAAAGGATCCCTTGAAGCTAGCAAGTGGACCAATCACTAGGAGCAAGGCAAAGAGATATCAAGATAGTATGACTTTGCATATTCAAGAAGAGATTTCCAAAGAGCTTCAAGAATTATCATTCAAGAAGATGGAGATAGAGCTTGAAGAAGGCACACCAAAGCTGATTATGATGCTTAGTGTGGAAGCTAAATGCTAACTAAAGAAAGGTCCAACGTGCAAGAAAGGTCCATGGGGGTTCATATAAAGCCTTGGGAAGTAATTTAAGGCCCATGGACAGCCCAAATAGTTTGGTTGTTTCCATACTTTATCTTTTCCTTATTAGATTAGGATTTTGTTTCCATACTTTATATTTTCCTTAGTGGATTAGGATTTTGTTTCCATACTTTATATTTTCCTTAGTAGATTAGGATTTTGTTTCCATACTTAATGTTTTCCTTATGCAATTAGGAATGTTTTCCTTATGCAATTAGGAATGTTTTAGTCCTAATTTTCCATATGCAATTAGGAATTTTGTAACCCTTATTTAAGGGCACTATTAGGCCGAATTTCATATACAACAATTAATAAAAATTTTCGAATTCTTCTACAAGTTCTTCTTGTGAATTTTCGTGTGAGAGAGATTAGAGTGGATTCTTTAATTCTTTCTTTGCATCAAGAATTAGGTTTACTTATCAACAAGAGTTGTGGCATTTTCCTTCTTCTTACCAACTAAATCCTTCAATCATAGTGAGTTCGCATCTCTTTATAGCCGTTGGGTTCCTTAGGAGGTGATTATCAAGTTTCAAGGAGTTCTCTACCATTGTTATACATTGGGTTTGCTGCCATCGTTGCTAAGGGTCCACGTCAGATTGGTCCACTTGCTAGCTTCAAGGGGTCCTTTCTTGTATCATTCTCCCCCTCTTCAAAAAGATTTGTCCTCAAATCTGCATCATCAAAAGGAGAAAGATCACTTACATTGAAAGTAGCACTAACATTATACGTACCTGGTAAGTTGATCTTGTAGGCATTGTCATTAATCTTTTCCAGCACTTGGAATGGGCCATCTCCTCTAGCTTGCAACTTGTTCTTCCTTTGGTTAGGAAACCTCTCTTTTCGAAAATGCACCCAAACCCAATCTCCTACTTGAAACTTCATCTCACGTCTCCCTCTATTTGCAGAATAAGCATATCTCTTGTTCCTTTTCTCAATATTCGCCCTTGTTTTCTCATGCATCTATTTCACAAATTTAGCTTTCTTCTCACCATCTAAACTAACAAGCTCATGAGAAGGTAAAGAAACAAGATCCAAAACTATTAGAGACGCGAACCCTTAGCAATGATGGCAACAATCTCAACATATAACAATGGTAGAGAACTCCTTGAAACTTGATAATCAACTCCTAAGGAACCCAACACCTATAAAGAGACGCGAACTCACTATGATTGAAGGATTTAGTTGGTAAGAAGGTAAAGAAACAAGATCCAAAACTGTTAGTGAACCATAAACAAGCTCAAAAGGTGAATATCCTATGGAAGAATGAATAGCACGATTATAAGCAAACTCAATAAATGGCAAACAATCTTCCCAAGAACTCAAATTCTTACCCACTAAAGCTGTCAACATGGTACCTAAAGTTCTGTTTACTACTTCTGTTTGTCCATCCGTTTGAGGATGACAAGTGGTGGAAAATAACAACTTGGTACCTAACTTTCCCCAAAGCACACACCAAAAGTGAGACAAAAACTTGGTGTCTCTATCAGAAACTATGGATTTTGGTATCCCATGAATTCAAACCACCTCCCTAAAGAAGAGGTCGGCCACTAAACTAGCATCATCACTCTTATGACATGGGATAAAGTGTGTCATCTTACTAAACCTATCAACAACCACAAATATGCTATCTCTCCCCCTCTTAGTCCTTGGTAATCCTAAAACAAAGTCCATACTAATGTCCATCCAAGGAGAACTAGGAACGGGTAATGGCATATACAAACCATGAGGCATAGACTTAGACTTAGCTTGCCTACAAGTCAAACAAGCCTTACAAATCTGAATTACATCCCTTTTCATATTCGGCCAATAAAAGTGTTCATTCAGCATGTCTAAAGTCTTATCAACTCCAAAATACCCCATCAAACCCCCACAATGTGATTCTAATACTAGCAAATCTCTCATAGAACATCTAGGCATGCATAATTTCGAACCCTTAAATAAAAACCCATCATGTCTATAGAAAGAATTAAAAGCACCATGCTCATAAGCATCATAAACATTGCCAAAATCAGAATCACCAACATATAAGTCCTTTATACATTCAAATCCAAGCAATTTAGTACTCAAAACATTAAGTAAAGCGTACCTCCTTGAAAGTGCATCTGCCACTACATTGTCTTTACCTTGCTTGTATTTGATCACATAAGAAAACTTCTCAATCTTCACAACCCATTTTGCATGTCTTTTATTCAACTTGCCTTGCCCTCTCAAATGCTTCAATGATTCATGGTCCGAATGGATCACGAATTCCTTCCCATACGTCCAATGCTCTCACCAAAGCATATATCTCCTTGTCATAAGTTGAATAATTTAGCTTTGCTCCATTAAGCTTTTCACTAAAGTATGCAATGGGCTTCTTCTCTTGCATCAAAACAGCTCCAATACCTACACCAGAAGCATCACATTCAATTTCAAAAGTAGAATCAAAGTTAGGTAAAGCTAAAACGGGTGTAGTAGAAAGCTTCTCTTTTAAAGCATCAAATGCTTCTTGTTGCTCCTTGCCCCAAACAAATCCCACTTCTTTCTTGATTATGCTAGTCAAGGGGGCTGCCAATGTAGAGAAATTAGGGACAAATCTCCTATAGAAGCTTGCCAATCCGTGAAAACTCCTTACTTCTGTCACACTTGAAGGATTCGACCACTCTTGGATAGCTTTCACCTTCTCTTAATCAACTTCAATTCCCTGCATACTTACAACAAAACCAAGAAAAACAACCCTATCTAGACAAAAAGAACACTTCTTAAGCTTAGCATAAAGGTTTTGCTCCCTAAGGATTTCAAGCACTTTCCTAACATGTTCAACATGTTCTTCCTCAGTTTTGCTATAAATCAGAATATCATCAAAGTAAGCTACCACAAACTTACCTAAATAAGCTCTCAAAACATGGTTCATTAATCTCATGAAAGTACTAGGTGCATTAGATAAACCAAAAGGCATAACTAACCATTCATACAAACCATATTTCGTTTTGAAGGCAGTCTTCCATTCATCTCCCATCTTCATGCGAATTTGATGATAACCACTCATAAGATCAATCTTTGTGAAATATTTTGCCCCATGCAATTCGTCCAACATGTCATCAAGTCTAGGAATGGGATGTCTATACTTCACAGTAATCTTGTTCACAGCCCTACAATCAACACACATCCTCCAAGAACCATCTTTCTTGGGTACTAATAAGGCTGGAACGGCACAAGGACTAAGGCTCTCGCGAACCAAGCCTTTCTCCAAAAGCTCTTCAACTTGTCTTTGCATCTCTTTTGTCTCCATAGGATTGCTCCTATATGCTGGCCGGTTTGGAATTGTAGAACTGGGTATGAAGTCATTTTGATGTTCAATCCCTCTTAATGGTAGCAAACCACTAGGAAGGTCTTCAGGAAACACATCCTTAAAATCCTACAACAAAGACAAAAAACCAGAAGGTAAAGAATCAAGAGATTCTTCACTATCGGCATTATACATAATAATGAGTACAAGCTGCCCTACATCTATCTCTCTTGCTCTTGCATAAAAAGTATGTTTTACTTTTTCTCTTTGTTTATTTTCTCTCACCAATGGGCCATTTATTTGTTTGCTTACTTTCTTTTAACTCTCGGCATCTTTTCCCTTTTTGTACTCACTCACTTTATTATTTTCTCTCTCCCTACCCTTAGAATTATCCTTGGGTGTTGAAGAAACATCATTAGCCGAATTAGAAACCCCTTGGTTCATGTTGGCCGAAACTTCTTTCTCCCTCTCTAGCATCCTCTTTTGATCTTCATACACCTCTTGAGGTGATAATGGTGCTAGAACAACCTTCTTTCCTTCATATGTAAAGGTATACTTATTAGAAAAGCCATCATGTTGTGCCCTTCTATCATGCTGCCATGGTCTTCCTAATAGCAAATGTCCAGCTTGCATTGGCACTACATCACACAAAACCTCATCTTTATACCACCCAATGGAGAATGGTACCTTGACTTGCTTCAACACTTTTACTTTCCCAGCGTCATTGAATCATTGCAATTTGTAAGGATTGGGATGTTTAAAACAAGCTAACCCCAATTTATCCACCATTGTAGTACTAGCAGCATTGGTACAACTTCCACTATCAATGATAAGTGTACAAACCTTACCATTCACCAAACACTTAGAGTGGAAAAGATTCTGATGAGGATCTGATTGCTAGCATACAACACCAAGGACCTATTACTCGATCAATGGCAAGAAAACTTCAAGGATTAGTTTCCAAACATCTATATGTTCTCAATACAATTGGAACGTTAAGACTTGAAGAAAATAAGAGCAAAGAAGCTGTTTGGTTGCATGTGTCCAAATTGCAATCTACCCAAGAGGCCAATTGACCCAAAGGAGTTAGAATACATATTGGCATCCATCATTATACCTTTGGGAGCTAAATACATACCATTCACGTTCCATTGGATGTCCATATATTAAGAGTGGCTGAAATTCACATTGGGAGTCAAAGATGCCTTTTAAAAGCTAGTGGGAGACAAGCTATATGGCTGCCCATGCCTTTTAAAAGCTAGTGGGAGACAAGCTATATGGCTGCCCAATTTGTTTTATGTAACCACATTATTATATTTGTATTTTTCCATCATTTCACTTGTTTTATGCTTTCTTTAAGTCTTTAAAAACATATGTAATGGCAGATTTTGAACTTAATGAATATTCTGAGTTTTCTCTCCATTTTTGAGAGCTTTGAGAGGTTTTTAGCCTTCTTTTGAGTTCTTGTTAGAACTTGCACGAATTCCTTGCAAAAATAACCAAGTTTGCTAGGTCTTAACTTATATTCAAGGTTTTTCCTTCACAAGTTGGGGTTGGGTCTTGAATCTTTGGTTTCCAGCCATATAGCTTCAGTTTTACATCACAAGTTGGTGTTGGGTTGAAGGTACTGGTTGGTGTTCTTATGTTTTGGAGACGATCCGTAGCTTGAGCTTCCTTAGGAATTAAATCCCAGCAAGGCAGGCTCACATCATTTGGTATCAGAGCTTAGGCTCTCCAAATCAGGTTTTTAGCATCATTCCTTCTTGTTTATGTCAAAAATATATATTGTCTTCCTTGGAGTCATTTTTTTTGCCATTAGTTTAATTTCTACAAGCTGTATGCCTTCTTGTTTCTTTGAGTCCTTCTACCTTAATGTTGTTGCTGGATTAAATTAAAAAAAAAAAAAGAAAGAAAGAAAGAACGAAAAAAAAAAAGGTAAATTCGTGGCCCTTGGATTAGAAATTAAAGATTTTTAAGCAATGGGTGGATTCTCACAGGCTTCCAGTTTTTTTCACAGGGGGGTGTGAAAATTTCTGGCTTCCAGTTTTTTTCACAGGGGGTTGTGAAAATTTTTGCCTTCTCACAGGGGGTTGTGACAATTTCTGCCTTCCAAAAGTGAATGTGTATGTAAACATGTCCAAATCCTTTCAAATTTTACAGGCATGTTTTAGATATTCAGCTAAGCATACATATTAAATTTCATGTCAAAATTCGTTCGTTTGCTTGGTTGTCCATATATTACCGCTAGTTAGCCATTTTTGGGTCCATAATATAAACGTTTCATAAGAGACCTAAAAATTCGTTTTTCTTCTTCCATTTTGTCTCAATATATTGTCCTAAATCCAGTTTTGTCAAATTCTTCCCTTTGGTAATGTTTGTCTAAAATTTTAGTGTCTTTCGTCCTTAGGTTTCAAATATCATATATTCTGTTTTTTTTCAGCTTGTGTTACTCTTGTTCCATTCTTGAATGTGTTTTAAACCTTGCAATTTAGTTATTTAGTTGAGGAAATATTAAGTTCTTGCTAGAACTTGGAAGGGGCTGAAGTGAGTGGAAAAAGGCATAGAGTGGCGAGATTTTTAGAGGGTAAAAGCCAAAGTTTGAGTGAAATACAGATTGAGTGTTACCATATTAGAGTGAAACACGTGAGGGAGTGTGTAAGAGAATATTTCTAACATTTGTTTTGCAGCAATCAGTATGTCAACAAAACGAGATAGTGATCGAGAGAGCAACCGACCCCAAGAAGAGCCAGAAGCTTCTAATGTTCTTAAGGCATTGCAATCTCAATTTCAAAGGATGAATGTGTTGTTTGTTGATATTAGAGAACAGATGGAAAAACACTCAAAACAAATTGAAGAATTGCAGCAAGCAAGCTCTACAAATCAAAGGAATTTAGGAAGGGATGAACGAGATAATTTTCATAGGGAGCAAAACACAAATAGGGGGCAGAATAGAGGTAGGCGTGCTGGACTAAATGATTTGCCAGTTTTCAATGAATTGGAGGATGTAGATGAAGATAATCTTGATGATGATGATGGGCAGCAATCTGTTGCACTTGATGATGTTATTAGACCAAGATATATGAGAGGTAATATGGGTGGTAGAGGTGGTGGCAGAAATATTAGGCAAGAAACTGTGGAAAATGCAAGAGGGAGAGGGAGAGTAGACAGCAATGTTAATGGAATTAAAATGAAAATTCCATCATTCCAAGGCAAAGCAAATCCAGATGCATACTTGGAATGGGAGAGAAAGACTGAACTCATCTTTGATTGCCACAACTATAGTGAGCAAAAGAAGGTGACACTTGCTGTGGTAGAGTTTACTGATTATGCATTAGTTTGGTGGGATCAATTACTCACTAAACGAAGAAGAAATGGCATGAGAGGAGTGCAGACTTGGGATGAGCTGAAACAAGTCATGAGAGATAGATTTGTACCACAACACTACTATAGGGAGTTACATCAACGATTACAAGGGCTGGTACAAGGCAATAAAAGTGTGGAAGAATATTTTCAAGAGATGGAAATGGCTATGATAAGAGCTAATATAGAAGAAGAAAGGGAAGCAACTATGGCACGGTTTCTACATGGGCTGAAAGATGAAATTGCCGACATAGTGGAGCTGCATCATATGTGGAGCTTGATGACATGTTAAATATGGCAATCAAGGTAGAAAAACAACTCAAGAAGAAGAAAACAACCAGATCTGGAATGGGAATGAATTCTACCAATAATGTTCCTTGGAAGCCAAATTGGAAGAAAGGGGAATCTAGTGAGAATAAATTTGTTTCAAAGGAGAAGAAAGAGGGGAACAAGGCTGGAGAAAAACCCATTGTGATTGATAAGGGTAAGGCCCCAATGAACTCCAATGGAAGAACAAGAGACATCCAATGTTTCCGATGTTTAGGGAAAGGGCATTATGCTAGAGAATGTCCAAATAAAAGGGTGATGGTGGTGAGGCCGAGTGGTGATATTGAATCTGAAGATGATGAAGTTGTAGATGAAGATTCAGATGTTAACATTCTACCTTTGGATGAAGATAGTGATGTAGAGCATGCTGTGCATGGAAGTGCTCTTGTTGTTATGCGTGCTTTAAATATACAGGTGAAGGAAGATGAAGGTGATGAACTGCAAAGAGAAAATATTTTTCATACTAGATGTTTAGTCAAAGAAAAAGTTTGTAGTATGATCATAGATGGTGGGAGTTGTGTTAATGTGGCTAGCACTCTACTAGTAGAGAAACTTGCATTTCCTACTACAAAACATCCTAATCCATACAGATTGCAGTGGTTGAATGATAGTGGAGAAGTTAAGGTGACCAAGCAAGTATTATTGTCATTTACCATTGGGAGGTATAAGGATGAAGTGTTGTGTGATGTAGTTCCCATGCATGCTAGTCATATCCTACTTGGGAGGCCATGGCAATATGATAGAAAAGCAACACATGACGGGTTTAAGAATAGGTATTCATTTGATTTTGAAGGCCGAAAGGTGACTCTTGCACCTTTAACACCTATGGAGGCTTTTGAAGACCAAAAGAGAGTACAAGCTGCCATGCAAGAGAAAATGCAAAGAGAGGTTGAAAAGAGGGAGAGAGAAAAGAAAGATCAAGAGGAAAAACAAAGAATAAAAGCTGAGAGAGAAAAAGAAAAAGAGAAAAAGAAGAAATTACATAATAAAAATGAGAGTGGAGAGAAGAAAGTAAGTTTAGTTGCTAGGGGGAAAGATGTGAGGCAAGCATACTCTTCTGATAGTATGATGCTCCTTCTGATATGTAAGGGAGTTTTTCTTAATGTAACTGACCTTGATCCATCTATTCCTAGTGTTGCTTTGACTTTGTTGCAGGAATTTGAAGATGTCTTTCCAAATGAGGTACCGAGTGGATTGCCACCCATTAGAGGAATAGAACATCAAATTGATTTCATTCCTGGAGCTGTAATTCCAAATCGTCCAGCATATAGGACAAATCCTCAAGAGGTCAAGGAGTTGCAAAAACAGGTGGATGAGCTGCTTGCGAAAGGTCATGTTAGGGAGAGCATGAGTCCATGTGCTGTGCCGGTACTTCTAGTACCTAAAAAGGATGGATCAATGCGAATGTGTGTGGATTGTCGTGCTATCAATAAAATCACTGTAAAGTATAGACATCCAATTCCTAGACTTGATGATATGCTTGATGAATTGCATGGTGCATGTATATTTTCAAAAATTGATCTTAAAAGTGGTTATCATCAAATAAGAATGAGATTAGGAGATGAATGGAAAACAGCTTTTAAGACTCAATATGGTTTGTATGAATGGTTAGTCATGCCTTTTGGACTAAGCAATGCACCTAGTACTTTCATGAGATTAATGAATCATGTCTTGCGTGCTTTTCTTGGAAAGTTTGTTGTTGTGTATTTTGATGATATTTTAGTGTATAGTCAAAGTTTAAATGATCATTTAATGCATTTAAGATGTGTGCTTGAAGTTCTTAGGAAAGAGAAATTGTATGCAAATTTAAAGAAATGTACATTCTGTATGGAAAAAGTCATTTTCTTAGGATTTGTAGTGAGTGGGAAAGGAATTGAGGTTGATGATGATAAGGTAAAAGCCATCAAAGAGTGGCCTACACCAAAATCCGTGACTGATGTTAGGAGTTTTCATGGTCTTGCTAGTTTTTATAGGAGATTTGTTAGAGACTTTAGTACAATTGCAGCCCCATTAAATGAAATTGTGAAGAAAAATGTAGGGTTCAAATGGAATAAGGAACAGGAGCATGCATTTAGATTACTAAAAGAAAAATTATGTTCTGCACCATTACTTGCATTACCTGATTTTTCTAAGACTTTTGAAGTTGAATGTGATGCTTCCGGAGTGGGTATAGGTGCTGTTTTGATGCAGGAAAGAAGACCAATTGCATACTTTAGTGAGAAGCTAAGTGGAGCTCCTTTGAATTACTCTACTTATGACAAGGAGATGTATGCATTAGTGAGGGCGTTGGAGACGTGGCAGCATTATCTTTGGCCAAAGGAGTTTGTTATTCATAGTGATCATGAATCACTAAAATACTTGAAAGGACAAAGCAAGCTGAACAAACGCCATGCCAAATGGAGTGAATTTATTGAAGCATTTCCATATGTGATTCAATATAAGCAAGGAAAAGAAAATGTTGTTGCTGATGCCTTATCTAGGAGGTATGCCCTAATCTCTATGCTTGATGCTAGACTTCTAGGATTTGAGCATATGAAAGAATTGTATAAGCATGACTCTGAATTTGCACAAATATATGCCTCTTGTGAAAATGCTGCCTTTGAAAAATTTTATAGGCATGATGGTTTCTTATTTAGAGAGAAACTACTTTGTGTTCCAAATAGCTCTATAAGAGGATTGCTTGTAAGAGAGTCACATGGGGGAGGTTTAATGGGACATTTTGGGGTGGCTAAAACATTAGAAATTCTGCATGAACATTTTTATTGGCCACATATGAGGAAAGATGTAGAGAAATTTTGTGCTAAATGCGTGACATGTATGAAAGCAAAATCCAAAGTAAGACCACATGGTTTGTATATGCCTTTAAGTGTACCTAGTGAACCTTGGGTAGACTTATCTATGGATTTTATTTTGGGGCTACCTAGGACAAAAAAAGGTCATGATAGTTTATTTGTTGTGGTTGATCGATTTTCTAAAATGGCACATTTCATTCCATGTCATAAAACTGATGATGCATGCCATATATCTGATTTGTTCTTTAGAGAAGTAGTGAGATTGCATGGTATTCCTAGGACCATAGTAAGTGATCGAGATGTAAAATTTTTGAGTCATTTTTGGAAAGTCCTATGGGGAAAGTTAGGTACAAAGCTTTGTTTCTCTACTACATGCCATCCGCAAACAGATGGGCAGACGGAAGTTGTTAATAGGACTGTGGGCACTCTTCTTCGTACCATGATTAAACAAAATTTGAAGACATGGGAGGAATGCATACCATTTATTGAATTTGCATATAATAGATCAATGCATTCATCCACTGGATTTTCACCCTTTGAGCTTGTCTATGGTTTTAATCCACTTACTCCATTAGATTTGTTGCCTCTTCCTACTAATGAGCTTACTAGTTTTGATGGTAAAAAGAAAGCTGAATTGGTGAAGCAAATGCATCAAAGGGCCAAGCAACAAATGGAGAAGATTAATGAGAATAGAGCAACCAAAGTAAACAAAGGAAGGAAAAAGATGGTGTTCCAGCCTGGTGATCTGGTATGGGTTCATTTGCGAAAAGAAAGGTTTCCTACACAAAGGAAATCAAAATTGCAGCCGAGAAGTGATGGACCATTTGAAGTACTCGAAAGGATTAATGATAATGCCTACAAGATTAATCTACCAGGTGAGTATGGTGTAAGTGCAACTTTTAATGTTTCTGATCTTGCTCCTTACTATGCAGATGATGAAGATTCGAGGACGAATTCTTTTGAAGAGGGAGAGGATGATGAGGATCTGATTGCTAGCATACAACACCAAGGACCTATTACTCGATCAATGGCAAGAAAACTTCAAGGATTAGTTTCCAAACATCTATATGTTCTCAATACAATTGGAACGTTAAGACTTGAAGAAAATAAGAGCAAAGAAGCTGTTTGGTTGCATGTGTCCAAATTGCAATCTACCCAAGAGGCCAATTGACCCAAAGGAGTTAGAATACATATTGGCATCCATCATTATACCTTTGGGAGCTAAATACATACCATTCACGTTCCATTGGATGTCCATATATTAAGAGTGGCTGAAATTCACATTGGGAGTCAAAGATGCCTTTTAAAAGCTAGTGGGAGACAAGCTATATGGCTGCCCATGCCTTTTAAAAGCTAGTGGGAGACAAGCTATATGGCTGCCCAATTTGTTTTATGTAACCACATTATTATATTTGTATTTTTCCATCATTTCACTTGTTTTATGCTTTCTTTAAGTCTTTAAAAACATATGTAATGGCAGATTTTGAACTTAATGAATATTCTGAGTTTTCTCTCCATTTTTGAGAGCTTTGAGAGGTTTTTAGCCTTCTTTTGAGTTCTTGTTAGAACTTGCACGAATTCCTTGCAAAAATAACCAAGTTTGCTAGGTCTTAACTTATATTCAAGGTTTTTCCTTCACAAGTTGGGGTTGGGTCTTGAATCTTTGGTTTCCAGCCATATAGCTTCAGTTTTACATCACAAGTTGGTGTTGGGTTGAAGGTACTGGTTGGTGTTCTTATGTTTTGGAGACGATCCGTAGCTTGAGCTTCCTTAGGAATTAAATCCCAGCAAGGCAGGCTCACATCATAAAGCATTTAATGGTACTATGCTTTTGATTAGAGTTAGATGTTTTAGAGTTACCTTTAGGGTCATCTAGAACTTGTTTTTCCTTTCCTTTCCAGGCAGCCTCCTTCCCTTTAGGATTATCATCTTTCTTTGGCCATTTTGAAGTGAAACTAGAGCTAGAATTAGAAAATCCCTTTGCTGCTCCCTTGAGTTTCAGTTGCTTCTCCACTTTCATGGCCATGTGTACCATATCTTCAAGCTCCACATAATGATGTAATTCAATTATGTTACCTATCTCTCTATTCAGCCCACTCAAAAATCGAGCCATAGTGATTTCTGGATCCTCCTCTATATTAGTTCTACTCATGATCATCTCCATCTCTTTATGGTAATCCTCCACTGACATGGATCCTTGAGTTAACCGCTGTAATTTTTGGTGAAGCTCCCTATAGTAGTAAGATGGTACAAATCTCTTTCTCATCACAGTTTTCATTTCAGCCCAAGTAGTGATGGTTCTTTCTCCATTTCTCCTCTTGGAAATCATCAATTGATCCCACCAAATTAGTGCATAATCTGTGAATTCAACTGCTGCAATTTTAACTTTCTTCATTTCACTATAATTATGACAATCAAACACCAACTCAACTTTTCTTTCCCATTCAAGGTAAGTTTCAGCATCATTTCTCCCCTTGAATCATGGTATCTTCATTTTTATGGAAGATATGTTACTGTCCCTTTGTTGAGGTCTTCTTTGAGCAATTGATTCCTCACTTTCTTCATCATCTTCCCTCTCTATCTCATCATCATTCATCATGTTTCCTCTCCCTCTATTCTGCCCCCTTCGATTGGTATCATTTCGCTGCCTTTGCATTATGCTGTCTACATCACCTCTCATGTTGTTTATGGTCAAATCAAACCTTTCAAATCTCCTTTGCATTGCCTCTAACATGAAGGCTATGTCATTTATGGTCATATCACGTTTTTCACTTCCAGAATTTGACATGGTGTAAGAAGAACCTACAAGAAAATGTTAGTAAAGAAAATTTTCTCACCTCACTCCCTTACGTGTTTCACTCAAGATCAGATTGACACTCCTCTTGTATTTCACTCAAACCTTGGTCCTTTTTACCTCTCAATTCTTCTTTTATCAAGTTGAATTTCAGAATTGAATCCACTTAAATCAAGTAAAACAAGTTTTGTTTTAAAGACTCTACAACGAACCTAAGAACAAAATGAATTCAGCAATTCTAGAAGCAATTTAATTTTAAACAACAAGAACTGAAAGTTAACACAAGAAGCAAAAGTATTTGTGTTAATCAAAGCAAAGTAACTATGATTGAGAATTAGTGATGAGGAAATTATAAGCAAGCTTAATGAATCTACACAAGGCAGCAATTTGTTGATGATATCATTATTCCAAGTGGACCAATCACAAGATCACAATCAAAGTGATGAGGAAACTATAAGCAAGCTTGATGAATGTAATGGCAGCAAATATGTTGATGATATCATTATGCCAAGTGGACCAATCACAAGATCACAATCAAAGAAACTCCAGCATGTGTTCCAGCACTTCATTCAAAGGTGGATTAATGAAGAGGGAGACCAACTTGTAGTGAATATGATGGATCATGAAGAGGAAGTCAGAAAATCACCAACAAGCATGAAGAATCTGCCCATAAGTATGGTGATGGGCATTAGCACGAATTTGGAATATAATATTGACATGGTTTAGTGCTAGTGTGACTAGACACATGTGAACCAACACCAAAATGCATGTGGAATCTGCCCATCTATGTTGTCAGAATTATGGGCAGTAATTTAGAGTATATTATTGAGGTGGATGAACAATTAATGCTATTGTGACTAGATACATGTAAACCTAGACTTTAAGCCATTAGTTCTTCTTTTCCAACTATATAAGGATGGGAAAAAGAACTTAATAGGGTTGACTACGAATTTCCAGAATTGTTGAATGTAATTTCTGTGTTTTCAAGTTTGAGAGGTTTTCTTCTTATTCTTGTTGCATGAAGAATTGGTTCTAACTTATCAAGTCTTACTTGTGGCGTTTTAATCAATTCATTTCTTCATCCCAATCACCCAAGTTCTCAATTACAGGTTAGTTGTGGGTTTGGTAGGGAGGATTTGCTTTTGAGTTCTAAGATTCTATGCTAGATGTGTATGTGGGGTTCTAGATGTAATATTTGATCCATGGGTTCCACATCATTTGGTATCAGAGCTTTGGCTTGAAGATAAATCTCTAGGTATCTTTTATGTTTTAATTATCCAAAGAAAAAAAAAATAGAACCAGATTTAGTTTCTTGTTTCTTCATTTTCTGTTCTTGTTGCACCTTGTTCTTATTCTTCAAATCTGTGAACTTTTGTTTAACTTTTCAATTTCTATTCTTGTTTACTGTAAGTTCAAAAAAAAAAGAAGGAAAAGATCAAAAGAAAAAAAAAGAATCAGATTCAACTTCCTCAACATAAAAGAAAAAAAAAATTCGTACCTATTTCTGTCCAGTATTTTTCTACACAAGTTTTTTGAGATTGTTGCATATTTATACCATTACCAGCTTACTACCTTATTATATTTGATCAAATTACATCAGCTCCTCATTATGCATCCATTTAGCATTTAAAATCTGATATTTAGAGCATGTCTTGCATTGGGAGTAGATTTAGGTTGCATATTCAGATTACTCATTGAGTGATTTGAATTCTGTTTCTTTTTTAGTATCCAGAATTGTTTTTCTTTGTATTCTTAGTTTCATTCTTTCATATACCTCTTGTTTCTTGTATGCATTAATTAGCTAATTCTCAATCATAGTTACTTTGGTTTGATTAACACAAATGCTTTTTGCTTCTTGTGTTAACTTTCAGTTCTTGTTGTTTAAAATTAAATTGCTTCTAGAATTGCTGAATTCATTTTATTCATTAGGTTCCTTGTAGAGTCTTTAAAACAAAACTTGTTTTACTTGATTTAAGTGGATTCAATTCTGAAATTCAACTTGATAAAAGAAGAATTGAGAGGTAAAAAGGACCAAGGTTTGAGTGAAATACAAGAGGAGTGACAATCTGATTTTGAGTGAAACACATTAAGGGAGTGAGGTGAGGAAATTTTCTTTACTAACATTTTCTTGTAGGTTCTTCTTACACCATGTCAAATTCTGGAAGTGAAAAACGTGATATGACCATAAATGACATAGCATTCATGTTAGAGGCAATGCAAAGGAGATTTGAAAGGTTTGATTCGACCATAAACAACATGAGAGGTGATGTAGACAGCATAATGCAAAGGCAGCGGAATGATACTAATCGAAGGGGGCAGAATAGAGGGAGAGGAAACATGATGAATGATGATGAGATAGAGAGGGAAGATGATGAAGAAAGTGAGCAATCAATTGCTCAAAGAAGACCTCAACAAAGGGACAGTAACATATCTTCCATAAAAATGAAGATACCATCCTTCAAGGGGAGAAATGATGCTGAAGCTTACCTTGAATGGGAAAGAAAAGTTGAGTTGGTGTTTGATTGTCACAACTATAGTGAAATGAAGAAAGTTAAAATTGCAGCAGTTGAATTCACAGATTATGCACTAATTTGGTGGGATCAATTGATGATTTCCAAGAGGAGAAATGGAGAAAGAACCATCACTACTTGGGCTGAAATGAAAACTGTGATGAGAAAGAGATTTGTACCATCTTACTACTATAGGGAGCTTCACCAAAAATTACAGCGGTTAACTCAAGGATCCATGTCAGTGGAGGATTACCATAAAGAGATGGAGATGATCATGAGTAGAACTAATATAGAGGAGGATCCAGAAATCACTATGGCTCGATTTTTGAGTGGGCTGAATAGAGAGATAGCTAACATAATTGAATTACATCATTATGTGGAGCTTGAAGATATGGTACACATGGCCATGAAAGTGGAGAAGCAACTGAAACTCAAGGGTGCAGCCAAGGGATTTTCTAATTCCAGCTCTAGTTTCACTTCAAAATGCCCAAAGAAAGATGATAATCCTAAAGGGAAGGAGGCTGCCTGGAAAGGAAAGGAAAAACAAGTTCTAGATGACCCTAAAGGTAACTCTAAAACATCTAACTCTAATCAAAAGCATAGTACCATTAAATGCTTTAGGTGTTTAGGAGTAGGGCATATAGCTTCTCAATGTCCAAATAAGAAAATCATGTTGATACGAGATAATGGTGAAATTGATAGTGCTAGTGAACATGAAAGTGATGATGATAATGATAGCATGCCACCATTAGAAGAAATTGAACATATTATTGAATATCCTGCCCATGGTGAATCTTTGGTTATTAGAAGAGCTTTAAACATGCAAATTAAAGATGAAGAAAGTAATCAAAGAGAGAACATTTTCCATACTCGTTGCATTGTGAATGGAAAAGTGTGCAGCATGATCATTGATGGGGGTAGTTGTGCAAATGTTGCTAGTACTGATTTTGTGGATAAATTAGGGTTAGCATGCACAAAACATCCTAGTCCTTACAAGCTGCAATGGTTGAATGATAGTGGAGAGGTGAGGGTAACAAAGCAGGTTCTGTTTTCTTTTGCAATTGGGAGATACAAGGATGAAGTTTGCTGTGATGTTGTGCCTATGCATGCTAGCCATATCCTTCTTGGTCGTCCATGGCAGTTTGATAGAAAAGCTTTGCATGATGGCTTTAAGAATCATTATTCTTTCAGCCTAAATGGTTTAAATTTCACTCTTGCTCCATTGTCACCTAAACAAGTGTATGAAGATCAAGTAAATATTTTGAGATCATTTGAAAAGAATTCTGGTGGTGAGGGTAAAACAAATAAAAATGGAGTACAAGAGGCCAAGTGTGAGAAAAAGAATGATAAAAATGGCCCATTGGTGAGAGAAAAAGAGAAAGGGAGAGAAAATAAAAGAGAGTGTTTCTATGCAAAAGAAAAGGAGTTAAGGAGTGCTTTTTGTGAGAAAAGAAGTCTGATTGTACTTAGGTACAAAGAGACCTTGATTTCTACATCTAACCTTGATAACCCTTTGCCTAGTTGTGTTAGTTCTCTTTTACAGGAATTTGGAGATGTTTTTCCAGAAGATGTACCCAAAGGTTTACCACCTTTAAGAGGGATTGAGCATCAAATTGACTTCATTCCGGGCTCAACAATTCCTAATCGACCAGCTTATAGAAGTAATCCGGAGGAAACCAAGGAACTTCAAAGGCAAGTGGAGGAGTTGCTAGCAAAGGGACATGTGCATGAAAGTCTTAGCCCATGTGTTGTTCTGGTGTTATTAGTCCCAAATAGAAGAAGGAAACATGTGATTGTCCAACCTGGTGATTGGGTATGGGTTCATGTGAGAAAGAAAAGATTTCCTAAACAAAGAAAATCCAAGTTGGATGCAAGGGGAGATGGCCCATTCCAAGTTTTAGAACAAATCAATGACAATGCCTATAAAATCGATCTACCAGGTCAGTATAATGTTTCTGCAACTTTCAATGTTAGTGATCTTTCTTCTTTTGATGTAGGTTCAGATTTGAGGACAAATCTTTTTGAGCAAGGAGGGAATGATGAGGAAATTATAAGCAAGCTTAATGAATCTACACAAGGCAGCAATTTGTTGATGATATCATTATTCCAAGTGGACCAATCACAAGATCACAATCAAAGTGATGAGGAAACTATAAGCAAGCTTGATGAATGTAATGGCAGCAAATATGTTGATGATATCATTATGCCAAGTGGACCAATCACAAGATCACAATCAAAGAAACTCCAGCATGTGTTCCAGCACTTCATTCAAAGGTGGATTAATGAAGAGGGAGACCAACTTGTAGTGAATATGATGGATCATGAAGAGGAAGTCAGAAAATCACCAACAAGCATGAAGAATCTGCCCATAAGTATGGTGATGGGCATTAGCACGAATTTGGAATATAATATTGACATGGTTTAGTGCTAGTGTGACTAGACACATGTGAACCAACACCAAAATGCATGTGGAATCTGCCCATCAATGTTGTCATAATTATGGGCAGTAATTTAGAGTATATTCTTGAGGTGGATGAACAATTAATGCTATTGTGACTAGATACATGTAAACCTAGACTTTAAGCCATTAGTTCTTCTTTTCCAACTATATAAGGATGGGAAAAAGAACTTAATAGGGTTGACTACGAATTTCCAGAATTGTTGAATGTAATTTCTGTGTTTTCAAGTTTGAGAGGTTTTCTTCTTATTCTTGTTGCATGAAGAATTGGTTCTAACTTATCAAGTCTTACTTGTGGCGTTTTAATCAATTCATTTCTTCATCCCAATCACCCAAGTTCTCAATTACAGGTTAGTTGTGGGTTTGGTAGGGAGGATTTGCTTTTGAGTTCTAAGATTCTATGCTAGATGTGTATGTGGGGTTCTAGATGTAATATTTGATCCATGGGTTCCGCATCAATTAGCTACTTAATGCATACAAGAAACAAGAGGTATATGAAAGAATGAAACTAAGAATACAAAGAAAAACAGTTCTGGATGCTAAAAAAATCAGAATTCAAATCACTCCAATGAGTAATCTGAATATGCAACTTAAATCTATTCCCAATGCAAGAAATGCTCTAAATATCAGATTTTTAAATGCTAAATGGATGCATAATGAGGAGCTGATGTAATTTGATCAAATATAATAAGGTAGCAAGCTGTTAATGGTATAAATATGCAAAAAAATCTCAAACACTTGTGAAGAAAAATTCTGGACAGAAACAGGTACGATTTTTTTTTCTTTTATGTTGAGGAAGTTGAATCTGATTCTCTTTTCTATTTTTTTTGTTTTTCTTTTGATCTTTTCCTCTTTTTTTTTGGATAATTAAAACATAAAAGATACCTAGAGATTTATCTTCAAGCCAAAGCTCTGATACCAAATGATGCGGAACCCATGGATCAAATATTACATCTAGAACCCCACATACACATCTAGCATAGAATCTTAGAACTCAAAAACAAATCCTCCCTACCAAACCCACAACTAACCTGTAATTGAGAACTTGGGTGATTGGGATGAAGAAATGAATTGATTAAAATGCCACAAGTGAGACTTGATAAGTTAGAACCAATTCTTCATGCAACAAGAATAAGAAGAAAACCTCTCAAACTTGAAAACACAGAAATTACATTCAACAATTCTGGAAATTCGTAGTCAACCCTATTAAGTTCTTTTTCCCATCCTTCTATAGTTGGAAAAGAAGAACTAATGGCTTAAAGTCTAGGTTTACATGTATCTAGTCACAATAGCATTAATTGTTCATCCACCTCAATAATATACTCTAAATTACTGCCCATAATTCTGACAACATAGATGGGCAGATTGTACATTCATTTTGGTGTTGGTTCACATGTGTCTGGTCACACTAACACTAAACCATATCAATATTATATTCCAAATTCGTGCTAATGCCCATCACCATACTTATGGGCAGATTCTTCATGCTTGTTGGTGAGTTTCTGACTTCCTCTTCATGATCCATCATATTCACTACAAGTTGGTCTCCCTCTTCATTAATCCACCTTTGTATGAAGTGTTGGAACACATGCTGGAATTTCTTTGATTGTGATCTTGTGATTGGTCCACTTGGCATGATGATATCATCAACATATTTGCTGCCATTACATTCATCAAGCTTGCTTATAGTTTCCTCATCAACAGCCCATGAGGTAAAGACTTAGATTTTGCTTGTTTACATGCAATACACTTGGCACAAATTCTTTCAACATCCTTTCTCATGTTTGGCCAATAGAAATGTTCATGCAGAATGTCTAAAGTCTTAAATATCCCAAAATGTCCCATGAGTCCTCCACTATGTGCCTCACGCACAAGCAATTCCCTTAATGAGCAACTAGGCATGCATAATCTTCCATCCTTAAACAAGTACCCATCATGCCTATAAAACTTCTGAAATGCAGAATGCTCACATGCTTTATAAACATTTGCAAAGTCAACATCATTGGCATACATATCCTTAATTTGCTCAAAGCCTAATAACTTAGAACTAAGAGTTGAGATTAAGGAATACCTTCTTGAAAGTGCATCTGCTACTACATTGTCTTTGCCATGCTTATACTTTATCACATATGGAAATGGCTCAATGAACTCTATCCACTTTCCATGCCTTCGGTTCAGCTTGGTTTGCCCCTTTAGATGCTTTAATGATTCATGATCTGTATGAATAACAAACTCTTTAGGCAATAAGTAATGTTGTCACACTTGTAAAGCTCTTACCAAAGCATACAGCTCCTTGTCATAAGTGGAATAATTTAATTGTGCACCATGAAGCTTCTCACTAAAATATGCAATTGGTTTCCCTTCTTGCATCAAAACAGCACCTATGCCCACACCTGAAGCATCACACTCTAATTCGAAGGTCTTATCAAAATCTGGTAAAGCAAGAATTGGAGCAGTAGTTAACCTTTCTTTTAACAAATTGAATGCCATCTCATGAATTTTAGTCCAATTAAACTTTACATCCTTTTTTACCAATTCATTTAATGGTGCAGCAATGGAACTAAAATCTTTAACAAACCTTCTATAGAAACTAGCCAAACCATGAAAACTTCTTACCTCACTCACGGTTTTAGGTGCTGGCCAATCTCTTATTGCCTTTACCTTTTCATCATCAACCTCAATTCCTTGTGCACTGACCATAAAACCTAAGAATATGATTTTATCACTACAAAACATGCACTTTTTCAAGTTGGCATATAATTCTTCCTTTCTCAAAACATCAAGAATAACCCTAATATGTTCTACATGCTCATCTACTGATTTGCTATAAATGAGTATGTTATCAAAATATACAACAACAAATTTACCAAGATATGCACGCAGAACATGGTTCATTAATCTCATGAATGTACTAGGTGCATTAGATAAACCAAATGGCATAACTAACCACTCATAAAGACCATATTTTGTTTTGAATGCAGTTTTCCACTCATCTCCTTCTTTCATCCTAATTTGATGGTAACCACTTTTTAAATCAATCTTAGTAAAAATGCAAGAACCACTCAACTCATCAAGCATATCATCAAGTCTAGGAATTGGATGTCTATACTTCACCGTGATTTTATTGATTGCTCGGCAGTCCACACACATTCTCCATGATCCATCTTTCTTTGGGACTAATAACACCGGAACAGCACATGGGCTAAGACTTTCACGCACATGTCCCTTTGCTAGCAACTCCTCCACTTGCCTTTGAAGTTCCTTGGTTTCCTCCGGATTACTTCTATAAGCTGGTCGATTAGGAATTGTTGAGCCCTGAATGAAGTCAATTTGATGCTCAATCCCTCTTAAAGGTGGTAAACCTTTGGGTACATCTTCTGGAAAAACATCTCCAAATTCCTGTAAAAGAGAACTAACACAACTAGGCAAAGGGTTATCAAGGTTAGATGTAGAAATCAAGGTCTCTTTGTACCTAAGTACAATCAGACTTCTTTTCTCACAAAAAGCACTCCTTAACTCCTTTTCTTTTTGCATAGAAACACTCTCTTTTATTTTCTCTCCCTTTCTCTTTTTCTCTCACCAATGGGCCATTTCTATCATTCTTTTTCTCACACTTGGCCTCTTGTACTCCATTTTTATTTGTTTTACCCTCACCGCCAGAATTCTTTTCAAATGATCTCAAAATATTTACTTGATCTTCATACACTTGTTTAGGTGACAATGGAGCAAGAGTGAAATTTAAACCATTTAGGCTGAAAGAATAATGATTCTTAAAGCCATCATGCAAAGCTTTTCTATCAAACTGCCATGGACGACCAAGAAGGATATGGCTAGCATGCATAGGCACAACATCACAGCAAACTTCATCCTTGTATCTCCCAATTACAAAAGAAAACAGAACCTGCTTTGTTACCCTCACCTCTCCACTATCATTTAACCATTGCAGCTTGTAAGGACTAGGATGTTTTGTGCATGCTAACCCTAATTTATCCACAAAATCAGTACTAGCAACATTTGCACAACTACCCCCATCAATGATCATGCTGCACACTTTTCCATTCACAATGCAACGAGTATGGAAAATGTTCTCTCTTTGATTACTTTCTTCATCTTTAATTTGCATGTTTAAAGCTCTTCTAATAACCAAAGATTCACCATGGGCAGGATATTCAATAATATGTTCAATTTCTTCTAATGGTGGCATGCTATCATTATCATCATCACTTTCATGTTCACTAGCACTATCAATTTCACCATTATCTCGTATCAACATGATTTTCTTATTTGGACATTGAGAAGCTATATGCCCTACTCCTAAACACCTAAAGCATTTAATGGTACTATGCTTTTGATTAGAGTTAGATGTTTTAGAGTTACCTTTAGGGTCATCTAGAACTTGTTTTTCCTTTCCTTTCCAGGCAGCCTCCTTCCATTTAGGATTATCATCTTTCTTTGGCCATTTTGAAGTGAAACTAGAGCTAGAATTAGAAAATCCCTTTGCTGCTCCCTTGAGTTTCAGTTGCTTCTCCACTTTCATGGCCATGTGTACCATATCTTCAAGCTCCACATAATGATGTAATTCAATTATGTTAGCTATCTCTCTATTCAGCCCACTCAAAAATCGAGCCATAGTGATTTCTGGATCCTCCTCTATATTAGTTCTACTCATGATCATCTCCATCTCCTTATGGTAATCCTCCACTGACATGGATCCTTGAGTTAACCGCTGTAATTTTTGGTGAAGCTCCCTATAGTAGTAAGATGGTACAAATCTCTTCCTCATCACAGTTTTCATTTCAGCCCAAGTAGTGATGGTTCTTTCTCCATTTCTCCTCTTGGAAATCATCAATTGATCCCACCAAATTAGTGCATAATCTGTGAATTCAACTGCTGCAATTTTAACTTTCTTCATTTCACTATAATTATGACAATCAAACACCAACTCAACTTTTCTTTCCCATTCAAGGTAAGCTTCAGCATCATTTCTCCCCTTGAAGGATGGTATCTTCATTTTTATGGAAGATATGTTACTGTCCCTTTGTTGAGGTCTTCTTTGAGCAATTGATTGCTCACTTTCTTCATCATCTTCCCTCTCTATCTCATCATCATTCATCATGTTTCCTCTCCCTCTATTCTGCCCCCTTCGATTAGTATCATTCCGCTGCCTTTGCATTATGCCTTCTACATCACCTCTCATGTTGTTTATGGTCAAATCAAACCTTTCAAATCTCCTTTGCATTGCCTCTAACATGAAGGCTATGTCATTTATGGTCATGTCACGTTTTTCACTTCCAGAATTTGACATGGTGTAAGAAGAACCTACAAGAAAATGTTAGTAAAGAAAATTTCCTCACCTCACTCCCTTACGTGTTTCACTCAAGATCAGATTGTCACTCCTCTTGTATTTCACTCAAACCTTGTTCCTTTTTACCTCTCAATTCTTCTTTTATCAAGTTGAATTTCAGAATTGAATCCACTTAAATCAAGTAAAACAAGTTTTGTTTTAAAGACTCTACAAGGAACCTAATGAACAAAATGAATTCTGCAATTCTAGAAGCAATTTAATTTTAGACAACAAGAACTGAAAGTTAACACAAGAAGCAAAAGTATTTGTGTTAATCAAACCAAAGTAACTATGATTGAGAATTAGCTACTTAATGCATACAAGAAACAAGAGGTATATGAAAGAATGAAACTAAGAATACAAAGAAAAACAATTCTGGATCCTAAAAAAAGAAACAGAATTCAAATCACTCCAATGAGTAATCTGAATATGCAACCTAAATCTATTCCCAATGCAAGAAAGGCTCTAAATATCAGATTTTAAATGCTAAATGGATGCATAATGAGGAGCTGATGTAATTTGATCAAATATAATAAGGTAGCAAGCTGTTAATGGTATAAATATGCAAAAAATCTCAAACACTTGTGAAGAAAAATTCTGGACAGAAACAGGTACGATTTTTTTTTTCTTTTATGTTGAGGAAGTTGAATCTGATTCTCTTCTCTTTTTTTTTTGTTTTTCTTTTGATCTTTTCCTCTTTTTTTCTTTTGAACTTTCAGTAAACAAGGATAGAAATTGAAAAATTAAACAAAAGTTCACAGATTTGAAGAATAAGAACAAGGTGCAACAAGAACAGAAATTGAAGAAATATAGAAACTGAATCTGATTCGTTTTTTTTTTCTTTTTTTTTTCCTTTGGATAATTAAAACATAAAAGATACCTAGAGATTTATCTTCAAGCCAAAGCTCTGATACCAAATGATGCGGAACCCATGGATCAAATATTACATCTAGAACCCCACATACACATCTAGCATAGAATCTTAGAACTCAAAAACAAATCCTCCCTACCAAACCCACAACTAACCTGTAATTGAGAACTTGGGTGATTGGGATGAAGAAATGAATTGATTAAAATGCCACAAGTGAGACTTGATAAGTTAGAACCAATTCTTCATGCAACAAGAATAAGAAGAAAACCTCTCAAACTTGAAAACACAGAAATTACATTCAACAATTCTGGAAATTCGTAGTCAACCCTATTAAGTTCTTTTTCCCATCCTTATATAGTTGGAAAAGAAGAACTAATGGCTTAAAGTCTAGGTTTACATGTATCTAGTCACAATAGCATTAATTGTTCATCCACCTCAATAATATACTCTAAATTACTGCCCATAATTCTGACAACATTGATGGGCAGATTGTACATTCATTTTGGTGTTGGTTCACATGTGTCTAGTCACACTAACACTAAACCATATCAATATTATATTCCAAATTCGTGCTAATGCCCATCACCATACTTATGGGCAGATTCTTCATGCTTGTTGGTGAGTTTCTGACTTCCTCTTCATGGTCCATCATATTCACTACAAGTTGGTCTCCCTCTTCATTAATCCACCTTTGTATGAAGTGCTGGAACACATGCTGGAATTTCTTTGATTGTGATCTTGTGATTGGTCCACTTGGCATAATGATATCATCAACATATTTGCTGCCATTACATTCATCAAGCTTGCTTATAGTTTCCTCATCACTCTTCTTCTTTTCGCTCTTATTTTCTCTCCTCTTACTGTTCTCTCCTGCACATCTCTCTTTCTTTACTCACTTGTGCAGTCACTCCCTATTAGGCCACATAATTATTTCTTTTCTCTCTTGGCCTCTTGTTCCTTAATTTTTTTAGTTAACTCACTACCTGAGTCCCTATTTGAAGTATTCATCATCTTAATATGTTCTTGATACATTTCCTTTGGAGATAAAGGTGCTAAAGTGAAAATCTTCCCCTTCAAACTAAAAGAATACCTATTCTTGTACCCATCATTTGTGACTTTCCTATCAAACTGCCAAGGCCTACCCAATAATAAATGTCCAGCTTGCATGGGTATTACATCACATAACACTTCATTAACATATTTCCCAATAGAAAATGGCACCACTACTTGTTTTGTTACCTTCACTTCACCACTATCATTTAGCCATTGTAGTCTATATGGTTAAGGGAGTTTTGCACTCTTCAACCCTAACTTATTAACTAAGGTTGTACTAGCCACATTTGCACAACTACCTCCATCTATAATCATGCTGCAAACTTTCCCTCCCGCCAAACACCTAGTGTGAAAGATGTTTTCCCTCTGTTCTATGCTCTCTTCCTTAACCTAAACATTAAGTGCATGCTTAACTACCAAAGATTCACCACAAACAGCATACTCAACCTCAACATCACTACAATCCTCCAAACTAGGCATAGAATCACAGTCAGATTCTGATTCAGATTCAATTTCTCCATTGTCCCTAATAAGCATAGTCTTTTTATTTGGACATTGTGAAGCAATATGTCCATTACCCAAACATTTAAAACGCTTAATATTTCTTTCCCAACTAGAAGAATTAGAAAAATCAGTGGTACCTTTATTTGTAGAAGATACTCCTTTGCTCTTTTCAAAGCTTGCACCTTTCACCTTGGAACTTAAGTCTTTATCCTTAGACCTCTCATATTTATTCTTCTCATCTTTCTTTGGCCACCTTGAGGTCCATGTTGGGTTGTCATTGGAGGAACTCCTAGCTGCCCCCTTTTGCTTGAGTTGTCTCTCCACCTTCATGGCCATGTTCACCATCTCCTCAAGTTCTATATAGTGATGTAGCTCTACCATATTTGCAATATCTCTGTTTAGACCTCCCAAGAATTGAGCCATGGTAGCTTCTCTATCCTCTTCAATATTTGCTCGAATCATTGCCTTCTCCATCTCTTTGTGATAATCTTCTACTGACATAGACCCTTGAGTGAGTCTCTGCAATTTTTGATGTAGCTCACGATAGTAGTAGGATGGCACAAATCTCCTCCTCATGACAACCTTCATTTCTGCCCACGTCTCAATAGGCTTATCTCCATTTCTTATTCTTGTAAGTTTTAGTTGTCCCCACCATATCGATGCATAATTTGTAAACTCAACTGCTGCTAACTTCACCTTCTTTCCCTCTGAATAGTTATGATAATCAAATATTAGCTCCTCCTTCCTTTCCCACTCTAGGTATGTTTTAGCATCATTCCTTCCTACAAATATTGGAATCTTCATCAATATGGAATTGATGTTGCTATCTCTCTTTCCTGGCCTCCTATCTCCTCTTGGCCTTCTATCTCTTCTAGGCCTAACCCTTGAAGATTTGTTGTCATCTTCATCTTCATCAGGTTCATCATGGGACTCTAGCAAAGTGACGCGGAACCCTATGGCAATGAAGGCCTCAAACCCCAATGCACGCTTCGATATAGGAATCCAAGAACAAGGATAAACCACCCTCTATAACACCCAATGCTTAGCGAAGCAAGAACACTAATGACGGAAGGATTTGGAAGGATGGATCAGAAGAATGCCACAATCAAAATTGATAAGTTAGTCTGATTCGTGATGCAATCAATGAAAGAAGCAAAATCTCTCACTCTCTCAAAGATGGCTGAAATTTGCATAAAAAGCAATCTGAATATAATTTTGTCAAAAGTTCCTCTTACAAGAAAATAAGGCCCTATTTATAGAAAAACAAATTAAAATTCGTAACTATCCTAACCCTAGTGAAAAAAGGAAAATTACAAAGTCAAAATCCTTGTCAAATAAGGAAAATATCATCCTAACCAACTAAGGAAAGAAGGATCCTTGTCAAATAAAGAAAATATCATCCTAACCAATTAAGGAAAGAAGGATCCTTGTCAAATAAGGAAAATATCATCCTAACCAACTAAGGAAAGAAGGATCCTTGTCAAATAAGGAAAATATCATCCTAACCAACTAAGGAAAGAAGGGAACCACATCCCATGTGCATGGGTGTGAACACAGCCCATGTGCTTGAAAGAATAGGCTGCCCATGTGACAAAAGTGGTCCCAAAAAACCTAATTTCATCCAAGGCCCATGTGCTTGCATGTGGGCTGCCTTCCTTACTCCTTTCTTGATCATCTAGCCCATTTTTAAAGCCTTATCTTCCATATAAACATTCAGCATCACAATCAGCCTTTGCTGGTCTTCCAGCTCCATACTGCACTTGTTTATTGCTAATTTAGTCACCTCCCTTGTAACAAAGTCTTGAACATGCAATCCAAGAGTCACGCCATACTTCCTTGCTTTATTCCTTGTCAATCGTCCTTGTTGTAGCACCAAAGGATCCTTGCCATGCTGGTTTACATCATTCTCCCCTTCTTTAAAAAGATTTGTCCTCAAATATGCATCATCATAAGGAGATAAATCAGTCACATTAAAAGTAGCACTAACACCATACTCACCAGGCAAGTCGATCTTGTATGCATTGTCATTGATTTTCTCCAATACTTGGAATGGACCATCACCACGTGCATCAAGCTTACTCTTCCTTTGATTTGGAAACCTCTCCTTTCGGAAGTGTACCCAAACCCAATCGCCAGGAGCAAATGCTATTTTCTTTCGTCCCTTATTTGCCCTATCAGCATATGACTTGTTCTTTTTCTCTATATTTGCTCGAACCTTTTCATGCAAAGACTTTACCAAATCAGCATTCTTCTCACTATCCAAACTAGCAAGCTCATGTAAAGGCAAAGGAACAAGATCAAGTACAGTTAGTGGATTAAAACCATAAACAATCTCAAATGGCGAATAACCTGTAGAAGAATGAATTGAATGATTAAAAGCAAATTCAATGAAAGGTAAACAATCTTCCCAAGTGACCAAATTCTTCCCCACTAAAGCTCTCAACAACGTACCAAGTGTACGATTCACTACTTCAGTTTGCCCATCTGTTTGTGGATGACAAGTAGTAGAAAACAAAAGCTTAGTTCCTAATCTACTCCATAACACACGCCAAAAATGGGACAAAAACTTAGTAACTCTATCAGAAACAATTGTCCGAGGCACCCCATGTAAACGAACAACATCTCTAAAGAACAAATCAGCCACAACTTTGGCATCAATAGCTTTGTGACATGGAATAAAATGTGCCATCTTACTAAACCTATCAACAACCACAAAAATGCTATCTCTACCTTTCCTAGTCCTAGGCAAACCAAGCACAAAATCCATTCTAATATCAACCCAAGGTGAACTAGGTACAGGTAATGGCATATAAAGACCATGAGGCATAGACTTAGATTTCGCCGGTCTACATGCAATACAAGCAGAACATAATCTCCCAACATCTTTACGCATAGACGACCAATAAAAATGCTCAAACATAATATCATAAGTCTTAGACACACCAAAATGCCCCATCAAACCACCACAATGAGATTCCAAAACAAGCAAATTACGCATGGAACATCTAGGCACACATAGTTTACTTCCCTTAAACAAATAACCATCCTTCCTAAAAAATGAATTAAAAGCTCCTTGTTCACATGCGACATAAACATTGCAAAAATCAATATCACCAATATATAAGTCCTTAATATACTCAAAACCAAGCAATTTAGAACTCAAAATAGACAGCAATGTATATCTCCTAGACAACACATCAGCAACAACATTATCCTTACCTTGCTTATACTTAATGACATAAGGAAATTTCTCAATTTGTTCAATCCACTTACCATGTCTTTTGTTCAACTTACCTTGGCCCTTCAAATGCTTGAGGGATTCATGGTCAGTGTGAATAATGAACTCCTTTGGCAGCAAATAATGCTCCCACACATTCAATGCCCTTACCAAAGCATGCAACTCCTTGTCATAGGTAGAATAATTCAGTTGCGCACCATTGAGCTTCTCACTAAAATATGCTATTGGCTTCTTTTCTTGCATCAAAACAGCCCCGATACCTATACCTGAAGCATCACATTCAATCTCAAAAATAGAATCAAAGTTAGGTAAAGTTAAAACAGGCGCAGTAGTGAGTTTTTCTTTCAAACTTTCAAACGATCGTTGTTGCTGTTCACCCCATTGAAATCCAACTTCCTTCTTGACAATACTTGTGAGTGGTGCGGCGATGGTAGAAAAATCCTTCACGAATCTCCTATAAAAACTCGCCAGCCCATGGAAGCTCCTCACTTTCGTCACACTCTTAGGAACAGGCCATTCCCTTATAGCTTTCACTTTCTCTTCATCAACTTCCAATCCCTGCACACTAACAACAAAACCAAGAAAAACAAGCCTATCATGCAAAATGTGCACTTCTTAAGCTTTGCATATAAGTTCTCTTTTCTCAAAGCTTCTAAAACCATCCTAACATGTTCTATATGCTCTTCCTCAGTCTTACTATAGATCAAAATATCATCAAAATAAACAACTACAAATCTGCCCAAATAAGCCCTCAAAACATGGTTCATCAACCTCATAAAAGTACTAGGTGCATTAGACAACCCAAAAGGCATTACCAACCACTCATACAACCCATATTTTGTTTTAAAAGCTGTTTTCCATTCATCCCCAGGTTTCATACGAATTTGATGATATCCACTCATAAGATCAATTTTAGTAAAATACCTTGCACCATGTAATTCGTCCAACATGTCATCAAGACGCGGTATAGGATGCCGATACTTCACGGTGATCTTATTTATAGCCCTACAATCATCACACATTCTCCACGTGCCATTTTTCTTTGGAACCAACAAAACAGGAACGGCACACGGACTTAAACTCTCTCGAATCAACCCTTTCTCCAACAACTCTTCCACTTGTCTCTGCATCTCCTTGGTCTCCATCGGATTACTTTGATATGCTGGTCTATTTGGAATGGTAGAACCAAGTATGAAGTCAATTTGATGTTCGATTCCTCTTAATGGTGGCAAACCACTAGGCAACTCCTCCGGAAACACATCTTGGAAATCCTGCAATAAAGACACAAAACTAGAAGGCAAATGTTCAAGTGAAACATCAATGTTAGCAAACTAAGTTTCCTTGTATCTAATGAGTAACACAGGCTGCCCAACATTTAATTCTCTCGCTTTTGCATAAAAAGTTTGTTTTGCCTTCCCTTCTTTCTTGTTTTCTCTCACCAGTGGGCCATTAATTTGATTAGTTTCTTTTCTGGCCTCTTTTCCCGTTTTCTTCTTACTTTCACTCACCTTATCATGTTCTCTCACACTCCCCTTGTTTTTGGAAGAAACAGCCCCAACCACTACTTTGGCCGAATCTTGCTTTGCTTTCTCAAGCATCTTTCGATGATCTTCATAAACCTCCAATGGTGATAATGGAACAAGAGTAACCAGCTTTCCCTCATAGGTAAACGTGTACCTATTTGAATGCCCATCATGCTGTGCTTTCCTATCAAATTGCCAAGGTCTTCCCAATAACATATGGCCTGCTTGCATAGGAACTACATCACACAACACTTCATCTTTATACCAGCCTATAGAGAATGGTATTCTCACTTGTTTAGTAACCTTCACCTCTCCACTATCATTAAACCATTGTAGTCTATATGGATTGGGATGTTTTAAACAAGTCAATTTCAGCTTCTCCACCATGGTCTCACTTGCGGCATTAGTACAACTACCGCTGTCAATGATGAGCATACAAACCTTACCATCAACTAAACATCTAGAATAAAATATGTTATCTCGCTGCTCAAGACCCTCTCCCTTCACCTGCATATTCAAAGTACGCCTAGCAACTAACATTTCACCATGTTCAGCCATCAACACATTTTCAACTTGCTCACTACACTCATCATCATCATCATACATGTCATTCACATCATTATCAACATCACTATGATCAGAATCAGAAATTATACCCCCATCATTAGTAGCAATCATAACTCTCCTATTTGGACATTCAGAAGCAATATGCCCATTCCCTAAACATTTGAAACATTTAATATCTCTACTAGGAGTAGTATTAGAAATACCTTATTGCTGCCTATTTGGACCACCATTTTGTCCCTTTTCCACTTGTAGGTGGAGGATTGTTCCTTTGGAAGGAATTCTTGAAATCTCCACTTCTTGAGGACGAATTGCTACTAGTGTTTTGAGGTACTCTGTAGGTCGAACTACTTCCACCCATATTCTAAAATTTGCTAGAACCAGACTTGGTGTAATTCTTGCTCTTTAGTCTCCTTTCTATCTTCATGGCCTTTTCAACCAATTCTCCCATGGAATTGTAATCATACATTTCCAGCTCATTTGCTATGTTTGAATTTAGACCTCCAAGGAATCTAGACATCAACCTCTGCTCATCCTCTTCAATATCAGCTCTTGCCATGATCATCTCCATCTCCTTGTGGTATTCTTCAACACTCTTACCACCTTGGATCAGCCTTGCCAACCTATTATACAAATCCCTATAGTAATGAGAAGGGACAAACCTTGTTCTCATTAAGTCTTTCAAAGTCTTCCAATCAGGTACGGGTCTCAATCCCTTTCCTCTCCTATTAGATTTGAGCTGATCCCACCAGAATGTAGCATATCCCTTAAATTCCACGACTGCAATGTGGGACTTCTTCTCTTCTGAATAATTATGGCATTCAAAAATCTGCTCCACCTTTCTCTCCCATTCAATGTACTCTTCAGCATTGTTTCTCCCTTCAAAGGAAGGTACCTTCATCTTTATGGAAGTAAGGTCATTGTCATTTGCTGGGTTATTTTCACCAACCTCTTCATTACCTCTAGGTGCTCTACGATCTCCTTCACCGATTCTTAGTAGAACCCTTTGTGGTAACCTCACTTGAGCTGCTGGTTGCTGCTCTCTTTCTCTCATCATTAGATTCATGCTCTCTTGTAGAGTAGCCATCATTCTTGCCATCTCATTCATCCTTTCATTACTTTGCTGCATATATGTCTCAAAATTGCTAGAACCTTCTTGGACATTTTCCTCCCCATCTTGCAAGTTCTGGTTTCTCCCACTACTCATGATCACAAACACAAACTCACAAAGAAAAGATTAGTAATAAACAGAATTCACTCAAAGTGTTTTGCTCTTACCTCACCTTTGCTGATTCTTCGATTGCACTTCAGAATTGAGGCTCACAAATCAATCTGCCAAGCACGTTCAAGGAAGCTAGAAACCTAATTCCTAGACACCTAGAAAAGAAACTCAACGATTTGGAGGCGACACAAGGAAATTTGTGTCACACTATTATCATAAACCAGAGTGTTGGAACAAGCAAATAACAATCCAGCAACATAACAGAATCCAAAAAACGGTAGCTCAATCAAGAATTAGAAACAAAGAGGTAAAAATATGACAATTCTGGCCAAGATGTATCAAAACCAACCCACCTTTAGCAAGCTGATTTATGGACCTATTGATTCTACCCAAGAAAGCTAGTGTCAAGTCTTCCTAAACTAAAGAGAATTTTGAATTCCCCTTTGCAATGGCAGCCCCCACAATTCGAACAAAAAAACAGCCCCAAAAAAAAAAGGAAATTTTTGGCCTAAAAATTTTGATTGCTTCTAACCCACTTCAAACCAACCACGGAACCTTTAATTACTAAGAAACAGAAAAATTTTTGTTGGAGTACTTTTGTACTCTTTTTTTTTTAGGGATAGATCACTATCTCTAGATCACCCCCCCCCCCCCCCCCCAAAATACTAAATGAAAATCAAGAAATAGAAGCTTAAACAGCACACGAATTATTGCAAACTCAAACGGAAAGATCCGTATACTTTAAAAATTGAAAACGAATTGACTATGGTGAAGTAGGTGAAAAACGATTTGGACTATGATGAAAAAAGGGACACAAACGAATTGGGGTATGGGGAAAGAAGAAATTTCGAATAAAATAAAAGAACCCTAAAAAAATGAATTGAACAAATGAAGACTCTAACGGAAATAAAAACAAGCCCTAGAAAGACAGATAGATAAAGATTTACCTGTAATTGGCTCTGATACCAAATGACGCGGAACCCTATGGCAATGAAGGCCTCAAACCCCAACGCACGCTTCGATATAGGAATCCAAGAACAAGGATAAACCACCCTCTATAGCACCCAATGCTTAGCGAAGCAAGAACACTAATGGTGGAAGGATTTGGAAGGACGGATCAGAAGAACGCCACAATCGAAATTTATAAGTTAGTCTGATTCGTGATGCAATCAATGAAAGAAGCAAAATCTCTCACTCTCTCAAAGATGGCCGAAATTTGCATAAAAAGCAATCTGAATATAATTTTGTCAAAAGTTCCTTTTACAAGAAAATAAGGCCCTATTTATAGAAAAATAAATTAAAATTCGTAACTATCCTAACCCTAGTGAAAAAAGGAAAATTACAAAGTCAAAATCCTTGTCAAATAAGGAAAATATCATCCTAACCAACTAAGGAAAGAAGGATCCTTGTCAAATAAAGAAAATATCATCCTAACCAACTAAGGAAAGAAGGATCCTTGTCAAATAAGGAAAATTTCATCCTAACCAACTAAGGAAAGAAGGGAACCACATCCCATGTGCATGGGTGTGAACACAGCCCATGTGCATGAAAGAATAGGCTGCCCATATGACAAAAGTGGTCCCAAAAAAACCTAATTTCGTCCAACGCCCATGTGCATGCATGTGGGCTGCCTTCCTTACTCCTTTCTTGCTCCTCTAGCCCATTTTTAAAGCCTTATCTTCCATATAAACATTCAGCATCACAATCAGCTTTTGTTGGTCTTCCAGCTCCATACTGCACTTGTTTATTGCTAATTCAGTCACCTCCCTTGTAACAAAGTCTTGAACATGCAATCCAAGAGTGACGCCATACTTTCTTGCTTTATTCCTTGTCAATGGTCCTTGTTGTAGCACCAAAGGATCCTTGCCATGCTGGTTTACATCACAAAGGGACATGTGCGAGAAAGTCTTAGTCCATGTGCTGTTCCAATTTTACTAGTCCCAAAGAAGGATGGATCATGGAGAATGTGTGGATTGCTGAGCAATCAATAAAATCATGGTGAAGTATAGACATCCAATTCCTAGACTTGATGATATGCTTGATGAGTTGAGTGGTTCTTGCATTTTTACTAAGATTTATTTGAAAAGTGATTACCATTAAATTAGGATGAAGGAAGGAGATGAGCGGAAAATTGCATTCAAAACAAAATGTGGTCTTTATGATTATGCCATTTGGTTTATCTAATGCACCTAGTATATTCATGAGATTAATGAACCATGTTTTGCGTGCATATCTTGGTAAATTTGTTGTTGTGTATTTTGATGACAAGCTCATTTATAGCAAATCAGTAGATGAGCATGTAGAGCATATTAGGGCTGTTCTTGATGTTTTGAGAAAGGAAAAATTGTTTGCCAGCATGAAAAAGTGCATGTTTTGTAATAATAAAATCATATTCTTAGGTTTTATTATTAGTGCACAAGGTATTGAGGTTGATGATAAAAAGGTAAAGGCAATAAGAGATTGGCCAGCACCTAAAACAGTGAGTGAGGTAAGAATTTTTCATGGTTTGGCTAGTTTCTATAGAAGATTAGTTAAAGATTTTAGTTCCATTGCTGCACCATTAAATGAATTGGTAAAAAAGATGTAAAGTTTAATCGGACTAAAATTCATGAGAAGTCATTCAATTTGTTGAAAGAAAGGTTAACTACTGCTCTAATTCTTGCTTTAACATATTTTGATAAGACTTTCGAATTAGAGTGTGATGCTTTAGGTGTGGGCATAGGTTTTGTTTTGATGCAAGAAGTGAAACCAATTGCATATTTTAGTGAGAAGCTTCATGGTGCACAATTAAATTATTCCACTTATGACAAGGAGTTGTATGCTTTGGTAAGAGCTTTACAAGTGTGGCAACATTACTTATGGCCTAAAGAGTTTGTTATTCATACAGATCATGAATCATTAAAGCATCTAAAGTGGAAAACCAAGCTGAACCGAAGACTTGGAAAATGGATAGAGTTCATTGAGCCATTTCCATATGTGATAAAGTATAAGCGTGGCAAAGACAATGTAGTAGCAGACGCACTTTCAAGAAGGTATTCCTTAATCTCAACTCTTAGTTCTAAGTTATTAAGGATATGTATGCCAATGATGTTGACTTTGCAAATGTTTATAAAGCGTGTGAGCATTCTGCATTTCAGAAGTTTTATAGGCATGATGGTTACTATTTAAGGATGAAAGATTATGCATGCCTAGTTGCTCATTAAGGGAATTGCTTGTGCGTGAGGCACATAGTGGAGGACTCATGGGATATTTTGGGGTATTTAAGACTTTAGACATTCTGCATGAACATTTCTATTGGCCAAACATGAGAAAGGATGTTGAAAGAAATTGTGCCAAGTGTATTGCATGTAAACAAGCAAAATCTAAGTTTTTAGCTCATGGGCTATATACTCCTTTACCTATTCCTAATGCAACTTGGATTGATATATCTATGGACTTTGTTTTGGGGCTAACTAGGATTAGAAAAGGGAAAGATAGCATATTTGTTATTGTTGATAGATTCAGCAAAATGGCTCATTTCATTGCATGTCACAAAACTGATGATGCAACAAATATTGCTAATTTGTTCTTTGAGGAAGTAGTTCTGTTGCATGGCATTCCTAAAACAATTGTAAGTGATAGAGATGTGAAGTTCTTAAGTCATTTTTGGCGTGTTTTGTGGAATAAGTTAGGTACTAAATTGTTGTTCTCTACAACTTGTCATCTACAAACTGATGGACAAACATAAGTGGTAAATAGGACTTTAGGATCTTTGTTACGTGCTGTTGTGGGTAAGAATTTGAAAACTTGGGAAGATTGTTTACCATTAGTGGAGTTTGCATATAATAGAAGCATACATTATTCTACAGGTTATTCACCATTTGAAATTGTTTATGGTTTTAATCCGCTTATACCACTTGATCTGTTTCCTTTGCCATTAAATGAAATAACTAACTTAGATGGTGAAAAGAAAGCAGAGTTGGTTAAGAGAATACATGAGAAGGCACGAGCTCATCTTGAGAAGAAATATGAATCATTTGCCCATAATGCAAATAGAAGAAGGAAACATGTGATTTTCCAACCTAGTGATTTGGTATGGGTTCATATGAGGAAGGAAAGATTTCTTAAACAAAGGAAATCCAAGTTGGATGCAAGGGGAGATGGCCCATTCCAAGTTTTAGAACAAATCAATGACAATGTCTACAAAATCGATCTACTAGGTGAGTATAATATTTCTGCAACTTTCAATGTTAATGATTTTTCTCCTTTTGATGTAGGTTCAGATTTGAGGACAAATCTTTTTTAGCAAGGAGGGAATGATGAGGAAACTATAAGCAAGCTTGATGAATCTACACAAGGTAGCAAATATGTTGATGATATCATTATGCCAAGTGGACCAAGCACAAGATCACAATCAAAGAAACTCCAGCATGTGTTCCAACACTTCATTCAAAGGTGGATTAATGAAGAGGGAGACCAACTTGTACTGAATATGAGGGATCATAAAGAGGACGTTAGAAACTCACTAAGAAGCATGAAGAATCTGTCCATAAGTGATGAGGAAACTATAAGCAAGCTTGATGAATCTACACATGGCAACAAATATGTTGATGATATCATTATGCCAAGTGGACCAATCACAATATCACAATCAAAGAAACTCCGGCCTGTGTTCCAACACTTCATTCAAAGGTGGATTAATGAAGAGGGAGACTAACTTGTATTGAATATGATGGATCATGAAGAGGAATTCAGAAACTCACCAAGAAGCATGAAGAATCTGCCCATAAGTATGGTGATGGGCATTAGCACGAATTTGGAATATAATATTGATGTGGTTTAGTGCTAGTGTGACTAGACACTTGTGAACCAACACCAAAATGCATATAGAATCTGCCAATCAATGTTGTCAGAATTATGGGCAGTAATTTAGAGTATATTATTGATGTGGATGTACAATTAATACTATTGTGACTAGATACATGTAAACCTAGACTTTTAAGCCATTAGTTCTTCTTTTCCAACTATATAGGGATGGGAAAAAGAACTTAAGAGGGTGACTACGAATTTTCAGATTGTTGAATGTAATTGATGTGCTTTCAAGTTTGAGAGGCTTTCTTATTATTCTTGTTGCATGAAGAATTGGTTCTAACTTATCAAGTCTGACTTGTGGTGTTTAAATCAATTCATTTCTTCATCCCAATCACCCAAGTTCTCAATTACAGGTTAGTTGTGGGTTTGGTAGGGAGGATTTGTTTTTGAGTTCTAAGATTCTATGCTAGAAGAGTATGTGAGGTTCTAGTTGTAATATTTGATCCATGGGTTCCGCATCATTTGGTATCAGAGCTTTGGCTTGAAGATAAATCTCTTGGTATCTTTTATATTTTAATTACCCTAAAGAAAAAAAAAAGAATCAGATTCAGTTTCTGTCTCTTCATTTTCTGTTCTAGTTGCACCTTGTTCTTGTTCTTCAAATCTGTGGATTTTTGTTTATCTTTTCAATTTCTATTCTTGGTTACTGAAAGTTCAAAAAAAAAAGGAAAAGATCAAAAGAAAAACAAAAAAAAGGAATCAGATTCAACTTCTTCAACATAAAAAAAAAATTAGTACCTATTTCTGTCCAATATTTTTCTACACAAGTGTTTGAGATTTTTTGCATATTTATACCAATAACAGCTTGCTACCTTATTATATTTGATCAAATTACAATATGATGCAAGAAAGTATCCCTTAAAGCTAGCAAGTGGACCAATCACTAGGAGCAAGGCAAAGAGATATCAAGCTAGTATGGCTTTGCATATTCAAGAAGAGATTTCCAAAGAGCTTCAAGAATTATCATTCAAGAAGATGGAGATAGAGCTTGAAGAAGGCACACCAAAGCTGGGTATGATGCTTAGTGTGGAAGCTAAAGGCTAGCTAAAGAAAGGTCCAACGTGCAAGAAAGGTCCATGGGGGTTCATATAAAGCCTTGGGAAGTAATTTAAGGCCCATGGACAGCCCAAATAGTGTGGGGCATTTCTTATGTTGAAGGGATTAGTTTGGTTGTTTCCATACTTTATATTTTCCTTAGTGGATTAGTATTTTGTTTCCATACTTAATGTTTTCCTTATGCAATTAGAAATGTTTTCCTTATGCAATTAGGAAAGTTTTAGTTTCAAGGAGTTCTCTACCATTGTTATACATTGGGTTTGCTGCCATCATTGCTAAGGGTTCACCTCATTTGGTATCAGAGCCTTGTTACAAGGTAATTTTTATCTACTTTGTCTTTCTAGGGTTTGTTAATTTAGGTCTTTTAAATTTCTGAGTTTTAGGGTTCTTAAAGAGTCTAGTCTTTAATTTTCGAAAAAAAGTCATATATCAATTTTGATTAAGGCTGAATTGAAGGAGGGTATTCTTAGGGTGAAAACGAAACCTAGGAAAGGATTCTTGGAGAATTTGAAAACCAAGAATTAGGGTTCTTGAAAGAAAGCAAAAGCTAGAGTACAAAACCACCTCAACAAAAATTGTTTGATATTCTTGCTATTTGGGTGCTAGGGATCAGATCTAGGTGGGTGAGAAGTAATAAAATTTTTGGGCGAAAAATTTCACCTTTTGAGGGGCTTTTGGAATTCGAAAATCAGACCTTAATATTCATATTATTTGAGTGTTTTAGGTGGGAATTAGAGTCTAGAAGCTAGCATTTTGGGTAGAATTGATTAGGTCCATAAAGCAGCTTGTCAAGTGTGGGTTGTTTTTGATTCATTATATCCAAATTTGTCTTGTTTATTGGCTTCATTGTTTCTGATTTCTTTATCTAGCTTTTAATTCCATTACATTGCTAAGTATCATTTGCTTGTGTCGATACTTGGTTCTATATCGTGTAGTGCAAATTACCTTGCATTGCCTCCGGATACTTGTCTTATTTTCTATCTAGTTCTAGGATTTAGGTTCTAGTTTCTTGAACGACTTGACAATTGTTGGTTGGTGAGCTTGGTTCTGAAGTGCAATCAAGGAAGACAAGAAAAGTGAGGTAATTCTAAACACTTGAGTGAATTTCGATTATTACTAATCTTGTTTCTTTGAGTTTGTTTGTTGGTTAACATGGCTGGAAAAGGAGAAGAGACTAGCAAAGAAGGAGCTATGGCCGAAAGCTTGGCTAGGCTTAATGAGACTTTGGCAGCAATGCTTGGTCAAATGGAGATGATGGATACTAGATTACAAGAGAATGTAGCATGACAAGCACAACAAATTCAGCAAGTGCAACAAGGGCAGCCAGCCGCACATCCAAATCCCATAATGCAAGCTAGAAGAGTGCTTAGGAGAGAAGGGCAAGGAAATCTTAAAGCCCTAGAAGCAGCCGAAAGGGTAGAAGATGAAGATGAAGGTGGAAATCAACCTACCACTGATGGTGACCTTACTTCCATCAAGATGAAGATTCCTTCCTTTGAAGGGAAGAACAATGCAGAAGAGTTCATAGAATGGGAGAGGAAAGTTGAGCAGATTTTCGAATGCCATAACTACACTGAAGAGAAGAAATCAGTTTTGGCAGCCGTAGAGTTCAAAGGGTATGCTACCTTTTGGTGGGATCAATTGAAAGCTAATAGAAAAGGGAAAGGTATGAGGCCTATTCCTGAATGGTCAACCTTGAAAGAACTAATGAGAAGCCGATTTGTACCATCTCACTATATTCGGGATTTGTACAATCGACTAGCAAGGCTAGTTCAAGGTGGAAGAAGTGTGGAAGAGTACCACAAAGAGATGGAGATGATCATGGCTAGGGCAAATATTGATGAAGATGAAGACAAGAAGATGTCACGATTTCTTGGGGGATTGAATTTGAACATAGCCAATGAATTGGAGATGTATGAATTCAGCACAATGGAAGAGTTAGTTCAAAAGGCCATGAAGATAGAGAGAAGATTGAAGAATAAAGCTATTTCGAAAACTAGCTACTCTAAAGCTAGTGGAAAATTTTCAAACTTCAAGGGTTCAAGTTCAAGTGGAGGTTCCTACAAAGAGGATTACAAGGGTTCTTTCCAAAAGAATTCTTCCTACAATCCTAATTTCAAGAAGCCGAATGATGGGGATGCAAAAACAGCCAAGGAAACACCTTCTAGACCTACTCCAAGTAGGGAAATTAAATGCTACAAGTGTTTGGGAAGTGGACACATTGCTTCTCAATGTCTGAATAAGAGGGTGATTGATGAGGATCTGATTGCTAGCATACAACACCAAGGACCTGTTACTCGATCAATGGCAAGAAAACTTCAAGGATTAGTTTCCAAACATCTATATGTTCTCAATACAATTGGAACGTTAAGACTTGAAGAAAATAAGAGCAAAGAAGCTGTTTGGTTGCATGTGTCCAAATTGCAATCTACCCAAGAGGCCAATTGACCCAAAGGAGTTAGAATACATATTGGCATCCATCATTATACCTTTGGGAGCTAAATACATACCATTCACGTTCCATTGGATGTCCATATATTAATAGTGGCTGAAATTCACATTGGGAGTCAAAGATGCCTTTTAAAAGCTAGTGGGAGACAAGCTATATGGCTGCCCATGCCTTTTAAAAGCTAGTGGGAGACAAGCTATATGGCTGCCCAATTTGTTTTATGTAACCACATTATTATATTTGTATTTTTCCATCATTTCACTTGTTTTATGCTTTCTTTAAGTCTTTAAAAACATATGTAATGGCAGATTTTGAACTTAATGAATATTCTGAGTTTTCTCTCCATTTTTGAGAGCTTTGAGAGGTTTTTAGCCTTCTTTTGAGTTCTTGTTAGAACTTGCACGAATTCCTTGCAAAAATAACCAAGTTTGCTAGGTCTTAACTTATATTCAAGGTTTTTCCTTCACAAGTTGGGGTTGGGTCTTGAATCTTTGGTTTCCAGCCATATAGCTTCAGTTTTACATCACAAGTTGGTGTTGGGTTGAAGGTACTGGTTGGTGTTCTTATGTTTTGGAGACGATCCGTAGCTTGAGCTTCCTTAGGAATTAAATCCCAGCAAGGCAGGCTCACATCATTTGGTATCAGAGCTTAGGCTCTCCAAATCAGGTTTTTAGCATCATTCCTTCTTGTTTATGTCAAAAATATATATATTGTCTTCCTTGGAGTCATTTTTTTTGCCATTAGTTTAATTTCTACAAGCTGTATGCCTTCTTGTTTCTTTGAGTCCTTCTACCTTAATGTTGTTGCTGGATTAAATTAAAAAAAGAAAGAAAGAAAGAAAGAACAAAAAAAAAAGTAAATTCGTGGCCCTTGGATTAGAAATTAAAGATTTTTAAGCAATGGGTGGATTCTCACAGGCTTCCAGTTTTTTTCACAGGGGGGTGTGAAAATTTCTGGCTTCCAGTTTTTTTTTCACAGGGGGTTGTGAAAATTTTTGCCTTCTCACAGGGGGTTGTGACAATTTCTGCCTTCCAAAAGTGAATGTGTATGTAAACATGTCCAAATCCTTTCAAATTTTACAGGCATGTTTTAGATATTCAGCTAAGCATACATATTAAATTTCATGTCAAAATTCGTTCGTTTGCTTGGTTGTCCATATATTACCGCTAGTTAGCCATTTTTGGGTCCATAATATAAACATTTCATAAGAGACCTAAAAATTCATTTTTCTTCTTCCATTTTGTCTCAATATATTGTCCTAAATCCAGTTTTGTCAAATTCTTCCCTTTGGTAATGTTTGTCTAAAATTTTAGTGTCTTTCGTCCTTAGGTTTCAAATATCATATATTCTGTTTTTTTTCAGCTTGTGTTACTCTTGTTCCATTCTTGAATGTGTTTTAAACCTTGCAATTTAGTTATTTAGTTGAGGAAATATTAAGTTCTTGCTAGAACTTGGAAGGGGCTGAAGTGAGTGGAAAAAGGCATAGAGTGGTGAGATTGTTAGAGGGTAAAAGCCAAAGTTTGAGTGAAATACAGATTGAGTGTTACCATATTAGAGTGAAACACGTGAGGGAGTGTATGAGAGAATATTTCTAACATTTGTTTTGCAGCAATCAGTATGTCAACAAAACGAGATAGTGATCGAGAGAGCAACCGACCCCAAGAAGAGCCAGAAGCTTCTAATGTTCTTAAGGCATTGCAATCTCAATTTCAAAGGATGAATGTGTTGTTTGTTGATATTAGAGAATAGATGGAAAAACACTCAAAACAAATTGAAGAATTGCAGCAAGCAAGCTCTACAAATCAAAGGAATTTAGGAAGGGATGAACGAGATAATTTTCATAGGGAGCAAAACACAAATAGGGGGCAGAATAGAGGTAGGCGTGCTGGACTAAATGATTTGCCAGTTTTCAATGAATTGGAGGATGTAGATGAAGATAATCTTGATGATGATGATGGGCAGCAATCTGTTGCACTTGATGATGTTATTAGACCAAGATATATGAGAGGTAATATGGGTGGTAGAGGTGGTGGCAGAAATATTAGGCAAGAAACTGTGGAAAATGCAAGAGGGAGAGGGACAGTAGACAGCAATGTTAATGGAATTAAAATGAAAATTCCATCATTCCAAGGCAAAGCAAATCCAGATGCATACTTGGAATGGGAGAGAAAGACTGAACTCATCTTTGATTGCCACAACTATAGTGAGCAAAAGAAGGTGACACTTGTTGTGGTAGAGTTTACTGATTATGCATTAGTTTTGTGGGATCAATTACTCACTAAACGAAGAAGAAATGGCATGAGAGGAGTGCAGACTTGGGATGAGCTGAAACAAGTCATGAGAGATAGATTTGTACCACAACACTACTATAGGGAGTTACATCAACGATTACAAGGGCTGGTACAAGGCAATAAAAGTGTGGAAGAATATTTTCAAGAGATGGAAATGGCTATGATACGAGCTAATATAGAAGAAGAAAGGGAAGCAACTATGGCACGGTTTCTACATGGGCTGAAAGATGAAATTGCCGACATAGTGGAGCTGCATCATTATGTGGAGCTTGATGACATGTTAAATATGGCAATCAAGGTAGAAAAACAACTCAAGAAGAAGAAAACAACCAGATCTGGAATGGGAATGAATTCTGCCAATAATGTTCCTTGGAAGCCAAATTGGAAGAAAGGGGAATCTAGTGAGAATAAATTTGTTTCAAAGGAGAAGAAAGAGGGGAACAAGGCTGGAGAAAAACCCATTGTGATTGATAAGGGTAAGGCCCCAATGAACTCCAATGGAAGAACAAGAGACATCCAATGTTTCCGATGTTTAGGGAAAGGGCATTATGCTAGAGGATGTCCAAATAAAAGGGTGATGGTGGTGAGGCCGAGTGGTGATATTGAATCTGAAGATGATGAAGTTGTAGATGAAGATTCAGATGTTAACATTCTACCTTTGGATGAAGATAGTGATGTAGAGCATGCTGTGCATGGAAGTGCTCTTGTTGTTATGCGTGCTTTAAATATACAGGTGAAGGAAGATGAAGGTGATGAACTGCAAAGAGAAAATATTTTTCATACTAGATGTTTAGTCAAAGAAAAAGTTTGTAGTATGATCATAGATGGTGGGAGTTGTGTTAATGTGGCTAGCACTCTACTAGTAGAGAAACTTGCATTTCCTACTACAAAACATCCTAATCCATACAGATTGCAGTGGTTGAATGATAGTGGAGAAGTTAAGGTGACCAAGCAAGTATTATTGTCATTTACCATTGGGAGGTATAAGGATGAAGTGTTGTGTGATGTAGTTCCCATGCATGCTAGTCATATCCTACTTGGGAGGCCATGGCAATATGATAGAAAAGCAACACATGACGGGTTTAAGAATAGGTATTCATTTGATTTTGAAGGCCGAAAGGTGACTCTTGCACCTTTAACACCTATGGAGGCTTTTGAAGACCAAAAGAGAGTACAAGCTGCCATGCAAGAGAAAATGCAAAGAGAGGTTGAAAAGAGGGAGAGAGAAAAGAAAGATCAAGAGGAAAAACAAAGAATAAAAGCTGAGAGAGAAAAAGAAAAAGAGAAAAAGAAGAAATTACATAATAAAAATGAGAGTGGAGAGAAGAAAGTAAGTTTAGTTGCTAGGGGGAAAGATGTGAGGCAAGCATACTTTTCTGATAGTATGATGCTCCTTCTGATATGTAAGGGAGTTTTTCTTAATGTAACTGACCTTGATCCATCTATTCCTAGTGTTGCTTTGACTTTGTTGCAGGAATTTGAAGATGTCTTTCCAAATGAGGTACCGAGTGGATTGCCACCCATTAGAGGAATAGAACATCAAATTGATTTCATTCCTGGAGCTGTAATTCCAAATCGTCCAGCATATAGGACAAATCCTCAAGAGGTCAAGGAGTTGCAAAAACAGGTGGATGAGCTGCTTGCGAAAGGTCATGTTAGGGAGAGCATGAGTCCATGTGCTGTGCCGGTACTTCTAGTACCTAAAAAGGATGGATCAATGCGAATGTGTGTGGATTGTCGTGCTATCAATAAAATCACTGTAAAGTATAGACATCCAATTCCTAGACTTGATGATATGCTTGATGAATTGCATGGTGCATGTATATTTTCAAAAATTGATCTTAAAAGTGGTTATCATCAAATAAGAATGAGATTAGGAGATGAATGGAAAACAGCTTTTAAGACTCAATATGGTTTGTATGAATGATTAGTCATGCCTTTTGGACTAAGCAATGCACCTAGTACTTTCATGAGATTAATGAATCATGTCTTGCGTGCTTTTCTTGGAAAGTTTGTTGTTGTGTATTTTGATGATATTTTAGTGTATAGTCAAAGTTTAAATGATCATTTAATGCATTTAAGATGTGTGCTTGAAGTTCTTAGGAAAGAGAAATTGTATGCAAATTTAAAGAAATGTACATTCTGTATGGAAAAAGTCATTTTCTTAGGATTTGTAGTGAGTGGGAAAGGAATTGAGGTTGATGATGATAAGGTAAAAGCCATCAAAGAGTGGCCTACACCAAAATCCGTGACTGATGTTAGGAGTTTTCATGGTCTTGCTAGTTTTTATAGGAGATTTGTTAGAGACTTTAGTACAATTGCAGCCCCATTAAATGAAATTGTGAAGAAAAATGTAGGGTTCAAATGGAATAAGGAACAGGAGCATGCATTTAGATTACTAAAAGAAAAATTAAGTTCTGCACCATTACTTGCATTACCTGATTTTTCTAAGACTTTTGAAGTTGAATGTGATGCTTCTGGAGTGGGTATAAGTGCTGTTTTGATGCAGGAAAGAAGACCAATTGCATACTTTAGTGAGAAGCTAAGTGGAGCTCCTTTGAATTACTCTACTTATGACAAGGAGATGTATGCATTAGTGAGGGCGTTGGAGACGTGGCAGCATTATCTTTGGCCAAAGGAGTTTGTTATTCATAGTGATCATGAATCACTAAAATACTTGAAAGGACAAAGCAAGCTGAACAAACGCCATGCCAAATGGAGTGAATTTATTGAAGCATTTCCATATGTGATTCAATATAAGCAAGGAAAAGAAAATGTTGTTGCTGATGCCTTATCTAGGAGGTATGCCCTAATCTCTATGCTTGATGCTAGACTTCTAGGATTTGAGCATATGAAAGACATGGGAGGAATGCATACCATTTATTGAATTTGCATATAATAGATCAATGCATTCATCCACTGGATTTTCACCCTTTGAGCTTGTCTATGGTTTTAATCCACTTACTCCATTAGATTTGTTGCCTCTTCCTACTAATGAGCTTACTAGTTTTGATGGTAAAAAGAAAGCTGAATTGGTGAAGCAAATGCATCAAAGGGCCAAGCAACAAATGGAGAAGATTAATGAGAATAGAGCAACCAAAGTAAACAAAGGAAGGAAAAAGATGGTGTTCCAGCCTGGTGATCTGGTATGGGTTCATTTGCGAAAAGAAAGGTTTCCTACACAAAGGAAATCAAAATTGCAGCCGAGAAGTGATGGACCATTTGAAGTACTCGAAAGGATTAATGATAATGCCTACAAGATTAATCTACCAGGTGAGTATGGTGTAAGTGCAACTTTTAATGTTTCTGATCTTGCTCCTTACTATGCAGATGATGAAGATTCGAGGACGAATTCTTTTGAAGAGGGAGAGGATGATGAGGATCTGATTGCTAGCATACAACACCAAGGACCTGTTACTCGATCAATGGCAAGAAAACTTCAAGGATTAGTTTCCAAACATCTATATGTTCTCAATACAATTGGAACATTAAGACTTGAAGAAAATAAGAGCAAAGAAGCTGTTTGGTTGCATGTGTCCAAATTGCAATCTACCCAAGAGGCCAATTGACCCAAAGGAGTTAGAATACATATTGGCATCCATCATTATACCTTTGGGAGCTAAATACATACCATTCACGTTCCATTGGATGTCCATATATTAAGAGTGGCTGAAATTCACATTGGGAGTCAAAGATGCCTTTTAAAAGCTAGTGGGAGACAAGCTATATGGCTGCCCATGCCTTTTAAAAGCTAGTGGGAGACAAGCTATATGGCTGCCCAATTTGTTTTATGTAACCACATTATTATATTTGTATTTTTCCATCATTTCACTTGTTTTATGCTTTCTTTAAGTCTTTAAAAACATATGTAATGGCAGATTTTGAACTTAATGAATATTCTGAGTTTTCTCTCCATTTTTGAGAGCTTTGAGAGGTTTTTAGCCTTCTTTTGAGTTCTTGTTAGAACTTGCACGAATTCCTTGCAAAAATAACCAAGTTTGCTAGGTCTTAACTTATATTCAAGGTTTTTCCTTCACAAGTTGGGGTTGGGTCTTGAATCTTTGGTTTCCAGCCATATAGCTTCAGTTTTACATCATAAGTTGGTGTTGGGTTGAAGGTACTGGTTGGTGTTCTTATGTTTTGGAGACGATCCGTAGCTTGAGCTTCCTTAGGAATTAAATCCCAGCAAGGCAGGCTCACATCAGTGATGATTGCAACCCATGAAGGGGAAATTGAATCAGAATCTGAACATGAAGAAGAAGAGGAGGCCGAATGTGGTGATAGGGCCGAATATGATGAAGAGGCTTGGGAGAATCAAGTCTTGAATTCTGAACATGGAGAGATGCTTGTTACTAGAAGAGCCTTGAATATTCAAGTCAAGGAAGAAGGCTTGGATCAAAGGGAGAATCTTTTCCACTCTAGGTGTTTGGTGAATGGTAAGGTTTGTACACTTATCATTGATGGTAAAAGTTGTACCAATGCTGCTAGTACTACAATGGTGGATAAATTGGGGTTAGCATGTTTTAAACATCCCAATCCTTACAAGTTGCAATGGTTCAATAATGCTGGGGAAGTAAAAGTGTTGAAGCAAGTCAAGGTACCATTCTCCATTGGGTGGTATAAAGATGAGGTTTTGTGTGATGTAGTGCCAATGCAAGCTGGACATTTGCTATTAGGAAGACCATGGCAGCATGATAGAAGGGCACAACATGATGGCTTTTCTAATAAGTATATGATGCGGAACCCATGGATCAAATATTACATCTAGAACCCCACATACACATCTAGCATAGAATCTTAGAACTCAAAAACAAATCCTCCCTACCAAACCCACAACTAACCTGTAATTGAGAACTTGGGTGATTGGGATGAAGAAATGAATTGATTAAAACGCCACAAGTGAGACTTGATAAGTTAGAACCAATTCTTCATGCAACAAGAATAAGAAGAAAACCTCTCAAACTTGAAAACACAGAAATTACATTCAACAATTCTGGAAATTCGTAGTCAACCCTATTAAGTTCTTTTCCCCATCCTTATATAGTTGGAAAAGAAGAACTAATGGCTTAAAGTCTAGGTTTACATGTATCTTGATGTGAACCAGCATAGCAAGGATCCATTGGTGCTACAACAAGGGCCATTAACGAGGAATAAAGCAAAGAAATATGGCATCACTCTTGGAATGCATATTCAATACTTTATTACAAGAGAGGTGACTGAATTAGCATGGGACAAGTGCGAGAAGGAACTAGAAGACCAACCCAAGCTAGTCATGGTGCTGGATTGTACACATGGTGCTGAAATGTGCGAATTGTCCAGCCAATACCACAACCACCCTGTGAAATGTGCTGCTTGTCCAGAAAGTCCCACAACCCCCTGTGAAATCTACTGTTTCACAACCCCCTATACCAGTTTCAGCAAGAACGACTTTGGCATGCTTAACACATGTTTGGGGCGTGTTTTTTGAGTCTTTTAAGTGGTCCCCTCCATATTTTGCTTATTAGGTTTTTATTGTAATATTAGTTAATAGTTTTCCTTATAGGAAATATGTTGATGATATCATTATGCCAAGTGGACCAATCACAAGATCATAATCAAAGAAACTCCAGCATGTGTTCCAGCACTTCATTCAAAGGTGGATTAATGAAGAGGGAGACCAACTTGTAGTGAATATGATGGATCATGAAGAGGAAGTCAGAAAAATCACCAACAAGCATGAAGAATCTGCCCATAAGTATGGTGATGGGCATTAGCACGAATTTGGAATATAATATTGACATGGTTTAGTGCTAGTGTGACTAGACACATGTGAACCAACACCAAAATGCATGTGGAATCTGCCCATCAATGTTGTCATAATTATGGGCAGTAATTTAGAGTATATTATTGAGGTGGATGAACAATTAATGCTATTGTGACTAGATACATGTAAACCTAGACTTTAAGCCATTAGTTCTTCTTTTCCAACTATATAAGGATGGGAAAAAGAACTTAATAGGGTTGACTACGAAATTGGCAGATTGTTATCATTGTAATCTAAGTGTTTTCAAGTTTGAGAGGTTTTCTTCTTATTCTTGTTGCATGAAGAATTGGTTCTAACTTATCAAGTTTGACTTGTGGCGTTTTAATCAATTCATTTCTTCATCCCAATCACCCAATGATGCGGAACCCATGGATCAAATATTACATCTAGAACCCCACATACACATCTAGCATAGAATCTTAGAACTCAAAAACAAATCCTCCCTACCAAACCCACAACTAACCTGTAATTGAGAACTTGGGTGATTGGGATGAAGAAATGAATTGATTAAAACGCCACAAGTGAGACTTGATAAGTTAGAACCAATTCTTCATGCAACAAGAATAAGAAGAAAACCTCTCAAACTTGAAAACACAGAAATTACATTCAACAATTCTGGAAATTCGTAGTCAACCCTATTAAGTTCTTTTCCCCATCCTTATATAGTTGGAAAAGAAGAACTAATGGCTTAAAGTCTAGGTTTACATGTATCTAGTCACAATAGCATTAATTGTTCATCCACCTCAATAATATACTCTAAATTACTGCCCATAATTCTGACAACATTGATGGGCAGATTGTACATTCATTTTGGTGTTGGTTCACATGTGTCTAGTCACACTAACAGTAAACCATATCAATATTATATTCTAAATTCGTGCTAATGCCCATCACCATACTTATGGGCAGATTCTTCATGCTTGTTGGTGAGTTTCTGACTTCCTCTTCATGGTCCATCATATTCACTACAAGTTGGTCTCCCTCTTCATTAATCCACCTTTGTATGAAGTGCTGGAACACATGCTGGAATTTCTTTGATTGTGATCTTGTGATTGGTCCACTTGGCATAATGATATCATCAACATATTTGCTGCCATTACATTCATCAAGCTTGCTTATAGTTTCCTCATCATTCCCTCCTTGCTCAAAAAGATTTGTCCTCAAATCTGAGCCTACATCAAAAGGAGAAATATCACTAACATTGAAAGTTGCAGAAACATTATACTCACCTGGTAGATCAATTTTGTAGGCATTGTCATTGATCCGTTCTAAAACTTGGAATGGGCCATCTCCCCTTGCATCCAACTTGGATTTCCTTTGTTTAGGAAATCTTTCCTTCCTCATATGAACCCATACCCAATCACCAGGTTGGAAAATCACATGTTTCCTTCTTCTATTTGCATTATGGGCAACTGATTCATATTTCTTCTCAAGATGAGCTCGTGCCTTTTCATGTATCTGCTTAACCAACTCAGCTTTCTTTTCACCATCTAAGTTAGTTATTTCATTTAATGGCAAAGGAAACAAATCAAGTGGTGTAAGTGGATTAAAACCATAAACAATTTCAAATGGTGAATAACCAGTAGAAGAATGTATGCTTCTATTATATGCAAACTCCACTAATGGCAAACAATCTTCCCAAGTTTTCAAATTCTTACCCACAACAGCACGTAACAAAGATCCTAAAGTCCTATTTACCACTTCTGTTTGTCCATCAGTTTGTGGATGACAAGTTGTAGAGAACAACAATTTAGTACCTAACTTATTCCATAAAACACGCCAAAAATGACTTAAGAACTTCACATCTCTATCACTTACAATTGTTTTAGGAATGCCATGCAACCGAACTACTTCCCCAAAGAACAAATTTGCAATATTTGTTGCATCATCAGTTTTGTGACATGCAATGAAATGAGCCATTTTGCTGAATCTATCAACAACAACAAATATGCTATCTTTTCCTTTTCTAGTCCTAGGCAGCCCCAAAACAAAGTCCATAGATATGTCCATCCAAGGTGCATTAGGAATAGGTAAAGGAGTATACAGCCCATGAGGTAAAGACTTAGATTTTGCTTGTTTACATGCAATACACTTGGCACAAATTCTTTCAACATCCTTTCTCATGTTTGGCCAATAGAAATGTTCATGCAGAATGTCTTAAGTCTTAAATATCCCAAAATGTCCCATGAGTCCTCCACTATGTGCCTCACGCACAAGCAATTCCCTTAATGAGCAACTAGGCATGCATAATCTTCCATCCTTAAATAAGTACCCATCATGCCTATAAAACTTCTGAAATGCAGAATGCTCACATGCTTTATAAACATTTGCAAAGTCAACATCATTGGCATACATATCCTTAATTTGCTCAAAGCCTAATAACTTAGAACTAAGAGTTGAGATTAAGGAATACCTTCTTGAAAGTGCATCTGCTACTACATTGTCTTTGCCACGCTTATACTTTATCACATATGGAAATGGCTCAATGAACTCTATCCACTTTCCATGCCTTCGGTTCAGCTTGGTTTGCCCCTTTAGATGCTTTAATGATTCATGATCTGTATGAATAACAAACTCTTTAGGCAATAAGTAATGTTGCCACACTTGTAAAGCTCTTACCAAAGCATACAGCTCCTTGTCATAAGTGGAATAATTTAATTGTGCACCATGAAGCTTCTCACTAAAATATGCAATTGGTTTCCCTTCTTGCATCAAAACAGCACCTATGCCCACACCTGAAGCATCACACTCTAATTCGAAGGTCTTATCAAAATCTGGTAAAGCAAGAATTGGAGCAGTAGTTAACCTTTCTTTCAACAAATTGAATGCCATTTCATGAATTTTAGTCCAATTAAACTTTACATCCTTTTTTACCAATTCATTTAATGGTGCAGCAATGGAACTAAAATCTTTAACAAACCTTCTATAGAAACTAGCCAAACCATGAAAACTTCTTACCTCACTCACGGTTTTAGGTGCTGGCCAATCTCTTATTGCCTTTACCTTTTCATCATCAACCTCAATTCCTTGTGAACTAACCATAAAACCTAAGAATATGATTTTATCACTACAAAACATGCACTTTTTCAAGTTGGCATATAATTCTTCCTTTCTCAAAACATCAAGAATAACCCTAATATGTTCTACATGCTCATCTACTGATTTTCTATAAATGAGTATGTCATCAAAATATACAACAACAAATTTACCAAGATATGCACGCAGAACATGGTTCATTAATCTCATGAATGTACTAGGTGCATTAGATAAACCAAATGGCATAACTAACCACTCATAAAGACCATATTTTGTTTTGAATGCAGTTTTCCACTCATCTCCTTCTTTCATCCTAATTTGATGGTAACCACTTTTCAAATCAATCTTAGTAAAAATGCAAGAACCACTCAACTCATCAAGCATATCATCAAGTCTAGGAATTGGATGTCTATACTTCACCGTGATTTTATTGATTGCTCGGCAGTCCACACACATTCTCCATGATCCATCTTTCTTTGGGACTAATAACACCGGAACAGCACATGGGCTAAGACTTTCACGCACATGTCCCTTTGCTAGCAACTCCTCCACTTGCCTTTGAAGTTCCTTGGTTTCCTCCGGATTACTTCTATAAGCTGGTCGATTAGGAATTGTTGAGCCCGGAATGAAGTCAATTTGATGCTCAATCCCTCTTAAAGGTGGTAATCCTTTGGGTACATCTTCTGGAAAAACATCTCCAAATTCCTGTAAAAGAGAACTAACACAACTAGGCAAAGGGTTATCAAGGTTAGATGTAGAAATCAAGGTCTCTTTGTACCTAAGTACAATCAGACTTCTTTTCTCACAAAAAGCACTCCTTAACTCCTTTTCTTTTGCATAGAAACACTCTCTTTTATTTTCTCTCCCTTTCTCTTTTTCTCTCACCAATGGGCCATTTTTATCATTCTTTTTCTCACACTTGGCCTCTTGTACTCCCTTTTTATTTGTTTTACCCTCACCACCAGAATTCTTTTCAAATGATCTCAAAATATTTACTTGATCTTCATACACTTGTTTAGGTGACAATGGAGCAAGAGTGAAATTTAAACCATTTAGGCTGAAAGAATAATGATTCTTAAAGCCATCATGCAAAGCTCTTCTATCAAACTGCCATGGACGACCAAGAAGGATATGGCTAGCATGCATAGGCACAACATCACAGCAAACTTCATCTTTGTATCTCCCAATTGCAAAAGAAAACAGAACCTGCTTTGTTACCCTCACCTCTCCACTATCATTCAACCATTGCAGCTTGTAAGGACTAGGATGTTTTGTGCATGCTAACCCTAATTTATCCACAAAATCAGTACTAGCAACATTTGCACAACTACCCCCATCAATGATCATGCTGCACACTTTTCCATTCACAATGCAACGAGTATGGAAAATGTTCTCTCTTTGATTACTTTCTTCATCTTTAATTTGCATGTTTAAAGCTCTTCTAATAACCAAAGATTCACCATGGGCTGGATATTCAATAATATGTTCAATTTCTTCTAATGGTGGCATGCTATCATTATCATCATCACTTTCATGTTCACTAGCACTATCAATTTCACCATTATCTCGTATCAACATGATTTTCTTATTTGGACATTGAGATGCTATATGCCCTACTCCTAAACACCTAAAGCATTTAATGGTACTATGCTTTTGATTAGAGTTAGATGTTTTAGAGTTACCTTTAGGGTCTTCTAGAACTTGTTTTTCCTTTCCTTTCCAGGCAGCCTCCTTCCCTTTAGGATTATCATCTTTCTTTGGCCATTTTGAAGTGAAACTAGAGCTGGAATTAGAAAATCCCTTTGCTGCTCCCTTGAGTTTCAGTTGCTTCTCCACTTTCATGGCCATGTGTACCATATCTTCAAGCTCCACATAATGATGTAATTCAATTATGTTAGCTATCTCTCTATTCAGCCCACTCAAAAATCGAGCCATAGTGATTTCTGGATCCTCCTCTATATTAGTTCTACTCATGATCATCTCCATCTCTTTATGGTAATCCTCCACTGACATGGATCCTTGAGTTAACCGCTGTAATTTTTGGTGAAGCTCCCTATAGTAGTAAGATGGTACAAATCTCTTTCTCATCACAGTTTTCATTTCAGCCCAAGTAGTGATAGTTCTTTCTCCATTTCTCCTCTTGGAAATCATCAATTGATCCCACCAAATTAGTGCATAATCTGTGAATTCAACTGCTGCAATCTTAACTTTCTTCATTTCACTATAATTATGACAATCAAACACCAACTCAACTTTTCTTTCCCATTCAAGGTAAGCTTCAGCATCATTTCTCCCCTTGAATGATGGTATCTTCATTTTTATGGAAGATATGTTACTGTCCCTTTGTTGAGGTCTTCTTTGAGCAATTGATTCCTCACTTTCTTCATCATCTTCCCTCTCTATCTCATCATCATTCATCATGTTTCCTCTCCCTCTATTCTGCCCCCTTCGATTAGTATCATTCCGCTGCCTTTGCATTATGCTGTCTACATCACCTCTCATGTTGTTTATGGTCAAATCAAACCTTTCAAATCTCCTTTGCATTGCCTCTAACATGAAGGCTATGTCATTTATGGTCATATCACGTTTTTCACTTCCAGAATTTGACATGGTGTAAGAAGAACCTACAAGAAAATGTTAGTAAAGAAAATTTCCTCACCTCACTCCCTTACGTGTTTCACTCAAGATCAGATTGTCACTCCTCTTGTATTTCACTCAAACCTTGTTCCTTTTTACCTCTCAATTCTTCTTTTATCAAGTTGAATTTCAGAATTGAATCCACTTAAATCAAGTAAAACAAGTTTTGTTTTAAAGACTCTACAAGGAACCTAATGAACAAAATGAATTCTGCAATTCTAGAAGCAATTTAATTTTAGACAACAAGAACTGAAAGTTAACACAAGAAGCAAAAGTATTTGTGTTAATCAAACCAAAGTAACTATGATTGAGAATTAGCTACTTAATGCATACAAGAAACAAGAGGTATATGAAAGAATGAAACTAAGAATACAAAGAAAAACAATTCTGGATCCTAAAAAAAAAACAGAATTCAAATCACTCCAATGAGTAATCTGAATATGCAACCTAAATCTATTCCCAATGCAAGAAAGGCTCTAAATATCAGATTTTAAATGCTAAATGGATGCATAATGAGGAGCTGATGTAATTTGATCAAATATAATAAGGTAGCAAGCTGTTAATGGTATAAATATGCAAAAAATCTCAAACACTTGTGAAGAAAAATTCTGGGCAGAAACAGATACGTTTTTTTTTTCTTTTATGTTGAGGAAGTTGAATCTGATTCTCTTTTCTTTTCTTTTTTGTTTTTCTTTTGATCTTTTCCTCTCTTTTTTTCTTTTGAACTTTCAGTAAACAAGGATAGAAATTGAAAAATTAAACAAAAGTTCACAGATTTGAAGAATAAGAACAAGGTGCAACAAGAACAGAAAATGAAGAAATATAGAAACTGAATCTGATTCGTTTTTTTTTTCTTTGGATAATTAAAACATAAAAGATACCTAGAGATTTATCTTCAAGCCAAAGCTCTGATACCAAATGATGCGGAACCCATGGATCAAATATTACATCTAGAACCCCACATACACATCTAGCATAGAATCTTAGAACTCAAAAACAAATCCTCCCTACCAAACCCACAACTAACCTGTAATTGAGAACTTGGGTGATTGGGATGAAGAAATGAATTGATTAAAACGCCACAAGTGAGACTTGATAAGTTAGAACCAATTCTTCATGCAACAAGAATAAGAAGAAAACCTCTCAAACTTGAAAACACAGAAATTACATTCAACAATTCTGGAAATTCGTAGTCAACCCTATTAAGTTCTTTTCCCCATCCTTATATAGTTGGAAAAGAAGAACTAATGGCTTAAAGTCTAGGTTTACATGTATCTAGTCACAATAGCATTAATTGTTCATCCACCTCAATAATATACTCTAAATTACTGCCCATAATTCTGACAACATTGATGGGCAGATTGTACATTCATTTTGGTGTTGGTTCACATGTGTCTAGTCACACTAACAGTAAACCATATCAATATTATATTCTAAATTCGTGCTAATGCCCATCACCATACTTATGGGCAGATTCTTCATGCTTGTTGGTGAGTTTCTGACTTCCTCTTCATGGTCCATCATATTCACTACAAGTTGGTCTCCCTCTTCATTAATCCACCTTTGTATGAAGTGCTGGAACACATGCTGGAATTTCTTTGATTGTGATCTTGTGATTGGTCCACTTGGCATAATGATATCATCAACATATTTGCTGCCATTACATTCATCAAGCTTGCTTATAGTTTCCTCATCACCCAAGTTCTCAATTACAGGTTAGTTGTGGGTTTGGTAGGGAGGATTTATTTTTGAGTTCTAAGATTCTATGCTAGATGTGTATGTGGGGTTCTAGATGTAATATTTGATCCATGGGTTCCGCATCATTTGGTATCAGAGCTTTGGCTTGAAGATAAATCTCTAGGTATCTTTTATGTTTTAATTATCCAAAGAAAAAAAAAGAAGAAAAAAATGAATCAGATTCAGTTTCTATATTTCTTCATTTTCTGTTCTTGTTGCACCTTGTCCTTATTCTTCAAATCTGTGAACTTTTTTTAATTTTTCAATTTCTATCCTTGTTTACTGAAAGTTCAAAAGAAAAAAAAGAGGAAAAGATCAAAAGAAAAACAAAAAAAAAAAAAGAAAAGAGAATCAGATTCAACTTCCTCAACATAAAAGAAAAAAAAACGTACCTGTTTCTGCCCAGAATTTTTCTTCACAAGTGTTTGAGATTGTTTGCATATTTATACCATTAACAGCTTGCTACCTTATTATATTTGTTCAAATTACATCAGCTCCTCATTATGCATCCATTTAGCATTTAAAATCTGATATTTAGAGCCTTTCTTGCATTGGGAATAGATTTAGGTTGCATATTCAGATTACTCATTGGAGTGATTTGAATTCTGTTTTTTTTTAGGATCCAGAATTGTTTTTCTTTGTATTCTTAGTTTCATTCTTTCATATACCTCTTGTTTCTTGTATGCATTAAGTAGCTAATTCTCAATCATAGTTACTTTGGTTTGATTAACACAAATACTTTTGCTTCTTGTGTTAACTTTCAGTTCTTGTTGTCTAAAATTAAATTGCTTCTAGAATTGCAGAATTCATTTTGTTCATTAGGTTCCTTGTAGAGTCTTTAAAACAAAACTTGTTTTACTTGATTTAAGTGGATTCAATTCTGAAATTCAACTTGATAAAAGAAGAATTGAGAGGTAAAAAGGAACGAGGCTTGAGTGAAACACGTAAGGGAGTGAGGTGAGGAAATTTTCTTTACTAACATTTTCTTGTAGGTTCTTCTTACACCATGTCAAATTCTGGAAGTGAAAAACGTGACATGACCATAAATGACATAGCCTTCATGTTAGAGGCAATGCAAAGGAGATTTGAAAGGTTTGATTTGACCATAAACAACATGAGAGGTGATGATGAGGAAACTATAAGCAAGCTTGATGAATGTAATGGCAGCAAATATGTTGATGATATCATTATGCCAAGTGGACCAATCACAAGATCACAATCAAAGAAATTCCAGCATGTGTTCCAGCACTTCATACAAAGGTGGATTAATGAAGAGGGAGACCAACTTGTAGTGAATATGATGGACCATGAAGAGGAAGTCAGAAACTCACCAACAAGCATGAAGAATCTGCCCATAAGTATGGTGATGGGCATTAGCACGAATTTAGAATATAATATTGATATGGTTTACTGTTAGTGTGACTAGACACATGTGAACCAACACCAAAATGAATGTACAATCTGCCCATCAATGTTGTCAGAATTATGGGCAGTAATTTAGAGTATATTATTGAGGTGGATGAACAATTAATGCTATTGTGACTAGATACATGTAAACCTAGACTTTAAGCCATTAGTTCTTCTTTTCCAACTATATAAGGATGGGGAAAAGAACTTAATAGGGTTGACTACGAATTTCCAGAATTGTTGAATGTAATTTCTGTGTTTTCAAGTTTGAGAGGTTTTCTTCTTATTCTTGTTGCATGAAGAATTGGTTCTAACTTATCAAGTCTCACTTGTGGCGTTTTAATCAATTCATTTCTTCATCCCAATCACCCAAGTTCTCAATTACAGGTTAGTTGTGGGTTTGGTAGGGAGGATTTGTTTTTGAGTTCTAAGATTCTATGCTAGATGTGTATGTGGGGTTCTAGATGTAATATTTGATCCATGGGTTCCGCATCATTTGGTATCAGAGCCAACCTTGCACGCACCGGTGTGGTCCTTGTCCCTTCGTTCCTTGGCTCGGGTGCGGGTTAACGAGTGAGTTGGCACAAGCGACTCGTGTGTGGACTGCGGGTAAACGATTGAGTTGGCACGAGCACGAGGACGTGCAGTCTAAAGAAGGGGAGGATGATGTGATCCCACATCGGCCGTGTAAGGAGATCCTGGCTACTATATAAGCATGGGCTAAACCTCCACTCTTGAGCTAGCTTTTGTGGTGGAGTTAGGGTCCTTGTTCGTATCAGGTGATGTAGACAGCATAATGCAAAGGCAGCGGAATGATGCTAATCGAAGGAGGCAAAATAGAGGGAGAGGAAACATGATGAATGATGATGAGATAGAGAGGGAAGATGATGAAGAAAGTGAGCAATCAATTGCTCAAAGAAGACCTCAACAAAGAGACAGTAACATATCTTCCATAAAAATGAAGATACCGTCCTTCAAGGGGAGAAATGATGCTGAAGCTTACCTTGAATGGGAAAGAAAAGTTGAGTTGGTGTTTGATTGTCATAATTATAGTGAAATGAAGAAAGTTAAGATTGCAGCAGTTGAATTCACAGATTATGCACTAATTTGGTGGGATCAATTGATGATTTCCAAGAGGAGAAATGGAGAAAGAACCATCACTACTTGGGCTGAAATGAAAACTGTGATGAGAAAGAGATTTATACCATCTTACTACTATAGGGAGCTTCACCAAAAATTACAGCGGTTAACTCAAGGATCCATGTCAGTGGAGGATTACCATAAAGAGATGGAGATGATCATGAGTAGAACTAATATAGAGGAGGATCCAGAAATCACTATGGCTCGATTTTTGAGTGGGCTGAATAGAGAGATAGCTAACATAATTGAATTACATCATTATGTGGAGCTTGAAGATATGGTACACATGGCCATGAAAGTGGAGAAGCAACTGAAACTCAAGGGAGCAGCAAAGGGATTTTCTAATTCCAGCTCTAGTTTCACTTCAAAATGGCCAAAGAAAGATGATAATCCTAAAGGGAAGGAGGCTGCCTGGAAAGGAAAGGAAAAACAAGTTCTAGATGACCTTAAAGGTAACTCTAAAACATCTAACTCTAATCAAAAGCATAGTACCATTAAATGCTTTAGGTGTTTAGGAGTAGGGCATATAGCATCTCAATGTCCAAATAAGAAAATCATGTTGATACGAGATAATGGTGAAATTGATAGTGCTAGTGAACATGAAAGTGATGATGATAATGATAGCATGCCACCATTAGAAGAAATTGAACATATTATTGAATATCCTGCCCATGGTGAATCTTTGGTTATTAGAAGAGCTTTAAACATGCAAATTAAAGATGAAGAAAGTAATCAAAGAGAGAAAATTTTCCATACTCGTTGCATTGTGAATGGAAAAGTGTGCAGCATGATCATTGATGGGGGTAGTTGTGCAAATGTTGCTAGTACTGATTTTGTGGATAAATTAGGGTTAGCATGCACAAAACATCCTAGTCCTTACAAGCTGCAATGGTTGAATGATAGTGGAGAGGTGAGGGTAACAAAGCAGGTTCTGTTTTCTTTTGCAATTGGGAGATACAAGGATGAAGTTTGCTGTGATGTTGTGCCTATGCATGCTAGCCATATCCTTCTTGGTCGTCCATGGCAGTTTGATAGAAAAGCTTTGCATGATGGCTTTAAGAATCATTATTCTTTCAGCCTAAATGGTTTAAATTTCACTCTTGCCCCATTGTCACCTAAACAAGTGTATGAAGATCAAGTAAATATTTTGAGATTATTTGAAAAGAATTCTGGTGGTGAGGGTAAAACAAATAAAAATGGAGTAAAAGAGGCCAAGTGTGAGGAAAAGAATGATAAAAATGGCCCATTGGTGAGAGAAAAAGAGAAAGGGAGAGAAAATAAAAGAGAGTGTTTCTATGCAAAAGAAAAGGAGTTAAGGAGTGCTTTTTGTGAGAAAAGAAGTCTGATTGTACTTAGGTACAAAGAGACCTTGATTTCTACATCTAACCTTGATAACCCTTTGCCTAGTTGTGTTAGTTCTCTTTTACAGGAATTTGGAGATGTTTTTCCAGAAGATGTACCCAAAGGTTTACCACCTTTAAGAGGGATTGAGCATCAAATTGACTTCATTCCGGGCTCAACAATTCCTAACCGACCAGCTTATAGAAGTAATCCGGAGGAAACCAAGGAACTTCAAGGGCAAGTGGAGGAGTTGCTAGCAAAGGGACATGTGTGTGAAAGTATTAGTCCATGTACTATTCTGGTTTTACTAGTCCTAAAGAAGGATGAATCATTTGCCCATAAAGCAAATAAAAGAAGGAAACATGTGATTTTCCAACCTGGTAATTGGGTATGGGTTCATGTGAGAAAGAAAAGATTTCCTAAACAAAGAAAATCCAAGTTGGATGCAAGAGGAGATGGTCCTTTCCAAGTATTGGAGCAAATCAATGACAATGCCTACAAGATCGACTTACCTGGTGAGTATGGTATTAGTGCTACTTTTAATGTAACTGATTTATCTCCTTTTGATGATGCAGATTTGAGGACAAATCTTTTTAAAGAAGGGGAGAATGATGTGAACCAGCATAGCAAGGATCCATTGGTGCTACAACAAGGGCCATTAACGAGGAATAAAGCAAAGAAATATGGCATCACTCTTGGAATGCATATTCAATACTTTATTACAAGAGAGGTGACTGAATTAGCATGGGACAAGTGCGAGAAGGAACTAGAAGACCAACCCAAGCTAGTCATGGTGCTGGATTGTACACATGGTGCTGAAATGTGCGAATTGTCCAGCCAATACCACAACCACCCTGTGAAATGTGCTGCTTGTCCAGAAAGTCCCACAACCCCCTGTGAAATCTACTGTTTCACAACCCCCTATACCAGTTTCAGCAAGAACGACTTTGGCATGCTTAACACATGTTTGGGGCGTGTTTTTTGAGTCTTTTAAGTGGTCCCCTCCATATTTTGCTTATTAGGTTTTTATTGTAATATTAGTTAATAGTTTTCCTTATAGGAAATATGTTGATGATATCATTATGCCAAGTGGACCAATCACAAGATCATAATCAAAGAAACTCCAGCATGTGTTCCAGCACTTCATTCAAAGGTGGATTAATGAAGAGGGAGACCAACTTGTAGTGAATATGATGGATCATGAAGAGGAAGTCAGAAAAATCACCAACAAGCATGAAGAATCTGCCCATAAGTATGGTGATGGGCATTAGCACGAATTTGGAATATAATATTGACATGGTTTAGTGCTAGTGTGACTAGACACATGTGAACCAACACCAAAATGCATGTGGAATCTGCCCATCAATGTTGTCATAATTATGGGCAGTAATTTAGAGTATATTATTGAGGTGGATGAACAATTAATGCTATTGTGACTAGATACATGTAAACCTAGACTTTAAGCCATTAGTTCTTCTTTTCCAACTATATAAGGATGGGAAAAAGAACTTAATAGGGTTGACTACGAAATTGGCAGATTGTTATCATTGTAATCTAAGTGTTTTCAAGTTTGAGAGGTTTTCTTCTTATTCTTGTTGCATGAAGAATTGGTTCTAACTTATCAAGTTTGACTTGTGGCGTTTTAATCAATTCATTTCTTCATCCCAATCACCCAAGTTCTCAATTACAGGTTAGTTGTGGGTTTGGTAGGGAGGATTTATTTTTGAGTTCTAAGATTCTATGCTAGATGTGTATGTGGGGTTCTAGATGTAATATTTGATCCATGGGTTCCGCATCATATCTAGTCACAATAGCATTAATTGTTCATCAACCTCAATAATATACTCTAAATTACTGCCCATAATTCTGACAACATTGATGGGCAGATTGTACATTCATTTTGGTGTTGGTTCACATGTGTCTAGTCACACTAACACTAAACCATATCAATATTATATTCCAAATTCGTGCTAATGCCCATCACCATACTTATGGGCAGATTCTTCATGCTTGTTGGTGAGTTTCTGACTTCCTCTTCATGGTCCATCATATTCACTACAAGTTGGTCTCCCTCTTCATTAATCCACCTTTGTATGAAGTGCTGGAACACATGCTGGAATTTCTTTGATTGTGATCTTGTGATTGGTCCACTTGGCATAATGATATCATCAACATATTTGCTGCCATTACATTCATCAAGCTTGCTTATAGTTTCCTCATCATTCCCTCCTTGCTCAAAAAGATTTGTCCTCAAATCTGAGCCTACATCAAAAGGAGAAAGATCACTAACATTGAAAGTTGCAGAAACATTATACTCACCTGGTAGATCAATTTTGTAGGCATTGTCATTGATCCGTTCTAAAACTTGGAATGGGCCATCTCCCCTTGCATCCAACTTGGATTTCCTTTGTTTAGGAAATCTTTCCTTCCTCATATTAACCCATACCCAATCACCAGGTTGGAAAATCACATGTTTCCTTCTTCTATTTGCATTATGGGCAACTGATTCATATTTCTTCTCAAGATGAGCTCGTGCCTTTTCATGTATCTGCTTAACCAACTCAGCTTTCTTTTCACCATCTAAGTTAGTTATTTCATTTAATGGCAAAGGAAACAAATCAAGTGGTGTAAGTGGATTAAAACCATAAACAATTTCAAATGGTGAATAACCAGTAGAAGAATGTATGCTTCTATTATATGCAAACTCCACTAATGGCAAACAATCTTCCCAAGTTTTCAAATTCTTACCCACAACAGCACGTAACAAAGATCCTAAAGTCCTATTTACCACTTCTGTTTGTCCATCAGTTTGTGGATGACAAGTTGTAGAGAACAACAATTTAGTACCTAACTTATTCCATAAAACACGCCAAAAATGACTTAAGAACTTCACATCTCTATCACTTACAATTGTTTTAGGAATGCCATGCAACCGAACTACTTCCCCAAAGAACAAATTTGCAATATTTGTTGCATCATCAGTTTTGTGACATGCAATGAAATGAGCCATTTTGCTGAATCTATCAACAATAACAAATATGCTATCTTTTCCTTTTCTAGTCCTAGGCAGCCCCAAATCAAAGTCCATAGATATGTCCATCCAAGGTGCATTAGGAATAGGTAAAGGAGTATACAGCCCATGAGGTAAAGACTTAGATTTTGCTTGTTTACATGCAATACACTTGGCACAAATTCTTTCAACATCCTTTCTCATGTTTGGCCAATAGAAATGTTCATGCAGAATGTCTAAAGTCTTAAATATCCCAAAATGTCCCATGAGTCCTCCACTATGTGCCTCACGCACAAGCAATTCCCTTAATGAGCAACTAGGCATGCATAATCTTCCATCCTTAAATAAGTACCCATCATGCCTATAAAACTTCTGAAATGCAGAATGCTCACATGCTTTATAAACATTTGCAAAGTCAACATCATTGGCATACATATCCTTAATTTGCTCAAAGCCTAATAACTTAGAACTAAGAGTTGAGATTAAGGAATACCTTCTTGAAAGTGCATCTGCTACTACATTGTCTTTGCCACGCTTATACTTTATCACATATGGAAATGGCTCAATGAACTCTATCCACTTTCCATGCCTTCGGTTCAGCTTGGTTTGCCCCTTTAGATGCTTTAATGATTCATGATCTGTATGAATAACAAACTCTTTAGGCAATAAGTAATGTTGCCACACTTGTAAAGCTCTTACCAAAGCATACAGCTCCTTGTCATAAGTGGAATAATTTAATTGTGCACCATGAAGCTTCTCACTAAAATATGCAATTGGTTTCCCTTCTTGCATCAAAACAGCACCTATGCCCACACCTGAAGCATCACACTCTAATTCGAAGGTCTTATCAAAATCTGGTAAAGCAAGAATTGGAGCAGTAGTTAACCTTTCTTTCAACAAATTGAATGCCATTTCATGAATTTTAGTCCAATTAAACTTTACATCCTTTTTTACCAATTCATTTAATGGTGCAGCAATGGAACTAAAATCTTTAACAAACCTTCTATAGAAACTAGCCAAACCATGAAAACTTCTTACCTCACTCACGGTTTTAGGTGCTGGCCAATCTCTTATTGCCTATACCTTTTCATCATCAACCTCAATTCCTTGTGCACTAACCATAAAACCTAAGAATATGATTTTATCACTACAAAACATGCACTTTTTCAAGTTGGCATATAATTCTTCCTTTCTCAAAACATCAAGAATAACCCTAATATGTTCTACATGCTCATCTACTGATTTGCTATAAATGAGTATGTCATCAAAATATACAACAACAAATTTACCAAGATATGCACGCTAATACGAGCAAGGACCCTAACTCCACCACAAAAGCTAGCTCAAGAGTGGAGGTTTAGCCCATGCTTATATAGTAGCCAGGATCTCCTTACACGGCCGATGTGGGATCACATCATCCTCCCCTTCTTTAGACTGCACGTCCTCGTGCTCGTGCCAACTCAATCGTTTACCCGCAGTCCACACACGAGTCGCTTGTGCCAACTCTCTCGTTAACCCGCACCCGAGCCAAGGAACGAAGGGACAAGGACCACACCGGTGCGTGCAAGGTTGGCTCTGATACCAAATGATGTGAGCCTGCCTTGCTGGGATTTAATTCCTAAGGAAGCTCAAGCTACGGATCGTCTCCAAAACATAAGAACACCAACCAGCACCTTCAACCCAACACCAACTTGTGATGTAAAACTGAAACTATATGGCTGGAAACCAAAGATTCAAGACCCAACCCCAACTTGTGAAGGAAAAACCTTGAATATAAGTTAAGACCTAGCAAACTTGGTTATTTTTGCAAGGAATTTGTGCAAGTTCTAACCAGGACTCAAAAGAAGGCTAAAAACCTCTCAAAGCTCTCAAAAATGGAGAGAAAACTCAGAATATTCATTCCCATTCCCGATCTGGTTGTTTTCTTCTTCTTGAGTTGTTTTTCTACCTTGATTGCCATATTTAACATGTCATCAAGCTCCACATAATGATGCAGCTCCACTATGTCGGCAATTTCATCTTTCAGCCCATGTAGAAACCGTGCCATAGTTGCTTCCCTTTCTTCTTCTATATTAGTTCGTATCATAGCCATTTCCATCTCTTGAAAATATTCTTCCACACTTTTATTGCCTTGTACCAGCCCTTGTAATCGTTGATGTAACTCCCTATAGTAGTGTTGTGGTACAAATCTATCTCTCATGACTTGTTTTAGCTCATCCCAAGTCTGCACTCCTCTCATGCCATTTCTTCTTCGTTTAGTGAGTAATTGATCCCACCAAACTAATGCATAATCAGTAAACTCTACCACAGCAAGTGTCACCTTCTTTTGCTCACTATAGTTGTGGCAATCAAAGATGAGTTCGGTCTTTCTCTCCCATTCCAAGTATGCATCTGGATTTGCTTTGCCTTGGAATGATGGAATTTTCATTTTAATTCCATTAACATTGCTGTCTACTCTCCCTCTCCCTCTTGCATTTTCCATAGTTTCTTGCCTAATATTTCTGCCACCACCTCTACCATGCATATTGCCTCTCATATATCTTGGTCTAATAACATCATCAAGTGCAACAGATTGCTGCCCATCGTCATCATCAAGATTATCTTCATCTACATCCTCCAATTCATTGAAAACTGGCAAATCATTTAGTCCAGCACGTCTACCTCTATTCTGCCCCCTATTTGTGTTTTGCTCCCTATGAAAATTATCTCGTTCATCCCTTCCTAAATTCCTTTGATTTGTAGAGCTTGCTTGCTGCAATTCTTCAATTTGATTTGAGTGTTTTTCCATCTGTTCTCTAATATCAACAAACAACACATTCATCCTTTGAAATTGAGATTGCAATGCCTTAAGAACATAAGAAGCTTCTGGCTCCTCTTGGGGCTGGTTGCTCTCTCGATCACTATCTCGTTTTGTTGACATACTGATTGCTGCAAAACAAATGTTAGAAATATTCTCTCACACACTCCCTCACGTGTTTCACTCTAATCTGGTAACACTCAATCTGTGTTTCACTCAAACTATGGCTTTTACCCTCTAACAATCTCACCACTCTATGCCTTTTTTTCACTCACTTCAGCCCCTTCCAAGTTCTAGCAAGAACTTAATATTTCCTCAACTAAATAACTAAATTGCAAGGTTTAAAACACATTCAAGAATGGAACAAGAATAACACAAGCTGGAAAAAAAACAGAATATTTGATATTTGAAACCTAAGGACGAAAGACACTGAAATTTTAGACAAACATTACCAAAGGGAAGAATTTGACAAAACTGGATTTAGGATAATATATTGAGACCAAATGGAAGAGAAAAAAAACGAATTTTTAGGTCTCTTATGAAACGTTTATATTCTGGACCCCAAAATGGCTAACTAGCTGCAATATATGGACAACCAAGCAAACGAACTAATTTTGACATGAAATTTAATATGTAGGCTTAGCTGAATATCTAAAACATGCCTGTAAAAGTTGAAAGGATTTGGACATGTTTACATACACGTTCACTTTTGGACACAAAACTAGCTAAATTGGCTGCAATATATGGATAACAAGGCAAATGGACGAATTTTGACTTAAAATTTTATTTCCAAGCTAATTTTAGCATCTGAAACAAGCATATAAAATTTGAGAAGATTTGGTTATGTGCAAACCCAACTTCAGTTTCTAACCCAATAGCAAATTTTAGAGATTAGTTGCTGTTTTTTTTTTCTTTGATTTTTTTCTCTTTTTTTTTTGTTCTTTCTTTCTTTTTTTTTTAAATTAATCCAGCAACAACATTAAGGAAGAAGGACTCAAAGAAACAAGAAAGCATACAGCTTGTAGAAATTAAACTAATGGCAAAAAAAATGACTCAAAGGAAGACAATATTTTTTTTTGACATAAACAAGAAGGAATGATGCTAAAAACCTGATTTGGAGATCCTAAGCTCTGATACCAAATGATACGAGCAAGGACCCTAACTCCACCACAAAAGCTAGCTCAAGAGTGGAGGTTTAGCCCATGCTTATATAGTAGCCAGGATCTCCTTACACGGCCGATGTGGGATCACATCACACGCAGAACATGGTTCATTAATCTCATGAATGTACTAGGTGCATTAGATAAACCAAATGGCATAACTAACCACTCATAAAGACCATATTTTGTTTTGAATGCAGTTTTCCACTCATCTCCTTCTTTCATCCTAATTTGATGGTAACCACTTTTCAAATCAATCTTAGTAAAAATGCAAGAACCACTCAACTCATCAAGCATATCATCAAGTCTAGGAATTGGATGTCTATACTTCACCGTGATTTTATTGATTGCTCGGCAGTCCACACACATTCTCCATGATCCATCTTTCTTTGGGACTAATAACACCGGAACAGCACATGGGCTAAGACTTTCACGCACATGTCCCTTTGCTAGCAACTCCTCCACTTGCCTTTGAAGTTCCTTGGTTTCCTCCGGATTACTTCTATAAGCTGGTCGATTAGGAATTGTTGAGCCCGGAATGAAGTCAATTTGATGCTCAATCCCTCTTAAAGGTGGTAATCCTTTGGGTACATCTTCTGGAAAAACATCTCCAAATTCCTGTAAAAGAGAACTAACACAACTAGGCAAAGGGTTATCAAGGTTAGATGTAGAAATCAAGGTCTCTTTGTACCTAAGTACAATCAGACTTCTTTTCTCACAAAAAGCACTCCTTAACTCCTTTTCTTTTGCATAGAAACACTCTCTTTTATTTTCTCTCCCTTTCTCTTTTTCTCTCACCAATGGGCCATTTTTATCATTCTTTTTCTCACACTTGGCCTCTTGTACTCCCTTTTTATTTGTTTTAGCCTCACCACCAGAATTCTTTTCAAATGATCTCAAAATATTTACTTGATCTTCATACACTTGTTTAGGTGACAATGGAGCAAGAGTGAAATTTAAACCATTTAGGCTGAAAGAATAATGATTCTTAAAGCCATCATGCAAAGCTCTTCTATCAAACTGCCATGGACGACCAAGAAGGATATGGCTAGCATGCATAGGCACAACATCACAGCAAACTTCATCTTTGTATCTCCCAATTGCAAAAGAAAACAGAACCTGCTTTGTTACCCTCACCTCTCCACTATCATTCAACCATTGCAGCTTGTAAGGACTAGGATGTTTTGTGCATGCTAACCCTAATTTATCCACAAAATCAGTACTAGCAACATTTGCACAACTACCCCCATCAATGATCATGCTGCACACTTTTCCATTCACAATGCAACGAGTATGGAAAATGTTCTCTCTTTGATTACTTTCTTCATCTTTAATTTGCATGTTTAAAGCTCTTCTAATAACCAAAGATTCACCATGGGCTGGATATTCAATAATATGTTCAATTTCTTCTAATGGTGGCATGCTATCATTATCATCATCACTTTCATGTTCACTAGCACTATCAATTTCACCATTATCTCGTATCAACATGATTTTCTTATTTGGACATTGAGATGCTATATGCCCTACTCCTAAACACCTAAAGCATTTAATGGTACTATGCTTTTGATTAGAGTTAGATGTTTTAGAGTTACCTTTAGGGTCTTCTAGAACTTGTTTTTCCTTTCCTTTCCAGGCAGCCTCCTTCCCTTTAGGATTATCATCTTTCTTTGGCCATTTTGAAGTGAAACTAGAGCTGGAATTAGAAAATCCCTTTGCTGCTCCCTTGAGTTTCAGTTGCTTCTCCACTTTCATGGCCATGTGTACCATATCTTCAAGCTCCACATAATGATGTAATTCAATTATGTTAGCTATCTCTCTATTCAGCCCACTCAAAAATCGAGCCATAGTGATTTCTGGATCCTCCTCTATATTAGTTCTACTCATGATCATCTCCATCTCTTTATGGTAATCCTCCACTGACATGGATCCTTGAGTTAACCGCTGTAATTTTTGGTGAAGCTCCCTATAGTAGTAAGATGGTACAAATCTCTTTCTCATCACAGTTTTCATTTCAGCCCAAGTAGTGATAGTTCTTTCTCCATTTCTCCTCTTGGAAATCATCAATTGATCCCACCAAATTAGTGCATAATCTGTGAATTCAACTGCTGCAATCTTAACTTTCTTCATTTCACTATAATTATGACAATCAAACACCAACTCAACTTTTCTTTCCCATTCAAGGTAAGCTTCAGCATCATTTCTCCCCTTGAATGATGGTATCTTCATTTTTATGGAAGATATGTTACTGTCCCTTTGTTGAGGTCTTCTTTGAGCAATTGATTCCTCACTTTCTTCATCATCTTCCCTCTCTATCTCATCATCATTCATCATGTTTCCTCTCCCTCTATTCTGCCCCTTTCGATTAGTATCATTCCGCTGCCTTTGCATTATGCTGTCTACATCACCTCTCATGTTGTTTATGGTCAAATCAAACCTTTCAAATCTCCTTTGCATTGCCTCTAACATGAAGGCTATGTCATTTATGGTCATATCACGTTTTTCACTTCCAGAATTTGACATGGTGTAAGAAGAACCTACAAGAAAATGTTAGTAAAGAAAATTTCCTCACCTCACTCCCTTACGTGTTTCACTCAAGATCAGATTGTCACTCCTTTTGTATTTCACTCAAACCTTGTTCCTTTTTACCTCTCAATTCTTCTTTTATCAAGTTGAATTTCAGAATTGAATCCACTTAAATCAAGTAAAACAAGTTTTGTTTTAAAGACTCTACAAGGAACCTAATGAACAAAATGAATTCTGCAATTCTAGAAGCAATTTAATTTTAGACAACAAGAACTGAAAGTTAACACAAGAAGCAAAAGTATTTGTGTTAATCAAACCAAAGTAACTATGATTGAGAATTAGCTACTTAATGCATACAAGAAACAAGAGGTATATGAAAGAATGAAACTAAGAATACAAAGAAAAACAATTCTGGATCCTAAAAAAAAATAGAATTCAAATCACTCCAATGAGTAATCTGAATATGCAACCTAAATCTATTCCCAATGCAAGAAAGGCTCTAAATATCAGATTTTAAATGCTAAATGGATGCATAATGAGGAGCTGATGTAATTTGATCAAATATAATAAGGTAGCAAGCTGTTAATGGTATAAATATGCAAAAAATCTCAAACACTTGTGAAGAAAAATTCTGGGCAGAAACAGATACGTTTTTTTTTTCTTTTATGTTGAGGAAGTTGAATCTGATTCTCTTTTCTTTTTTTTTTGTTTTTCTTTTGATCTTTTCCTCTTTTTTTTTTCTTTTGAACTTTCAGTAAACAAGGATAGAAATTGAAAAATTAAACAAAAGTTCACAGATTTGAAGAATAAGAACAAGGTGCAACAAGAACAGAAAATGAAGAAATATAGAAACTGAATCTGATTCGTTTTTTTTTTTCTTTGGATAATTAAAACATAAAAGATACCTAGAGATTTATCTTCAAGCCAAAGCTCTGATACCAAATGATGCGGAACCCATGGATCAAATATTACATCTAGAACCCCACATACACATCTAGCATAGAATCTTAGAACTCAAAAACAAATCATCCCTACCAAACCCACAACTAACCTGTAATTGAGAACTTGGAAGATTGGGATGAAGAAATGAATTGATTAAAACGCCACAAGTGAGACTTGATAAGTTAGAACCAATTCTTCATGCAACAAGAATAAGAAGAAAACCTCTCAAACTTGAAAACACAGAAATTACATTCAACAATTCTGGAAATTCGTAGTCAACCCTATTAAGTTCTTTTCCCCATCCTCATATAGTTGGAAAAGAAGAACTAATGGCTTAAAGTCTAGGTTTACATGTATCTAGTCACAATAGCATTAATTGTTCATCCACCTCAATAATATACTCTAAATTACTGCCCATAATTCTGACAACATTGATGGGCAGATTGTACATTCATTTTGGTGTTGGTTCACATGTGTCTAGTCATACTAACACTAAACCATATCAATATTATATTCCAAATTCGTGCTAATGCCCATCACCATACTTATGGGCAGATTCTTCATGCTTGTTGGTGAGTTTCTGACTTCCTCTTCATGGTCCATCATATTCACTACAAAGTTGGTCTCCCTCTTCATTAATCCACCTTTGTATGAAGTGCTGGAACACATGCTGGAATTTCTTTGATTGTGATCTTGTGATTGGTCCACTTGGCATAATGATATCATCAACATATTTGCTGCCATTACATTCATCAAGCTTGCTTATAGTTTCCTCATCAGTATACCTTTACTTATGAAGGAAAGAAGGTTGTTCTAGCAACATTATCACCTCAAGAGGTGTATGAAGATCAAAAGAGGATGCTAGAGAGGGAGAAAGAAGTTTTGGCCAGCAAGAACCAAGGGGGTTCAAATTCGGCCAATGATGTTTCTTCAACACCCAAGGGTAATTCTAAGGGTAGGGAAAGAGAAAATAATAAAGTGAGTGAGTGTAGAAAGGGAAAAGAGGCCGAGAGTCAAAAGAAAGTAAGCAAACAAATAAATGGCCCATTGGTGAGAGAAAATAAGCAAGGAGAAAAAGCAAAACATACTTTTTATGCTAGAGCAAGAGAGATAGATGATTTTGAGGATGTGTTTCCTGAAGACCTTCCTAGTGGTTTGCCACCATTAAGAGGGATTGAACATCAAATTGACTTCATACCCAGTTCTACAATTCCAAAACGGCCAGCATATAGGAGCAATCCTATAGAGACAAAAGAGATGCAAAGACAAGTTGAAGAGCTTTTGGGGAAAGGCTTGGTTCGCGAGAGCCTTAGTCCTTGTATCGTTCCAGTCTTATTAGTACATAAGAAAGATGGTTCTTGGAGGATGTGTGTTGATTGTAGGGCTGTGAACAAGATTACTGTAAAGTATAGGCATCCCATTCCTAGACTTGATGACATGTTGGACGAATTGCATGGGGTGAAATATTTCACAAAGATTGATCTTATGAGTGGTTATCATCAAATTCGCATAAAGCCTGGAGATGAATGGAAGACTGCCTTCAAAACAAAATATGGTTTGTATGAATGGTTAGTTATGCCTTTTGGTTTATCTAATGCACCTAGTACTTTCATGAGATTAATGAACCATGTTTTGAGAGCTTATTTAGGTAAGTTTGTGGTAGTTTACTTTGATGATATTCTGATTTATAGCAAAACTGAGGAAGAACATGTTAAACATGTTAGGAAAGTGCTTGAAATCCTTAGGGAGCAAAACCTTTATGCTAAGCTTAAGAAGTGTTCTTTTTGTCTAGATAGGGTTGTTTTTCTTGATTTTGTTGTAAGTATGCAGGGAATTGAAGTTGATCAAGAGAAGGTGAAAGCTATCCAAGAGTGGCCGAATCCTTCAAATGTGACAGAAGTGAGGAGATTTCACGGATTGGCAAGCTTCTATAGGAGATTTGTCCCTAATTTCTCTACATTGGCAGCCCTTTTGACTAGCATAATCAGGAAAGAAGTGGGATTCATTTGGGGCAAGGAGCAACAAGAAGCATTTGATGCTTTGTAAGAGAAGCTTTCTACTACACCCATTTTAGCTTTACCTAACTTTGATTCTACTTTTGAAATTGAATGTGATGCTTCTGGTGTAGGTATTGGAGCTATTTTGATGCAGGAGAAGAAGCCCATTGTATACTTTAGTAAAAAGCTTAATGGAGCAAAGCTGAATTATTCAACTTATGACAAGGAACTATATGCTTTGGTGAGAGCATTGGAAGTATGGGAGCATTATTTGCTGCCCAAGGAATTTGTGATCCATTCAGACCATGAATCATTGAAGCATTTGAGAGGGCAAGGCAAGTTGAATAAAAGACATGCAAAATGGGTTATGAAGATTGAGAAGTTTCCTTATGTGATCAAATACAAGCAAGGTAAAGACAATGTAGTGGCAGATGCACTTTCAAGGAGGTACGCTTTACTTAATGTTTTGAGTACTAAATAGCTTGTATTTGAATGTATAAAGGACTTATATGTTGGTGATTCTGATTTTGGAAATGTTTATGATGCTTGTAAGCATGGTGCTTTTTATTCTTTCTATAGACATGATGGGTTTAAGGGTTCGAAATTATGCATGCCTAGATGTTCTATGAGAGATTTGCTAGTATTAGAATCACATTGTGGGGGTTTGATGGGGCATTTAGACATGTCGAATGAACACTTTTATTGGCTGAATATGAAAAGGGATGTAATTCGGATTTGTAAGGCTTGTTTGGCTTGTAGGCAAGCTAAGTCTAAGTCTATGCCTCATGGTTTGTATATGACATTACCCATTCCTAGTTCTCCTTGGATGGACATTAGTATGGACTTTGTTTTAGGATTACCAAGGACTAAGAGGGGGAGAGATAGCATATTTGTGGTTGTTGATAGGTTTAGTAAGATGGCACACTTTATCCCATGTCATAAGAGTGATGATGTTAGTTTAGTGGCCGAACTCTTCTTTAGGGAGGTGGTTCGAATTCATGGGATACCAAAATCCCTAGTTTCTGATAGAGACACCAAGTTTTTGTCTCACTTTTGGCATGTGCTTTGGGGAAATTTAGGTACCAAGTTGTTATTTTCCACCACTTGTCATCCTCAAACGGATGGACAAACAGAAGTAGTAAACAGAACTTTAGGTACCATGTTGAGAGCTTTAGTGGGTAAAAATTTGAGTTTTTAGGAAGATTGTTTGCCATTTATTGAGTTTGCTTATAATCGTGCTATTCATTCTTCTACAGGATATTCACTGTTTGAGCTTATTTATGGTTTTAACCCACTAACAGTTTTGGATCTGGTTTCTTTACCTTCTCATGAGCTTGTTAGTTTAGATGGTGAGAAGAAAGCTAAATTGGTGAAAGAGATGCATGAGAAAGCAAGGGCGAATATTGAGAAAAGGAATAAGAGATATGCTGATTCTGCAAATAGAGGGAGACGTGAGATGAAGTTTCAAGTAGGAGATTGGGTTTGGGTGCATTTTCGAAAAGAGAGGTTTCCTAACCAAAGGAAGAACAAGTTGCAAGCAAGGGGAGATGGCCCATTCCAAGTGCTGGAGAAGATTAATGACAATGCCTACAAGATCGACTTACCAGGTACGTATAATGTTAGTGCTACTTTCAATGTAATTGATCTTTCTCCTTTTGATGATGCAAATTTGAGGACAAATCTTTTTGAAGAGGGGGAGAATGATGCAAGAAAGGATCCCTTGAAGCTAGCAAGTGGACCAATCACTAGGAGCAAGGGAAAGAGATATCAAGCTAGTATGGCTTTGCATATTCAAGAAGAGATTTCCAAAGAGCTTCAAGAATTATCATTCAAGAAGATGGAGATAGAGCTTGAAGAAGGCACACCAAAGCTGATTATGATGCTTAGTGTGGAAGCTAAAGGCTAGCTAAAGAAAGGTCCAACGTGCAAAAAAGGTCCATGGGGGTTCATATAAAGCCTTGGGAAGTAATTTAAGGCCCATGGACAGCCCAAATAGTGTGGGGCATTTCTTATGTTGAAGGGATTAGTTTGGTTATTTCCATACTTTATATTTTCCTTAGTGGATTAGGATTTTGTTTCCATACTTTATATTTTCCTTAGTGGATTAGGATTTTATTTCCATACTTAATGTTTTCCTTATGCAATTAGGAATGTTTTCCTTATGCAATTAGGAATGTTTTAGTCTTAATTTTCCATATGCAATTAGGAATTTTGTAACCCTTATTTAAGGGCACTATTAGGCCGAATTTCATATACAAAAAATAATAAAAAATTTTGAATTCTTCTACAAGTTCTTCTTGTGAATTTTCGTGTGAGAGAGATTAGAGTGGATTCTTTAATTCTTTCTTTGCATCAAGAATTAGGTTTACTTATCAACAAGAGTTGTGGCATTTTCCTTCTTCTTACCAACTAAATCCTTCAATCATAGTGAGTTCGCGTCTCTTTATAGGTGTTGGGTTCCTTAGGAGGTGATTATCAAGTTTCAAGGAGTTCTCTACCATTGTTATACGTTGGGTTTGCTGCCATCATTGCTAAGGGTTCGCGTCACAACAGCTCCTCATTATGCATCCATTTAGCATTTAAAGTCTGATATTTAGAGCATAGCTTGCATTGGGAATAGATTTAGGTTGCATATTCAGATTACTCATTGGAGTGATTTGAATTCTATTTTTCAATATTCAGAATTGTTTTGGTTTGTATTCTTAATTTCATTCTTTCATATGCCTCTTGTTTCTTGTATGCATTAAGTAGCTAATTCTCAATCATAGTTACTTTGGTTTGATTAACACAAATATTTTTTGCTTCTTGTGTTAACTTTCAGTTCTTGTTGGTTAAATTAAATTGCTTCTAGAATTGCTGAATTCATTTTGTTCATTAGGTTCCTTGTAGAGTCTTTAAAACAAAACTTGTTTTTACTTGATTTAAGTGGATTCAGTTCTAAAATTCAACTTGATAAAAGAAGAATTGAGAGGTAACAAGGACTAAGTTTTGAGTGAAATACAAGAGGAGTGAGAATCTGATCTTGAGCGAAACACGTAAGGGAGTGTGGTGAGAAAATTTTTCTTTACTAACATTTTCTTGCAGGTTCTTATACCATGTCAAATTCTGGAGGTAAAAAATGTGATATGACAATGAATGACATAGCCTTCATGTTAGAGGCAATGCAAAGGAAATTTGAAAGATTTGATTTGGTCATAAATAACATGAGTGCTTTTTATGACAAAAGAAATCTGATTGTACTTAAGTATAAAGAGACCTTGATTTCTACATTTGAACTTGATAACCCTTTGCCAAGTTGTGTTAGTTCTATTTTACAGGAATTTGGAGATGTTTTTTCCAGAAGATGTACCTAAAGGTTTACTACCTTTAAGAGGGATTGAGCATCAAATTGACTTCATTCCAGGGTCAACAATTCCTAACCGACCAGCTTATAGAAGTAATCCAGAGGAAACCAAGGAACTTCAAAGGCAAGTGGAGGAGTTGCTAGCAAAGGGACATGTGCGTGAAAGTCTTAGTCCATGTGTTGTTCCGGTTTTACTAGTCCCAAAGAAGGATGGATCATGGAGAATGTGTGTGGACTGCCGAGCAATCAATAAAATCACGATCATGAATCATTAAAGCATCTAAAGGGGCAAACCAAGCTGAACCAAAGACATGGAAAGTGGATAGAGTTCATTGAGCCATTTCCATATGTGATAAAGTATAAGCGTGGCAAAGACAATGTAGTAGCAGATGCACTTTCAAGAAGGTATTCCTTAATCTCAACTCTTAGTTCTAAGTTATTAGGCTTTGAGCAAATTAAGGATATGTATGCTACTGATGTTGACTTTGCAAATGTGTATAAAGCATGTGAGCATTCTGCATTTCAGAAGTTTTATAGGCATGATGGGTACTTGTTTAAGGATGGAAGATTATGAATGCCTAGTTGCTCATTAAGGGAATTACTTGTGCGTGAGGCACATAGTGGAGGACTCATGGGACATTTTGGGGTATTTAAGACTTTAGACATTCTGCATGAACATTTCTATTGGCCAAACATGAGAAAGGATGTTGAAAGAAATTGTGCCAAGTTTATTGCATGTAAACAAGCAAAATCTAAGTCTTTACCTCACAGGCTATATACTCCTTTACCTATTCCTAATGCACCTTGGATTGGCATATCTATGGACTTTGTTTTAGGGCTGCCTAGGACTAGAAAAGGGAAAGATAGCATATTTGTTATTGTTGATAGATTCAACAAAATGGCTCATTTCATTGCATGTCACAAAACTAATGATGCAACAAACATTGCTAATTTGTTCTTTGGGGAAGTAGTTTATTTGCATGGCATTCCTAAAACAATTGTAAGTGATAAAGATGTGAAGTTCTTAAGTTATTTTTGGCATGTTTTGTGGAATAAGTTAGGTACTAAATTGTTGTTCTCTATAACTTGTCATCCACAAACTGATGGACAAACAGAAGTGGTAAATAGGACTTTAGAATCTTTGTTACGTGTTGTTGTGGGTAAGAATTTGAAAACTTGGGAAGATTATTTACCATTAGTGGAGTTTGCATATAATAGAAGCATACATTCTTCTATAAGTTATTAACCATTTGAAATTGTTTATGGTTTTAATCTGCTTATACCACTTGATCTGTTTTCTTTGTCATTAAATGAAATAACTAACTTAGATGGTGAAAAGAAAGCAGAGTTGGTTAAGAAGATACATCAGAAGGCACGAGCTCATCTTGAGAAGAAATATGAATCATTTTCCCATAATGCAAATAGAATAAGGAAACATGTGATTTTCAAACCTGGTGATTGGGTATGGGTTCATATGAGGAAGGAAAGATTTCCTAAACAAAGGAAATCCAAGTTGGATGCAAGGGGAGATGGTCCATTCCATGTTTTAGAACAAATCAATGACAATGCCTACAAAATTGATTTACCAAGTGAGTATAATGTTTCTGCAACTTTCAATGTTAATGATCTTTCTCCTTTTGATGTAGGTACAGATTTGAGGACAAATCTTTTTGAGCAAGGAGGGAATGATGAGGAAACTATAAGCAAGCTTGATGAATCTACACAAGGCAGCAAATATGTTGATGATATCATTATGCCAAGTGGACCAATCACAAGATCACAATCAAAGAAACTCCAGCATGTTTTCCAACACTTCATTCAAAGGTGGATTAATGAAGAGGGACCCCAACTTGTCCTGAATATGAGGGATCATAAAGAAGAAATCAGAAACTCACCAAGAATCATGAAGAATCTGCCCATAAGTATGCTGATGGGCATTAGCACGAATTTGGAATATTATATTGATGTGGTTTAGTGCTAGTGTGACTAGACACATGTGAACCAATACCAAAATGCAATTACAATTTACCCATCAATGTTGTCAGAATTATGGACAGTAATTTAGAATATATTATTGATGTGGATGAATAATTGATGTTATTGTGACTAGATACATGTAAACCTAGAATTTTAAGCCATTAGTTCTTCTTTTCCAGCTATATAGGGAGGGGAAAAAGAACTCAAAGGGGTAACTACGAATTTTCAGATTGTTATCATTGTAATCTAAGTGTTTTCAAGTTTGAGAGGTTTTCTTCTTATTCTTGTTGCATGAATAATTGGTTCTAATTTATCAAGTCTGATTTATGGCATTTAAATCAATTCATTTCTTCATCCCAATCACCCAAGTTCTCAATTACAGGTTAGTTGTGGGTTTGGTAGGGAGGATTTATTTTTGAGTTCTAAGATTCTATGCTAGATGTGTATGTGGGGTTCTAGATGTAATATTTGATCCATGGGTTCCGCATCACATAGTGATTTTTGAATCCTTCTCTATATTAGTTCTACTTATGATCACCTCTATTTCTTTATGGCAATCCTCCATTGACATGGATCCTTGAGTTAACCGCTGCAATCTTTGGTGAAGCTCCCTATAGTAGTAAGATGGTACAAATCTCTTTCTCATCACAGTTTCCATTTTAGCCCAAGTAGTGATGGTTCTTTCTCCATTTCCCCTCTTGGAAATCATTAATTGATTCCATCAAACTAGTGCATAATCTATGAATTCAACTGCTGCAAGTTTAACTTTCTTCATTTCACTATAATTATGACAATCAAACACCAACTCAATTTTTCTTTCCCATTCAAGGTTAGCTTCAGCATTATTTCTCCCTTTGAATGATGGTATCTTCATTTTTATGGAAGTTATGTTGTTGTCCCTTCGTTGAGGTCTTCTTTGGGCAATTGATTCCTCACTTTTTTCATCATCTACCCTTTCTACCTCATCATCATTCATCATGTTTCCTCTCCCTCTATTTTGCCCCCTTCGATTAGTATTATTTTGCTGCCTTTGCATTATGTTGTCTACATCACCTCTTATGTTGTTTATGACCAGATCAAACCTTTCAAATTTCCTTTGCATTGCCTCTAACATGAAGGCTATGTCATTCATGGTCATATCACATTTTTCACCTCCAGAATTTGACATGGTATAGGAACCTAGAAGAAAATATTAGTAAAGAAAAATTCCTTGCCACACTCCCTTAGTGTTTCACTCAAGATCAAATTGTCACTCCTCTTGTATTTTAGTCAAAACTTAGTTCCTTTTTCTTTTTGTTTTTTTTGATAAGCTCAAGTTCTTAGACTTTTTACCTGTCAATTCTTCTGTTATCAAGTTGAATTTCAGAACTGGTTCCACTTAAATCAAGTAAAACAAGTTTTATTTTAAAGACTCTACAAGGAACCTAATGAACAAAATGAATTCAGCAATTCTAGAACCAATTCAATTTAAATCAATAAGAACTGAAAGTTAACATGATGTGGAATCCAAGGATCAAATATTACATCTAGAACCCCACATACACATCTAGCATAGAATCTTAGAACTCAAAATAAATCCTCCCTATCAAACCCACAACTAATTTGTAATTGAGAACTTGGGTGATTGCGATGAAGTAAATGAATCAATTTAAAACCCCCACAAGTCAGACTTGATAAGTTAGAACTAATTCTTCATGCAACAAGAATAAGTAGAAAACCTCTCAAACTTGAAAACACATAAATTACAATCAACATAATCTGGAAATTCGTATCAGCCACTTTAGTTCTTTCCATCCCTCTCTATATAGCTGGAAATGAAGAATTAATGGCTTAGAAGTCTAGGCTCACATGTATCTAGTCACACTAGCATTAAGTATCCATCCACATCAATATTATATTCTAAATTAGTGCCCATAATTTAGATAATATTGATGGGCAGATTCTATATGCATTTTGGTGTTGGTTCACATGTGTCTAGTCACACTAGCACTAAACCACATCAATATTATAATGTAAATTCGTGCTAATGCCCATCAACATATTTATGGGTAGATTCTTCATGCTTTTTGGTGAGTTTTTGACTTCCCTTCATGATTCTTCATATTCAGTACAAGTTGATCTCCCTCTTCATTAATCCACCTTTGAATGAAGTGTTGGAACACATGCTGGAGTTTCTTTGATTGTGATCTTGTGATTGGTCCACTTGGCATAATGATATCATCAACATATTTGCTGCTTTGTGTAGATTCATCAAGTTTGCTTATAGTTTCCTCATTAGATTTGCTATAAATGAGTATGTCATCAAAATATACAACAAATTTACCAAGATATGCATGCAAAACATGGTTCATTAATCTCATGAATGTTCTAGGTGCATTAGATAAACCAAATGGCACAACTAACCACTCATAAAGATAATATTTTATTTTGAATACAGTTTTCCACTCATCTCCTTCTTTCATCCTGACGCGGACCCTTAGCAACGATGGCAGCAAACCCAATGTATAACAATGGTAGACAACTCCTTGAAACTTGATAATCACCTCATAAGGAACCCAACGCCTATAAAGAGACGCGAACTCACTATGATTGAAGGATTTAGTTGGTAAGAAGAAGAAAAATGCCACAACTCTTGTTGATAAGTAAACCTAATTCTTGATGCAAAGAAAGAATTAAAGAATCCACTCTAATCTCTCTCACACAAAAATTCACAAGAAGATGATGAGGAAATTATAAGCAAGCTTAATGAATCTACACAAGGCAGCAATTTGTTGATGATATCATTATTCCAAGTGGACCAATCACAAGATCACAATCAAAGTGATGAGGAAACTATAAGCAAGCTTGATGAATGTAATGGCAGCAAATATGTTGATGATATCATTATGCCAAGTGGACCAATCACAAGATCACAATCAAAGAAATTCCAGCATGTGTTCCAGCACTTCATTCAAAGGTGGATTAATGAAGAGGGAGACCAACTTGTAGTGAATATGATGGATCATGAAGAGGAAGTCAGAAAATCACCAACAAGCATGAAGAATCTGCCCATAAGTATGGTGATGGGCATTAGCACGATTTTGGAATATAATATTGACATGGTTTAGTGCTAGTGTGACTAGACACATGTGAACCAACACCAAAATGCATGTGGAATCTGCCCATCAATGTTGTCATAATTATGGGCAGTAATTTAGAGTATATTATTGAGGTGGATGAACAATTAATGCTATTGTGACTAGATACATGTAAACCTAGACTTTAAGCCATTAGTTCTTCTTTTCCAACTATATAAGGATGGGAAAAAGAACTTAATAGGGTTGACTACGAATTTCCAGAATTGTTGAATGTAATTTCTGTGTTTTCAAGTTTGAGAGGTTTTCTTCTTATTCTTGTTGCATGAAGAGTTGGTTCTAACTTATCAAGTCTGACTTGTGGCGTTTTAATCAATTCATTTCTTCATCCCAATCACCCAAGTTCTCAATTACAGGTTAGTTGTGGGTTTGGTAGGGAGGATTTGTTTTTGAGTTCTAAGATTCTATGCTAGATGTGTATGTGGGGTTCTAGATGTAATATTTGATCCATGGGTTCCGCATCAGAAGAACTTGTAGAAGAATTCGAAAATTTTTATTCAATGTTGTATCTCAAATTCTGCCTAATAGTGCCCTTAAATAAGGGTTACAAAATTCCTAATTGCATAAGGAAAACATTCCTAATTGCATAAGGAAAACATTCCTAATTGCATAAGGAAAATGGAAAACATTCCTAATTGCATAAGGAAAAATATAAAGTAATCCTAATCCACTAAGGAAAATATAAAGTAATCCTAATCCACTAAGGAAAACATAAAGTAAATCTGAATCTAAATCAGATAAGTAATCTAAATCCTATCCAAATCTAATAAAACAAATCCAAAATAGATTTGGAAAGACTAAATAATATCAAATCCTAAAAGATATGGAAAATAAAATAATATCCTAACTAACTAAGGAATGAGGGGACCACATCCCATGTGACAAAAAGATGCCTTCCACTTGCTGAAATTCGTAACTTCCTTGGGCCCATATTAAACATGCCTTAATTAAGTCCAAAAAAAGGCCTAATGTATTGGAAAAACAAGCCCAACATGTGCAGCCATGTTCATCCTTAAAAACTTGCTAAACATGCCAAAAAACTTGCTGAACAAGCCCAAGAAAGCATGCCCATGTGTTTGGACGTGATTTCCATACTTTGATCTTCACTTTAGGCTTCCCTTTGTGTAGCTTTGGCCTATAAGCTGTATCAAGCTCCACAAAGCCCATATTGCTTGAATTGCACCAAATCTGCTCCATATGAAGTGTAGCACGCCCCAAGTGTATTTCAGCCTCATAAAAGAGCTTTTGAACTCCTTTTAAATCTATTTGGATGATGTAAGATTGCTTTTCTTCAATGGCACAAAGCTGCCATATCTGGTTTGTATCATGCCATATCTGGTTTGTATCAGAATGCCACAAGTGTTACCTTGATAAGTTGATTCTAATTCCTGATGCAACAATAAGACCCTCTCTTGAAGTGAATTTCGTCTAATCCAAAGTTAATTGAATAATATCATAAAAACTACCGTCTTAAAACCCTAAATGAGCTATAAATAGCTAAATCCTAATTAGGGTTACTAAGAGGGTGTTTCTCAAAACTTAAAAGTCGGTCAAAACTGATTATAAGTAGTTTTTAGATTATAAGTTGTTTATTTAAGTATTTCTGAAAACTTAAATAGTAGATTATAATCTGATTTTAATCAGTTTTTTAAAAGTTGGATTTTACTACTTTTTTTAAGCACTTATTTTTTAAGCAGTTTTGATCAAGTAAAAGACCATACTATCCCTTCCTAATCTTCAATATTCTAAATTTACCCACCCTATACACTTTAGTTCCCATCAAAATTCTTTTATTTTTAGGATTCTAATTAATATTTTTAGGATTCTAATTAATTTGGTAATATTTACATGGTAATTTTTTATTTGTATAATTTATTGATAACACCAATATTATTATTATTATTATTATTACTATTATTATTATTATTATTATTATTATTGAAAAATAAATTTTGAATTGACATTTAAAAAATTATTTTTATACAATAAATAAACTCAGGGACAGTTTGGTCATTTTGACAGTTTCTGCAATTAAAGACTGATTATAAGCTGATTTTACAGAAACACTTAACTGATTATAAACTGATTATCAGCTGATTATTAACTAGTTTATAGAAATGCTTAACTGCTTATTTTTAATCTGATTATAATCTAAAAATCACTTATTCACAATAAGCTAAAAGCTCCAGTTTTGAGAAACACCCTCTAAGTAGCATTTGGTTGGCTAATCAAAGTTTTAAGAAGTAATAAAGTAAACAAAGCTAAATTTAACACCCAAGTGGGCCAATTATAAGATTGCATGCCAAGAAGCTCAAATCTACCTTCCAAAGCTTTGTAAGGCAAATCATGAAAGAAAGGCTTGGTGGATAGGCCTTTAACGCCAAGGATATAGAGGAGAAGCAGCCCATATATTTAATCCAAGCATATGGGCCTATTATTGAATATGTATTAAGCCCCACTAGTTATACTTATTTAAAAAGTAAGGGCCTCATCTACTTGCTTTGCTAGCCTTGCTCACACTACCATCTTTGTTTGCATCAATCCCTCCCTTCTCAAAAAGATTCATCCTTGAATCTGCATTCATACAAAAGGAGAAAGATCAGATATATTAAAGGTTGCAGAAACTTGATAATCACCAGGCAAGTCAATTTTATAAGCATTGTCATTAATCTTTTCTAGCACTTGGAAAGGACCATCGCCTCTTGGATCCAACTTTGATTTTCTCATATTGGGAAACATTTCCTTCCTTAAATGCACCCATATCCAATCACCAGGTTCAAAAGTAACAACTTTTCACCCTCGATTGGCTTGATGTGCATAATTCTCATTCTTCTTTTCAATGTATTGCCTAGCCTTCTCATGTATAGTCTCGACCAACTCAGCCTTCCTCTGTCCATCTAAATTAGTAATCTCATGTAATGAAAAAGGAATTAAATCCATAGGAGTAAGAGGATTAAACCCATACATAATTTCAAAAGGTGAGAATCCAGTGAAAGAATGTAAACTACGATTATAAGCAAATTCAACTAATGGAAGACACTCTTCCCACATTCTCAAATTCTTACCTACTGATATGAACCAGCCACGAGGCAAGGATCCATTGGTGCTTCCAAATGGGCCATTGACTAGGAGCAAAGATAAGAAGTTTGGAGCAGCTATGGAATTGCATATTCAAGATCAAATTTCAAAGGAAGTGGCTGAAATGGCAATGGAAAAGTGCACAATAGAGCTTGAAGAAGGCACACCAAAGCTGATTATGATGCTTAGTGTGAATATGGAAGCTAAAAGCTAGCTAAAGAGGTCCAACGTGCAAGAAAGATCCATGGGGGTTCATATACAGCCTTGGGAAGTAATTTAAGGCCCATGGACAGCCTAAATAGTGTGGGGCATGTTCTTATTTTGAAGAGATTTAGTTTGGCCTAATTTTGGCATCTTTTTGGCACATGGGATGTGTGGTCTCCTATTTAGTTATTTCAGAATATTAGTTTGTTTCCATACTTTCTATTTTCCTTAGTGGGTTAGGATTTTGACTTTCCTTTTCCCATTAGAATTAGAGATTCAAATTTTATTAGCCTTTTAGTATAAATAGGGCATTATTTTCTTGTAAACACACTTTTTTTTGACAAATTATATTCTCAATTTTCTTATTGAAAATTTTGGCCATCATAGAACAAGAGTGGATTCTCTTTTTCTTCTTATTGCATCAAGAATTAGAATTACTTATCAATTTCGATTGTGGCGTTCTTCTAATTCGAGCTTCCTAAATCCTTCCGTTATAAGTGTTCGTGCTTTGCTAAGCAATTGGGTGCTTTAGAAGGTGGTTTTTCCTTCGTTCTTGGTTCTCTTCTATCATTCATGCGTTGGGGTTTGAGGCCTTCATTGCCATAGGGTTCTGCGTCATTTGATATCAGAGCCAATTACAGGTAAATCTTTATATATCTATCTTTCTAGGGTTGTTTTAATTGTTCCGTTAGGGTTCTAATTTGGGATTTCAAATTGGGTTAGAGTCTTTATTATTCTGAATTGGGTTTGTTTTATTTATTCCGAATTGGATTTGTTTTATTTGTTCCGAATTGGGTTGTTCTATTTGTTCTATTTTGGATTTTCGAATTGGGTTATAGAATTCTTTGTTCAATTTCAAAATTGTGTTCTTGCCTTTTGATTAGAAATACATTTTTTTTCTTATTCTGAATTGGGTATAAATTGGACTGAAGGCTTTGTGTTTAGTTGGTGATCAAAGGATAGTGACCAGATCCTAAAAAATAAAAAGAGTACAAAATCACTTCAACAAAAATTCTTTGCTTTTCTAGTAATTTAAGGTATTAGAATCGTTTTGAATCAGGTTGAAAGTAATCAAAATTTTGGCCAATTGAGGGGCTGTTTTATTACATTTTTCTTGCTAATTTGGAAGTTTGCTTTTCGAAATTGAATTCTTGGGGAGTCTTGATACTAGCTTTCTTGGGTAGAATTATTAGGTCCATAAACTAACTTGCTAAGGTGAGTTGGTTTTGATACATTTTGACCAGATTCGTCATAATTTTTAACCTCTTTGTTTCTATTTCTTGTTTGAGCTACCGTTCTGATTCCGTGACATTGCTAGAGTATTATTTGTTTGATTCTATACTCTGGTTGATATAACCGTGTGACACAAAATTTTCTTGTGTTGCCTCCAAAATTGTCAAGTTTCTTTCTAGGTGTCATTCTAGGATTTAGGTCCTAGTTCCCCCTTGAACGTGCTTGGTGATTGATTTGTGAGCCTTTGTTCTAAAGTGCAATCGAAGAATTAGCGAAGGTGAGGTAATGAGTAGCAATTCTAGTAGAGATAAAGGCATAGCTGTTGAGAAAGAAGAGATGAGTATCCGGGATATTGCAGATGATCTTGAGACATACAAGCAAGAAAATGAGGACAATATGTATAGAATAGCAAATACGTTGGCTAGCTTGCAGCAGTCCATGGAACGCTTAATGCAAGCACAACAACCTGTTCCAATAAGGCTACCACAGAGAATTCTACAACCAGCAAGAGCTGAAGAGAGAGAAGAGCCAGTTAGGAGGAGGGCACCAAGAGGTGCTTATGAGAGATCATGTGGCTGATTATGGATTTGAAGAAGGAGAGGCTGAAATTTATCAAGCACCTATCAATGATAATGATTTGACTTCCATCAAAATGAAGGTTCCTGAATTTAGAGGGAACAACAATGCTAAAGAATACATTGAATGGGAGAGCAAAGTAGAGCAAATTTTTGAGTGCCATAATTATTCTGAAGAAAAGAAGTCACACATAGCAGCTGTGGAGTTCAAGGGTTATGCAACATTCTGGTGGGATCAACTAAAATCCACTAGAAGAGGCAAGGGGTTGAGAGTCGTACCCGCATGGGAGGAGTTGAGAGAACTGATGAGGCAGCGATTTATCCCTTCTCATTATTATAGGGATCTTTATAATCGCTTAGCATGACTGCTGCAAGGTGGCAAGAGTGTAGAAGAATACCACAAGGAGATGGAGATGATCATGGCTAGAGCCAATATTGAGGAAGATGAACAATGGATGATGTCTAGATTTCTTGGAGGACTTAATCAGAATATTGCAAGTGAGTTGGACATGTATGATTACAATACCATGGAGGAGATGGTTGATAAAGCTATGAAGATAGAGAGGAGGTTAAAGAACAAGAGTTCCACCAAACTTGGCTATGGGAGACCACAAAATGTGTTTGGGAGTAATTCGGCCTATAGAGGACCCCAATATAGTGGTGGGGCAAATTAAGCCAATAGGAGTGAAGAGAAAGGGGAGTTCAAGAATTCATTCCAGAAAAGTAATGCTGCAACCTCCAGTGGAAAAGGGCCATCTAGTGGTCCAAACAAACAAACAGGTATGCCTAACACTACCACTCCTAGTAGGGAGATTAAATGTTTTAAGTGTTTAGGGAATGGGCATATTGCATCCCGATGTCCAAATAGAAGAGTTATGATTGCTACTGCTGATGGTGATGTTGTGTCTGGTTTTGAACCTAGTGATAATGATAATGATGATGTTGGGAACTTTGATTCTCCTATATATGATGATGTTGGTAGTGATGAGCATGTTGATTGTACTTTGTTAGCTGAGCGTGGTGAATTGTTAGTTGCTAGGCGTGCATTGAATATGCAGGTGAAAGAGAAAAGTCTAGTACAGCGTGATAATATTTTTCATACTAGATGCTTACTGAATAGTAAGGTTTGTACACTTATTATTGATAGTGGGAGCTGTACTAATGCTGCAAGTACTACTATGGTTGAAAAATTGGGGTTAGAATGTATGAAGCATCCCAATCCTTATAAGTTGCAGTGGTTTAATGATAGTGGTGAGGTGAAAGTAACTAGCGAGTGAGGGTACCATTTTCAATAGGCTGGTACAAAGATGAAGTTGATTGTGATGTAGTTCTTATGCAAGCTGGACATACGTTGTTGGGCAGACCGTGGCAATATGATCAGAGAGAGCAACATGATGGGTTTTTTAATAGGTACACATTTACCTATGAAGGAAAATAGGTCACTCTTGTTCCATTATCACCCCTAGAAGTGTATGAAGATCAAAGAAAGATGATTGAGACAGAGAGGCAAGTTAGGGCTACCAATTCAAAAATTAAGAGGAGTTTGAGAGAACATGATAAGGTGAGTGAGAGTGAAAAGTAAATGGGAAAAGAGGCCAGAAAAGAAACAAAACAAATAAATGGCCCATTGATGAGAGAAAATAAGAAAGAAGGGAGAGAAAAACAAACTTTTTATGCAAGAGCGAGAGAGGTTAATTTTGCAATGTCTATTGGGCAGCCATTATTGCTCATTAGATACAAAGAAACTTTGTTTGCTAATACTAATGTTTCTCTTGATAGTTTGCCTTCTAGTTTTGTGTCTTTGCTGCAGGATTTTCAGGATGTGTTTCCAAATGAATTACCTAGTGGATTGCCACCGTTAAGAGGTATGAGCATCAAATAGACTTCGTGCCTGGTTCTACCATCCCAAATACACCAGCTTACCTGAGTAATCCCATGGAAATGAAAGAGATGCAAAAGCAAGTAGATGAGTTACTGGAGAAAGGGCTGATTAGAGAGAGTTTGAGTCCGTGTGCTGTTCCTGTGTTGTTGGTTCCAAAGAAGGATGGCAAGTGGAGAATGTGTGTTGATTGTAGGGCTATAAATAAGATCACAGTGAAGTATCGGCATCCTATACCACGACTTGATGACATGGTGGATGAGCTGCATGGTGCCAGGTATTTTTCTAAAATTGATCTTATGAGTAGATATCATCAAATTCGTATGAAACCTGGTGATGAATGGAAAACAGCATTTTAAACTAAATATGATTTATATGAGTGGTTAGTAATGCCTTTTGGGTTATCTAATGCACCTAGTACTTTTATGAGACTAATGAACCATGTTTTGAGAGCTTATTTGGGCAAATTTGTTGTGGTCTATTTTGATGATATTTTGATTTATAGTAAGACTTTGGATGACCATGTTGAGCATGCTAGGCTAGTTTTGGAAGTATTGAGAAATGAAAACTTATATGCCAAGCTTAAGAAATGCAATTTTGCATAGATAGGCTTGTGTTTCTTGGTTTTGTTGTGAGTGAGCAGGGCGTTGAAGTAGATGAAGAGAAAGTGAAAGCTATAAAGGAGTGGCCTACTCCAAAGAGTGTGACGGTTGTGAGGAGCTTTCATGGATTGGCTAGTTTCTATAGGAGGTTCATGAAAGACTTTTTGACTATTGCAGCACCGTTAACTAGCATAATCAAAAAGGAAGTTGGGTTCCAATGGGGAGAGGAGCAACAAAAAGCCTTCAACTGCCTGAAAGGGAAGTTGACATCTGCTCCTATTTTATCATTACCTAATTTTGAGAGTACATTTGAGATTGAGTGTGATGCTTCTGGTGTAGGTATTGGAGCTGTGTTGATGCAAGAGAAGAAGCTCATAGCCTATTTTAGCGAGAAACTTAATGGTGCACAATTGAACTATTCCACTTATGATAAGGAGTTGTATGCCTTGGTGAGAACATTGGACATGTGGCAGCACTACCTCCTTCCAAAGGAGTTCGTGATACATACGGATCATGAGTCCCTCAAACACTTGAAGGGACAAGGTAAGTTGAACAAGAGGCATGGTAAGTGGATAGAATTTATAGAACAATTCCCTTATGTTGTTAAATACAAGCAAGGAAAGGATAATATAGTGGCTGATGCATTGTCTAGAAGATATACATTACTATCTGTGTTGAGTTCTAAATTGCTTGGTTTTGAGTATGTTAAGGACTTATATGTAGGTGATGTTGATTTTGGCAATGTGTATGTTGCATGTGAACATGCTTTTAATTCATTTTATAGGCATGATGGATACTTGTTTAAGGGAAATAAATTATGTGTGCCTAAATGTTCCATGCGTGATTTGCTTGTGTTAGAATCTCATTGTGGGGGATTGATGGGACATTTTGGGGTAGCTAAGACTTATGATATCTTGTTTGAGCATTTTTATTGGCCGTCTATGCGTAAGGATGTTGAGAGATTGTGTTCTGCTTGTATTTCTTATAGACAGGCGAAATCTAATTCTATGCCTCATGGTCTATATATGCCTTTACCTGTACCTAGTTCACCTTGGATTGATATTAGTATGGATTTTGTGCTTGGATGCCTAGAACTAGAAAAGGTAGGAATAGCATTTTTGTAGTTGTTGACAGGTTTAGTAAGATGGCACATTTTATTCCTTATCATAAAGCTGATGATGCGATTGTTGTAGCTAATTTGTTCTTTAGAGAAGTGGTTCAACTACATGGGGTGCCTAGGACTATTGTGTCTGATAGAGATACTAAGTTTTTATCCCATTTTTGGAGAGTTTTGTGGGGTAGATTAGGAACTAAGCTTTTGTTTTCTACTACTTGTCATCCCCAAAAAGATGTGCAAACAGAGGTAGTTAATCGTACACTTGGTACATTGTTGAGAGCTATAGTGGGAAAGAATTTGGCTGCTTAGGAAGATTGTTTACCTTTTATTGAGTTTTCTTATAATCGTTCTATTCATTCTTCTGCAGGTTATTCGCCATTTGAGCTTGTTTATGGTTTTAACCCATCAACTGTACTTGATCTTATTCCTTTACCTTCACATGAGCTTGTTAGTTTAGATGGAGACAGGAAAGCAGAATTGGTGAAGGCTATGCATGAGAAAGCTCGAGTTAATATAGAGAAAAAGAACAAGTCATATGTTGATAGAACGAATAGAGGACGCAAGAAGATAGTGTTTGCCCCTGGAAGAAGATAGTGTTTGCTCCTGGGGATTGGGTTTAGGTACACTTCCGAAAGGAGAGGTTTCCAAATCAAAGGAAGAATAAGCTTGATGCACGTGGTGATGGTCTATTTCAAGTGTTAGCAAAGATCAATGATTATGCATACAAGATAGACTTGCCTGGTGAGTATAGTGTTAGTGCTACTTTTAATGTGTCTGATTTATCTCCTTATGATGATGCAGATTTGAGGACAAATCTTTTTGAAGAGGGGGAGAATGATACGAATCAGCCACGAGGCAAGGATCCATTGGTGATTCCAAATGGGCCATTGACTAGGAGTAGAGCTAAGAAGTTTGGAGCAGCTATGGGATTGCATATTCAAGATAAAATTTCAAAGGAAGTGATTGAAATGGCAATGAAAAAGTGCACAATAGAGCTTGAAGAAGGCACACCAAAGCTGATTATGATGCTTAGTGTGAATATGGAAGCTAAAGGCTAGATAAAGAGGTCCAACGTGCAAGAAAGGTCCATGGGGGTTCATATACAGCCTTGGGAAGTAATTTAAGGCCTATGGACAACCTAAATAGTTTGCGGCGTGTTCTTATTTTGAAGGGATTTAGTTTGGCCTAATTTTGGCATCTTTTTAGCACATGGGATGTGTGATCCCCTATTTAGTTATTTCAGAATATTAGTTTGTTTCCATACTTTGTATTTTCCTTAGTGGGTTAGGATTTTGACTTTGTAGCTTTCCTTTTCCCATTAGAATTAGGGATTCGAATTTTATTGGCCTTTTAGTATAAATAGGGCATTATTTTCTTGTAAGCACACTTTTTTTTGAAAAATTATATTCTCAATTTTCTTATTGAAAATTTCGGCCATCATAGAACAAGAGTGGATTCTCTTTTTCTTCTGATTGCATCAAGAATTAGAATTACTTATCAATTTCGATTGTGGCGTTCTTCTAATTTGAGCTTCCTAAATCCTTTCGTTATAAGTGTTCGTGCCTTGCTAAGTAATTGGGTGCTTTAGAAGGTGGTTTTTCCTTCATTCTTGGTTTTCTTCTATCAATCGTGCATTGGGGTTTGAGGCCTTCATTGCCATAGGGTTCCGCGTCATCTACAATAGCATGCAATAAAGTCCCCAAAGTTCTATTCACCACTTCAGTTTGTCTATCAGTTTGTGGATAACAAGTAGTAGAAAATAATAAATTAGTATCCAAAATTCCCCACAAAACTCTCCAAAAGTGGCTCAAGAATTTAACATCACGGTCAGAGACTATTGTCCTAGGCATACCATGCAAACGCTCAACATCTCTAAAGAATAAATTAGCTATATTTATTGCATCATCAGTTTTATGACAAGCTATGAAATGTGCCATTTTGCTAAATCTATCCACAACAACAAATATGTTCTCTCTAACTTTCTTTATCCTAGTTAAGCCTATCACAAAATCCATAGAAATGCCAACCCATGGTTCATTAGGAATAGGTAGAGGTGTATACAATCCATGAGGCATAGTGATGCGGAACCCCAAGATTATAAAGAATCTGAAACCCCAACACACAAATTCAGTATATCAAGAAACCTAGCTGGTTGTTTATCCTACTAAACCCCTAATTGACATGGAACTAGAAACTTAGATAATTAGACAGAAATAAAGAAGAACTAGAAAGAATGCCACAAGTGTTGCCTTGATAAGTTGATTCGAATTCTTGATGCAACAAGAAGAAGAGAACCCTCTCTTGATGAAATTCGGCCAAGCCAAAATAATTGAATAATATGATCACCAAAAAAAACTTCTGTCTTACAACCCTAAATGAGATATAAATAGCTAAACCCTAATTAGGGTTATTAAGTAGCGTTTGGTTGGCTAATCAAATTTTAAGAACTAATAAAGTAAACAAAGTTCTTATTTAACACAAAACAATAAGGTCCCTTACTTTTTAAATAAGCATAACTAGTGGGCCTTAATATATATTAAATAATAGGCCTATATACTTGAATTAAATTTATGGGCTGCTTCTCCACTATATCCTTAGCGTTAAAGGTCTGTCCACCAAACATTTCTTCCATGAATCTCCTTACAAAGCCTTGGAAGGTAGCTTTGAGCTTCTTGGCATGCAATCTTTGTTCACATCAATCCCTCCCTCCTCAAAAAGATTTATCCTCGAATCTACATCCATATCAAAAAGAGAAAGATCAGAAACATTAAAGGTTGCAGAAACTTGATACCCACCAGGCAAGTCAATTTTATAAGCATTGTCATTAATATTTTCTAGCACTTGGAAAGGACCATTGCCTCTTGGATCCAAATTTTATTTTCTCATATTGGGAATCCTTTCCTTCCTTAAAAGCACCCATACCCCATCACCAGGTTCAAAAGTAACAACTTTGCTCCCTCGATTGGCCTGACGTGCATAATGTTTATTCTTGTTCTTAATGTGTTGTCTAGCCTGCTCATGTATAGTCTTGACCAACTCAACCTTCCTCTATTCATCTAGGTTAGTAATCTCATGTAATGGCAGAGGCATTAAATCCATAGGAGTAAGAGCATTAAACTCATACACAATTTCAAAAGGTGAGAATCTAGTGGAAGAATGCAAACTATGATTGTAAGCAAATTCAACTAATGGAAGACACTCTTCCCATGTTCTCAAATTCTTACCTACCACAACTCGCAATAAAAGTCCCTAAAGTCTTATTCACCATTTCAGTTTGTCCATCAATTTATGGATAACAAGTAGTAGAAAATAATAACTTAGTACCCAATTTTTCCCATAAAACTATCCAAAAGTGGCTCAAGAATTTAACATCACAATCAGAGACTATTGTCCTAGGTATACCATGCAAATGCACAACATCTCTAAGAAAAAATTAGCTATATTTATTGCATCATCTGTTTTATGACAAGTTATGAAACGTGTCATTTTGTTAAATCTATCCACAACAACAAATATGTTGTCTCTACCTTTAATTGTCCTAGGTAAACCTATCACAAAATCCATAGAAATTCAACCCAAGGCTCATTAGGAATAGGTAGAGGTGTATACAATCCATGAGACATAGATTTGGACTTAGCTTGCCTATATGCAATACCTTTAGAACAAATTCTTTCAACATTCCTATGCATGTGTGGCCAATAAAAATGCTCAGAAAGTATATTTAAAGTCTTATGCACACCAAAATGACCCATCAATCCACCACTATGTGATTCACGCACAAGTAATTCCCTTAATGAACATGCAGGTACACATAATCGATTCCCACAAAATAAAAATCCATCATGCTTATAAAATCTTTGAAAAGCAGCATGTTCACAAGCAACATAGACATTACCAAAATTAGAATCTGTTGCATACATATTTTGAGTAGCTCAAATCCTAACATCTTAGAACTAAGTTTAGTGATTAAAACATACCTCCTTGATAATGCACCAGCAACAACATTATCTTTACCTTGCTTGTAGTGGATCACGTAAGAAAATGTCTTAATGAATTCAACCCATTTTGCATGCCTCTTATTCTGCTTCCCTTGCCCTTTCAAGTGCTTAAGTGACTCATTGTCTGTATGGATCACAAATTCTTTTGGAAGCAAGTAATGTTGCCACACGTCTAGTCTCTCACTAGGGCATATAACTCCTTGTCATAGGTAGAGTACTTCAATTGAGCTCCATTCAATGTCTCACTGAAATATGCTATGGGACATTTTTCTTGCATTAACATAACACCTATACCAATCCCAGAAGCACCACATTCAAGTTCAAAAGTTTTATCAAAGTTAGGAGCAGAACACAACCTATCTTTTAAAGTATTAAAAGCCCCATTTTGTTCATCCCCCCACTTAAAACGAACATTTTTTTTAATTATTTCAGTCAAAGGAGTTTTAATGGATGAGAAATCTTTCACAAATCTTCTATAAAAAATAGATAACCCATGAAAACTCCTTACCTCAAACATACTCTTAGGCATAGGCCATTCTTGAATAGCTTTTACCTTTTTAGCACCTAGATCTCAACCCCTTTAGCACTCACAACAAAACCCAAGAAAACAAGTTTATCAATATAAAAAGTACACTTCTTCAAATTAGCATACAACTTCTCTTTCCTTAGAACCTCTAGAATAATCATAACATGCATGATATGCTCTTCTAGAGACTTGCTGTATATGAGAATGTCATCAAAATATACAACAACAAATTTTCTAAGAAAATTATGCAAAATATGGTTCATTAGCCTCATAAATGTGCTAGTGCATTAGTCAAACCAAAAGGCATAACCATCCATTCATATAAACCATATTTTGTTTTAAATGCAATTTTACACTCATCACCTAGTTTCATCTTAATTTGATGATATCCACTTTTAAAATCTATTTTAGTGAAAATACATGTACCATATAACTCATCTAACATGTCATCTAATCTAGGAATGGGATGGCGATACTTTACAATGATTTTGTTGACTACACGACAATCCACACACTTCCTCCATGTTCCATCTTTCTTGGGTACCAACAAAACTGGTACAGAACATGGGCTAAGGCTCTCTCTCACATGCCCCTTCTCTAACAATTCATCTACTTGCCTTTGAAGTTCCTTTGTCTCCTCTGGGTTACTTCTATAGGCTAGTCTATTTGGGATTACTACTTCAGGTATAAAATCAATCTGATGCTCAATACCCCTTAAGGGAGGGAGTCCCTTTGGCATCTCTTTAGGAAAGACTTCATCAAATTCTTGTAACAAAGAAGCAAAACCACTAGGCAAATTTGGGTTAAGGTCAGTCATAATTAATAAACTCTCCTTAAACCTTATTGCTATGAGTGATCTTCTGCCAATATAAGCACTCTTAAGATCTCTCTTTTACAAAGAAACTCTGCTTCTTTTCACTCTTATTTTCTCTCCTCTTACTGTTCTCTCCTGTACATCTCTCTTTCCTTACCTCACTTGTGCAGTCACTCCCTATTGTGCCACATAATTGTTTCTTTTCTGTCTTAGCCTCATGTCCCTCCATTCTTTTAGTTAACTCACTACCCGAATCCCTATTTGAAGTATTCATCATATTAATCTATTCTTGATATACTTCCTTTGGAGATAAAGGTGCTAAAGTGAAAATCTTCTCCTTCAAACTAAAAGAATACCTATTCTTATACCCATCATGTGTGACTTTCCTATCAAACTGCCAAGGCCTACCCAATAATAAATGTCCAGCTTGCATGGATACTACATCACACAACACTTCATCAACATATTTTTCAATAGAAAATGGCACCACAACTTGTTTTGCTACTTTTACTTCATCACTATCATTTAGCCACTGTAGCCTATATATGGTTTAGGGTGTTTTCACACTTCAACCTAACTTATCAACTAAGGTTATACTAGCCACATTTGCACAGCTGTCTCCATCTATAATCATGCTGCAAACTTTCCCTCCTACCAAACACCTAGTGTGAAAGATGTTTTCCCTCTGTTCTATGCTCTCTTCCTTAACCTGAACATTAAGTGCACCCCTAACTACCAAAGATTCACCACAAACAGCGTACTCAACCTCAACATCACTATAATCCTCCAAACTAGGCATAGAATCACAATCAAATTTGGATTCAGATTCAATTTCTCCATTGTCCCTCATAAGCATAGTCTTTTTATTAGGAAATTGTGAAGAAATATGTCCATTACCCAAATATTTAAAACACTTAATATTTCTTTGCCTATTAGAAGAATTAGGAAAATCAATTGTACCTTTATTTGTGGAAGAGACTCCTTTGCTCTTTTCAAAGCTTGCACCTTTCACCTTGGAACTTAAGTCTTTATCCTTAGACTTCTCATCTTTAGTCTTCTCATCTTTTTTTGGTCACCTTAAGGTCCATGTTGGGATGTAATTGGAGGAACTCCTTGCTGCCCCCTTTTGCTTGAGTTGTCTCTCCACCTTTATGGCCATGTTAACCATCTCCTCAAGCTCTATATAGTCATGTAGCTCTACCATATTTGCAATATCACTGTTTAGACCTCCCAAGAATCGAGCCATGGTAGCTTCTCTATCCTATTCAATATTTGCTTGAATCATTGCCATCTTCATGTCTTTGTGATAATCTTCTACTGACATAGACCCTTGAGTGAGTCTCTGCAATTTTTAATGTAGCTCACGATATGATGAGGAAACTATAAGCAAGCTTGATGAATCTACACAAGGCAACAAATATGTTGATCATATCATTATACCAAGTGGACCAATCACAAGATCACAATCAAAGAAACTCCAGCATGTGTTCCAACACTTTCATTCAAAGGTGAATTAATGAAGAGCGAGATCAACTTGTACTGAATATGAAGAATCATGAAGGGAAAGTCAGAAACTCACCAAAAAGCATGAAGAATCTGTCCATAAATATGTTGGTGGGCATTAGCACGAATTTACAATATAATATTGATGTAGTTTAGTGCTAGTGCGACTAGACACATGTGAACCAACACCAAAAAGCATATAGAATTTGCCCATCAATATTATCAGAATTATGGGCCCTAAGATAGAATATAATATTAATGTGGATGAATAATTGACGCGAAACCTTAGCAACGATGGCAGCAAACCCAACGTATAACAATGGTAGAGAACTCCTTGAAACTTGATAATCACCTCCTAAGGAACCCAACGCCTATAAAGAGACGCGAACTCACTATGATTGAAGGATTTAGTTGGTAAGAAGAAGGAAAAATGCCACAACTCTCGTTGATAAGTAAACCTAATTCTTGATGCAAAGAAAGAATTAAAGAATCCACTCTAATCTCTCTCACACGAAAATTCACAAGAAGAACTTGTAGAAGAATTCAAAAATTTCTTTTAATAATAATGGTCTACCCAATTCGGCCTAATAGTGCCCTTAAATATGGGTTACGAAATTCCTAATTGGATATGGAAAATTAAGACTAAAATATTCTAGAAGGATCCTAGGCTTGTATGGGAAAAAACTTCCAAAACCCCAACAAGAATAGGATTTGACAAAGTCAAAACAACTTAACTAATTAAAATAAAAGGATGGGGACCACAAAATAACAAAAATATCCCCTCTAACTAACTATGAAGATTCGGCCAAGGGGTGCAACAAATTCCCTTGGAATTCGGCCAACTTGCATCCATGAATGTGCATGCATGTGCATGGAAATAAGATTGACCAAGCTTTGACTCTTCCTTGGTAGTTTTGGCCTAGGCTTAAAAATAGCCTTCAAAGGCTCCTTCTTGGCTTCCATTGCATGCTTCTAGAACCATGATATATTTAGGCCTTCCTTGCAGCTCCATCTCCATCTTCTTGAATGATAATTCTTGAAGCTCTTTAGAAATCTCTTCTTGAATATGCAAAGCCATGCTAGCTTGATATCTCTTTGCCTTGCTCCTAGTGATTGGTCCACTTGTTAGCTTCAAGGGGTCCTTTCTTGCATCATTCTCCCCCTCTTCAAAAAGATTTGTCCTCAAATCGGCATCATCAAAAGGAGAAAGATCACTTACATTGAAAGTAGCACTAACATTATACGTACCTGGTAAGTCGATCTTGTAGGCATTGTCATTAATCTTCTCCAGCACTTGGAATGGGCCATCTCCTCTAGCTTGCAACTTGTTCTTCCTTTGGTTAGGAAACCTCTCTTTTCAAAAATGCACCCAAACCTAATCTCCTACTTGAAATTTCATCTCACGTCTCCCTCTATTTACAGAATCAGCATATCTCTTGTTCCTTTTCTCAATATTCGCCCTTGCTTTCTCGTGCATCTCTTTCACCAATTTAGCTTTCTTCTCACCATCTAAACTAACAAGCTCATGAGAAGGTAAAGAAATAAGATCCAAAACTGTTAGTGGGTTAAAACCATAAACAAGCTCAAAAGGTGAATATCCTGTAGAAGAATGAATAGCACGATTATAAGCAAACTCAATAAATGGCAAACAATCTTCCCAAGAACTCAAATTTTTACCCACTAAATCTCTCAACATGGTACCTAAAGTTCTATTTACTACTTCTATTTGTCCATCCGTTTGAGGATGACAAGTGGTGGAAAATAACAACTTGGTACCTAACTTTCCCCAAAGCACACGCCAAAAGTGAGACAAAAACTTGGTGTCCCTATCAGAACTATGGATTTTGGTATCCCATGAATTCGAAACACCTCCCTAAAGAAGAGTTCGGCCACTAAACTGGCATCATCACTCTTATGACATGGGATAAAGTGTGCCATCTTACTAAACCTATCAACAACCACAAATATGCTATCTCTCCCCTCTTAGTCCTTGGTAATCCTAAAACAAAGTCCATACTAATGTCCATCCAAGGAGAACTAGGAACGGGTAATGGCATATACAAACCATGAGGCATAGACTTAGACTTAGCTTGCCTACAAGCCAAACAAGCCTTACAAATCCGAATTACATCCCTTTTCATATTCGGCCAATAAAAGTGTTCATTCAGCGTGTCTAAAGTCTTATCAACTCCAAAATGCCCCATCAAACCCCCACAATGTGATTCTAATACTAGCAAATCTCTCATAGAACATCTAGGCATGCATAATTTCGAACCCTTAAACAAAAACCCATCATGTCTATAGAAAGAATTAAAAGCACCATGCTCAGAAGCATCATAAACATTGCCAAAATCAGAATCACCAACATATAAGTCCTTTATACAATCAAATCCAAGCAATTTAGTACTCAAAACATTAAGTAAATGATGCGGAACCCATGGATCAAATATTACATCTAGAACCCCACATACACATCTAGCATAGAATCTTAGAACTCAAAAACAAATCCTCCCTACCAAACCCACAACTAACCTGTAATTGAGAACTTGGGTGATTGGGATGAAGAAATGAATTGATTAAAACGCCACAAGTGAGACTTGATAAGTTAGAACCAATTCTTCATGCAACAAGAATAAGAAGAAAACCTCTCAAACTTGAAAACACAAAAATTACATTCAACAATTCTGGAAATTCGTAGTCAACCCTATTAAGTTCTTTTCCCCATCCTTATATAGTTGGAAAAGAAGAACTAATGGCTTAAAGTCTAGGTTTACATGTATCTAGTCACAATAGCATTAATTGTTCATCCACCTCAATAATATACTCTAAATTACTGCCCATAATTCTGACAACATTGATGGGCAGATTGTACATTCATTTTGGTGTTGGTTCACATGTGTCTAGTCACACTAACACTAAACCATATCAATATTATATTCCAAATTCGTGCTAATGCCCATCACCATACTTATGGGCAGATTCTTCATGCTTGTTGGTGAGTTTCTAACTTCCTCTTCATGGTCCATCATATTCACTACAAGTTGGTCTCCCTCTTCATTAATCCACCTTTGTATGAAGTGCTGGAACACATGCTGGAATTTCTTTGATTGTGATCTTGTGATTGGTCCACTTGGCATAATGATATCATCAACATATTTGCTGCCATTACATTCATCAAGCTTGCTTATAGTTTCCTCATCATTCCCTCCTTGCTCAAAAAGATTTGTCCTCAAATCTGAGCCTACATCAAAAGGAGAAAGATCACTAACATTGAAAGTTGCAGAAACATTATACTCACCTGGTAGATCAATTTTGTAGGCATTGTCATTGATCCGTTCTAAAACTTGGAATGGGCCATCTCCCCTTGCATCCAACTTGGATTTCCTTTGTTTAGGAAATCTTTCCTTCCTCATATGAACCCATACCCAATCACCAGGTTGGAAAATCACATGTTTCCTTCTTCTATTTGCATTATGGGCAACTGATTCATATTTCTTCTCAAGATGAGCTCGTGCCTTTTCATGTATCTGCTTAACCAACTCAGCTTTCTTTTCACCATCTAAGTTAGTTATTTCATTTAATGGCAAAGGAAACAAATCAAGTGGTGTAAGTGGATTAAAACCATAAACAATTTCAAATGGTGAATAACCAGTAGAAGAATGTATGCTTCTATTATATGCAAACTCCACTAATGGCAAACAATCTTCCCAAGTTTTCAAATTCTTACCCACAACAGCACGTAACAAAGATCCTAAAGTCCTATTTACCACTTCTGTTTGTCCATCAGTTTGTGGATGACAAGTTGTAGAGAACAACAATTTAGTACCTAACTTATTCCATAAAACACGCCAAAAATGACTTAAGAACTTCACATCTCTATCACTTACAATTGTTTTAGGAATGCCATGCAACCGAACTACTTCCCCAAAGAACAAATTTGCAATATTTGTTGCATCATCAGTTTTGTGACATGCAATGAAATGAGCCATTTTGCTGAATCTATCAACAACAACAAATATGCTATCTTTTCCTTTTCTAGTCCTAGGCAGCCCCAAAACAAAGTCCATAGATATGTCCATCCAAGGTGCATTAGGAATAGGTAAAGGAGTATACAGCCCATGAGGTAAAGACTTAGATTTTGCTTGTTTACATGCAATACACTTGGCACAAATTCTTTCAACATCCTTTCTCATGTTTGGCCAATAGAAATGTTCATGCAGAATGTCTAAAGTCTTAAATATCCCAAAATGTCCCATGAGTCCTCCACTATGTGCCTCACGCACAAGCAATTCCCTTAATGAGCAACTAGGCATGCATAATCTTCCATCCTTAAATAAGTACCCATCATGCCTATAAAACTTCTGAAATGCAGAATGCTCACATGCTTTATAAACATTTGCAAAGTCAACATCATTGGCATACATATCCTTAATTTGCTCAAAGCCTAATAACTTAGAACTAAGAGTTGAGATTAAGGAATACCTTCTTGAAAGTGCATCTGCTACTACATTGTCTTTGCCACGCTTATACTTTATCACATATGGAAATGGCTCAATGAACTCTATCCACTTTCCATGCCTTCGGTTCAGCTTGGTTTGCCCCTTTAGATGCTTTAATGATTCATGATCTGTATGAATAACAAACTCTTTAGGCAATAAGTAATGTTGCCACACTTGTAAAGCTCTTACCAAAGCATACAGCTCCTTGTCATAAGTGGAATAATTTAATTGTGCACCATGAAGCTTCTCACTAAAATATGCAATTGGTTTCCCTTCTTGCATCAAAACAGCACCTATGCCCACACCTGAAGCATCACACTCTAATTCGAAGGTCTTATCAAAATCTGGTAAAGCAAGAATTGGAGCAGTAGTTAACCTTTCTTTCAACAAATTGAATGCCATTTCATGAATTTTAGTCCAATTAAACTTTACATCCTTTTTTACCAATTCATTTAATGGTGCAGCAATGGAACTAAAATCTTTAACAAACCTTCTATAGAAACTAGCCAAACCATGAAAACTTCTTACCTCACTCACGGTTTTAGGTGCTGGCCAATCTCTTATTGCCTTTACCTTTTCATCATCAACCTCAATTCCTTGTGAACTAACCATAAAACCTAAGAATATGATTTTATCACTACAAAACATGCACTTTTTCAAGTTGGCATATAATTCTTCCTTTCTCAAAACATCAAGAATAACCCTAATATGTTCTACATGCTCATCTACTGATTTGCTATAAATGAGTATGTCATCAAAATATACAACAACAAATTTACCAAGATATGCACGCAGAACATGGTTCATTAATCTCATGAATGTACTAGGTGCATTAGATAAACCAAATGGCATAACTAACCACTCATAAAGACCATATTTTGTTTTGAATGCAGTTTTCCACTCATCTCCTTCTTTCATCCTAATTTGATGGTAACCACTTTTCAAATCAATCTTAGTAAAAATGCAAGAACCACTCAACTCATCAAGCATATCATCAAGTCTAGGAATTGGATGTCTATACTTCACCGTGATTTTATTGATTGCTCGGCAGTCCACACACATTCTCCATGATCCATCTTTCTTTGGGACTAATAACACCGGAACAGCACATGGGCTAAGACTTTCACGCACATGTCCCTTTGCTAGCAACTCCTCCACTTGCCTTTGAAGTTCCTTGGTTTCCTCCGGATTACTTCTATAAGCTGGTCGATTAGGAATTGTTGAGCCCGGAATGAAGTCAATTTATGCTCAATCCCTCTTAAAGGTGGTAATCCTTTGGGTACATCTTCTGGAAAAACATCTCCAAATTCCTGTAAAAGAGAACTAACACAACTAGGCAAAGGGTTATCAAGGTTAGATGTAGAAATCAAGGTCTCTTTGTACCTAAGTACAATCAGACTTCTTTTCTCACAAAAAGCACTCCTTAACTCCTTTTCTTTTGCATAGAAACACTCTCTTTTATTTTCTCTCCCTTTCTCTTTTTCTCTCACCAATGGGCCATTTTTATCATTCTTTTTCTCACACTTGGCCTCTTGTACTCCCTTTTTATTTGTTTTACCCTCACCACCAGAATTCTTTTCAAATGATCTCAAAATATTTACTTGATCTTCATACACTTGTTTAGGTGACAATAGAGCAAGAGTGAAATTTAAACCATTTAGGCTGAAAGAATAATGATTCTTAAAGCCATCATGCAAAGCTCTTCTATCAAACTGCCATGGACGACCAAGAAGGATATGGCTAGCATGCATAGGCACAACATCACAGCAAACTTCATCTTTGTATCTCCCAATTGCAAAAGAAAACAGAACCTGCTTTGTTACCCTCACCTCTCCACTATCATTCAACCATTGCAGCTTGTAAGGACTAGGATGTTTTGTGCATGCTAACCCTAATTTATCCACAAAATCAGTACTAGCAACATTTGCACAACTACCCCCATCAATGATCATGCTGCACACTTTTCCATTCACAATGCAACGAGTATGGAAAATGTTCTCTCTTTGATTACTTTCTTCATCTTTAATTTGCATGTTTAAAGCTCTTCTAATAACCAAAGATTCACCATGGGCTGGATATTCAATAATATGTTCAATTTCTTCTAATGGTGGCATGCTATCATTATCATCATCACTTTCATGTTCACTAGCACTATCAATTTCACCATTATCTCGTATCAACATGATTTTCTTATTTGGACATTGAGATGCTATATGCCCTACTCCTAAACACCTAAAGCATTTAATGGTACTATGCTTTTGATTAGAGTTAGATGTTTTAGAGTTACCTTTAGGGTCTTCTAGAACTTGTTTTTCCTTTCCTTTCCAGGCAGCCTCCTTCCCTTTAGGATTATCATCTTTCTTTGGCCATTTTGAAGTGAAACTAGAGCTGGAATTAGAAAATCCCTTTGCTGCTCCCTTGAGTTTCAGTTGCTTCTCCACTTTCATGGCCATGTGTACCATATCTTCAAGCTCCACATAATGATGTAATTCAATTATGTTAGCTATCTCTCTATTCAGCCCACTCAAAAATCGAGCCATAGTGATTTCTGGATCCTCCTCTATATTAGTTCTACTCATGATCATCTCCATCTCTTTATGGTAATCCTCCACTGACATGGATCCTTGAGTTAACCGCTGTAATTTTTGGTGAAGCTCCCTATAGTAGTAAGATGGTACAAATCTCTTTCTCATCACAGTTTTCATTTCAGCCCAAGTAGTGATAGTTCTTTCTCCATTTCTCCTCTTGGAAATCATCAATTGATCCCTCCAAATTAGTGCATAATCTGTGAATTCAACTGCTGCAATCTTCACTTTCTTCATTTCACTATAATTATGACAATCAAACACCAACTCAACTTTTCTTTCCCATTCAAGGTAAGCTTCAGCATCATTTCTCCCCTTGAATGATGGTATCTTCATTTTTATGGAAGATATGTTACTGTCCCTTTGTTGAGGTCTTCTTTGAGCAATTGATTCCTCACTTTCTTCATCATCTTCCCTCTCTATCTCATCATCATTCATCATGTTTCCTCTCCCTCTATTCTGCCCCCTTCGATTAGTATCATTCCGCTACCTTTGCATTATGCTGTCTACATCACCTCTCATGTTGTTTATGGTCAAATCAAACCTTTCAAATCTCCTTTGCATTGCCTCTAACATGAAGGCTATGTCATTTATGGTCATATCACGTTTTTCACTTCCAGAATTTGACATGGTGCAAGAAGAACCTACAAGAAAATGTTAGTAAAGAAAATTTCCTCACCTCACTCCCTTACGTGTTTCACTCAAGATCAGATTGTCACTCCTCTTGTATTTCACTCAAACCTTGTTCCTTTTTACCTCTCAATTCTTCTTTTATCAAGTTGAATTTCAGAATTGAATCCACTTAAATCAAGTAAAACAAGTTTTGTTTTAAAGACTCTACAAGGAACCTAATGAACAAAATGAATTCTGCAATTCTAGAAGAAATTTAATTTTAGACAACAAGAACTGAAAGTTAACACAAGAAGCAAAAGTATTTGTGTTAATCAAACCAAAGTAACTATGATTGAGAATTAGCTACTTAATGCATACAAGAAACAAGAGGTATATGAAAGAATGAAACTAAGAATACAAAGAAAAACAATTCTGGATCCTAAAAAAAACAGAATTCAAATCACTCCAATGAGTAATCTGAATATGCAACCTAAATCTATTCCCAATGCAAGAAAGGCTCTAAATATCAGATTTTAAATGCTAAATGGATGCATAATGAGGAGCTGATGTAATTTGATCAAATATAATAAGGTAGCAAGCTGTTAATGGTATAAATATGCAAAAAATCTCAAACACTTGTGAAGAAAAATTCTGGGCAGAAACAGATACGTTTTTTTTTTCTTTTATGTTGAGGAAGTTGAATCTGATTCTCTTTTCTTTTTCTTTTTTGTTTTTCTTTTGATCTTTTCCTCTCTTTTTTTCTTTTGAACTTTCAGTAAACAAGGATAGAAATTGAAAAATTAAACAAAAGTTCACAGATTTGAAGAATAAGAACAAGGTGCAACAAGAACAGAAAATGAAGAAATATAGAAACTGAATCTGATTCGTTTTTTTTTTCTTTGGATAATTAAAACATAAAAGATACCTAGAGATTTATCTTCAAGCCAAAGCTCTGATACCAAATGATGCGGAACCCATGGATCAAATATTACATCTAGAACCCCACATACACATCTAGCATAGAATCTTAGAACTCAAAAACAAATCCTCCCTACCAAACCCACAACTAACCTGTAATTGAGAACTTGGGTGATTGGGATGAAGAAATGAATTGATTAAAACGCCACAAGTGAGACTTGATAAGTTAGAACCAATTCTTCATGCAACAAGAATAAGAAGAAAACCTCTCAAACTTGAAAACACAAAAATTACATTCAACAATTCTGGAAATTCGTAGTCAACCCTATTAAGTTCTTTTCCCCATCCTTATATAGTTGGAAAAGAAGAACTAATGGCTTAAAGTCTAGGTTTACATGTATCTAGTCACAATAGCATTAATTGTTCATCCACCTCAATAATATACTCTAAATTACTGCCCATAATTCTGACAACATTGATGGGCAGATTGTACATTCATTTTGGTGTTGGTTCACATGTGTCTAGTCACACTAACACTAAACCATATCAATATTATATTCCAAATTCGTGCTAATGCCCATCACCATACTTATGGGCAGATTCTTCATGCTTGTTGGTGAGTTTCTGACTTCCTCTTCATGGTCCATCATATTCACTACAAGTTGGTCTCCCTCTTCATTAATCCACCTTTGTATGAAGTGCTGGAACACATGCTGGAATTTCTTTGATTGTGATCTTGTGATTGGTCCACTTGGCATAATGATATCATCAACATATTTGCTGCCATTACATTCATCAAGCTTGCTTATAGTTTCCTCATCAGTAAAGCATACCTCCTTGAAAGTGCATTTGCCACTACATTGTCTTTACCTTGCTTGTATTTGATCACATAAGGAAACTTCTCAATCTTCACAACCCATTTTGCATGTCTTTTATTCAACTTGCCTTGCCCTCTCAAATGCTTCAATGATTCATGGTCTGAATGGATCACGAATTCCTTGGGCAGCAAATAATGCTCCCATACTTCCAGTGCTCTCACCAAAGCATATAGCTCCTTGTCATAAGTTGAATAATTCAGCTTTGCTCCATTAAGCTTTTCACTAAAGTATGCAATGGGCTTCTTCTCTTGCATCAAAACAGCTCCAATACCTACACCAGAAGCATCACATTCAATTTCAAAAGTAGAATCAAAGTTAGGTAAGGCTAAAATGGGTGTAGTAGAAAGCTTCTCTTTCAAAGCATCAAATGCTTCTTGTTGCTCCTTGCCCCAAACGAATCCCACTTCTTTCTTAATTATGCTAGTCAAGGGGGCTGCCAATGTAGAGAAATTAGGGACAAATCTCCTATAGAAGCTTGCCAATCCGTGAAAACTCCTCACTTCTGTCACACTTGAAGGATTCAGCCACTTTTGGATAGCTTTCACCTTCTCTTGATCAACTTCAATTCCCTACATACTTACAACAAAACCAAGAAAAACAACCCTATCTAGACAAAAAGAACACTTCTTAAGCTTAGCATAAAGGTTTTGCTCCCTAAGGATTTCAAGCACTTTCCTAACATGTTCAACATGTTCTTCCTCAGTTTTGCTATAAATCAGAATATCATCAAAGTAAACTACCACAAACTTACCTAAATAAGCTCTCAAAACATGGTTCATTAATCTCATGAAAGTACTAGGTGCATTAGATAAACCAAAAGGCATAACTAACCATTCATACAAACCATATTTTGTTTTGAAGGTAGTCTTCCATTCATCTCCCGGCTTCATGCGAATTTGATGATAACCACTCATAAGATTAGTCTTTGTGAAATATCTCGCCCCATGCAATTCGTCCAACATGTCATCAAGTCTAGGAATGGGATGTCTATACTTCACAGTAATCTTGTTCACAGCCCTACAATCAACACACATCCTCCAAGAACCATCTTTCTTGGGTACTAATAAGACTGGAACGGCACAAGGACTAAGGCTCTCGTGAACCAAGCCTTTCTCCAAAAGCTCTTCAACTTGTCTTTGCATATCTTTTGTCTCCATAAGATTGCTCCTATATGCTGGCCGGTTTGGAATTGCAGAACCTGGTATGAAGTCAATTTGATGTTCAATCCCTCCTAATGGCGGCAAATCACTAGGAAGGTCTTCAGGAAACACATCCTTAAAATCCTGCAACAAAGACAAAAAACCAGAAGGTAAAGAATCAAGAGATTCTTCACTGTCAGCAAGTAACGATTCTTTATACATAATAATGAGTACATGCTTCCCTACATCTATCTCTCTTGCTCTTGCATAAAAAGTATATTTTGCTTTTTCTCCTTGCTTCTCTCACCAATGGGCCATTTATTTGTTTGCTTACTTTCTTTTGACTCTCGGCCTCTTTTCCCTTTCTGCACTCACTCACTTTATTATTTTCTCTCTCCCTACCCTTAGAATTACCCTTGGGTGTTGAAGAAACATCATTGGCAGAATTAGAACCCCCTTGGTTCATGTTGGCCGAAACTTCTTTCTCCCTCTCCAGCATCCTCTTTTGATCTTCATACACCTCTTGAGGTGATAATGGTGCTAGAACAACCTTCTTTCCTTCATAAGTAAAGGTATACTTGTTAGAAAAGACATCATGTTGTGCCCTTCTATCATGCTGCCATGGTCTTCCTAATAGAAAATGTCCAGCTTGCATTGGCACTACATCACACAAAACCTCATCTTTATACCACCCAATGGAGAATGGTACCTTGACTTGCTTCAACACTTTACTTCCCCAGCATCATTGAACCATTGCAACTTGTAAGGATTGGGATGTTTAAAACAAGCTAACCCCAATTTATCCACCATTGTAGTACTAGCAGCATTGGTACAACTTCCACCATCAACGATAAGTGTACAAACCTTACCATTCACCAAACACCTAGAGTGGAAAAGATTCTCCCTTTGATCCAAGCCTTCTTCCTTGACTTGAATATTCAAAGCTCTTCTAGTAACAAGCATCTCTCCATGTTCAGCATTCAAGACTTGATTCTCCCAAGCCTCTTCATCATATTTGGCCCTATCACCACATTCGGCCTCCTCTTCTTCTTCATGTTCAGATTCTGATTCAATTTCCCCTTCATGGGTAGCAATCATCACCCTCTTATTCGGACATTGAGAAGCAATGTGTCCACTTCCCAAACACTTGTAGCATTTAATTTCCCTACTTGGAATAGGTCTAGAAGGTGTTTCCTTGGCTGTTTTTGCATCCCCATCATTCGGCTTCTTGAAATTAGGATTGTAGGAAGAATTCTTTTGGAAAGAACCCTTGTAATCCCCTTTGTAGGAACCTCCACTCGAACTTGAACCCTTGAAGTTTGAAAATTTTCCACTAGCTTTAGAGTAGCCAGTTTTCAAAATAGCTTTATTCTTCAATCTTCTCTCTGTCTTCATGGCCTTTTGAACTAACTCTTCCATTGTGTTGAATTCATACATCTCCAATTCATTGGCTATGTTCAAATTCAATCCCCCAAGAAATTGTGACATGTTCTTGTCTTCATCTTCATCAATGTTTGCCCTAGCCATGATCATCTCCATCTCTTTGTGGTACTCTTCCACACTTCTTCCACCTTGAACTAGTCTTGCTAGTCGATTGTACAAATCTCGAATGTAGTGAGATGGTACAAATCGGCTTCTCATTAGTTCTTTCAAGGTTGACCATTCAAGAATAGGCCTCATACCTTTCCCTCTTCTATTAGCTTTCAATTGATCCCACCAAAAGGTAGCATACCCTTTGAACTCTACGGCTGCCAAAACTGATTTCTTCTCTTCGGTGTAGTTATGGCATTCGAAAATCTGCTCAACTTTCCTCTCCCATTCTATGAACTCTTCTGCATTGTTCTTCCCTTCAAAGGAAGGAATCTTCATCTTGATGGAAGTAAGGTCACCATCAGTGGTAGGTTGATTTCCACCTTCATCTTCATCTTCTACCCTTTCGTCTGCTTCTAGGGCTTCAAGATTTCCTTGCCCTTCTCTCCTAAGCACTCTTCTAGCTCACATTATGGGATTTGGATGTGTGGCTGGCTGCCCTTGTTGCACTTGCTGAATTTGTTGCACTTGTTGCATTTGTTGTGCTTGCCGTGCTGCATTCTCTTGCAATCTAGTATCATCATCTCCATTCGACCAACCATTGCTGCCAAAGTCTCATTAAGCCTAGCCAAGCTTTTGGCCATAGCTCCTTCTTTGCTAGTATCTTCTCCTTTTCCAGCCATGTTAACAAACAAACAAACTCAAAGAAACAAGATTAGTAATAATCGAAATTCACTCAAGTGTTTAGAATTATCTCATTTTTCTTGTCTTCCTTGATTGCACTTCAGAACCAAGCTCACCAACCAACAATTGTCAAGTCGTTCAAGAAACTAGAACCTAAATCCTAGAACTAGATAGAAAACAAGACAAGTATCCGGAGGCGATGCAAGGTAATTTGCACTACACGATATAAAACTAAGTATCAACACAAGCAAATGATACTTAGCAATGTAATGGAATTAAAAGCTAGATAAAGAAATCAGAAACAATGAAGCCAATAAACAAGACCAATTTGGATATAATGAATCAAAAACAACCCACACTTGGCAAGCTGCTTTATGGACCTAATCAATTCTACTCAAAATGCTAGCTTCTAGACTCTAATTCCCACCTATAATACTCAAATAAAATGAATATTAAGGTCTGATTTTTGAATTCCAAAAGCCCCTCAAAAGGTGAAATTTTTCACCCTAAAAATTTTATTACTTCTAACCCACCTAGATATGATCTTTAGCACCCAAATAGCAAGAATATCAAACAATTTTTGTTGAAGTGGTTTTGTACTTTTTTTTTTTTGCTTTCTATCACTATCCCCTTGATTCGGAACTTAATTTACTCACAAGAACCTTTCAAAATCTGGACTTAATTCGCAACACAAAATTCACCCACAAAACAAATTGAGGGAATACCCAACAACACAAAACAATTTTCGAATTTCAATCAGATTAACTCCCTAGGTTTCGAATCCAATTCAGATGCAAGTCCTAGGTTTCAAAATTCGATCAAACTCCTTTTCCTAGGTTTTGAATTATTCTTTGAACAATCTTCAGGCTTTTCGAATTTTGATATATGAATCTTTTTCGAAAATTAAAGACTAGACTCTCTAAGAACCCTAAAACGCAGAAATTTAAAAGACCTAAATTAACAAACCCTAGAAAGACAAAGTAGATAAAAATTACCTTGTAGCACGGCTCTGATACAAATGACGCAGACCCTTAGCAATGATGACAGCAAACCCAACGTATAACAATAGTAGAGAACTCCTTGAAACTTGATAATCACCTCCTAAGGAACCCAACGCCTATAAAGAGATGTGAACTCACTATGATTGAAGGATTTAGTTGGTAAGAAGAAGGAAAAATGCCACAACTCTCGTTGATAAGTAAACCTAATTCTTGATGCAAAGAAAGAATTAAAGAATCCCCTCTAATCTCTCTCACATGAAAATTCACAAGAAGAACTGTAGAAGAATTCGAAATTTTCTTTTAATAATAATGGTCTCCCCAATTCGGCATAATAGTGCCCTTAAATAAGGGTTACAAAATTTCTAATTGCATATGGAAAATTAAGACTAAAACATTCTAGATGGATCCTAGGCTTGTATGGGAAAACACTTCCAAAAACCCAACAAGAATAGGATTTGACAAAGTCAAAACAACTTAACTAATTAAAATAAAAGGATGGGGACCACAAAATAACAAAAATATCCCCTCTAACTAACTATGAAGATTTGGCCAAGGGGTGCAACAAACTCCCTTGGAATTCGGCCAACTTGCATCCATGAATGTGCATGCATGTGCATGAAAATAAGATTGACCAAGCTTTGACTCTTCCTTGGTAGTTTCGGCCTAGGCTTAAAAATAGCCTTAAAAGGCTCCTTCTTGGCTTCCATTGCATGCTTCTAGAACCATGATATATTTAGGCCTTCCTTGCAGCTCCATCTCCATCTTCTTGAATAATAATTCTTGAAGCTCTTTGGAAATCTCTTCTTGAATATGCAAAGCCATGCTAGCTTGATATCTCTTTGCCTTGCTCCTAGTGATTAGTCCACTTGCTAGCTTCAAGGGGTCCTTTTTTGCATCAATAATTAATGCTAGTGTGACTAGATACAAGTGAGCCTAGATTCCTAAGCCATTAATTCTTCATTTCCAGCTATATAGAGAGGAATGGAAAGGACTAAAGGGGCATATATGACTAAAGGGGCATATACGAATTTTTAGATTATGTTGATTGTAATTTATGTGTTTTCAAGTTTGAGAGGTTTTATTCTTATTGCATGAAGAATTGGTTCTAACTTATCAAGTCTAACTTGTGACATTTTAAATCAATTTATTTACCTTATCCCAATCACCCAAGTTCTCAATTATAGGTTAGTTGTCGGTTTGGTAGGGAGGATTTATTTTTGAGTTCTAAGATTCTCTGCTATGTGTATATATGGGGTTCTAGATGTAATATTTGATCCATGGGTTTCGTATCATTTGGTATCAGAGCTTTGGCTTGAAGATAAATCTCTATGTATCTTTTATGTTTTAATTATCTCATCTACTTTCTTGTTCTTTTTTATCATCTAAGTCACCTCATTTTTCTATTTTTATTGCACATTGTTCTTGTTCTTTAGATTATGTGTTCTGATCTTATCATTTTCTATTCTTGTTTACTAAAAGTTTAAAAGACAAAAAAAAAAGACTAAAAGATCAAAAGAAAAAAAAACCAGATTCAGTTTCTAAGACTCTTTATTTTCTATTCTTGTTGCACCTTGTTCTTATTCTTCAAATCTCTATTTTTATCTTTTCATTTGCTATTCTTGTTTACTAAAAGTTAAAAAAAGAAGGAAAAGATCAAAAGGAAAAAAAAGAAAAAAAAGAATCAGATTCAACTTCCTCAACTTACATAAAAAGAAAAAAAAAACTATACCTATTTTTGTCCAGTATTTTTCCACACAAGTGTATAAGAGTTTTTGCTTATTTATGCCATTAACATTTCTCTATCTTGTTGATACGGAACCTCCAAGAATAAGCCTGAGAACCCCTTGATTTCGAACCCCCACAGCATTAACTTGAGAACCTCTAGTCGAATTCGATACAACCCCCAAGGATTAGGTTAGATTTCATATTACCTTGAATTGATCAAAGATCTAAGATTTCAAAACAAGTCAGTTCCTAAATCCCAGATTCGAAACACTCCACAAGAAAGTTGATCAAACTACTTGAATGTTTCTGAAGCATGTATTCAAGCAAGAACACAAAGATAAAAGCAATTCGGCTTTAGGTTAATTAATTCGTTCAAAACTTCAAAACTCCAAAACTAAGATGGCTTACAACCCTAAATGAGATATAAATAGCTAAACCCTAATTAGGGTTATTAAGTAGCGTTTGGCTTTCTAATCAAATTTTAAGAAATAATAAAGTAATCAAAGTCCTAATTTAATACCAAACAAACAGGGCCCTTACTTTTTAAATGAGCATAACTAGTGGGCCTTAATACATATTAAAATAACAAGTTCAGCTAATTATTTAACTATAAATAAGCCCAACTAGTGACTTGAGCCAAATATGCTCCAATTTGCATCCTTGATCAGCCATATCGTGCACCTTCAGCTCCTCTTCAACAAAATGTTGCATGTAGCCTTGTGACGTCTCTATCACTTGTTATACTTGATCAAATTGCATCAGTTCCTCATTATGCATTGATTTAGCATTTAAAATATGATATTTAGAGCATAGCTTACATTGGGAATAGATCTAGGTTGCATATTCAGATTGCTCATTTGGGTGATTTGAATTCTATTTTTTTCAATATCCAGAATTATTTTCTTTGTACTCTTAGTTTCATTCTTTCATATACCTCTTGTTTCTTGTTTGCATTAAGTAGCTAATTCTCAATCATAGTTACCTTGGTTTGATTAACACAAATACTCCTTGCCTCTAGTGTTAACTTTAGTTCTTGTTTATTTAAATTGAATTACTTCAAGAATTGTTGAATTCATTTGTTCATTAGGTTCCTTGTAGAGTCTTTAAAATAACACTTGTTTTACTTGATTTAAGTGGATCCAGTTTTGAAATTCAACTTGATAAAAGAAGAATTGAGGGGTAAAAAGGCCAAGAATTTGAGATTATAAAAAAAAGCAGAAAAGGGACCGAGATTTGAGTGAAATACAAGAGTGACAATTTGATCTTGAGTGAAACACGTAAGGGGGTGTGGTGAGAAAATTTTTCTTTACTAACATTTTCTCGTAGGTTCTTATACTATGACAAATTCTGGAGGTGAAAAACATGATATGACCATGAATGGCATAGCCTTCATGTTAGAGGCAATGCAAAGGAAAGTTGAAAGGTTTGATTTTGATACAAACCAGATATGGCAGCTTTGTGCCATTGAAGAAAAGCAATCTTACATCATCCAAATAGATTTAAAAGGAGTTCAAAAGCTCTTTTATGAGGCTGAAATACACTTGGGGCGTGCTACACTTCATATGGAGCAGATTTGGTGCAATTCAAGCAATATGGGCTTTGTGGAGCTTGATACAGCTTATAGGCCAAAGCTACACAAAGGGAAGCCTAAAGTGAAGATCAAAGTATGGAAATCACGTCCAAACACGTGGGCATGCTTTCTTGGGCTTGTTCAGCAAGTTTTTTGGCATGTTTAGCAAGTTTTTAAGGCTGAACATGGCTGCACATGTTGGGCTTGTTTTTCCAATACATTAGGCCTTTTTTTGGACTTAATTAAGGCATGTTTAATATGGGCCCAAGGAAGTTACGAATTTCAGCAAGTGGAAGGCATCTTTTTGTCACATGGAATGTGGTCCCCTCATTCCTTAGTTAGTTAGGATATTATTTTATTTTCCATATCTTTTAGGATTTGATATTATTTAGTCTTTCCAAATCTATTTTGGATTTGTTTTATTAGATTTGGATAGGATTTAGATTACTTATCTGATTTAGATTCAGATTTACTTTATATTTTCCTTAGTGGATTAGGATTACTTTATATTTTCCTTATTGGATTAGGATTACTTTATATTTTCCTTATTGGATTAGGATTACTTTATGTTTTCCTTATGCAATTAGGAATGTTTTTCCTTATGCAATTAGGAATGTTTTCCTTATGCAATTAGGAATGTTTTCCTTATGCAATTAGGAATGATTTAGTCTTAATTTTCCATATGCAATTAGGAATTTTGTAACCCTTATTTAAGGGCACTATTAGACCAAATTTGACATACAACAATTAATAAAAAATTTTCGAATTCTTCTACAAGTTCTTCTTGTGAATTTTCGTGTGAGAGAGATTAGAGTGGATTCTTTAATTCTTTCTTTGCATCAAGAATTAGGTTTACTTATCAACAAGAGTTGTGGCGTTTTCCTTCTTCTTACCAACTAAATCCTTCAATCATAGTGAGTTCGCGTCTCTTTATAGGCGTTGGGTTCCTTAGGAGGTGATTATCAAGTTTCAAGGAGTTCTTTACCATTGTTATACGTTGGGTTTGCTGCCATCGTTGCTAAGGGTCCGCGTCATTTGGTATCAGAGCCTTGCTACAAGGTAATTTTTATCTACTTTGTCTTTCTAGGGCTTGTTTAATTGTTCCATTAGGGTTATTTTATTCAAATTTATTTTTTCCTTTCCTTCTCTATTCAATTTTCGTTTTTGGCATTCAAGAGTCAGTTTTAGTTCGTTTTAGTATTCAGAATAGTTTATTCAATTCATTTTTTTCACTTTCCCATCCATTTAAGTATTCCGTTTGTTAAGTCGTTGGTGTTCTAGTAGTCAGAATTTAGTTTGTTTTGTGTCTATTGGGTCTTGTTCAATTTGGTTGTGTTTTTCCCTTCAAATTCATCTCGTGTAAGCCTTTTCTTGGGGTTGATTGTTTCTTTCCTTCAAATCGTTTTATCTGGCCATTCTTGGGCTGTTTCTTTTGTGTTTGTTTAGTGATTTTCAAATTCTACATATAAAAAAAAATGTCAACAACAATTGAGATTGAGATGGATGAAGAGGAAGCCAAAGAAAAATATCATCTACAATATCTCGATGGTAAGATTCGATTTCTTGAAGAGCTTATTGAAAGGTGGTATCAAAAGTTAGGAGGTGCACGAAGGTACACAAGGGAATATTCATATTGTGAAAAGGAGATTGCTTCATTAGAGGAAGAACTTTCAGTTTTCTATGCAAAGGAGAAAAACTTTCTTATTCATTGTAAGAGACGACAAGAAGAAAGGAAATCTAAGAGGATGAAACTAGAATATAAGAAACTGAGACAACAATTGGAAGATATGTGTAAGCATACTTCTAAACTATGTGAAGCAATAAGTGTGGTTTCAAAAATTCCTACCATTAAGGTGAAAAAGGAGAGTGCAACCATGGAGGATTCCAATGTTGAACTAAAAAAAGAGGATGAATTGGAAGAGTTGCATGAAGAGGATGTTTGTGAAGTAGAGGATGTAGTGCCATTACTTGATGAAGTAAGGAGTGAAGTTACTGAGATTCCCATAATTGAATTTAAAGAAGAGTTTGTGAAAAATGGAGATCTTCTTGGAGATGTGGATGAGAATTCACCTATTTATGATGATTATGGTTGTGATGATGATGATTGCGATGAAATTGTTCAAAATATGGTTGAAGAGGTAGACAAAGAATATGGAGCTGATTTAGAAGTTCAAGAAGAGGATGGTTCAGTTCCATGTGAGCTGTCTTTAACTAACGGAGCTTTTCCTAGTTTTTTTGACAATGTGCAGGTTGATGTTCTAGAAGAAACATTCAAACTATTTTCATCAACTCAAGAGGAGGTTTTTGAAGATCAATTGGTGCCTAAAGTTTCCATTCCAGATCTGAACATGAGCAAGATTCGAGGACGAATCTTTTCAAAAGAAAGGGAGAATGATACAAACCAGATATGGCAGCTTTGTGCCATTGAAGAAAAGCAATCTTACATCATCCAAATAGATTTAAAAGGAGTTCAAAAGCTCTTTTATGAGGCTGAAATACACTTGGGGCGTGCTACACTTCATATGGAGCAGATTTGGTACAATTCAAGCAATATGGGCTTTGTGGAGCTTGATACAGCTTATAGGCCAAAGCTACACAAAGGGAAGCCTAAAGTGAAGATCAAAGTATGGAAATCACGTCCAAACACATGGGCATGCTTTCTTGGGCTTGTTCAGCAAGTTTTTTGGCATGTTTAGCAAGTTTTTAAGGCTGAACATGGCTGCACATGTTGGGCTTGTTTTTCCAATACATTAGGCCTTTTTTTGGACTTAATTAAGGCATGTTTAATATGGGCCCAAGGAAGTTACGAATTTCAGCAAGTGGAAGGCATCTTTTTGTCACATGGGATGTGGTCCCCTCATTCCTTAGTTAGTTAGGATATTATTTTATTTTCCATATCTTTTAGGATTTGATATTATTTAGTCTTTCCAAATCTATTTTGGATTTGTTTTATTAGATTTGGATAGGATTTAGATTACTTATCTGATTTAGATTCAGATTTACTTTATATTTTCCTTAGTGGATTAGAATTACTTTATATTTTCCTTATTGGATTAGGATTACTTTATGTTTTCCTTATGCAATTAGGAATGTTTTAGTCTTAATTTTCCATATGCAATTAGGAATTTTGTAACCCTTATTTAAGGGCACTATTAGGCCAAATCACGTCCAAACACATGGGCATGCTTTCTTGGGCTTGTTCAGCAAGTTTTTTGGCATGTTTAGCAAGTTTTTAAGGCTGAAAATGGCTGCACATGTTGGGCTTGTTTTTCCAATATATTAGGCCTTTTTTTGGACTTAATTAAGGCATGTTTAATATGGGCCCAAGGAAGTTACGAATTTCAGCAAGTGGAAGGCATCTTTTTGTCACATGGGATGTGGTCCCCTCATTCCTTAGTTAGTTAGGATATTATTTTATTTTCCATATCTTTTAGGATTTGATATTATTTAGTCTTTCCAAATCTATTTTGGATTTGTTTTATTAGATTTGGATAGGATTTAGATTACTTATCTGATTTAGATTCAGATTTACTTTATATTTTCCTTAGTGGATTAGGATTACTTTATATTTTCCTTATTGGATTAGGATTACTTTATATTTTCCTTATTGGATTAGGATTACTTTATGTTTTCCTTATGCAATTAGGAATGTTTTTCCTTATGCAATTAGGAATGTTTTCCTTATGCAATTAGGAATGTTTTAGTCTTAATTTTCCATATGCAATTAGGAATTTTGTAACCCTTATTTAAGGGCACTATTAGACCAAATTTGACATACAACAATTAATAAAAATTTTCGAATTCTTCTACAAGTTCTTCTTGTGAATTTTCGTGTGAGAGAGATTAGAGTGGATTCTTTAATTCTTTCTTTGCATCAAGAATTAGGTTTACTTATCAACAAGAGTTGTGGCATTTTCCTTCTTCTTACCAACTAAATCCTTCAATCATAGTGAGTTCGCGTCTCTTTATAGGCGTTGGGTTCCTTAGGAGGTGATTATCAAGTTTCAAGGAGTTCTTTACCATTGTTATACGTTGGGTTTGCTACCATCGTTGCTAAGGGTCCGCGTCAGATTTGGTCATAAACAACATGAGAGGTGATTAGACAGCATAATGTAAAGGCAGCAAAATAATACTAATCAAAGGGGGCAGAATGGAGGGAGAGGAAACATGATGAATGATGATGGGGTAGAAAGGGATGATGATGAAGAAAGTGAGGAATCAATTGCCCAAAGAAGACCTCAACAAAGGGACATGATAGAGACGTCACAAGGCTACATGCAACATTTAGTTGAAGAGGAGCTAAAGGTGCACGATATGGCTGATCAAGGATGCAAATTGGAGCATATTTGTCTCAAGTCACTAGTTAGGCTTATTTATAGTTAAATAATTAGCTGAACTTGTTATTTTAATATGTATTAAGGCCCACTAGTTACACTCATTTAAAAAGTAAGGGACCTGTTTGTTTGATATTAAATTAGGACTTTGATTACTTTATTATTTCTTAAAATTTGATTAGAAAGCCAAACGCTACTTAATAACCCTAATTAGGGTTTAGCTATTTATATCTCATTTAGGGTTGTAAGCCATCTTAGTTTTGAAGTTTTGAAGTTTTGAACAAATTAATTAACCTAAAGCCGAATTGCTTTTATCTTTGTGTTCTTGCTTGAATACATGCTTCAGAAACATTCAACTAGTTTGATCAACTTTCTTGTGGAGTGTTTTGAATCTGGGATTTAGGAACTGACTTGTTTCGAAATCTTGGATCTTTGATCAATTCAAGGTAATCTGAAATCTAACCTAATCCTTGGGGGTTGTACCGAATTTGACTAGGGGTTTTCAAGTTAATGCTGTGGGGGTTCGAAATCAAGGGGTTCTCAGGCTTATTCTTGGAGGTTCCGTATCAGGACAGCAACATATCTTCTATAAAAATGAAGATACCATCATTCAAAGGGAGAAATGACGCTGAAGCTTACCTTGAATGAGAAAGAAAAGTTGAGTTGGTGTTTGATTGTTATAATTATAGTGAAATGAAGAAAGTTAGACTTGCAGCAATTGAATTCACAGATTATGCACTAGTTTGGTGGGATCAATTAATGATTTTCAAGAGGAGAAATGGAGAAAGAACCATCACTACTTGGGCTGAAATGAAAACTGTGATGAGAAAGAGATTTGTACCATCTTACTACCATAGGAAGCTTCACCAAAGATTGCAGCAGTTAACTCAAGGATCCATGTCAGTGGAGGATTACCGTAAAGAAATGGAGATGATCATGAGTAGAACTAATATAGAGGAGGATTCAGAAATCACTATGACTCAATTTTTGAGTGGGCTGAATAGGGAGATTGCCATCACAGTTGAATTAAATCATTATGTGGAGCTTGAAGATATGGTACACATGGCCATGAAAGTGAAGAAGCAATTGAAACTAAAGGGAGCAGCAAAGGGAATTTCTAATTTCAGATCTAGTTTCACTTTAAAGTGGCCAAAGAAAGATAACAATTCTCAAGGGAAGGATGTTGCCTGGAAAGAAAAGGAAAAGTAAGTTCTTGCTGACCCTAAAGGTAACACTAAAACATCTAACTCTAATCAAAAGCATAGTACCATTAAATGCTTTAGGTGTTTAGGAGTAGGGCATATAGCATCTCAATGTCCAAATAAGAAAATCATACTGATAAGAGATAATGGTAAAATTGATAGTGCTAGTGAACATGAAAGTGATGATGATGATAATGATAGCATGCCACCATTAGAGGAAATTGAACATATCATTGAGTATCCTGCACATGGTGAATCTTTGGTTATTAGAAGAGCCTTAAAAATGCAAATTAAAGATGAAGAAAGTAATCAAAGAGAGAACATTTTCCATACTCGCTGCATTGTGAATGGAAAAATGTGTAGCATGATCATTGATGGGGGTAGTTGTGCAAATATTACTTGTACTGATTTTGTGGATAAATTAGGGTTAACATGCACAAAACATCCTAGTCCCTACAAGCTGCAATGGCTGAATGATTGTGATGTTGTGCCTATGCATGCTAGCCATATTCTTCTTGGTCGTCCATGGTAGTTTGATAGAAAGGCTTTGCATGATGGCTTTAAGAATCATTATTCTTTTCACTCTTGCTCCATTGTCACCTAAACAAGTGTATGAAGATCAGGTGAAGATATTGAGATCACTTGGAATGAATTTTGGTGGTGAGGGTAAAATAAATAAAAATGGGATAAAAGAAGCCAAGAGTGAGAAAAAAGATTGATAAAAATGGCCCATTGGTGAGAGAAGAAGAGAAAGGGAGAGAAAATAAAAGAGAGTGTTTCTATGCAAAAGAAAGAGAGCTAAGGAGTACTTTTCATGAGAAAAGAAGTCTGATTATAGTTAGGTAGAAAGAGACCTTGATTTCTACATATAACCTTGATAATCCTTTGCCTAGTTGTATTATTTCTCTTTTACAAGAATTTGGAGATGTCTTTCCAAAAGATGTGCCTAAAGGTTTACCACCTTTAAGAGGGATTGAGCATCAAATTAACTTCATTCTAAGCTCAACAATTCCTAACCAACCAGCTTATAGAAGCAATTCGGAGGAAACCAAGGAGCTTCAAAGGCAAGTGGAGGAGTTGCTATCAAAAGGACATGTGCGTGAAAGTCTTAGTCCATGTGCTGTTCCGATTTTATTAGTTTTAAAGAAGGATGGATCATGGAGAATGTGTGTAGAGTGCCGAGCAATCAATAAAATCATGGTGAAGTATAGACATATAATTCCTAGACTTGATGATGTGCTTGATGAGTTGCTTGATGATGGTTCTTGCATTTTTACTAAGATTGATTTGAAAAGTGGTTATCATCAAATTATGATGAAAGAAGGAGATGAGTAGAAAACTGCTTTCAAAACAAAATATGGTCTTTATAAGTGGTTAATTATTCCACTTGGTTTATCTAATGCACCTAGTACATTTATGAGAATAATGAAACATGTTTTGCGAGCATATCTTGATAAATTTATTGTTGTGTATTTTGATGATAAACTCATTTATAGAAAATCAGTAGATGAGCATATAGAACATATTAGGACTGTTCTTGATGTTTTGAGAAAGGAAAAATTGTATGCCAACTTGAAAAAGTGCATGTTTTGTAGTGATAAAATCATATTCTTTGGTTTTATGGTCAATGCACAAGGAATTGAGGTTGATAATGAAAAGGTAAAGACAATAAGAGATTGGCCAGCTCCTAAAACCTTTGATAGAGACGTCACAAGGCTACATGCAACATTTTGTTGAAGAGGAGCTGAAGTGATGTGAGCCTACCTTGCTGGGATTTAATTCCTAAGGAAGCTAAAGCTACGGATCGTCTCCAAAACATAAGAACACCAACCAGCACCTTCAACCCAACACCAACTTGTGATGTAAAACTGAAACTATATGGCTGGAAACCAAAGATTCAAGACCCAACCCCAACTTGTGAAGGAAAAACCTTGAATATAAGTTAAGACCTAGCAAACTTGGTTATTTTTGCAAGGAATTCGTGCAAGTTCTAACCAGAACTCAAAAGAAGGCTAGAAACCTCTCAGAGCTCTCAAAAATGGAGAGAAAACTCAGAATATTCATTAAGTTCAAAATCTGCCATTACATATGTTTTTAAAGACTTAAAGAAAGCATAAAACAAGTGAAATGATGGAAAAATACAAATATAATAATGTGGTTACATAAAACAAATTGGGCAGCCATATAGCTTGTCTCCCACTAGCTTTTAAAAGGCATGGGCAGCCATATAGCTTGTCTCCCACTAGCTTTTAAAAGGCATCTTTGACTCCCAATGTGAATTTCAGCCACTCTTAATATATGGACATCCAATAGAACGTGAATGGTATGTATTTAGCTCCCAAAGGTATAATGATGGATGCCAATATGTATTCTAACTCCTTTGGGTCAATTGGCCTCTTGGGTAGATTGCAATTTGGACACATGCAACCAAACAGCTTCTTTGCTCTTATTTTCTTCAAGTCTTTAAAAACATATGTAATGGCAGATTTTGAACTTAATGAATATTCTGAGTTTTCTCTCCATTTTTGAGAGCTTTGAGAGGTTTCTAGCCTTCTTTTGAGTTCTGGTTAGAACTTGCACGAATTCCTTGCAAAAATAACCAAGTTTGCTAGGTCTTAACTTATATTCAAGGTTTTTCCTTCACAAGTTGGGGTTGGGTCTTGAATCTTTGGTTTCCAGCCATATAGTTTCAGTTTTACATCACAAGTTGGTGTTGGGTTGAAGGTGCTGGTTGGTGTTCTTATGTTTTGGAGACGATCCGTAGCTTTAGCTTCCTTAGGAATTAAATCCCAGCAAGGTAGGCTCACATCATTTGGTATCAGAGCTTAGGCTCTCCAAATCAGGTTTTTAGCATCATTCCTTCTTGTTTATGTCAAAAAAAAAATATTGTCTTCCTTTGAGTCATTTTTTTTGCCATTAGTTTAATTTCTACAAGCTGTATGCTTTCTTGTTTCTTTGAGTCCTTCTTCCTTAATGTTGTTGCTGGATTAATTTAAAAAAAAAAAAGAAAGAAAGAACAAAAAAAAAGAGAAAAAAAAATCAAAGAAAAAAAAAACAGCAACTAATCTCTAAAATTTGCTATTGGGTTAGAAACTGAAGTTGGGTTTGCACATAACCAAATCTTCTCAAATTTTATATGCTTGTTTCAGATGCTAAAATTAGCTTGGAAATAAAATTTTAAGTCAAAATTCGTCCATTTGCCTCGTTATCCATATATTGCAGCCAATTTAGCTAGTTTTGTGTCCAAAAGTGAACGTGTATGTAAACATGTCCAAATCCTTTCAAATTTTACAGGCATGTTTTAGATATTCAGCTAAGCCTACATATTAAATTTCATATCAAAATTCGTTCGTTTGCTTGGTTGTCCATATATTACAGCTAGTTAGCCATTTTGGGGTCCAGAATATAAACGTTTCATAAGAGACCTAAAAATTCGTTTTTTCTCTTCCATTTGGTCTCAATATATTATCATAAATCCAGTTTTGTCAAATTCTTCCCTTTGGTAATGTTTGTCTAAAATTTCAGTGTCTTTCGTCCTTAGGTTTCAAATATCATATATTCTGTTTTTTTTCAGCTTGTGTTACTCTTGTTCCATTCTTGAATGTGTTTTAAACCTTGCAATTTAGTTATTTAGTTGAGGAAATATTAAGTTCTTGCTAGAACTTGGAAGGGGCTGAAGTGAGTGGAAAAAGGCATAGAGTGGTGAGATTGTTAGAGGGTAAAAGCCAAAGTTTGAGTGAAATACAGATTGAGTGTTACCATATTAGAGTGAAACACGTGAGGGAGAGTGTGAGAGAATATTTCTAACATTTGTTTTGCAGCAATCAGTATGTCAACAAAACGAGATAGTGATCGAGAGAGCAACCAGCCCCAAGAGGAGCCAGAAGCTTCTTATGTTCTTAAGGCATTGCAATCTCAATTTCAAAGGATGAATGTGTTGTTTGTTGATATTAGAGAACAGATGGAAAAACACTCAAAGCAAATTGAAGAATTGCAGCAAGCAAGCTCTACAAATCAAAGGAATTTAGGAAGGGATGAACGAGATAATTTTCATAGGGAGCAAAACACAAATAGGGGGCAGAATAGAGGTAGGCGTGCTGGACTAAATGATTTGCCAGTTTTCAATGAATTGGAGGATGTAGATGAAGATAATCTTGATGATGATGATGGGCAGCAATCTGTTGCACTTGATGATGTTATTAGACCAAGATATATGAGAGGTAATATGGGTGGTAGAGGTGGTGGCAGAAATATTAGGCAAGAAACTGTGGAAAATGCAAGAGGGAGAGGGAGAGTAGACAGCAATGTTAATGGAATTAAAATGAAAATTCCATCATTCCAAGGCAAAGCAAATCCAGATGCATACTTGGAATGGGAGAGAAAGACTGAACTCATCTTTGATTGCCACAACTATAGTGAGCAAAAGAAGGTGACACTTGCTGTGGTAGAGTTTACTGATTATGCATTAGTTTGGTGGGATCAATTACTCACTAAACGAAGAAGAAATGGCATGAGAGGAGTGCAGACTTGGGATGAGCTGAAACAAGTCATGAGAGATAGATTTGTACCACAACACTACTATAGGGAGTTACATCAACGATTACAAGGGCTGGTACAAGGCAATAAAAGTGTGGAAGAATATTTTCAAGAGATGGAAATGGCTATGATACGAGCTAATATAGAAGAAGAAAGGGAAGCAACTATGGCACGGTTTCTACATGGGCTGAAAGATGAAATTGCCGACATAGTGGAGCTGCATCATTATGTGGAGCTTGATGACATGTTAAATATGGCAATCAAGGTAGAAAAACAACTCAAGAAGAAGAAAACAACCAGATCGGGAATGGGAATGAATTCTGCCAATAATGTTCCTTGGAAGCCAAATTGGAAGAAAGGGGAATCTAGTGAGAATAAATTTGTTTCAAAGGAGAAGAAAGAGGGGAACAAGGCTGGAGAAAAACCCATTGTGATTGATAAGGGTAAGGCACCAATGAACTCCAATGGAAGAACAAGAGACATCCAATGTTTTCGATGTTTAGGGAAAGGGCATTATGCTAGAGAATGTCCAAATAAAAGGGTGATGGTGGTGAGGCCGAGTGGTGATATTGAATCTGAAGATGATGAAGTTGTAGATGAAGATTCAGATGTTAACATTCCACCTTTGGATGAAGATAGTGATGTAGAGCATGCTGTGCATGGAAATGCTCTTGTTGTTATGCGTGCTTTAAATATACAGGTGAAGGAAGATGAAGGTGATGAACTACAAAGAGAAAATATTTTTCATACTAGATGTTTAGTCAAAGAAAAAGTTTGTACTATGATCATAGATGGTGGGAGTTGTGTTAATGTGGCTAGCACTCTACTAGTAGAGAAACTTGCATTTCCTACTACAAAACATCCTAATCCATACAGATTGCAGTGGTTGAATGATAGTGGAGAAGTTAAGGTGACCAAGCAAGTATTATTGTCATTTACCATTGGGAGGTATAAGGATGAAGTGTTGTGTGATGTAGTTCCCATGCATGCTAGTCATATCCTACTTGGGAGGCCATGGCAATATGATAGAAAAGCAACACATGATGGGTTTAAGAATAGGTATTCATTTGATTTTGAAGGCCGAAAGGTGACTCTTGCACCTTTAACACCTATGGAGGCTTTTGAAGACCAAAAGCGAGTACAAGCTGCCATGCAAGAGAAAATGCAAAGAGAGGTTGAAAAGAGGGAGAGAGAAAAGAAAGATCAAGAGGAAAAACAAAGAATAAAAACTGAGAGAGAAAAAGAAAAAGAGAAAAAGAAGAAATTACATAATAAAAATGAGAGTGGAGAGAAGAAAGTAAGTTTAGTTGATAGGGGGAAAGATGTGAGGCAAGCATACTTTTCTGATAGTATGATGCTCCTTCTGATATGTAAGGGAGTTTTTCTTAATGTAACTGACCTTGATCCATCTATTCCTAGTGTTGCTTTGACTTTGTTGCAGGAATTTGAAGATGTCTTTCCAAATGAGGTACCGAGTGGATTGCCACCCATTAGAGGAATAGAACATCAAATTGATTTCATTCCTGGAGCTGTAATTCCAAATCATCCAGCATATAGGACAAATCCTCAAGAGGTCAAGGAGTTGCAAAAACAGGTGGATGAGCTGCTTGCGAAAGGTCATGTTAGGGAGAGCATGAGTCCATGTGCTGTGCCGGTACTTCTAGTACCTAAAAAGGATGGATCAATGCGAATGTGTGTGGATTGTCGTGCTATCAATAAAATCACTGTAAAGTATAGACATCCAATTCCTAGGCTTGATGATATGCTTGATGAATTGCATGGTGCATGTATATTTTCAAAAATTGATCTTAAAAGTGGTTATCATCAAATAAGAATGAGATTAGGAGATGAATGGAAAACAGCTTTTAAGACTCAATATGGTTTGTATGAATGGTTAGTCATGCCTTTTGGACTAAGTAATGCACCTAGTACTTTCATGAGATTAATGAATCATGTCTTGCGTGCTTTTCTTGGAAAGTTTGTTGTTGTGTATTTTGATGATATCTTAGTGTATAGTCAAAGTTTAAATGATCATTTAATGCATTTAAGATGTGTGCTTGAAGTTCTTAGGAAAGAGAAATTGTATGCAAATTTAAAGAAATGTACATTCTGCATGGAAAAAGTCATTTTCTTAAGATTTGTAGTGAGTGGGAAAGGAATTGAGGTTGATGATGATAAGGTAAAAGCCATCAAAGAGTGGCCTACTCCAAAATCCGTGACTGATGTTAGGAGTTTTCATGGTCTTGCTAGTTTTTATAGGAGATTTGTTAGAGACTTTAGTACAATTGCAGCCCCATTAAATGAAATTGTGAAGAAAAATGTAGGGTTCAAATGGAATGAGGAACAGGAGCATGCATTTAGATTACTAAAAGAAAAATTATGTTCTGCACCATTACTTGCATTACCTGATTTTTCTAAGACTTTTGAAGTTGAATGTGATGCTTCCGGAGTGGGTATAGGTGCTGTTTTGATGCAGGAAAGAAGACCAATTGCATACTTTAGTGAGAAGCTAAGTGGAGCTCCTTTGAATTACTCTACTTATGACAAGGAGATGTATGCATTAGTGAGGGCGTTGGAGACGTGGCAGCATTATCTTTGGCCAAAGGAGTTTGTTATTCATAGTGATCATGAATCACTAAAATACTTGAAAGGACAAAGCAAGCTGAACAAACGCCATGCCAAATGGAGTGAATTTATTGAAGCGTTTCCATATGTGATTCAATATAAGCAAGGAAAAGAAAATGTTGTTGCTGATGCCTTATCTAGGAGGTATGCCCTAATCTCTATGCTTGATGCTAGACTTCTAGGATTTGAGCATATGAAAGAATTGTATAAGCATGACTCTGAATTTGCACAAATATATGCCTCTTGTGAAAATGCTGCCTTTAAAAAATTTTATAGGCATGATGGTTTCTTATTTAGAGAGAAACGACTTTGTGTTCCAAATAGCTCTATAAGAGGATTGCTTGTAAGAGAGTCACATGGGGGAGGTTTAATGGGACATTTTGGGGTGGCTAAAACATTAGAAATTCTGAATGAACATTTTTATTGGCCACATATGAGGAAAGATGTAGAGAAATTTTGTGCTAAATGCGTGACATGTATGAAAGCAAAGTCCAAAGTAAGACCACATGGTTTGTATATGCCTTTAAGTGTACCTAGTGAACCTTGGGTAGACTTATCTATGGACTTTATTTTGGGACTACCTAGGACAAAAAAGGGTCATGATAGTTTATTTGTTGTGGTTGATAGATTTTCTAAAATGGCACATTTCATTCCATGTCATAAAACTGATGATGCATGCCATATATCTGATTTGTTCTTTAGAGAAGTAGTGAGATTGCATGGTATTCCTAGGACCATAGTAAGTGATCGAGATGTAAAATTTTTGAGTCATTTTTGGAAAGTCCTATGGGGAAAGTTAGGTACAAAGCTTTGTTTCTCTACTACATGCCATCCGCAAACAGATGGGCAGACGGAAGTTGTTAATAGGACTGTGGGCACTCTTCTTCGTACCATGATTAAACAAAATTTGAAGACATGGGAGGAATGCATACCATTTATTGAATTTGCATATAATAGATCAATGCATTCATCCACTGGATTTTCACCCTTTGAGCTTGTCTATGGTTTTAATCCACTTACTCCATTAGATTTGTTGCCTCTTCCTACTAATGAGCTTACTAGTTTTGATGGTAAAAAGAAAGCTGAATTGGTGAAGCAAATGCATCAAAGGGCCAAGTAACAAATGAAGAAGATTAATGAGAATAGAGCAACCAAAGTAAACAAAGGAAGGAAAAAGATGGTGTTCCAGCCTGGTGATCTGGTATGGGTTCATTTGCGAAAAGAAAGGTTTCCTACACAAAGGAAATCAAAATTGCAGCCGAGAAGTGATGGACCATTTGAAGTACTCGAAAGGATTAATGATAATGCCTACAAGATTAATCTACCAGGTGAGTATGGTGTAAGTGCAACTTTTAATGTTTCTGATCTTGCTCCTTGCTATGCAGATGATGAAGATTCGAGGACGAATTCTTTTGAAGAGGGAGAGGATGATGAGGATCTGATTGCTAGCATACAACACCAAGGACCTGTTACTCGATCAATGGCTTGTATTGAGAACATATAGATGTTTGGAAACTAATCCTTGAAGTTTTCTTGCCATTGATCGAGTAACAGGTCCTTGGTGTTGTATGCTAGCAATCAGATCCTCATCATGAAGGTGCACGATATGGCTGATCAAGGATGCAAATTGGAGCATATTTGGCTCAAGTCACTAGTTGGGCTTATTTATAGTTTAGTAATTAGCTGAACTTGTTATTTTAATATGTATTAAGGCCCACTAGTTATGCTCATTTAAAAAGTAAGGGCCCTGTTTGTTTGGTATTAAATTAGGACTTTGATTACTTTATTATTTCTTAAATTTTGATTAGAAAGCCAAACGCTACTTAATAACCCTAATTAGGGTTTAGCTATTTATATCTCATTTAGGGTTGTAAGCCATCTTAGTTTTGGAGTTTTAGTTTTGGACGAATTTATTAATCTAAAGCCGAATTGCTTTTATCTTTGTGTTCTTGCTTGAATACATGCTTCAGAAACATTCAAGTAGTTTGATCAACTTTCTTGTGGAGTGTTTCGAATCTGGGATTTAGGAACTGACTTGTTTCAAAATCTTGGTTCTTTGATCAATTCAAGGTAATCTGAAATCTAACCTAATCCTTGGGGGTTGTACCGAATTCGACTAGGGGTTTTCAAGTTAATGCTATGGGGGTTCGAAATCAAGGGGTTCTCAGGCTTATTCTTGGAGGTTCCGTATCATTTGGTATCAGAGCCTACGCTCTAGATCAGGTTTTATCCCTTCCAATTCGTTTTCTTTTCTTCTTTTGTTATTTGCGTTTTTGTTGCTTTGTTTCAATTGTTCAATTCGTTCTCTTGTTTTCCTTGTTCCTCCGAATTGTTTTCTTTGTGGGTTATTTTCATTTTCATTTTCTTCACCTGCTATTTGCATTTTTGTTTCCTTTGTGGGTTACTTTCGTTTTCGTTTCTTCTCTTGTTAGTTTAGTTTTGTTTCTTTGTTATTGATCCTTGAATCGTTTTCGTTTTTCTTTCAAAGTCGAAAATTCAAAAAAAAAATTCCGTTAGGGTTCTAATTTAGTTTTCGTTTTGTGTTTAGAGTCTTATTTCAATTTCGAATTCAGATAGTGAGAGGGAGCAAAAAAAAAGAGTACAAAAGTGGTTCAAGAAATATTTTTTCATTTTCCTTGTTATTTAGGTGATAAGGGTCGAATCTGGATAGGTTAGAAGTAACCAAAATTTTGTCACGAAATTTTGACAAATTTGAGGGGCTGTTTTGATTCAAATTTCAGATTTTGGGATACTACACACGGAGGCTATTTGAGTTGTTTCATAAAGTGTGATTCACCTAAGAACATAAAAGAAATCAGCTTGAGAGGTGTGAGCTGAACCGTGAGTGATTTCATATATTGAGTGAAACACGAGAGACCAACCTTCATCTATTGAGTGTAAACACGTGAGGGAGTATTGTGAGGTCTTTTTATTTGTTTTGTGCTAACCTTTTATTGCAAGAAACATGTCTGGAAGAGATGTAGGTGTTCAGATTGATCCAACTCGATTGCGTGAGGCGCAACAAGCTGAATTTACACGTTTACACCGTGCTATGGATACCATAACAGAAAGATTGGAGAGCATGGATTTGAGGTTGCAGAGTGTTGAAAGAGCCACATTGGAGCGCAATGAGAGGCGAAGAGGTGGCAGAAATCAAATGCAGCAACATGAACATTTCTATAGGAGTATCATGCAGAGACTTCATGCTATCAAGGAAGGAAGTAAAAGTGTTGATGATTACTACAAAGAAAGGGAGAATTTGAAGGTTGAAGATAGCAATGAAGAAGAACTAATTTATGCAGAAGAGATTGTTAATGGTAGTGATTTGTTAATGTCATCCGAGGCTGTTTATGGTGATACTTCTTTTCAGGGTGATATTGAAGATCATACTTTAGAGATTATTGGTGAAGATTCATCACTAGAATCAAAAGAAGCTGCTACTTTTCAACAAGACATTCCAAAGTTGGAAACTTTTGAAGAAATATTGAAGGAAGAAATTGATATGCTTGGGTTAGAAGTACAACTAAAAGAAGAAGCAAGAAAAATAAAACTTTCTACTCCCACCATTCATGATTGCCTGTCTGTTGCAAACATGGAATTTATTTTGCCTAACAATGATTTTGATGTTTATGAAATAAAATTTCAGGTTCTTCAAATTGATGACATGCCACAAGTAATTGGAGTGAAATTACAAAGTTGCTTTTCTTTACTACTTCAGCATTTTAAAACTCGAGGATGAGTTTTCTCCAACAAAGGGGGAATGATAGAGACGTCACAAGGCTACATGCAACATTTTGTTGAAGAGGAGCTGAAGGTGCACGATATGGCTGATCAAGGATGCAAATTGGAGCATATTTGGCTCAAGTCACTAGTTGGGCTTATTTATAGTTTAATAATTAGCTGAACTTGTTATTTTAATATGTATTAAGGCCCACTAGTTATGCTCATTTAAAAAGTAAGGGCCCTGTTTGTTTGGTATTAAATTAAGACTTTGATTACTTTATTATTTCTTAAAATTTGATTAGAAAGCCAAACGCTACTTAATAACCCTAATTAGGGTTTAGCTATTTATATCTCATTTAGGGTTGTAAGCCATCTTAGTTTTGGAGTTTTAGTTTTGGACGAATTTATTAATCTAAAGCCGAATTGCTTTTATCTTTGTGTTCTTGCTTGAATACATGCTTCAGAAACATTCAAGTAGTTTGATCAACTTTCTTGTGGAGTGTTTCGAATCTGGGATTTAGGAACTGACTTGTTTCGAAATCTTGGATCTTTGATCAATTCAAGGTAATCTGAAATCTAACCTAATCCTTGGGGGTTGTACCGAATTCGACCAGGGGTTTTCAAGTTAATGCTGTGGGGGTTCGAAATCAAGGGGTTCTCAGGCTTATTCTTGGAGGTTCCGTATCATTTGGTATCAGAGCCTACGCTCTAGATCAGGTTTTATCCCTTCCAATTCGTTTTCGTTTCTTCTTTTGTTATTTGCATTTTTGTTGCTTTGTTTCAATTGTTAAATTCGTTCTCTTGTTTTCCTTGTTCCTCTGAATTGTTTTCTTTGTGGGTTATTTTCATTTTCGTTTTCTTCACCTGCTATTTGCGTTTTTGTTTCCTTTGTGGGTTACTTTCGTTTTCGTTTCTTCTCTTGTTAGTTTTGTTTTGTTTCTTTGTTATTGATCCTTGAATCGTTTTCGTTTTTCTTTCAAAGTCGAAAATTCAAAAAAAAAATTCCGTTAGGGTTCTAATTTAGTTTTCGTTTTGTGTTTAGAGTCTTATTTCAATTTCGAATTCAGATAGTGAGAGGGAGCAAAAAAAAAAAGAGTACAAAAGTGGTTCAAGAAATTTTTTTTTCATTTTCCTTGTTATTTAGGTGATAAGGGTCGAATCTGGATAGGTTAGAAGTAACCAAAATTTTGTCACGAAATTTTGACAAATTTGAGGGGCTGTTTTGATTCAAATTTCAGATTTTGGGATACTACACATGGAGGCTATTTGAGTTGTTTCATAAAGTGTGATTCACCTAAGAACATAAAAGAAATCAGCTTGAGAGGTGTGAGCTGAACCGTGAGTGATTTCATATATTGAGTGAAACACGAGAGACCAACCTTCATCTATTGAGTGTAAACACGTGAGGGAGTATTGTGAGGTCTTTTTATTTGTTTTGTGCTAACCTTTTATTGCAGGAAACATGTCTGGAAGAGATGTAGGTGTTCAGATTGATCCAACTCGATTGCGTGAGGCGCAACAAGCTGAATTTACACGTTTACACCGTGCTATGGATACCATAACAGAAAGATTGGAGCGCATGGATTTGAGGTTGCAGAGTGTTGAAAGAGCCACATTGGAGCGCAATGAGAGGCAAAGAGGTGGCAGAAATCAAATGCAGCAACATGAACATTTCTATAGGAGTATCATGCAGAGACTTCATGCTATCAAGGAAGGAAGTAAAAGTGTTGATGATTACTACAAAGAAAGGGAGAATTTGAAGGTTGAAGATAGCAATGAAGAAGAACTAATTTATGGTAAGACCTTCAAATTTTGATAAGACCTTCAAATTAGAGTGTGATGCTTCAGGTGTGGGCATAGTTGCTGTTTTAATGCAAGAAGGGAAACCAATTACATTTTTTAGTGAGAAGGTTCATGGTGCACAATTAAATTATTCCACTTATGACAAGGAATTGTATGCTTTGATAAGAGCTTTACAAGGGTGGCAACATTACTTATTACCTAAAGAGTTTATTGGTCATACAGATCATGAATCATTAAAGCATCTAAAGGGACAAACCAAGCTAAATCAAAGACATGGAAAGTGGATAGAGTTCATTGAGCCATTTCCATATGTGATAAAGTAGAAGCATGGAAAAGACATTGTAGTAGCAGATGCACTTTCAAGAAAGTATTCCTTAATTTCAACTCTTAGTTATAAGTTATTAGGCTTTGAGCAAATTAAGGATATGTATGCCAATGATGTTGACTTTGCAAATGTTTATAAAGCATGTGAGCATTTTGCATTTCAGAAGTTTTATAGGCATGATGGGTACTTGTTTAAGAATGGAAGGTTATGCATGCCTAATTGCTCATTAAGGGAATTACTTGTGGTGAGGCACATAATGGAGGACTCATGGGACATTTTGGGGTATTTAAGACTTTAGACATTTTGCATGAACATTTCTATTGGCCAAACATTAGAAAAGATGTTGAAAGAATTTGTGCCAAGTGTATTGCATGTAAACAAGCAAAATCTAAGTCTTTACCTCATGGGCTGTATACTCCTTTACCTATCTCTAATGCCCCTTGGATTGACATATCTATGGACTTTGTTTTGGGGTTGCCAAGGACTAGAAAAGGGAAAGATAGCATATTTGTTATTGTTGTTAGATTCAGCAAAATGGCTCATTTCATTGCATGTCACAAAACTGATGATGCAACAAATATTGCTAATTTATTCTTTGGGGAAGTAGTTCGTTTGCATGGCATTCCTAAAACAATTGTAAGTGATAGAGATGTGAAGTTCTTGAGTCATTTTTGGCGTGTTTTGTGGAATAAGTTAGGTACTAAATTATTGTTCTCTACAACTTATCATCCACAAACTGATGGACAAACAGAAGTGTTAAATAGAACTTTAGGGTCTTTGTTACGTGTTGTTGTGGGTAAGAATTTGAAAACTTAGAAAGATTGTTTGCCATTAATTGAGTTTGCATATAATAGAAGCATGCATTCTTCTACAGGTTATTCACCTTTTGAAATTATTTATGGTTTTAATCTGCTTACACCACTTGATCTGTTTCCTTTGCCATTAAATGAAATAACTAACTTAGATGGTGAAAGGAAAGCAGAGTTGGTTAAGAAGATACATGAGAAGGCACTGCCGAGCTCATCTTGAGAAGAAATATGAATCATTTGCCTGTTAGGAAATCAAGGAGATCACTGCAAACCAAAAACACGCAGCAGAAAATTTTTTGATCTCTGATTTCCCACCAGGATCCATGCTGTTCGTTTAATTCGATGAAAGTGTTCAAAGAACTAACCTGTTGATGATTCGAAATCACAGTTTGGAAGAGATGCCTCGATCGCGAAACACCCTCTATTTCGTATCCACACGAATGCTACCGTCTGGAGTGCTAGCTCTCTGCTACGGCGAAGGCTGGAAAAATATTTTCTCTAAAACGTATTAGGGTTCCTTTGTTTTCATTCTCTTTCATTTTCTAATGTTACCTCTGAGAAGACTTAACGTCTGGAGTGAATATAATCACTCCAGATTCCAATTCGAAATTGGATAAGGTAAGTCAAATTCAGAATCCAAATCTAATAAGGATTCTGAATATATTATCTAATAATATATATATATAAACGAAAATAATAATAATAATAATAATAATAATAATAATAAATAATATCTAATATTAATATTATTAATATTATATCTAGCCCAAAGCGCATTCTTATGTGTGACCCGATAGACCCATATTAATTGGCAGTCAATTTAATCTCTATTAAACCAACAAGTCGTAATTGGCCTCTAGCAAGGCGTTACAACTACCCAATTAATATAAGGAATGTCCAATTTGCCTAATAATAGTACATGCATTAATCCCTTTGTCACACGATATCTAGCTTGAACATAAGTCATGGTCAACGTCATACTTATATTGTCCAAACTTATGATTACTCAATCTCCAAGTAGACTGATAAAAACAAATGAAATTGATCACACTATCAATTCATTTGAGCATGGCCATGCATTTCACAGTCTCACTTATCGAGGGGCCCAAAAGAAATCTCTCTCAAAGAGAGGGACAAATTCTATCTTAATTGTTCATTATCCTCTACATAATTTCTATCATATATGATCATAACCTTTATTACTATCCAGTTACGGATAATGTTTGATCATGTCAAAACATAATAGTCCTTATATTGGAAACTATGACAATCTCAAGTCAAAGAATTAATACATAACTATCATGAGATTTACTTATGACACTAACCCATGTAGTAATCTCATGATGGGTCTATCCAATACATTGTTCTCTAACAAGTATCTATGAAATTGATTTGTATCACTATACACATAACCATCTGATGATTATCAAATCAATGTTCATACTGGTTAAGAATTATTTTTTTTATCTCTATAACAATAATAAACCAGGGACAAATATCAAAATTGTGTAACATGCAAAAAAACAATAATGATAATAAAACCTCATTTATTAATAATGAATATATAACATAAAGATCCAAATAAATGGCCTAGGGCACATACACTAGCATTGCCCATAATGCAAATAGAAGAAGGAAGCATGTGATTTTCCAACCTAGTGATTGGGTATGGGTTCATATGAGGAAGGAAAGGTTTCCTAAACAAAGAAAATCAAAGTTGGATGCAAGGGGAGATGGCCCATTTCAAGTTTTAGAATGAATCAATGACAATGCCTACAAAATTGATCTACCATGTGAGTATAATATTTCTGCAACTTTCAATATTAGTGATCTTTCTCCTTTTGATGTAGGTTCAGATTTAAGGATAAATGATGCGGAACCCATGGATCAAATATTACATCTAGAACTCCAAATACACATCTAGCATAGAATCTTAGAACTCAAAAACAAATCCTCCCTACCAAACCCACAACTATCCTGTAATTGAGAACTTGGGTGACTGGGATGAAGAAATGAATTGATTAAAAGTCACAAGTCAGACTTGATAAGTTAGAACCAACTCTTCATTCAACAAGAATAAGAAGGAAACCTCTCAAACTTGAAAACACTTAGATTACAATGATAACAATCTGAAAATTTGTAGTCACCCTCTTAAGTTTTTTTCCCATACCTATATAGTTGGAAAAGAAGAACTAATGGCTTAAAAGTCTAGGTTTAAATGTATCTAGTCACAATAATATACTCTAAATTACTGCCCATAATTATGACAACATTGATGGGCAGATTCTACATGCATTTTGGTGTTGGTTCACATGTGTCTAGTCACACTAGCACTAAACCACATCAATATTATATTCCAAATTCGTGTTAATGCCCATCACCATACTTATGGGCAGATTCTTCATGCTTGTTGGTGAGTTTCTGTCTTCCTCTTCATGACCCATCATATTCACCACAAGTTGGTCTCCCTCTTCATTAATCCACCTTTGAATGAAGTGCTGGAACACATGTTGGAGTCTCTTTGATTGTGATCTTGTGATTGGTCCACTTGGCATAATGATATCATCAACATATTTGCTGCCATGTGTATATTCATCAAGCTTGTTTATAGTTTCCTCATCAATAAATCTTTTTGAGCAAGGAGGGAATGATAAGAAAACTATAAGCAAGCTTGATGAATCTACACAAGGTGACGCGGACCCTTAACAACGATGGCAGCAAACCTAACGTATAACAATGGTAGAGAACTCCTTGAAACTTGATAATCACCTCCTAAGGAACCCAACGCCTATAAAGAGATGCAAACTCACTATGATTGAAGGATTTAGTTGGTAAGAAGAAGGAAAATGCCACAACTCTTATTGAAAAGTAAACCTAATTCTTGATGCAAAGAAAGAATTAAAGAATCCACTCTAATCTCTCTCACATGAAAATTCACAAGAAGAACTTGTAGAAGAATTCGAAAATTTTTATTAATTGTTGTTTATGAAATTAGGCCTAATAGTGCCCTTAAATAAGGGTTACAAAATTCCTAATTGCATATGAAAAATTAAGACTAAAACATTCCTAATTGCATAAGGAAAACATTCCTAATTGCATAAGGAAAACATTAAGTATGGAAACAAAATCCTAATCCACTAAGGAAAATATAAAGTATGGAAACAACCAAACTAATCCCTTCAACATAAGAAACGCCCCACACTATTTGGGTTGTCCATGGGCCTTAAATTACTTCCCAAGGCTTTTTATGAACCCCCATGGACCTTTCTTGAACGTTGGACCTTTTTAGCTAGCCTTTAGCTTCCACACTAAGCATCATAATTAGCTTTGGTGTGCCTTCTTCAAGCTCTATCTCCATCTTCTTGAATGATAATTCTTGAAGCTCTTTGGAAATCTCTTCTTGAATATGCAAAGCCATGCTAGCTTGATATCTCTTTGCCTTGCTCCTAGTGATTGGTCCACTTGCTAGCTTCAAGGGATCCTTTCTTGCATCATTCTTCCCCTCTTCAAAAAGATTTGTCCTCAAATCTGCATCATCAAAAGGAGAAAGATCACTTACATTGAAAGTAGCACTAACATTATACGTACCTGTAAGTCGATCTTGTAGGCATTGTCATTAATCTTCTCCAGCACTTGGAATGGGCAATCTCCCCTTGCTTGCAACTTGTTCTTCCTTTGGTTAGGAAACCTCTCTTTTCAAAAATGCACCCAAACCCAATCTCCTACTTGAAACTTAATCTCACGTCTCCCTCTATTTGCAGAATCAGCATATCTCTTGTTCCTTTTCTCAATATTCGCCCTTGCTTTCTCATGCATCTCTTTCACCAATTTAGCTTTCTTCTCACCATCTAAACTAACAAGCTCATGAGAAGGTAAAGAAACAAGATCCAAAACTGTTAGTGGGTTAAAACCATAAACAAGCTCAAAAGGTGAATATCCTGTAGAAGAATGAATAGCACGATTATAAGCAAACTCAATAAATGGCAAACAATCTTCCCAAGAACTCAAATTCTTACCCACTAAAGCTCTCAACATGGTACCTAAAGTTCTGTTTACTACTTCTGTTTGTCCATCCGTTTGAGGATGACAAGTGATGCAAAATAACAACTTGGTACCTAACTTTCCCCAAAGCACACGCTAAAAGTGAGACAAAAACTTGGTGTCTCTATCAGAAACTATGGATTTTGGTATCCCATGAATTCGAACCACCTCCCTAAAGAAGAGTTCGGCCACTAAACTAGCATCATCACTCTTATGACATGGGATAAAGTGTGCCATCTTACTAAACCTATCAACAACCACAAATATGCTATCTCTCCCCCTCTTAGTCCTTGGTAATCCTAAAATAAAGTCCATACTAATGTCCATCCAAGGAGAACTAGGAACGGGTAATGGCATATACAAACCATGAGGCATAGACTTAGACTTAGCTTGCCTACAAGCCAAACAAGCCTTACAAATCCGAATTACATCCCTTTTCATATTTGGCCAATAAAAGTGATGCGGAACCCATGGATCAAATATTACATCTAGAACCCCACATACACATCTAGCATAGAATCTTAGAACTCAAAAACAAATCCTCCCTACCAAACCCACAACTAACCTGTAATTGAGAACTTGGGTGATTGGGATGAAGAAATGAATTGATTAAAACGCCACAAGTGAGACTTGATAAGTTAGAACCAATTCTTCATGCAACAAGAATAAGAAGAAAACCTCTCAAACTTGAAAACACAGAAATTACATTCAACAATTCTGGAAATTCGTAGTCAACCCTATTAAGTTCTTTTTCCCATCCTTATATAGTTGGAAAAGAAGAACTAATGGCTTAAAGTCTAGGTTTACATGTATCTAGTCACAGTAGCATTAATTGTTCATCCACCTCAATAATATACTCTAAATTACTGCCCATAATTATGACAACATTGATGGGCAGATTCCACATGCATTTTGGTGTTGGTTCACATGTGTCTAGTCACACTAGCACTAAACCATGTCAATATTATATTCCAAATTCGTGCTAATGCCCATCACCATACTTATGGGCAGATTCTTCATGCTTGTTGGTGATTTTCTGACTTCCTCTTCATGATCCATCATATTCACTACAAGTTGGTCTCCCTCTTCATTAATCCACCTTTGAATGAAGTGCTGGAACACATGCTAGAGTTTCTTTGATTGTGATCTTGTGATTGGTCCACTTGGCATAATGATATCATCAACATATTTCCTATAAGGAAAACTATTAACTAAATATTACAATAAAAACCTAATAAGCAAAATATGGAGGGGACCACTTAAAAGACTCAAAAACACGCCCCAAACATGTGTTAAGCATGCCAAAGTCGTTCTTGCTGAAACTGGTACAGGGGGTTGTGAAACAGTAGATTTCACAGGGGGTTGTGAGACTTTCTGGACAAGCAGCACATTTCACAGGGTGGTTGTGGTATTGGCTGGACAATTCGCACATTTCAGCACCATGTGTACAATCCAGCACCATGACTAGCTTGGGTTGGTCTTCTAGTTCCTTCTCGCACTTGTCCCATGCTAATTCAGTCACCTCTCTTGTAATAAAGTATTGAATATGCATTCCAAGAGGGATGCCATATTTCCTTGCTTTATTCCTCGTCAATGGCCCTTGTTGTAGCACCAATGGATCCTTGCTATGCTGGTTCACATCATTCTCCCCTTCTTTAAAAAGATTTGTCCTCAAATCTGCATCATCAAAAGGAGATAAATCAGTTACATTAAAAGTAGCACTAATACCATACTCACCAGGTAAGTCGATCTTGTAGGCATTGTCATTGATTTGCTCCAATACTTGGAAAGGACCATCTCCCCTTGCATCCAACTTGGATTTTCTTTGTTTAGGAAATCTTTTCTTTCTCACATGAACCCATACCCAATTACCAGGTTGGAAAATCACATGTTTCCTTCTTTTATTTGCTTTATGGGCAAATGATTCATCCTTCTTTAGGACTAGTAAAACCATAATAGTACATGGACTAATACTTTCACACACATGTCCCTTTGCTAGCAACTCCTCCACTTGCCCTTGAAGTTCCTTGGTTTCCTCCGGATTACTTCTATAAGCTGGTTGGTTAGGAATTGTTGAGCCCGGAATGAAGTCAATTTGATGCTCAATCCCTCTTAAAGGTGGTAAACCTTTGGGTACATCTTCTGGAAAAACATCTCCAAATTCCTGTAAAAGAGAACTAACACAACTAGGCAAAGGGTTATCAAGGTTAGATGTAGAAATCAAGGTCTCTTTGCACCTAAGTACAATCAGACTTCTTTTCTCACAAAAAGCACTCCTTAACTCCTTTTCTTTTGCATAGAAACACTCTCTTTTATTTTCTCTCCCTTTCTCTTTTTCTCTCACCAAGGGGCCATTTTTATCATTCTTTTCCTCACACTTGGCCTCTTTTACTCCATTTTTATTTGTTTTACCCTCACCACCAGAATTCTTTTCAAATGATCTCAAAATATTTACTTGATCTTCATACACTTGTTTAGGTGACAATGGAGCAAGAGTGAAATTTAAACCATTTAGGCTGAAAGAATAATGATTCTTAAAGCCATCATGCAAAGCTTTTCTATCAAACTACCATGGACGACCAAGAAGGATATGGCTAGCATGCATAGGCACAACATCACAGCAAACTTCATCCTTGTATCTCCCAATTGCAAAAGAAAACAGAACCTGCTTTGTTACCCTCACCTCTCCACTATCATTCAACCATTGTAGCTTGTAAGGACTAGGATGTTTTGTGCATGCTAACCCTAATTTATCCACAAAATCAGTACTAGCAACATTTGCACAACTGCCCCCATCAATGATCATGCTGCACACTTTTCCATTCACAATGCAACGAGTATGGAAAATGTTCTCTCTTTGATTACTTTCTTCATCTTTAATTTGCATGTTTAAAGCTCTTCTAATAACCAAAGATTCACCATGGGCAGGATATTCAATAATATGTTCTATTTCTTCTAATGGTGGCATGCTATCATTATCATCATCACTTTCATGTTCACTAGCACTATCAATTTCACCATTATCTCGTATCAACATGATTTTCTTATTTGGACATTGAGATGCTATATGCCCTACTCCTAAACACCTAAAGCATTTAATGGTACTATGCTTTTGATTAGAGTTAGATGTTTTAGAGTTACCTTTAGGGTCATCTAGAACTTGTTTTTCCTTTCCTTTCCAGGCAGCCTCCTTCCCTTTAGGATTATCATCTTTCTTTGGCCATTTTGAGGTGAAACTAGAGCTGGAATTAGAAAATCCCTTGGCTGCACCCTTGAGTTTCAGTTGCTTCTCCACTTTCATGGCCATGTGTACCATATCTTCAAGCTCCACATAATGATGTAATTCAATTATGTTAGCTATCTCTCTATTCAGCCCACTCAAAAATTGAGCCATAGTGATTTCTGGATCCTCCTCTATATTAGTTCTACTCATGATCATCTCCATCTCTTTATGGTAATCCTCCACTGACATGGATCCTTGAGTTAACCGCTGTAATTTTTGGTGAAGCTCCCTATAGTAGTAAGATGGTACAAATCTCTTTCTCATCACAGTTTTCATTTCAGCCCAAGTAGTGATGGTTCTTTCTCCATTTCTCCTCTTGGAAATCATCAATTGATCCCACCAAATTAGTGCATAATTTGTGAATTCAACTGCTGCAATTTTAACTTTCTTCATTTCACTATAGTTGTGACAATCAAACACCAACTCAACTTTTCTTTCCCATTCAAGGTAAGCTTCAGCATCATTTCTCCCCTTGAAGGATGGTATCTTCATTTTTATGGAAGATATGTTACTGTCCCTTTGTTGAGGTCTTCTTTGAGCAATTGATTGCTCACTTTCTTCATCATCTTCCCTCTCTATCTCATCATCATTCATCATGTTTCCTCTCCCTCTATTCTGCCCCCTTCGATTAGTATCATTTCGCTGCCTTTGCATTATGTTGTCTACATCACCTCTCATGTTGTTTATGGTCAAATCAAACCTTTCAAATCTCCTTTGCATTGCCTCTAACATGAAGGCTATGTCATTTATGGTCATATCACATTTTTCACTTCCAGAATTTGACATGGTGTAAGAAGAACCTACAAGAAAATGTTAGTAAAGAAAATTTTCTCACCTCACTCCCTTACGTGTTTCACTCAAGATCAGATTGACACTCCTCTTGTATTTCACTCAAACCTTGGTCCCTTTTACCTCTCAATTCTTCTTTTATCAAGTTGAATTTCAGAATTGAATCCACTTAAATCAAGTAGAACAAGTTTTGTTTTAAAGACTCTACAAGGAACCTAATGAACAAAATGAATTCTGCAATTCTAGAAGCAATGTAATTTTAGACAACAAGAACTGAAAGTTATCACAAGAAGCAAAAGTATTTGTGTTAATCAAACCAAAGTAACTATGATTGAGAATTAGCTACTTAATGCATACAAGAAACAAGAGGTATATGAAAGAATGAAACTAAGAATACAAAGAAAAACAATTCTGGATCCTAAAAAAAAACAGAATTCAAATCACTCCAATGAGTAATCTGAATATGCAACCTAAATCTATTCCCAATGCAAGAAAGGCTCTAAATATCAGATTTTAAATGCTAAATGGATGCATAATGAGGAGCTGATGTAATTTGATCAAATATAATAAGGTAGCAAGCTGTTAATGGTATAAATATGCAAAAAAATCTCAAACACTTGTGAAGAAAAATTCTGGACAGAAACAGGTACGATTTTTTTTTCTTTTATGTTGAGGAAGTTGAATCTGATTCTCTTTTCTTTTCTTTTTTTTGTTTTTCTTTTGATCTTTTCCTCTTTTTTTTCTTTTGAACTTTCAGTAAACAAGGATAGAAATTGAAAAATTAAACAAAAGTTCACAGATTTGAAGAATAAGAACAAGGTGCAACAAGAACAGAAAATGAAGAAATATAGAAACTGAATCTGATTCTCTTTTTTTTTTCTTTGGATAATTAAAACATAAAAGATACCTAGAGATTTATCTTCAAGCCAAAGCTCTGATACCAAATGATGCGGAACCCATGGATCAAATATTACATCTAGAACCCCACATACACATCTAGCATAGAATCTTAGAACTCAAAAACAAATCCTCCCTACCAAACCCACAACTAACCTGTAATTGAGAACTTGGGTGATTGGGATGAAGAAATGAATTGATTAAAACGCCACAAGTGAGACTTGATAAGTTAGAACCAATTCTTCATGCAACAAGAATAAGAAGAAAACCTCTCAAACTTGAAAACACAGAAATTACATTCAACAATTCTGGAAATTCGTAGTCAACCCTATTAAGTTCTTTTTCCCATCCTTATATAGTTGGAAAAGAAGAACTAATGGCTTAAAGTCTAGGTTTACATGTATCTAGTCACAATAGCATTAATTGTTCATCCACCTCAATAATATACTCTAAATTACTGCCCATAATTATGACAACATTGATGGGCAGATTCCACATGCATTTTGGTGTTGGTTCACATGTGTCTAGTCACACTAGCACTAAACCATGTCAATATTATATTCCAAATTCGTGCTAATGCCCATCACCATACTTATGGGCAGATTCTTCATGCTTGTTGGTGATTTTCTGACTTCCTCTTCATGATCCATCATATTCACTACAAGTTGGTCTCCCTCTTCATTAATCCACCTTTGAATGAAGTGCTGGAACACATGCTGGAGTTTCTTTGATTGTGATCTTGTGATTGGTCCACTTGGCATAATGATATCATCAACATATTTCCTATAAGGAAAACTATTAACTAAATATTACAATAAAAACCTAATAAGCAAAATATGGAGGGGACCACTTAAAAGACTCAAAAACACGCCCCAAACATGTGTTAAGCATGCCAAAGTCGTTCTTGCTGAAACTGGTACAGGGGGTTGTGAAACAGTAGATTTCACAGGGGGTTGTGAGACTTTCTGGACAAGCAGCACATTTCACAGGGTGGTTGTGGTATTGGCTGGACAATTCGCACATTTCAGCACCATGTGTACAATCCAGCACCATGACTAGCTTGGGTTGGTCTTCTAGTTCCTTCTCGCACTTGTCCCATGCTAATTCAGTCACCTCTCTTGTAATAAAGTATTGAATATGCATTCCAAGAGGGATGCCATATTTCCTTGCTTTATTCCTCGTCAATGGCCCTTGTTGTAGCACCAATGGATCCTTGCTATGCTGGTTCACATCAAAAAGTGTTCATTCAGCATGTCTAAAGTTTTATCAACTCCAAAATGCCCCATCAAACCCCCACAATGTGATTCTAATACTAGCAAATCTCTCATAGAACATCTAGGCATGCATAATTTCGAACCCTTAAACAAAAACCCATCATGTCTATAGAAAGAATTAAAAGCACCATGCTCACAAGCATCATAAACATTGCCAAAATCAGAATCACCAACATATAAGTCCTTTATACATTCAAATCCAAGAAATTTAGCACTCAAAACATTAAGTAAAGGGTACCTCCTTGAAAGTGCATCTGCCACTACATTGTCTTTACCTTCCTTGTATTTGATCACATAAGGAAACTTCTCAATCTTCACAACCCATTTTGCATGTCTTTTATTCAACTTGCCTTGCGCTCTCAAATGCTTCAATGATTCATGGTCTGAATGGATCACGAATTCCTTGGGTAGCAAATAATGCTCCCATACTTCCAATGCTCTCACCAAAGCATATAGCTCCTTGTCATAAGTTGAAAATTCAGCTTTGCTCCATTAAGCTTTTCACTAAAGTATGCAATGGGCTTCTTCTCTTGCATCAAAACAGCTCCAATACCTACACCAGAAGCATCACATTCAATTTCAAAAGTAGAATCAAAGTTAGGTAAAGCTAAAACGGGTGTAGTAGAAAGTTTCTCTTTCAAAGCATCATGCTTCTTGTTGCTCCTTGCCCCAAACGAACCTCACTTCTTTCTTGATTATGCTAGTCAAGGGGGCTGCCAATGTAGAGAAATTAGGGACAAATCTCCTATAGAAGCTTGCCAATCCGTGAAAACTCCTCACTTCTGTCACACTTGAAGGATTCAGCCACTCTTGGATAGCTTTCACCTTCTCTTGATCAACTTCAATTCCCTGCATACTTAAAACAAAACCAAGAAAAACAACCCTATCTAGACAAAAAGAACACTTCTTAAGCTTAGCATAAAGGTTTTGCTCCCTAAGGATTTCAAGCACTTTCCTAACATGTTCTTCCTCAGTTTTGCTATAAATCAGAATATCATCAAAGTAAACTACAACAAACTTACCTAAATAAGCTCTCAAAACATGGTTCATTAATCTCACGAAAGTACTAGGTGCATTAGATAAACCAAAAGGCATAACTAACCATTCATACAAACCATATTTCATTTTGAAGGCAGTCTTCCATTCATCTCCAGGCTTCATGCGAATTTGATGATAACCACTCATAAGATCAATCTTTGTGAAATATTTCGCCCCATGCAATTCGTCCAACATGTCATCAAGTCTAGGAATGGGATGTCTATACTTCACAGTAATCTTGTTCACAGCCCTACAATCAACACACATCCTCCAAGAACCATCTTTCTTGGGTACTAATAAGACTGGAACGGCACAAGGACTAAGGCTCTCACGAACCAAGCCTTTCTCCAAAAGCTCTTCAACTTGTCTTTGCATCTCTTTTGTCTCCATAGGATTGCTCCTATATGTTGGCCGGTTTGGAATTGTAGAACCGGGTTTGAAGTCAATTTGATGTTCAATCCCTCTTAATGGGGGGCAAACCACTAGGAAGGTCTTCAGGAAACACATCCTCAAAATCCTGCAACAAAGACACAAAACTAGAAGGTAAAGAATCAAGAGATTCTTCACTGTCAGCAAGTAACGATTCTTTATGCATAATAATGAGTACAGGCTGCCCTACATCTATCTCTCTTGCTCTTGCATAAAAAGTATGTTTTGCCTTTTCTCCTTGATTATTTTCTCTCACCAATGGGCCATTTATTTGTTTGCTTACTTTCTTTTGACTCTCGGCCTTTTTTCCCTTTCTGCACTCACTCACTTTATTATTTTCTCTCTCCCTACCCTTAGAATTACCCTTGGGTGTTGAAGAAACATCATTGGCCGAATTTGAACCACCTTAGTTCTTGCTGGTCGAAACTTCTTTCTCCCTCTCTAGCATCCTCTTTTGATCTTCATACACCTCTTGAGGTGATAATGGTTCTAGAACAACCTTCTTTCCTTCATAAGTAAAGGTATACTTATTAGAAAAGCCATCATGTTGTGCCCTTCTATCATGCTGCCATGGTCTTCCTAATAGCAAATGTCCAGCTTGCATTGGCACTACATCACACAAAACCTCATCTTTATACCACCCAATGGAGAATGGTACCTTGACTTGCTTCAACACTTTTACTTCCCCAGTGTCATTGAACCATTGCAACTTGTAAGGATTGGGATGTTTAAAACAAGCTAACCCCAATTTATCCACCATTGTAGTACTAGCAGCATTGGTACAACTTCCACCATCAATGATAAGTGATGTGAGCCTGCCTTGCTAGGATTTAATTCCTAAGGAAGCTCAAGCTACGGATCGTCTCCAAAACATAAGAACACCAACCAGCACCTTCAACCCAACACCAACTTGTGATGTAAAACTGAAACTATATGGCTGGAAACCAAAGATTCAAGACCCAACCCCAACTTGTGAAGGAAAAACCTTGAATATAAGTTAAGACCTAGCAAACTTGGTTATTTTTGCAAGGAATTCGTGCAAGTTCTAACCAGAACTCAAAAGAAGGCTAAAAACCTCTCAAAGCTCTCAAAAATGGAGAGAAAACTCAGAATATTCATTAAGTTCAAAATCTGCCATTACATTTGTTTTTAAAGACTTAAAGAAAGCATAAAACAAGTGAAATGATGGAAAAATACAAATATAATAATGTGGTTACATAAAACAAATTGGGCAGCCATATAGCTTGTCTCCCACTAGCTTTTAAAAGGCATGGGCAGCCATATAGCTTGTCTCCCACTAGCTTTTAAAAGGCATCTTTGACTCCCAATATGAATTTCAGCCACTCTTAATATATGGACATCCAATGGAACATGAATGGTATGTATTTAGCTCCCAAAGGTATAATGATGGATGCCAATATGTATTCTAACTCCTTTGGGTCAATTGGCCTCTTGGGTAGATTGCAATTTGGACACATGCAACCAAACAGCTTCATTGCTCTTATTTTCTTCAAGTCTTAACGTTCCAATTGTATTGAGAACATATAGATGTTTGGAAACTAATCCTTGAAGTTTTCTTGCCATTGATCGAGTAACAGGTCCTTGGTGTTGTATGCTAGCAATCAGATCCTCATCATCCTCTCCCTCTTCAAAAGAATTCGTCCTCGAATCTTCATCATCTGCATAGTAAGGAGCAAGATCAGAAACATTAAAAGTTGCACTTACACCATACTCACCTGGTAGATTAATCTTGTAGGCATTATCATTAATCCTTTCGAGTACTTCAAATGGTCCATCACTTCTCGGCTGCAATTTTGATTTCCTTTGTGTAGGAAACCTTTCTTTTCGCAAATGAACCCATACCAGATCACCAGGCTGGAACACCATCTTTTTCCTTCCTTTGTTTACTTTGGTTGCTCTATTCTCATTAATCTTCTTCATTTGTTGCTTGGCCCTTTGATGCATTTGCTTCACCAATTCAGCTTTCTTTTTACCATCAAAACTAGTAAGCTCATTAGTAGGAAGAGGCAACAAATCTAATAGAGTAAGTGGATTAAAACCATAGACAAGCTCAAAGGGTGAAAATCCAATGGATGAATGCATTGATCTATTATATGCAAATTCAATAAATGGTATGCATTCCTCCCATGTCTTCAAATTTTGTTTAATCATGGTACGAAGAAGAGTGCCCACAGTCCTATTAACAACTTCCGTCTGCCCATCTGTTTGTGGATGGCATGTAGTAGAGAAACAAAGCTTTGTACCTAACTTTCCCTATAGGACTTTCCAAAAATGACTCAAAAATTTTACATCTCGATCACTTACTATGGTCCTAGGAATACCATGCAATCTCACTACTTCTCTAAAGAACAAATCAGATATATGGCATGCATCATCAGTTTTATGACATGGAATGAAATGTGCCATTTTAGAAAATCTATCAACCACAACAAATAAACTATCATGACCCTTTTTTGTCCTAGGTAGTCCCAAAATAAAGTCCATAGATAAGTCTACCCAAGGTTCACTAGGTACACTTAAAGGTATATACAAACCATGTGGTCTTACTTTGGACTTTGCTTTCATACATGTCACGCATTTAGCACAAAATTTCTCTACATCTTTCCTCATATGTGGCCAATAAAAATGTTCATTCAGAATTTCTAATGTTTTAGCCACCCCAAAATGTCCCATTAAACCTCCCCCATGTGACTCTCTTACAAGCAATCCTCTTATAGAGCTATTTGGAACACAAAGTCGTTTCTCTCTAAATAAGAAACCATCATGCCTATAAAATTTTTTAAAGGCAGCATTTTCACAAGAGGCATATATTTGTGCAAATTCAGAGTCATGCTTATACAATTCTTTCATATGCTCAAATCCTAGAAGTCTAGCATCAAGCATAGAGATTAGGGCATACCTCCTAGATAAGGCATCAGCAACAACATTTTCTTTTCCTTGCTTATATTGAATCACATATGGAAATGCTTCAATAAATTCACTCCATTTGGCATGGCGTTTGTTCAGCTTGCTTTGTCCTTTCAAGTATTTTAGTGATTCATGATCACTATGAATAACAAACTCCTTTGGCCAAAGATAATGCTGCCACGTCTCCAACGCCCTCACTAATGCATACATCTCCTTGTCATAAGTAGAGTAATTCAAAGGAGCTCCACTTAGCTTCTCACTAAAGTATGCAATTGGTCTTCTTTCCTGCATCAAAACAGCACCTATACCCACTCCGGAAGCATCACATTCAACTTCAAAAGTCTTAGAAAAATCAGGTAATGCAAGTAATGGTGCAGAACATAATTTTTCTTTTAGTAATCTAAATGCATGCTCCTGTTCCTCATTCCATTTGAACCCTACATTTTTCTTCACAATTTCATTTAATGGGGCTGCAATTGTACTAAAGTCTCTAACAAATCTCCTATAAAAACTAGCAAGACCATGAAAACTCCTAAAATCAGTCACGGATTTTGGTGTAGGCCACTCTTTGATGGCTTTTACCTTATCATCATCAACCTCAATTCCTTTCCCACTCACTACAAATCCTAAGAAAATGACTTTTTCCATGCAGAATGTACATTTCTTTAAATTTGCATACAATTTCTCTTTCCTAAGAACTTCAAGCACACATCTTAAATGCATTAAATGATCATTTAAACTTTGACTATACACTAAGATATCATCAAAATACACAACAACAAACTTTCCAAGAAAAGCACGCAAGACATGATTCATTAATCTCATGAAAGTACTAGGTGCATTACTTAGTCCAAAAGGCATGACTAACCATTCATACAAACCATATTGAGTCTTAAAAGCTGTTTTCCATTCATCTCCTAATCTCATTCTTATTTGATGATAACCACTTTTAAGATCAATTTTTGAAAATATACATGCACCATGCAATTCATCAAGCATATCATCAAGCCTAGGAATTGGATGTCTATACTTTACAGTGATTTTATTGATAGCATGACAATCCACACACATTCGCATTGATCCATCCTTTTTAGGTACTAGAAGTACCGGCACAGCACATGGACTCATGCTCTCCCTAACATGACCTTTCGCAAGCAGCTCATCCACCTGTTTTTGCAACTCCTTGACCTCTTGAGGATTTGTCCTATATGCTGGACGATTTGGAATTACAGCTCCAGGAATGAAATCAATTTGATGTTCTATTCCTCTAATGGGTGGCAATCCACTCGGTACCTCATTTGGAAAGACATCTTCAAATTCCTGCAACAAAGTCAAAGCAACACTAGGAATAGATGGATCAAGGTCAGTTACATTAAGAAAAACTCCCTTACATATCAGAAGGAGCATCATACTATCAGAAAAGTATGCTTGCCTCACATCTTTCCCCCTAGCAACTAAACTTACTTTCTTCTCTCCACTCTCATTTTTATTATGTAATTTCTTCTTTTTCTCTTTTTCTTTTTCTCTCTCAGTTTTTATTCTTTTGTTTTTCCTCTTGATCTTTCTTTTCTCTCTCCCTCTTTTCAACCTCTCTTTGCATTTTCTCTTGCATGGCAGCTTGTACTCGCTTTTGGTCTTCAAAAGCCTCCATAGGTGTTAAAGGTGCAAGAGTCACCTTTCGGCCTTCAAAATCAAATGAATACCTATTCTTAAACCCATCATGTGTTGCTTTTCTATCATATTGCCATGGCCTCCCAAGTAGGATATGACTAGCATGCATGGGAACTACATCACACAACACTTCATCCTTATACCTCCCAATGGTAAATGACAATAATACTTGCTTGGTCACCTTAACTTCTCCACTATCATTCAACCACTGCAATCTATATGGATTAGGATGTTTTGTAGTAGGAAATGCAAGTTTCTCTACTAGTAGAGTGCTAGCCACATTAACACAACTCCCACCATCTATTATCATAGTACAAACTTTTTCTTTGACTAAACATCTAGTATGAAAAATATTTTCTCTTTGTAGTTCATCACCTTCATCTTCCTTCACCTGTATATTTAAAGCACGCATAACAACAAGAGCATTTCCATGCACAGCATGCTCTACATCACTATCTTCATCCAAAGGTGGAATGTTAACATCTGAATCTTCATCTACAACTTCATCATCTTCAGATTCAATATCACCACTCGGCCTCACCACCATCACCCTTTTATTTGGACATTCTCTAGCATAATGCCCTTTCCCTAAACATCGGAAACATTGGATGTCTCTTGTTCTTCCATTGGAGTTCATTGGTGCCTTACCCTTATCAATCACAATGGGTTTTTCTCCAGCCTTGTTCCCCTCTTTCTTCTCCTTTGAAACAAATTTATTCTCACTAGATTCCCCTTTCTTCCAATTTGGCTTCCAAGGAACATTATTGGCAGAATTCATTCCCATTCCCGATCTGGTTGTTTTCTTCTTCTTGAGTTGTTTTTCTACCTTGATTGCCATATTTAACATGTCATCAAGCTCCACATAATGATGCAGCTCCACTATGTCGGCAATTTCATCTTTCAGCCCATGTAGAAACCGTGCCATAGTTGCTTCCCTTTCTTCTTCTATATTAGTTCGTATCATAGCCATTTCCATCTCTTGAAAATATTCTTCCACACTTTTATTGCCTTGTACCAGCCCTTGTAATCGTTGATGTAACTCCCTATAGTAGTGTTGTGGTACAAATCTATCTCTCATGACTTGTTTCAGCTCATCCCAAGTCTGCACTCCTCTCATGCCATTTCTTCTTCGTTTAGTGAGTAATTGATCCCACCAAACTAATGCATAATCAGTAAACTCTACCACAGCAAGTGTCACCTTCTTTTGCTCACTATAGTTGTGGCAATCAAAGATGAGTTCGGTCTTTCTCTCCCATTCCAAGTATGCATCTGGATTTGCTTTGCCTTGGAATGATGGAATTTTCATTTTAATTCCATTAACATTGCTGTCTACTCTCCCTCTCCCTCTTGCATTTTCCATAGTTTCTTGCCTAATATTTCTGCCACCACCTCTACCATGCACATTACCTCTCATATATCTTGGACTAATAACATCATCAAGTGCAACAGATTGCTGCCCATCGTCATAATCAAGATTATCTTCATCTACATCCTCCAATTCATTGAAAACTGGCAAATCATTTAGTCCAGCACGCCTACCTCTATTCTGCCCCCTATTTGTGTTTTGCTCCCTATGAAAATTATCTCGTTCATCCCTTCCTAAATTCCTTTGATTTGTAGAGCTTGCTTGCTGCAATTCTTCAATTTGCTTTGAGTGTTTTTCCATTTGTTCTCTAATATCAACAAACAACACATTCATCCTTTGAAATTGAGATTGCAATGCCTTAAGAACATAAGAAGCTTCTGGCTCCTCTTGGGGCTGGTTGCTCTCTCGATCACTATCTCGTTTTGTTGACATACTGATTGCTGCAAAACAAATGTTAGAAATATTCTCTCACACACTCCCTCACGTGTTTCACTCTAATATGGTAACACTCAATCTGTGTTTCACTCAAACTATGGCTTTTACCCTCTAACAGTCTCACCACTCTATGCCTTTTTTTCACTCACTTCAGCCCCTTCCAAGTTCTAGCAAGAACTTAATATTTCCTCAACTAAATAATTAAATTGCAAGGTTTAAAACACATTCAAGAATGGAACAAGAGTAACACAAGCTGAAAAAAACAGAATATCTGATATTTGAAATCTAAGGACGAAAGACACTGAAATTTTAGACAAACATTACCAAAGGGAAAATTTTGACAAAACTGGATTTAGGATAATATATTGAGACCAAATGGAAGAGAAAAAATGAATTTTTAGGTCTCTTATGAAACGTTTATATTCTGGACCCCAAAATGGCTAACTAGCTGTAATATATGGACAACCAAGCAAACGAATGAATTTTGACATAAAATTTAATATGTAGGCTTAGCTGAATATCTAAAACATGCCTGTAAAATTTGAAAGGATTTGGACATGTTTACATACACGTTCACTTTTGGACACAAAACTAGCTAAATTGGCTGCAATATATGGATAACGAGGCAAATGGACGAATTTTGACTTAAAATTTTATTTCCAAGCTAATTTTAGCATCTGAAACAAGCATATAAAATTTGAGAAGATTTGGTTATGTGCAAACCCAACTTCAGTTTCTAACCTAATAGCAAATTTTAGAGATTAGTTGCTGTTTTTTTTTTTTCTTTGATTTTTTTTCTCTTTTTTTTTGTTCTTTCTTTCTTTTTTTTTTTAAATTAATCCAGCAACAACATTAAGGAAGAAGGACTCAAAGAAACAAGAAAGCATACAGCTTGTAGAAATTAAACTAATGGCAAAAAAAATGACTCAAAGGAAGACAATATTTTTTTTGACAAAAACAAGAAGGAATGATGCTAAAAACCTGATTTGGAGAGCCTAAGCTCTGATACCAAATGATGTGAGCCTACCTTGCTAGGATTTAATTCCTAAGGAAGCTCAAGCTACGGATCGTCTCCAAAACATAAGAACACCAACCAGCACCTTCAATGATACAAGCAAGGACCCTAACTCCACCACAAAAGCTAGCTCAAGAGTGGAGGTTTAGCCCATGCTTATATAGTAGCCAGGATCTCCTTACACGGCCGATGTGGGATCACATCATCCTCCCCTTCTTTAGACTGCACGTCCTCGTGCTCGTGCCAACTCAATCGTTTACCCGCAGTCCACACACGAGTCGCTTGTGCCAACTCACTCGTTAACCCGCACCCGAGCCAAGGAACGAAGGGACAAGGACCACACCGGTGCGTGCAAGGTTGGCTCTGATACCAACTGATACGAGCAAGGACCCTAACTCCACCACAAAAGCTAGCTCAAGAGTGGAGGTTTAGCCCATGCTTATATAGTAGCCAGGATCTCCTTACACGGCCGATGTGGGATCACATCATTCAACCCAACACCAACTTGTGATGTAAAACTGAAACTATATGGCTGGAAACCAAAGATTCAAGACCCAACCCCAACTTGTGAAGGAAAAACCTTGAATATAAGTTAAGACCTAGCAAACTTGGTTATTTTTGCAAGGAATTCGTGCAAGTTCTAACCAGATGATGCGGAACCCATGGATCAAATATTACATCTAGAACCCCACATACACATCTAGCATAGAATCTTAGAACTCAAAAACAAATCCTCCCTACCAAACCCACAACTAACCTGTAATTGAGAACTTGGGTGATTGGGATGAAGAAATGAATTGATTAAAACTCCACAAGTGAGACTTGATAAGTTAGAACCAATTCTTCATGCAACAAGAATAAGAAGAAAACCTCTCAAACTTGAAAACACAGAAATTACATTCAACAATTCTGGAAATTCGTAGTCAACCCTATTAAGTTCTTTTTCCCATCCTTATATAGTTGGAAAAGAAGAACTAATGGCTTAAAGTCTAGGTTTACATGTATCTAGTCACAATAGCATTAATTGTTCATCCACCTCAATAATATACTCTAAATTACTGCCCATAATTCTGACAACATTGATGGGCAGATTGTACATTCATTTTGGTGTTGGTTCACATGTGTCTAGAAACACTAACACTAAACCATATCAATATTTTATTCCAAATTCGTGCTAATGCCCATCACCATACTTATGGGCAGATTCTTCATGCTTGTTGGTGATTTTCTGACTTCCTCTTCATGGTCCATCATATTCACTACAAGTTGGTCTCCCTCTTCATTAATCCACCTTTGTATGAAGTGCTGGAACACATGCTGGAATTTCTTTGATTGTGATCTTGTGATTGGTCCACTTGGCATAATGATATCATCAACATATTTGCTGCCATTACATTCATCAAGCTTGCTTATAGTTTCCTCATCATTCCCTCCTTGCTCAAAAAGATTTGTCCTCAAATCTGAGCCTACATCAAAAGGAGAAAGATCACTAACATTGAAAGTTGCAGAAACATTATACTCACCTGGTAGATCAATTTTGTAGGCATTGTCATTGATTCGTTCTAAAACTTGGAATGGGCCATCTCCCCTTGCATCCAACTTGGATTTCCTTTGTTTAGGAAATCTTTCCTTCCTCATATGAACCCATACCCAATCACCAGGTTGGAAAATAACATGTTTCCTTCTTCTATTTGCATTATGGCAACTGATTCATATTTCTTCTCAAGATGAGCTCGTGCATTTTCATGTATCTGCTTAACCAACTTAGCTTTCTTTTCACCATCTAAGTTAGTTATTTCAATTAATGGCAAAGGAAACAAATCAAGTGGTGTAAGTGGATTAAAACCATAAACAATTTCAAATGGTGAATAACCAGTAGAAGAATGTATGCTTCTATTATATGCAAACTCCACTAATGGCAAACAATCTTCCCAAGTTTTCAAATTCTTACCCACAACAGCACGTAACAAAGATCCTAAAGTCCTATTTACCACTTCTGTTTGTCCATCAGTTTGTGGATGACAAGTTGTAGAGAACAACAATTTAGTACCTAACTTATTCCATAAAACACGCCAAAAATGACTTTAGAACTTCACATCTCTATCACTTACAATTGTTTTAGGAATACCATGCAACCGAACTACTTCCCCAAAGAACAAATTTGCAATATTTGTTGCATCATCAGTTTTGTGACATGCAATGAAATGAGCCATTTTGCTGAATCTATCAACAATAACAAATATGCTATCTTTTCCTTTTCTAGTCCTAGGCAGCCCCAAAACAAAGTCCATAGATATGTCCATCCAAGGTGCATTAGGAATAGGTAAAGGAGTATACAGCCCATGAGGTAAAGACTTAGATTTTGCTTGTTTACATGCAATACACTTGGCACAAATTCTTTCAACATCCTTTCTCATGTTTGGCCAATAGAAATGTTCATGCAAAATGTCTAAAGTCTTAAATATCCCAAAATGTCCCATGAGTCCTCCACTATGTGCCTCACGCACAAGCAATTCCCTTAATGAGCAACTAGGCATGCATAATCTTCCATCCTTAAACAAGTACCCATCATGCCTATAAAACTTCTGAAATGCAGAATGCTCACATGCTTTATAAACATTTGCAAAGTCAACATCATTGGCATACATATCCTTAATTTGCTCAAAGCCTAATAACTTAGAACTAAGAGTTGAGATTAAGGAATACCTTCTTGAAAGTGCATCTGCTACTACATTGTCTTTGCCACGCTTATACTTTATCACATATGGAAATGGCTCAATGAACTCTATCCACTTTCCATGCCTTCGGTTCAGCTTGGTTTGCCCCTTTAGATGCTTTAATGATTCATGATCTGTATGAATAACAAACTCTTTAGGCAATAAGTAATGTTGCCACACTTGTAAAGCTCTTACCAAAGCATACAGCTCCTTGTCATAAGTGGAATAATTTAATTGTGCACCATGAAGCTTCTCACTAAAATATGCAATTGGTTTCCCTTCTTGTATCAAAACAGCACCTATGCCCACACCTGAAGCATCACACTCTAATTCGAAGGTCTTATCAAAATCTGGTAAAGCAAGAATTGGAGCAGTAGTTAACCTTTCTTTCAACAAATTGAATGCCCTTTCATGAATTTTAGTCCAATTAAACTTTACATCCTTTTTTACCAATTCATTTAATGGTGCAGCAATGGAACTAAAATCTTTAACAAACCTTCTATAGAAACTAGCCAAACCATGAAAACTTCTTACCTCACTCACGGTTTTAGGTGCTGGCCAATCTCTTATTGCCTTTACCTTTTCATCATCAACCTCAATTCCTTGTGCACTAACCATAAAACCTAAGAATATGATTTTATCACTACAAAACATGCACTTTTTCAAGTTGGCATATAATTCTTCCTTTCTCAAAACATCAAGAATAACCCTAATATGTTCTACATGCTCATCTACTGATTTGCTATAAATGAGTATGTCATCAAAATATACAACAACAAATTTACCAAGATATGCACGCAGAACATGGTTCATTAATCTCATGAATGTACTAGGTGCATTAGATAAACCAAATGGCATAACTAACCACTCATAAAGACCATATTTTGTTTTGAATGCAGTTTTCCACTCATCTCCTTCTTTCATCCTAATTTGATGGTAACCACTTTTCAAATCAATCTTAGTAAAAATGCAAGAACCACTCAACTCATCAAGCATATCATCAAGTCTAGGAATTGGATGTCTATACTTCACCGTGATTTTATTGATTGCTCGGCAGTCCACACACATTCTCCATGATCCATCTTTCTTTGGGACTAATAACACCGGAACAGCACATGGGCTAAGACTTTCACGCACATGTCCCTTTGCTAGCAACTCCTCCACTTGCCTTTGAAGTTCCTTGGTTTCCTCCGGATTACTTCTATAAGCTGGTCGATTAGGAATCGTTGAGCCCGGAATGAAGTCAATTTGATGCTCAATTCCTCTTAAAGGTGGAAAACCTTTGGGAACATCTTCTGGAAAAACATCTCCAAATTCCTGTAAAAGAGAACTAACACAACTAGGCAAAGGGTTATCAAGGTTAGATGTAGAAATCAAGGTCTCTTTGTACCTAAGTACAATCAGACTTCTTTTCTCACAAAAAGCACTCCTTAACTCCTTTTCTTTTGCATAGAAACACTCTTTTTTATTTTCTCTCCCTTTCTCTTTTTCTCTCACCAATGGGCCATTTTTATCATTCTTTTTCTCACACTTGGCCTCTTGTACTCCCTTTTTATTTGTTTTACCCTCACCACCAGAATTCTTTTCAAATGATCTCAAAATATTTACTTGATCTTCATACACTTGTTTAGGTGACAATGGAGCAAGAGTGAAATTTAAACCATTTAGGCTGAAAGAATAATGATTCTTAAAGCCATCATGCAAAGCTTTTCTATCAAACTGCCATGGACGACCAAGAAGGATATGGCTAGCATGCATAGGCACAACATCACAGCAAACTTCATCCTTGTATCTCCCAATTACAAAAGAAAACAGAACCTACTTTGTTACCCTCACCTCTCCACTATCATTCAACCATTGCAGCTTGTAAGGACTAGGATGTTTTGTGCATGCTAACCCTAATTTATCCACAAAATCAGTACTAGCAACATTTGCACAACTTCCCCCATCAATGATCATGCTGCACACTTTTCCATTCACAATGCAACGAGTATGGAAAATGTTCTCTCTTTGATTACTTTCTTCATCTTTAATTTGCATGTTTAAAGCTCTTCTAATAACCAAAGATTCACCATGGGCAGGATATTCAATAATATGTTCTATTTCTTCTAATGGTGGCATGCTATCATTATTGATGAGGATCTGATTGCTAGCATACAACACCAAGGACCTGTTACTCGATCAATGGCAAGAAAACTTCAAGGATTAGTTTCCAAACATCTATATGTTCTCAATACAATTGGAACGTTAAGACTTGAAGAAAATAAGAGCAAAGAAGCTGTTTGGTTGCATGTGTCCAAATTGCAATCTACCCAAGAGGCCAATTGACCCAAAGGAGTTAGAATACATATTGGCATCCATCATTATACCTTTGGGAGCTAAATACATACCATTCACGTTCCATTGGATGTCCATATATTAAGAGTGGCTGAAATTCACATTGGGAGTCAAAGATGCCTTTTAAAAGCTAGTGGGAGACAAGCTATATGGCTGCCCATGCCTTTTAAAAGATAGTGGGAGACAAGCTATATGGCTGCCCAATTTGTTTTATGTAACCACATTATTATATTTGTATTTTTCCATCATTTCACTTGTTTTATGCTTTCTTTAAGTCTTTAAAAACAAATGTAATGGCAGATTTTGAACTTAATGAATATTCTGAGTTTTCTCTCCATTTTTGAGAGCTTTGAGAGGTTTTTAGCCTTCTTTTGAGTTCTGGTTAGAACTTGCACGAATTCCTTGCAAAAATAACCAAGTTTGCTAGGTCTTAACTTATATTCAAGGTTTTTCCTTCACAAGTTGGGGTTGGGTCTTGAATCTTTGGTTTCCAGCCATATAGTTTCAGTTTTACATCACAAGTTGGTGTTGGGTTGAAGGTGCTGGTTGGTGTTCTTATGTTTTGGAGACGATCCGTAGCTTGAGCTTCCTTAGGAATTAAATCCCAGCAAGGCAGGCTCACATCATTTTGGTATCAGAGCTTAGGCTCTCCAAATCAGGTTTTTAGCATCATTCCTTCTTGTTTATGTCAAAAAAAAATATTGTCTTCCTTTGAGTCATTTTTTTTGCCATTAGTTTAATTTCTACAAGCTGTATGCTTTCTTGTTTCTTTGAGTCCTTCTTCCTTAATGTTGTTGCTGGATTAATTTTAAAAAAAAAAAGAAAGAAAGAACAAAAAAAAAGAGAAAAAAATCAAAGAAAAAAAAAACAGCAACTAATCTCTAAAATTTGCTATTGGGTTAGAAACTGAAGTTGGGTTTGCACATAACCAAATCTTCTCAAATTTTATATGCTTGTTTCAGATGCTAAAATTAGCTTGGAAATAAAATTTTAAGTCAAAATTCGTCCATTTGCCTCGTTATCCATATATTGCAGCCAATTTAGCTAGTTTTGTGTCCAAAAGTGAACGTGAATGTAAACATGTCCAAATCCTTTCAAATTTTACAGGCATGTTTTAGATATTCAGCTAAGCCTACATATTAAATTTCATGTCAAAATTCATTCGTTTGCTTGGTTGTCCATATATTACAGCTAGTTAGCCATTTTGGGGTCCAGAATATAAACGTTTCATAAGAGACCTAAAAATTCATTTTTTCTCTTCCATTTGGTCTCAATATATTATCCTAAATCCAGTTTTGTCAAATTCTTCCCTTTTGTAATGTTTGTCTAAAATTTCAGTGTCTTTCGTCCTTAGGTTTCAAATATCAAATATTCTGTTTTTTCCAGCTTGTGTTACTCTTGTTCCATTCTTGAATGTGTTTTAAACCTTGCAATTTAGTTATTTAGTTGAGGAAATATTAAGTTCTTGCTAGAACTTGGAAGGGGCTGAAGTGAGTGAAAAAAAGGCATAGAGTGGTGAGATTGTTAGAGGGTAAAAGTCATAGTTTGAGTGAAACACAAATTGAGTGTTACCAGATTAGAGTGAAACACGTGAGGGAGTGTGTGAGAGAATATTTCTAACATTTGTTTTGCAGCAATCAGTATGTCAACAAAACGAGATAGTGATCGAGAGAGCAACCAGCCCCAAGAGGAGCCAGAAGCTTCTTATGTTCTTAAGGCATTGCAATCTCATTTTCAAAGGATGAATGTGTTGTTTGTTGATATTAGAGAACAGATGGAAAAACACTCAAAGCAAATTGAAGAATTGCAGCAAGCAAGCTCTACAAATCAAAGGAATTTAGGAAGGGATGAACGAGATAATTTTCATAGGGAGCAAAACACAAATAGGGGGCAGAATAGAGGTAGGCGTGCTGGACTAAATGATTTGCCAGTTTTCAATGAATTGGAGGATGTAGATGAAGATAATCTTGATGATGACGATGGGCAGCAATCTGTTGCACTTGATGATGTTTTTAGACCAAGATATATGAGAGGTAATATGCATGGTAGAGGTGGTGGCAGAAATATTAGGCAAGAAACTATGGAAAATGCAAGAGGGAGAGGGAGAGTAGACAGCAATGTTAATGGAATTAAAATGAAAATTCCATCATTCCAAGATAAAGCAAATCCAGATGCATACTTGGAATGGGAGAGAAAGACCGAACTCATCTTTGATTGCCACAACTATAGTGAGCAAAAGAAGGTGACACTTGCTGTGGTAGAGTTTACTGATTATGCATTAGTTTGGTGGGATCAATTACTGACTAAACGAAGAAGAAATGGCATGAGAGGAGTGCAGACTTGGGATGAGCTGAAACAAGTCATGAGAGATAGATTTGTACCACAACACTACTATAGGGAGTTACATCAACGATTACAAGGGCTGGTACAAGGCAATAAAAGTGTGGAAGAATATTTTCAAGAGATGGAAATGGCTATGATACGAACTAATATAGAAGAAGAAAGGGAAGCAACTATGGCACGGTTTCTACATGGGCTGAAAGATGAAATTGCCAACATAGTGGAGCTGCATCATTATGTGGAGCTTGATGACATGTTAAATATGGCAATCAAGGTAGAAAAACAACTCAAGAAGAAGAAAAAAACCAGATCGGGAATGGGAATGAATTCTGCCAATAATGTTCCTTGGAAGCCAAATTGGAAGAAAGGGGAATCTAGTGAGAATAAATTTGTTTCAAAGGAGAAGAAAGAGGGGAACAAGGCTGGAGAAAAACCCATTGTGATTGATAAGGGTAAGGCACCAATGAACTCCAATGGAAGAACAAGAGACATCCAATGTTTCCGATGTTTAGGGAAAGGGCATTATGCTAGAGAATGTCCAAATAAAAGGGTGATGGTGGTGAGGCCGAGTGGTGATATTGAATCTGAAGATGATGAAGTTGTAGATGAAGATTCAGATGTTAACATTCCACCTTTGGATGAAGATAGTGATGTAGAGCATGCTGTGCATGGAAATGCTCTTGTTGTTATGCGTGCTTTAAATATACAGGTGAAGGAAGATGAAGGTGATGAACTACAAAGAGAAAATATTTTTCATACTAGATGTTTAGTCAAAGAAAAAGTTTGTACTATGATCATAGATGGTGGGAGTTTGTGTTAATGTGGCTAGCACTCTACTAGTAGAGAAACTTGCATTTCCTACTACAAAACATCCTAATCCATACAGATTGCAGTGGTTGAATGATAGTGGAGAAGTTAAGGTGACCAAGCAAGTATTATTGTCATTTACCATTGGGAGGTATAAGGATGAAGTGTTGTGTGATGTAGTTCCCATGCATGCTAGTCATATCCTACTTGGGAGGCCATGGCAATATGATAGAAAAGCAACACATGATGGGTTTAAGAATAGGTATTCATTTGATTTTGAAGGCCGAAAGGTGACTCTTGCACCTTTAACACCTATGGAGGCTTTTGAAGACCAAAAGCGAGTACAAGCTGCCATGCAAGAGAAAATGCAAAGAGAGGTTGAAAAGAGGGAGAGAGAAAAGAAAGATCAAGAGGAAAAACAAAGAATAAAAACTGAGAGAGAAAAAGAAAAAGAGAAAAAGAAGAAATTACATAATAAAAATGAGAGTGGAGAGAAGAAAGTAAGTTTAGTTGCTAGGGGGAAAGATGTGAGGCAAGCATACTTTTCTGATAGTATGATGCTCCTTCTGATATGTAAGGGAGTTTTTCTTAATGTAACTGACCTTGATCCATCTATTCCTAGTGTTGCTTTGACTTTGTTGCAGGAATTTGAAGATGTCTTTCCAAATGAGGTACCGAGTGGATTGCCACCCATTAGAGGAATAGAACATCAAATTGATTTCATTCCTGGAGCTGTAATTCCAAATCGTCCAGCATATAGGACAAATCCTCAAGAGGTCAAGGAGTTGCAAAAACAGGTGGATGAGCTGCTTGCGAAAGGTCATGTTAGGGAGAGCATGAGTCCATGTGCTGTGCCGGTACTTCTAGTACCTAAAAAGGATGGATCAATGCGAATGTGTGTGGATTGTCGTGCTATCAATAAAATCACTGTAAAGTATAGACATCCAATTCCTAGGCTTGATGATATGCTTGATGAATTGCATGGTGCATGTATATTTTCAAAAATTGATCTTAAAAGTGGTTATCATCAAATAAGAATGAGATTAGGAGATGAATGGAAAACAGCTTTTAAGACTCAATATGGTTTGTATGAATGGTTAGTCATGCCTTTTGGACTAAGTAATGCACCTAGTACTTTCATGAGATTAATGAATCATGTCTTGCGTGCTTTTCTTGGAAAGTTTGTTGTTGTGTATTTTGATGATATCTTAGTGTATAGTCAAAGTTTTAATGATCATTTAATGCATTTAAGATGTGTGCTTGAAGTTCTTAGGAAAGAGAAATTGTATGCAAATTTAAAGAAATGTACATTCTGCATGGAAAAAGTCATTTTCTTAGGATTTGTAGTGAGTGGGAAAGGAATTGAGGTTGATGATGATAAGGTAAAAGCCATCAAAGAGTGGCCTACACCAAAATCCGTGACTGATGTTAGGAGTTTTCATGGTCTTGCTAGTTTTTATAGGAGATTTGTTAGAGACTTTAGTACAATTGCAGCCCCATTAAATGAAATTGTGAAGAAAAATGTAGGGTTCAAATGGAATGAGGAACAGGAGCATGCATTTAGATTACTAAAAGAAAAATTATGTTCTGCACCATTACTTGCATTACCTGATTTTTCTAAGACTTTTGAAGTTGAATGTGATGCTTCCGGAGTGGGTATAGGTGCTGTTTTGATGCAGGAAAGAAGACCAATTGCATACTTTAGTGAGAAGCTAAGTGGAGCTCCTTTGAATTACTCTACTTATGACAAGGAGATGTATGCATTAGTGAGGGCGTTGGAGACGTGGCAGCATTATCTTTGGCCAAAGGAGTTTGTTATTCATAGTGATCATGAATCACTAAAATACTTGAAAGGACAAAGCAAGCTGAACAAACGCCATGCCAAATGGAGTGAATTTATTGAAGTGTTTCCATATGTGATTCAATATAAGCAAGGAAAAGAAAATGTTGTTGCTGATGCCTTATCTAGGAGGTATGCCCTAATCTCTATGCTTGATGCTAGACTTCTAGGATTTGAGCATATGAAAGAATTGTATAAGCATGACTCTGAATTTGCACAAATATATGCCTCTTGTGAAAATGCTGCCTTTAAAAAATTTTATAGGCATGATGGTTTCTTATTTAGAGAGAAACGACTTTGTGTTCCAAATAGCTCTATAAGAGGATTGCTTGTAAGAGAGTCACATGGGGGAGGTTTAATGGGACATTTTGGGGTGGCTAAAACATTAGAAATTCTGAATGAACATTTTTATTGGCCACATATGAGGAAAGATGTAGAGAAATTTTGTGCTAAATGCGTGACATGTATGAAAGCAAAGTCCAAAGTAAGACCAAATGGTTTGTATATGCCTTTAAGTGTACCTAGTGAACCTTGGGTAGACTTATCTATGGACTTTATTTTGGGACTACCTAGGACAAAAAAGGGTCATGATAGTTTATTTGTTGTGGTTGATAGATTTTCTAAAATGGCACATTTCATTCCATGTCATAAAACTGATGATGCATGCCATATATCTGATTTGTTCTTTAGAGAAGTAGTGAGATTGCATGGTATTCCTAGGACCATAGTAAGTGATCGAGATGTAAAATTTTTGAGTCATTTTTGGAAAGTCCTATGGGGAAAGTTAGGTACAAAGCTTTGTTTCTCTACTACATGCCATCCGCAAACAGATGGGCAGACGGAAGTTGTTAATAGGACTGTGGGCACTCTTCTTCGTACCATGATTAAACAAAATTTGAAGACATGGGAGGAATGCATACCATTTATTGAATTTGCATATAATAGATCAATGCATTCATCCACTGGATTTTCACCCTTTGAGCTTGTCTATGGTTTTAATCCACTTACTCCATTAGATTTGTTGCCTCTTCCTACTAATGAGCTTACTAGTTTTGATGGTAAAAAGAAAGCTGAATTGGTGAAGCAAATGCATCAAAGGGCCAAGCAACAAATGGAGAAGATTAATGAGAATAGAGCAACCAAAGTAAACAAAGGAAGGAAAAAGATGGTGTTCCAGCCTGGTGATCTGGTATGGGTTCATTTGCGAAAAGAAAGGTTTCCTACACAAAGGAAATCAAAATTGCAGCCGAGAAGTGATGGACCATTTGAAGTACTCGAAAGGATTAATGATAATGCCTACAAGATTAATCTACCAGGTGAGTATGGTGTAAGTGCAACTTTTAATGTTTCTGATCTTGCTCCTTGCTATGCAGATGATGAAGATTCGAGGACGAATTCTTTTGAAGAGGGAGAGGATGATGAGGATCTGATTGCTAGCATACAACACCAAGGACCTGTTACTCGATCAATGGCAAGAAAACTTCAAGGATTATGATACGAGCAAGGACCCTAACTCCACCACAAAAGCTAGCTCAAGAGTGGAGGTTTAGCCCATGCTTATATAGTAGCCAGGATCTCCTTACACGGCCGATGTGGGATCACATCATCCTCCCCTTCTTTAGACTGCACGTCCTCGTGCTCGTGCCAACTCAATCGTTTTTACCCGCAGTCCACACACGAGTCGCTTGTGCCAACTCACTCGTTAACCCGCACCCGAGCCAAGGAACGAAGGGACAAGGACCACACCGGTGCGTGCAAGGTTGGCTCTGATACCAACTGATACGAGCAAGGACCCTAACTCCACCACAAAAGCTAGCTCAAGAGTGGAGGTTTAGCCCATGCTTATATAGTAGCCAGGATCTCCTTACACGGCCGATGTGGGATCACATCATCTGATACCAACTGATACGAGCAAGGACCCTAACTCCACCACAAAAGCTAGCTCAAGAGTGGAGGTTTAGCCCATGCTTATATAGTAGCCAGGATCTCCTTACACGGCCGATGTGGGATCACATCATCCTCCCCTTCTTTAGACTGCACGTCCTCGTGCTCGTGCCAACTCAATCGTTTTTACCCGCAGTCCACACACGAGTCGCTTGTGCCAACTCACTCGTTAACCCGCACCCGAGCCAAGGAACGAAGGGACAAGGACCACACCGGTGCGTGCAAGGTTGGCTCTGATACCAACTGATACGAGCAAGGACCCTAACTCCACCACAAAAGCTAGCTCAAAGTGGAGGTTTAGCCCATGCTTATATAGTAGCCAGGATCTCCTTACACGGCCGATGTGGGATCACATCAGATTAGTTTCCAAACATCTATATGTTCTCAATACAATTTGAACGTTAAGACTTGAAGAAAATAAGAGCAAAGAAGCTGTTTGGTTGCATGTGTCCAAATTGCAATCTACCCAAGAGGCCAATTGACCCAAAGGAGTTAGAATACATATTGGCATCCATCATTATACCTTTGGGAGCTAAATACATACCATTCACGTTCCATTGGATGTCCATATATTAAGAGTGGCTGAAATTCACATTGGGAGTCAAAGATGCCTTTTAAAAGCTAGTGGGAGACAAGCTATATGGCTGCCCATGCCTTTTAAAAGATAGTGGGAGACAAGCTATATGGCTGCCCAATTTGTTTTATGTAACCACATTATTATATTTGTATTTTTCCATCATTTCACTTGTTTTATGCTTTCTTTAAGTCTTTAAAAACAAATGTAATGGCAGATTTTGAACTTAATGAATATTCTGAGTTTTCTCTCCATTTTTGAGAGCTTTGAGAGGTTTTTAGCCTTCTTTTGAGTTCTAGTTAGAACTTGCACGAATTCCTTGCAAAAATAACCAAGTTTGCTAGGTCTTAACTTATATTCAAGGTTTTTCCTTCACAAGTTGGGGTTGGGTCTTGAATCTTTGGTTTCCAGCCATATAGTTTCAGTTTTACATCACAAGTTGGTGTTGGGTTGAAGGTGCTGGTTGGTGTTCTTATGTTTTGGAGACGATCCGTAGCTTGAGCTTCCTTAGGAATTAAATCCCAGCAAGGCAGGCTCACATCAAAAACCCTATTAGTTTTTGGAAACTAACAAAACCCAAATGTGTTAAAACACTTCAATTCACTCAAAAGATAATCTGTCCCTATTCCAAATTCGTTTCCATTTTTAAATAAGGAAACAAAGAAGAGTTACAAGCTAAATAAAGGCAATTAAAGCCAAAGAAAACTACCTACATTAAATCAACATCAAATACCTATTAAAAGCAAGATAATAATGGAAAATGAAACTGAAAAACAGAAATTGAAGTCTTCAAACGTCCCCCACATGTATGAGCTGGAAACATGTGCTAAAATCAATCTTTAAGTGCATTATGTTGGGATTTAAATTGGTCTTCAAATACGGAACCTCCAAGAATAAGCTTGAGAACTCCTTGATGTCGAACCCCCAAAACATTAACTTGAAAACCCCTAGTCGAATTCGGCATAACCTCCAAAGAATAAAGGTTGATTTCAGATTTCTTTGAATTGATCAGAGATCCAAGATGTCGAAACAAACTAGTTCCTAAATCCCATATTCGAAACACTCCACAAGAAAGTTGATCAAACTACTTGAATGTTTCTTAAGCATGTATTCAAGCAAGAACACAAAGATAAAAGCAAATCGGCTTTAGGTTATTAATTCATACCAAAAACAAAACTCCACCCTAATTCGTCCAAGGCATATTTATAGCCTTTTCATAACATAAAATCCTAACCCAATAAGGAAATACTTAATTAAATAAGGCCCCAGTCTTAAACATATAAAAACATAACATGGTCCCACCATAACTAAATAACACATGTTTAAAATAACTAAATAATAAAACAGGGCTAAACAACTAAAACAAGCCTCATTCGTGAATTTCAACTTGTAGCAAGTTGTAATTGACTTCCTTTGGTCTTGTCTCCAAGCTTGTAATTCCTTGCAAACCATAGTTAGCCAAATTCACCAAATCTTGCAAATGGCAAATTAGTGCTTGCTGAATCTTTTTGGCTCACGATCTAGTTATAGGACCTTGTGGTAGAATAATTGGATTGATGATCTCCTCAACTTGTTCCTCACGTCCTAACTCTTGCTCATCCTTGCGGTGTGCTGGTTGTTCCACAACATTTCCCCTCTCCTCAAAAGGATTCGTCCTCGAATCAAAAGCATCACCTACATCAAAAGGACTTAAATTAGCAACATTAAACGAAGCACTTACATTATACTCACCTGGCAAATCCACTTTATATGCATTGTCATTAATCCTTTCAAGTATCTGAAAAGGACCATCTCCTCGTGGGTTTAACTTGGACTTTCTTTGGTGTGGAAACCGTTCTTTTCGAAAATGAACCCAAACCCAATCACCAGGCTGAAAAATCATTGACTTCCTTCCTTTATTCACTCAAGAAGCTACTTTAGCATTTTGCCTTTCAGTCCTTTCCTTAACCTGTTTATGTAACTTCTTCACAAAATTTGCCTTTGAGCTAGCATCAACACTCACAAAATCATTAGATGGCAATGGCAAAATATCCAAAGGAGTAAGCAGATTAAAACCATAAATAATTTCAAATGGAGAACAAATAGTAGTGCTATGAATAGCCCTATTATAAGCAAACTCCACAAATGGTAAACAATCCTCCCACATCCTAATATTCTTTTCTATCACTTCCCTAAGCAAAGTAATCAATGTTCTATTCACAATCTCAGTTTGACCATCGATTTGAGGATGACAAGTAGTCGAAAACAACAACTTAGTCCCCAATTTTCCCCATAAAACACGCCAGAAATGACTCAAAAACTTAACATCTCTATCACTAACAATGCTTTTGGGTATGCCATGCAAACGAACAACCTCTTTAAAGAACAAATTAGCAATCAATTTAGCATCATCAGTTTTATGACATGGTATAAAATGAGCCATTTTACTAAATCTATCAACCACAACAAATATACTATCATGACCTCTCCTAGTTTTAGGTAATCCAAGCACAAAAGCCATAGAAAAATCAGTCCAAGGTCCATTAGGAACAGGTAATGGCGTGTACAAACCATGCGGTTTCATCCTAGACTTAGCTTCTCTACATGTTATGCAATGCTCACAAACTTTATGCACATCATGTTTCATACCAGGCCAATAAAAATGTTCTATCAACACATCATAGGTCTTACTTATCCCAAAATGACCCATCAAACCTCCTCCATGTGCTTCCTGAACTAAAAACTCTCTCATGGAACACTTAGGAATACACAATCTATTTCTCTTAAACAAGAAACCATCAAACAAATGAAAGTCTTTTGAAACAGCCACATCTCCACACGAATTATATATGTCACCAAAATCCACATCACTAACATATAATTCCTTAATATGCTCAAAACCCAATAATCTAGCACTACGAGAATTAAGTAAAACATACCTTTGCGACAACGCATCAGCCACTACATTCTCTTTACCTTGCTTGTATTTAATCACATATGGAAATGTTTCTATGAATTCCACCCATTTGGCATGTCTACGATTCAGCTTATCTTGACCTTTCAAATGCTTTAAACTTTCATGATCATTATGTATCACAAACTCTTTTGACCACAAATAATGCTGCCATGTATGCAAAGCTCGAAACAATGCATATAACTCCTTATCATATGTCGGATACTTCAAAGCCGCTCCACTTAGTTTTTTGCTAAAGTACATCAATGGCCCTTGATCCTGTATCAAAACAGCTCCAATTCCTATGCCACTTGCATCACATTCAATCTCAAAAGTCTTATCAAAATTAGGCAAATCAAGCAAGGGTGCATTACACAATTTATCCTTAAGTTCATTAAATGCATGTTCTTGTGCAGCTCTCCAAACAAAACCGACATTTTTCTTAACTAACTCATTCAAAGGTGAAGCTATAGTACTGAAATTTCTAATGAATCTCCTATAGAAACCAGCAAGTCCATGAAAACTCCTCACCTCACTAGCATTCTTAGGTTTCGGCCAGTCCCTAATAGCCTTTACCTTTTCCTCATCAACCTCAATACCTTGACTAGACACCACAAAACCAAGAAAATGAACCTTATCCATGCAAAAACTACACTTCTTAAGGTTAGCATACAACTTCTCACGCCTAAGAATGTCTAACACAAGACGCACATGTATGACATGATCATCCAAACACTTAGAGTAAAGAAGAATATCATCAAAGTAAACAACAACGAATTTACCCAAGTGCTCACGCAACACATGATTCATCAAACGCATGAATGTGCTAGGTGCATTAGTAAGACCAAACGGCATAACCAACCACTCATACAGCCCATATTTAGTCTTAAATGCTGTTTTCCACTCATCACCCACACTCATTCGAATTTGATAATAACCAGATTTCAAATCAATTTTCGTGAACAAACTAAGAACCATGTAACTCATTAAGCATATCATCTAGTCTGGGAATAGGATGACGACACTTTACAGTGATTTTATTGATGGCTTTGCAATCCACGCACATCCTCCACGTCCCATCCTTCTTTGGCACAAGAATAATAGGAACCGAACAATGACTCAAACTTTCCCTCACGTATCCCTTAGCTAGCAATTCCTCCACTTGCTTTTGTATCTCCTTTGTCTCGAAAGGATTAGCTCGATACGCTGGCCTATTGGGAATAGAAGCTCCCGAAATGAAATCAATTTGATGCTCTATGCCTCTGATTGGCGGCAATTCATCAGGCATTTCTTCGGGAAACAAATCCGCATATTCCTGCAAAAGATCAACAAACACACCAGGCAAAGATTGGTTAAAAACAGTAGTATCTAAACGAGCCTCTTTGCACAAAAGCACAAACATAGGCTGATTGGTGTAAAAAGCATTTTTAACCTCACTTGTACTAGCTAACAAACTCACATTCTTCTCTCCTTCTCTATTTTTCTCAAACTGAATTTGTTTTGATTTTTCTTTTCTCTCTTTCTTTTCATTTGCAATCTGATTTTTTTCACTCATTTTTTTGTCACTCTCTCTTTCTTTCTTTTCAAATTCAAGTCTCATTCTTTCCATTTTACATTGATCTTCATACACTTCTTTTGATGAGAGTGGGGTCATAATTGTCTTTCATCCATCCTTAGTGAATGAATACCGATTGAGGTATCCATCATGCATAGCTCACCTATCATACTGCCATGGACGTCCAAGTAAAATCTCTCCAGCATGCATTGGCACCACATCACACAACACCTCATCATAATATTTACCAATGGAAAAAGAAATGTTAGATTGTCGATTTACCTTAACCTCTCCACATTCATTCAGCCACTGAAGTTTGTAAGGTCGGGGGTGAGGTTTTGTAGGCAGCCCCAATCGATCAACCAAGAGTGTACTTACCACATTGGTACAGCTTCCACCATCCACAATCACAATACAAGCCTTGCCTTGAACGTGACACCTTGTATGGAACAAGTTGTCTCGTTGTTCTTCATGGTTTTCCTCCTTCAATTGCGTGTTAAGAGCATGCCTAGGAACCAGCAAGTCACCCTTTATTGGTTCTTCAATGCTCCCATCACTACAACATTCCAAGTCTTGCTTTTCTCCATCTTCACTCTCATCGTCACCTTCTTCTTCATCAGTCACTATCTCAACATTTCTTACGGTCATAACTCTCTTGTTTGGACATTCTTTGCTGATATGTCCGACACCTTGGCACTTCCAACACTTAATATCTCGATTTCACAGCTTAGGCTCTTCAACTTTGGATTTGTCTTTAGAACTTGTTTCGGCCTTTGCTTTCCCACTATCTTGACCAGCCTTGTTTCTTTCCTTGTAATCACGCCTTCCTTCCCTATTCCAAGGAGAAATAGAATTAGAAACAGGTTTCAAATGATACCTTGATGATCGTCTTCCTTGGAGTTATTTTTCCACCTTGACGGTAATATGCACCATCTCTTCTAACTCCACATAAGGCTGCAAATCAACCTGATCAGCAATGTCCGAATTCAAACCAGCCAAGAAACGTGCCATAGTAGTCTCCATGTCTTTATCTATATTAGCTCTAGTCATTAACATTTCCATTTCTTTGTAGTAGTCATCAACACTTTTACTACCTTTTTTAAGAACCTGAAGTCTTTGTATAATTTCCCTATGGAAATGTCTAGGCACAAACCTCTTCCTCATGACCGATTTAAGATCAGCCCAAGTCTCAATTGGATACTCCAAATTCCTTCTTCTACTAGTCACTAACTCATCCCACCAAGCTATAGCATAATCTATAAATTGAGTAACAATAAGCTTGACCTTCTTTTCCTCAGTACATCGATGGCAATCAAATATGAGATCAACCTGTTTTTCCCATTGCAAATAAGCTTCTGGATATGATTTACCACGAAAGTTAGGAATTTTCAGCTTGATGCTTCCCAAGCTCCTATCAACGACTTCATCATCACCATGATTTCTACCATAGAAAGCATTATTATTCATCCTTCCTCTCACGGCCTCCTCTAGCTCCACCTCTATGTAGAGCTCCTCCAACCAGACTTGCATTATCATCCTCAAGCTCATTTTCATCTTCCAAATGTTCAGGCTGTTGCATTTGATTTCTGCCACCTCTTTGCCTCTCATTGCACTTCGGTGTGGCTCTTTCAACATTTTGCAACCTCAAATCCATGCGCTCCAATGTTTCTGTTATGTTCTCCATAGCACGGTATAAACATGTAAATTCAGCTTGTTGCGCCTCACGCAATCGAGCTGGATCAATTTGAACACCCCTGTCACTGTCATCTCGGCCAGACATTTTTCCTGCAATAAAAGGTTAGAACAAAACAAATAAAAAGCCTCACAACACTCCCTCACGTGTTTACACTCAATAGATGGGGTTGGTCACTCGTGTTCCACTCAATATAATGTATTCACTCACGGCTTAGCTCACACCTCTCAAGCTAATTTCTTTTATGTTCTTAGGTGAATCACACTTTATGAAACAAATCAAATAGTCTTCTGTGTGTAGTATCCCAAGTCTGAAATTTTGAATGAATCACTAATGCAATTCGAATCAAAACAGCCCCTCAATGGTGAAAATTTCGTGACCAGAAATTATATTGATTCTAACCTATCCAGATTTGACCCTTATCTCCTAAATAGCAAGGAGAATGAAAAATTTTTGTTGAAGTGGTTTTGTACTCTTTTTTTTTTTTTGAATTTTTGAATTTGAAAGAAAACGAAAATGATTCAAGGAACATACAACTTAGACGATCAAGAAATGAAGAAAACGATTCAAGAATCAAGAACAAAGAAACAGAACGAAAACAACAAGTGAAGAAAACGAAAACGAAAATAACCCACAAAGAAAAACAAATCTAAGATTCAAGATTAAGAATCAAGAATTCGTCTAACAAGAGTTAAGAAGAAAACAAATCAAACAAAGAATCCAGAATCAAGAATTCGAATAACGAGAGAAAAAGAAAGAAATGAAATAAACAAAGAATTCGAAATTGATAGGGATAAAACCTGATCTAGAGCGTTGGCTCTGATACCAAATGATACGGAACCTCCAAGAATAAGCCTGAGAACTCCTTGATGTTGAACCCCCAAAACATTAACTTGAAAACCCCTAGTCAAATTTGGCACAACCTCCAAAGAATAAAGGTTAGATTTTCAGATTTCTTTGAATTGATCAGAGATCCAAGATGTCGAAACAAACTAGTTCGTAAATCTCAGATTCGAAACACTCCACAAGAAAGTTGATCAAACTACTTGAATGTTTCTTAAGCATGTATTCAAGCAAGAACACAAAGATAAAAGCAAATCGGCTTTAGGTTATTAATTCGTACCAAAAACAAAACTCCACCCTAATTCGTCCAAGGCATATTTATAGCCTTTTCATAACATAAAATCCTAACCCAATAAGGAGATACTTAATTAAATAAGGCCCCAGTCTTAAACATATAGGACCACCCATTAAAAACATAACATGGTCCCACCATAACTAAATAACACATGTTTAAAATAACTAAATAATAAAACAGGGCTAAACAACTAAAACAAGCCTCATTCGTGAATTTCAACTTGTAGCAAGTTGTAATTGACTTCCTTTGGTCTTGTCTCCAAGCTTGTAATTCCTTGCAAACCATAGTTAGCCAAATTCACCAAATCTTGCAAATGGCAAATTAGTGCTTGCTGAATCTTTTTGGCTCGCGATCTAGTTATAGGACCTTGTGGCAGAATAATTGGATTGATGATCTCCTCAACTTGTTCCTCACGTCCTAACTCTTACTCATCCTTGCGGTGTGCTGGTTGTTCCACAACAACTGACCTTAACCCAAATTTGCCTAGTGGTTTTGCTTTTTTGTTACAGGAATTTGATGAAGTCTTTCCTGAAGAGATGCCAAAGGGACTCCCTCCCTTGAGGGGGTATTGAGCATCAGATTAATTTTATTCTTGGAGTAGTAATTCCAAATAGGCCAGCCTATAGAAGTAACCCAAAGGAGACAAAGGAACTTCAAAGGCAGGTAGATGAATTGTTGGAGAAGGGGCATGTGAGAGAGAGCCTTAGCCCATGTGTTGTACCAGTGTTGTTGGTACCCAAGAAAGATGGAACATAGAGGATGTGTGTGGATTGTCGTGCAGTCAACAAAATCACTGTAAAGTATCCTCATCCCATTGCTAGATTAGATGAAATGTTAGATGAGTTATATGGTGCATGTATTTTCACTAAAATAGATTTAAAAAATGGATATCATCAAATTAGGATGAAACCTGGTGACGAGAGGAAAACTATATTTAAAACAAAATATGGTTTATATGAATGGATGGTTATGCCTTTTGGTTTGACTAATGCACCTAGCACATTTATGAGGCTAATGAACCATGTTTTACGTAATTTCCTTGGAAAATTTGTTGTTGTGTATTTTGATGACATTCTTATATACAGCAAGTCTCTAGATGAGCATATCATGCATATTAGGTTAGTTCTAGAGGTTCTAAGGAAAGAGAAGTTGTATGCTAATTTGAAGAAGTGCACTTTTTGTATTGATAAACTTATTTTCTTAGGTTTTGTTGTGAGTGCTAAAGGGGTTGTGGTAGATGCTGAAAAGGTAAAAGCTATTCAAGAATGGCCTATGCCTAAGAGTATGCCTAAGGTAAGGAGTTTTAATGGGTTAGCTAGTTTTTATAGAAGATTTGTGAAAGATTTCTCATCCATTGCAGCTCCTTTGACTGAAATAATTAAAAAAGATGCTGGTTTTAAGTGGGAAGATGAACAAAATAGGGCTTTTAATACTTTAAAAGATAGGTTGTGTTCTGCTCCTATTTTATGTTTACCAAACTTTGATAAAACTTTTGAACTTGAATGTGATGCTTCTGGGATTGGTATAGGTGTTGTGTTATGCAGGAAAAATATCCCATAGCATATTTTAGTGAGAAGTTGAATGGAGCTCATTTAAAGTACTCTACCTATGACAAGGAGTTATATGCCCTAGTGAGAGCACTAGATGTGTGGCAACATTACTTGCTTCCAAAAGAATTTGTGATCCATACAGACCATGAGTCACTTAAGCACCTGAAAGGATAAGGGAAGCTGAATAAGAGGCATGCAAAATGGGTTGAATTCATTGAGACATTTCCTTATGTGATCCACTACAAGCAAGGTAAAGATAATGTTGTTGCTGATGCATTATCAAGGAGGTATGCTTTAATCACTACACTTAGTTCTAAGATGTTAGGATTTGAGCAACTTAAAGATATGTATGCAACAGATTCTGATTTTGGTAATGTCTATGTTGCTTGTGAACATGCTGCTTTTCAAAGATTTTATAGGCATGATGGATTTTTATTTCGTGGGAATCGATTATGTGTACCTACATGTTCATTAAGGAAATTACTTGTGCGTGAATCATATAGTGGTGGATTGATGGGTCATTTTGGTGTGCATATGACTTTGGATATACTTTCTGAGCATTTTTATTAGCCACACATGCGTAGGGATGTTGAAAGAATTTATTCTAAATGTATTGCATGTAGGCAAGCTAAGTCCAAATCTATGCCTCATGGATTGTATACACCTTTACCTATTCCTAATGAGCCTTGGGTTGACATTTCTATGGATTTTGTGTTAGGTTTACCTAGGACATAGAAAGGTAGAGATAGCATATTTGTTGTTATGGATAGATTTAGCAAAATGACACATTTCATAGCTTGCCATAAAACTGATGATGCAACAAATATAGCTAATTTATTCTTTAGAGATGTTGTGCGTTTGCATGGTATACCTAGGACAATGGTCTTTGATCGTGATGTTAAATTCTTGAGCCACTTTTGGAGAGTTTTATGGGGAAAATTGGGTACTAAGTTATTATTTTCTACCACTTGTCATCCACAAACTGATAGACAAAATGAAGTGGTGAATAGAACTTTAGGGACCTTATTGCGTGCCGTGGTAGGTAAGAATTTAACAACATGGGAAGAGTGTCTTCCATTAGTTGAATTTGCTTATAATCGTAGTTTTCATTCTTCCACTGGATTCTCACCTTTTGAAATTGTGTATGGGTTTAATCCTCTTACTCCTATGGATTTAATTCCTTTACCATTACATGAGTTACTAACCTAGATGGATAGAGGAAGGCTAAGTTGGTCAAGACAATACATGAGAAGGCTAGACAACACAACATTATGCATGTCAAGCCAATCGAGGGGCACAAAGTTGTTACTTTTGAACCTGGTAATTGGGTATGGGTGCATTTAAGGAAGGAAAGATTTTCCCAATATGAGAAAATCAAAGTTGGATCCAAGAGGCGATGGTCCTTTCCAAGTGCTAGAAAAGATTAATGATAATGCTTATAAATTTGACTTGCCTGGTGAGTATCAAGTTTTTGGAACCTTTAATGTTTTTGATCTTTCTCCTTTTGATATGGACATAGATTTCAGGACGAATCTTTTTGAGGAGGGAGGAATTGATGTGAACAAAGATGGCAGTATGAGCAAGGCTAACGGAGCAAGCATAGGAAGCCAACATGGCATGGAGCTCGTTTTACCAAATGGGCCAATTACAAGGTTGCAGGCCAAGAAGCTCAAATCTACCTTCCAAGGCTTTGTAAGGAAATTCATGGAAGAAAGACTTGGTGGACAGGCCTTTGACGCTACAGATATAGAGGAGAAGCAGCCCATAAATTTAATCCAAGTATATGGGCCTATTATTTAATATTTATTAAGGCCCACTAGTTATGCTTATTTAAAAAGTAAGGGGCCTGTTTGTTTTGTATTAAGTTAGAACTTTGTTTACTTTTATTATTGCTTAAAATTTGATTAGCCAACCAAACACTATTAATAACCCTAATTAGGGGTTAGCTATTTATATTTCATTTAGGTTGTAAGACATCGGTTTTGGTGATCATATTATTCAATTATTTTGGCTTGGCTGAATTTCATCAAGAGAGGGTTCTCTTCTTCTTGTTGCAACAAGAATTGGAATCAACTTATCAAGGTAACACTTGTGGCATTCTTTCTAGTTTTTTCTTTAATTCTGTCCAATTATCTACGTTTCTAGTTGCATGTCAATTAGGGGTTTAGTAGGACAAACAAACAGCTAGGGTCTTGGTATACTGAATTTTTGTGTTGGGGTTTCGGATTCTTTATAATCTTGGGGTTCCGGATCATTTAGTACTAGTGTGAGTAGGCACATGTGAACCAACACTAAAATGCATGTAGAATCTGCCCATCAATATTGTCAGAATTATGGGCAGTAATTTAGAATATATTATTGATGTGGATGAATAATTAATGTTATTGTGGCTAGATACATGTAAACCTAGAATTTTAAGTCATTAGTTCTTCTTTTCCACCTATATAGGGAGGGGAAAAAGACCTCAAGAGGGTTACTATGAATTTTCAGTTTATGCTGAATGTAATTGATGTGTTTTCAAATTTGAGAGGTTTTCTTCTTATTCTTGTTGCATGAAGAATTGGTTCTAGCTTATCAAGTTTGACTTGTGGCGTCTAAATCAATTCATTTCTTCATCCCAATCACCCAAGTTCTCAATTACAGGTTAGTTGTGGGTTTGGCAGGGAGGATTTGTTTTTGAGTTCTAAAATTCTATACTAGATGTGTATGTGGGGTTCTAGATGTAATATTTGATCCATGGGTTCCGCATCATCTCCCCCACACTTAAGATGCACATTGTCCCCAATGTGTGTAAAATATGAAAAAGAAAAAAAGAGAGAGAGAGAACTGCCCTGCCATGTCCATGAATCGACATATGTGAATATGGTTCCAAAAGCATTGAGAAGTTGAATTAGCTACAGCGCAAAAATGGACATGCAAAATTGTGAAGGTTCAAAGATATATTAAATAATAATAATAATAAAAAGAAAGAGAAATATAAAATTACACGTATAGTCATCCAAAAGAAAACAAAAAGAAAATAAAATAAATAAAATAAAATAAAATAAAATAAAAAGAAAATAATGAAGTAAAGAAAGAGTGAGCTAGTCAGTCATGGGCTCAGCACTAGAATCATCAGTAGCACCAGTATCATCACCACTGGCACTGGCATCATCACTAGCATTGTCATCTAAAACATTAACACTGGGTACTGGGGGCTGGTATGGTGGAGACGGTGGCTGCGAAGGGCTAACCCCTGAGACCTCTAAAACTTGAGCATGGACTGCTCGATCCATTGCCTCCTCAGTATCTCATGATCCAATTGTGCTTGGAAGGACGAGTAGTGCTACTCCATGGAACACTGGATATGGTCCTACTAAGTCTATAATTTATTCTGATTCAGCTCTATTTTTCCTATTTTTCCTTCAATCCTACAGATCTGCCTCTCAAAATCAGTGGGTTTCCTATCATCATCCCACTCAACATTAACCGAATGGCGCCAGTCTCAAAACGTAGGGGATGGGGTAAAAGATGGGCAAGTAGAAGAAATAGATCCAGTAGTGGTGGATGGGCCAGGGACATCTGTTGGTGGAGGTGGAGGTATGTCAAAAGTGGGAGTAGGAGGAACTGGCTCAAAATGAGCAGGAAGAACTTGCTCAGATTTTATAGGTGGTGCCTGATGGCCCACTACCTTTTCCCCATCTTATCTTTTTAAGGTGTCCATACCCAAAAGCTTGGGGAACCCATCCACCATTATCGATAGGCATCCATCCAACACACCCAAACTATGAGCCAACCTTATGGCATACATGCCACCATGTAAATTACCTGGTACTCCTTTCTTGAACTGCTTGTTGAAGAAATGTGTGATGGCATGAGCTACATTGCATTGAATCTTCTAAACCATGCAATTCAAGAAGAATAAATCCCGCAAGCTAACTACCCCTATGCTACTTTATCGAGCTGTAAGAGTGTGAACCAAAAGATTATGCACCACCCGGCAAGGAAAAGATTCAAAATTTGATGCCTTGGACACCTTAGGTTGATATTTATCTATATTGGGTGCAAATGTCCTCCAAACCTAAGGAGGAATAACATCATACTTCTCGAAGTCTACCTTGGAGTTAAGGTACTCGACCGTCTACACATCCTCCATAGCAAATAAATCTAAATGCATGCCAAGTTCATTGATGCTCAAGTGGAATCTCTAACCTCCCAACTGGAACTTCATCGTCAGTTCGATAATGGAGATCTTATTTTATCAAACTGGAAAGTATAGTAGAACTACAAGGTTAACTCTCTATATGAAGGCTCATTGATGGAAAAGAGTTGTTCCCATCCTAGTTGGTTTATCAAATTTCAGATCTCAGCCACGAGATTGGCTTATTCTATAGCACCTCAATCCAAAACCCTAGGTGGCGACCAACCCTTGTTTCCTAATAGTTCAAACCATTTTCGTTCTTTGGAAGTCAAGAATCAAAGGCACTTGTGGCCTGCCCTGAATTTAGAAGTTGGGTGCGCAATGGGTTGGCTTGAGCTTCCCTCACCTCTAGCCTGTTTGGTTGGTAATTTGGACAGCATTTGTTTGCGAGGACCCATTATCTGCAAAATAAACAAAAACATCCTCAAAAATAATAATAATATCAAAACACCAACATTGGATAGGGTTACTAAAATACCGGCATTATAAAATAGTAGAGCACACTACTTAATCCAAGAAAGTACTACTAAGTACACCAACACTATTAAACCAACAATAGCAATGCATTCAAACCAACAAGAGCAATGAAACAATTCTCAACAAGAGCAGTTGTTTAAATCCACACATTGAACAGTGTCTCCATAACATGCATCACTCCAATTCTATATCTCCGTAGCCCAACACACTAAAATAAAGAAATTTTAAGATGGGTGCATAAACAATCAATAAACAATGCACAAACATGTTCAACTCAATTCTAGCCATAGAATCCTCAAAAGCATAATGAGTAAATCACAACACATCCTAAAAACTAGGGCCATAACTCAAAATCCCTAGAAATTCCTTAGCTTTGCAAGAAATCCCGAATTAATTTCAAGAAAACAATACAAAAAATGCAAAAGTTGGGGATGCCTGAAATTAGGAGTGAAGGATGTGAGAAAGTAGAACAAAATGCAATGAAATCCTCTCCAAATTGAAATGGAAATTGAAATCCCCTCTAGACTGATTAGGTGTGTGATTTCAAGTGTGAGAGTGTGAGAATTTTGAGAGAAAATCAACAAAGGGGGCAAGAGAAGAGAGAAAGATTGTTCAAAATAAACTCAGGCTTGCTTTTAAAACACGTTGACACACCCACTAACACACTCGTGTCCTTGGGCTTGTCACAACTAATGCATCTGAGTGAGTACAACACGCTCGCTGACATTGATACAAACCAGATATGGCAGCTTTGTGCCATTGAAGAAAAGCAATCTTACATCATCCAAATAGATTTAAAAGGAGTTCAAAAGCTCTTTTATGAGGCTGAAATACACTTGGGGTGTGCTACACTTCATATGGAGCAGATTTGGTGCAATTCAAGCAATATGGGCTTTGTGGAGCTTGATACAGCTTATAGGCCAAAGCTACACAAAGGGAAGCCTAAAGTGAAGATCAAAGTATGGAAATCACGTCCAAACACAAGGACATGCTTTATTGGGCTTGTTCAGCAAGTTTTTTGGCATGTTTAGCAAGTTTTTAAGGCTGAACATGGCTGCACATGTTGGGCTTGTTTTTCCAATACATTAGGCCTTTTTTTGGACTTAATTAAGGCATGTTTAATATGGGCCCAAGGAAGTTACGAATTTCAGCAAGTGGAAGGCATCTTTTTGTTACATGGGATGTGGTCCCCTCATTCCTTAGTTAGTTAGGATATTATTTTATTTTCCATATCTTTTAGGATTTGATATTATTTAGTCTTTCCAAATCTATTTTGGATTTGTTTTATTAGATTTGGATAGGATTTAGATTACTTATCTGATTTAGATTCAGATTTACTTTATATTTTCCTTAGTGGATTAGGATTACTTTATATTTTCCTTAGTGGATTAGGATTACTTTATATTTTTCCTTATGCAATTAGGAATGTTTTCCATTTTCCTTATGCACTTAGGAATGTTTTCCTTATGCAATTAGGAATGTTTTCCTTATGCAATTAGGAATTTTGTAACCCTTATTTAAGGGCACTATTAGGCAGAATTTGATAGACAACAATTAATAAAAATTTTTGAATTCTTCTACAAGTTATTCTTGTGAATTTTCGTGTGAGAGAGATTAGAGTAGATTCTTTAATTCTTTCTTTGCATCAAGAATTAGGTTTACTTATCAACAAGAGTTGTGGCATTTTCCTTGTTCTTACCAACTAAATCCTTCAATCATAGTGAGTTCGCGTCTCTTTATAGGCGTTGGGTTCCTTAGGAGGTGATTATCAAGTTTCAAGGAGTTCTCTACCATTGTTATACGTTGGGTTTGCTGCCATCGTTGCTAAGGGTACGCGTCATTTGGTATCAGAGCCTTGCTACAAGGTAATTTTTATCTACTTTGTCTTTCTAGGGCTTGTTTAATTGTTCCATTAGGGTTATTTTATTCAAATTCGTTTTTTCCTTTCCTTCTCTATTCAATTTTCATTTTTGGCATTCAAGAGTCAGTTTTAGTTCGTTTTAGTATTCAGAATAGTTAATTCAATTCATTTTTTTCACTTTCCCATCCATTTAAGTATTCTGTTTGTTAAGTCGTTGGTGTTCTAGTAGTCAGAATTTAGTTTGTTTTGTGTCTATTGGGTCTTGTTCAATTTGGTTGTGTTTTTCCCTTCAAATTCATCTTGTGTAAGCCTTTTCTTGGGGTTGATTGTTTCTTTCCTTCAAATCGTTTTATGTGGCCATTCTTGGGCTGTTTCTTTTGTGTTTGTTTAGTGATTTTCAAATTCTACATATAAAAAAAAATGTCAACAACAATTGAGATTGAGATGGATGAAGAGGAAGCCAAAGAAAAATACCATCTACAATATCTCGATGGTAAGATTCGATTTCTTGAAGAGCTTATTGAAAGGTGGTATCAAAAGTTAGGAGGTGCACGAAGGTACACAAGGGAATATTCATATTGTGAAAAGGAGATTGCTTCATTAGAGGAAGAACTTTCAGTTTTCTATGCAAAGGAGAAAAACTTTCTTATTCATTCTAAGAGACGACAAGAAGAAAGGAAATCTAAGAGGATGAAACTAGAATATAAAAAACTGAGACAACAATTGGAAGATATGTGTAAGCATACTTCTAAACTATGTGAAGCAGTAAGTGTGGTTTCAAAAATTCCTACCATTAAGGTGAAAGAGGAGAGTGCAACCATGGAGGATTCCAATGTTGAACTAAAAAAAGAGGATGAATTGGAAGAGTTGCATGAAGAGGATGTTTGTGAAGTAGAGGATGTAGTGCCATTACTTGATGAAGTAAGGAGTGAAGTTACTGAGATTCCCATAATTGAATTTAAAGAAGAGTTTGTGAAAAATGGAGATCTTCTTGGAGATGTGGATGAGAATTCACCTATTTATGATGATTATGGTTGTGATGATGATGATTGCGATGAAATTGTTCAAAATATGGTTAAAGAGGTAGACAAAGAATATGGAGCTGATTTTGATGAGGAAACTATAAGCAAGCTTGATGAATGTAATGGCAGCAAATATGTTGATGATATCATCATGCCAAGTGGACCAATCACAAGATCACAATCAAAGAAATTCCAGCATGTGTTCCAACACTTCATACAAAGGTGGATTAATGAAGAGGGAGACCAACTTGTAGTGAATATGATGGATCATGAAGAGGAAGTCAGAAACTCACCAACAAGCATGAAGAATCTGCCCATAAGTATGGTGATGGGCATTAGCACGAATTTGGAATATAATATTGATATGGTTTAGTGTTAGTGTGACTAGACACATGTGAACCAACACCAAAATAAATGTACAATCTGCCCATCTATGTTGTCAGAATTATGGGCAGTAATTTAGAGTATATTATTGAGGTGGATGAATAATTAATGCTATTGTGACTAGATACATGTAAACCTAGACTTTAAGCCATTAGTTCTTCTTTTCCAACTATATAAGGATGGGAAAAAGAACTTAATAGGGTTGACTACGAATTTCCAGAATTGTTGAATGTAATTTCTGTGTTTTCAAGTTTGAGAGGTTTTCTTCTTATTCTTGTTGCATGAAGAGTTGGTTCTAACTTATCAAGTCTGACTTGTGGCATTTTAATCAATTCATTTCTTCATCCCAATCACCCAAGTTCTCAATTACAGGTTAGTTGTGGGTTTGGTAGGGAGGATTTGTTTTTGAGTTCTAAGATTCTATGCTAGATGTGTATGTGGGGTTCTAGATGTAATATTTGATCCATGGGTTCCGCATCATTTGGTATCAGAGCTTTGGCTTGAAGATAAATCTCTAGGTATCTTTTATGTTTTAATTATCCAAAGGAAAAAAAAAAGAAAAAAAAACGAATCAGATTCAGTTTCTATATTTCTTCATTTTCTGTTCTTGTTGCACCTTGTTCTTATTCTTCAAATCTGTGAACTTTTGTTTAATTTTTCAATTTCTATCCTTGTTTACTGAAAGTTCAAAAGAAAAAAAAAAGAGGAAAAGATCAAAAGAAAAAAAAAGGAAAAGAGAATCAGATTCAACTTCCTCAACATAAAAGAAAAAAAAAATCGTACCTGTTTCTGTCCAGAATTTTTCTTCACAAGTGTTTGAGATTTTTTGCATATTTATACCATTAACAGCTTGCTACCTTATTATATTTGATCAAATTACATCAGCTCCTCATTATGCATCCATTTAGCATTTAAAAATCTGATATTTAGAGCATTTCTTGCATTGGGAATAGATTTAAGTTGCATATTCAGATTACTCATTGGAGTGATTTGAATTCTGTTTTTTTTTAGCATCTAGAATTGTTTTTCTTTGTATTCTTAGTTTCATTCTTTCATATACCTCTTGTTTCTTGTATGCATTAAGTAGCTAATTCTCAATCATAACTTTGCTTTGATTAACACAAATACTTTTGCTTCTTGTGTTAACTTTCAGTTCTTATTGTCTAAAATTAAATTACTTCTAGAATTGCAGAATTCATTTTGTTCATTAGGTTCCTTGTAGAGTGTTTAAAACAAAACTTGTTTTACTTGATTTAAGTGGGTTCAATTCTGAAATTCAACTTGATAAAAGAAGAATTGAGAGGTAAAAAGGAACAAGGTTTGAGTGAAATACAAGAGGAGTGACAATCTGATCTTGAGTGAAACACGTAAGGGAGTGAGGTGAGGAAATTTTCTTTACTAACATTTTCTTGTAGGTTCTTCTTACACCATGTCAAATTCTGGAAGTGAAAAACGTGATATGACCATAAATGACATAGCCTTCATGTTAGAGGCAATGCAAAGGAGATTTGAAAGGTTTGATTTGACCATAAACAACATGAGAGGTGATGTAGACAGCATAATGCAAAGGCAGCGGAATGATACTAATCGAAGGGGGCAGAATAGAGGGAGAGGAAACATGATGAATGATGATGAGATAGAGAGGGAAGATGATGAAGAAAGTGAGGAATCAATTGCTCAAACAAGACCTCAACAAAGGGACAGTAACATATCTTCCATAAAAATGAAGATACCATCATTCAAGGGGAGAAATGATGCTGAAGCTTACCTTGAATGGGAAAGAAAAGTTGAGTTGGTGTTTGATTGTCATAATTATAGTGAAATGAAGAAAGTTAAGATTGCAGCAGTTGAATTCACAGATTATGCACTAATTTGGTGGGATCAATTGATGATTTCCAAGAGGAGAAATGGAGAAAGAACTATCACTACTTGGGCTGAAATGAAAACTGTGATGAGAAAGAGATTTGTACCATCTTACTACTATAGGGAGCTTCACCAAAAATTACAGCGGTTAACTCAAGGATCCATGTCAGTGGAGGATTACCATAACGAGATGGAGATGATCATGAGTAGAACTAATATAGAGGAGGATCCTGAAATCACTATGGCTCGATTTTTGAGTGGGCTGAATAGAGAGATAGCTAACATAATTGAATTACATCATTATGTGGAGCCTGAAGATATGGTACACATGGCCATGAAAGTGGAGAAGCAACTGAAACTCAAGGGAGCAGCAAAGGGATTTTCTAATTCCAGCTCTAGTTTCACTTCAAAATGGCCAAAGAAAGATGATAATCCTAAAGGGAAGGAGGCTGCCTGGAAAGGAAAGGAAAAACAAGTTTTAGATGACCCTAAAGGTAACTCTAAAACATCTAACTCTAATCAAAAGCATAGTACCATTAAATGCTTTAGGTGTTTAGGAGTAGGGCATATAGCATCTCAATGTCCAAATAAGAAAATCATGTTGATACGAGATAATGGTGAAATTGATAGTGCTAGTGAACATGAAAGTGATGATGATAATGATAGCATGCCACCATTAGAAGAAATTGAACATATTATTGAATATCCAGCCCATGGTGAATCTTTGGTTATTAGAAGAGCTTTAAACATGCAAATTAAAGATGAAGAAAGTAATCAAAGAGAGAACATTTTCCATACTCGTTGCATTGTGAATGGAAAAGTGTGCAGCATGATCATTGATGGGGGTAGTTGTGCAAATGTTGCTAGTACTGATTTTGTGGATAAATTAGGGTTAGCATGCACAAAACATCCTAGTCCTTACAAGCTGCAATGGTTGAATGATAGTGGAGAGGTGAGGGTAACAAAGCAGGTTCTGTTTTCTTTTGCAATTGGGAGATACAAAGATGAATGATGCGGAACCCATGGATCAAATATTACATCTAGAACCCCACATACACATCTAGCATAGAATCTTAGAACTCAAAAACAAATCCTCCCTACCAAACCCACAACTAACCTGTAATTGAGAACTTGGGTGATTGGGATGAAGAAATGAATTGATTAAAACGCCACAAGTAAGACTTGATAAGTTTGAACCAATTCTTCATGCAACAAGAATAAGAAGAAAACCTCTCAAACTTGAAAACACTTAGATTACAATGATAACAATCTGCCAATTTCGTAGTAACCCTATTAAGTTCTTTTTCCCATCCTTATATAGTTGGAAAAGAAGAACTAATGGCTTAAAAGTCTAGGTTTACATGTATCTAGTCACAATAGCATTAATTGTTCATCCACATCAATAATATACTCTAAATTACTGCCCATAATTATGACAACATTGATGGGCAGATTCCACATGCATTTTGGTGTTGGTTCACATGTGTCTAGTCACACTAGCACTAAACCATGTCAATATTATATTCCAAATTCGTGCTAATGCCCATCACCATACTTATGGGCAGATTCTTCATGCTTGTTGGTGATTTTTCTGACTTTCTCTTCATGATCCATCATATTCACTACAAGTTGGTCTCCCTCTTCATTAATCCACCTTTGAATGAAGTGCTGGAACACATGCTGTAGTTTCTTTGATTGTGATCTTGTGATTGGTCCACTTGGCATAATGATATCATCAACATATTTCCTATAAGGAAAACTATTAACTAATATTGCAATAAAAACCTAATAAGCAAAATATGGAGGGGACCACTTAAAAGACTCAAAAAACACGCCCCAAACATGTGTTAAGCATGCCAAAGTCGTTCTTGCTGAAACTGGTATAGGGGGTTGTGAAACAGTAGATTTCACAGGGGGTTGTGGGACTTTCTGGACAAGCAGCACATTTCACAGGGTGGTTGTGGTATTGGCTGGACAATTCGCACATTTCAGCACCATGTGTACAATCCAGCACCATGACTAGCTTGGGTTGGTCTTCTAGTTCCTTCTCGCACTTGTCCCATGCTAATTCAGTCACCTCTCTTGTAATAAAGTATTGAATATGCATTCCAAGAGTGATGCCATATTTCTTTGCTTTATTCCTCATCAATGGCCCTTGTTGTAGCACCAATGGATCCTTGCTATGCTGGTTCACATCATTCTCCCCTTCTTTAAAAAGATTTATCCTCAAATCTGCATCATCAAAAGTAGATAAATCAGTTACATTAAAAGTAGCACTAATACCATACTCACCAGGTAAGTCGATCTTGTAGGCATTGTCATTGATTTGCTCCAATACTTGGAAAGGACCATCTCCCCTTGCATCCAACTTGGATTTTCTTTGTTTAGGAAATCTTTTCTTTCTCACATGAACCCATACCCAATTACCAGGTTGGAAAATCACATGTTTCCTTCTTTTATTTGCTTTATGGGCAAATGATTCATCCTTCTTTAGGACTAGTAAAACCAGAATAGTACATGGACTAATACTTTCACACACATGTCCCTTTGCTAGCAACTCCTCCACTTGCCCTTGAAGTTCCTTGGTTTCCTCCGGATTACTTCTATAAGCTGGTCGGTTAGGAATTGTTGAGCCCGGAATGAAGTCAATTTGATGCTCAATCCCTCTTAAAGGTGGTAAACCTTCGGGTACATTTTCTGGAAAAACTTCTCCAAATTCCTGTAAAAGAGAACTAACACAACTAGGCAAAGGGTTATCAAGGTTAGATGTAGAAATCAAGGTCTCTTTGCACCTAAGTACAATCAGACTTCTTTTCTCACAAAAAGCACTCCTTAACTCCTTTTCTTTTGCATAGAAACACTCTCTTTTATTTTCTCTCCCTTTCTCTTTTTCTCTCACCAATGGGCCATTTTTATCATTCTTTTCCTCACACTTGGCCTCTTTTACTCCATTTTTATTTGTTTTACCCTCACCACCAGAATTCTTTTCAAATGATCTCAAAATATTTACTTGATCTTCATACACTTGTTTAGGTGACAATGGAGCAAGAGTGAAATTTAAACCATTTAGGCTGAAAGAATAATGATTCTTAAAGCCATCATGCAAAGCTTTTCTATCAAACTGCCATGGACGACCAAGAAGGATATGGCTAGCATGCATAGGCACAACATCACAGCAAACTTCATCCTTGTATCTCCCAATTGCAAAAGAAAATAGAACCTGCTTTGTTACCCACACCTCTCCACTATCATTCAACCATTGCAGCTTGTAAGGACTAGGATGTTTTGTGCATGCTAACCCTAATTTATCCACAAAATCAGTACTAGCAACATTTGCACAACTACTCCCATCAATGATCATGCTGCACACTTTTCCATTTACAATGCAACGAGTATGGAAAATGTTCTCTCTTTGATTACTTTCTTCATCTTTAATTTGCATGTTTAAAGCTCTTCTAATAACCAAAGATTCACCATGGGCAGGATATTCAATAATATGTTCTATTTCTTCTAATGGTGGCATGCTATCATTATCATCATCACTTTCATGTTCACTAGCACTATCAATTTCACCATTATCTCGTATCAACATGATTTTCTTATTTGGACATTGAGATGCTATATGCCCTACTCCTAAACACCTAAAGCATTTAATGGTACTATGCTTTTGATTAGAGTTAGATGTTTTAGAGTTACCTTTAGGGTCATCTAGAACTTGTTTTTCCTTTCCTTTCTAGGCAGCCTCCTTCCCTTTAGGATTATCATCTTTCTTTGGCCATTTTGAAGTGAAACTAGAGCTGGAATTAGAAAATCCCTTGGCTGCTCCCTTGAGTTTCAGTTGCTTCTCCACTTTCATGGCCATGTGTACCATATCTTCAAGCTCCACATAATGACGTAATTCAATTATGTTAGCTATCTCTCTATTCAGCCCACTCAAAAATCGAGCCATAGTGATTTCTGGATCCTCCTCTATATTAGTTCTACTCATGATCATCTCCATCTCTTTATGGTAATCCTCCACTGACATGGATCCTTGAGTTAACCTCTGTAATTTTTGGTGAAGCTCCATATAGTAGTAAGATGGTACAAATCTCTTTCTCATAACAGTTTTCATTTCAGCCCAAGTAGTGATGGTTCTTTCTCCATTTCTCCTCTTGGAAATCATCAATTGATCCCACCAAATTAGTGCATAATCTGTGAATTCAACTGCTGCAATTTTAACTTTCTTCATTTCACTATAGTTGTGACAATCAAACACCAACTCAACTTTTCTTTCCCATTCAAGGTAAGCTTCAGCATCATTTCTCCCCTTGAAGGATGGTATCTTCATTTTTATGGAAGATATGTTACTGTCCCTTTGTTGAGGTCTTCTTTGAGCAATTGATTGCTCACTTTCTTCATCATCTTCCCTCTTTATCTCATCATCATTCATCATGTTTCCTCTCCCTCTATTCTGCCCCCTTCGATTAGTATCATTTCGCTGCCTTTGCATTATGCTGTCTACATCACCTCTCATGTTGTTTATGGTCAAATCAAGCCTTTCAAATCTCCTTTGCATTGCCTCTAACATGAAGGCTATGTCATTTATGGTCATATCACGTTTTTCACTTCCAGAATTTGACATGGTGTAAGAAGAACCTACAAGAAAATGTTAGTAAAGAAAATTTTCTCACCTCACTCCCTTACGTGTTTCACTCAAGATCAGATTGACACTCCTCTTGTATTTCACTCAAACCTTGGTCCCTTTTACCTCTCAATTCTTCTTTTATCAAGTTGAATTTCAGAATTGAATCCACTTAAATCAAGTAGAACAAGTTTTGTTTTAAAGACTCTACAAGGAACCTAATGAACAAAATGAATTCTGCAATTCTAGAAGCAATTTAATTTTAGACAACAAGAACTGAAAGTTATCACAAGAAGCAAAAGTATTTGTGTTAATCAAACCAAAGTAACTATGATTGAGAATTAGCTACTTAATGCATACAAGAAACAAGAGGTATATGAAAGAATGAAACTAAGAATACAAAGAAAAACAATTCTGGATCCTAAAAAAAAAACAGAATTCAAATCACTCCAATGAGTAATCTGAATATGCAACCTAAATCTATTCCCAATGCAAGAAAGGCTCTAAATATCAGATTTTAAATGCTAAATGGATGCATAATGAGGAGCTGATGTAATTTGATCAAATATAATAAGGTAGCAAGCTGTTAATGGTATAAATATGCAAAAAATCTCAAACACTTGTGAAGAAAAATTCTGGACAGAAACAGGTACGATTTTTTTTTCTTTTATGTTGAGGAAGTTGAATCTGATTCTCTTTTCTTTTTTTTTTGTTTTTCTTTTGATCTTTTCCTCTTTTTTTCTTTTGAACTTTCAGTAAACAAGGATAGAAATTGAAAAATTAAACAAAAGTTCACAGATTTGAAGAATAAGAACAAGGTGCAACAAGAACAGAAAATGAAGAAATATAGAAACTGAATCTGATTCGTTTTTTTTTCTTTGGATAATTAAAACATAAAAGATACCTAGAGATTTATCTTCAAGCCAAAGCTCTGATACCAAATGATGCGGAACCCATGGATCAAATATTACATCTAGAACCCCACATACACATCTAGCATAGAATCTTAGAACTCAAAAACAAATCCTCCCTACCAAACCCACAACTAACCTGTAATTGAGAACTTGGGTGATTGGGATGAAGAAATGAATTGATTAAAACGCCACAAGTAAGACTTGATAAGTTTGAACCAATTCTTCATGCAACAAGAATAAGAAGAAAACCTCTCAAACTTGAAAACACTTAGATTACAATGATAACAATCTGCCAATTTCGTAGTAACCCTATTAAGTTCTTTTTCCCATCCTTATATAGTTGGAAAAGAAGAACTAATGGCTTAAAAGTCTAGGTTTACATGTATCTAGTCACAATAGCATTAATTGTTCATCCACATCAATAATATACTCTAAATTACTGCCCATAATTATGACAACATTGATGGGCAGATTCCACATGCATGTTGGTGTTGGTTCACATGTGTCTAGTCACACTAGCACTAAACCATGTCAATATTATATTCCAAATTCGTGCTAATGCCCATCACCATACTTATGGGCAGATTCTTCATGCTTGTTGGTGATTTTTCTGACTTCCTCTTCATGATCCATCACAAGTTGGTCTCCCTCTTCATTAATCCACCTTTGAATGAAGTGCTAGAACACATGTTGGAGTTTCTTTGATTGTGATCTTGTGATTGGTCCACTTGGCATAATGATATCATCAACATATTTCCTATAAGGAAAACTATTAACTAATATTGCAATAAAAACCTAATAAGCAAAATATGGAGGGGACCACTTAAAAGACTCAAAAAACACGCCCCAAACATGTGTTAAGCATGCCAAAGTCGTTCTTGCTGAAACTGGTATAGGGGGTTGTGAAACAGTAGATTTCACAGGGGGTTGTGGGACTTTCTGGACAAGCAGCACATTTCACAGGGTGGTTGTGGTATTGGCTGGACAATTCGCACATTTCAGCACCATGTGTACAATCCAGCACCATGACTAGCTTGGGTTGGTCTTCTAGTTCCTTCTCGCACTTGTCCCATGCTAATTCAGTCCCCTCTCTTGTAATAAAGTATTGAATATGCATTCCAAGAGTGATGCCATATTTCTTTGCTTTATTCCTCGTCAATGGCCCTTGTTGTAGCACCAATGGATCCTTGCTATGCTGGTTCACATCAATGAAGTTTGCTGTGATGTTGTGTCTATGCATGCTAGCCATATCCTTCTTGGTCGTCCATGGCAGTTTGATAGAAAAGCTTTGCATGATGGCTTTAAGAATCATTATTCTTTCAGCCTAAATGGTTTAAATTTCACTCTTGCTCCATTGTCACCTAAACAAGTGTATGAAGATCAAGTAAATATTTTGAGATCATTTGAAAAGAATTCTGGTGGTGAGGGTAAAACAAATAAAAAGGGAGTACAAGAGGCCAAGTGTGAGAAAAAGAATGATAAAAATGGCCCATTGGTGAGAGAAAAAGAGAAAGGGAGAGAAAATAAAAAAGAGTGTTTCTATGCAAAAGAAAAGGAGTTAAGGAGTGCTTTTTGTGAGAAAAGAAGTCTGATTGTACTTAGGTACAAAGAGACCTTGATTTCTACATCTAACCTTGATAACCCTTTGCCTAGTTGTGTTAGTTCTCTTTTACAGGAATTTGGAGATGTTTTTCCAGAAGATGTTCCCAAAGGTTTACCACCTTTAAGAGGGATTGAGCATCAAATTGACTTCATTCCGGGCTCAACGATTCCTAATCGACCAGCTTATAGAAGTAATCCGGAGGAAATCAAGGAACTTCAAAGGCAAGTGGAGGAGTTGCTAGCAAAGGGACATGTGCGTGAAAGTCTTAGCCCATGTGCTGTTCCGGTGTTATTAGTCCCAAAGAAAGATGGATCATGGAGAATGTGTGTGGACTGCCGAGTAATCAATAAAATCACGGTGAAGTATATAGACGTCCAATTCCTAGACTTGATGATATGCTTGATGAGTTGAGTGGTTCTTGCATTTTTACTAAGATTGATTTGAAAAGTGGTTACCATCAAATTAGGATGAAAGAAGGAGATGAGTGGAAAACTGCATCAAAACAAAATATGGTCTTTATGAGTGGTTAGTTATGCCATTTGGTTTATCTAATGCACCTAGTACATTCATGAGATTAATGAACCATGTTCTGCATGCATATCTTGGTAAATTTGTTGTTGTATATTTTGATGACATACTCATTTATAGCAAATCAGTAGATGAGCATGTAGAACATATTAGGGTTATTCTTGATGTTTTGAGAAAGGAAGAATTATATGCCAACTTGAAAAAGTGCATGTTTTGTAGTGATAAAATCATATTCTTAGGTTTTATGGTTAGTGCACAAGGAATTGAGGTTGATGATGAAAAGGTAAAGGCAATAAGAGATTGGCCAGCACCTAAAACCGTGAGTGAGGTAAGAAGTTTTCATGGTTTGGCTAATTTCTATAGAAGGTTTGTTAAAGATTTTAGTTCCATTGCTGCACCATTAAATGAATTGGTAAAAAAGGATGTAAAGTTTAATTGGACTAAAATTCATAAAAGGGCATTCAATTTGTTGAAAGAAAGGTTAACTACTGCTCCAATTATTGCTTTACCAGATTTTAATAAGACCTTCGAATTAGAGTGTGATGCTTCAGGTGTGGGCATAGGTGCTGTTTTGATGCAAGAAGGGAAACCAATTGCATATTTTAGTGAGAAGCTTCATGGTGCACAATTAAATTATTCCACTTATGACAAGGAGTTGTATGCTTTGGTAAGAGCTTTACAAGTGTGGCAACATTACTTATTGCCTAAAGAGTTTGTTATTCATACAGATCATGAATCATTAAAGCATCTAAAGGGGCAAACCAAGCTGAACCGAAGGCATGGAAAGTGGATAGAGTTCATTGAGCCATTTCCATATGTGATAAAGTATAAGCGTGGCAAGGACAATGTAGTAGCAGATGCACTTTCAAGAAGGTATTCCTTAATCTCAACTCTTAGTTCTAAGTTATTAGGCTTTGAGCAAATTAAGGATATGTATGCCAATGATGTTGACTTTGCAAATGTTTATAAAGCATGTGAGCATTCTGCATTTCAGAAGTTTTATAGGCATGATGGGTAAGTGTTTAAGGATGGAAGATTATGCATGCCTAGTTGCTCATTAAGGGAATTGCTTGTGCGAGAGGCACATAGTGGAGGACTCATGGGACATTTTGGGATATTTAAGACTTTAGATATTCTGCATGAACATTTCTATTGGCCAAACATGAGAAAGGATGTTGAAAGAATTTGTGCCAAGTGTATTGCATGTAAACAAGCAAAATCTAAGTCTTTACCTCATGGGCTGTATACTCCTTTACCTATTCCTAATGCACCTTGGATGGACATATCTATGGACTTTGTTTTGGGGCTGCCTAGGACTAGAAAAGGAAAAGATAGCATATTTGTTATTGTTGATAGATTCAGCAAAATGGCTCATTTCATTGCATGTCACAAAACTGATGATGCAACAAATATTGCAAATTTGTTCTTTGGGGAAGTAGTTCGGTTGCATGGAATTCCTAAAACAATTGTAAGTGATAGAGATGTGAAGTTCTTAAGTCATTTTTGGCGTGTTTTATGGAATAAGTTAGGTACTAAATTGTTGTTCTCTACAACTTGTCATCCACAAACTGATGGACAAACAGAAGTGGTAAATAGGACTTTAGGATCTTTGTTACGTGCTGTTGTGGGTAAGAATTTGAAAACTTGGGAAGATTGTTTGCCATTAGTGGAGTTTGCATATAATAGAAGCATACATTCTTCTACTGGTTATTCACCATTTGAAATTGTTTATGGTTTTAATCCACTTACACCACTTGATTTGTTTCCTTTGCCATTAAATGAAATAACTAACTTAGATGGTGAAAAGAAAGCTGAGTTGGTTAAGCAGATACATGAGAAGGCACGAGCTCATCTTGAGGAGAAATATGAATCAGTTGCCCATAATGCAAATAGAAGAAGGAAACATGTGATTTTCCAACCTGGTGATTGGGTATGGGTTCATATGAGGAAGGAAAGATTTCCTAAACAAAGAAAATCCAAGTTGGATGCAAGGGGAGATGGCCCATTCCAAGTTTTAGAACGGATCAATGACAATGCCTACAAAATTGATCTACCAGGTAAGTATAATGTTTCTGCAACTTTCAATGTTAGTGATCTTTCTCCTTTTGATGTAGGCTCAGATTTGAGGACAAATCTTTTTGAGCAAGGAGGGAATGATGAGGAAACTATAAGCAAGCTTGATGAATGTAATGGCAGCAAATATGTTGATGATATCATCATGCCAAGTGGACCAATCACAAGATCACAATCAAAGAAATTCCAGCATGTGATCCAACACTTCATACAAAGGTGGATTAATGAAGAGGGAGACCAACTTGTAGTGAATATGATGGATCATGAAGAGGAAGTCAGAAACTCACCAACAAGCATGAAGAATCTGCCCATAAGTATGGTGATGGGCATTAGCACGAATTTGGAATATAATATTGATATGGTTTAGTGTTAGTGTGACTAGACACATGTGAACCAACACCAAAATAAATGTACAATCTGCCCATCTATGTTGTCAGAATTATGGGCAGTAATTTAGAGTATATTATTGAGGTGGATGAATAATTAATGCTATTGTGACTAGATACATGTAAACCTAGACTTTAAGCCATTAGTTCTTCTTTTCCAACTATATAAGGATGGGAAAAAGAACTTAATAGGGTTAACTACGAATTTCCAGAATTGTTGAATGTAATTTCTGTGTTTTCAAGTTTGAGAGGTTTTCTTCTTATTCTTGTTGCATGAAGAGTTGGTTCTAACTTATCAAGTCTGACTTGTGGCGTTTTAATCAATTCATTTCTTCATCCCAATCACCCAAGTTCTCAATTACAGGTTAGTTGTGGGTTTGGTAGGGAGGATTTGTTTTTGAGTTCTAAGATTCTATGCTAGATGTGTATGTGGGGTTCTAGATGTAATATTTGATCCATGGGTTCAGCATCAGATTTAGAAGTTCAAGAAGAGGATGGTTCAGTTCCATGTGAGCTGTCTTTAACTAACGGAGCTTTTCCTAGTTTTTTTGACAATGTGCAGGTTGATGTTCTAGAAGAAACATTCAAACTATTTTCATCAACTCAAGAGGAGGTTTTTGAAGATCAATTGGTGCCTAAAGTTTCCATTCCAGATCTGAACATGAGCAAGATTCGAGGACGAATCTTTTCAAAAGAAAGGGAGAATGATACAAACCAGATATGGCAGCTTTGTGCCATTGAAGAAAAGCAATCTTACATCATCCAAATAGATTTAAAAGGAGTTCAAAAGCTCTTTTATGAGGCTGAAATACACTTGGGGCGTGCTACACTTCATATGGAGCAGATTTGGTGCAATTCAAGCAATATGGGCTTTGTGGAGCTTGATACAGCTTATAGGCCAAAGCTACACAAAGGGAAGCCTAAAGTGAAGATCAAAGTATGGAAATCACGTCCAAACACATGGGCATGCTTTCTTGGGCTTGTTCAGCAAGTTTTTTGGCATGTTTAGCAAGTTTTTAAGGCTGAACATGGCTGCACATGTTGGGCTTGTTTTTCCAATACATTAGGCCTTTTTTTGGACTTAATTAAGACATGTTTAATATGGGCCCAAGGAAGTTACGAATTTTAGCAAGTGGAAGGCATCTTTTTGTCACATGGGATGTGGTTCCCTCATTCCTTAGTTAGTTAGGATATTATTTTATTTTCCATATCTTTTAGGATTTGATATTATTTAGTCTTTCCAAATCTATTTTGGATTTGTTTTATTAGATTTGGATAGGATTTAGATTACTTATCTGATTTAGATTCAGATTTACTTTATGTTTTCCTTAGTGGATTAGGATTACTTTATATTTTCCTTAGTGGATTAGGATTACTTTATATTTTTCCTTATGCAATTAGGAATGTTTTCCATTTTCCTTATGCAATTAGGAATGTTTTCCTTATGCAATTAGGAATGTTTTCCTTATGCAATTAGGAATTTTGTAACCCTTATTTAAGGGCACTATTAGGCAGAATTTGATAGACAACAATTAATAAAAATTTTTGAATTCTTCTACAAGTTATTCTTGTGAATTTTCGAGTGAGAGAGATTAGAGTGGATTCTTTAATTCTTTCTTTGCATCAAGAATTAGGTTTACTTATCAACAAGAGTTGTGGCGTTTTCCTTCTTCTTACCAACTAAATCCTTCAATCATAGTGAGTTCGCGTCTCTTTATAGGCGTTGGGTTCCTTAGGAGGTGATTATCAAGTTTCAAGGAGTTCTCTACCATTGTTATACGTTGGGTTTGCTGCCATCGTTGCTAAGGGTCCGCGTCATTTGGTATCAGATACAAACCAGATATGGCAGCTTTGTGCCATTGAAGAAAAGCAATCTTACATCATCCAAATAGATTTAAAAGGAGTTCAAAAGCTCTTTTATGAGGCTGAAATACACTTGGGGCGTGCTACACTTCATATGGAGCAGATTTGGTGCAATTCAAGCAATATGGGCTTTGTGGAGCTTGATACAGCTTATAGGCCAAAGCTACACAAAGGGAAGCCTAAAGTGAAGATCAAAGTATGGAAATCACGTCCAAACACATGGGCATGCTTTCTTGGGCTTGTTCAGCAAGTTTTTTGGCATGTTTAGCAAGTTTTTAAGGCTGAACATGGCTGCACATGTTGGGCTTGTTTTTCCAATACATTAGGCCTTTTTTTGGACTTAATTAAGACATGTTTAATATGGGCCCAAGGAAGTTACGAATTTCAGCAAGTGGAAGGCATCTTTTTGTCACATGGGATGTGGTCCCTTCATTCCTTAGTTAGTTAGGTTATTATTTTATTTTCCATATCTTTTAGGATTTGATATTATTTAGTCTTTCCAAATCTATTTTGGATTTGTTTTATTAGATTTGGATAGGATTTAGATTACTTATCTGATTTAGATTCAGATTTACTTTATGTTTTCCTTAGTGGATTAGGATTACTTTATATTTTCCTTAGTGGATTAGAATTACTTTATATTTTTCCTTATGCAATTAGGAATGTTTTCCATTTTCCTTATGCAATTAGGAATGTTTTCCTTATGTAATTAGGAATGTTTTCCTTATGCAATTAGGAATTTTGTAACCCTTATTTAAGGGCACTATTAGGCAGAATTTGATAGACAACAATTAATAAAAATTTTTGAATTCTTCTACAAGTTATTCTTGTGAATTTTCGTGTGAGAGAGATTAGAGTGGATTCTTTAATTCTTTCTTTGCATCAAGAATTAGGTTTACTTATCAACAAGAGTTGTGGCGTTTTCCTTCTTCTTACCAACTAAATCCTTCAATCATAGTGAGTTCGCGTCTCTTTATAGGCGTTGGGTTCCTTAGGAGGTGATTATCAAGTTTCAAGGAGTTCTCTACCATTGTTATACGTTGGGTTTGCTGCCATCGTTGCTAAGGGTCTGCGTCATTTGGTATCAGAACAAGCCCAACATGTGCAGCCATGTTCAACCTTAAAAACTTGCTAAACATGCCAAAAAACTTGCTGAACAAGCCCAAGAAAGCATGCCCATGTGTTTGGACGTGATTTCCATACTTTGATCTTCACTTTAGGCTTCCCTTTGTGTAGCTTTGGCCTATAAGCTGTATCAAGCTCAACAAAGCCCATATTGCTTGAATTGCACCAAATCTGCTCCATATGAAGTGTAGCACGCCCCAAGTATATTTCAGCCTCATAAAAGAGCTTTTGAACTCCTTTTAAATCTATTTGGATGATGTAAGATTGCTTTTCTTCAATGGCACAAAGCTGCCATATCTGGTTTGTATCAGACATGTGCATGTCAGTGGGCATGTTATTGCTACTGTGACTGAAATAAATCGACACCTCCAGTGACATGGGCGTGTCACTAGGAGTGTGGTTGCTACTATATATCTCAAATTTAACCAAAATGACACAACCAGCGACACGGGTGTATTCATGGGTGTGTTTTAGCTTCTGTGGTGTCATTTAAATGATATGTCCAATGACATGGGCATGTCACTAGGCGTGTTATAGCTACTCTCTCTAAAAATGAATGACACGCCCAAGAACATGGGTGTGTCTCTAAATCAAGCTCAAATTAACCCTCAAAAGTGAAATTCTCTCTACATATTCAAGTGAACTCAAAACAACACGCCACCAACTAATGATAGAAGAATAAAAAAATCAATGAAACAAACTAAAAACATGAAAATTAAAGAAACAAATATTAAAAAAATAAAATGGTGGGCTGTCTCCCACCCAACACTTCTTTAACGTCATATTAGTTGGACATTCATGAGTAGTTCATCCCCAGTCTTGGAGCTATAAAACATCCTTCAGTTCATTCAAGTCTCCCCCTAAATACAGTTTAAGTCTTTGCCCATTAACCTTAAAATCCCCTTTTTCTGGATGAGTAATTTTGATAGTCCCATAGGGAAAAACTTCTTTGACTGTAAACGAACCAGACCATCTTGATTTTAACTTACCTGAAAAAAGTCAAAGCCTTGAATTGTACAATAATACTTGATCTCCAACTTGAAACTCTTTCTATTCCTTAATATGAGCATCATGCCATCTCTTAGTCCACTCCTTCTACATTCTTGCATTATCATAAGCTTGCAATCTCCATTTATCTCACTCATTGATATGTAATTTTATCCTTTCACCTGCACTAGCTAGATTAAGGTTAATCAGTTTTATAGCCCAATAAGCATTATGTTTAATTTCTACAGGTACATGACAAGCCTTTCCATATACTAGCCTAAATGACATAGTATCTAAGGGAGTTTTGAATGCAGTCCTAAAGGCCCATAGAGCATTGTCCAATTTTTTGGACCAATCCTTTTGGGATTGCTCTACAGTTTTCTTAAGAATTCTTTTTATTTCCCTATTTATGTTCTTAACTTGGCCACTAGTTTGGGGATGGTAAGGAGTAGAAAATCTATGTGTAACACCTAGCCTTTTGAAAACTTTCTCAAGCTGAGCATTACAAAAATGAGTACCCATATCACTTATGATCACTTTTGGTGTACAAAATCGAGAAAACAACTTTTTCAAAAACTTCATCACTGCCCTAGCACCATTCGTTGCTAAAGCTTGGGCTTCAGGCCATTTAGAGACATATTCTATAGCAACGAGAATATATTTATTACCAAAGCAACTAGGAAATGGCCTCATAAAGTCGATCGCAAATGATTGCAGCTTATGTTCTTTTGGCATTTCAATGGTTTCATACGCCCGACACTTAAATGATTTGCTTGCTTCAAGATAAACAAGCTGCTCCTGTACTTCCTGATCCTCAACATTATCCTACAATAAACACAACTCAAGAGAATCCTTGGAAATAATGTTAGTAACACAATTTAAGGTTTCATGCTCAATGATATCATTGCATGAATCCACCTCATTGAGTGTAAGTGGGTGCTTCATAGCATAATGCATATTAAAAATAACTTTCTCACTTCCCACTCTTAATTTGCCATCATGGACATTGATAAGGGCATGGGCTGTATTAAAAAATGGCCTACCAAGGATAAGCGAAACATCCACGTCCTCATCTATATCAATGATAGCAAAATCATTGGAGAAAATGAAATCCTCAAATTTACCAACACATCCCTTATAATATCACGAGGGTGGATTACTGACTTATCAGCAAGTTGAATGTTCATGAGTGTTGGTTTAGATTCTCCGACACCTAACTCTTTAAACATTTTATAGGGCATAACACTTGTACTTGCCCCCAAATCAACCAATGCACTTTTAATTTCAAGATTACCTATCAAACATGGAATAGTAAAACTACCAGGGTCTTTTAATATCTTAGGCAACCTCTTTTGTAAAATTACTGAACTCTTGTCTGACAATTGCACCAAAGATACTTTCTCAAGTTTCCTTTAGTTAGAAAGGAGATTTTTAAAAAATTTAGCATATTTGGTCATCTGTGATAAAGCTTCAGCAAATGAAATAGTGCAGTTGTTTAAAGAGTTCAAGAAACTTACTGAACTGAGCATCCATCTTATGGCACTCGAGATCGATATTCCTTCACTATTGGATTGGGTTCTTATGGTTGATTCCCTTTCTCATTTTCTACTTCAGCCTTCTCACCCAAAGCGACAGTAGAATTATCTTTTTTTTCTTGTGTCTCAGCCACTTCCTCAACCACTTCTTCTCTTTTCTCAACCTCACCACTCTTAATTTTCTTTCCACTCCTTAGAGTAATTGCCTTCAACTGCTCCTTCGGGTTTGCCTAAGTATTGCTAGTCAAGCTCCCTTGTGGTCTTTCACTGAGTAACTTGGCAATTTGCCCCATTTGGTTTTCCAAGTTGTGAATAGAAGTTTGTTGATTTCTAAGGGTTGTATTAGTTGATTGAAAAATGTTTTCTGAAGCTACTATGAACTTCTCCAACATGTCCTCCAAATTGCTCTTTCTTGGAGGGGCAGCTTGTTGGCGTTGAGGCTGTTGAAATCCAGGAGGAGCTCTTGGATTATTCTAATTATTCCAGGATAAATTAGGATGATTTCTCCACCCTAGATTGTATGTGTTACTGTAGGGGTTATTCTATTGTTGCCTAGGCATATTCCCAACATAATCCACCTGCTCTTGTCTAGCAAACATATTGCCACTTTGGCAATCTTGACTTTGATGTCCACCCCCACGCCATTCACAAGACATCACTTGCATTGATTTCCCCAAAGATGAAGCTAAAGAATCAATCTTTTTATTCATTACTTCCAATAGTGTTGTCAAAGCCACCACAGGATCCAATTGATGTGAACCACTGGCCCTCGGTTTTCCTTATTCCCTTGGAGTTTGCCACTGATAATTGGTAAGGGCCTTATCTTTAATTAAATCCCTTGCTTTTTCAGGTGTCTTGTTATTTATGGTATCCCTGGCTGCTGCATTAATGGATTGCTTACTTTCATAATTCAATCCATTGTAGAAAGTTTGAATTTAAAGCCATAGTGAAAGCCCATGATGAGGACACCTTCTCAATACATCTTTAAACCTCTCCTAAGCATCATAAAGGCTCTTACCATCTTGCCGAAGAAAACATGAAATATTATTCCTCAACTTGGTGGTCTTGGACAGTGGGAAGTATTTTTCTAAGAATTTTTCTGCCAACTAACCCCATGTGGTGAAAGTGTTTGGGGGAAAAAATTTCAGCCATTTCTTCGGTCGGTCTCTAAGTGAAAATGGGAATAACCTCACCCTAATTGCATCTTCTAAGACATTTTGTATCTTGAATGTGTCACATATTTCTAGAAAATTCTCAAGATGTGCATTAGGATCTTCATCTGGGAATCCATCAAACTAGCAAGTCTGCTGCACCATTTGAATTACATTTGCCTTTATCTCAAACTTGTTTGCAGCAACTGCTGGCCTCTATATGCTAGAATCAGTCCCATTAAGAGTGGGCCTAGCAATTTCATGCATTGTCCTTGGCTTATTTCCTGCCATCACTTCAAGTTCTTCTTATGAGCTTGAATCTTCCTTCTGCTTTCTCCTCAATGTTCTCTCTGGCTCTGGATATAATTCAAGTAATTGGGAGGAGCTAGCTCGGGTCATAAACTAAAAGAAGTACCTAAAATGACAATCAACAAGCAAGAACTAATGTTAAAATAGATAAAAATAAAAACTAAATCAACAGTCTTGATTATATTACTAATATTGAAAACCGTTGTCCTCGGCAACGGCGTCAAAAACTTGATGGCAAATCTATGCTATCATAGTGATACCGCAAGTGCACGAGTCGTGTAAGTAATAAAATAGTGAGTAAGATATCGTTCCACTGGGGATAAGGTCAAGTACTAGTGCAAATTTCAACTGTTGTTTAGCAAATCAATAGTTTTTGTGATGATTAAAATAAAAGATGAATTACTTAATAAATTGAAGTAAAGAAAATTTAAATATTGTGCGAAAAAAGTTGATGATGAAAATACTATCCAGATATTAAATCCCCCTGGCCATAAAAATATTTATGGATATCAATTTAATTAAATCAAATAATAGAGTTGAGAATTGGCATTCCTCTAAATTAGATCAAACCCTCTCTCGAGTGAATTATTCCCTAATCACTAAGTAGAATACTAGGAATCTCTTCTCAAGCATAATTAAATAGATCTTGCAATAAGAACAAGGAAATTCAAAACAAAGGGTCTTGTAAGTCTATCTCTAACACTCTAATCAACCCTCAATCCTAATGAAAATTCTATTCATATCAAGCTTTCTCAAGTCAATAATATGAAAATTACAACCAATCAATAATCATGCTATTATCAATTAGAAATAAGAAATTAAGAATCAAAAGGATAAAATAACTCATTCAAATGATTTAATTTAATAAGAACTATTTAATCCATACAATAAGGCTAGGGTTCATCAGTATCTAGATAGAAACAATTTAGCTCATGTTTATAACCAGAAAACTAGAGCAGAAGAAATGAGTAAAAGAATTCAAACAATCCATAACGAATGATTTGTGTTTCTTCACTTCAATCCTTGATTCTTCAAGTAGATCTTGCATGAATTGGATCTTCACCTTCACTCTCAGCTTCCAAAACTCTCTTTTTCTCAGGAAGTCAGCTCTAATAATAAAAACTAGATACTTAATTCGCACTTAAGCTCATATTTTATAGCCTAAAAATTTTGCCTGACACACCCATTGACACATGCATTTCTGTGGACATGTCAACAATATTGTTTCCAACTTTAATTACATGGGCAGTGACACACCCATGTCCTTAGGCATGTCATTGCTACTGCAATGCTGAGTTGAGGATACGTTCAGTGACACAACCATATTTCTGAGCATGTCGAAGCTTCTGTAAAGTAGTTGAATGACAAGGCCATTGACACGCCCACTGGCGTGTCAATTGAAGAATTTACCCAAAATAGCTCTTTTTCTTATCTTTCATCTGTGATTCCGGCCTAAATAACCTTAAGGTCCCAACATGTAAAAGGTTCTTGGAATCAACCCTTATAAACACTTGAACAAATAAATTAAACTCAATTTGACAATAAATATACTAAGAAATAGGGGCAAATATATCATCAACTATACACTTATCAAAGCTAGAACAAATTGTAGAATAAAAAGAATCTAAGATAGATGAAACTCAAGAACTACCCAATGATTGGTACTATCAAAAGGATCATCCTAAAGAACTCATCGTTGGTGATAGTTCAAAGGAGTACTATGAGATCTTAAGATAAGATTTTAGAATTTTAATTACTAAATTAGGGCTTTGGAAAAAAGAAAGTTAAGTACATAGACTCATAATACAAAAATAAATATTGACCCCTTCGACGAGCTCATATGGCGGTCCCGCTAGCCAGTTAGCGGGCGTAGTCAAGGGGCAGTGCCACAGAAAATTTTGGAAACTAGCTTTTAGGGTTGTAGGTTTTGGTGTTGAAAATTAAAATTTTAGGGTTTAAGATTTAGAAAATAGGGTTTCGAAATTGGAAGAAATAAGCTACTATAAATCTTAGAAAAATAGAATTGATTATGGTTTTGAGAAAATAGATTATTGTTTTGTGGTTTTAGAAAAGTGTAATTAGGGTTTTTGATGCGGAACCCATGGATCAAATATTACATCTAGAACCCCACATACACATCTAGCATAGAATCTTAGAACTCAAAAGCGAATCCTCCCTACCAAACCCACAACTAACCTGTAATTGAGAACTTGGGTGATTGGGATGAAGAAATGAATTGATTAAAACGCCACAAGTAAGACTTGATAAGTTAGAACCAATTCTTCATGCAACAAGAATAAGAAGAAAACCTCTCAAACTTGAAAACACAGAAATTACATTCAACAATTCTGGAAATTCGTAGTCAACCCTCTTAAGTTCTTTTTCCCATCCTTATATAGTTGGAAAAGAAGAACTAATGGCTTAAAGTCTAGGTTTACATGTATCTAGTCACAATAGCATTAATTGTTCATCCACCTCAATAATATACTCTAAATTACTGCCCATAATTCTGACAACATTGATGGCCAGATTGTACATTCATTTTGGTGTTGGTTCACATGTGTCTAGTCACACTAACACTAAACCATATCAATATTTTATTCCAAATTCGTGCTAATGCCCATCACCATACTTATGGGCAGATTCTTCATGCTTGTTGGTGAGTTTCTGACTTCCTCTTCATGGTCCATCATATTCACTACAAGTTGGTCTCCCTCTTCATTAATCCACCTTTGTATGAAGTGCTGGAACACATGCTGGAATTTCTTTGATTGTAATCTTGTGATTGGACCACTTGGCATAATGATATCATCAACATATTTGCTGCCATTACATTCATCAAGCTTGCTTATAGTTTCCTCATCATTACCTCCTTGCTCAAAAAGATTTGTCCTCAAATCTGAGCCTACATCAAAAGGAGAAAGATCACTAACATTGAAAGTTGCAGAAACATTATACTCACCTGGTAGATCAATTTTGTAGGCATTGTCATTGATCCATTCTAAAACTTGGAATGGGCCATCTCCCCTTGCATCCAACTTGGATTTCCTTTGTTTAGGAAATCTTTCCTTCCTCATATGAACCCATACCCAATCACCAGGTTGGAAAATTACATGTTTCCTTCTTCTATTTGCATTATGGGCAACTGATTCATATTTCTTCTCAAGATGAGCTCGTGCCTTTTCATGTATCTGCTTAACCAACTCAGCTTTCTTTTCACCATCTAAGTTAGTTATTTCATTTAATGGCAAAGGAAACAAATCAAGTGGTGTAAGTGGATTAAAACCATAAACAATTTCAAATGGTGAATAACCAGTAGAAGAATGTATGCTTCTATTATATGCAAACTCCACTAATGGCAAACAATCTTCCCAAGTTTTCAAATTCTTACCCACAACAGCACGTAACAAAGATCCTAAAGTCCTATTTACCACTTCTGTTTGTCCATCAGTTTGTGGATGACAAGTTGTAGAGAACAACAATTTAGTACCTAACTTATTCCATAAAACGCGCCAAAAATGACTTAAGAACTTCACATCTCTATCACTTACAATTGTTTTAGGAATGCCATGCAACCGAACTACTTCCCCAAAGAACAAATTTGCAATATTTGTTGCATCATCAGTTTTGCGACATGCAATGAAATGAGCCATTTTGCTGAATCTATCAACAATAACAAATATGCTATCTTTTCCTTTTCTAGTCCTAGTCAGCCCCAAAACAAAGTCCATAGATATGTCCATCCAAGGTGCATTAGGAATAGGTAAAGGAGTATACAGCCCATGAGGTAAAGACTTAGATTTTGCTTGTTTACATGCAATACACTTGGCACAAATTCTTTCAACATCCTTTCTCATGTTTGGCCAATAGAAATGTTCATGCAGAATGTCTAAAGTCTTAAATATCCCAAAATGTCCCATGAGTCCTCCACTATGTGCCTCACGCACAAGCAATTCCCTTAATGAGCAACTAGGCATGCATAATCTTCCATCCTTAAACAAGTACCCATCATGCCTATAAAACTTCTGAAATGCAGAATGCTCACATGCTTTATAAACATTTGCAAAGTCAACATCATTGGCATACATATCCTTAATTTGCTCAAAGCCTAATAACTTAGAACTAAGAGTTGAGATTAAGGAATACCTTCTTGAAAGTGCATCTGCTACTACATTGTCTTTGCCACGCTTATACTTTATCACATATGGAAATGGCTCAATGAACTCTATCCACTTTCCATGCCTTCGGTTCAGCTTGGTTTGCCCCTTTAGATGCTTTAATGATTCATGATCTGTATGAATAACAAACTCTTTAGGCAATAAGTAATGTTGCCACACTTGTAAAGCTCTTACCAAAGCATACAGCTCCTTGTCATAAGTGGAATAATTTAATTGTGCACCATGAAGCTTCTCACTAAAATATGCAATTGGTTTCCCTTCTTGCATCAAAACAGCACCTATGCCCACACCTGAAGCATCACACTCTAATTCGAAGGTCTTATCAAAATCTGGTAAAGCAAGAATTGGAGCAGTAGTTAACCTTTCTTTTAACAAATTGAATGCCATTTCATGAATTTTAGTCCAATTAAACTTTACATCCTTTTTTACCAATTCATTTAATGGTGCAGCAATGGAACTAAAATCTTTAACAAACCTTCTATAGAAACTAGCCAAACCATGAAAACTTCTTACCTCACTCACGGTTTTAGGTGCTGGCCAATCTCTTATTGCCTTTACCTTTTCATCATCAACCTCAATTCCTTGTGCACTAACCATAAAACCTAAGAATATGATTTTATCACTACAAAACATGCACTTTTTCAAGTTGGCATATAATTCTTCCTTTCTCAAAACATCAAGAATAACCCTAATATGTTCTACATGCTCATCTACTGATTTGCTATAAATGAGTATGTCATCAAAATATACAACAACAAATTTACCAAGATATGCACGCAGAACATGGTTCATTAATCTCATGAATGTACTAGGTGCATTAGATAAACCAAATGGCATAACTAACCACTCATAAAGACCATATTTTGTTTTGAATGCAGTTTTCCACTCATCTCCTTCTTTCATCCTAATTTGATGGTAACCACTTTTTAAATCAATCTTAGTAAAAATGCAAGAACCACTCAACTCATCAAGCATATCATCAAGTCTAGGAATTGGATGTCTATACTTCACCGTGATTTTATTGATTGCTCGGCAGTCCACACACATTCTCCATGATCCATCTTTCTTTGGGACTAATAACACCGGAACAGCACATGGGCTAAGACTTTCACGCACATGTCCCTTTGCTAGCAACTCCTCCACTTGCCTTTGAAGTTCCTTGGTTTCCTCCGGATTACTTCTATAAGCTGGTCGATTAGGAATTGTTGAGCCCGGAATGAAGTCAATTTGATGCTCAATCCCTCTTAAAGGTGGTAAACCTTTGGGTACATCTTCTGGAAAAACATCTCCAAATTCCTGTAAAAGAGAACTAACACAACTAGGCAAAGGGTTATCAAGGTTAGATGTAGAAATCAAGGTCTCTTTGTACCTAAGTACAATCAGACTTCTTTTCTCACAAAAAGCACTCCTTAACTCCTTTTCTTTTGCATAGAAACACTCTCTTTTATTTTCTCTCCCTTTCTCTTTTTCTCTCACCAATGGGCCATTTCTATCATTCTTTTTCTCACACTTGGCCTCTTGTACTCCATTTTTATTTGTTTTACCCTCACCACCAGAATTCTTTTCAAATGATCTCAAAATATTTACTTGATCTTCATACACTTGTTTAGGTGACAATGGAGCAAGAGTGAAATTTAAACCATTTAGGCTGAAAGAATAATGATTCTTAAAGCCATCATGCAAAGCTTTTCTATCAAACTGCCATGGACGACCAAGAAGGATATGGCTAGCATGCATAGGCACAACATCACAGCAAACTTCATCCTTGTATCTCCCAATTACAAAAGAAAACAGAACCTGCTTTGTTACCCTCACCTCTCCACTATCATTTAACCATTGCAGCTTGTAAGGACTAGGATGTTTTGTGCATGCTAACCCTAATTTATCCACAAAATCAGTACTAGCAACATTTGCACAACTACCCCCATCAATGATCATGCTGCACACTTTTCCATTCACAATGCAACGAGTATGGAAAATGTTCTCTCTTTGATTACTTTCTTCATCTTTTATTTGCATGTTTAAAGCTCTTCTAATAACCAAAGATTCACCATGGGCAGGATATTCAATAATATGTTCAATTTCTTCTAATGGTGGCATGCTATCATTATCATCATCACTTTCATGTTCACTAGCACTATCAATTTCACCATTATCTCGTATCAACATGATTTTCTTATTTGGACATTGAGAAGCTATATGCCCTACTCCTAAACACCTAAAGCATTTAATGGTACTATGCTTTTGATTAAAGTTAGATGTTTTAGAGTTACCTTTAGGGTCATCTAGAACTTGTTTTTCCTTTCCTTTCCAGGCAGCCTCCTTCCCTTTAGGATTATCATCTTTCTTTGGCCATTTTGAAGTGAAACTAGAGCTAGAATTAGAAAATCCCTTTGCTGCTCCCTTGAGTTTCAGTTGCTTCTCCACTTTCATGGCCATGTGTACCATATCTTCAAGCTCCACATAATGATGTAATTCAATTATGTTAGCTATCTCTCTATTCAGCCCACTCAAAAATCGAGCCATAGTGATTTCTGGATCCTCCTCTATATTAGTTCTACTCATGATCATCTCCATCTCCTTATGATAATCCTCCACTGACATGGATCCTTGAGTTAACCGCTGTAATTTTTGGTGAAGCTCCCTATAGTAGTAAGATGGTACAAATCTCTTCCTCATCACAGTTTTCATTTCAGCCCAAGTAGTGATGGTTCTTTCTCCATTTCTCCTCTTGGAAATCATCAATTGATCCCACCAAATTAGTGCATAATCTGTGAATTCAACTGCTGCAATTTTAACTTTCTTCATTTCACTATAATTATGACAATCAAACACCAACTCAACTTTTCTTTCCCATTCAAGGTAAGCTTCAGCATCATTTCTCCCCTTGAAGGATGGTATCTTCATTTTTATGGAAGATATGTTACTGTCCCTTTGTTGAGGTCTTCTTTGAGCAATTGATTGCTCACTTTCTTCATCATCTTCCCTCTCTATCTCATCATCATTCATCATGTTTCCTCTCCCTCTATTCTGCCCCCTTCGATTAGTATCATTCCGCTGCCTTTGCATTATGCTGTCTACATCACCTCTCATGTTGTTTATGGTCAAATCAAACCTTTCAAATCTCCTTTGCATTGCCTCTAACATGAATGCTATGTCATTTATGGTCATATCACGTTTTTCACTTCCAGAATTTGACATGGTGTAAGAAGAACCTACAAGAAAATGTTAGTAAAGAAAATTTCCTCACCTCACTCCCTTACGTGTTTCACTCAAGATCAGATTGTCACTCCTCTTGTATTTCACTCAAACCTTGTTCCTTTTTACCTCTCAATTCTTCTTTTATCAAGTTGAATTTCAGAATTGAATCCACTTAAATCAAGTAAAACAAGTTTTGTTTTAAAGACTCTACAAGGAACCTAATGAACAAAATGAATTCTGCAATTCTAGAAGCAATTTAATTTTAGACAACAAGAACTGAAAGTTAACACAAGAAGCAAAAGTATTTGTGTTAATCAAACCAAAGTAACTATGATTGAGAATTAGCTACTTAATGCATACAAGAAACAAGAGGTATATGAAAGAACGAAACTAAGAATACAAAGAAAAACAATTCTGGATCCTAAAAAAAAAACAGAATTCAAATCACTCCAATGAGTAATCTGAATATGCAACCTAAATCTATTCCCAATGCAAGAAAGGCTCTAAATATCAGATTTTAAATGCTAAATGGATGCATAATGAGGAGCTGATGTAATTTGATCAAATATAATAAGGTAGCAAGCTGTTAATGGTATAAATATGCAAAAAATCTCAAACACTTGTGAAGAAAAATTCTGGGCAGAAACAGATACGTTTTTTTTTTTCTTTTATGTTGAGGAAGTTGAATCTGATTCTCTTTTCTTTTTTTTTTTTGTTTTTCTTTTGATCTTTTCCTCTTTTTTTTTCTTTTGAACTTTCAGTAAACAAGGATAGAAATTGAAAAATTAAAAAAAGTTCACAGATTTGAAGAATAAGGACAAGGTGCAACAAGAACAGAAAATGAAGAAATATAGAAACTGAATCTGATTCGTTTTTTTTTTCTTTGGATAATTAAAACATAAAAGATACCTAGAGATTTATCTTCAAGCCAAAGCTCTGATACCAAATGATGCGGAACCCATGGATCAAATATTACATCTAGAACCCCACATACACATCTAGCATAGAATCTTAGAACTCAAAAGCAAATCCTCCCTACCAAACCCACAACTAACCTGTAATTGAGAACTTGGGTGATTGGGATGAAGAAATGAATTGATTAAAACGCCACAAGTAAGACTTGATAAGTTAGAACCAATTCTTCATGCAACAAGAATAAGAAGAAAACCTCTCAAACTTGAAAACACAGAAATTACATTCAACAATTCTGGAAATTCGTAGTCAACCCTCTTAAGTTCTTTTTCCCATCCTTATATAGTTGGAAAAGAAGAACTAATGGCTTAAAGTCTAGGTTTACATGTATCTAGTCACAATAGCATTAATTGTTCATCCACCTCAATAATATACTCTAAATTACTGCCCATAATTCTGACAACATAGATGGCCAGATTGTACATTCATTTTGGTGTTGGTTCACATGTGTCTAGTCACACTAACACTAAACCATATCAATATTTTATTCCAAATTCGTGCTAATGCCCATCACCATACTTATGGGTAGATTCTTCATGCTTGTTGGTGAGTTTCTGACTTCCTCTTCATGGTCCATCATATTCACTACAAGTTGGTCTCCCTCTTCATTAATCCACCTTTGTATGAAGTGCTGGAACACATGCTGGAATTTCTTTGATTGTAATCTTGTGATTGGTCCACTTGGCATAATGATATCATCAACATATTTGCTGCCATTACATTCATCAAGCTTGCTTATAGTTTCCTCATCAGTTTTAGATTTCAAAAATATATTTTACGGGTATTAAGGTATTAGTATTTTGAAAAATAGTTTTTAGGATTTCAAATAGAGTTTGGATGGTAAGTAGAACAATTGATCATCTATTGCACATTTAAACAATTAATCCAATTTGAATGATGAAGCTACTGTAAAGATAAGCAAAGAAATAGAGATTCAAACCTCCGTTGTTGGTTCCACCATAATCTTTGAATTCTGGTTGAACAATAATAAAGATTGTGTAGGCTGCCTTTGATGGATTATTGTTGCTTGCTCACTGCCTCTTACTCCTTCAATGACGCGGACCCTTAGCAATGATGGCAGTAAACCCAACGTATAACAATGGTAGAGAACTCCTTGAAACTTGATAATCACCTCCTAAGGAACCCAAAGCCTATAAAGAGAAGCGAACTCACTATGATTGAAAGATTTAGTTGGTAAGAAGAAGGAAAAACGCCACAACTGTCGTTGATAAGTAAACCTAATTCTTGATGCAAAGAAAGAATTAAAGAATCCACTATAATCTCTCTCACACAAAAATTCACAAGAAGAACTTGTAGGAGAATTCGAAAATTTCTTTTAATAATAATGGTCTCCCCAATTCGGCCTAATAGTGCCCTTAAATAAGGGTTACAAAATTCCTAATTGCATATGGAAAATTAAGACTAAAACATTCTAGAAGGATCCTAGGCTTGTATGGGAAAACTGATGCGGAACCCATGGATCAAATATTACATCTAGAACCCCACATACACATCTAGCATAGAATCTTAGAACTCAAAAACAAATCCTCCCTACCAAACCCACAACTAACCTGTAATTGAGAACTTGGGTGATTGGGATGAAGAAATGAATTGATTAAAACGCCACAAGTGAGACTTGATAAGTTAGAACCAATTCTTCATGCAACAAGAATAAGAAGAAAACCTCTCAAACTTGAAAACACAGAAATTACATTCAACAATTCTGGAAATTCGTAGTCAACCTTATTAAGTTCTTTTTCCCATCCTTATATAGTTGGAAAAGAAGAACTAATGGCTTAAAGTCTAGGTTTACATGTATCTAGTCACAATAGCATTAATTGTTCATCCACCTCAATAATATACTCTAAATTACTGCCCATAATTCTGACAACATAGATGGGCAGATTGTACATTCATTTTGGTGTTGGTTCACATGTGTCTAGTCACACTAACACTAAACCATATCAATATTATATTCCAAATTCGTGCTAATGCCCATCACCATACTTATGGGCAGATTCTTCATGCTTATTGGTGAGTTTCTGACTTCCTCTTCATGATCCATCATATTCACTACAAGTTGGTCTCCCTCTTCATTAATCCACCTTTGTATGAAGTGTTGGAACACATGCTGGAATTTCTTTGATTGTGATCTTGTGATTGGTCCACTTGGCATGATGATATCATCAACATATTTGCTGCCATTACATTCATCAAGCTTGCTTATAGTTTCCTCATCATTCCCTCCTTGCTCAAAAAGATTTGTCCTCAAATCTGAGCCTACATCAAAAGGAGAAAGATCACTAACATTGAAAGTTGCAGAAACATTATACTTACCTGGTAGATCAATTTTGTAGGCATTGTCATTGATCCGTTCTAAAACTTGGAATGGGCCATCTCCCCTTGCATCCAACTTGGATATCCTTTGTTTAGGAAATCTTTCCTTCCTCATATGAACCCATACCCAAGCACTTCCCAGGTGGACACCCATTCTGGTACTGACTCTGCACCAGCACGGCTGGGCCAAGCACTTCCCAGAAGGTCACCCATCCTGGTACTGACCCTGCATCAGCACGCTTAACCGGAAAGAACGCTAACCATTTCTACCAAAAGCTTAAGCTGTCAGTAGAGGCGCACCCATTTCCTTTATTTGGATCAAACATGGGCTCATCGCCACCTTTTGTCGAACCTGATCCACAACCCTCCAGACCCTCGGACATATCATTCCCTCCCTCTTTTAAGGAGGTTCGTCCTCGAACCTGGAGCAGTGGGACCAGACCCGATAAATAGGCTCTGATACCAAATGATGCGGAACTCATGGATCAAATATTACATCTAGAACCCCACATACACATCTAGCATAGAATCTTAGAACTCAAAAACAAATCCTCCCTACCAAACCCACAACTAACCTGTAATTGAGAACTTGGGTGATTGGGATGAAGAAATGAATTGATTAAAATGCCACAAGTGAGACTTGATAAGTTAGAACCAATTCTTCATGCAACAAGAATAAGAAGAAAACCTCTCAAACTTGAAAACACAGAAATTACATTCAACAATTCTGGAAATTCGTAGTCAACCTTATTAAGTTCTTTTTCCCATCCTTATATAGTTGGAAAAGAAGAACTAATGGCTTAAAGTCTAGGTTTACATGTATCTAGTCACAATAGCATTAATTGTTCATCCACCTCAATAATATACTCTAAATTACTGCCCATAATTCTGACAACATAGATGGGCAGATTGTACATTCATTTTGGTGTTGGTTCACATGTGTCTAGTCACACTAACACTAAACCATATCAATATTATATTCCAAATTCGTGCTAATGCCCATCACCATACTTATGGGCAGATTCTTCATGCTTATTGGTGAGTTTCTGACTTCCTCTTCATGATCCATCATATTCACTACAAGTTGGTCTCCCTCTTCATTAATCCACCTTTGTATGAAGTGTTGGAACACATGCTGGAATTTCTTTGATTGTGATCTTGTGATTGGTCCACTTGGCATGATGATATCATCAACATATTTGCTGCCATTACATTCATCAAGCTTGCTTATAGTTTCCTCATCAAAAACACTTCGAAAAACCCAACAAGAATAGGATTTGACAAAGTCAAAACAACTTAACTAATTAAAATAAAAGGATGGGGACCACAAAATAACAAAACTATCCCCTCTAACTAACTATTAAGATTCGGCCAAGGGGTGCAACAAACTCCCTTGGAATTCGGCCAACTTGCATCCATGAATGTGCATGCATGTGCATGGAAATAAGATTGACCAAGCTTTGACTCTTCCTTGGTAGTTTCGGTCTAGGCTTAAAAATAGCCTTCAAAGGCTCCTTCTTGGCTTCCATTGCATGCTTTTAGAACCATGATATATTTAGGCCTTCCTTGCAGCTCCATCTCCATCTTCTTGAATAATAATTCTTGAAGCTCTTTTGAAATCTCTTCTTGAATATGCAAAGCCATGCTAGCTTGATATCTCTTTGCCTTGCTCCTAGTGATTGGTCCACTTGCTAGCTTCAAGGGGTCCTTTCTTGCATCATTCTCCCCCTCTTCAAAAAGATTTGTCCTCAAATCTGCATCATCAAAAGGAGAAAGATCACTTACATTGAAAGTAGCACTAACATTATACGTACCTGGTAAGTCGATCTAGTAGGCATTGTCATTAATCTTCTCCAGCACTTGGAATGGGCTATCTCCTCTAGCTTGCAACTTGTTCTTCCTTTGGTTAGGAAACCTCTCTTTTCAAAAATGCACCCAAACCCAATCTCCTACTTGAAACTTCATCTCACGTCTCCCTCTATTTGCAGAATCAGCATATCTCTTGTTCCTTTTCTCAATATTCGCCCTTGCTTTCTCATGCATCTCTTTCACCAATTTATCTTTCTTCTCACCATCTAAACTAACAAAGCTCATGAGAAGGTAAAGAAACAAGATCCAAAACTGTTAGTGGGTTAAAACCATAAACAATCTCAAAAGGTGAATATCCTGTAGAAGAATGAATAGCACAATTATAAGCAAACTCAATAAATGGCAAACAATCTTCCCAAGAACTCAAATTCTTACCCACTAAAGTTCTCAACATGGTACCTAAAGTTCTGTTTACAACTTTTGTTTGTCCATCCATTTGAGGATGACAAGTGGTGAAAAATAACAACTTGGTACCTAACTTTCCCCAAAGCACACGCCAAAAGTGAGACAAAAACTTGGTGTCTCTATCAGAACTATGGATTTTGGTATCCCATGAATTTGAACCACCTCCTTAAAGAAGAGTTCGGCCACTAAAATAGCATCATCACTCTTATGACATTGGATAAAGTGTGCCATCTTACTAAACCTATCAACAACCACAAATATGCTATCTCTCCCCCCTCTTAGTCCTTGGTAATCCTAAAACAAAGTCCATACTAATGTCCATCCAAGGAGAACTAGGAACGGGTAATGGCATATACAAACCATGAGGCATAGATTTAGACTTAGCTTACCTACAAGCCAAACAAGCCTTACAAATCCGAATTACATCCCTTTTCATATTCGGCCAATAAAAGTGTTCATTCAGCATGTCTAAAGTCTTATCAACTCCAAAATGCCCCATCAAACCCCCCACAATGTGATTCTAATACTAGCAAATCTCTCATAGAACATCTAGGCATGCATAATTTCGAACCCTTAAACAAAAACCCATCATGTCTATAGAAAGAATTAAAAGCACCATGCTCACAAGCATCATAAACATTGCCAAAATTAGAATCACCAACATATAAGTCCTTTATACATTAAAATCCAAGCAATTTAGTACTCAAAACATTAAGTAAAGCGTACCTCCTTGAAAGTGCATCTGCCACTACATTGTCTTTACCTTGCTTGTATTTGATCACATAAGGAAACTTCTCAATCTTCACAACCCATTTTGCATGTCTTTTATTCAACTTGCCTTGCCCTCTCAAATGCTTCAATGATTCATGGTCTGAATGGATCACGAATTCCTTGGGCAGCAAATAATGCTCCCATACTTCCAATGCTCTCACCAAAGCATATAGCTCCTTGTCATAAGTTGAATAATTCAGCTTTGCTCCATTAAGCTTTTTCACTAAAGTATGCAATGGGCTTCTTCTCTTACATCAAAACAGCTCCAATACCTACACCAAAGCATCACATTCAATTTCAAAAGTAGAATCAAAGTTAGGTAAAGCTAAATTGGTGTAGTAGAAAGCTTCTCTTTCAAAGCATCAAATGCTTCTTGTTGCTTCTTGCCCCAAACGAATCCCACTTCTTTCTTGATTATGCTAGTCAAGGGGGCTGCTAATGTAGAGAAATTAGGGACAAATCTCCTATAGAAGCTTGCCAATCCGTGAAAGCTCCTCACTTCTGTCACACTTGAAGGATTCGGCCACTCTTGGATAGCTTTCACCTTCTCTTGATCAACTTCAATTCCCTGCATACTTACAACAAAACCAAGAAAAACAACCCTATCTAGACAAAAAGAACACTTCTTAAGCTTAGCATAAAGGTTTTGCTCCCTAAGGATTTTAAGCACTTTCCTAACATGTTCAACATGTTCTTCCTCAGTTTTGCTATAAATCAGAATATCATCCAAGTAAACTACCACAAACTTACCTAAATAAGCTCTCAAAACATGGTTCATTAATCTCATGAAAGTACTAGGTGCATTAGATAAACCAAAAGGCATAACTAACCATTCATACAAATCATATTTCGTTTTGAAGGCAGTCTTCCATTCATCTCCCGGCTTCATGCAAATTTGATGATAACTTCTCATAAGATCAATCTTTGTGAAATATCTCGCCCCATGCAATTCGTCCAACATGTCATCAAGTCTAGGAATTGGATGTCTATACTTCACAGTAATCTTGTTCACAACCCTACTGATGCAAGAAAGGACCCCTTGAAGCTAGCAAATGGACCAATCACTAGGAGCAAGGCAAAGAGATATCAAGCTAGCATGGCTTTGCATATTCAAGAAGAGATTTCCAAAGAGCTTCAAGAATTATCATTCAAGAAGATGGAGATGGAGCTGCAAGGAAGGCCTAAATATATCATGGTTCTAGAAGCATGCAATGGAAGCCAAGAAGGAGCCTTTGAAGGCTATTTTTAAGCCTAGGCCAAAACTACCAAGGAAGAGTCAAAGCTTGGTCAATCTTACATGCATGCACATTCATGGATGCAAGTTGGCCGAATTCCAAGGGAGCTTGTTGCACCCCTTGGCCGAATCTTCATAGTTTGTTAGAGGGGATATTTTTGTTATTTTGTGGTCCCCATCCTTTTATTTTAATTAATTAAGTTGTTTTGACTTTGTCAAATCCTATTCTTGTTGGGTTTTTGGAAGTGTTTTCCCATACAAGCCTAGAAACCTTCTAGAATGTTTTAGTCTTAATTTTCCATATGCAATTAGGAATTTTGCAACCCTTATTTAAGGGCACTATTAGGCCGAATTGGGGACACCATTTGATGTGAGCCTGCCTTGCTGGGATTTAATTCCTGAGGAAGCTCAATCTACTGATCGTCTCCAAAACATAAGAACACCAACCAGCACCTTCAACCCAACACCAACTTGTGATGTAAAACTGAAGCTATATGGCTGGAAACCAAAGATTCAAGACCCAACCCCAACTTGTGAAGGGAAAACCTTGAATATAAGTTAAGACCTAGCAAACTTGGTTATTTTTGCAAGGAATTCGTGCAAGTTCTAACCAGAACTCAAAAGAAGGCTAAAAACCTCTCAAAGCTCTCAAAAATGGAGAGAAAACTCAGAATATTCATTCAGTTCAAAGTCTGCCATTACATATGTTTTTAAAGACTTAAAGAAAGCATAAAACAAGTGAAATGATGGAAAAATACAAATATAATGATGTGGTTACATAAAACAAATTGGGCAGCCATATAGCTTGTCTCCCACTAGCTTTTAAAAGGCATGGGCAGCCATATAGCTTGTCTCCCACTAGCTTTTAAAAGGCATCTTTGACTCCCAATGTGAGTTTCAGCCACTCTTAATATATGGGCATCCAATGGTACGTGAATGGTATGTATTTAGCTCCCAAAGGTATAATGATGGATGCCAATATGTATTCTAACTCCTTTGGGTCAATTGGCCTCTTGGGTAGATTGCAATTTGGACACGTGCAACCAAACAGCTTCTTTGCTCTTATTTTCTTCAAGTCTTAACGTTCCAATTGTATTGAGAACATATAGATGTTTGGAAACTAATCCTTGAAGTTTTCTTGCCATTGATCGAGTAACAGGTCCTTGGTGTTGTATGCTAGCAATCATATCCTCATCATCCTCTCCCTCTTCAAAAGAATTCATCCTCGAATCTTCATCATCTGCATAGTAAGGAGCAAGATCAGAAACATTAAAAGTTGCACTTACACCATACTCACCTGGTAGATTAATCTTGTAGGCATTATCATTAATCCTTTCGAGTACTTCAAATGGTCCATCACTTCTCGGCTGCAATTTTGATTTCCTTTGTGTAGGAAACCTTTCTTTTCGCAAATGAACCCATACCAGATCACCAGGCTGGAACACCATCTTTTTCCTTCCTTTGTTTACTTTGGTTGCTCTATTCTCATTAATCTTCTCCATTTGTTGCTTGGCCCTTGATGCATTTGCTTCACCAATTCAGCTTTCTTTTTACCATCAAAACTAGTAAGCTCATTAGTAGGAAGAGGCAACAAATCTAATGGAGTAAGTGGATTAAAACCATAGATAAGCTCAAAGGGTGAAAATCCAGTGGATGAATGCATTGATCTATTATATGCAAATTCAATAAATGGTATGCATTCCTCCCATGTCTTCAAATTTTGTTTAATCATGGTACGAAGAAGAGTGCCCACAGTCCTATTAACAACTTCCGTCTGCCTATCTATTTGCGGATGGCATGTAGTAGAGAAACAAAGCTTTGTACCTAACTTTCCCCATAGGACTTTCCAAAAATGACTCAAAAATTTTACACCTCGATCACTTACTATGGTCCTAGGAATACCATGCAATCACTCTACTTCTCTAAAGAACAAATCAGATATATGGCATGCATCATCAGTTTTATGACATGGAATGAAATGTGCCATTTTAGAAAATCTATTAACCACAACAAATAAACTATCATGACCCTTTTTTGTCCTAGGTAGCCCCAAAATAAAGTCCATAGATAAGTCTACCCAAGGTTCACTAGGTACACTTAAAGGCATATACAAACTAGGTGGTCTTACTTTGGACTTTGCTTTCATACATGTCACGCATTTAGCACAAAATTTCTCTACATCTTTCCTCATATGTGGCTAATAAAAATGTTCATTCAGAATTTCTAATGTTTTAGCCACCCCAAAATGTCCCATTAAACCTCCCCCATGTGACTCTCTTACATGCAATCCTCTTATAGAGCTATTTGGAACACAAAGTCGTTTCTCTCTAAATAAGAAACCATCATGCCTATAAAATTTTTCAAAGGCAGCATTTTCACAAGAGGCATATATTTGTGCAAATTCAGAGTCATGCTTATACAATTCTTTCATATGCTCAAATCCTAGAAGTCTAGCATCAAGCATAGAGATTAGGGCATACCTCCTAGATAAGGCATCAGCAACAACATTTTCTTTTCCTTGCTTATATTGAATCACATATGGAAATGCTTTAATAAATTCACTCCATTTGGCATGGCGTTTGTTCAGCTTGCTTTGTCCTTTCAAGTATTTTAGTGATTCATGATCACTATGAATAAAAAACTCCTTTGGCCAAAGATAATGCTGCCACGTCTCCAACGCCCTAACTAATGCATACATCTCCTTGTCATAAGTAGAGTAATTCAAAGGAGCAATTAGCATCTCACTAAAGTATGCAATTGTTCTTCTTTCCTGCATCAAAACAGCACCTATACCCACTCCGGAAGCATCATATTCAACTTCAAAAGTCTTAGAAAAATCAGGTAATGCAAGTAATGGTGCAGAACATAATTTTTCTTTTAGTAATCTAAATGCATGCTCCTGTTCCTCATTCCATCTGAACCCAACATTTTTCTTCACTATTTCATTCAATGGGGCTGCAATTGTGCTAAAATCTCTAACAAACCTCCTATAAAAACTAGCAAGACCACGAAAACTCCTAACATCAGTCACAGATTTTGGTGTAGGCCATTCTTTGATGGCTTTTACCTTATCCTCATCAACCTCAATTCCTTTCCCACTTACTACAAATCCTAAGAAAATGACTTTTTTCATGCAGAATGTACATTTCTTTAAATTTGCATACAATTTCTCTTTCCTAAGAACTTCAAGCACACATCTTAAATGCATTAAATGATCATTTAAACTTTGACTATACACTAAAATATCATCAAAATACACAACAACAAACTTTCCAAGAAAAGCACGCAAGACATGATTCATTAATCTCATGAAAGTACTAGGTGCATTGCTTAGTCCAAAAGGCATGACTAACCATTCATACAAACCATATTGAGTCTTAAAAGTTGTTTTCCATTCATCTCCTAATCTCATTCTTATTTGATGATAACCACTTTTAAGATCAATTTTCGAAAATATACATGCACCATGCAATTCATCAAGCATATCATCAAGTCTAGGGATTGGATGTCTATACTTTACAGTGATTTTGTTGACGGCGCGATAATCCACACACATTCGCAATGATCCATCCTTTTTGGGTACCAAAAGTACCGGTACAGCGCATGGACTCATGCTCTCTCTGACATGACCCTTTGCAAGTAATTCTTCCACCTGTTTTTGTAACTCTTTGGCCTCTTGAGGATTGGTTCTATATGCTGGCCGATTCAAAATTACAGCTCCAGGAACAAAATCAATTTGATGTTCTATTCCTCTGATAGGTGGTAGTCCGCTAGATACTTCATCGGGAAAGACATCTTCAAATTCCTGCAACAAAGTCAATGCAACACTAGAAATATGAGGATCAAGGTCAGTTACATTAAGAAAAGCTCCCTTACATAGTAAGAGTAGCATCACATTATTTGAAGAATAGGCTTGCCTCACATCTTTTCCCCAAACTTACTTTCTTCTCACAACTCTCATTTTTATTGTAGATTTTTTTCTTTTTCTCATTTTCTTTTTCTTTCTCTTTTTTTATTCTTTGTTTTTCCTCTTGCTCTTTTCTTTCTCTCACTCTCTTTTTAGATTCTTTTTGCATTTTCTCTTCCATGGCAGCTTGTATTCATTTTTGGTCTTCAAAAGCCTTCATCGGTGTCAAAGGTGCAAGCGTCAACTTTCAACCTTCAAAATCAAAAGAGTACCTATTTTTGAATCCATCATGTACAGCCCTTCTATCATATTGCCATGGCCTCCCAAGCAGAATATGACTAGCATGCATAGGAATAACATCACATAACACTTCATCCTTATACCTCCCAATGGAAAATGTTAGCAGCACTTGCTTAGTCACCCTAACTTCACCACAATCATTAAACCACTGCAACCTATATGGCTTAGGATGTTTTGCAGTAGGGAAATCAAGTTTTTCCACTAGTAGAGTACTAGCCACATTCACGCAACTTCCACTGTCTATTATCATGCTACAAACTCTATCTTTAACTAGACACCTAGTATGAAAGATATTTTCTCTTTGTAGCTGATCACCATCATCTGCCTTTACTTGGGTATTTAAAGCACGCATAACAACTAGAACGTTGCCATGTACAGCATGCTCTACATCACTATCATCACCCATAGGTTGAATGTCATCACTTGAATCATCATTAACAGCCTCATCATCTTCAGATTCTATCTCTCCACTTGGCCTCATCACCATTGCCCTTTTATTTGGACATTGTGCAGCATAATGTCCCTTGCCTAAGCATCTAAAACATTGGATGTCTCTAGTTCTTCCGCTGGAGTTCATTGGTGCCTTACCCTTATCAATCACAATGGGTTTTTCTCCAGCCTTGTTTCCCTCTTTCTTCTCCTTTGAAACAAATTTACTCTCACTAGATTCCCCTTTCTTCCAATTTGGCTTCCATGGAACATTGTTGGTAGAATTCATTCCCATACTCGATCTGGTTGTTTTCTTCTTCTTGAGTTGTTTTTCTACCTTGATTGCCATATTTAACAAATCATCAAGCTCCACATAATGATGCAGCTCCACTATGTCGGCAATTTCATCTTTCAGCCCATGTAGGAACCGTGCCATAGTTGCTTCCCTTTCTTCTTCTATATTAGCTCGTATCATAGCCATTTCCATTTCTTGAAAATATTCTTCCACACTTTTATTGCCCTACACCAGCCCTTGTAATCTTTGATGCAACTCTCTATAGTAGTGTTGTGGAACAAATCGATCTCTCATGACCTATTTCAACTCATCCCAAGTCTACACTCCTCTCATGCCATTTCTTCTTTGTTTAGTGAGTAATTGATCCCACCAAACTAATGCATAATCAGTAAACTCTACCACAGCAAGTGTCACCTTCTTTTGCTCACTATAGTTGTGGCAATCAAAGATGAGTTCGGTCTTTCTCTCCCATTCCAAATATGCATCTGGATTTGCTTTGCCTTGGAATGATGGAATTTTCATTTTAATTCCATTAACGTTGCTGTCTACTCTCCCTCTCCCTCTTGCATTTTCCATAGTTTGTTGCCTAATATTTCTGCCACCACCTCTACCACCCATATTACCTCTCATATATCTTGGTCTAATAACATCATCAAGTGCAACAGATTGCTGCCCATCATCATCATCAAGATTATCTTCATCTACATCCTCCAAGTCATTGAAAACTGGCAAATCATTTAGTCCAGCGCGCCTACCTCTATTCTGCCCCCTATTTGTGTTTTGCTCCCTATGAAAATTATCTCGTTCATCCCTTCCTAAATTCCTTTGATTTGTAGAGCTTGCTTGCTGCAATTCTTCAAATTTCTTCGAGTGTTTTTCCATCTGTTCTCTAATATCAACAAACAACACATTCATCCTTTGAAATTGAGATTGCAATGCCTTAAGAACATAAGAAGCTTCTGGCTCCTCTTGGGGCTGGTTGCTCTCTCGATCACTATCTCATTTTGTTGACATACTGATTGCTACAAAACAAATGTTAGAAATATTCTCTCACACACTCCCTCACGTGTTTCACTCTAATCTGGTAACACTCAATCAGTGTTTCACTCAAACTTTGGCTTTTACCCTCTAACAATCTCACCACTCTATGCCTTTTTTTCACTCACTTGAGCCCCTTCCAAGTTCTAGCAAGAACTTAATATTTCCTCAACTAAATAACTAAATTGCAAGGTTTAAAACACATTCAAGAATGGAACAAGAGTAAAACAAGCTGGAAAAAAAAAGAATATATGATATTTGAAACCTAAGGAGGAAAGACACTGAAATTTTAGACAAACATTACTAAAGGGAAGAATTTGACAAAACTAGATTTAGGATAATATATTGAGACAAAATGGAAGAAGAAAAATGAATTTTTAGGTCTCTTATGAAATGTTTATGTTTTGGACCCAAAAATGGCTAACTAGCGGTAATATATGGACAATCAAGCAAACGAACGAATTTTGACATGAAATTTAATCTGTAGGCTTAGTTGAATATCTAAAACATGCCTGTAAAATTTGAAAGGATTTGGACATGTTTACATACACGTTCACTTTTGGACACAAAACTAGCTAAATTGGCTGCAATATATGGATAACTAGGCAAATGGAGGAATTTTGACTTAAAATTTGATTTCCAAGCTAAGTTTAGCATCTGAAACAAGCATATAAAATTTGAGAAGATTTGGGTATGTGCAAACCCAACTTCAGTTTCTAACCCACTAGCAAATTTGAGAGATTAGTTGCTGTTTTTTTTTCTGTTCTTTCTTTCTTTCTTTTTTTTTTTAAATTAATCCAGCAACAACATTAAGAAAGAAGGACTCAAAGAAACAAGAAAGCATACAGCTTGTAAAAATTAAACTAATGGCAGAAAATGACTCAAAGGAAGACAATATTTTTTTTTTGACATAAACAAGAAGGTATGATGCTAAAAACCTGATTTGGAGAGCCTAAGCTCTGATACCAAATGATGTGAGCCTGCCTTATTGGGATTTAATTCCTGAGGAAGCTCAATCTACGGATCGTCTCCAAAACATAAGAACACCAACCAGCACCTTCAACCCAACACCAACTTGTGATGTAAAACTGAAGCTATATGGCTGGAAACCAAAGATTCAAGACCCAACCCCAACTTGTGAAGGAAAAACCTTGAATATAAGTTAAGACCTAGCAAACTTGGTTATTTTTGCAAGGAATTCGTGCAAGTTCTAACCAGAACTCAAAAGAAGGCTAAAAACCTCTCAAAGCTCTCAAAAATGGAGAGAAAACTCAGAATATTCATTCAGTTCAAAGTCTGCAATTACATCTGTTTTTAAAGACTTAAAGAAAGCATAAAACAAGTGAAATGATGGAAAAATACAAATATAATGATGTGGTTACATAAAACAAATTGGGCAGCCATATAGCTTGTCTCCCACTAGCTTTTAAAAGGCATCTTTGACTCCCAATGTGAGTTTCAGCCACTCTTAATATATGGGCATCCAATGGTACGTGAATAGTATGTATTTAGCTCTCAAAGGTATAATGATGGATGCCAATATGTATTCTAACTCCTTTGGGTCAATTGGCCTCTTGGGGAGATTGCAATTTGGACACGTGCAACCAAACAGCTTCTTTGCTCTTATTTTCTTCAAGTCTTAATGTTCCAATTGTATTGAGAACATATAGATGTTTGGAAACTAATCCTTGAAGTTTTCTTGCCATTGATCGAGTAACAGGTCCTTGGTGTTGTATGCTAGCAATCAGATCCTCATCACCATTATTATTAAAGAAATTTTCGAATTCTTCTACAAGTTCTTCTTGTGAATTTTTGTGTGAGAGAGATTAGAGTGGATTCTTTAATTCTTTCTTTGCATCAAGAATTAGGCTTACTTATCAACGAGAGTTGTGGCGTTTTCCTTCTTCTTACCAACTAAATCCTTCAATCATAGTGAGTTCGCGTCTCTTTATAGGCGTTGGGTTCCTTAGGAGGTGATTATCAAGTTTCAAGGAGTTCTCTACCATTGTTATATGTTAGGTTTGCTGCCATCGTTGCTAAGGGTCCGCGTCATTTGGTATCAAAGCCTTGCTACAAGGTAATTTTTATCTACTTTGTCTTTCTAGGGTTTGTTAATTTAGGTCTTTTAAATTTCTGTGTTTTAGGGTTCTTAGAGAGTCTAATCTTTAATTTTCGAAAAAGAGTAATATATCAAAATTCAAAAATCCTAAAGATTGTTCAAAGAGTAATTCGAAACCTAGGAAAAGGAGTCTGATCGAATTTCGAAACCTAGGCCTTGCATCTAAATTGGATTCTAAACCTAGGGAGTTAATCTGATTGAAATTCGAAAATTGTTTTGTGTTGTTGGGTATTCCCTCGATTTGTTTTGTGGGTGAATTCTGTGTTGCGAATTAAGTCCAGATTTCGAAAAGTTCTTGTGAGTAAATTAAGTTCCGAATCAAAGGGATAGTGATAGGAAGCAAAAAAAAAGAGTACAAAACCACTTCAACAAAAATTGTTTGATATTCTTGCTATTTGGGTGCTAAAGATCAGATCTAGGTGGGTTAGAAGTAATAAAATTTTTGGGGTGAAAATTTTCACCTTTTGAGGGGCTTTAGGAATTCTAAAATCAGACCTTAATATTCATATTATTTGAGTGTTATAGGTGGGAATTAGAGTCTAGAAGCTAGCATTTTGGGTAGAATTTCTTTTCTAGCTTTTAATTCCATTACATTGCTAAGTATCATTTGCTTGTGTCGATACTTGGTTTTATATCGTGTAGTGCAAATTACCTTGCATTGCCTCCGGATACTTATCTTGTTTTCTATCTAGTTCTAGGATTTAGGTTCTAGTTTCTTGAACGACTTGACAATTGTTGGTTGGTGAGCTTGGTTCTGAAGTGCAATCAAGGAAGACAAGAAAAGTGAGGTAATTCTAAACACTTGACTGAATTTTGATTATTACTAATCTTATGATACGGAACCTCCAAGAATAAGCCTAAGAACCCCTTGATTTTGAACCCCCATAGCATTAACTTGAAAACCCCTAGTCGAATTCGGCACAACCTCCAAGGATTAGGTTAGATTTCAGATTACCTTGAATTGATCACAGTCCTAAGATTTCGAAACAAACTAGTTCCTAAACCCCAGAATCGAAACACTCCACAAGAAAGTTGATCAAACTACTTGAATGTTTCTAAGCATGCATTCTACTCAAGAACACAAAGATAAAAGCAAATTCGACTTTTAGGTTAATAATTTGTCAAAATCTAAAAAACTGATGTCTTACAACCCTAAATGAGATATAAATAGCTAAACCCTAATTAGGGTTATTAAGTAGCGTTTGGCTTTCTAATCAAATTTTAAGAAATAATAAAGTAAACAAATTGACAAATTGTGTAATGCACCCTTGCTTGCTTTGACTAATTTTGATAAGACTTTTGAGATTGAATGTGATGCAAGTGGCATAGGATTTGGAGCTGTTTTGATACAGGATCAAAGGCCATTGATGTACTTTAGTGAAAAACTAAGTGGAGCGGCTTTTAAGTATCCGGCATATGATAAGGAGTTATATGCATTGTTTCGATCTTTGCATACATGGCAGCATTATTTGTGGTCAAAAGAGTTTGCGATACATACTGATCATGAAAGTTTAAAGCATTTGAAAGGTCAAGATAAGCTGAACCGTAGACATGCCAAATGGGTGGAATTCATAGAAACATTTCCATATGTGATTAAATACAAGCGAGGTAAAGAGAATGTAGTGGCTGATGCGTTGTCGCGAAGGTATGTTTTACTTAATTCTCTTAGTGCTAGATTATTGGGTTTTGAGCATGTTAAGGAATTATATGTTAGTGATGTGGATTTTGGTGACATATATAATTCATGTGGAGATGTGGCTGTTTCAAAAGACTTTCATTTGTTTGATGGTTTCTTGTTTAAGAGAAATAGATTGTGTATTCCTAAGTGTTCCATGAGAGAGTTGTTAGTTAAGGAAGCACATGGAGGAGGTCATTTTGGGGTAAGTAAGACCTATGATGTGTTGATAGAACATTTTTATTGGCCTGGTATGAAACATGATGTGCATAAAGTTTGTGAGCATTGCATAACATGTAGAGAAGCTAAGTCTAGGATGAAACAGCATGGTTTGTACACGCCATTACCTGTTCCTAATGGACCTTGGACTGATTTGTCTATGGATTTTGTGCTTGGATTACCTAAAACTAGGAGAGGTCATGATAGTATATTTGTTGTGGTTGATAGATTTAGTAAAATGGCTCATTTTATACCATGCCATAAAACTGATGTTGATAAATTGATTGCTGATTTATTCTTTAAAGAGGTTGTTCGTTTGCATGGAATACCCAAAAGCATTGTTAGTGATAGAGATGTTAAGTTTTTGAGTCATTTCTGGCGTGTTTTATGGGGAAAATTGGGGACTAAGTTGTTGTTTTCTACTACGTGCCATCCTCAAACCGATGGTCAAACTGAGGTTGTGAATCGAACATTGATTACTTTGCTTAGGGCAGTGATAGAAAAGAATATTAGGATGTGGGAGGATTGTTTACCATTTGTGGAGTTTGCTTATAATAGGGCTGTTCATAGCACTACTAATTGTTCTCCATTTGAAATTGTTTATGGTTTTAATCCGCTTACTCCTTTGGATATTTTGCCATTGCCATCTAATGATTTTGTGAGTGTTGATGCTAGCTCAAAGGCAGATTTTGTGAAGCAGTTACATAAACAGGTTAAGGAAAGGATTGAAAGGCAAAATGCTAAAGTAGCTTCTCGAGTGAATAAAGGAAGGAAGCCAATGATTTTTCAGATTGGTGATTGGGTTTGGGTTCATTTTCGCAAAGAACGGTTTCCACACCAAAGAAAGTCCAAGTTAAACCCACGAGGAGATGGTCCTTTTCAGATACTTGAAAGGATTAATGACAATGCATATAAAGTGGATTTGCCAGGTGAGTATAATGTAAGTGCTTCGTTTAATGTTGCTGATTTAAGTCCTTTTTGATGTAGGTGATGCTTTTGATTCGAGGACGAATCCTTTTGAGGAGAGGGGAAATGTTGTGGAACAACCAGCACACCGCAAGGATGAGCAAGAGTTAGGACGTGGGGAACTAGTTGAGGAGATCATCAATCCAATTATTTTGCCACAAGGTCCTATAACTAGATCGCGAGCCAAAAAGATTCAGCAAGCACTAATTTGCTATTTGCAAGATTTAGTGAATTTGGCTAACTATGGTTTGCAAGGAATTACAAGCTTGGAGACAAGACCAAAGGAAGTCAATTACAACTTGCTACAAGTTGTAATTCACGAATGAGGCTTGTAATTAATATGTATTAAGGCCCACTAGTTATGCTTATTTAAAAAGTAAGGGCCCTATTTGTTTTGTATTAAATTAGAACGTTGTTTACTTTATTATTTCTTAAAATTTGATTAGAAAGCCAAACACTACTTAATAACCCTAATTAGGGTTTAGCTATTTATATCTCATTTAGGGTTGTAAGACATCAGTTTTAGTTTTGACAAATCATTAACCTAAAAGCCGAATTTGCTTTTATCTTTGTGTTCTTGAGTAGAATGCATGCTTAGAAACATTCAAGTAGTTTGATCAACTTTCTTGTGGAGTGTTTCGATTCTGGGGTTTAGGAACTAGTTTGTTTCGAAATCTTAGGACTGTGATCAATTCAAGGTAATCTGAAATCTAACCTAATCCATGGAGGTTGTGCCGAATTCGACTAGGGGTTTTCAAGTTAATGCTGTGGGGGTTCAAAATCAAGGGGTTCTCAAGCTTATTCTTGGAGGTTCCATATCATCTAGCATCCTCTTTTGATCTTCATACACCTCTTGAGGTGATAATGGTGCTAGAACAACCTTCTTTCCTTCATAAGTAAAGGTATACTAATTAGAAAAGCCATCATGTTGTGCCCTTCTATCATGCTGCCATGGTCTTCCTAATAGCAAATGTCCAGCTTGCATTGGCACCACATCACACAAAACCTCATCTTTATACCACCCATTGGAGAATGGTACCTTGACTTGCTTCAACACTTTTACTTCCCCAGCATCATTGAACCATTGCAACTTGTAAGGATTGGGATGTTTAAAACAAGTTAACCCCAATTGATCTACCATTGTAGTACTAGCAGCATTGGTACAACTTCCACCATCAATGATAAGTGTACAAACCTTACCATTCACCAAACACCTAGAGTGGAAAAGATTCTCCCTTTGATCCAAGCCTTCTTCCTTGACTTGAAAATTCAAGGCTCTTCTAGTAACAAGCATCTCTCCATGTTCAACATTCAAGACTTGATTCTCCCAAGCCTCTTCATCATATTCGACCCTATCACCACATTCGGCCTCCTCTTCTTCTTCATGTTCAGATTCTGATTCAATTTCCCCTTCATGGGTAGCAATCATCACCCTCTTATTCGGACATTGAGAAGCAATGTGTCCACTTCCCAAACACTTGTAGCATTTAATTTCCCTACTTGGAGTAGGTCTAGAAGGTGTTTCCTTGGCTGTTTTTGCATCCCCATCATTCGGCTTCTTGAAATTAGGATTGTAGGAAGAATTCTTTTGGAAAGAACCCTTGTAATCCCCTTTGTAGGAACCTGCACTCGAACTTGAACCCTTAAAGTTTGAAAATTTTCCACTAGCTTTAGAGTAGCCAGTTTTTGAAATAGCTTTATTCTTCAATCTGTCTCTCTATCTTCATGGCCTTTTGAACTAACTCTTCCATTGTGTTGAATTCATACATCTCCAATTCATTGGCTATGTTCAAATTCAATCCCCCAAGAAATTGTGACATCTTCTTGTCTTCATCTTCATCAATATTTGCCCTAGCCATGATCATCTCCATCTCTTTGTGGTAACTCTTCCACACTTCTTCCACCTTGAACTAGTCTTGCTAGTCGATTGTACAAATCCCGAATGTAGTGAGATGGTACAAATCGGCTTCTCATTAGTTCTTTCAAGGTTGACCATTTAGGAATAGGCCTCATACCTTTCCCTCTTCTATTAGCTTTCAATTGATCCCACCAAAAGGTAGTATACCCTTTGAACTCTACGACTGCCAAAACTGATTTCTTCTCTTCGGTGTAGTTATGGCATTCGAAAATCTGCTCAACTTTCCTCTCCCATTCTATGAACTCTTCTGCATTGTTCTTCTTTGCTAGTCTCTTCTCCTTTTCCAGCCATGTTAACAAGCAAACAAACTCAAAGAAACAAGATTAGTAATAATCGAAATTCACTCAAGTGTTTAGAATCAAGCTCACCAACCAACAATTGTCAAGTCGTTCAAGAAACTAGAACCTAAATCCTAGAACTAGATAGAAAACAAGACAAGTATCCGAAGGCAATGCAAGGTAATTTGCACTGCACGATATAGAACCAAGTATCGACACAAGCAAATGATACTGACGCAGACCCTTAGCAACGATGGCAGCAAACCCAACGTATAACAATGGTAGAGAACTCCTTGAAAATTGATAATCACCTCCTAAGGAACCTAACGCCTATAAAGAGACGCGAACTCACTATGATTGAAGGATTTAGTTGGTAAGAAGAAGGAAAATGCCACAACTCTTGTTGATAAGTAAACCTAATTCTTGATGCAAAGAAAGAATTAAAGAATCCACTCTAATCTCTCTCACACGAAAATTCACAAGAAGAACTTGTAGAAGAATTCAAAAATTTTTATTAATTGTTGTTCTCTCAAATTCGGCCTAATAGTGCCCTTAAATAAGGGTTACAAAATTCCTAATTGCATATGGAAAATTAAGACTAAAACATTCCTAATTGCATAAGGAAAAACATTCCTAATTGCATAAGGAAAACATTCTTAAATGCATAAGGAAAACATTAAGTATGGAAACAAAATCCTAATCCACTAAGGAAAATAAAAAGTATGGAAACAAAATCCTAATCCACTAAGGAAAATATAAAGTATGGAAACAACCAAACTAATTCCTTCAACATAAGAAATGCCCCATACTATTTGGGCTGTCCATGGGCTTTAAATTACTTCCCAAGGCTTTATATGAACCCCCCATGGACCTTTCTTGCACATTGGACCTTTCTATCCCCATCTTCTTGAATGATAATTCTTGAAGCTCTTTGGAAATCTCTTCTTGAATATGCAAAGCCATATTAGCTTGATATCTCTTTGCCTTGCTCCTAGTGATTGGTCCACTTGCTAGCTTCAAGGGATCCTTTCTTGCATCATTCTCCCCCTCTTCAAAAAGATTTGTCCTCAAATCTGCATAATCAAAAGGAGAAAGATCACTTACATGGAAAGTAGTACTAACATTATACGTACCTGGTAAGTCGATCTTGTAGGCATTGTCATTAATCTTCTCCAGCACTTGGAATGGGCCATCTCCCCTTGCTTGCAACTTGTTCTTCCTTTGGTTAGGAAACCTCTCTTTTTGAAAATGCACCCAAACCCAATCTCCTACTTGAAACTTAATCTCACGTCTCCCTCTATTTGCAGAATCAGCATATCTCTTGTTCCTTTTCTCAATATTCGCCCTTGCTTTCTCATGCATCTCTTTTGTCTCCATAGGATTGCTCCTATATGCTGGCCGGTTTGGAATTGTAGAACCGGGTATGAAGTCAATTTGATGTTCAATCCCTCTTAATGGTGGCAAACCACTAGGAAGGTCTTCAGGAAACACATCCTTAAAATCCTACAACAAAGACACAAAACTAGAAGGTAAAGAATCAAGAGATTCTTCACTGTCAGCAAGTAACGATTCTTTATACATAATAATGAGTACAGGCTGCCCTACATCTATCTCTCTTGCTCTTGCATAAAAAGTATGTTTTGCTTTTTCTCCTTGCTTATTTTCTCTCACCAATGGGCCATTTATTTGTTTGCTTACTTTCTTTTGACTCTCGGCCTCTTTTCCCTTTCTGCACTCACTCACTTTATTATTTTCTCTCTCCCTACCCTTAGAATTACCCTTGGGTGTTGAAGAAACATGATTGGCCGAATTTGAACCCCCTTGGTTAATGTTGGCCGAAACTTTTTTCTCCCTCTCTAGCATCCTCTTTTGATCTTCATACACCTCTTGAGGTGATAATGGTGCTAGAACAACCTTCTTTCCTTCATAAGTAAAGGTATACTAATTAGAAAAGCCATCATGTTGTGCCCTTCTATCATGCTGCCTTGGTCTTCCTAATAGCAAATGTCTAGCTTGCATTGGCACTACATCACACAAAACCTCATCTTTATACCACCCAATGGAGAATGGTACCTTGACTTGCTTCAACACTTTTACTTCCCCAGCATCATTGAACCATTGCAACTTGTAAGGATTGGGATGTTTAAAATAAGTTAACCCCAATTTATCCACCATTGTAGTACTAGCAGCATTGGTACAACTTCCACCATCAATGATAAGTGTACAAACCTTACCATTCACCAAACACCTAGAGTGGAAAAGATTCTCCCTTTGATCCAAGCCTTCTTCCTTGACTTGAATATTCAAGGCTCTTCTAGTAATAAGCATCTCTCCATGTTCAGCATTCAAGACTTGATTCTCCCAAGCCTCTTCATCATATTCGGCTCTATCACCACATTCGGCCTCCTCTTCTTCTTCATGTTCAGATTCTAATTCAATTTCCCCTTCATGGGTAGCAATCATCACCCTCTTATTCGGACATTGAGAAGCAATGTGTCCACTTCCCAAACACTTGTAGCATTTAATTTCCCTACTTGGAGTAGGTCTAGAAGGTGTTTCCTTGGCTGTTTTTGCATCCCCATCATTCGACTTCTTGAAATTAGGATTGTAGGAAGAATTCTTTTGGAAAGAACCCTTGTAACCCCTTTGTAGGAACCTCCACTAGAACTTGAACCCTTGAAGTTTGAAAATTTTCCACTAGCTTTAGAGTAGCCAGTTTTCGAAATAGCTTTATTCTTCAATCTTCTCTCTATCTTCATGGCCTTTTGAACTAACTCTTCCATTGTGTTGAATTCATACATCTCCAATTCATTGGCTATGTTCAAATTCAATCTCCCAAGACATCGTGACATCTTCTTGTCTTCATCTTCATCAATGTTTGCCCTAGCCATGATCATCTCCATCTCTTTGTGGTACTCTTCCACACTTCTTCCACCTTGAACTAGTCTTGCTAGTCGATTGTACAAATCCCGAATGTAGTGAGATGGTACAAATCGGCTTCTCATTACTTCTTTCAAGGTTCACCATTCAGGAATAGGCCTCATACCTTTCCCTCTTCTATTAGCTTTCAATTGATCCCACCAAAAGGTAGCATACCCTTTGAACTCTACGGCTGTCAAAACTGATTTCTTCTCTTCGGTGTAGTTATGGCATTCGAAAATCTGCTCAACTTTCCTCTCCCATTCTATGAACTCTTCTGCATTGTTCTTCCGTTCAAAGGAAGGAATCTTCATCTTGATGGAAGTAAGGTCACCATCAGTGGTAGGTTGATTTCCACCTTCATCTTCATCTTCTACCCTTTTGGCTGCTTCTAAGGCTTCAAGATTTCCTTGCCCTTCTCTCCTAAGCACTCTTCTAGCTCGCATTATGGGATTTGGATGTACGGCTGGCTGCCCTTGCTGCACTTGCTGAATTTATTGTGCTTGTCGTGCTGCATTCTCTTGCAATCTAGTATCCATCATCTCCATTCGACCAAGCATTACTGCCAATGATACGAGCAAGGACCCTAACTCCACCACAAAAGCTAGCTCAAGAGTGGAGGTTTAGCCCATGCTTATATAGTAGCCAGGAACTCCTTACACGGCCGATGTGAGATCACATCATCCTCCCCTCCTTAGACTGCACGTCCTCGTGCTCGTGCCAACTCAATCGTTAACCCGCAGTCCACACACGAGTCGCTTGTGCCAACTCAATCGTTAACCCGCACCCGAGCCCAGGAACAAAGGGACGGACCCACCAGCGGTGCGTGCAAGGTTGGCTCTGATACCAACTGATGCGGAACCCATGGATCAAATATTACATCTAGAACCCCACATACACATCTAGCATAGAATCTTAGAACTCAAAAACAAATCCTCCCTACCAAACCCACAACTAACCTGTAATTGAGAACTTGGGTGATTGGGATGAAGAAATGAATTGATTAAAACGCCACAAGTCAAACTTGATAAGTTAGAACCAATTCTTCATGCAACAAGAATAAGAAGAAAACCTCTCAAACTTGAAAACACTTAGATTACAATGATAACAATCTGCCAATTTTGTAGTAACCCTATTAAGTTCTTTTTCCCATCCTTATATAGTTGGAAAAGAAGAACTAATGGCTTAAAAGTCTAGGTTTACATGTATCTAGTCACAATAGCATTAATTGTTCATCCACATCAATAATATACTCTAAATTACTGCCCATAATTATGACAACATTGATGGGCAGATTCCACATGCATTTTGGTGTTGGTTCACATGTGTCTAGTCACACTAGCACTAAACCATGTCAATATTATATTCCAAATTCGTGCTAATGCCCATCACCATACTTATGGGCAGATTCTTCATGCTTGTTGGTGATTTTTCTGACTTCCTCTTCATGATCCATCATATTCACTACAAGTTGGTCTCCCTCTTCATTAATCCACCTTTGAATGAAGTGCTGGAACACATGCTGGAGTTTCTTTGATTGTGATCTTGTGATTGGTCCACTTGGCATAATGATATCATCAACATATTTCCTATAAGGAAAACTATTAACTAATATTACAATAAAAACCTAATAAGCAAAATATGGAGGGGACCACTTAAAAGACTCAAAAAACACGCCCCAAACATGTGTTAAGCATGCCAAAGTCGTTCTTGCTGAAACTGGTATAGGGGGTTGTGAAACAGTAGATTTCACAGGGGGTTGTGGGACTTTCTGGACAAGCAGCACATTTCACAGGGTGGTTGTGGTATTGGCTGGACAATTCGCACATTTCAGCACCATGTGTACAATCCAGCACCATGACTAGCTTGGGTTGGTCTTCTAGTTCCTTCTCGCACTTGTCCCATGCTAATTCAGTCACTTCTCTTGTAATAAAGTATTGAATATGCATTCCAAGAGTGATGCCATATTTCTTTGCTTTATTCCTCGTCAATGGCCCTTGTTGTAGCACCAATGGATCCTTGCTATACTGGTTCACATCATTCTCCCCTTCTTTAAAAAGATTTGTCCTCAAATCTGCATCATCAAAAGGAGATAAATCAGTTACATTAAAAATAGCACTAATACCATACTCACCAGGTAAGTCGATCTTGTAGGCATTGTCATTGATTTGCTCCAATACTTGGAAAGGACCATCTCCCCTTGCATCCAACTTGGATTTTCTTTGTTTAGGAAATCTTTTCTTTCTCACATGAACCCATACCCAATTACCAGGTTGGAAAATCACATGTTTCCTTCTTTTATTTGCTTTATGGGCAAATGATTCATCCTTCTTTAGGACTAGTAAAACCAGAATAGTACATGGACTAATACTTTCACACACATGTCCCTTTGCTAGCAACTCCTCCACTTGCCCTTGAAGTTCCTTGGTTTCCTCCGGATTACTTCTATAAGCTGGTCGGTTAGGAATTGTTGAGCCGGGAATGAAGTCAATTTGATGCTCAATCCCTCTTAAAGGTGGTAAACCTTTGGGTACATTTTCTGGAAAAACATCTCCAAATTCCTGTAAAAGAGAACTAACACAACTAGGCAAAGGGTTATCAAGGTTAGATGTAGAAATCAAGGTCTCTTTGTACCTAAATACAATCAGACTTCTTTTCTCACAAAAAGCACTCCTTAACTCCTTTTCTTTTGCATAGAAACACTCTCTTTTATTTTCTCTCCCTTTCTCTTTTTCTCTCACCAATGGGCCATTTTTATCATTCTTTTCCTCACACTTGGCCTCTTTTACTCCATTTTTATTTGTTTTACCCTCACCACCAGAATTCTTTTCAAATGATCTCAAAATATTTACTTGATCTTCATACACTTGTTTAGGTGACAATGGAGCAAGAGTGAAATTTAAACCATTTAGGCTGAAAGAATAATGATTCTTATAGCCATCATGCAAAGCTTTTCTATCAAACTGCCATGGACGACCAAGAAGGATATGGCTAGCATGCATAGGCACAACATCACAGCAAACTTCATCCTTGTATCTCCCAATTGCAAAAGAAAACAGAACCTGCTTTGTTACCCTCACCTCTCCACTATCATTCAACCATTGCAGCTTGTAAGGACTAGGATGTTTTGTGCATGCTAACCCTAATTTATCCACAAAATCAGTACTAGCAACATTTGCACAACTACCCCCATCAATGATCATGCTGCACACTTTTCCATTCACAATGCAACGAGTATGGAAAATGTTCTCTCTTTGATTACTTTCTTCATCTTTAATTTGCATGTTTAAAGCTCTTCTAATAACCAAAGATTCACCATGGGCAGGATATTCAATAATATGTTCTATTTCTTCTAATGGTGGCATGCTATCATTATCATCATCACTTTCATGTTCACTAGCACTATCAATTTCACCATTATCTCGTATCAACATGATTTTCTTATTTGGACATTGAGATGCTATATGCCCTACTCCTAAACACCTAAAGCATTTAATGGTACTATGCTTTTGATTAGAGTTAGATGTTTTAGAGTTACCTTTAGGGTCATCTAGAACTTGTTTTTCCTTTCCTTTCCAGGCAGCCTCCTTCCCTTTAGGATTATCATCTATCTTTGGCCATTTTGAGGTGAAACTAGAGCTGGAATTAGAAAATCCCTTGGCTGCTCCCTTGAGTTTCAGTTGCTTCTCCACTTTCATGGCCATGTGTACCATATCTTCAAGCTCCACATAATGATGTAATTCAATTATGTTAGCTATCTCTCTATTCAGCCCACTCAAAAATCGAGCCATAGTGATTTCTGGATCCTCCTCTATATTAGTTCTACTCATGATCATCTCCATCTCTTTATGGTAATCCTCCACTGACATGGATCCTTGAGTTAACCGCTGTAATTTTTGGTGAAGCTCCCTATAGTAGTAAGATGGTACAAATCTCTTTCTCATCACAGTTTTCATTTCAGCCCAAGTAGTGATGGTTCTTTCTCCATTTCTCCTCTTGGAAATCATCAATTGATCCCACCAAATTAGTGCATAATCTGTGAATTCAACTGCTGCAATTTTAACTTTCTTCATTTCACTATAGTTGTGACAATCAAACACCAACTCAACTTTTCTTTCCCATTCAAGGTAACCTTCAGCATCATTTCTCCCCTTGAAGGATGGTATCTTCATTTTTATGGAAGATATGTTACTGTCCCTTTGTTGAGGTCTTCTTTGAGCAATTGATTGCTCACTTTCTTCATCATCTTCCCTCTCTATCTCATCATCATTCATCATGTTTCCTCTCCCTCTATTCTGCCCCCTTCGATTAGTATCATTTCGCTGCCTTTGCATTATGCTGTCTACATCACCTCTCATGTTGTTTATGGTCAAATCAAACCTTTCAAATCTCCTTTGCATTGCCTCTAACATGAAGGCTATGTCATTTATGGTCATATCACGTTTTTCACTTCCAGAATTTGACATGGTGTAAGAAGAACCTACAAGAAAATGTTAGTAAAGAAAATTTTCTCACCTCACTCCCTTACGTGTTTCACTCAAGACCAGATTGTCACTCCTCTTGTATTTCACTCAAACCTTGGTCCCTTTTACCTCTCAATTCTTCTTTTATCAAGTTGAATTTCAGAATTGAATCCACTTAAATCAAGTATAACAAGTTTTGTTTTAAAGACTCTACAAGGAACCTAATGAACAAAATGAATTCTGCAATTCTAGAAGCAATTTAATTTTAGACAACAAGAACTGAAAGTTATCACAAGAAGCAAAAGTATTTGTGTTAATCAAACCAAAGTAACTATGATTGAGAATTAGCTACTTAATGCATACAAGAAACAAGAGGTATATGAAAGAATGAAACTATGAATACAAAGAAAAACAATTCTGGATCCTAAAAAAAAAACAGAATTCAAATCACTCCAATGAGTAATCTGAATATGCAACCTAAATCTATTCCCAATGCAAGAAAGGCTCTAAATATCAGATTTTAAATGCTAAATGGATGCATAATGAGGAGCTGATGTAATTTGATCAAATATAATAAGGTAGCAAGCTGTTAATGGTATAAATATGCAAAAAATCTCAAACACTTGTGAAGGAAAATTCTGGACAGAAACAGGTACGATTTTTTTTTCTTTTATGTTGAGGAAGTTGAATCTGATTCTCTTTTCTTTTTTTTTTTGTTTTTCTTTTGATCTTTTCCTCTTTTTTTTTTTGAACTTTCAGTAAACAAGGATAGAAATTGAAAAATTAAACAAAAGTTCACAGATTTGAAGAATAAGAACAAGGTGCAACAAGAACAGAAAATGAAGAAGTATAGAAACTGAATCTGATTCGTTTTTCTTTTCTTTTTTTTTCTTTGGATAATTAAAACATAAAAGATACCTAGAGATTTATCTTCAAACCAAAGCTCTGATACCAACTGATACGAGCAAGGACCCTAACTCCACCACAAAAGCTAGCTCAAGAGTGGAGGTTTAGCCCATGCTTATATAGTAGCCAGGAACTCCTTACACGGCCGATGTGAGATCACATCAGCCAAAGTCTCATTAAGCCTAGCCAAGCTTTCAGCCATAGCTCCTTCTTTGCTAGTCTCTTCTCCTTTTCCATCCATGTTAACAAACAAACAAACTCAAAGAAACAAGATTAGTAATAATCGAAATTCACTCAAGTGTTTAGAATTACCTCACTTTTCTTGTCTTCCTTGATTGCACTTCAGAACCAAGCTCACCAACCAACAATTGTCAAGTCGTTTAAGAAACTAGAACTTAAATCCTAGAACTAGATAGAAAACAAGACAAGTATCCGGAGGCAATGCAAGGTAATTTGCACTACACGATATAGAACCAAGTATCGACACAAGTAAATGATACTTAGCAATGTAATGGAATTAAAAGCTAGATAAAGAAATCAGAAATAATGAAGCCAATAAACAAGACAAATTAGGATATAATGAATCAAAAATAACCCACACTTGGCAAGCTGCTTTATGCACCTAATCAATTCTACCCAAAATGCTAGCTTCTAGACTCTAATTCCCACCTTTAACACTCAAATAACATGAATATTAAGGTCTGATTTTCGAATTCCAAAAGCCCCTCAAAAGGTGAAATTTTTCACCTAAAAATTTTTTATTACTTCTAACCCACCTAGATCTGATCCTTAGCACCCAAATAGCAAGAATATCAAACAATTTTTGTTGAGGTGGTTTTGTACTCTTTTATTTTTTTTTTTTTGCTTCCTCTCACTATCCCCTTGATTCGGGACTTAATTTACTCCCAAGAACTTTTCAAAATCTGGACTTAATTTGCAGCCCCAGATTCACTCAAAATCAAATCAAAATCAAACTTCAACAAAACTCTAGCTTTTGCTTTCTTTCAAGAACTCTAATCTTGGTTTCGAATCCAATTCAGATGCAAGGCCTAGGTTTCGAATTTCAATCAGACTCCTTTTCCTAGGTTTCGAATTACTCTTTGAACAATCTTTAGACTTTTCGAATTTTGATATATGACTTTTTTTTGAAAATTAAAGACTAGACTCTCTAAGAACCCTAAAACGCAGAAACTTAAAAGACCTAAATTAACAAACCTAGAAAGACAAAGTTGATAAAAATTACCTTGTAGCAAGGCTCTGATACTAAATGATGCAGACCCACACTATTTGGGCTGTCCATGGGCCTTAAATTACTTCCCAAGGCTTTATATGAACCCCCATGGACCTTTCTTGCACGTTGGACCTTTCTTTAGCTAGCCTTTAGCTTCCACACTAAGCATCATAATCAGCTTTGGTGTGCCTTCTTCAAGCTCTATCTCCATCTTCTTGAATGATAATTCTTGAAGCTCTTTGGAAATCTCTTCTTGAATATGCAAAGCCATACTAGCTTGATATCTCTTTGCCTTGCTCCTAGTGATTGGTCCACTTGCTAGCTTCAAGGGATCCTTTCTTGCATCAGATACTTAGCAATGTAATGTAATTAAAAGCTAGATAAAGAAATCAGAAATAATGAAGCCAATAAACAAGACAAATTGGGATATAATGAATCAAAAACAGCCCACACTTGGCAAACTGCTTTGTGGACCTAATCAATTCTACCCAAAACGCTAGCTTCTAGACTCTAATTCCCACCTAAAACACTCAAATAATATGAATATTAAGGTCTGATTTTTGAATTCCAAAAGCCCTCAAAAGGTGAATTTTTTTGCCCAAAAAAATTTTATTACTTCTAACCCACCTAGATCTGATCCTTAGCACCCAAATAGCAAGAATATCAAACAATTTTTGTTGAGGTGGTTTTGTACTTTTGATACGGAACCTCCAAGAATAAGCCTGAGAACCCCTTGATTTCGAACCCCCACAGCATTAACTTGAAAACCCCTAGTCGAATTCGGTACAACCCCCAAGGATTAGGTTAGATTTCAGATTACCTTGAATTGATCAAAGATCCAAGATTTCGAAACAAATCAGTTCCTAAATCCCAGATTCGAAACACTCCACAAGAAAGTTGATCAAACTACTTGAATGTTTCTGAAGCATGTATTCAAGCAAGAACACAAAGATAAAAGCAATTCGGCTTTAGGTTAATAAATTCGTCCAAACTTAAAAACTGATGTCTTACAACCTTAAATGAGATATAAATAGCTAAACCCTAATTAGGGTTATTAAGTAGCGTTTGGCTTTCTAATCAAAATATAAGAAATAATAAAGTAATCAAAGTCCTAATTTAAAACCAAACAAACAGGGCCCTTACTTTTTAAATGAGCATAACTAGTGGGCCTTAATACAAGCCTCATTCGTGAATTACAACTTGTAGCAAGTTGTAATTGACTTCCTTTGGTCTTGTCTCCAAGCTTGTAATTCCTTGCAAACCATAGTTAGCCAAATTCACCAAATCTTGCAAATGGCAAATTAGTGCTTGCTGAATCTTTTTGGCTCGCGATCTAGTTATAGGACCTTGTAGCAGAATAATTGGATTGATGATCTCCTCAACTTGGTCCTCACGTCCTAGGCCTTGCTCATCCTTGCGGTGTGCTGGTTGTTCCACAACAACTTTTTTTTTTGCTTCTTCTCACTATCCCCTTAATTTGGGACTTAATTTACTCCCAAGGACTTTTTGAAATTTGGACTTAATTCGCAACCCCAGATTCACTCAAGACCAAATCGAAATCAAACTTGAACACAAACTCTAGCTTTTGCTTTCTTTCAAGAACCCTAATTCTTGGTTTTGAAATTCTCCAAGAATCCTTTCTTAGGTTTCGTTTTCACCCTAAGAATACCATCCTTCAATTCGGCCTTGATCAGAATTGATATATGACTCTTTTTTCGAAAATTAAAGACTAGACTCTCTAAGAATAGTAAAACGCAGAAATTTAAAAGACCTAAATTAACAAACCCTAGAAAGACAAAGTAGATAAAAATTACCTTGTAGCAAGGCTCTGATACCAAATGACGCGGACCCTTAGCAATGATGGCAGCAAACCCAATGTATAATAATGGTAGAGAACTCCTTGAAACTTGATAATCACCTCCTAAGGAACCCAACGCCTATAAAGAGACGCGAACTCACTATGATTGAAGGATTTAGTTGGTAAGAAGAAGAAAAATGCCACAACTCTTGTTGATAAGTAAACCTAATTCTTGATGCAAAGAAAGAATTAAAGAATCCACTCTAATCTCTCTCATACAAAAATTCACAAGAAGAACTTGTAGAAGAATTCAAAAATTTTTATTAATTGTTGTAGTCTGAAATTTGGCCTAATAGTGCCCTTAAATAAGGGTTACAAAATTCCTAATTGCATATGGAAAACTAAAACATTCCTAATTGCATAAGGAAAACATAAAGTATGGAAACAAAATCCTAATCCACTAAGGAAAATATAAAGTATGGAAACAAAATCCTAATCCAATAAGGAAAATATAAAGTATGGAAACAACCAAACTAATCCCTTCAACATAAGAAACACCCCACACTATTTGGGCTGTCCATGGGCCTTAAATTACTTCCCAAGGCTTTATATGAACCCCCATGGACCTTTCTTGCACGTTGGACGTTTCTTTAGCTAGCCTTTAGCTTCCACACTAAGCATCATAATCAGCTTTGGTGTGCCTTCTTCAAGCTCTATCTCCATCTTCTTGAATGATAATTCTTGAAGCTCTTTGGAAATCTCTTCTTGAATATGCAAAGCCATACTAGCTTGATATCTCTTTGCCTTGCTCCTAGTGATTGGTCCACTTGCTAACTTCAAGGGATCCTTTCTTGCATCAAAAGTTGAGCAGATTTTCGAATGCCATAACTATACCGAAGAGAAGAAATCAATTTTGGCAGCCGTAGAGTTCAAAGGGTATGCTACCTTTTGGTGGGATCAATTGAAAGCTAATAGAAGAGGGAAAGGTATGAGGCCTATTCCTGAATGGTCAACCTTGAAAGAACTAATGAGAAGCTGATTTGTACCATCTCATGACATTCGGGATTTATACAATCGACTAGCAAGACTAGTTCAAGGTGGAAGAAGTGTGGAAGAGTACCACAAAGAGATGGAGTTGATCATGGCTAGGGCAAATATTGATGAAGATGAAGACAAGAAGATGTCACGATTTCTTGGGGGATTGAATTTGAACATAGCCAATGAATTAGAGATGTATGAATTCAACACAATGGAAGAGTTAGTTCAAAAGGCCATGAAGATAGAGAGACAGTTGAAGCCTCATGAGTTGAATTATCTGACTCATGATTTGGAGTTGGCAGCCATTGTTTTTACATTAAAGATTTGGCGACATCATTTTTACGGGGAGAAATGTTTCATCTACACTAATTATAAGAGTTTCAAATATTTGGGTGTCTAAAAAGAGTTGAATTTGAGACGAAGGCAATGGCTAGAGTTGATTAAGGATCATGGTTGTCTGATAGATTATCACCCTGGCAAGGCTAATGTTGTTGCAGATGCCTTGAGTTGGAAGTCTTTGGCAGGATTAACTGCCTATGCTCTCATGTTTCTCTTATTGAGTTGAGAACTTTGCATGCAAGATTTGAGCTTTGTGATGATAATATTCTTATGGCCCAATTGCAAGTGAGGCCATTGCTACTTGATCAGATCATAGGAGCACAAAGGACAGATGTGAAATTCCAGAAGATTATAGAGGACTGCAAAAAAGGGGAGAGTAAAGATTTTCATGTGAGAGATGATGACAACCTATGGTATAAAAATAGATTGTGTGCTCCTGATGATATAGATTTGAAAAAGAAGATTTTAGAGAAAGCACATCAATCTTCATATGCTATGTACCCTGAAAGTACCTAGATGTATTAGAATTTGAGGCAGCATTGTTGGTGGTCTGGATGAAGAGAGACATAGCAGAGTTTGTGTCGAGATGTCTTACATGTCATAGAGTGAAGGCTGAGCACCAAGTTCCTTCAGGGTTGTTGTAGCCTTTATTAATCCCTGAATGGAAGTGGGAGCGTGTGACCATAGATTTTGTGTCAGGGCTCCCTTTGACTCAGAAGAAACATGATGTAATCTGGGTGATTGCTGATAGGATGACCAAATCAACACATTTTCTTCCAGTGAGAGTGGACTACTCTCTTGATAGGTTGGCTGAGCTTTATATCAGTGAGATAGTGAGACTACATAGAGTCCCATTTTCATTGGTGTCAGATCGAGATCCTAGGATCACATCTAGATTTTGAAAGACTTTACAGGATGCTTTGGGTACTCAGTTGAATTTCAGTAATGTGTTTCATTTGCAGACAGATGGACAGTCTGAGAGAGTGATACAAACATTAGAGGATATGTTGAGGAGCTATATTATTGAGTTCACAGAGAGCTAGGACATACATTTTCCACTGATAGAGTTTGCGTATAATAATAGTTTTCAGTCCAACATTGGAATGGCACCATTTGATGCTTTGTATGGCAGGAAGTGTAGGACATCTTTGTGTTGGGATAAGATTGGAGAAGGGAAATTAGTAGGTCCCGATTTGATTAAGGAAATGAGAAAAAGGTTAAAGTGATTCGGGATCATTTAAAAGCAGCTTCAGACTGACATAAGTCTTATTTAGACCTAAAGAGGAAAGACATTGAATTCAATGTGGGGGACAAGGTGTTCCTAAAGGTTTCTCCATTGAAGAGGATTCTGAGATTTGGTAAAAAAGGGAAGTTGAGTCCTTGCTTCATTAGTTGATAGAGACGTCACAAGGCTACATGCAACATTTTGTTGAAGAGGAGCTGAAGGTGCACGATATGGCTGATCAAGGATGCAAATTGGAGCATATTTGGCTCAAGTCACTAGTTGGGCTTATTTATAGTTAAATAATTAGCTGAACTTGTTATTTTAATATGTATTAAGGCCCACTAGTTATGCTCATTTAAAAAGTAAGGGCCCTGTTTGTTTGGTATTAAATTAGGACTTTGATTACTTTATTATTTCTTAAAATTTGATTAGAAAGCCAAACGCTACTTAATAACCCTAATTAGGGTTTAGCTATTTATATCTCATTTAGGGTTGTAAGACATCAGTTTTAAAGTTTTGAACGAATTAATTAACCTAAAGCCGAATTGCTTTTTATCTTTGTGTTCTTGCTTGAATACATGCTTCAGAAACATTCAAGTAGTTTGATCAACTTTCTTGTGGAGTGTTTCGAATCTGGGATTTAGGAACTGACTTGTTTCGAAATCTTGGATCTTTGATCAATTCAAGGTAATCTGAAATCTAACCTAATCCTTGGGGGTTGTACCAAATTCGACTAGGGGTTTTCAAGTTAATTCTGTGGGGGTTCGAAATCAAGGGGTTCTCAGGCTTATTCTTGGAGGTTCCGTATCATTAGTCCTTATGAGATTCTAGAGAGAGTAGGAGCAGTAGCTTACAGATTGGCCCTACCGCCTGAGTTAGAGCGGATCCATAATGTCTTCCATGTCTCCATGCTTCGGAGGTCTAAGTTGGATCCATCCCACGTGTTATCAATTGAATCTATTGAAGTGAATCTGAATCTGACTTACGAAGAAGAACCAGTGGCAATTTTGGCATGTGAGCTGAAAGAGTTGAGAAATAAAAAGATGTCATTGGTGAAAGTTCTTTGAAGGAACCACTCCACTGAGGAGGCGACATGGGAGAGTGAGCATACGACGTGGAGCCAGTATCCTTAGCTATTTCAGAGCTGATGTCAGGTAATTTCGAAGACTAAATTACTTAATGGGGATAAAGTTATAACATCTGTTATTTTATAAAAATTTAAATTAAATTAATAAGTTGAGGAGTTAAATGAGATGTTAGAAGTGATAAAATATCATATATATATATATATATGAAATATAATAAAAATATAGATTCCATATAAAGTCAAATATGAGTTAGAAAAGTTAACAATGAAATAGTAAAAGAAGGGTAAAATAGTAATTTTACATTAAAAATAAATTAATTAAATAATTCAAAAATAATTTTATATTTTGAGTGGATGTTGGAAATTAAAGAATTAAAAATAATAAAATAAATAATAAATAAAAATTAATTAAATATTTATATATGGTGGAAATTTTTTTAAGAAAGAAAAATTAAAAAAATTAACCATTTATCATCTTCTTCTTCTTTTCTCTCTCCACCACTAAATTCCACCATAGACAATGATGATTTTTGCTCCAAACACCAAATTTTGAAGGATTTCAAAGGATCAAAGTGATTTTTGTTGATTTTTCCAACAATTAGTAAGATTTCTTTATTATTTTCTAAGTTTTATGGAATTTTTAGATTATGTGTAATTTGGGATTTTGATGGGCTGGTTGTTTTTAGTTCTAATCCATGTTAAACATGTTATTTTAATGAGTAGGCAATGATTTTATGGTTGAATGGTTAATAGGTTTATGTTTTGGTGGAATTTGAGAAAGGTAGTAAGGTTAGGGTTATGGAAAAGGGGTTTGTTTAAGATTGTGGTTTATTTGGTTTTATCATTTAAATCATGTTGTTTAATGATTTAAATGATATAAATGAACTTAAATTAACAATTAGAATTGGTTAGAATGTTGAACCAAAATTAAAGTGGCTTAGGGTTTGAATTTTGGAATTTTGATGGAAGAAAGATACATTGTATTTTAATGCTTTATATGTGTTAAAATATAATGTTTGTAATATATTTAAGCTTTAAAATCAATTTAGAAATGTTGAGAATGAAGTTTTAATATTAAAGTGTGCTTAGGCACATTTTAGTATTTTTGAAAGGAATGCCTTTAAATTGAGTTTTATAGTTTAATATGTGTTTAAATGTATTGTTTAACGCATAATTAAACTTAAAACTCAATTTGGTATTGGATGGATTAGAATTCCAAAGTTGTAGTGCCTTATGGCTTAAGAAAGGGAGAATTGAATGATTGGATTTTAATTGATGTTTGGTAGCTTAAACACCTTAAAATGTGATGCTAATGTATGTTTGTTATTCACATTTTGGTTAGGTGTTGAATAAGTAGTTATTCTAACAACTTAGTAAGTGAAGGAATTTTAGTGAAATTGTAAAATTGGTGTTTTTTGCTTGGAAGTGCCTTTGCATAAAGGTACGTACATACTTTGATTTTTATGAATTAAATTGCATTCGTTTAACATATTTTGTGATTGAATGATTTGGTGACTATGCCATTTTGAGGTGTGAATTCACATAAAAAGTGCATAGATATTTGCTTAAAATTGAAATGTATAATGTATGTGTTTATGAGCCACTTTGAGTTGGCTAAAAGCATTGTGATGAATGTTTGTGAAAAATGCATGAAAATATATGAAATAAATGAGAAATAATGGAAATAAATTAAAATTGGCATATTTTCCAAAGATTGAGAAGAATATGAAATTGTTTAAGTAATGTGTGTAACCTTATGTAATGTCAAATTCTAGAGTATTGGGTTTGGTGTGATATGGTATATCCGACATTTACTTTCGGGCCAGATACTAGGCATCATTATTATTGCCTTTTGGCCAAGTGCTGGGCATCATTATAATTACCTACGGGCCAAACACTGGGCATCAATATATTTGCCTTCGGGCCAAACACTGGGTGTCAAATGTGAGTCCAAAACAATATCTCTAGAATTTGAATATTATATAGGGTCATTTGAACCCAATGCGTGTGTATGAGAAATGTGTTAGTTTGAAAGTGTTAATTGAGTGACTTGCATTATGGAAATGTATATCAAGTTTAAATTTTGAAAGAAATGCATTTTTCATTATTCATGTGATTTTCTTTATTTAAAATTATGCATTTTCCCAGGCTCATTCTATAACTTAAGTATTTCAAAGCTCACACACAAACTTACAATAGTGTTTCAATGCTCACACCCAACACTTAAAGAATACAAGTATAGTGTAGACTCTTATTTTTGACACAATTCAAACATGGTTCTAATTTAAAGGCCAAGTTAAGTTTGGTTTTAATTACAAAGTTCAAATTAAAACAAGTCTAATTTTTAAAGTTTGGATTCGGTCAGGTTCAAATCAAATTGGGCTAGTGCAGTCAGAAAGTGATTCAGTCCATAGCAAATTCGATATGGGGCACCAAATTTGATATCATGTGGGCCATACATATCGAATTTGGTAGCCAAATTTGACATGACACTAGCCCTTGTCAAATTTAGCTACCCAAATTCGACATGAGGGTTACTCATGTCGAATTTGGCAACCACAATTCAACATGAGGGCCATTCATGTCAAATTTGGTAGCCAAATTCGACATGACACTAGCCCATGTTGAATTTGGCTACCCGAATTCGATATGAGGCTATTTTCAACACAAATTAAGCTTTCTAATTATATTTAAATTGTGCAATTCTCGAAATGGGATGAGGATTAACAATGAAAGTTAACCCTAATTGATACATTATAAATAGAAATCAATAGTGAAAGCCAAGGCAGCAGCGATGATTAGTAATTAAGAGTCAATTTTGTAAACACTAAAAAATAGAGACATAAAGCAAAAGAGAGGACACAGTAGCCTAAACATCTAGTGATCCTTAGAATGTCGAAGCATCAACTAAGAATTAAGTTTGATCCAGGCAATGGCGTAGGCAAGCTTGGTTCAACAAGTATCAAATTAGTGGAGTCAACCAATGCAAGCACAATTTCCTTATTTCAATTAAATTTATCAATTAAGCCACATAACTCCATCCACTATATTACTTCTGAATCATATACTGCATTGCCAAATCATGAGCTAAATTAATTAAATTTTTGGTTCCTTATTTATTGTATTATCAAATTGTACATGTTACGTTGCAAATTCTTTTACAGTAGGCTATAGGTCAGGATTAAAATCAATTCAAAAATATCCATGATATGTTTTAACTATTAATCTTGTACATAAAATTTTAATTAGCATATTTAAACCCTAATCCACATATTAAAATCCTAAAACTCTAATCATGTTTTCCAAAAACCCTAATTCCAAAATCCTAATTTCTTAAACCCTAAAATCCAAAATCCTAATTCCTTAAACCCTAAAATCCAAAACCCTAATTCCATAATAAAACCCTACCTTGTAAACCGTTTACCTTTTAGAGCCACCATCTGCGTTGTGCACTATATTTCGTTAGGGGTTAATATTAAGATGTGCTGGTGGATTGCAATTTTAATTTCCTTTTAATTAAGCCCTAATTTTATGACTATTTTATGATTATTATTATTTATGTGTTTATGAGAATGCAATTTCTTATTATTTGGGATTTTAAGAGACTTATAAAAGGAATATTTCCACTTTGTGAGTGCCTTATTTAAATTGCTTCTTTTATTCAATTTGTATTTGAGAATTAATGTAAGGGACAAGTTTCCACCAATTGGTGGGTGTCCTATTTTTATTTACTTATATTTTGGACATTAGACATTGTAAGGGCATGTTTCCATCTAGTATGGGTGCCCTTTTATTTGATTGCTTTGATTTTAGTATAATGAGTATTTATTTATTATAAATGCATGTAATATGAATAATACTATGATGCAAGAAAGGATTCCTTGAAGCTAGCAAGTGGACCAATCACTAGGAGCAAGGCAAAGAGATATCAAGCTAGTATGGCTTTACATATTCAAGAAGAGATTTCAAAAGAGCTTCAAGAATTATCATTCAAGAAGATGGAGATAGAACTTGAAGAAGGCACACCAAAGCTAATTATGATGCTTAGTGTGGAAGCTAAAGGCTAGCTAAAGAAAGGTCCAACGTGCAAGAAAGGTCCATGGGGGTTCATATAAAGCCTTGGGAAGTAATTTAAGGCCCATGGACAGCCCAAATAGTGTGGGGCGTTTCTTATGTTGAAGGGATTAGTTTGGTTGTTTCCATACTTTATATTTTCCTTAGTGGATTAGGATTTTGTTTCCATACTTTATATTTTCCTTAGTGGATTAGGATTTTGTTTCCATACTTAATGTTTTCCTTATGCAATTAGGAATGTTTTAGTCTTAATTTTCCATATGCAATTAGGAATTTTGTAACCCTTATTTAAGGGCACTATTAGGCCGAATTTCATATACAACAATTAATAAAAATTTTTGAATTCTTCTACAAGTTCTTCTTGTAAATTTTCGTGTGAGAGAGATTAGAGTGGATTCTTTAATTCTTTCTTTGCATCAAGAATTAGGTTTACTTATCAACAAGAGTTGTGGCGTTTTCCTTCTTCTTACCAACTAAATCCTTCAATCATAGTGAGTTCGCGTCTCTTTATAGGCGTTGGGTTCGTTAGGAGGTGATTATCAAGTTTCAAGGAGTTCTCTACTATTGTTATACGTTGGGTTTACTGCCATCATTGCTAAGGGTCCGCGTCATACTATAATAATTTAATAATCTTAAAATATTTAGACCTGAAAAGGAGGCTGGTTCTAATGAACTTGGCATTATGGGGGTGTTGGGTCATTCTCACCTTCCATATGTATTCCCAACTTTCCTAACCCATGTAGGGGTTAGGGATTCCTTAGGAATCTAGTCATCTACCTTTCTTTTCTTTTCCGGCCTATCTGGGTGGCGACTCTAGTTCTTTAAGGCTCTGAGCCTAATAGTGTCAAAGTTGCAAGAACCATTCCAGTGGGAGTGGGGCGCAAAAATGCCAACTCATATTAGTTTTTGATGCAAAGAAATGGAAGATGTTAAACTTGGCTATTACAATCACAATCTTACACAAAAATGTGATTTCTTGTGTAATTTATAGCATTCAAGTCTTCAATTGGCCATTTGGATTGGGAACAAACATGTTTGATTCTTGTCTCCCACTAAAATCACTTTTTTGAGCTAGTTCATGGAGACTAGATTTGGTCCAGTCTATTCGGGCTCGGCATGGTTAGACTTCATTTAGTCTAGTTGGATCGGGCTGTGCATTGTTGGACTATGCTCTGTTTGATCATGCATTTCATATTTTCTGACCAAAGCTCTTCAATGGCTAGTAACGTGGCATCCACTAATTGACTGGATAAACAATGGCTATATTTTTAAAGTTTGATGCTCGGAACTAGTTTGATCCGGTCGGTCATTATCTTGTATACTGAGATTCTAAGAGTGTTGACGACCATGGGCACTACTAAAATTTCTTAAGTTTTTAGCTCTGGCTTGGTGCGAAAGGACTACATCAGATCCGGCCGTGCTTAATGTGTTATGCTGAAGTTTTTAGAGTATTCAATGACCTTGAGCTCTACTGGTACTTATAAGGATTCATCATGTGCTCGGTATGATCAAACTTGATAATATTCCAGCCGAGACATGTTGTTCGTTCATCAAGTGAGAGTGACATTAAACGTGAGCTTTTCAGGATGCTTTATCTTGAGTTAAGTTTGATATGCTCATTCGTGATCTATCAGCTTAAGACTCAGTATGTTCAGTCCATTGCACAGCTTGTGCTCTGTCTGGTAAGCTCATGCTTTATCTAATAAGCTCACCCTCGGTGCATTCTCTAGTTTAGTCAACTTGTTTTGAGAACATTCATGCTCATTACTTCATTACTCTATAGTTTGATATACTTTTAGTGAGTTCAGTCATGCTCGGCATTGTCATTCCTCAGCTCAGTATAGTGAGTTGCTTCTCTGAGTCCGGTCGACCTGGCTGGTAGTCTGATCAGGCTCTGGAAAAATCTTCAATAAATATTAGTCCTGTAAGGAAGTAACTCAGTACAAATATTAGTCCTATTCTATTTGATTGCCTAAGATCAAAATAGAGGCCAATGGTTTGGCTAAACATTAACCAATAGTGTTTTGATTATAATTGCAATCTGAACATTTCTTAAAATTCAAGTTGAATTTGAAATTGTTAAATTTTAAGATAAGTTAGCTTGGATTTATTTTGTTAAATAATTTGTTTAAAAATTGTGATTTTTGTTACATTTATTATTTCAATTATTTTCTTATGATATAAAGTGGCAAATTATGTATATACAAGCACAACTAAACAATTTACTTATTGTTTTAGATTTTTCTAACGCGCAGACCAGATGGACAGAAACAAATTCGTCAAGTATAGTGTAGAGTAGTTTCAAGGATCAACTGCAGCATTAGATAGTATCTTTTAAAAAAGATTTTGTATTATATATATTTATTTATAGTTCACTTAATAGTATATTGGTTTATATGACAGTTGTATATTTTGGTTACTGTTATGATTATTGTTAGGACCTGAAGTGGTCAAATTTGAAGATTATACATATTGTAAATTTGGATGGAATATATATTTAATTTTGAGTTGGGTTATAAGATTTTAGTGAATGATATTAATATGGAGAATGTTTTATACATATACAGGTTGATAAAAGTATTAGATATTATTTTGAATTGTGGTTATTTGTTAATTAAATGGAGTATTTGAAGTTGGGTTTGATTGAATGGAAGATAGAAGTGTTTTTTTAGAGGTGGTGTTAGGTTGAAGAAATTTGGTTCGGAATATTACAGAGGAAACCTTGCCGAATTTTTAAGTTGATTTTATTTTTAATGTTTATTTAATATTGGATATAGGATTCAGAAGTACTAACTGTTAGCTTTTGATAGTTCTATGACAATATTGTTAGGGGTGATACATTTGGCGGTATCAGAGCCAAGGTTTGGCGATTCTGTCTTGTGGGATTGTGGGAAAAGCAAAATACAACTATCATTGCTATATGAACTTAATAAGTAGACACGTATTCTAATGCAGTTGATTTTGTATATGTTCATGAGTGTAGAATTGCTTTAAGAATTGATTAATAAAGGGTTCATCAGACTTAATATGTTGCCTTGGGGTGCACTAGCCCGATTTGTGAAAAGGATCTAAAAAGAAAACAAAATAAGCTTAGCTAAGGAGATATTAGAGTAACTCAGTGAAAGAGTGATAAATTACTAAGTCTGAGAAATATTAGGATGAGTTATATAAATTAAATCTCAAATATTGAAGAACATATTAAATACTAATAGTCGCTAACTATCACTAACTATACCCAAATGCAACAAACAATCTATATATAATTAACTCAAACTTTATTATCAAATTAAAATAAAATTTAAAATTAAACCTCAAATATTGAAAAACACATTAAACACTAACCATCGCTAACTTTCTCTATCTGGCCCAAATGCAGCAAACAATCTATAAATCAGTTACTCAACCTTTATTATCAAATTCTAACAAAATCTAAATTAAATCTCAAATATTGAAGAATACATTAAATAATAATTATCGCTAACTCTCACTAACTGCACCTAAATGTATTAAACAATCCATAAATTAGTCTTAACCCAACATTCATTATCAAATTATAAAAAAATATAAAATTAAACCTCAAATATTAAAGAACACATTAAACACTAATTGTCACTAATTGACCCAAATGCATAAAAACAATCCATAAATCGATTAACTCAATCTTTATTATCAAATTCTAATAAAATCTAAATTAAATCTCAAATATTGAAGAATAAATTAAACACTAACTGTCTCTAACTGTCACTAATTGCACCCAAGTACAAGAAACAATCCATAAATCAGTCTTAACTCATCATTTATTATAAAGTTATAACAAAATTTAAAATAAAATCTCAAATATTGAAGAACACATTAAACACTAACTGTAGCTATTTGTCACGAACTGTACCTAAATGCAGCAAACGATCTATAAATCAGTCTTAACTCAACATTTATTATCAAATTATAACATAATCTCAAATTAAATCTCAAATATTAAAGAACACATGAAACACTAACCGTCGCTAACTATAATCCAAATGCAACAAACAATCTGTAAATGAGTTAACTCAACATTTATTATCAAATTATAATAATATCTAAAATTAAATCTCAAATATTTAAGAATATGTTAAACACTAATTGTCACTAACTCTCATTAACTGCACCCAAATATAGTAAACAATGTATCAATCAGTCTTAATACAATATTTATTATTAAAGTATTACAAAATTTAAAATAAAATCTCAAATATGGAAGAACATATTAAACACTAATTGTCGCTAACTATTACTAATTGGAGCCAAATATAGCAAATAATCTATATATCAGTCTTAACTCATCATTTATTAGCAAATTATAATAAAATCTAAAATTAAATCTCAAATATTGTAGAACACACTAAATATTAACCGTCACTATCACTAACTGTACCCAAATGCAGCAAACAATCTATATAATAGTTAACTAAATATTTATTATCAAATTAAAATTAAATCTCAAATATTGAAAAATACATTAAACACTAATCGTCGCTAACTATCACTAACCGCATGCAAATACAACAAATAATTTATAAATTAGTTAACTCAATATTTATTATCAAATTATAAAAAAATCTAAATTAAATCTCAAATACTGAAGCACACATTAAATACTAACTTTTGCTATGACTAACTGCACCCAAATGCAACAAACAATATATATAAGTTAATTCAACTTTTATTATTAAATTATAACAAAATCTAAAACTAAATTTCAAATATTGAAGAATACATGAAACTCTAACCGTCGCTAAATGCAGCAAACAATCTATAAATAAGTTAATTCAATATTCAATATTTATTATCAAATTATAGCAAAATCTAACATTAAATCTCAAATAATGAAGAACACATTTAATACTAATTATCGTAAATTATCACTGACTGCACCTAAATGCAGCAAACAATCCATAAATCAGTCTTAACTCAATATTTATTATAAAATTATAACAAAATGTAAAATTAGATCTCAAATATTAAAGTATACATTAAACAATAACAGGCACTAACTGCACTCAAATGTGGTAAATAATCCATTAATTAGTCTTATAACAGAATGTGAGTAAGTTTCTCTTCATATATGAGGCATGCCACAGTTAAAAACAACTTTATGAGGTATAAAGTGCAAAAAAAATCAAGCTTTCCATTCTTACTGCCAAATGTTGAATATTTAAAAAATTAAAAATTAAAAATAATCTATTGCAATGAAGAGTTGATAGATAAAATTAAAGTTTGATGAAGAAACTAAATATCATTAGGATTAGGATCGCAAAATCTTTGGAAAGGAGAGAGAAAATGATAAGAAAGTAAGAGTTGATGAAGACATGAGATAAGGGAAAAGAAAAGAGAGTTGATATTTTTTTTTGTTTAAGGGCATTTTAGTCAATTTTGGGTCAGCTAAGGTTTTTTTGGGAGGGGGGGGGGGTGTGTAAAAAAAATACTAATGCCTTTAAAGAAAGGTCATTTTAGGTGAATTACCTTAATCTTCTCAAAGGCTCTCTAACAATCTGGGTTCCATTGTTTATGGGCTCCCTTCCTTAGAGGTTTGAAAATGGGGCCACATGTGTGGAGTAGCTAGGCTATGAATCGACTTATATATCGAAGGAGCCTCGAGAATCCCATGATTTCCTTCTCTATTCTTGAGGGAGGCATATCTCAAATAACTCTTAATTTTTATGGATCCAATGTATGTGGCCTTTGGATTATCATCGGTGCCAAGGTTTTATTGATTCTTCATTGTTTGATTTAAGAGGAGACAAAGAAGAGTAACCCAAAAAAGTAAACTCTTTATTAAAAATGAAATTGTCTGTTACAATCTGAAAAAAAAAATTACAATGAAGCTTTTGACTAGACTGAGACTCAATGGGCTAGGATTTTGAGAAAGTCTATGGTTAAAATTGGAATCCTAGCTAGAACCTTGCTTCTAGGTTTATGTGAGAGTTTGATAAGGAATCTGGCTGGGGTCCTAGCTAGGAATCTGACTCTGACTCTGTGGAATCTAACTTGACTAGGCTTGACTCAAGATGGGACTGGTTTTCTACCTCGCCATTTTTCTCATAAGACCAATTGGTAATGGGGCCTTGTGCTGGTTGGATGAATAAGTTCATGTCTTCTTTGACTTATCAAAGATCACACACATCTGGTCAAACAGGCTTGGCTCCATATAGTCAATCCATTCTTGGTCGACTAAGGGTTCCACTCCCTTTAAGGACAACCTAACATCAAAGAACATTTCAAAGCTTTGGATTAGTTCACCGATCGTCATACTCACAAATGGTTTGGAAAAACTACAATATAGAAAATCCTCCCCTTCTTTCACAAAATAGCCATTAAGGGTAGGGAAGCATGGTCTCATGGACCAATCATAAGGCTCACTTGACCTTTAGGCCTTAGATCTTTCTTCCCTCCTTCTACTGTCCACTTCAACATCCTCTAGAGTGGGAAGGTATCTGAGTCCAAATGGAGGGGTAGTTGATGGGTACTCAAGGTATGTTGCAATGCCTTGCTGGTGTTTGCCCAAACCAAAACCAAGGAGATAATTACCAGGATACTATCTAGATAAAAATTAGCGTAGACCATTTCCATACTTGATTCTTTTGCAATTAGGAGCACTGTATCAAATATGAATCCTGGCAATGGATATGCATCAAATTTAGGTTTTATTTCCAATATAGGCATTTGGGTTGGATTTACTGACTTACCTTGAGGATTTCTCCTAATTCTAGCAACACCCCCATCAAATGGTATCTTTAAATGTTGATGATAAGAGGATGGGACTGCTCTGGCCTGCTGGATCCATGGTCTTTTAAGTAGTAAATTGAAACAAGGAGGAACATCTAATACTTGGAATGGTGTAATTTGAGTAATAGGCCCTATTGTCACATATAGGTTGGCAAATCTAAGCACTTGTCTCTTTGTATTTTCATAAGCCCTAATAACTTGATCAGATGGCACCAAATCTACAACCCTCAATACCCAGACAACTAGCTACTTTCAAGGGACAGACATTCAAGGCAGAGCCACTATCAACCAATACTAAGGGTATATTCTTCCCTTTAGCTATCACTTTGATGTACAATGCCTTATTATGGTTCTCACCTTTGCTAGGAAGATCTTTATCATCAAAACTTATATGGACTGCCTTTATAAATTGTGTTAAGGAGGCCACCGAATCTTCTAAGGTTATATCATTGTGGGCTTGGCATTGATCTAGGGCTTTCAAGACTGCTTGTCTAGGGGGTAAGAGGAAATGAGAAGGCTCCTTATCAAAATGTTGGCTTGGGTCTTTTTAACCTGCTTTAGGAGTGGATCTTCTTCAGGCTGGGGTGTAGGCAGGGGACTCTATTGTTGGAGAGGAGGAGGAGGTGGCAGAGTAACTTGCCCACTTCTAGTTAGGGAAAAAACTTCTTCATCCTTGTCAAAATAGTTATTGAGGTTAACCACACAATAGTATGCTTTAGGCTTAAAAGACTGAATCAAAATTACTGGATCAACATCATCATCTGAAGAAGGGGTGATACAATTAATTGTTGGTGGTGGATGCTTAGGTATAGGGTTAGTAGCTATGCTGGGTTGGGGTCTCAAAGGCAAAATCATACCTTTGTCAATTAGGTCCTTTACCTTGTGCGTCAAATTAATGCACACATCCATCTCATGATCGGTCTTCTAATGGAAATCATAGTACTCATCGTCCTTAGAACCCCATGGGAGCATGTTTGGTACTGAGTAGGAGGAAGCGGCTCTATCATCTTGGCCTCTATTGCCTTTTTGAACACAACCCCTAAAGGCATCCCTAAATTGGTAAATATTATGTCTTACCTTTGTAGTTTGATAGGTTGTTGATACTTATATTAGCTACTTCTCTGCTTTTCTAATTTTCGGCTGATTTGGGATTGGTCTGGCATTGTTTCCTCCTTTTCTATATCTGGAGGAGGAGGAAGTTATTGATTCATACTTTAACTATCTTGAATGGACCAAATCCTTAATTTTTATTGCATGGCAACCATGCTTTGAAATTCGGGAGATACTAAGTCCGGAGGTGGGTTTAGTAAACTGGTTATAGATTATTGATAATGATATCTATTTGTTCATGATCTAGTGGCCTATTTACCATCTTTGCCACTTTTGCCATCCACCTAGTAAGGAAAGATGAGGACTTTCAAGTCCCCTGTTTAGTGGTCTTTAGATCTTGGTGGGTGGCATCCACCACATATTATAATGGTACTGCTTGGTAAATTCATTACATATATCCTTCCATGTTGAGTATTTTTGCTTATCAAGTGATGCGGAACCCATGGATCAAATATTACATCTAGAACCCCACATACACATCTAGCATAGAATCTTAGAACTCAAAAACAAATCCTCCCTACCAAACCCACAACTAACCTGTAATTGAGAACTTGGGTGATTGTGATGCGGAACCCATGGATCAAATATTACATCTAGAACCCCACATACACATCTAGCATAGAATCTTAGAACTCAAAAACAAATCCTCCCTACCAAACCCACAACTAACCTGTAATTGAGAACTTGGGTGATTGGGATGAAGAAATGAATTGATTAAAACGCCACAAGTCAGACTTGATAAGTTAGAACCAACTCTTCATGCAACAAGAATAAGAAGAAAACCTCTCAAACTTGAAAACACAGAAATTACATTCAACAATTCTGGAAATTCGTAGTCAACCCTATTAAGTTCTTTTTCCCATCCTTATATAGTTGGAAAAGAAGAACTAATGGCTTAAAGTCTAGGTTTACATGTATCTAGTCACAATAGCATTAATTGTTCATCCACCTCAATAATATACTCTAAATTACTGCCCATAATTCTGACAACATGGATGGGCAGATTGTACATTCATTTTGGTGTTGGTTCACATATGTCTAGTCACACTAACACTAAACCATATCAATATTATATTCCAAATTCGTGCTAATGCCCATCACCATACTTATGGGCAGATTCTTCATGCTTCTTGGTGAGTTTTTGACTTTCTCTTCATGATCCATCATATTCAGTACAAGTTGGTCTCCCTTTTCATTAATCCACCTTTGAATGAAGTGTTGGTACACATACTGGAGTTTCTTTGATTGTGATCTTGTGATTGGTCCACTTGGCATAATGATATCATTAACATATTTGCTGCCTTGTGTAGATTCATCAAGCTTGCTTATAGTTTCCTCATCATTCCCACCTTGCTCAAAAAGATTTGTCCTCAAATCTAAACCTACATCAAAAGAAGAAAGATCACTAACATTGAAAGTTACAGAAACGTTATACTCTCCTGGTAGATCAATTTTGTAGGCATTGTCATTGATTTGCTCTAAAACATGGAATGGGTCATCTCCCCTTGCATCCAACTTGGATTTTCTTTGTTTAGGAAATCTTTTCTTTCTCACATGAACCCATACCCAATCACCAGGTTGGAAAATCACATGTTTCCTTCTTCTATTTGGGACTAATAACACCAGAACAGCACATGGGCTAAGACTTTCACGCACATGTCCCTTTGCTAGCAACTCCTCCACTTGCCTTTGAAGTTCCTTGGTTTCCTCCGGATTACTTCTATAAGCTGGTCGATTAGGAATTGTTGAGCCCACAATGAAGTCAATTGGATGCTCAATCCCTCTTAAAGGTGGTAAACCTTTGGGTACATCTTCTGGAAAAACATCTCCAAATTCCTGTAAAAGAGAACCAACACAACTAGGCAAAGGGTTATCAAGGTTAGATGTAGAAATCAAGGTCTCTTTGTACCTAAGTACAATCAGACTTCTTTTCTCACAAAAAGCACTCCTTAACTCCTTTTCTTTTGCATAGAAACACTCTCTTTTATTTTCTCTCCCTTTCTCTTTTTCTCTCACCAATGGGCCATTTTTATCATTCTTTTTCTCACACTTGGCCTCTTGTACTCCATTTTTATTTGTTTTACCCTCACCACCAGAATTCCTTTCAAATGATCTCAAAATATTTACTTGATCTTCATACACTTGTTTAGGTGACAATGGAGCAAGAGTGAAATTTAAACCATTTAGGCTGAAAGAATAATGATTCTTAAAGCCATCATGCAAAGCTTTTCTATCAAACTGCCATGGACGACCAAGAAGGATATGGCTAGCATGCATAGGCACAACATCACAGCAAACTTCATCTTTGTATCTCCCAATTGCAAAAGGAAACAGAACCTGCTTTGTTACCCTCACCTCTCCACTATCATTCAACCATTGCAGCTTGTAAGGACTAGGATGTTTTGTGCATGCTAACCCTAATTTATCCACAAAATCAGTACTAGCAACATTTGCACAACTACCCCCATCAATGATCATGCTGCACACTTTTCCATTCACAATGCAACGAGTATGGAAAATGTTCTCTCTTTGATTATTTTCTTCATCTTTAATTTGCATGTTTAAAGCTCTTCTAATAACCAAAGATTCACCATGGGCAGGATATTCAATAATATGTTCAAATTCTTCTAATGGTGGCATGCTATCATTATCATCATCACTTTCATGTTCACTAGCACTATCAATTTCACCATTATCTCGTATCGACATGATTTTCTTATTTGGACATTGAGATGCTATATGCCCTACTCCTAAACACCTAAAGCATTTAATGGTACTATGCTTTTGATTAGAGTTAGATGTTTTAGAGTTACCTTTAGGGTCATCTAGAACTTGTTTTTCCTTTCCTTTCCAGGCAGCCTCCTTCCCTTTAGGATTATCATCTTTCTTTGGCCATTTTGAAGTGAAACTAGAGCTAGAATTAGAAAATTCCTTTGCTGCTCCCTTGAGTTTCAGTTGCTTCTCCACTTTCATGGCCATGTGTACCATATCTTCAAGCTCCACATAATGATGTAATTCAATTATGTTAGCTATCTCTCTATTCAGCCCACTCAAAAATCGAGCCATAGTGATTTCTGGATCCTCCTCTATATTAGTTCTACTCATGATCATCTCCATCTCTTTATGGTAATCCTCCACTGACATGGATCCTTGAGTTAACTGCTGTAATTTTTGGTGAAGCTCCCTATAGTAGTAAGATGGTACAAATCTCTTTCTCATCACAGTTTTCATTTCAGCCCAAGTAGTGATGGTTCTTTCTCCATTTCTCCTCTTGGAAATCATCAATTGATCCCACCAAATTAGTGCATAATCTATGAATTCAACTGCTGCAATTTTAACTTTCTTCATTTCACTATAATTATGACAATCAAACACGAACTCAACTTTTCTTTCCCATTCAAGGTAAGTTTCAGCATCATTTCTCCCCTTGAATGATGGTATCTTCATTTTTATGGAAGATATGTTACTGTCCCTTTGTTGAGGTCTTCTTTGAGCAATTGATTCCTCACTTTCTTCATCATCTTCCCTCCCTATCTCATCATCATTCATCATGTTTCCTCTCCCTCTATTCTGCCCCCTTCGATTAGTATCATTTCGCTGCCTTTGCATTATGCTGTCTACATCACCTCTCATGTTGTTTATGGTCAAATCAAACCTTTCAAATCTCCTTTGCATTGCCTCTAACATGAAGGCTATGTCATTTATGGTCATATCACGTTTTTCACTTCCAGGATAAAGGTCAGATTGACACTCCTCTTGTATTTCACTCAAACCTTGGTCCCTTTTACCTCTCAATTCTTCTTTTATCAAGTTGAATTTCAGAATTGAATCCACTTAAATCAAGTAGAACAAGTTTTGTTTTAAAGACTCTACAAGGAACCTAATGAACAAAATGAATTCTGCAATTCTAGAAGCAATTTAATTTTAGACAACAAGAACTGAAAGTTATCACAAGAAGCAAAAGTATTTGTGTTAATCAAACCAAAGTAACTATGATTGAGAATTAGCTACTTAATGCATACAAGAAACAAGAGGTATATGAAAGAATGAAACTAAGAATACAAAGAAAAACAATTCTGGATCCTAAAAAAAAACAGAATTCAAATCACTCCAATGAGTAATCTGAATATGCAACCTAAATCTATTTCCAATGCAAGAAAGGCTCTAAATATCAGATTTGAAATGCTAAATGGATGCATAATGAGGAGCTGATGTAATTTTATCAAATATAATAAGGTAGCAAGCTGTTAATGGTATAAATATGCAAAAAATCTCAAACACTTGTGAAGAAAAATTCTGGACAGAAACAGGTACGATTTTTTTTTGCTTTTATGTTGAGGAAGTTGAATCTGATTCTCTTTTCCTTTTTTTTTGTTTTTCTTTTGATATTTTCCTCTTTTTTTCTTTTGAACTTTCAGTAAACAAGGATAGAAATTGAAAAATTAAACAAAAGTTCACAGATTTGAAGAATAAGAACAAGGTGCAACAAGAACAGAAAATGAAGAAATATAGAAACTGAATCTGATTCGTTTTTTTTTTCTTTTTTTTTCTTTGGATAATTAAAACATAAAAGATACCTAGAGATTTATCTTCAAGCCAAAGCTCTGATACCAAATGATGCGGAACCCATGGATCAAATATTACATCTAGAACCCCACATACACATCTAGCATAGAATCTTAGAACTCAAAAACAAATCCTCCCTACCAAACCCACAACTAACCTGTAATTGAGAACTTGGGTGATTGGGATGAAGAAATGAATTGATTAAAACGCCACAAGTGAGACTTGATAAGTTAGAACCAATTCTTCATGCAACAAGAATAAGAAGAAAACCTCTCAAACTTGAAAACACAGAAATTACATTCAACAATTCTGGAAATTCGTAGTCAACCCTATTAAGTTCTTTTTCCCATCCTTATATAGTTGGAAAAGAAGAACTAATGGCTTAAAGTCTAGGTTTACATGTATCTAGTCACAATAGCATTAATTGTTCATCCACCTCAATAATATACTCTAAATTACTGCCCATAATTATGACAACATTGATGGGCAGATTCCACATGCATTTTGGTGTTGGTTCACATGTGTCTAGTCACACTAGCACTAAACCATGTCAATATTATATTCCAAATTCGTGCTAATGCCCATCACCATACTTATGGGCAGATTCTTCATGCTTGTTGGTGATTTTCTGACTTCCTCTTCATGATCCATCATATTCACTACAAGTTGGTCTCCCTCTTCATTAATCCACCTTTGAATGAAGTGCTGGAACACATGCTGGAGTTTCTTTGATTGTGATCTTGTGATTGGTCCACTTGGCATAATGATATCATCAACATATTTCCTATAAGGAAAACTATTAACTAAATATTACAATAAAAACCTAATAAGCAAAATATGGAGGGGACCACTTAAAAGACTCAAAAAACACGCCCCAAACATGTGTTAAGCATGCCAAAGTCGTTCTTGCTGAAACTGGTATAGGGGGTTGTGAAACAGTAGATTTCACAGGGGGTTGTGGGACTTTCTGGACAAGCAGCACATTTCACAGGGTGGTTGTGGTATTGGCTGGACAATTCGCACATTTCAGCACCATGTGTACAATTCAGCACCATGACTAGCTTGGGTTGGTCTTCTAGTTCCTTCTCGCACTTGTCCCATGCTAATTCAGTCACCTCTCTTGTAATAAAGTATTGAATATGCATTCCAAGAGTGATGCCATATTTCCTTGCTATATTCCTCGTCAATGGCCCTTGTTGTAGCACCAATGGATCCTTGCTATGCTGGTTCACATCATCAAGTTCCATAAACTATTTTACTGCTACTGTGGTTAAGAACTGTTGGAATAACTGAGCAAGGAGTTCATCAGTTACTCCAAGGGGAGAGAAAGCACCCACATACATCTTCAGTCTGAGGGTAGGTTATACCATCAAATATGGCCATGGTGGGCATCTTAAACTTAGGAGGGGCTCGTGCATTAGGAAAGAGGGCTAGAGAATATGGGTCCACATAGGTCTCATTACTTTTGAAGTTCTTGATCTATCTCTCAAGGGCCTCAGTCTTCTCAAGTAGTTTCTAAGATGGGTCACTTCCTTGGGTAGGATCTGAGACTAGTTCTGGTGCATATCCCATTTGGGTTAGGTAAAAATAAGGATTATGGGAGTAGGTGGATTCTACATAGGTGTTGCCTAAGGGGGAACTTGTAACACCCTTACACTCTATATATGTATAATATACTCAAACTCAGTATGTGTACAATATGCATACACGGTATAAGAATGTCACAATTTGGTTTAATAAAAACTTTCATATTTCTAAATTCTCAAAGCATTTATATTTATACAAATATATATGTATCGGAATACATGATACCTTATATTATTCCATTATTTAAAATACTCTATATTTTACAGCATATATATACATACTCTCAAAACATAATATTAAAATATACTTTAATATAAGATTTATACAAGCTGGCAAAGTGGCTCTGTTATTGATGTAACAATACGCTTCAAGCTCAACCAACAAAAGCCTAGACCCGATCTAGTCTAGTAGAACTCTCCGGCTCTACCGGATCACCCCTGTCACCTGCACGATAAGTTACAACCGTGCTAAGCCGAAGCCTACTGGTACAAACTTTGATAATAATAAAATTCAGAAATAATGACAAAGCAGAATGTTCATATGTTATGTCATCACATGATATTCAGGATCACTTTTGGATATATGATTTCATCACTTGATAATTCACATCAACACATACACAAGCATGGGCCCAAACAACTAATACATCATTCAATTCTCAGAGTTACCTTTTTGGTCCATAATGACACCATGTGTGATGCGAAACCCATGGATCAAATATTACATCTAGAACTCCACATACACATCTAGCATAGAATCTTAGAACTCAAAAACAAATCCTCCCTACCAAACCCACAACTAACCTGTAATTGAGAACTTGGGTGATTGGGATGAAGAAATGAATTGATTAAAACGCCACAAGTGAGACTTGATAAGTTAGAACCAATTCTTCATGCAACAAGAATAAGAAGAAAACCTCTCAAACTTGAAAACACAGAAATTACATTCAACAATTCTGGAAATTCGTAGTCAACCCTATTAAGTTCTTTTTCCCATCCTTATATAGTTGGAAAAGAAGAACTAATGGCTTAAAGTCTAGGTTTACATGTATCTAGTCACAATAGCATTAATTGTTCATCCACCTCAATAATATACTCTAAATTACTGCCCATAATTCTGACAACATTGATGGGCAGATTGTACATTCATTTTGGTGTTGGTTCACATGTGTCTAGTCACACTAACACTAAACCATATCAATATTATATTCCAAATTCGTGCTAATGCCCATCACCATACTTATGGGCAGATTCTTCATGCTTGTTGGTGAGTTTCTGACTTCCTCTTCATGGTCCATCATATTCACTACAAGTTGGTCTCCCTCTTCATTAATCCACCTTTGTATGAAGTGCTGGAACACATGCTGGAATTTCTTTGATTGTGATCTTGTGATTGGTCCACTTGGCATAATGATATCATCAACATATTTGCTGCCATTACATTCATCAAGCTTGCTTATAGTTTCCTCATCATTCCCTCCTTGCTCAAAAAGATTTGTCCTCAAATCTGAGCCTACATCAAAAGGAGAAAGATCACTAACATTGAAAGTTGCAGAAACATTATACTCACCTGGTAGATCAATTTTGTAGGCATTGTCATTGATCCGTTCTAAAACTTGGAATGGGCCATCTCCCCTTGCATCCAACTTGGATTTCCTTTGTTTAGGAAATCTTTCCTTCCTCATATGAACCCATACCCAATCACCAGGTTGGAAAATCACATGTTTCCTTCTTCTATTTGCATTATGGGCAACTGATTCATATTTCTTCTCAAGATGAGCTCGTGCCTTTTCATGTATCTGCTTAACCAACTCAGCTTTCTTTTCACCATCTAAGTTAGTTATTTCATTTAATGGCAAAGGAAACAAATCAAGTGGTGTAAGTGGATTAAAACCATAAACAATTTCAAATGGTGAATAACCAGTAGAAGAATGTATGCTTCTATTATATGCAAACTCCACTAATGGCAAACAATCTTCCCAAGTTTTCAAATTCTTACCCACAACAGCACGTAACAAAGATCCTAAAGTCCTATTTACCACTTCTGTTTGTCCATCAGTTTGTGGATGACAAGTTGTAGAGAACAACAATTTAGTACCTAACTTATTCCATAAAACACTCCAAAAATGACTTAAGAACTTCACATCTCTATCACTTACAATTGTTTTAGGAATGCCATGCAACCGAACTACTTCCCCAAAGAACAAATTTGCAATATTTGTTGCATCATCAGTTTTGTGACATGCAATGAAATGAGCCATTTTGCTGAATCTATCAACAACAACAAATATGCTATCTTTTCCTTTTCTAGTCCTAGGCAGCCCCAAAACAAAGTCCATAGATATGTCCATCCAAGGTGCATCAGGAATAGGTAAAGGAGTATACAGCCCATGAGGTAAAGACTTAGATTTTGCTTGTTTACATGCAATACACTTGGCACAAATTCTTTCAACATTCTTTCTCATGTTTGGCCAATAGAAAAGTTCATGCAGAATGTCTAAAGTCTTAAATATCCCAAAATGTCCCATGAGTCCTCCACTATGTGCCTCACGCACAAGCAATTCCCTTAATGAGCAACTAGGCATGCATAATCTTCCATCCTTAAATAAGTACCCATCATGCCTATAAAACTTCTGAAATGCAGAATGCTCACATGCTTTATAAACATTTGCAAAGTCAACATCATTGGCATATATATCCTTAATTTGCTCAAAGCCTAATAAATTAGAACTAAGAGTTGAGATTACGGAATACCTTCTTGAAAGTGCATCTGCTACTACATTGTCTTTGCCACACTTATACTTTATCACATATGGAAATGGCTCAATGAACTCTATCCACTTTCCATGCCTTCGGTTCAGCTTGGTTTGCCCCTTTAGATGCTTTAATGATTCATGATCTGTATGAATAACAAACTCTTTAGGCAATAAGTAATGTTGCCACACTTGTAAAGCTCTTACCAAAGCATACAGCTCCTTGTCATAAGTGGAATAATTTAATTGTGCACCATGAAGCTTCTCACTAAAATATGCAATTGGTTTCCCTTCTTGCATCAAAACAGCACCTATGCCCACACCTGAAGCATCACACTCTAATTCGAAGGTCTTATCAAAATCTGGTAAAGCAAGAATTGGAGCAGTAGTTAACCTTTCTTTCAACAAATTGAATGCCATTTCATGAATTTTAGTCCAATTAAACTTTACATCCTTTTTTACCAATTCATTTAATGGTGCAGCAATGGAACTAAAATCTTTAACAAACCTTCTATAGAAACTAGCCAAACCATGAAAACTTCTTACCTCACTCACGGTTTTAGGTGCTGGCCAATCTCTTATTGCCTTTACCTTTTCATCATCAACCTCAATTCCTTGTGCACTAACCATAAAACCTAAGAATATGATTTTATCACTACAAAACATGCACTTTTTCAAGTTGGCATATAATTCTTCCTTTCTCAAAACATTAAGAATAACCCTAATATGTTCTACATGCTCATCTACTGATTTGCTATAAATGAGTATGTCATCAAAATATACAACAACAAATTTACCAAGATATGCACACAGAACATGGTTCATTAATCTCATGAATGTACTAGGTGCATTAGATAAACCAAATGGCATAACTAACCACTCATAAAGACCATATTTTGTTTTGAATGCAGTTTTCCACTCATCTCCTTCTTTCATCCTAATTTGATGGTAACCACTTTTCAAATCAATCTTAGTAAAAATGCAAGAACCACTCAACTCATCAAGCATATCATCAAGTCTAGGAATTGGATGTCTATACTTCACCGTGATTTTATTGATTGCTCGGCAGTCCACACACATTCTCCATGATCCATCTTTCTTTGGGACTAATAACACCGGAACAGCACATGGGCTAAGACTTTCACGCACATGTCCCTTTGCTAGCAACTCCTCCACTTGCCTTTGAAGTTCCTTGGTTTCCTCCGGATTACTTCTATAAGCTGGTCGATTAGGAATTGTTGAGCCCGGAATGAAGTCAATTTGATGCTCAATCCCTCTTAAAGGTGGTAATCCTTTGGGTACATCTTCTGGAAAAACATCTCCAAATTCCTGTAAAAGAGAACTAACACAACTAGGCAAAGGGTTATCAAGGTTAGATGTAGAAATCAAGGTCTCTTTGTACCTAAGTACAATCAGACTTCTTTTCTCACAAAAAGCACTCCTTAACTCCTTTTCTTTTGCATAGAAACACTCTCTTTTATTTTCTCTCCCTTTCTCTTTTTCTCTCACCAATGGGCCATTTTTATCATTCTTTTTCTCACACTTGGCCTCTTGTACTCCCTTTTTATTTGTTTTACCCTCACCACCAGAATTCTTTTCAAATGATCTCAAAATATTTACTTGATCTTCATACACTTGTTTAGGTGACAATGGAGCAAGAGTGAAATTTAAACCATTTAGGCTGAAAGAATAATGATTCTTAAAGCCATCATGCAAAGCTCTTCTATCAAACTGCCATGGACGACCAAGAAGGATATGGCTAGCATGCATAGGCACAACATCACAGCAAACTTCATCTTTGTATCTCCCAATTGCAAAAGAAAACAGAACCTGCTTTGTTACCCTCACCTCTCCACTATCATTCAACCATTGCAGCTTGTAAGGACTAGGATGTTTTGTGCATGCTAACCCTAATTTATCCACAAAATTAGTACTAGCAACATTTGCACAACTACCCCCATCAATGATCATGCTGCACACTTTTCCATTCACAATGCAACGAGTATGGAAAATGTTCTCTCTTTGATTACTTTCTTCATCTTTAATTTGCATGTTTAAAGCTCTTCTAATAACCAAAGATTCACCATGGGCTGGATATTCAATAATATGTTCAATTTCTTCTAATGGTGGCATGCTATCATTATCATCATCACTTTCATGTTCACTAGCACTATCAATTTCACCATTATCTCGTATCAACATGATTTTCTTATTTGGACATTGAGATGCTATATGCCCTACTCCTAAACACCTAAAGCATTTAATGGTACTATGCTTTTGATTAGAGTTAGATGTTTTAGAGTTACCTTTAGGGTCTTCTAGAACTTGTTTTTCCTTTCCTTTCCAGGCAGCCTCCTTCCCTTTAGGATTATCATCTTTCTTTGGCCATTTTGAAGTGAAACTAGAGCTGGAATTAGAAAATCCCTTTGCTGCTCCCTTGAGTTTCAGTTGCTTCTCCACTTTCATGGCCATGTGTACCATATCTTCAAGCTTCACATAATGATGTAATTCAATTATGTTAGCTATCTCTCTATTCAGCCCACTCAAAAATCGAGCCATAGTGATTTCTGGATCCTCCTCTATATTAGTTCTACTCATGATCATCTCCATCTCTTTATGGTAATCCTCCACTGACATGGATCCTTGAGTTAACCGCTGTAATTTTTGGTGAAGCTCCCTATAGTAGTAAGATGGTACAAATCTCTTTCTCATCACAGTTTTCATTTCAGCCCAAGTAGTGATAGTTCTTTCTCCATTTCTTCTCTTGGAAATCATCAATTGATCCCACCAAATTAGTGCATAATCTGTGAATTCAACTGCTGCAATCTTAACTTTCTTCATTTCACTATAATTATTACAATCAAACACCAACTCAACTTTTCTTTCCCATTCAAGGTAAGCTTCAGCATCATTTCTCCCCTTGAATGATGGTATCTTCATTTTTATGGAAGATATGTTACTGTCCCTTTGTTGAGGTCTTCTTTGAGCAATTGATTCCTCACTTTCTTCATCATCTTCCCTCTCTATCTCATCGTCATTCATCATGTTTCCTCTCCCTCTATTCTGCCCCCTTCGATTAGTATCATTCCGCTGCCTTTGCATTATGCTGTCTACATCACCTCTCATGTTGTTTATGGTCAAATCAAACCTTTCAAATCTCCTTTGCATTGCCTCTAACATGAAGGCTATGTCATTTATGGTCATATCACGTTTTTCACTTCCAGAATTTGACATGGTGTAAGAAGAACCTACAAGAAAATGTTAGTAAAGAAAATTTCCTCACCTCACTCCCTTACGTGTTTCACTCAAGATCAGATTGTCACTCCTCTTGTATTTCACTCAAACCTTGTTCCTTTTTACCTCTCAATTCTTCTTTTATCAAGTTGAATTTCAGAATTGAATCCACTTAAATCAAGTAAAACAAGTTTTGTTTTAAAGACTCTACAAGGAACCTAATGAACAAAATGAATTCTGATATTCTAGAAGCAATTTAATTTTAGACAACAAGAACTGAAAGTTAACACAAGAAGCAAAAGTATTTGTGTTAATCAAACCAAAGTAACTATGATTGAGAATTAGCTACTTAATGCATACAAGAAACAAGAGGTATATGAAAGAACGAAACTAAGAATACAAAGAAAAACAATTCTGGATCCTAAAAAAAAAAACAGAATTCAAATCACTCCAATGAGTAATCTGAATATGCAACCTAAATCTATTCCCAATGCAAGAAAGGCTCTAAATATCAGATTTTAAATGCTAAATGGATGCATAATGAGGAGCTGATGTAATTTGATCAAATATAATAAGGTAGCAAGCTGTTAATGGTATAAATATGCAAAAAATCTCAAACACTTGTGAAGAAAAATCTGGGCAGAAACAGATACGTTTTTTTTTTTCTTTTATGTTGAGGAAGTTGAATCTGATTCTCTTTTCTTTTTTTTTTGTTTTTCTTTTGATCTTTTCCTCTTTTTTTTTTCTTTTGAACTTTCAGTAAACAAGGATAGAAATTGAAAAATTAAAAAAAGTTCACAGATTTGAAGAATAAGGACAAGGTGCAACAAGAACAGAAAATGAAGAAATATAGAAACTGAATCTGATTCGTTTTTTTTTTCTTTGGATAATTAAAACATAAAAGATACCTAGAGATTTATCTTCAAGCCAAAGCTCTGATACCAAATGATGCGAAACCCATGGATCAAATATTACATCTAGAACTCCACATACACATCTAGCATAGAATCTTAGAACTCAAAAACAAATCCTCCCTACCAAACCCACAACTAACCTGTAATTGAGAACTTGGGTGATTGGGTTGAAGAAATGAATTGATTAAAACGCCACAAGTGAGACTTGATAAGTTAGAACCAATTCTTCATGCAACAAGAATAAGAAGAAAACCTCTCAAACTTGAAAACACAGAAATTACATTCAACAATTCTGGAAATTCGTAGTCAACCATATTAAGTTCTTTTTCCCATCCTTATATAGTTGGAAAAGAAGAACTAATGGCTTAAAGTCTAGGTTTACATGTATCTAGTCACAATAGCATTAATTGTTCATCCACCTCAATAATATACTCTAAATTACTGCCCATAATTCTGACAACATTGATGGGCAGATTGTACATTCATTTTGGTGTTGGTTCACATGTGTCTAGTCACACTAACACTAAACCATATCAATATTATATTCCAAATTCGTGCTAATGCCCATCACCATACTTATGGGCAGATTCTTCATGCTTGTTGGTGAGTTTCTGACTTCCTCTTCATGGTCCATCATATTCACTACAAGTTGGTCTCCCTCTTCATTAATCCACCTTTGTATGAAGTGCTGGAACACATGCTGGAATTTCTTTGATTGTGATCTTGTGATTGGTCCACTTGGCATAATGATATCATCAACATATTTGCTGCCATTACATTCATCAAGCTTGCTTATAGTTTCCTCATCAATGTGTCTAGCCTCGAAGGTAAAATATCAATGTAACAGTCCAACTAGGCCTGGGCTTACGACCCGATCTTTTCACTTAGTCCAGCTTCAAGGACTTATTTCTGAGGCTTACGACCCCCGTCTTTTCACCTCAAAAATATTTTCACAGTGACACCAAGCGTCTGGCCCCATAGGCAAATATATGCATGCCACTAAATATAAAACTCTGAAAATTGAATAACATACTAGGCACACAATTAATTCATATTTTCCATTATCAATCTCTTTCTCATTTTCTCATGATCAAGATAGGCACATAATCTTAATCATAATGTATCAACATTTTATACAATATAGCCATCACCAATGTCTTTACATAATATCTTTAATGTATACACAATAAACCACATTACCTAAACATTTTGGGTCATTTTCATATTTTGCACATAGTTCACATGTCATTCAATTTAGCCATTAACAATGGCTTTTCACAATGCATAATAATGCATGCATAGCAATTCACATGTTTTAGCATCATATTCATGAATACATAATTTATCATGTAGCTTAACACATTTTCCATCCAAATTGTGTTAGGGCAAATGTAATGAAATCACATTCTATTTATCAAGAGTTTGTACATAGCTTAGGAAACACTCCAAAATAAGCTTTAAAACTTCCTATAACCTTTTCTTCCAAGTTGCCCTTCAACACTAGGGTGGGCAAACTACTCTCTCTCCCAATGCCTATACCAAATGTGATCATAAACAACCATTTAATATCACATTCTAAGCCCTTCTCAACATTAAATCATTTAAATAGGAATTACAAATGCAAAACAAAGAAAAGAGTTATTTTCAAGTGACATGCCCAATAACAAGGGGCGTGTTACTGACTGTGTCACTAACCCAATCACACAGAAGCTTTGACACATCTAATGACATGGGCGTGTCACTGCCCGTGTCATTCATTCTACCTCATAGAACGTTTGACATGCCCAACAGCATGGGCGTGTTAATGGTTGTGTCAATTATTTTGCCTTACAGAAGTTATGACACGCTCAGGGATATGGGCATGTTAATGGTCTTGTAATCAATGTTAAACTCAGCACTATTGACAAGCCCAACAACATGGCCGTGTCACTAGCTGTGTCAGGCAAAAGTCCTGCATTTCGTATACTTAACCATATGAACACAATCATTCCAAACTCAACACTATAACACTCTTAATCATCATCTAAGTTTATATCCATAATTCACCTATCAATTCAACACTTATATAACTCCAACATATCATAACTATCATCTTATTCAATCAATCATCACTTTCTCTCATAACACATTCAAAGAAGAAGAAAGAAAAGAAATCTATTCTCTTTCAATTCAACCTTAAAAATCATCATTAGCTACTCACAACAGCTTCATACATATCCAAATAAACCATTAAAACATGCTAATACACAATCCCCAAAATCAATATGTCATTCTTCCACAGAATTCCAAAGAAACTAGCAAAATGATAAAGGAACTTACTAATTGATGAAAAATCCTCAAAATCTTTACTTGAATCCTTAAAATTACTTCAATCTTTGATGTATGGAAGAATAACTCTCCTCTAGTCTTTCTCTCTCAAGCTCACATCTAAAAGAACAAAGAAGAAGAAGACGAAGCAAATTTCAACTTCTCTTCCTTTCCATCCTTATCTATATATATATATATATATTATTCTTTTATATGTGTTGTATATGTTTGGTATATGTATTTGTTATATTTACATTAAATATATTTCAAATATAAATTTCACTTAAAATCCTTTCATCTTTTAACTTTCCTCTTCTTCTTGTCATTATTATTATTATTATTATTATTATTATTATTATTATTATTATTATTATTATTATTATTATTATTATTATTATTATTATCACTACTACTTAAATTCACCTTTCCCTATACCAATATATGCTTCAAGTATATTTGATGTATATATTGGGTATATGTATAATCCTTTCACCTCTCGTGCCAAAATTACTATTGGTTCTTCTTCATAAGTCAGATTTGAACTCACCTTAATGGACTCCACTGAAAAAATATGAGATGGGTTTGACCTTTACCTCCGAAGCATAGAGACATGGAAAACATTATGAATTCAATCCAACTCAGGCGGCAAAGTCAGTCTATAGGCCACTAGACTAACTCTCTCTAGTACCTCATAAGGTCCTATCAAACGGGGACTCAACTTTCCTTTGCTGCCAAATCTCAAAATTTTCTTCCAAGGAGACCTTCAAAAACACTTTATTCTCTTCTTTTTAAATCTGAATAGGATTTCTGTCCATTTGAGGCTGCTTTCAGATGACTTCGAATCACCTTTACTTTCTCTTTTGTTTCCTTAATTAAATCGGGATCGGCCAATTTACCTTCTCCAACCTTATCCCAACACAGAGGTGTCCTGCACCTCCTGCCATACAATGACTGATAAGGTGCCATCCCAATACTGGACTGATGACTATTTGATGCGGAACCCATGGATCAAATATTACATCTAGAACCCCACATACACATCTAACATAGAATCTTAGAACTCAAAAACAAATCCTCCCTACCAAACCCACAACTAACCTGTAATTGAGAACTTGGGTGATTGGGATGAAGAAATGAATTGATTAAAACGCCACAAGTGAGACTTGATAAGTTAGAACCAATTCTTCATGCAACAAGAATAAGAAGAAAACCTCTCAAACTTGAAAACACAGAAATTACATTCAACAATTCTGGAAATTCATAGTCAACCCTATTAAGTTCTTTTTCCCATCCTTATATAGTTGGAAAAGAAGAACTAAAGGCTTAAAGTCTAGGTTTACATGTATCTAGTCACAATAGCATTAATTGTTCATCCACCTCAATAATATATTCTAAATTACTGCCCATAATTCTGACAACATTGATGGGCAGATTGTACATTCATTTTGGTGTTGGTTCATATGTGTCTAGTCACACTAACACTAAACCATATCAATATTATATTCCAAATTCGTGCTAATGCCCATCACCATACTTATGGGCAGATTCTTCATGCTTGTTGGTGAGTTTCTGACTTCCTCTTCATGGTCCATCATATTCACTACAAGTTGGTCTCCCTCTTCATTAATCCACCTTTGTATGAAGTGCTGGAACACATGCTGGAATTTCTTTGATTGTGATCTTGTGATTGGTCCACTTGGCATAATGATATTATCAACATATTTGCTGCCATTATATTCATCAAGCTTGCTTATAGTTTCCTCATCACTATTGTTATAAGTTAACTCAATCAGTGGCAAGAATCTGTCCCAACTTCCACTGAAATCAATGATTCAACTCCTTAACATATCCTTTAAAATCTATATCACTCTTTCTGACTGCCCATCTATTTGAGGATTGAAAGCTGCACTAAAATGCAATCGAGAACCCAATATATTATGTAAACTCTTCTAAAATCTCAATATAAACCGGGAATCTCGGTCTGATACTAAAGAAATTGGGATTCCATGCAATCTCACTATTTCACTAATATAGAACTCAGCTAATCTTAAGATAATAATCCATCCAAACTTGAAGAAAATGAGTTGTCTTCATCATCTGATCAACTATCACTCAGATTGCATCATGTTTCTTTTAGGTCAAAGGAAGTCCAATCACAAAATCCATCGTTACTCGCTCCCATTTTCGCTCTGGTACTGACAAAGATTGAAGCAACCCTAAAGGAACTTGGTGCACAACTTTCACTCTCTAACAAGTGAGGCATCTGGATACAAACTCTGCCCTCTTCATACCTGGCAACCAATAATGTTGCTTGAAATCCTGATACATCTTGGTACTCCCAAGGTGCATAGCATAGACTGACTGATGTGCTTCCTCCAAAATTACCCTCTTCAATCCTGCATCATTAGGAATACACAATATATCTCTGTAACACAGACTGCCATCATTTCTCAGATGAAAGTCTCAACTCTTCCCCTTTTGGAAATCCAATATAATCTTCTGGATTTTCTCATCTACCAACTTAGCCTCCCTAACCTGATTCAGCAACACTGGCCTAAACTGCAACTGAGCCATCAAAGCACCATCATCATAAGACTCAAATCTGGCATGCAATGCTCTCAACTCAACAAGTAACAAGAGCAAAAAAGTAGTAAACTTGCCAAAGACTTTCGACTCAAGGCATCGGCAATAACATTTGCCTTGCCGGGATGATAATCAATCAAATAGTCGTAGTCTTGAATCAACTCTAACCACCTTCTCTGCCGAAGATTCAACTCTCTCTAAACACCCAGGTACTTTAAACTCTTGTGATCCATATAAATGAAACACTTCTCCCCATACAAGTAATGTCGCCAAATCTTCAAGTAAAAAACTATGGTTGCTAACTCCAAATCATGAGTCGGGTAATTAAGCTCATGTGACTTCAACTGTCAAGAGGCATAAGTAATGACTCTACCTTTCTTCATTAAAACACAACCTAAACCACTAGGTTAATCATCACTGTAAATCACATAAGGTTTGCCTTCCATAGGCAGAGTAAGAACAAAAGCTTGAGTCAACATCTCCCTCAGCTGCTCAAAACTCACCTGACACTGATCTGTCACACAAATCTAACTCCTTTTTGAAGTAATATGGTGACTAGAGTAGCTACCACAGAAAAACCCTTCACAAACTAATGATAATAGCCTGCCAAACCCAAAAAACTTCTAACCTCTGTCATAGTCTTAGGTGGACTCCAATTCAAAATAGCCTCAACTTTACTTGGATCAACCCTAATAGCCTCTGATGATACCACATGACCGAGAAAAGTTACCTAAATAAAACAAAACTCACATTTAGACAACTTAGTATACAACTGCTTCTCTCTCAAAGTCTGTAATACAATCTGCAAATGCCTATCATGATCCTTCTTATTACGCGAATACACTATAATATCATCAATGAAAACCACAACAAAATGATTTAGATAGGGTCTGAATATATTGTTCATCAAATTTATAAATGTTGCTGGTGCATTCATAAATCCAAAGGGCATCACCAAAAACTCATAATGCCCATACCCCGTGCGAAAAGCTATCTTATGTACATCAACATCTCTAACTCTCAACTGATGGTACCCTAATCTCAGATCAATCGTAGAGAATATTGTTGCTCCCTTTAATTGATCAAAAAGATCATCTATCCGAGGTAATCGATACTTATTCTTGATGGCCACTTTATTCAATTGCCAGTAATCAATACATAATCTCAAGGTGCCATCCTTCTTCTTCACAAATAGCACAGGCGCTCCTCACGAGGACACACTAAGAAGAATGAACCCTTTATCCAGCAACTCCTGTAACTGCACTTTCAACTCCCTCAACTCTGCAGGTGCCATATGATAAGGAGTAATAGAGATGGAAGTGGTACCAAGAAACAAATCAATACCAAACTCAACCTCTCTCTCAGGGGGTATTCCTGGTAAGTCCTCAGGAAAAATATCTGGAAACTTGGTAACTATAGGTATACTATCAAGCTGGGATCATACTACTCTGGTATATACCATGTGAGCAAGATAAGCCTCACATCCTTTCCAAATAATCTTCCTAGCTGAAATAACTAAAATAAACATGGATGAAAAATGTTTATGCTCACTAGATACCATAACATCTCTACCATCATGTGTTCTTAGAGTAACACATTTCTGCTAATAGTCTACCACAGCCCCATGCTTGGATAACCAATCAATACCTAAAATCAAATCATACTCCCTGAAAGACATCTTAATCAGATCACCTAGAAATTCCTCATCCTGAACAACAACTGGATTATCTCGGTGCACCCTGTTAACCATAACTGACGCGGACCCTTAGCAATGATGGCAGCAAATCCAACGTATAACAATGGCAGAGAACTCCTTGAAACTTGATAATCACCTCCTAAGGAACCCAACACCTATAAAGAGACGTGAACTCACTATGATTGAAGGATTTAGTTGGTAAGAAGAAGGAAAACGCCACAACTCTTGTTGATAAGTAAACCTAATTCTTGATGCAAAGAAAGAATTAAAGAATCCACTCTAATCTCTCTTACATGAAAATTCACAAGAACTTGTAGAAGAATTCGAAAATTTTTATTAATTGTTGTTGTCTCAAATTCGGCCTAATAGTGCCCTTAAATAAAGGTTACAAAATTCCTAATTGCATATGAAAAATTAAGACTAAAACATTCCTAATTGCATAAGAAAAACATTCCTAATTGCATAAGAAAAACATTCCTGATTGCATAAGGAAAACATTCCTAATTGCATAAAGAAAACATTCCTAATTGCATAAGGAAAATATAAAGTATGGAAACAAAATTCTAATCCACTAAGGAAAAATATAAAGTATGGAAACAAAATTCTAATCCACTAAGGAAAATATAAAGTATGGAAACAACCAAACTAATCCCTTCAACATAAGAAACACCCCACACTATTTTGGCTGTCCATGGGCCTTAAATTACTTCCCAAGGCTTTATATGAACCCCCATGGACCTTTCTTATACGTTTGACCTTTCTTTAGCTAGCCTTTAGCTTCCACACTAAGCATCATAATCAGCTTTGGTGTGCCTTCTTCAAGCTCTATCTCCATCTTCTTGAATGATAATTCTTGAAGCTCTTTGGAAATCTCTTCTTGAATATGCAAAGCCATACTAGCTTGATATCTCTTTGCCTTGCTCCTAGTGATTGGTCCACTTGCTAGCTTCAAGGGATCCTTTCTTGCATCATTCTCCCCCTCTTCAAAAAGATTTGTCCTCAAATCTGCATCATCAAAAGGAGAAAGATCACTTACATTGAAAGTAGCACTAACATTATACGTACCTGGTAAGTCGATCTTGTAGGCATTGTCATTAATCTTCTCCAGCACTTGGAATGGGCCATCTCCCCTTGCTTGCAACTTGTTCTTCCATTGGTTAGGAAACCTCTCTTTTCAAAAATGCACCCAAACCCAATCTCCTACTTGAAACTTCATCTCACGTCTCCCTCTATTTGCAGAATCAGCATATCTCTTGTTCCTTTTCTCAATATTTGCCCTTGCTTTCTCATGCATCTCTTTCACCAATTTAGCTTTCTTCTCACCATCTAAACTAACAAGCTCATGAGAAGGTAAAGAAACAAGATCCAAAACTGTTAGTGGGTTAAAACCATAAACAACCTCAAAATGTGAATATCCTGTAGAAGAATGAATAGCACAATTATAAGCAAACTCAATAAATGGCAAACAATCTTCCCAAGAACTCAAATTCTTACCCACTAAAGCTCTCAACATGGTACCTAAAGTTCTGTTTACTACTTCTGTTTGTCCATCCATTTGAGGATGACAAGTGGTGGAAAATAACAACTTGGTAGTTAACTTTCCCCAAAGCACACGCCAAAAGTGAGACAAAAACTTGGTGTCTCTATCAGAAACTATGGATTTTGGTATCCCATGAATTCGAACCACCTCCCTAAAGAAGAGTTCGGCCACTAAACTAGCATCATCACTCTTATGACATGGGATAAAGTGTGCCATCTTACTAAACCTATCAACAACCACAAATATGCTATCTCTCCCCCTCTTAGTCCTTGGTAATCCTAAAACAAAGTCCATACTAATGTCCATCCAAGGAGAACTAGGAATGGGTAATGGCATATACAAACCATGAGGCTTGGACTTAGACTTAGCTTGCCTACAAGCCAAACAAGCCTTACAAATCTGAATTACATACCTTTTCATATTTGGCCAATAAAAGTGTTCATTCAGCATGTCTAAAGTCTTATCAACTCCAAAATGCCCCATCAAACCCCCACAATGTGATTCTAATACTAGCAAATCTCTCATAGAGCATCTAGCCATGCATAATTTTGAACCCTTAAACAAAAACCCATCATGTCTATAGAAAGAATTAAAAGCACCATGCTCACAAGCATCATAAACATTGCCGAAATCAGAATCACCAACATATAAGTCCTTTATACATTCAAATCCAAGTAATTTAGTACTCAAAACATTAAGTAAAGCGTACCTCCTTGAAAGTGCATCTGCCACTACATTGTCTTTACCTTGCTTGTATTTGATCACATAAGGAAACTTCTCAATCTTCACAACCCATTTTGCATGTCTTTTATTCAACTTGCCTTGCCCTCTCAAATGCTTCAATGATTCATGGTCTGAATGGATCACGAATTCCTTGGGTAGCAAATAATGCTCCCATACTTCCAATGCTCTCACCAAAGCATATAGCTCCTTGTCATAAGTTGAATAATTCAGCTTTGCTCCATTAAGCTTTTCACTAAAGTATGCAATGGGCTTCTTCTCTTGCATCAAAACAGCTCTAATACCTACACCAGAAGCATCACATTCAATTTCAAAAGTAGAATCAAAGTTAGGTAAAACTAAAACAGGTGTAGTAGAAAGCTTCTCTTTCAAAGCATCAAATGCTTCTTGTTGCTCCTTGCCCCAAACAAACCCCACTTCTTTCTTGATTATGCTAGTCAAGGGGGCTGCCAATGTAGAGAAATTAGGGACAAATCTCTTATAGAAGCTTGCCAATCCGTGAAAACTCCTCACTTCTGTCACACTTGAAGGATTCGGCCACTCTTGGATAGCTTTCACCTTCTCTTGATCAACTTCAATTCCCTGCATACTTACAACAAAACCAAGAAAAACAACCCTATCTAGACAAAAAGAACACTTCTTAAGCTTAGCATAAAGGTTTTGCTCCCAAAGGATTTCAAGCACTTTCCTAACATGTTCAACATGTTCTTCCTCAGTTTTGCTATAAATTAGAATATCATCAAAGTAAACTACCACAAACTTACCTAAATAAGCTCTCAAAACATGGTTCATTAATCTCATGAAAGTACTAGGTGCATTAGATAAACCAAAAGGCATAACTAACCATTCATACAAACCATATTTCGTTTTGAAGGCAGTCTTCCATTCATCTCCAGGCTTCATGCGAATTTGATGATAACCACTCATAAGATCAATCTTTGTGAAATATTTCGCCCCATGCAATTCGTCCAACATGTCATCAAGTCTAGGAATGGGATGTCTATACTTCACAGTAATCTTGTTCACAGCCCTACAATCAACACACATCCTCCAAGAACCATCTTTCTTGGGTACTAATAAGACTGGAACGGCACAAGGACTAAGGCTCTTGCGAACCAAGCCTTTCTCCAAAAGCTCTTCAACTTGTCTTTGCATCTCTTTTGTCTCCATAGGATTGCTCCTATATGCTGGCCGGTTTGGAATTGTAGAACCGGGTATGAAATCAATTTGATGTTCAATCCCTCTTAATGGCGGCAAACCACTAGGAAGGTCTTCAGGAAACACATCCTTAAAATCCTGCAACAAAGACACAAAACTAGAAGGTAAAGAATCAAGAGATTCTTCACTGTCAGCAAGTAACAATTCTTTATACATAATAATGAGTACAGGCTGCCCTACATCTATCTCTCTTGCTCTTGCATAAAAAGTATGTTTTGCTTTTTTTCCTTGCTTATCTTCTCTCACCAATGGGCCCTTTATTTGTTTGCTTACTTTCTTTTGACTCTCGGCCTCTTTTCCCTTTCTGCACTCACTCACTTTATTATTTTCTCTCTCCCTACCCTTAGAATTACCCTTGGGTGTTGAAGAAACATCATTGGCCGAATTTGAACCCCCCTGGTTCTTGCTAGCCAAAACTTCTTTCTCCCTCTCTAGCATCCTCTTTTGATCTTCATACACCTCTTGAGGTGATAATGGTGCTAGAACAACCTTCTTTCCTTCATAAGTAAAGGTACACTTATTAGAAAAGCCATCATGTTGTGCCCTTCTATCATGCTGCCATGGTCTTCCTAATAGCAAATGTCCAGCTTGCATTGGCACTACCTCACACAAAACCTCATCTTTATACCACCCAATGGAGAATGGTACCTTGACTTGCTTCAACACTTTTACTTCCCCAGCGTCATTGAACAATTGCAACTTGTAAGGAGTGGGATGTTTAAAACAAGCTAACCCCAATTTATCCACCATTGTAGTACTAGCAGCATTGGTACAACTTCCACCATCAATGATAAGTGTACAAACCTTACCATTCACCAAACACCTAGAGTGGAAAAGATTCTCCCTTTGATCCAAGCCTTCTTCCTTGACTTGAATATTTAAGGCTCTTCTAGTAACAAGCATCTCTCCATGTTCAGCATTCAAGACTTGATTCTCCCAAGCCTCTTCATCATATTCGGCCCTATCACCACATTCGGCCTCCTCTTCTTCTTCATGTTCAGATTTTGATTCAATTTCCCCTTCATGGGTAGCAATCATCACCCTCTTATTCGGACATTGAGAAGCAATGTGTCCACTTCCCAAACACTTGTAGCAATTAATTTCCCTACTTGGAGTAGGTCTAGAAGGTGTTTCCTTGGCTGTTTTTGCATCTCCATCATTCGGCTTCTTGAAATTAGGATTGTAGGAAGAATTCTTTTGGAAAGAACCCTTGTAATCCCCTTTGTAGGAACCTCCACTTGAACTTGAACCCTTGAAGTTTGAAAATTTTCCACTAGCTTTAGAGTAGCTAGTTTTCGAAATAGCTTTATTCTTCAATCTTCTCTCTATCTTCATGGCCTTTTGAACTAACTCTTCCATTGTGTTGAATTCATACATCTCCAATTCATTGGCTATGTTCAAGTTCAATCCCCCAAGAAATCATGACATCTTCTTATCTTCATCTTCATCAATATTTTCCCTAGCCATGATCATCTCCATCTCTTTGTGGTACTCTTCCACACTTCTTCCACCTTAAACTAGTCTTGCTAGTCGATTGTACAAATCCCGAATGTAGTGAGATGGTTCAAATCGGCTTCTCATTAGTTCTTTCAAGGTTGACCATTCAGGAATAGGCCTCATACCTTTCCCTCTTCTATTAGCTTTCAATGGATCCCACCAAAAGGTAGCATAACCCTTGAACTCTACGGCTGCCAAAACTGATTTCTTCTCTTCGTTGTAGTTATGGCATTCGAAAATCTGCTCAACTTTCCTCTCCCATTCTATGAACTCTTATGCATTGTTCTTCCCTTCAAACGAAGGAATCTTCTTCTTGATGGAAGTAAGGACACCATCAGTGGTAGGTTGATTTCCACCTTCATCTTCATCTTCTACCCTTTTGGCTGCTTCTAGGGCTTCAAGATTTCCTTGCCCTTCTCTCCTAAGCACTCTTCTAGCTCGCATTATGGGATTTGGATGTGTGGCTGGCTACCCTTGTTGCACTTGCTGAATTTGTTGTGCTTGTCGTGCTGCATTCTCTTGCAATATAGTATCCATCATCTCCATTTGACCAAGCATTGTTGCCAAAGTCTCATTAAGCCTAGCCAAGCTTTTGGCCATAGCTCCTTCTTTGCTAGTCTCTTCTTCTTTTCCAGCCATGTTAACAAACAAACAAACTCAAAGAAACAAGATTAGTAATAATTGAAATTCACTCAAGTGTTTAGAATTACCTCACTTTTCTTGTCTTCCTTGATTGCACTTCAGAACCAAGCTCACCAACCAACAATTGTCAAGTCGTTCAAGAAACTAGAACCTAAATCCTAGAACTAGATAGAAAACAAGACAAGTATCCGAAGGCAATGCAAGATAATTTGCACTACACGATATAAAACCAAGTATCGACACAAGCAAATGATACTTAGCAATGTAATGGAATTAAAAGCTAGATAAAGAAATTAGAAACAATGAAGACAATAAACAAGACAAATTTGGATATAATGAATCAAAAACAACCCACACTTGGCAAGCTGCTTTATGGACCTAATCAATTCTACCCAAAACGCTAGCTTCTAGACTCTAATTCCCACCTATAACACTCAAATAACATGAATATTAAGGTCTGATTTTCGAATTCCAAAAGCCCTCAAAAGGTGAATTTTTTTGCCCAAAATTTTTTTATTACTACTAACCCACCTAGATCTGATCCTTAGCACCCAAATAGCAAGAATATCAAACAATTTTTGTTGAGGTTGTTTTGTACTCTTTTTTTTTTTTGCTTCCTCTCACTATCCCCTTGATTCGGGACTTAATTTACTCCCAAGGACTTTTTGAAATCTGGACTTAATTCGCAACCCCAGATTCACTCAAGACCAAATCGAAATCAAACTTGAACACAAACTCTAGCTTTTGCTTTCTTTCAAGAACCCTAATTCTTGGTTTCAAAATTCTCCAAGAATCCTTTCCTAGGTTTTGTTTTCACCCTAAGAATACCCTCCTTCAATTCGGCCTTGATCAGAATTGATATATGACTCTTTTTCAAAAATTAAAGACTAGACTCTCTAAGAACCCTAAAACGCAGAAATTTAAAAGACCTAAATTAACAAACCCTAGAAAGACAAAGTAGATAAAAATTACCTTGTAGCAAGGCTCTGATACCAAATGACGTGGACCCTTAGCAACGATGGCAGCAAACCCAACGTATAACAATGGTAGAGAACTCCTTGAAACTTGATAATCACCTCCTAAGGAACCCAACGCCTATAAAGAGATGCGAACTCACTATGATTAAAGGATTTAGTTGGTAAGAAGAAGGAAAACGCCACAACTCTTGTTGATAAGTAAACCTAATTCTTGATGCAAAGAAAGAATTAAAGAATCCACTCTAATCTCTCTCACACGAAAATTCACAAGAAGAACTTGTAGAAGAATTTTGAAAATTTTTATTAATTGTTGTTGTCTCAAATTCGGCCTAATAGTGCCCTTAAATAAAGGTTACAAAATTCCTAATTGCATATGGAAAATTAAGACTAAAACATTCCTAATTGCATAAGGAAAACATTCCTGATTGCATAAGGAAAACATTCCTAATTGCATAAGGAAAACATTCCTAATTGCATAAGGAAAACATTCCTAAATGCATAAGGAAAATATAAAGTATGGAAACAAAATTCTAATCCACTAAGGAAAATATAAAGTATGGAAACAACCAAACTAATCCCTTCAACATAAGAAATGCCCCACACTATTTCAGCTGTCCATGGGCCTTAAATTACTTCCCAAGGCTTTATATGAACCCCCATGGACCTTTCTTGCACGTTGGACCTTTGTTGTGGAACAACGAGCACACCACAAGGATGAGCAAGGCCTAGGACATGAGGACCAAGTTGAGGAGATCATCAATCCAATTATTCTGCCACAAGGTCCTATAACTAGATCGCGAGCCAAAAAGATTCAGCAAGCACTAATTTGCCATTTGCAAGATTTGGTGAATTTGGCTAACTATGGTTTGCAAGGAATTACAAGCTTGGAGACAAGACCAAAGGAAGTCAATTACAACTTGCTACAAGTTGTAATTCACGAATGAGGCTTGTAATTAATATGTATTAAGGCCCACTAGTTATGCTCATTTAAAAAGTAAGGGCCCTGTTTGTTTGGTATTAAATTAGGACTTTGATTACTTTATTATTTCTTAAAATTTGATTAGAAAGCCAAACGCTACTTAATAACCCTAATTAGGGTTTAGCTATTTATATCTCATTTAGGGTTGTAAGACATCAGTTTTGAAGTTTTGAACGAATTAATTAACCTAAAGCCGAATTGCTTTTTATCTTTGTGTTCTTGCTTGAATACATGCTTTAGAAACATTCAAGTAGTTTGATCAACTTTCTTGTGGAGTGTTTCGAATCTGGGATTTAGGAACTGACTTGTTTTAAAATCTTGGATCTTTGATCAATTCAAGGTAATCTGAAATCTAACCTAATCCTTGGGGGTTGTACCGAATTCGACTAGGGGTTTTCAAGTTAATGTTGTGGGGGTTCGAAATCAAGGGGTTCTCAGGCTTATTCTTGGAGGTTCCGTATCATTTGGTATCAGAGCCAACGCTCTAGATCAGGTTTTATCCCTATCAATTCGTTTTCGTTCCTTCTTTTGTTATTTGCGTTTTCGTTACTTGATCCAATTGTTGAATTCGTTCTCTTGTTTTCCTTGTTCCTCTGAATTGTTTTCTTGGTGGGTTATTTTCGTTTTTGTTTTCTTCACCTATTATTTGCATTTTCATTTTTCTTGTGGGTTATTTTTGTTTTCATTTTCATAAAACCTAAATTCGAAATTCAGGGAAAGTGTTCTAAATCCGAATCTTGTTCTTGTTATTCATTCTGATTTGAATTCGAAATTCACCAAAGTGTTCTAAAACCGAATCTTGTTCTTGTTAATCATTCTGATTTGAATTCAAAATTCAAAAAAGTGTGCTAAATTCGAATCTTGTCTTGATTATTCATTCTGATTCAGTTTCAAAATTCAAAGAAAGTGCTTCAAATTCGATCTTGTTCTTGTTACCTGATTGGAAAAAAGTTTTGTGTGGTGTGAACTAGGGCTGCCCTTCAAAAGAGATAGTGAGAGGGAGCAAAAAAAAAAAGAGTATAGAATCACTTCAAGAAAAATTTTTCATTTTCCTTGTTATTTAGGTGCTATGGGTCGAATCTAGGTGGGTTAGAAGTAATTAAATTTTTTTTTCACGAAATTTCAGATTTTGGGATACTACACACGGGAGGCTATTTGAGTTGTTTCATAAAGTGTGATTCACCTAAGAACGTAAAAGATATCAGCTTGAGAGGTGTGAGCTGAACCGTGAGTGATTTCATATATTGAGTGAAACACGAGAGACCAACCTTCATCTATTGAGTGTAAACACGTGAGGGAGTGTTGTGAGGCCTTTTATTTGTTTTGTGCTAACCTTTTATTGCAGGAAAAATGTCTGGGAGAGATGAAAGTGATAGCAGGGGTGTTCCGATTGATCCAGCTCGATTGCAGGAGGCGCAGCAAGCTGAATTTACACGTTTATACCGCACTATGGAGAACATAACAGAAACATTGGAGCGCATGGATTTGAGATTGCAGAGTGTTGAAAGAGCCACACTGGAGCGCATTGAGAGGCAAAGAGGTGGCAGAAATCGAATGCAACAGCCTGAACATTTGGAAGATGAAAATGAGCTTGAGGAGGATAATGCAAGTTTGGTTGGAGGAGCTCTACATAGAGGTGGAGGTAGAGGAGGACGTGGTGCTGGTAGAGGTAGAGGAAGGATGAATAATAATCCTTTCTATGGTAGAAATCATGGTGATGATGAAGTCGTTGATAGGAGCTTAGGAAGCATCAAGCTGAAAATTCCTAATTTTCATGGTAAATCAGATCCAGAAGCTTATTTACAATGGGAGAAGCAGGTTGACCTCATATTTGATTGCCATCGATGTACTGAGGAAAAGAAGGTCAAGCTTATTGTTACTCAATTTACAGATTATGCTATAGCTTGGTGGGATCAGTTAGTGACTAGTAGAAGAAGGAATTTGGAGTATCCTATTGAGACTTGGGCTGATCTTAAATCAGTCATGAGGAAGAGGTTTGTGCCTAGACATTTCCATAGGGAAATCATGCAGAGACTTCAGGTTCTCAAGCAAGGAAGTAAAAGTGTTGATGACTACTACAAAGAGATGGAGATGTTGATGACTAGAGCTAACCTAGATGAGGATGTAGAGGCTACTATGGCACGTTTCTTGGCTGGTTTGAATTCGGATATTGCTGACCAGGTTGATTTGCAGCCATATGTGGAGTTAGAAGAGATGGTGCATATTGCCATCAAGGTGGAAAAACAACTCCAAGGAAGACGACCATCAAGGTATTATTCAAAACCTGTTTCTAATTCTTTTTCTCCTTGGAATAGGGAAGGAAGGCGTGATTACAAGGAAAGAAACAAGGCTAGTCAAGATAGTGGGAAAGTGAAGGCCGAATCAAGTTCTAAAGACAAGTCCAAAGTTGAAGAGCCTAAGCTGCGAAATCGAGATATTAAGTGTTGGAAGTGCCAAGGTGTGGGACATATCAGCAAAGAATGTCCAAACAAGAGAGTTATGACCATGAGAAATGGTGAGATAGTGACTGATGAAGAGGAAGACGACAATGAGAATGATGATGGTGAGATGCCAACATTGGAAAGTTGTAGTGATGGGAGCATTGAAGAACCAATTAAGGGTGACTTGCTGGTTACTAGGCGTGCTCTTAATATGCAATTGAAGGAGGAAAACCATGAAGAACAATGAGACAACTTGTTCCATACAAGGTGTCACGTTCAAGGCAAGGCTTGTAGTATGATTGTGGATGGTGGAAGCTGTACCAATGTGGTAAGTACATTTTTGGTTGATCGATTGGGGCTGCCTATGAAACTTCACCCACATCCTTACAAACTTCAGTGGCTGAATGATTATGGAGAGGTTAAGGTAAATCGACAATCTATCATTTCTTTTTCCATTGGTAAGTATCATGATGAGGTGTTGTGTGATGTGGTGCCAATGCATGCTGGAGAGATTCTACTTGGACGTCCATGGCAGTATGATAGGCGAGCTAAGCATGATGGATATCTCAATCGGTATTCATTCGCTAAGGATGGACGAAAGATAATTCTGACACCACTCTCTCCAAAAGAAGTGTATGAAGACCAATGTAAAATGGAAAGAATGAGACTTGAATTTGAAAAGAAAGAAAGAGAGAGTGACAAAAAAAATGAGTGAAAAAAATCAGATTGGAAATGAAAAGAAAGAGAGAAAAGAAAAATCAAAACAAATTCATTTTGAGAAAAATAGAGAAGGAGAGAAGAATGTGAGTTTGTTAGCTAGTACAAGTGAGGTTAAACATGCTTTATACACCAAACAGCCTATGTTTGTGCTTTTGTGCAAAGAGGCTCGTTTAGATACTACTGTTTCTAACCAATCTTTGCCTAGTGTGTTTGTTGATCTTTTGCAGGAAGATGCAGATTTGTTTCCCAAAGAAATGCCTGATGAATTGCCGCCAATCAGAGGCATAGAGCATCAAATTGATTTCATTCCTAGAGCTTCCATTCCCAATAGGCCAGCGTATCGAGCTAATCCTTTTGAGACAAAGGAGATACAAAAGCAAGTGGAGGAATTGCTAGATAAGGGATATGTGAGGGAAAGCTTGAGTCCTTGTTCAATTCCTGTTATTCTTGTGCCAAAGAAGGATGGGACGTGGAGGATGGGCGTGGATTGCAAAGCCATCAATAAAATCACTGTAAAGTATCGTCATCCTATTCCTAGACTAGATGATATGCTTGATGAGTTACATGGTTCTTGTTTGTTCACCAAAATTGATTTGAAATCTGGTTATTATCAAATTAGAATGAGTGTGGGTGATGAGTGGAAAACAACATTTAAGACTAAATATGGGCTGTATGAGTGGTTGGTTATGCCGTTTGGTCTTACTAATGCACCTAGCACATTCATGCGTTTGATGAATCATGTGTTGCGTGAGCACTTGGGTAAATTTGTTGTTGTTTACTTTGATGATATTCTTGTTTACTCTTAGTGTTTGGATGATCATGTCATGCATGTGCGTCTTGTGTTAGACATTCTTAGGCATGAGAAGTTATATGCTAACCTTAAGAAGTGTAGTTTTTGCATGGATAAGGTTCATTTTCTTGGTTTTGTGGTGTCTAGTCAAGGTATTGAGGTTGATGAGGAAAAGGTAAAGGCTATTAGGGACTGGCCGAAACCTAAGAATGCTAGTGAGGTGAGGAGTTTTCATGGACTTGCTGGTTTTTATAGGAGATTCATTAGAAATTTCAGTACTATAGCTGCACCTTTGAATGAGTTAGTTAAGAAAAATGTCAGATTTGTTTGGGGAGATGCACAAGAACATGCATTTAATGAACTTAAGGATAAATTGTGTAATGCACCCTTGCTTGCTTTGCCTAATTTTGATAAGACTTTTGAGATTGAATGTGATGCAAGTGGCATGGGAATTGGAGCTGTTTTGATACAGGATCAAAGGCCATTGATGTACTTTAGTGAAAAGCTAAGTGGGGCGGCTATGAAGTATCCGACATATGATAAGGAGTTATATGCATTGTTTCGAGCTTTGCATACATGGCAGCATTATTTGTGGTCAAAAGAGTTTGTGATACATACTGACCATGAGAGTTTAAAGCATTTGAAGGGTCAAGATAAGCTGAATCGTAGGCATGCCAAATGGGTGGAGTTCATAGAAACATTCCCATATGTGATTAAATACAAGCGAGGTAAGGAGAATGTAGTGGCTGATGCGTTGTCGCGAAGGTATGTTTTACTTAATTCTCTTAGTGCTAGATTGTTGGGTTTTGAGCATATTAAGGGATTATATGTTAGTGATGTGGATTTTGGTGACATATATAATTCGTGTGGTGATGTGGCTGTTTTGAAAGACTTTCATTTGTTTGATGGTTTTTTGTTCAAGAAAAGTAGATTGTGTATTCCTAAGTGTTCCATGAGAGAGTTGTTAGTTAAGGAAGCCCATGGAGGAGGCTTGATGGGTCATTTTGGGGTAAGTAAGACCTATGATGTGTTGATAGAACATTTTTACTGGCCTGGTATGAAACATGATGTGCATAAAGTTTGTGAGCATTGCATAACATGTAGAGAAGCTAAGTCTAGGTTGAAACCGCATGGTTTGTACACGCCATTACCTGTTCCTAATGGACCTTGGACTGATTTGTCTATGGATTTTGTGCTTGGTTTGCCTAAAACTAGGAGAGGTCGTGATAGTATATTTGTTATGGTTGATAGATTTAGTAAAATGGCTCATTTTATACCATGTCATAAAACTGATGATGCAAAATTGATTGCTGATTTGTTCTTTAAAGAGGTTGTGCATTTGCATGGCATACCCAAAAGCATTGTTAGTGATCGAGATGTTAAGTTTTTGAGTCATTTTTGGCGTGTTTTGTGGGGAAAGTTGGGAACTAAGTTGCTGTTTTCTACTACTTGCCATCCTCAAACCAATGGTCAAACTGAGGTTGTGAATCGAACATTGATTACTTTGCTTAGGGCAGTAATAGAAAAGAATATTAGGATGTGGGAGGATTGTTTACCATTTGTGGAGTTTGCTTACAATAGGGCTGTTCATAGCACTACTAATTGTTCTCCATTTGAAATTGTTTATGGTTTTAATCTGCTTACTCCTTTGGATGTTTTGCAATTGCCATCTAATGATTTTGTGAGTGTTGATGCTAGTTCAAAGGCAGATTTCATGAGGAAGTTACATAAGCAGGTTAAGGAAAGGATTGAGAAGCAAAATGCCAAAGTAGCTTCTAGAGTGAATAAAGGAAGAAAGCCAATGTTTTTTCAGCCTGGTGATTGGGTTTGGGTACATTTTCGCAAAGAAAGGTTCCCACAACAACGCAAGTCTAAGTTAAATCCACGAGGAGATGGTCCTTTTCAAATACTTGAAAGGATTAATGATAATGCGTATAAAGTGGATTTGTCAGGTGAGTATAATGTGAGTGCTTCGTTTAATGTTGCTGATTTAAGTCCTTTTGATGTAGGTGATGCTTATGATTCGAGGACGAATCCTTCTGAGGAGAGGGGAAATGTTGTGGAACAACGAGCACACCATAAGGACGAGTAAGGCCTAGGACGTGAGGACCAAGTTGAGGAGGTCATCAATCCAATTATTCTGCCACAAGGTCCTATAACTAGATCGCGAGCCAAAAAGATTCAGCAAGCACTAATTTGCCATTTGCAAGATTTGGTGAATTTGGCTAACTATGGTTTGCAAGGAATTACAAGCTTGGAGACAAAACCAAAGGAAGTCAATTACAACTTGCTACAAGTTGTAATTCACGAATGAGGCTTGTAATTAATATGTATTAAGGCCCACTAGTTATGCTCATTTAAAAAGTAAGGGCCCTGTTTGTTTGGTATTAAATTAGGACTTTGATTACTTTATTATTTCTTAAAATTTGATTAGAAAGCCAAATGCTACTTAATAACCCTAATTAGGGTTTAGCTATTTATATCTCATTTAGGGTTGTAAGACATCAGTTTTGAAGTTTTGAACGAATTAATTAACCTAAAGCCGAATTGCTTTTATCTTTGTGTTCTTGCTTGAATACATGCTTCAGAAACATTCAAGTAGTTTGATCAACTTTCTTGTAGAGTGTTTCGAATATGGGATTTAGGAACTGACTTGTCTCAAAATCTTGGATCTTTGATCAATTCAAGGTAATCTGAAATCTAACCTAATCCTTGGGGGTTGTACCGAATTCGACTAGGGGTTTTCAAGTTAATGCTGTGGGGGTTCGAAATCAAGGGGTTCTCAGGCTTATTCTTGGAGGTTCCGTATCAACCTTTCTTTAGCTAGCCTTTAGCTTCCACACTAAGCATCATAATCAGCTTTGGTGTGCCTTCTTCAAGCTCTATCTCCATCTTCTTGAATGATAATTCTTGAAGCTCTTTGGAAATCTCTTCTTGAATATGCAAAGCCATACTAGCTTGATATCTCTTTGCCTTGCTCCTAGTGATTGGTCCACTTGCTAGCTTCAAGGGATCCTTTCTTGCATCAATAACACTATGCCCTAAAGGATTTGTCACCAAAATATCAAATCCTAGGAACTCTGAATGCAAATCACTCATAAGCAAGATGGATGCACTAATATATGAATGAGTCGACCTAGGGTCTATTAATGCAAGAACTAAAGTAGCAAATAAAGAAAAAGTACCAGCAATAATGGCTAAAGCATCTGGCTGCCTCTACATCACATAAACCAACTACAATGGCTCTACCTCATCTGGTTTACCTCCGACTGTAGAACCTCATCTGTGACCAGACCCAGATCTACCATCTCTGCCAAAACCTCTGCTACCACGACTCCCTCTGACACTAGGTCTAGAAACTGTTGTATCTGTCCGTCTATCATCTAGTGGCTCTGAAAAATTTCTAATAAAATGATCTGGTGATCCACATTTGTAATACACTGCTGGTCCACCTATCCTCAAGCAAACACCTCCATGTACTTTAGCATAATTAACATAGGTAGGTGGAATAGGCCTCTGAGTAACTGGGGTCGGAGCACTAGCCATTGAAACTACAGGTTTCTATCTTTGCCTCTGCTGTTGTACTGACCTGCCAAACTATCTTTGGCTCCTACTAAATCTTTGAAAATATCCTCCTCAGCCTCTCTTCACTGATGAAGACCTTGCCTCACTCTGGGGTCTCCTAGCTTTGGTCTCCTCAACACTAGCAGCTGCTATAAGACCCTGTGCTCTCTCAACACTCCTGGCAGTTGTAACCAATTGGAAAAAATCTTGGTACCGGGAGCCTGCTATAATGCACATAATAGAGGGTCTCAGCCCCTCCTTAAACATCCAACACTGGTCAATCTCATAAGAAATTATCCCACCAGCATATTTACTCAGCCTAGTAAACTCTATCTCATACTCCGACACTATCCTAGTATTCTGCCTCAAACTCAGGAACTCTATCTTCTTCGTATCCTTATACTCCCTCAGAGTATACTTCTGCTCGAATTCCATAGAAAATCATCATAGGTCTAGACTGGTGGATCATCTAGAGCATGTGAAACCTTCTTCCACTAATCATATGCATCTCTCTGCAGAAGAGATCTGGCATAATCAAACTTCTCCTGTGGAGTAGCCTGCAGTTGGATGAACACTCTCTGGACTTCTGTCTAGCCATTACTCTGCTACAGCAGAGTCTGTAGTACCAATAAAGTCCTTAGCTCTAAACTTTCTCAGCTTATCATACGTTCTCGTCGATAACTATTACGGTTGCGACTGCGATGGCTGCTGAAGTGGAGACTGCCTTAACAACTCCACCATATGTCGTACCCAACCTGGAGGAATCTCATCAACTGCTGGTCTCTCTAGCACAGGAGCAGGTACCATTCCAACATTCTCAGTTCTAGCTCCATCTCTACCCTCACCAGAAGCCACACTCTCTATACTACCCTCTGCAGACTGATGCGTCCGAGACCACATAACTATCTATATCTGTAGACACAGCAGAAATTGCCACATCAGAGATTAAAAACTGCTAGTACCAATGCATGTATCATAATTGAAAATCATCTTTAAAAATCCCCATTTCCTTTCTCTCACAACCCACCTAGTTAAGAACCTTAAAACTAGGCTCTGATACAAAAATAAATGTAACACCCTTACACCCTATATATGTATAATATACTCAAACTCAGTCCGTGTACAATACGCATACATGGTATAAGAATGTTACAATTTGGTTTAATAAAAACTTTCATATTTCCAAATTCTCAAAACATTTATATTTATACAAATATATATATATATATGTATGTATAAGAATACATGATACCTCATATTACTCCATTATTTAAAACACTCTTTATAATTTACAGTATATATACATTGATGAGGAAACTATAAGCAAGCTTGATGAATGTAATGGCAGCAAATATGTTGATGATATCATTATGCCAAGTGGACCAATCACAAGATCACAATCAAAGAAATTCCAGCATGTGTTCCAGCACTTCATACAAAGGTGGATTAATGAAGAGGGAGACCAACTTGTAGTGAATATGATGGACCATGAAGAGGAAGTCAGAAACTCACCAACAAGCATGAAGAATCTGCCCATAAGTATGGTGATGGGCATTAGCACGAATTTGGAATATAATATTGATATGGTTTAGTGTTAGTGTGACTAGACACATGTGAACCAACACCAAAATGAATGTACAATCTGCCCATCAATGTTGTCAGAATTATGGGCAGTAATTTAGAGTATATTATTGAGGTGGATGAACAATTAATGCTATTGTGACTAGATACATGTAAACCTAGACTTTATGATGCGGAACCCATGGATCAAATATTACATCTAGAACCCCACATACACATCTAGCATAGAATCTTAGAACTCAAAAGCAAATCCTCCCTACCAAACCCACAACTAACCTGTAATTGAGAACTTGGGTGATTGGGATGAAGAAATTAATTGATTAAAACGCCACAAGTAAGACTTGATAAGTTAGAACCAATTCTTCATGCAACAAGAATAAGAAGAAAACCTCTCAAACTTGAAAACACAGAAATTACATTCAACAATTCTGGAAATTCGTAGTCAACCCTATTAAGTTCTTTTTCCCATCCTTATATAGTTGGAAAAGAAGAACTAATGGCTTAAAGTCTAGGTTTACATGTATCTAGTCACAATAGCATTAATTGTTCATCCACCTCAATAATATACTCTAAATTACTGCCCATAATTCTGACAACATTGATGGGCAGATTGTACATTCATTTTGGTGTTGGTTCACATGTGTCTAGTCACACTAACACTAAACCATATCAATATTTTATTCCAAATTCGTGCTAATGCCCATCACCATACTTATGGGCAGATTCTTCATGCTTGTTGGTGAGTTTCTGACTTCCTCTTCATGGTCCATCATATTCACTACAAGTTGGTCTCCCTCTTCATTAATCCACCTTTGTATGAAGTGCTGGAACACATGCTGGAATTTCTTTGATTGTAATCTTGTGATTGGTCCACTTGGCATAATGATATCATCAACATATTTGCTGCCATTACATTCATCAAGCTTGCTTATAGTTTCCTCATCATTCCCTCCTTGCTCAAAAAGATTTGTCCTCAAATCTGAGCCTACATCAAAAGGAGAAAGATCACTAACATTGAAAGTTGCAGAAACATTATACTTACCTGGTAGATCAATTTTGTAGGCATTGTCATTGATCCGTTCTAAAACTTGGAATGGGCCATCTCCCCTTGCATCCAACTTGGATTTCCTTTATTTAGGAAATCTTTCCTTCCTCATATGAACCCATACCCAATCACCAGGTTGGAAAATCACATGTTTCCTTCTTCTATTTGCATTATGGGCAACTGATTCATATTTCTTCTCAAGATGAGCTCGTGCCTTTTCATGTATCTGCTTAACCAACTCAGCTTTCTTTTCACCATCTAAGTTAGTTATTTCATTTAATGGCAAAGGAAACAAATCAAGTGGTGTAAGTGGATTAAAACCATAAACAATTTCAAATGGTGAATAACCAGTAGAAGAATGTATGCTTCTATTATATGCAAACTCCACTAATGGCAAACAATCTTCCCAAGTTTTCAAATTCTTACCCACAACAGCACGTAACAAAGATCCTAAAGTCCTATTTACCACTTCTGTTTGTCCATCAGTTTGTGGATGACAAGTTGTAGAGAACAACAATTTAGTACCTAACTTATTCCATAAAACACGCCAAAAATGACTTAAGAACTTCACATCTCTATCACTTACAATTGTTTTAGGAATGCCATGCAATCGAACTACTTCCCCAAAGAACAAATTTGCAATATTTGTTGCATCATCAGTTTTGTGACATGCAATGAAATGAGCCATTTTGCTGAATCTATCAACAATAACAAATATGCTATCTTTTCCTTTTCTAGTCCTAGGCAGCCCCAAAACAAAGTCCATAGATATGTCCATCCAAGGTGCATTAGGAATAGGTAAAGGAGTATACAGCCCATGAGGTAAAGACTTAGATTTTGCTTATTTACATGCAATACACTTGGCACAAATTCTTTCAACATCCTTTCTCATGTTTGGCCAATAGAAATGTTCATGCAGAATGTCTAAAGTCTTAAATATCCCAAAATGTCCCATGAGTCCTCCACTATGTGCCTCACGCACAAGCAATTCCCTTAATGAGCAACTAGGCATGCATAATCTTCCATCCTTAAACAAGTACCCATCATGCCTATAAAACTTCTGAAATGCAGAATGCTCACATGCTTTATAAACATTTGCAAAGTCAACATCATTGGCATACATATCCTTAATTTGCTCAAAGCCTAATAACTTAGAACTAAGAGTTGAGATTAAGGAATACCTTCTTGAAAGTGCATCTGCTACTACATTGTCTTTGCCACGCTTATACTTTATCACATATGGAAATGGCTCAATGAACTCTATCCACTTTCCATGCCTTTGGTTCAGCTTGGTTTGCCCCTTTAGATGCTTTAATGATTCATGATCTGTATGAATAACAAACTCTTTAGGCAATAAGTAATGTTGCCACACTTGTAAAGCTCTTACCAAAGCATACAGCTCCTTGTCATAAGTGGAATAATTTAATTGTGCACCATGAAGCTTCTCACTAAAATATGCAATTGGTTTCCCTTCTTGCATCAAAACAGCACCTATGCCCACACCTGAAGCATCACACTCTAATTCGAAGGTCTTATCAAAATCTGGTAAAGCAAGAATTGGAGCAGTAGTTAACCTTTCTGATGCAGAACCCATGGATCAAATATTACATCTAGAACTCCACATACACATCTAGCATAGAATCTTAGAACTCAAAAACAAATCCTCCCTACCAAACCCACAACTAACCTGTAATTGAGAACTTGGGTGATTGGGATGAAGAAATTAATTGATTAAAACGCCAAAAGTGAGACTTGATAAGTTAGAACCAATTCTTCATGCAACAAGAATAAGAAGAAAACCTCTCAAACTTGAAAACACAGAAATTACATTCAACAATTCTGGAAATTCGTAGTCAACCCTATTAAGTTCTTTTTCCCATCCTTATATAGTTGGAAAAGAAGAACTAATGGCTTAAAGTCTAGGTTTACATGTATCTAGTCACAATAGCATTAATTGTTCATCCACCTCAATAATATACTCTAAATTACTGCCCATAATTATGACAACATTGATGGGCAGATTCCATATGCATTTTGGTGTTGGTTCACATGTGTCTAGTCACACTAGCACTAAACCATGTCAATATTATATTCCAAATTCGTGCTAATGCCCATCACCATACTTATGGGCAGATTCTTCATGCTTGTTGGTGATTTTTCTGACTTCCTCTTCATGATCCATCATATTCACTACAAGTTGGTCTCCCTCTTCATTAATCTACCTTTGAATGAAGTGCTGGAACACATGCTGGAGTTTCTTTGATTGTGATCTTGTGATTGGTCCACTTGGCATAATGATATCATCAACATATTTCCTATAAGGAAAACTATTAACTAATATTACAATAAAAACCTAATAAGCAAAATATGGAGGGGACCACTTAAAAGACTCAAAAAACACGCCCCAAACATGTGTTAAGCATGCCAAAGTCGTTCTTGCTGAAACTGGTATAGGGGGTTGTGAAACAGTAGATTTCACAGGGGGTTGTGGGACTTTCTGGACAAGCAGCACATTTCACAGGGTGGTTGTGGTATTGGCTGGACAATTCGCACATTTCAGCACCATGTGTACAATCCAGCACCATGACTAGCTTGGGTTGGTCTTCTAGTTCCTTCTCGCACTTGTCCCATGCTAATTCAGTCACCTCTCTTGTAATAAAGTATTGAATATGCATTCCAAGAGTGATGCCATATTTCTTTGCTTTATTCCTCGTCAATGGCCCTTGTTGTAGCACCAATGGATCCTTGCTATGCTGGTTCACATCATTCTCCCCTTCTTTAAAAAGATTTGTCCTCAAATCTGCATCATCAAAAGGAGATAAATCAGTTACATTAAAAGTAGCACTAATACCATACTCACCAGGTAAGTCGATCTTGTAGGCATTGTCATTGATTTGCTCCAATACTTGGAAAGGACCATCTCCCCTTGCATCCAACTTGGATTTTCTTTGTTTAGGAAATCTTTTCTTTCTCACATGAACCCATACCCAATTACCAGGTTGGAAAATCACATGTTTCCTTCTTTTATTTGCTTTATGGGCAAATGATTCATCCTTCTTTAGGACTAGTAAAACCAGAATAGTACATGGACTAATACTTTCACACACATGTCCCTTTGCTAGCAACTCCTCCACTTGCCCTTGAAGTTCCTTGGTTTCCTCCGGATTACTTCTATAAGCTGGTCGGTTAGGAATTGTTGAGCCCGGAATGAAGTCAATTTGATGCTCAATCCCTCTTAAAGGTGGTAAACCTTTGGGTACTGATGAGGAAACTATAAGCAAGCTTGATGAATGTAATGGCAGCAAATATGTTGATGATATCATTATGCCAAGTGGACCAATCACAAGATCACAATCAAAGAAATTCCAGCATGTGTTCCAGCACTTCATACAAAGGTGGATTAATGAAGAGGGAGACCAACTTATAGTGAATATGATGGACCATGAAGAGGAAGTCAGAAACTCACCAACAAGCATGAAGAATCTGCCCATAAGTATGGTGATGGGCATTAGCACGAATTTGGAATATAATATTGATATGGTTTAGTGTTAGTGTGACTAGACACATGTGAACCAACACCAAAATGAATGTACAATCTGCCCATCAATGTTGTCAGAATTATGGGCAGTAATTTAGAGTATATTATTGAGGTGGATGAACAATTAATGCTATTGTGACTAGATACATGTAAACCTAGACTTTAAGCCATTAGTTCTTCTTTTCCAACTATATAAGGATGGGAAAAAGAACTTAATAGGGTTGACTACGAATTTCCAGAATTGTTGAATGTAATTTCTGTGTTTTCAAGTTTGAGAGGTTTTCTTCTTATTCTTGTTGCATGAAGAATTGGTTCTAACTTATCAAGTCTCACTTGTGGCGTTTTAATCAATTCATTTCTTCATCCCAATCACCCAAGTTCTCAATTACAGGTTAGTTGTGGGTTTGGTAGGGAGGATTTGTTTTTGAGTTCTAAGATTCTATGCTAGATGTGTATGTGGGGTTCTAGATGTAATATTTGATCCATGGGTTCCGCATCATTTGGTATCAGAGCTTTGGCTTGAAGATAAATCTCTAGGTATCTTTTATGTTTTAATTATCCAAAGAAAAAAAAAACGAATCAGATTCAGTTTCTATATTTCTTCATTTTCTGTTCTTGTTGCACCTTGTTCTTATTCTTCAAATCTGATTACTTTTGTTTAATTTTTCAATTTCTATCCTTGTTTACTGAAAGTTCAAAAGAAAAAAAAAAGGAAAAGATCAAAAGAAAAACAAAAAAAAAAAGAAAAGAGAATCAGATTCAACTTCCTCAACATAAAAGAAAAAAAAAATCGTACCTGTTTCTGTCCAGAATTTTTCTTCACAAAGTGTTTGAGATTTTTTGCATATTTATACCATTAACAGCTTGCTACCTTATTATATTTGATCAAATTACATCAGCTCCTCATTATGCATCCATTTAGCATTTAAAATCTGATATTTAGAGCCTTTCTTGCATTGGGAATAGATTTAGGTTGCATATTCAGATTACTCATTGGAGTGATTTGAATTCTGTTTTTTTTTTTAGGATCCAGAATTGTTTTTCTTTGTATTCTTAGTTTCATTCTTTCATATACCTCTTGTTTCTTGTATGCATTAAGTAGCTAATTCTCAATCATAGTTACTTTGGTTTGATTAACACAAATACTTTTGCTTCTTGTGTTAACTTTCAGTTCTTGTTGTCTAAAATTAAATTGCTTCTAGAATTGCAGAATTCATTTTGTTCATTAGGTTCCTTGTAGAGTCTTTAAAACAAAACTTGTTTTACTTGATTTAAGTGGATTCAATTCTGAAATTCAACTTGATAAAAGAAGAATTGAGAGGTAAAAAGGAACAAGGTTTGAGTGAAATACAAGAGGAGTGACAATCTGATCTTGAGTGAAACACGTAAGGGAGTGAGGTGAGGAAATTTTCTTTACTAACATTTTCTTGTAGGTTCTTCTTACACCATGTCAAATTCTGGAAGTGAAAAACGTGATATGACCATAAATGACATAGCCTTCATGTTAGAGGCAATGCAAAGGAGATTTGAAAGGTTTGATTTGACCATAAACAACATGAGAGGTGATGTAGACAGCATAATGCAAAGGCAGCGGAATGATACTAATCGAAGGGGGCAGAATAGAGGGAGAGGAAACATGATGAATGATGATGAGATAGAGAGGGAAGATGATGAAGAAAGTGAGGAATCAATTGCTCAAAGAAGACCTCAACAAAGGGACAGTAACATATCTTCCATAAAAATGAAGATACCATCATTCAAGGGGAGAAATGATGCTGAAGCTTACCTTGAATGGGAAAGAAAAGTTGAGTTGGTGTTTGATTGTCATAATTATAGTGAAATGAAGAAAGTTAAGATTGCAGCAGTTGAATTCACAGATTATGCACTAATTTGGTGGGATCAATTGATGATTTCCAAGAGGAGAAATGGAGAAAGAACTATCACTACTTGGGCTGAAATGAAAACTGTGATGAGAAAGAGATTTGTACCATCTTACTACTATAGGGAGCTTCACCAAAAATTACAGCGGTTAACTCAAGGATCCATGTCAGTGGAGGATTACCATAAAGAGATGGAGATGATCATGAGTAGAACTAATATAGAGGAGGATCCAGAAATCACTATGGCTCGATTTTTGAGTGGGCTGAATAGAGAGATAGCTAACATAATTGAATTACATCATTATGTGGAGCTTGAAGATATGGTACACATGGCCATGAAAGTGGAGAAGCAACTGAAACTCAAGGGAGCAGCAAAGGGATTTTCTAATTCCAGCTCTAGTTTCACTTCAAAATGGCCAAAGAAAGATGATAATCCTAAAGGGAAGGAGGCTGCCTGGAAAGGAAAGGAAAAACAAGTTCTATATGACCCTAAAGGTAACTCTAAAACATCTAACTCTAATCAAAAGCATAGTACCATTAAATGCTTTAGGTGTTTAGGAGTAAGGCATATAGCATCTCAATGTCCAAATAAGAAAATCATGTTGATACGAGATAATGGTGAAATTGATAGTGCTAGTGAACATGAAAGTGATGATGATAATGATAGCATGCCACCATTAGAAGAAATAGAACATATTATTGAATATCCTGCCCATGGTGAATCATTGGTTATTAGAAGAGCTTTAAACATGCAAATAAAAGATGAAGAAAGTAATCAAAGAGAGAACATTTTCCATACTCGTTGCATTGTGAATGGAAAAGTGTGCAGCATGATCATTGATGGGGGTAGTTGTGCAAATGTTGCTAGTACTGATTTTGTGGATAAATTAGGGTTAGCATGCACAAAACATCCTAGTCCTTACAAGCTGCAATGGTTGAATGATAGTGGAGAGGTGAGGGTAACAAAGCAGGTTCTGTTTTCTTTTGCAATTGGGAGATACAAAGATGAAGTTTGCTGTGATGTTGTGCCTATGCATGCTAACCATATCCTTCTTGGTCGTCCATGGCAGTTTGATAGAAGAGCTTTGCATGATGGCTTTAAGAATCATTATTCTTTCAGCCTAAATGGTTTAAATTTCACTCTTGCTCCATTGTCACCTAAACAAGTGTATGAAGATCAAGTAAATATTTTGAGATCATTTGAAAAGAATTCTGGTGGTGAGGGTAAAACAAATAAAAAGGGAGTACAAGAGGCCAAGTGTGAGAAAAAGAATGATAAAAATGGCCCATTGGTGAGAGAAAAAGAGAAAGGGAGAGAAAATAAAAGAGAGTGTTTCTATGCAAAAGAAAAGGAGTTAAGGAGTGCTTTTTGTGAGAAAAGAAGTCTGATTGTACTTAGGTACAAAGAGACCTTGATTTCTACATCTAACCTTGATAACCCTTTGCCTAGTTGTGTTAGTTCTCTTTTACAGGAATTTGGAGATGTTTTTCCAGAAGATGTACCCAAAGGATTACCACCTTTAAGAGGGATTGAGCATCAAATTGACTTCATTCCGGGCTCAACAATTCCTAATCGACCAGCTTATAGAAGTAATCCGGAGGAAACCAAGGAACTTCAAAGGCAAGTGGAGGAGTTGCTAGCAAAGGGACATGTGCGTGAAAGTCTTAGCCCATGTGCTGTTCCGGTGTTATTAGTCCCAAAGAAAGATGGATCATGGAGAATGTGTGTGGACTGCCGAGCAATCAATAAAATCACGGTGAAGTATAGACATCCAATTCCTAGACTTGATGATATGCTTGATGAGTTGAGTGGTTCTTGCATTTTTACTAAGATTGATTTGAAAAGTGGTTACCATCAAATTAGGATGAAAGAAGGAGATGAGTGGAAAACTGCATTCAAAACAAAATATGGTCTTTATGAGTGGTTAGTTATGCCATTTGGTTTATCTAATGCACCTAGTACATTCATGAGATTAATGAACCATGTTCTGCATGCATATCTTGGTAAATTTGTTGTTGTATATTTTGATGACATACTCATTTATAGCAAATCAGTAGATGAGCATGTAGAACATATTAGGGTTATTCTTGATGTTTTGAGAAAGGAAGAATTATATGCCAACTTGAAAAAGTGCATGCTTTGTAGTGATAAAATCATATTCTTAGGTTTTATGGTTAGTGCACAAGGAATTGAGGTTGATGATGAAAAGGTAAAGGCAATAAGAGATTGGCCAGCACCTAAAACCGTGAGTGAGGTAAGAAGTTTTCATGGTTTGGCTAGTTTCTATAGAAGGTTTGTTAAAGATTTTAGTTCCATTGCTGCACCATTAAATGAATTGGTAAAAAAGGATGTGAAGTTTAATTGGACTAAAATTCATGAAATGGCATTCAATTTGTTGAAAGAAAGGTTAACTACTGCTCCAATTCCTGCTTTACCAGATTTTGATAAGACCTTCGAATTAGAGTGTGATGCTTCAGGTGTGGGCATAGGTACTGTTTTGATGCAAGAAGGGAAACCAATTGCATATTTTAGTGAGAAGCTTCATGGTGCACAATTAAATTATTCCACTTATGACAAGGAGCTGTATGCTTTGGTAAGAGCTTTACAAGTGTGGCAACATTACTTATTGCCTAAAGAGTTTGTTATTCATACAGATCATGAATCATTAAAGCATCTAAAGGGGCAAACCAAGCTGAACCGAAGGCATGGAAAGTGGATAGAGTTCATTGAGCCATTTCCATATGTGATAAAGTATAAGCATGGCAAAGACAATGTAGTAGCAGATGCACTTTCAAGAAGGTATTCCTTAATCTCAACTCTTAGTTCTAAGTTATTAGGCTTTGAGCAAATTAAGGATATGTATGCCAATGAGTTGACTTTGCAAATGTTTATAAAGCATGTGAGCATTCTGCATTTCAGAAGTTTTATAGGCATGATGGGTACTTATTTAAGGATGGAAGATTATGCATGCCTAGTTGCTCATTAAGGGAATTGCTTGTGCGTGAGGCACATAGTGGAGGACTCATGGGACATTTTGGGATATTTAAGACTTTAGACATTCTGCATGAACATTTCTATTGGCCAAACATGAGAAAGGATGTTGAAAGAATTTGTGCCAAGTGTATTGCATGTAAACAAGCAAAATCTAAGTCTTTACCTCATGGGCTGTATACTCCTTTACCTATTCCTAATGCACCTTGGATGGACATATCTATGGACTTTGTTTTGGGGCTGCCTAGGACTAGAAAAGGAAAAGATAGCATATTTGTTGTTGTTGATAGATTCAGCAAAATGGCTCATTTCATTGCATGTCACAAAACTGATGATGCAACAAATATTGCAAATTTGTTCTTTGGGGAAGTAGTTCGGTTGCATGGCATTCCTAAAACAATTGTAAGTGATAGAGATGTGAAGTTCTTAAGTCATTTTTGGCGTGTTTTATGGAATAAGTTAGGTACTAAATTGTTGTTCTCTACAACTTGTCATCCACAAACTGATGGACAAACAGAAGTGGTAAATAGGACTTTAGGATCTTTGTTACGTGCTGCTGTGGGTAAGAATTTGAAAACTTGGGAAGATTGTTTGCCATTAGTGGAGTTTGCATATAATAGAAGCATACATTCTTCTATTGGTTATTCACCATTTGAAATTGTTTATGGTTTTAATCCACTTACACCACTTGATTTGTTTCCTTTGCCATTAAATGAAATAACTAACTTAGATGGTGAAAAGAAAGCTGAGTTGGTTAAGCAGATACAAGAAAAGGCACGAGCTCATCTTGAGAAGAAATATGAATCAGTTGCCCATAATGCAAATAGAAGAAGGAAACATGTGATTTTCCAACCTGGTGATTGGGTATGGGTTCATATGAGGAAGGAAAGATTTCCTAAACAAAGGAAATCCAAGTTGGATGCAAGGGGAGATGGCCCATTCCAAGTTTTAGAACGGATCAATGACAATGCCTACAAAATTGATCTACCAGGTGAGTATAATGTTTCTGCAACTTTCAATGTTAGTGATCTTTCTCCTTTTGATGTAGGCTCAGATTTGAGGACAAATCTTTTTGAGCAAGGAGGGAATGATGAGGAAACTATAAGCAAGCTTGATGAATGTAATGGCAGCAAATATGTTGATGATATCATTATGCCAAGTGGACCAATCACAAGATCACAATCAAAGAAATTCCAGCATGTGTTCCAGCACTTCATACAAAGGTGGATTAATGAAGAGGGAGACCAACTTATAGTGAATATGATGGACCATGAAGAGGAAGTCAGAAACTCACCAACAAGCATGAAGAATCTGCCCATAAGTATGGTGATGGGCATTAGCACGAATTTGGAATATAATATTGATATGGTTTAGTGTTAGTGTGACTAGACATATGTGAACCAACACCAAAATGAATGTACAATCTGCCCATCAATGTTGTCAGAATTATGGGCAGTAATTTAGAGTATATTATTGAGGTGGATGAACAATTAATGCTATTGTGACTAGATACATGTAAACCTAGACTTTAAGCCATTAGTTCTTCTTTTCCAACTATATAAGGATGGGAAAAAAAACTTAATAGGGTTGACTACGAATTTCCAGAATTGTTGAATGTAATTTCTGTGTTTTCAAGTTTGAGAGGTTTTCTTCTTATTCTTGTTGCATGAAGAATTGGTTCTAACTTATCAAGTCTCACTTGTGGCGTTTTAATCAATTCATTTCTTCATCCCAATCACCCAAGTTCTCAATTACAGGTTAGTTGTGGGTTTGGTAGGGAGGATTTGTTTTTGAGTTCTAAGATTCTATGCTAGATGTGTATGTGGGGTTCTAGATGTAATATTTGATCCATGGGTTCCGCATCAGGTACATTTTCTGGAAAAACATCTCCAAATTCCTGTAAAAGAGAACTAACACAACTAGGCAAAGGGTTATCAAGGTTAGATGTAGAAATCAAGGTCTCTTTGCACCTAAGTACAATCAGACTTCTTTTCTCACAAAAAGCACTCCTTAACTCCTTTTCTTTTGCATAGAAACACTCTCTTTTATTTTCTCTCCCTTTCTCTTTTTCTCTCACCAATGGGCCATTTTTATCATTCTTTTCCTCACACTTGGCCTCTTTTACTCCATTTTTATTTGTTTTACCCTCACCACCAGAATTCTTTTCAAATGATCTCAAAATATTTACTTGATCTTTATACACTTGTTTAGGTGACAATGGAGCAAGAGTGAAATTTAAACCATTTAGGCTGAAAGAATAATGATTCTTAAAGCCATCATGCAAAGCTTTTCTATCAAACTGCCATGGACGACCAAGAAGGATATGGCTAGCATGCATAGGCACAACATCACAGCAAACTTCATCTTTGTATCTCCCAATTGCAAAAGAAAACAGAACCTGCTTTGTTACCCTCACCTCTCCACTATCATTCAACCATTGCAGCTTGTAAGGACTAGGATGTTTTGTGCATGCTAACCCTAATTTATCCACAAAATCAGTACTAGCAACATTTGCACAACTACCCCCATCAATGATCATGCTGCACACTTTTCCATTCACAATGCAACGGGTATGGAAAATGTTCTCTCTTTGATTACTTTCTTCATCTTTAATTTGCATGTTTAAAGCTCTTCTAATAACCAAAGATTCACCATGGGCAGGATATTCAATAATATGTTCAATTTCTTCTAATGGTGGCATGCTATCATTATCATCATCACTTTCATGTTCACTAGCACTATCAATTTCACCATTATCTCGTATCAACATGATCTTCTTATTTGGACATTGAGATGCTATATGCCCTACTCCTAAACACCTAAAGCATTTAATGGTACTATGCTTTTGATTAGAGTTAGATGTTTTAGAGTTACCTTTAGGGTCATCTAGAACTTGTTTTTCCTTTCCTTTCCAGGCAGCCTCCTTCCCTTTAGGATTATCATCTTTCTTTGGCCATTTTGAAGTGAAACTAGAGCTAGAATTAGAAAATCCCTTTGCTGCTCCCTTGAGTTTCAGTTGCTTCTCCACTTTCATGGCCATGTGTACCATATCTTCAAGCTCCACATAATGATGTAATTCAATTATGTTAGCTATCTCTCTATTCAGCCCACTCAAAAATCGAGCCATAGTGATTTCTGGATCCTCCTCTATATTAGTTCTACTCATGATCATCTCCATCTCTTTATGGTAATCCTCCACTGACATGGATCCTTGAGTTAACCGCTGTAATTTTTGGTGAAGCTCCCTATAGTAGTAAGATGGTACAAATCTCTTTCTCATCACAGTTTTCATTTCAGCCCAAGTAGTGATGGTTCTTTCTCCATTTCTCCTCTTGGAAATCATCAATTGATCCCACCAAATTAGTGCATAATCTGTGAATTCAACTGCTGCAATTTTAACTTTCTTCATTTCACTATAATTATGACAATCAAACACCAACTCAACTTTTCTTTCCCATTCAAGGAAAGTTTCAGCATCATTTCTCCCCTTGAATGATGGTATCTTCATTTTTATGGAAGATTTGTTACTGTCCCTTTGTTGAGGTCTTCTTTGAGCAATTGATTCCTCACTTTCTTCATCATCTTCCCTCTCTATCTCATCATCATTCATCATGTTTCCTCTCCCTCTATTCTGCCCCCTTCGATTGGTATCATTTCGCTGCCTTTGCATTATGCTGTCTACATCACCTCTCATGTTGTTTATGGTCTAATCAAACCTTTCAAATCTCCTTTGCATTGCCTCTAACATGAAGGCTATGTCATTTATGGTCATATCACGTTTTTCACTTCCAGAATTTGACATGGTGTAAGAAGAACCTACAAGAAAATGTTAGTAAAGAAAATTTTCTCACCTCACTCCCTTACGTGTTTCACTCAAGATCAGATTGACACTCCTCTTGTATTTCACTCAAACCTTGGTCCTTTTTACCTCTCAATTCTTCTTTTATCAAGTTGAATTTCAGAATTGAATCCACTTAAATCAAGTAAAACAAGTTTTGTTTTAAAGACTCTACAACGAACCTAAGAACAAAATGAATTCAGCAATTCTAGAAGCAATTTAATTTTAAACAACAAGAACTGAAAGTTAACACAAGAAGCAAAAGTATTTGTGTTAATCAAAGCAAAGTAACTATGATTGAGAATTAGCTACTTAATGCATACAAGAAACAAGAGGTATATGAAAGAATGAAACTAAGAATACAAAGAAAAACAATTCTGGATGCTAAAAAAATCAGAATTCAAATCACTCCAATGAGTAATCTGAATATGCAACTTAAATCTATTCCCAATGCAAGAAATGCTCTAAATATCAGATTTTTAAATGCTAAATGGATGCATAATGAGGAGCTGATGTAATTTGATCAAATATAATAAGGTAGCAAGCTGTTAATGGTATAAATATGCAAAAAATCTCAAACACTTGTGAAGAAAAATTCTGGACAGAAACAGGTACGATTTTTTTTCTTTTATGTTAGGAAGTTGAATCTGATTCTCTTTTCTATTTTTTTTTGTTTTTCTTTTGATCTTTTCCTCTTTTTTTTTCTTTTGAACTTTCAGTAAACAAGGATAGAAATTGAAAAATTAAACAAAAGTAATCAGATTTGAAGAATAAGAACAAGGTGCAACAAGAACAGAAAATGAAGAAATATAGAAACTGAATCTGATTCGTTTTTTTTTTCTTTGGATAATTAAAACATAAGAGATACCTAGAGATTTATCTTCAAGCCAAAGCTCTGATACCAAATGATGCGGAACCCATGGATCAAATATTACATCTAGAACTCCACATACACATCTAGCATAGAATCTTAGAACTCAAAAACAAATCCTCCCTACCAAACCCACAACTAACCTGTAATTGAGAACTTGGGTGATTGGGATGAAGAAATTAATTGATTAAAACGCCACAAGTGAGACTTGATAAGTTAGAACCAATTCTTCATGCAACAAGAATAAGAAGAAAACCTCTCAAACTTGAAAACACAGAAATTACATTCAACAATTCTGGAAATTCGTAGTCAACCCTATTAAGTTCTTTTTCCCATCCTTATATAGTTGGAAAAGAAGAACTAATGGCTTAAAGTCTAGGTTTACATGTATCTAGTCACAATAGCATTAATTGTTCATCCACCTCAATAATATACTCTAAATTACTGCCCATAATTATGACAACATTGATGGGCAGATTCCACATGCATTTTGGTGTTGGTTCACATGTGTCTAGTCACACTAGCACTAAACCATGTCAATATTATATTCCAAATTCGTGCTAATGCCCATCACCATACTTATGGGCAGATTCTTCATGCTTGTTGGTGATTTTTCTGACTTCCTCTTCATGATCCATCATATTCACTACAAGTTGGTCTCCCTCTTCATTAATCCACCTTTGAATGAAGTGCTGGAACACATGCTGGAGTTTCTTTGATTGTGATCTTGTGATTGGTCCACTTGGCATAATGATATCATCAACATATTTCCTATAAGGAAAACTATTAACTAATATTACAATAAAAACCTAATAAGCAAAATATGGAGGGGACCACTTAAAAGACTCAAAAAACACGCCCCAAACATGTGTTAAGCATGCCAAAGTCGTTCTTGCTGAAACTGGTATAGGGGGTTGTGAAACAGTAGATTTCACAGGGGGTTGTGGGACTTTCTGGACAAGCAGCACATTTCACAGGGTGGTTGTGGTATTGGCTGGACAATTCGCACATTTCAGCACCATGTGTACAATCCAGCACCATGACTAGCTTGGGTTGGTCTTCTAGTTCCTTCTCGCACTTGTCCCATGCTAATTCAGTCACCTCTCTTGTAATAAAGTATTGAATATGCATTCCAAGAGTGATGCCATATTTCTTTGCTTTATTCCTCGTCAATGGCCCTTGTTGTAGCACCAATGGATCCTTGCTATGCTGGTTCACATCACTTTCTTTTAACAAATTGAATGCCATTTCATGAATTTTAGTCCAATTAAACTTTACATCCTTTTTTACCAATTCATTTAATGGTGCAGCAATGGAACTAAAATCTTTAACAAACCTTCTGATGAGGATCTGATTGCTAGCATACAACACCAAGGACCTGTTACTCGATCAATGGCAAGAAAACTTCAAGGATTAGTTTCCAAACATCTATATGTTCTCAATACAATTGGAACGTTAAGACTTGAAGAAAATAAGAGCAAAGAAGCTGTTTGGTTGCATGTGTCCAAATTGCAATCTACCCAAGAGGCCAATTGACCCAAAGGAGTTAGAATACATATTGGCATCCATCATTATACCTTTGGGAGCTAAATACATACCATTCACGTTCCATTGGATGTCCATATATTAAGAGTGGCTGAAATTCACATTGGGAGTCAAAGATGCCTTTTAAAAGCTAGTGGGAGACAAGCTATATGGCTGCCCATGCCTTTTAAAAGCTAGTGGGAGACAAGCTATATGGCTGCCCAATTTGTTTTATGTAACCACATTATTATATTTGTATTTTTCCATCATTTCACTTGTTTTATGCTTTCTTTAAGTCTTTAAAAACATATGTAATGGCAGATTTTGAACTTAATGAATATTCTGAGTTTTCTCTCCATTTTTGAGAGCTTTGAGAGGTTTTTAGCCTTCTTTTGAGTTCTTGTTAGAACTTGCACGAATTCCTTGCAAAAATAACCAAGTTTGCTAGGTCTTAACTTATATTCAAGGTTTTTCCTTCACAAGTTGGGGTTGGGTCTTGAATCTTTGGTTTCCAGCCATATAGCTTCAGTTTTACATCACAAGTTGGTGTTGGGTTGAAGGTACTGGTTGGTGTTCTTATGTTTTGGAGACGATCCGTAGCTTGAGCTTCCTTAGGAATTAAATCCCAGCAAGGCAGGCTCACATCATTTGGTATCAGAGCTTAGGCTCTCCAAATCAGGTTTTTAGCATCATTCCTTCTTGTTTATGTCAAAAATATATATATTGTCTTCCTTGGAGTCATTTTTTTTGCCATTAGTTTAATTTCTACAAGCTGTATGCCTTCTTGTTTCTTTGAGTCCTTCTACCTTAATGTTGTTGCTGGATTAAATTAAAAAAAAAAAAAGAAAGAAAGAAAGAACGAAAAAAAAAAAAGTAAATTCGTGGCCCTTGGATTAGAAATTAAAGATTTTTAAGCAATGGGTGGATTCTCACAGGCTTCCAGTTTTTTTCACAGGGGGGTGTGAAAATTTCTGGCTTCCAGTTTTTTTCACAAGGGGTTGTGAAAATTTTTGCCCTCTCACAGGGGGTTGTGACAATTTCTGCCTTCCAAAAGTGAATGTGTATGTAAACATGTCCAAATCCTTTCAAATTTTACAGGCATGTTTTAGATATTCAGCTAAGCATACATATTAAATTTCATGTCAAAATTCATTCGTTTGCTTGGTTGTCCATATATTACCGCTAGTTAGCCATTTTTGGGTCCATAATATAAACGTTTCATAAGAGACCTAAAAATTCGTTTTTCTTCTTCCATTTTGTCTCAATATATTGTCCTAAATCCAGTTTTGTCAAATTCTTCCCTTTGGTAATGTTTGTCTAAAATTTTAGTGTCTTTCGTCCTTAGGTTTCAAATATCATATATTCTGTTTTTTTTCAGCTTGTGTTACTCTTGTTCCATTCTTGAATGTGTTTTAAACCTTGCAATTTAGTTATTTAGTTGAGGAAATATTAAGTTCTTGCTCGAACTTGGAAGGGGCTGAAGTGAGTGGAAAAAGGCATAGAGTGGTGAGATTGTTAGAGGGTAAAAGCCAAAGTTTGAGTGAAATACAGATTGAGTGTTACCATATTAGAGTGAAACACGTGAGGGAGTGTGTGAGAGAATATTTCTAACATTTGTTTTGCAGCAATCAGTATGTCAACAAAACGAGATAGTGATCGAGAGAGCAACCGACCCCAAGAAGAGCCAGAAGCTTCTAATGTTCTTAAGGCATTGCAATCTCAATTTCAAAGGATGAATGTGTTGTTTGTTGATATTAGAGAACAGATGGAAAAACACTCAAAACAAATTGAAGAATTGCAGCAAGCAAGCTCTACAAATCAAAGGAATTTAGGAAGGGATGAACGAGATAATTTTCATAGGGAGCAAAACACAAATAGGGGGCAGAATAGAGGTAGGCGTGCTGGACTAAATGATTTGCCAGTTTTCAATGAATTGGAGGATGTAGATGAAGATAATCTTGATGATGATGATGGGCAGCAATCTGTTGCACTTGATGATGTTATTAGACCAAGATATATGAGAGGTAATATGGGTGGTAGAGGTGGTGGCAGAAATATTAGGCAAGAAACTGTGGAAAATGCAAGAGGGAGAGGGAGAGTAGACAGCAATGTTAATGGAATTAAAATGAAAATTCCATCATTCCAAGGCAAAGCAAATCCAGATGCATACTTGGAATGGGAGAGAAAGACTGAACTCATCTTTGATTGCCACAACTATAGTGAGCAAAAGAAGGTGACACTTGCTGTGGTAGAGTTTACTGATTATGCATTAGTTTGGTGGGATCAATTACTCACTAAACGAAGAAGAAATGGCATGAGAGGAGTGCAGACTTGGGATGAGCTGAAACAAGTCATGAGAGATAGATTTGTACCACAACACTACTATAGGGAGTTACATCAACGATTACAAGGGCTGGTACAAGGCAATAAAAGTGTGGAAGAATATTTTCAAGAGATGGAAATGGCTATGATACGAGCTAATATAGAAGAAGAAAGGGAAGCAACTATGGCACGGTTTCTACATGGGCTGAAAGATGAAATTGCCGACATAGTGGAGCTGCATCATTATGTGGAGCTTGATGACATGTTAAATATGGCAATCAAGGTAGAAAAACAACTCAAGAAGAAGAAAACAACCAGATCTGGAATGGGAATGAATTCTGCCAATAATGTTCCTTGGAAGCCAAATTGGAAGAAAGGGGAATCTAGTGAGAATAAATTTGTTTCAAAGGAGAAGAAAGAGGGGAACAAGGCTGGAGAAAAACCCATTGTGATTGATAAGGGTAAGGCCCCAATGAACTCCAATGGAAGAACAAGAGACATCCAATGTTTCCGATGTTTAGGGAAAGGGCATTATGCTAGAGAATGTCCAAATAAAAGGGTGATGGTGGTGAGGCCGAGTGGTGATATTGAATCTGAAGATGATGAAGTTGTAGATGAAGATTCAGATGTTAACATTCTACCTTTGGATGAAGATAGTAATGTAGAGCATGCTGTGCATGGAAGTGCTCTTGTTGTTATGCGTGCTTTAAATATACAGGTGAAGGAAGATGAAGGTGATGAACTGCAAAGAGAAAATATTTTTCATACTAGATGTTTAGTCAAAGAAAAAGTTTGTAGTATGATCATAGATGGTGGGAGTTGTGTTAATGTGGCTAGCACTCTACTAGTAGAGAAACTTGCATTTCCTACTACAAAACATCCTAATCCATACAGATTGCAGTGGTTGAATGATAGTGGAGAAGTTAAGGTGACCAAGCAAGTATTATTGTCATTTACCATTGGGAGGTATAAGGATGAAGTGTTGTGTGATGTAGTTCCCATGCATGCTAGTCATATCCTACTTGGGAGGCCATGGCAATATGATAGAAAAGCAACACATGACGGGTTTAAGAATAGGTATTCATTTGATTTTGAAGGCCGAAAGGTGACTCTTGCACCTTTAACACCTATGGAGGCTTTTGAAGACCAAAAGAGAGTACAAGCTGCCATGCAAGAGAAAATGCAAAGAGAGGTTGAAAAGAGGGAGAGAGAAAAGAAAGATCAAGAGGAAAAACAAAGAATAAAAGCTGATAGAGAAAAAGAAAAAGAGAAAAAGAAGAAATTACATAATAAAAATGAGAGTGGAGAGAAGAAAGTAAGTTTAGTTGCTAGGGGGAAAGATGTGAGGCAAGCATACTCTTCTGATAGTATGATGCTCCTTCTGATATGTAAGGGAGTTTTTCTTAATGTAACTGACCTTGATCCATCTATTCCTAGTGTTGCTTTGACTTTGTTGCAGGAATTTGAAGATGTCTTTCCAAATGAGGTACCGAGTGGATTGCCACCCATTAGAGGAATAGAACATCAAATTGATTTCATTCCTGGAGCTGTAATTCCAAATCGTCCAGCATATAGGACAAATCCTCAAGAGGTCAAGGAGTTGCAAAAACAGGTGGATGAGCTGCTTGCGAAAGGTCATGTTAGGGAGAGCATGAGTCCATGTGCTGTGCCGGTACTTCTAGTACCTAAAAAGGATGGATCAATGCGAATGTGTGTGGATTGTCGTGCTATCAATAAAATCACTGTAAAGTATAGACATCCAATTCCTAGACTTGATGATATGCTTGATGAATTGCATGGTGCATGTATATTTTCAAAAATTGATCTTAAAAGTGGTTATCATCAAATAAGAATGAGATTAGGAGATGAATGGAAAACAGCTTTTAAGACTCAATATGGTTTGTATGAATGGTTAGTCATGCCTTTTGGACTAAGCAATGCACCTAGTACTTTCATGAGATTAATGAATCATGTCTTGCGTGCTTTTCTTGGAAAGTTTGTTGTTGTGTATTTTGATGATATTTTAGTGTATAGTCAAAGTTTAAATGATCATTTAATGCATTTAAGATGTGTGCTTGAAGTTCTTAGGAAAGAGAAATTGTATGCAAATTTAAAGAAATGTACATTTTGTATGGAAAAAGTCATTTTCTTAGGATTTGTAGTGAGTGGGAAAGGAATTGAGGTTGATGATGATAAGGTAAAAGCCATCAAAGAGTGGCCTACACCAAAATCCGTGACTGATGTTAGGAGTTTTCATGGTCTTGCTAGTTTTTATAGGAGATTTGTTAGAGACTTTAGTACAATTGCAGCCCCATTAAATGAAATTGTGAAGAAAAATGTAGGGTTCAAATGGAATAAGGAACAGGAGCATGCATTTAGATTACTAAAAGAAAAATTATGTTCTGCACCATTACTTGCATTACCTGATTTTTCTAAGACTTTTGAAGTTGAATGTGATGCTTCCGGAGTGGGTATAGGTGCTGTTTTGATGCAGGAAAGAAGACCAATTGCATACTTTAGTGAGAAGCTAAGTGGAGCTCCTTTGAATTACTCTACTTATGACAAGGAGATGTATGCATTAGTGAGGGCGTTGGAGACGTGGCAGCATTATCTTTGGCCAAAGGAGTTTGTTATTCATAGTGATCATGAATCACTAAAATACTTGAAAGGACAAAGCAAGCTGAACAAACGCCATGCCAAATGGAGTGAATTTATTGAAGCATTTCCATATGTGATTCAATATAAGCAAGGAAAAGAAAATGTTGTTGCTGATGCCTTATCTAGGAGGTATGCCCTAATCTCTATGCTTGATGCTAGACTTCTAGGATTTGAGCATATGAAAGAATTGTATAAGCATGACTCTGAATTTGCACAAATATATGCCTCTTGTGAAAATGCTGCCTTTGAAAAATTTTATAGGCATGATGGTTTCTTATTTAGAGAGAAACGACTTTGTGTTCCAAATAGCTCTATAAGAGGATTGCTTGTAAGAGAGTCACATGGGGGAGGTTTAATGGGACATTTTGGGGTGGCTAAAACATTAGAAATTCTGCATGAACATTTTTATTGGCCACATATGAGGAAAGATGTAGAGAAATTTTGTGCTAAATGCGTGACATGTATGAAAGCAAAATCCAAAGTAAGACCACATGGTTTGTATATGCCTTTAAGTGTACCTAGTGAACCTTGGGTAGACTTATCTATGGATTTTATTTTGGGGCTACCTAGGACAAAAAAAGGTCATGATAGTTTATTTGTTGTGGTTGATCGATTTTCTAAAATGGCACATTTCATTCCATGTCATAAAACTGATGATGCATGCCATATATCTGATTTGTTCTTTAGAGAAGTAGTGAGATTGCATGGTATTCCTAGGACCATAGTAAGTGATCGAGATGTAAAATTTTTGAGTCATTTTTGGAAAGTCCTATGGGGAAAGTTAGGTACAAAGCTTTGTTTCTCTACTACATGCCATCCGCAAACAGATGGGCAGACGGAAGTTGTTAATAGGACTGTGGGCACTCTTCTTCGTACCATGATTAAACAAAATTTGAAGACATGGGAGGAATGCATACCATTTATTGAATTTGCATATAATAGATCAATGCATTCATCCACTGGATTTTCACCCTTTGAGCTTGTCTATGGTTTTAATCCACTTACTCCATTAGATTTGTTGCCTCTTCCTACTAATGAGCTTACTAGTTTTGATGGTAAAAAGAAAGCTGAATTGGTGAAGCAAATGCATCAAAGGGCCAAGCAACAAATGGAGAAGATTAATGAGAATAGAGCAACCAAAGTAAACAAAGGAAGGAAAAAGATGGTGTTCCAGCCTGGTGATCTGGTATGGGTTCATTTGCGAAAAGAAAGGTTTCCTACACAAAGGAAATCAAAATTGCAGCCGAGAAGTGATGGACCATTTGAAGTACTCGAAAGGATTAATGATAATGCCTACAAGATTAATCTACCAGGTGAGTATGGTGTAAGTGCAACTTTTAATGTTTCTGATCTTGCTCCTTACTATGCAGATGATGAAGATTCGAGGACGAATTCTTTTGAAGAGGGAGAGGATGATGAGGATCTGATTGCTAGCATACAACACCAAGGACCTGTTACTCGATCAATGGCAAGAAAACTTCAAGGATTAGTTTCCAAACATCTATATGTTCTCAATACAATTGGAACGTTAAGACTTGAAGAAAATAAGAGCAAAGAAGCTGTTTAGTTGCATGTGTCCAAATTGCAATCTACCCAAGAGGCCAATTGACCCAAAGGAGTTAGAATACATATTGGCATCCATCATTATACCTTTGGGAGCTAAATACATACCATTCACGTTCCATTGGATGTCCATATATTAAGAGTGGCTGAAATTCACATTGGGAGTCAAAGATGCCTTTTAAAAGCTAGTGGGAGACAAGCTATATGGCTGCCCATGCCTTTTAAAAGCTAGTGGGAGACAAGCTATATGGCTGCCCAATTTGTTTTATGTAACCACATTATTATATTTGTATTTTTCCATCATTTCACTTGTTTTATGCTTTCTTTAAGTCTTTAAAAACATATGTAATGGCAGATTTTGAACTTAATGAATATTCTGAGTTTTCTCTCCATTTTTGAGAGCTTTGAGAGGTTTTTAGCCTTCTTTTGAGTTCTTGTTAGAACTTGCACGAATTCCTTGCAAAAATAACCAAGTTTGCTAGGTCTTAACTTATATTCAAGGTTTTTCCTTCACAAGTTGGGGTTGGGTCTTGAATCTTTGGTTTCCAGCCATATAGCTTCAGTTTTACATCACAAGTTGGTGTTGGGTTGAAGGTACTGGTTGGTGTTCTTATGTTTTGGAGACGATCCGTAGCTTGAGCTTCCTTAGGAATTAAATCCCAGCAAGGCAGGCTCACATCACCTTCTATAGAAACTAGCCAAACCATGAAAACTTCTTACCTCACTCACGGTTTTAGGTGCTGGCCAATCTCTTATTGCCTTTACCTTTTCATCATCAACCTCAATTCCTTGTGCACTAACCATAAAACCTAAGAATATGATTTTATCACTACAAAACATGCACTTTTTCAAGTTGGCATATAATTCTTCCTTTCTCAAAACATCAAGAATAACCCTAATATGTTCTACATGCTCATCTACTGATTTGCTATAAATGAGTATGTCATCAAAATATACAACAACAAATTTACCAAGATATGCACGCAGAACATGGTTCATTAATCTCATGAATGTACTAGGTGCATTAGATAAACCAAATGGCATAACTAACCACTCATAAAGACCATATTTTGTTTTGAATGCAGTTTTCCACTCATCTCCTTCTTTCATCCTAATTTGATGGTAACCACTTTTTAAATCAATCTTAGTAAAAATGCAAGAACCACTCAACTCATCAAGCATATCATCAAGTCTAGGAATTGGATGTCTATACTTCACCGTGATTTTATTGATTGCTCGGCAGTCCACACACATTCTCCATGATCCATCTTTCTTTGGGACTAATAACACCGGAACAGCACATGGGCTAAGACTTTCACGCACATGTCCCTTTGCTAGCAACTCCTCCACTTGCCTTTGAAGTTCCTTGGTTTCCTCCGGATTACTTCTATAAGCTGGTCGATTAGGAATTGTTGAGCCCGGAATGAAGTCAATTTGATGCTCAATCCCTCTTAAAGGTGGTAAACCTTTGGGTACATCTTCTGGAAAAACATCTCCAAATTCCTGTAAAAGAGAACTAACACAACTAGGCAAAGGGTTATCAAGGTTAGATGTAGAAATCAAGGTCTCTTTGTACCTAAGTACAATCAGACTTCTTTTCTCACAAAAAGCACTCCTTAACTCCTTTTCTTTTGCATAGAAACACTCTCTTTTATTTTCTCTCCCTTTCTCTTTTTCTCTCACCAATGGGCCATTTCTATCATTCTTTTTCTCACACTTGGCCTTTTGTACTCCATTTTTATTTGTTTTACCCTCACCACCAGAATTCTTTTCAAATGATCTCAAAATATTTACTTGATCTTCATACACTTGTTTAGGTGACAATGGAGCAAGAGTGAAATTTAAACCATTTAGGCTGAAAGAATAATGATTCTTAAAGCCATCATGCAAAGCTTTTCTATCAAACTGCCATGGACGACCAAGAAGGATATGGCTAGCATGCATAGGCACAACATCACAGCAAACTTCATCCTTGTATCTTCCAATTACAAAAGAAAACAGAACCTGCTTTGTTACCCTCACCTCTCCACTATCATTTAACCATTGCAGCTTGTAAGGACTAGGATGTTTTGTGCATGCTAACCCTAATTTATCCACAAAATCAGTACTAGCAACATTTGCACAACTACCCCCATCAATGATCATGCTGCACACTTTTCCATTCACAATGCAACGAGTATGGAAAATGTTCTCTCTTTGATTACTTTCTTCATCTTTTATTTGCATGTTTAAAGCTCTTCTAATAACCAAAGATTCACCATGGGCAGGATATTCAATAATATGTTCAATTTCTTCTAATGGTGGCATGCTATCATTATCATCATCACTTTCATGTTCACTAGCACTATCAATTTCACCATTATCTCGTATCAACATGATTCTCTTATTTGGACATTGAGAAGCTATATGCCCTACTCCTAAACACCTAAAGCATTTAATGGTACTATGCTTTTGATTAGAGTTAGATGTTTTAGAGTTACCTTTAGGGTCATCTAGATAATGAGGAGCTGATGTAATTTGATCAAATATAATAAGGTAGTAAGCTGGTAATGGTATACGAATTGTTGAAACACATGCTGGAATTTCTTTGATTGTAATCTTGTGATTGGTCCACTTGGCATAATGATATCATCAACATATTTGCTGCCATTACATTCATCAAGCTTGCTTATAGTTTCCTCATCACTTTAAGCCATTAGTTCTTCTTTTCCAACTATATAAGGATGGGGAAAAGAACTTAATAGGGTTGACTACGAATTTCCAGAATTGTTGAATGTAATTTCTGTGTTTTCAAGTTTGAGAGGTTTTCTTCTGATTCTTGTTGCATGAAGAATTGGTTCTAACTTATCAAGTCTTACTTGTGGCGTTTTAATCAATTCATTTCTTCATCCCAATCACCCAAGTTCTCAATTACAGGTTAGTTGTGGGTTTGGTAGGGAGGATTTGCTTTTGAGTTCTAAGATTCTATGCTAGATGTGTATGTGGGGTTCTAGATGTAATATTTGATCCATGGGTTCCGCATCATACATACTCTCAAAACATAATATTAAAATATACTTTAATATAAGATTTATACATGCTAGCAAAGTGGCTCTGTTCTTGATGTAGCAATACGCTTCAAGCTCAACCAATAAAACCTAGACCCGATGATGAGGAAACTATAAGCAAGCTTGATGAATGTAATGGCAGCAAATATGTTGATGATATCATCATGCCAAGTGGACCAATCACAAGATCACAATCAAAGAAATTCCAGCATGTGTTCCAACACTTCATACAAAGGTGGATTAATGAAGAGGGAGACCAACTTGTAGTGAATATGATGGATCATGAAGAGGAAGTCAGAAACTCACCAACAAGCATGAAGAATCTGCCCATAAGTATGGTGATGGGCATTAGCACGAATTTGGAATATAATATTGATATGGTTTAGTGTTAGTGTGACTAGACACATGTGAACCAACACCAAAATGAATGTACAATCTGCCCATCTATGTTGTCAGAATTATGGGCAGTAATTTAGAGTATATTATTGAGGTGGATGAACAATTAATGCTATTGTGACTAGATACATGTAAACCTAGACTTTAAGCCATTAGTTCTTCTTTTCCAACTATATAAGGATGGGAAAAAGAACTTAATAGGGTTGACTACGAATTTCCAGAATTGTTGAATGTAATTTCTGTGTTTTCAAGTTTGAGAGGTTTTCTTCTTATTCTTGTTGCATGAAGAATTGGTTCTAACTTATCAAGTCTCACTTGTGGCGTTTTAATCAATTCATTTCTTCATCCCAATCACCCAAGTTCTCAATTACAGGTTAGTTGTGGGTTTGGTAGGGAGGATTTGTTTTTGAGTTCTAAGATTCTATGCTAGATGTGTATGTGGGGTTCTAGATGTAATATTTTATCCATGGGTTTCGCATCATTTGGTATCAGAGCTTTGGCTTGAAGATAAATCTCTAGGTATCTTTTATGTTTTAATTATCCAAAGAAAAAAAAACAAAAAAAATAGAACCAGATTTAGTTTCTTGTTTCTTCATTTTCTGTTCTTGTTGCACCTTGTTCTTGTTCTTCAAATCTGTGGACTTTTGTTTAACTTTTCAATTTCTATTCTTGTTTACTGTAAGTTCAAAAAAAAAGAAGGAAAATATCAAAAGAAAAACAAAACAAAAAAAAAGAATCAGATTCAACTTCCTCAACATAAAAGAAAAAAAAAATTCGTACCTATTTCTGTCCAGTATTTTTCTACACAAGTTTTTTTGAGATTTTTGCATATTTATACCATTACCAGCTTACTACCTTATTATATTTGATCAAATTACATCAGCTCCTCATTATGCTTCCATTTAGCATTTAAAATCTGATATTTAGAGCATGTCTTGCATTGGGAGTAGATTTAGGTTGCATATTCAGATTACTCATTGAGTGATTTGAATTCTGTTTTTTTTTTTAGGATCCAGAATTGTTTTCTTTGTATTCTTAGTTTCATTCTTTCATATACCTCTTGTTTCTTGTATGCATTAAGTAGCTAATTCTCAATCATAGTTACTTTGGTTTGATTAACACAAATACTTTTGCTTCTTGTGTTAACTTTCAGTTCTTGTTGTCTAAAATTAAATTGCTTCTAGAATTGCAGAATTCATTTTGTTCATTAGGTTCCTTGTAGAGTCTTTAAAACAAAACTTGTTTTACTTGATTTAAGTGGATTCAATTCTGAAATTCAACTTGATAAAAGAAGAATTGAGAGGTAAAAAAGGAACAAGGTTTGAGTGAAATACAAGAGGAGTGACAATCTGATCTTGAGTGAAACACGTAAGGGAGTGAGGTGAGGAAATTTTCTTTACTAACATTTTCTTGTAGGTTCTTCTTACACCATGTCAAATTCTGGAAGTGAAAAACGTGATATGACCATAAATGACATAGCCTTCATGTTAGAGGCAATGCAAAGGAGATTTGAAAGGTTTGATTTGACCATAAACAACATGAGAGGTGATGTAGACAGCATAATACAAAGGCAGCGAAATGATACCAATCGAAGGGGGCAGAATAGAGGGAGAGGAAACATGATGAATGATGATGAGATAGAGAGGGAAGATGATGAAGAAAGTGAGGAATCAATTGCTCAAAGAAGACCTCAACAAAGGGACAGTAACATATCTTCCATAAAAATGAAGATACCATCATTCAAGGGGAGAAATGATGCTGAAACTTACCTTGAATGGGAAAGAAAAGTTGAGTTGGTGTTTGATTGTCATAATTATAGTGAAATGAAGAAAGTTAAAATTGCAGCAGTTGAATTCACAGATTATGCACTAATTTGGTGGGATCAATTGATGATTTCCAAGAGGAGAAATGGAGAAAGAACCATCACTACTTGGGCTGAAATGAAAACTGTGATGAGAAAGAGATTTGTACCATCTTACTACTATAGGGAGCTTCACCAAAAATTACAGCGGTTAACTCAAGGATCCATGTCAGTGGAGGATTACCATAAAGAGATGGAGATGATCATGAGTAGAACTAATATAGAGGAGGATCCAGAAATCACTATGGCTCGATTTTTGAGTGGGCTGAATAGAGAGATAGCTAACATAATTGAATTACATCATTATGTGGAGCTTGAAGATATGGTACACATGGCCATGAAAGTGGAGAAGACTCTGAAACTCAAGGGAGCAGCAAAGGGATTTTCTAATTCTAGCTCTAGTTTCACTTCAAAATGGCCAAAGAAAGATGATAATCCTAAAGGGAAGGAGGCTGCCTGGAAAGGAAAGGAAAAACAAGTTCTAGATGACCCTAAAGGTAACTCTAAAACATCTAACTCTAATCAAAAGCATAGTACCATTAAATGCTTTAGGTGTTTAGGAGTAGGGCATATAGCTTCTCAATGTCCAAATAAGAGAATCATGTTGATACGAGATAATGGTGAAATTGATAGTGCTAGTGAACATGAAAGTGATGATGATAATGATAGCATGCCACCATTAGAAGAAATTGAACATATTATTGAATATCCTGCCCATGGTGAATCTTTGGTTATTAGAAGAGCTTTAAACATGCAAATAAAAGATGAAGAAAGTAATCAAAGAGAGAACATTTTCCATACTCGTTGCATTGTGAATGGAAAAGTGTGCAGCATGATCATTGATGGGGGTAGTTGTGCAAATGTTGCTAGTACTGATTTTGTGGATAAATTAGGGTTAGCATGCACAAAACATCCTAGTCCTTACAAGCTGCAATGGTTGAATGATAGTGGAGAGGTGAGGGTAACAAAGCAGGTTCTGTTTTCTTTTGCAATTGGGAGATACAAAGATGAAGTTTGCTGTGATGTTGTGCCTATGCATGCTAGCCATATCCTTCTTGGTCGTCCATGGCAGTTTGATAGAAAAGCTTTGCATGATGGCTTTAAGAATCATTATTCTTTCAGCCTAAATGGTTTAAATTTCACTCTTGCTCCATTGTCACCTAAACAAGTGTATAAAGATCAAGTAAATATTTTGAGATCATTTGAAAAGAATTCTGGTGGTGAGGGTAAAACAAATAAAAATGGAGTAAAAGAGGCCAAGTGTGAGGAAAAGAATGATAAAAATGGCCCATTGGTGAGAGAAAAAGAGAAAGGGAGAGAAAATAAAAGAGAGTGTTTCTATGCAAAAGAAAAGGAGTTAAGGAGTGCTTTTTGTGAGAAAAGAAGTCTGATTGTACTTAGGTACAAAGAGACCTTGATTTCTACATCTAACCTTGATAACCCTTTGCCTAGTTGTGTTAGTTCTCTTTTACAGGAATTTGGAGATGTTTTTCCAGAAGATGTTCCCAAAGGTTTACCACCTTTAAGAGGGATTGAGCATCAAATTGACTTCATTCCGGGCTCAACGATTCCTAATCGACCAGCTTATAGAAGTAATCCGGAGGAAACCAAGGAACTTCAAAGGCAAGTGGAGGAGTTGCTAGTAAAGGGACATGTGCGTGAAAGTCTTAGCCCATGTGCTGTTCCGGTGTTATTAGTCCCAAAGAAAGATGGATCATGGAGAATGTGTGTGGACTGCCGAGCAATCAATAAAATCACGGTGAAGTATAGACATCCAATTCCTAGACTTGATGATATGCTTGATGAGTTGAGTGGTTCTTGCATTTTTACTAAGATTGATTTGAAAAGTGGTTACCATCAAATTAGGATGAAAGAAGGAGATGAGTGGAAAACTGCATTCAAAACAAAATATGGTCTTTATGAGTGGTTAGTTAGGCCATTTGGTTTATCTAATGCACCTAGTACATTCATGAGATTAATGAACCATGTTCTGCGTGCATATCTTGGTAAATTTGTTGTTGTATATTTTGATGACATACTCATTTATAGCAAATCAGTAGATGATCATGTAGAACATATTAGGGTTATTCTTGATGTTTTGAGAAAGGAAGAATTATATGCCAACTTGAAAAAGTGCATGTTTTGTAGTGATAAAATCATATTCTTAGGTTTTATGGTTAGTACACAAGGAATTGAGGTTGATGATGAAAAGGTAAAGGCAATAAGAGATTGGCCAGCACCTAAAACCGTGAGTGAGGTAAGAAGTTTTCATGGTTTGGCTAGTTTCTATAGAAGGTTTGTTAAAGATTTTAGTTCCATTGCTGCACCATTAAATGAATTGGTAAAAAAGGATGTAAAGTTTAATTGGACTAAAATTCATGAAAGGGCATTCAATTTGTTGAAGGAAAGGTTAACTACTGCTCCAATTCTTGCTTTACCAGATTTTGATAAGACCTTCGAATTAGAGTGTGATGCTTCAGGTGTGGGCATAGGTGCTGTTTTGATGCAAGAAGGGAAACCAATTGCATATTTTAGTGAGAAGCTTCATGGTGCAGAATTAAATTATTCCACTTATGACAAGGAGTTGTATGCTTTGGTAAGAGCTTTACAAGTGTGGCAACATTACTTATTGCCTAAAGAGTTTGTTATTCATACAGATTATGAATCATTAAAGCATCTAAAGGGGCAAACCAAGCTGAACCGAAGGCATGGAAAGTGGATAGAGTTCATTGAGCCATTTCCATATGTGATAAAGTATAAGCGTGGCAAGGACAATGTAGTAGCAGATGCACTTTCAAGAAGGTATTCCTTAATCTCAACTCTTAGTTCTAAGTTATTAGGCTTTGAGCAAATTAAGGATATGTATGCCAATGATGTTGACTTTGCAAATGTTTATAAAGCATGTGAGCATTCTGCATTTCAGAAGTTTTATATTCATGATGGGTACTTGTTTAAGGATGGAAGATTATGCATGCCTAGTTGCTCATTAAGGGAATTGCTTGTGCGTGAGGCACATAGTGGAGGACTCATGGGACATTTTGGGATATTTAAGACTTTAGACATTCTGCATGAACATTTCTATTGGCCAAACATGAGAAAGGATGTTGAAAGAATTTGTGCCAAGTGTATTGCATGTAAACAAGCAAAATCTAAGTCTTTACCTCATGGGCTGTATACTCCTTTACCTATTCCTAATGCACCTTGGATGGACATATCTATGGACTTTGTTTTGGGGCTGCCTAGGACTAGAAAAGGAAAAGATAGCATATTTGTTATTGTTGATAGATTCAGCAAAATGGCTCATTTCATTGCATGTCACAAAACTGATGATGCAACAAATATTGCAAATTTGTTCTTTGGGGAAGTAGTTCGGTTGCATGGAATTCCTAAAACAATTGTAAGTGATAGAGATGTGAAGTTCTTAAGTCATTTTTGGCGTGTTTTATGGAATAAGTTAGGTACTAAATTGTTGTTCTCTACAACTTGTCATCCACAAACTGATGGACAAACAGAAGTGGTAAATAGGACTTTAGGATCTTTGTTACGTGCTGTTGTGGGTAAGAATTTGAAAACTTGGGAAGATTGTTTGCCATTAGTGGAGTTTGCATATAATAGAAGCATACATTCTTCTACTGGTTATTCACCATTTGAAATTGTTTATGGTTTTAATCCACTTACACCACTTGATTTGTTTCCTTTGCCATTAAATGAAATAACTAACTTAGATGGTGAAAAGAAAGCTGAGTTGGTTAAGCAGATACATGAGAAGGCACGAGCTCATCTTGAGAAGAAATATGAATCAGTTGCCCATAATGCAAATAGAAGAAGGAAACATGTGATTTTCCAACCTGGTGATTGGGTATGGGTTCATATGAGGAAGGAAAGATTTCCTAAACAAAGGAAATCCAAGTTGGATGCAAGGGGAGATGGCCCATTCCAAGTTTTAGAACGGATCAATGACAATGCCTATAAAATTGATCTACCAGGTAAGTATAATGTTTCTGCAACTTTCAATGTTAGTGATCTTTCTCCTTTTGATGTAGGCTCAGATTTGAGGACAAATCTTTTTGAGCAAGGAGGGAATGATGAGGAAACTATAAGCAAGCTTGATGAATGTAATGGCAGCAAATATGTTGATGATATCATCATGCCAAGTGGACCAATCACAAGATCACAATCAAAGAAATTCCAGCATGTGTTCCAACACTTCATACAAAGGTGGATTAATGAAGAGGGAGACCAACTTGTAGTGAATATGATGGATCATGAAGAGGAAGTCAGAAACTCACCAACAAGCATGAAGAATCTGCCCATAAGTATGGTGATGGGCATTAGCACGAATTTGGAATATAATATTGATATGGTTTAGTGTTAGTGTGACTAGACACATGTGAACCAACACCAAAATGAATGTACAATCTGCCCATCTATGTTGTCAGAATTATGGGCAGTAATTTAGAGTATATTATTGAGGTGGATGAACAATTAATGCTATTGTGACTAGATACATGTAAACCTAGACTTTAAGCCATTAGTTCTTCTTTTCCAACTATATAAGGATGGGAAAAAGAACTTAATAGGGTTGACTACGAATTTCCAGAATTGTTGAATGTAATTTCTGTGTTTTCAAGTTTGAGAGGTTTTCTTCTTATTCTTGTTGCATGAAGAATTGGTTCTAACTTATCAAGTCTCACTTGTGGCGTTTTAATCAATTCATTTCTTCATCCCAATCACCCAAGTTCTCAATTATAGGTTAGTTGTGGGTTTGGTAGGGAGGATTTGTTTTTGAGTTCTAAGATTCTATGCTAGATTTGTATGTGGGGTTCTAGATGTAATATTTGATCCATGGGTTCCGCATCACCCGATCTAGTCTAGTAGAACTCTCTGGCTCTACCGGATCACCCCTGTCACCTACGCGATGAGTTACAATCACACTAAGCTGAAGCCTAGAGGTACAAATTTTGATAATAATAAAATTCAAAAACAATGGCAATGCAGAATGTTCATATGCTATATCATCACATGATATTCAAGATCACTTTTGGATATATGATTTACTCACTTGATAATTCACATCAAGATTGGGCCCAAACAACTAATACATCATTCAATTCTCAAAGCTACCATTTTGGTCCATAATGACATCATGTGTCTAACCCCGAAGGCAAAATATCAATGTAACAGTCCAACTAAGCCTGGGCTTGCGACCCTATCTTTTCACCCAGCCCAACTTCAAGGACTTGTTTCTATCACCTAAAAAATATTTTCACAGTGATGCCTAGTGTCTAGCCCCATAGGCAAATATAGGCATGCCACTAAATACAGAACTCTGAAAATTGAATAACATACTAGGCACACAATCAATTCATATTTTTCATTATCAATCTCTTTCTCATTTTCTCATGATCAAGCTAGGAACATAATCATAATCATAATGTATCAACATTTTATACAATATAGCCATCACCAATGGATTTATATAAAATCTTTAATGTATACACAACAAACCACATTACCCAAATATTTTGGGTCATTTTCATATTTTGCACATAGTTCACATTTAATTCAATTTAGACATTAATAATGGCTTTTCACAATTCATAGTAATGCATACATAGAAATTCACATGTTTTAGCATCATGATCATGAATACATAATGTATCAAGTAGCTTAACACATTTCCATCCAAAATGTGTTAGGCCAAATGTAATGCAATCACATTCCATTTGTCAAGAGTTTGTACATACCTTAGGAAACACTCCAAAAGAAGCTTTAAAACTTCCTTTAAGCTTCTCTTCCAAGTTGCCCTTCAATATTAGGGTTGGCCAAACTACTCTCTCTCTCAAAGCCTATACCAAATGTGATCATAAACAACCATTTAATATCACATTCTAAGGCATTCTCAACATTAAATCATGTAACTAGGAATTACAAATGAAAAACAAAGAGAAGAGTTATTCTCAAGTGATGCACCCAACAACACTGGCATGTTACTGACCGTGTCACTAACCCAATCACACAAAAGCTTTGGCAAGTCCAATGACATGGGCGTGTCACTACCCGTATCATTAATTCTGCTTCATAAAACATTTGACACGTCCAACAGCATGGGCGTGTTAATGGTCGTGCCAATTATTTTACCTTACATAAGCTATGACACGCTCAAGGACATGGTCGTTTTAATGGTCGTGTCATCAATGTTAAACTGAACACTGTTGACATGTCCAACGACATGGCCGTATCAGGCAAAATTCCTGCATTTCGTACACTTAACCATATGAACACAATCATTCCAAACTCAACACTACAATACCCTTAATCATCATCTTAGTTTATATCCATAATTCAACTATCAATTCAACACTTATATAACTCCAACATATCATAACTATCATCTTATTCAATCAATCATCACTTCATCTCATAACACATTCAAAGAAAAAGAAAGAAAAGAAATCTCTTCTCTTTTAATCCAATCTTAAAAATCATCATTAGCTACTCACAACATCTTCATACATATCCAAATAAACTATTAAAATATGCTAATACACAATCCCCAAAATCAATATGTCAGTCTTCCATAGAATTCCAAAGAAACTTGTAAAATGATAAAGGAACTTACTAATTGATGAATAATCCACAAAATCTTCACTTGAATCCTTGAAATCCCTTATAAAATTAGTGTATGGAAGAAGAATAAACTCTCCCTTACTCTCTCTCTCTCAAGCTCACATCAAAGAAGAAGGAAGAAAAGAAAAGACTCTTCTTTTTTCTTTCATCCTTATATATATATATATATATATAATAATCATTATGCACTTAATTATACAATATATATGTAATTTATATCTTGAATATCTGTATATATCTTATATTTATATCATATTTACTTCAAATATATATATATATATATTAAATATACTTTCTACTAAATCATTTAATATCCTTTCATTTCATTTAAATCATTTATTTAATTTATCCAATTTAACTTTAATTTATTTTATTTAATATTTAAAAATTAGGGGTATTACAAAACTAGTGGTGTAATGTACATCGGAGCTAAGTGTAACATCCCCTGACAATCCACTCAAAGAACTGTCAGAAGATGCTATTCAATACACTAAACAATTCTACAATAGTCCAATATCCAATTCCATACAAACTTTAAAACAAATAAACTAATAATTTAGGCAGAATTTTCTCTGTAATAATCATTATCTAAAAACATCAACATTTAACACAACTTGCATAAAAACACTTCCAAATTGCATTCAATAGATCTCAACTCCAATAACTCTAATAAATTTAATAAAGACCTTACACAAAAATAAATAACATATACACATATTCTAAAAATATAAATATAAAACATGATATATGATTTAGTAATCAATCATTAAATCTAATAACTCCAAACTCAAATATGTACAAATATTTTATCCTTATATATAATTTATACAATCCTCATTCACAATATTTATGAAGTACATCATCCGTTCCGCAGCTAATTCATGAAATCCTAGACCATCAATTGCCAACTTTACTCTGGTCCATCTTATATGCATGTCAAAGAAAATATAACACACTAAGTTTATTGCTTAGTAGTGCTTGTATACCTATATTTTGCTATTTAATGATAAAGGAGATAAATATGATAATCAAAATAACAAAACTAAATTTTAATGAAAACAAATCAAATGTTTTGAATCAAACATATTTTACTATTTGTTAGTTTCAAATTCAATTTTATTAATAACATATAGTCTCATTGAAATTGTTTATTAAGACTTTATTGTTCTCAGCACTATTTGTATTTTCACATTTCAAATTCAAATTAATTCACTAATATGTATTATATTGTATTTGTTTTTCAAGTATTGCAATTATTCTCATTATAATTGTGATATTAATATTTTCTATTTACAGTTTATATTTTCCACCTATAATTTATATTAATGCTCACAATGCACAATTTTTATTTTCAGCAAATTTCACTTATCAATTCAACACTTTGAACACTTCCATGCAATTTTTACACTTTGAACACTTTTATTCAATTGAACACTTTCACATTGGAAAATATAATTAAGCTTTCAATCTAGCTTCAATAACTCTTACTTTTCATGACAATTTATTTTATATTTCAATATATATATATTTTCCATATTCCAATAAGTATATATATTTTTTCCCTCATATACTTAGTATCAAATCTTAGACTCGGATAACGGGCTTAGTATTGTCAATTAAATACTAGTAACATGTAAGTCATTATTTATGGCAGTTGCTTAGTAATGATGCATAGTGCTTAGTAACAGTAGTGACACATAGTGTTCAATAACAGTATAGATGTCTACCTTCTAGGTATCACTAGTATAATTCGACAATCCAATTATTTTCTTATTTCCAGTCAATCTCATAGTTAATAATAATAATTTTTTTTAACAATTCCTTAAAGTAACAGTCCATTTTCTCATTAATTAAATAACAACTAAACTTTAATAATTCAATTAAATAAACTTTATATCAATTATATCTAGCATATTTTCATTAATTACCTTTAAATTCTTCATCAATCAAATTACTAAACATGCATGTTTGAAAATACATATATACAAATTACTTCCAACAAAATATCACATAAACTAGTATACCTTAACCAACTTTGCTCATACATCAATTTTACCTTCTCAAACTCATATTCCTCATATTACTTGTGATAGTTAAATTCTAAATAGTTGTTCTTATTCCCCATAATTAAATCTTATGAATTCCATAAATTATCTTCATCCTTTTAAGAGTGTATATACTGTGTATATACTGTATATATCCTATGTATATATTCTATAATTTTATATTTATGTATCCAATGAGAATTTCCTCAATTACTACTAAATAGTACCTACTCTCTTTATGCAACATTCTTTTCAAATTGTCCTTTCCTTCAATACCACTAGTAATCCAACATTTTAAAATTTGGTCTTCACTAGGTTTTCCTTACAAATAATCACTCCTTCTATCTAACTATTTGCAAGCAATATAATTTAACTCACCCCACACTTCTATACACACTTTACAAATTATCTTAAGTCACTAAATGGTGTTGCTATTAGGTATACATTAGATATATAGTTTGTGTTTCTAAACATTATTTATAAAATTTAACTATCATCACTTATTTGATTCTTCACTGCTCTTTCTTTATTTTCACTATTTTTCTTTGCAAACTATTTTGAGTCACTAGTGATAAGTCATCCAATCAATTCCCTTACTTTAATTTTCAAGTATGTCTTATTTCTTTCACTAATATCCCAATATTTTCTAATCACTTACAATTATCACTTATTTATTCTCTAACTATATATTCATTTGAATATCTAAAAACATATATCAATATTTTCCTCATATTTTTCTCACTTTCTAAGCTTCAACATCTAGCATATTGATCTCAATTTGATCTTATAAACAATCTACCATTAATTACTTTCAAGATTTAATCAATAATTCACTACTAACTTCACTCACTTAAACCAAATAAATATTATCTAGCTCTCCAAGAACAAAATCAAATTCAAACTTGAAATTCCATAAACAAATCAACCAAGCATAATTCAATACACTTACATTAAATTCCATTAAGATAAGTACTAATCTTTCTTACTCAAGTTAATTGTTTTTTCTATTTCAATTCTCATTCAATGGCACTTTTCTTTTCCTTTTCCTCCCAATCTCTTGCTATTTCATAACTTAACCATATAATTCCATAATTGCTATTATATATAACTTTAGACATAACTAATTTAAACCAAAGTTGTCTAATATATAAAATAACCATTTAACTCCACATACACTTTCTATCCATAAACAAGTAATTTAACATTTCAATAACTCCAAGTTATATTTAAACCATCTTCATCAAGGTAAAGAAATTTTCTTTTCTAAATACCAAATTTCTCCATAACCATATAAATCTACCTTTAATTAAATCCAAAGTTCTTCTAGACTTGGTTCTAAGTCAATTATTTAACAAACACACAATTAGGTATTATGCATAAAGCTTGAAGCGGAACCCTATGGCAATGAAGGCCTCAAACCCCAACGCACGATTGATAGAAGAAAAACCAAGAACTAAAAGAAAAACCACCTTCTAAAGCACCCAATTGCTTAGCAAAGCACGAACACTTATAACGGAAGGATTTAGGAAGCTAGAATTAGAAGAACGCCACAATCGAAATTGATAAGTAAATCTAATTCTTAATGCCATCAAAAGAAAAAGAGAATCCACTCCTGTTCTATGATGGCCGAAATTTTCAATAAGAAAATTGAGAATATAATTTGTCATAAAGTGTCTTTACAAGAAAAATAAGGCCCTATTTATACTAAAAGGCACACATAAATCCGAAACCCTAATTCTAATGGGAAAAGGAAAGCTACAAAGTCAAAATCCTAACCCATTAAGGAAAATATAAAGTACGAAAACAAATTAATATTCTGAAATAACTAAATAGGAAACCACACATCCTAACCCACTAAGGAAAATATAAAGTATAAAAAAATGGCCAAACTAAATCCCTTCAAAATAAGAACACGCCCCACACTATTTGGGCTGTCCATGGGCCTTAAATTACTTCCCAAGGCTATATATGAACCCCCCATGGACCTTTCTTGCACGTTGGACCTCTTTAGCTAGCCTTTAGCTTCCATATTCACACTAAGCATCATAATCAGCTTTGGTGTGCCTTCTTCAAGCTCTATTGTGCACTTTTCCATTGCCATTTCAGTCACTTCCTTTGAAATTTGATCTTGAATATCCAATCCCATAGCTGCTCCAAACTTCTTAGCTCTACTCCTAGTCAATGGCCCATTTGGAAGCACCAATGGATCGTTGCCTCATGGCTGGTTTGTATCATTCTCCCATTCTTCAAAAAGATTTGTCCTCAAATCTGCATTATCATAAGGAGATAAATCAGACACATTAAAAGTAGCACCAACACCATACTCACCAGGCAAGTCTATCATGTATGCATTATCATTGATCTTTGCCAACACTTGAAATGGACCATCACCACGTGTGACGCGGACCCTTCGCAATGATGGCAGCAAACCCAATGTATAACAATGGTAGAGAACTCCTTGAAACTTGATAATCACCTCCTAAGGAACCCAACCCCTATAAAGAGACGCGAACTCACTATGATTGAAGGATTTAGTTGGTAAGAAGAAGGAAAATGCCACAACTCTTGTTGATAAGTAAACCTAATTCTTGATGCAAAGAAAGAATTAAAGAATCCACTCTAATCTCTCTCACACGAAAATTCACAAGAAGAACTTATAGAAGAATTCGAAAATTTTTATTAATTGTTGTATATGAAATTCGGCCTAATAGTGCCCTTAAATAAGGGTTACAAATTCCTAATTGCATATGAAAAATTAAGACTAAAACATTCCTAATTGCATAAGGAAAACATTCCTAATTGCATAAGGAAAACATTAAGTATGGAAACAAAATCCTAATCCACTAAGGAAAATATAAAGTATGGAAATAACCAAACTAATCTCTTCAACATAAGAAATGCCCCACACTATTTGGGCTGTCCATGGGCCTTAAATTACTTCCCAAGGCTTTATATAAAACCCCCATGGACCTTTCTTGCACGTTGGACCTTTCTTTAGCTAGCCTTTAGCTTCCACACTAAGCATCATAATCAGCTTTGGTGTGCCTTCTTCAAGCTCTATCTCCATCTTCTTGAATGATAATTCTTGAAGCTCTTTGGAAATCTCTTCTTGAATATGCAAAGCCATACTAGCTTGATATCTCTTTGCCTTGCTCCTAGTGATTGGTCTACTTGCTAGCTTCAAGGGATCCTTTCTTGCATCATTCTCCCCCTCTTCAAAAAGATTTCTCAAATCTGCATCATCAAAAGGAGAAAGATCACTTACATTGAAAGTAGTACTAACATTATACGTACTTGGTAAGTCGATCTTGTAGGCATTGTCATTAATCTTCTCCAGCACTTGGAATGGGCCGTCTCCCCTTGCTTACAACTTGTTCTTCCTTTGGTTAGGAAACCTCTCTTTTCAAAAATGCACCCAAACCCAATCTCCTACTTGAAACTTAATCTCACGTCTCCCTCTATTTGCAGAATCAGCATATCTCTTGTTCCTTTTCTCAATATTCGCCCTTGCTTTCTCATGCATCTCTTTCACCAATTTAGCTTTCTTCTCACCATCTAAACTAACAAGCTCATGAGAAGGTAAAGAAACAAGATCCAAAACTGTTAGTGTGTTAAAACCATAAACAAGCTCAAAAGGTGAATATCCTGTAGAAGAATGAATAGCACGATTATAAGCAAACTCAATAAATCGCAAACAATCTTCCCAAGAACTCAAATTCTTACCCACTAAAGCTCTCAATATGGTACCTAAAGTTCTGTTTACTACTTCTGTTTGTCCATCCGTTTGAGGATGACAAGTGGTGGAAAATAACAATTGGTACCTAACTTTCCCCAAAGCACACGCCAAAAGTGAGACAAAAACTTGGTGTCTCTATCAGAAACTATGGATTTTGGTATCCCATGAATTCGAACCACCTCCCTAAAGAAGAGTTTGGCCACTAAACTATCATCATCACTCTTATGACATGGGATAAAGTGTGCGATCTTACTAAACCTATCAACAACCACAAATATGCTATCTCTCCCCCTCTTAGTCCTTGGTAATCCTAAAACAAAGTCCATACTAATGTCCATCCGAGGAGAACTAGGAACGGGTAATGGCATATACAAACCATGAGGCATAGATTTAGACTTAGCTTGCCTACAAGCCAAACAAGCCTTACAAATCCGAATTACATCCCTTTTCATATTTGGCCAATAAAAGTGTTCATTCAGCATGTTTAAAGTCTTATCAACTCCAAAATGCCTCATTAGACCCCCACAATTTGATTCTAATACTAGCAAATCTCTCATAGAACATCTAGGCATGCATAATTTCGAACCCTTAAACAAAAACCCATCATGTCTATAGAAAGAATTAAAAGCACCATGCTCACAAGCATCATAAACATTGCCGAAATCAGAATCACCAACATATAAGTCCTTTATACATTCAAACCCAAGCAATTTAGTACTCAAAACATTAAGTAAAGCGTACCTCCTTGAAAGTGCATCTGCCACTACATTGTCTTTACCTTGCTTGTATTTGATCACATAAGGAAACTTCTCAATCTTCATAACCCATTTTGCATGTCTTTTATTCAACTTGCCTTGCCCTCTCAAATGCTTCAATGATTCATGATCTGAATGGATCACGAATTCCTTGGCAGCAAATAATACTCCCATACTTCCAATGCTCTCACCAAAGCATATAGCTCCTTGTCATAAGTTGAATAATTCAGCTTTGCTCCATTAAGCTTTTCACTAAAGTATGCAATGGGCTTCTTCTCTTGCATCAAAACAGCTCCAATACCTACACCAGAAGCATCACATTATATTTCAAAAGTAGAATCAAAGTTAGGTAAAGCTAAAACGGGTGTAGTAGAAAGCTTCTCTTTCAAAGCATCAAATGCTTCTTGTTGCTCCTTGCCCCAAACGAATCCCACTTCTTTCTTGATTATGCTAGTCGAAGGGGCTGCCAATGTAGAGAAATTAGGGACAAATCTCCTATAGAAGCTTGCCAATCCGTGAAAACTCCTCACTTCTGTCACACTGGAAGGATTCAGCCACTCTTGGATAGCTTTCACCTTCTCTTGATTAACTTCAATTCCCTGCATACATTCATACAAACCATATTTTGTTTTGAAGGCAGTCTTCCATTCATCTCCCGGCTTCATGCGAATTTGATGATAACCACTCATAAGATCAATCTTTGTGAAATATTTCGCCCCATGCAATTCATCCAACATGTCATCAAGTCTAGGAATGGGATGTCTATACTTCACAGTAATCTTGTTCACAGCCCTACAATCAACACACATCCTCCAAGAACCATCTTTCTTAGGTACTAATAAGACTGGAAAGGCACAAGGACTAAGGCTCTCGCGAACCAAGCCGGATTGCTCCTATATGCTGGCCGGTTTGAAATTGTAGAACCGGGTATGAAATCAATTTGATGTTCAATCCCCCTTAATGGCGGCAAACCACTAGGAAGGTCTTCAGGAAACACATCCTTAAAATCCTACAACAAAGACACAAAACTAGAAGGTAAAGAATCAAGAGATTCTTCACTGTCAGCAAGTAATAATTCTTTATAGATAATAATGAGTACAGGTTGCCCTACATCTATCTCTCTTGCTCTTGTATAAAAAGTATGTTTTGCTTTTTCTCCTTGCTTATTTTCTCTCACCAATGGGCCATTTATTTGTTTGCTTACTTTCTTTTGACTCTCGGCCTCTTTTCCCTTTCTGCACTCACTCACTTTATTATTTTCTCTCTCCCTACCCTTAGAATTACCCTTGGGTGTTGAAGAAACATCATTGGCCGAATTTGAACACCCTTGGTTCATGTTGGCCGAAACTTCTTTCTCCCTCTCTAGCATCCTCTTTTGATCTTCATACACATCTTGAGGTGATAATGGTACTAAAACAACCTTCTTTCCTTCATAAGTAAAGGTATACTTATTAGAAAAGCCATCATGTTGTGCCCTTCTATCATGCTGCCATGGTCTTCCTAATAGCAAATGTCCAGCTTGCATTGGCACTACATCACACAAAACCTCATCTTTATACCACCCAATGGAGAATGGTACCTTGACTTGCTTCAACACTTTTACTTCCCCAGCGTCATTGAACCATTGCAACTTGTAAGGATTGGGATGTTTAAAACAAGCTAACCCCAATTTATCCACCATTGTAGTACTAGCAGCATTAGTACAACTTCCACCATCAATGATAAGTGTACAAACCTTACCATTCACCAAACACATAGAGTGGAAAAGATTCTCCCTTTGATCCAAGCCTTCTTCCTTGACTTGAATATTCAAGGCTCTTCTAGTAACAAGTATCTCTCCATTTTCAGCATTCAAAACTTGATTCTCCCAAGCCTCTTCATCATATTCGGCCCTATCACCACATTCGGCCTCCTTTTCTTCTTCATGTTCAGATTTTGATTCAATTTCCCCTTCATGGGTAGTAATCATCACCCTCTTATTCGGACATTGAGAAGCAATGTGTCCACTTCCCAAACACTTGTAGCATTTAATTTTCCTACTTGGAGTAGGTCTAGAAGGTGTTTCCTTAGCTATTTTTGCATCCCCATCATTCGGCTTCTTGAAATTAGGATTGTAGGAAGAATTCTTTTGGAAAGAACCTTTGTAATCCCCTTTGTAGGAACCTCCACTCGAACTTGAACCCTTGAGGTTTGAAAAATTTCCACTAGCTTTAGAGTAGCCAGTTTTTGAAATAGCTTTATTCTTCAATCTTCTCTCAATCTTCATGGCCTTTTGAACTAACTCTTCCATTGTGTTGAATTCATACATCTCCAATTCATTGGCTATGTTCAAATTCAATCCCCCAAGAAATCGTGACATCTTCTTGTCTTCATCTTCATCAATATTTGCCCTAGCCATGATCATCTCCATCTCTTTGTGGTACTCTTCCACACTTCTTCCACCTTGAACTAGTCTTGCTAGTCGATTGTACAAATCCCGAATGTAGTGAGATGGTACAAATCGGCTTCTCATTAGTTCTTTCAAGGTTGACCTTTCAGGAATAGGCCTCATATCTTTCCCTCTTCTATTAGCTTTCAATTGATCCTACCAAAAGGTAGCATACCCCTTGAACTCTACGGCTGCCAAAACTGATTTCTTCTCTTCGGTGTAGTTATGGCATTCAAAAATCTGCTCAACTTTCCTCTCCCATTCTATGAACTCTTCTGCATTGTTCTTCCCTTCAAAGGAAGGAATATTCATTTTGATGGAAGTAAGGTCACCATCAGTGGTAGGTTGATTTCCACCTTCATCTTCATCTTCTACCCTTTCGGCTGCTTCTAGGGCTTCAAGATTTCCTTGCCCTTCTCTCTTAAGCACTCTTCTAGCTCGCATTATGGGATTTGGATGTGCTGAATTTGTTGTGCTTGTCGTGCTGCATTCTCTTACAATCTAGTATCCATCATCTCCATTCGACCAAGCATTGTTGCCAAAGTTTCATTAAGCCTAGCCAAGCTTTCGGCCATAGCTCCTTCTTTGCTAGTCTCTTCTCCTTTTCCAGCCATGTTAACAAACAAACAAACTCAAAGAAACAAGATTAGTAATAATCGAAATTCACTCAAGTGTTTAGAATTACCTCACTTTTCTTGTCTTCCTTGATTGCACTTCAGAACTAAGCTCACCAACCAACAATTGTCAAGTTGTTCAAGAAACTATAACCTAAATCCTAGAACTAGATAGAAAACAAGACAAGTATCCGGAGGCAATGCAAGGTAATTTTCACTACATGATATAAAACCAAGTATCGACACAAGCAAATGATACTTAGCAATGTAATGGAATTAAAAGCTAGATAAAGAAATCAGAAACAATGAAGACAATAAACAAGACAAATTTGGATATAATGAATCAAAAACAACCCACACTTGGCAAGCTGCTTTATGGACCTAATCAATTCTACCCAAAATGCTAGCTTCTAGACTCTAATTCCCACCTATAACACTCAAATAACATGAATATTAAGGTCTGATTTTTGAATTCCAAAAGCCCCTCAAAAGGTGAAATTTTCGCCCAAAAATTTTATTACTTCTCACCCACCTAGATATTATCCTTAGCACCCAAATAGCAAGAATATCAAACAATTTTTGTTGAGGTGGTTTTGTACTCTTTTTTTTTGCTTCCTCTCACTATCCCCTTGATTCGGGACTTAATTTACTTCCAAGGACTTTTCAAAATCTGGACTTAATTCGCAACCCCAGATTCACTCAAGACCAAATCGAAATCAAACTTGAACACAAACTCTAGCTTTTGCTTTCTTTCAAGAACCCTAATTCTTGGTTTCGAAATTCTCCAAGAATCCTTTCCTAGGTTTCATTTTCACCCTAAGAATACCCTCCTTCAATTTAGCCTTGATCAGAATTGATATATGACTTTTTTTCGAAAATTAAAGACTAGACTCTCTAAGAACCCTAAAACGCAGAAATTTAAAAGACCTAAATTAACATACCCTAGAAAGAAAAAGTAGATAAAAATTACCTTGTAGCAAGGCTCTGACACCAAATGACGCAGACCCTTAGCAACGATAGCAGCAAACCCAATGTATAACAATGGTAGAGAACTCCTTGAAACTTGATAATCACCTCCTAAGGAACCCAACGCCTATAAAGAGACGCGAACTCACTATGATTGAAGGATTTAGTTGGTAAGAAGAAGGAAAATGCCATAACTCTTATTGATAAGTAAACCTAATTCTTGGTGCAAAGAAAGAATTAAAGAATCCACTCTAATCTCTCTCACACGAAAATTCACAAGAAGAACTTGTAGAAGAATTCAAAATTTTTTATTAATTGTTGTATATGAAATTCGGCCTAATAGTGCCCTTAAATAAGGGTTACAAAATTCCTAATTGCATATGGAAAATTAAGACTAAAACATTCCTAATTGCATAAGGAAAACATTCCTAATTGCATAAGGAAAACATTAAGTATGGAAACAAAATCCTAATCCACTAAGGAAAATATAAAGTATGGAAACAAAATCCTAATCCACTAAGGAAAATATAAAGTATGGAAACAACCAAACTAATCCCTTCAACATAAGAAACGCCCCACACTATTTCGACGGTCCATGGGCCTTAAATTACTTCCCAAGGCTTTATATGAACCCCCATGGACTTTTCTTGCACGTTGAACCTTTCTTTAGCTAGCCTTTATGATGTGATCCCACATCGGCCGTGTAAGGAGATCCTGGCTACTATATAAGCATGGGCTAAACCTCCACTCTTGAGCTAGCTTTTGTGGTGGAGTTAGGGTCCTTGCTCGTATCAGTTGGTATCAGAGCCAACCTTGCACGCACCGGTGTGGTCCTTGTCCCTTCGTTCCTTGGCTCGGGTGCGGGTTAACGAGTGAGTTGGCACAAGCGACTCGTGTGTGGACTGCGGGTAAACGATTGAGTTGGCACGAGCACGAGGACGTGCAGTCTAAAGAAGGGGAGGATGATGTGATCCCACATCGGCCGTGTAAGGAGATTCTGGCTACTATATAAGCATGGGCTAAACCTCCACTCTTGAGCTAGCTTTTGTGGTGGAGTTAGGGTCCTTGCTCGTATCACTTTAGCTTCCACACTAAGCATCATAATCAGCTTTGGTGTGCCTTCTTCAAGCTCTATCTCCATCTTCTTGAATGATAATTCTTGAAGCTCTTTGGAAATCTCTTCTTGAATATGCAAAGCCATACTAGCTTGATATCTCTTTGCCTTGCTCCTAGTGATTGGTCCACTTGCTAGCTTCAAGGGATCCTTTCTACCATCAACGTGCATCAAGCTTATTCTTCCTTTGATTTGGAAACCTCTCCTTTCGGAAGTGTACCCAAACCCAGGAGCAAACACTATCTTCTTGCATCCTCTATTCGCTCGATTAGCGTATGACTTGTTCTTTTTCTCCATATTAACTCGAGCTTTCTCATGCATAGCCTTCACCAATTATGCTTTCCTGTCTCCATCTAAACTAACAAGCTCATGTGAAGGTAAAGGAATAAGATCAAGTACAATTAATGGGTTAAAACCATAAACAAGCTCAAATGGCGAATAACCTGTAGAAGAATGAATAGAACGATTATAAGCAAACTCAATAAAAGGTAAACAATCTTCCCAAGCAGCCAAATTCTTTCTCACTATAGCTCTCAACAATGTACCAAGTGTACGATTAACTACCTCTATTTGCCCATCTGTTTGTGGATGACAAGTAGTAGAAAACAAAAGCTTAGTTCCTAATCTACCCCATAAAACTCTCCAAAAATGGGACAAAAACTTAGCATCTCTATCAGACACAATAGTCCTAGGCACCCCATGTAGTCGAACTACTTCTCTAAAGAATAAATCAGCTACAACAATCGCATCATCAGCTTTATGACAAGGAATAAAATGTGCCATCTTACTAAACCTGTCAACAACTACAAAAATGCTATCCCTACCTTTTCTAGTTCTAGGCAATCCAAGCACAAAATCCATGCTAATATCAATCCAAGGTGAACTAGGTACAGGTAAAGGCATATATAGACCATGAGGCATAGACTTAGATTTCGCCTGTCTACAAGCAATAAAAGTAGAACACAATCTCTCAACATCCTTACATATAGACGGCCAATAAAAATGCTCAAACAAGATATCATAAGTCTTAGCTACCCCAAAATGTCCCATCAATCCCCCACAATGAGATTTTAACACAAGCAAATCACGCATGGAACATTTAGGCACACATAATTTATTTCCCTTAAACAAGTATCCATCATGCCTATAAAATGAATTAAAAGCTCCATATTCACATGCAACATACACATTGCCAAAATCAACATCACCTACATATAAGTCCTTAATGTACTCAAAACCAAGCAATTTAGAACTCAACACAGATAGTAATGTATATCTTCTAGACAACGCATCAGCCACTATATTATCCTTTCCTTGCTTGTATTTAACAACATAAGGGAATTATTCTATAAATTCTATCCACTTACCATGCTTCTTGTTCAACTTACCTTGTCCCTTCAAGTGTTTGAGGGACTCATGATCCGTATGTATCATGAACTCCTTTGGAAGGAGGTAGTGCTGCCACACGTCCAATGCTCTCACCAAGGCATACAACTCCTTATCATAAGTGGAATAGTTCAATTGTGCACCATTGAGTTTCTCACTAAAATATGCTATGGGCTTTTTCTCTTGCATCAATACAGCTCCAATACCTACACCAGAAGCATCACACTCAATCTCAAATGTACTCTCAAAATTAGGAAACGATAAAATAGGAGCAGATGTCAACTTTCCTTTCAGGCAGTCAAAGGCTTTTTGTTGCTCCTCTCCCCCATTGGAACCCAACTTCCTTTTTGATTATGCTAGTTAACGGTGCTGCAATAGTAGAAAAGTTCTTCACGAACCTTTTATAGAAACTAGCCAATCCATGAAAGCTCCTCATGTCCGTCACACTCTTTGGAGTAGGCCACTCCTTTATAGCTTTCACTTTCTCTTCATCTACTTCAACGCCCTGCGCACTCACAACAAAACCAAGAAACACAAGCCTATCTATGCAAAATGTGCATTTCTTAATCTTGGCATATAAGTTTTCATTTCTCAATACTTCCAAAACTAGCCTAGCATGCTCAACATGGTCATCCAAAGTCTTACTATAAATCAGAATATCATCAAAATAGACTACAACAAATTTGCCCAAATAAGCTCTCAAAACATGGTTCATTAGTCTCATAAAAGTACTAGGTGCATTAGACAACCCAAAAGGCATTACTAACCACTCATATAGACCATATTTAGTTTTAAATGCTGTTTTCCATTCATCACCAGGTTTCATACGAATTTGATGATATCCACTCATAAGATCAATTTTAGAAAAATACCTGGCACCATGCAGCTCATCCAACATGTCATCAAGTCATGGTATAGGATGCCGATACTTCACTGTGATCTTATTTACAGCCCTACAATCAACACACATTCTCCACGTGCCATCCTTCTTTGGAACCAACAATACAGGAACAGTACACGGACTCAAACTCTCTCTAATCAGCCCTTTCTCCAGTAACTCATCTACTTGCTTTTGCATCTCTTTCGTTTCCACGGGATTACTCCTGTAAGCTGGTCTATTTGGGATGGTAGAACCAGGCACGAAGTCTATTTGATGCTCAATTCCTCTTAACGGTGGCAATCCACTAGGTAATTCATCTGGAAACACATCCTGAAAATCCTGCAACAAAGATACAAAACTAGAAGACAAACTATCAAGCGAAACATTAGTGTCAGCAAACAAAATTTCTTTGTATCTAATGAGCAATAATGGCTACCCAATAGACATTGCAAAATTAACCTCTCTCGCTCTTGCATAAAAAGTTTGTTTTGCTCTCCCTTCTTTCTTATTTTCTCTCACCAATGGGCTATTTATTTGTTTTGTTTCTTTTCTGGCCTCTTGATGAGGATCTGATTGCTAGCATACAACACCAAGGACCTGTTACTCGATCAATGGCAAGAAAACTTCAAGGATTAGTTTCCAAACATCTATATGTTCTCAATACAATTGGAATGTTAAGACTTGAAGAAAATAAGAGCAAAGAAGCTGTTTGGTTGCACGTGTCCAAATTGCAATCTACCCAAGAGGCCAATTGACCCAAAGGAGTTAGAATACAATTGACCCAAGAGGCCAATTGGCATCCATCATTATACCTTTGGGAGCTAAATACATACCATTCACGTACCATTGGATTCCCATATATTAAGAGTGGCTGAAACTCACATTAGGAGTCAAAGATGCCTTTTAAAAGCTAGTGGGAGACAAGCTATATGGCTGCCCATGCCTTTTAAAAGCTAGTGGGAGACAAGCTATATGGCTGCCCAATTTGTTTTATGTAACCACATCATTATATTTGTATTTTTCCATCATTTCACTTGTTTTATGCTTTCTTTAAGTCTTTAAAAACAGATGTAATGGCAGACTTTGAACTTAATGAATATTCTGAGTTTTCTCTCCATTTTTGAGAGCTTTGAGAGGTTTTTAGCCTTCTTTTGAGTTCTGGTTAGAACTTGCACGAATTCCTTGCAAAAATAACCAAGTTTGCTAGGACTTAACTTATATTCAATGTTTTTCCTTCACAAGTTGGGGTTGGGTCTTGAATCTTTAGTTTCCAGCCATACAGCTTCAGTTTTACATCACAAGTTGGTGTTGGGTTGAAGGTGCTGGTTGGTGTTCTTATGTTTTGGAGACGATCCGTAGCTTGAGCTTCCTTAGGAATTAAATCCCAGCAAGGCAGGCTGACATCATTTGGTATCAGAGCTTAGGCTCTCCAAATCAGGTTTTTAACATCATTCCTTCTTGTTTATGTCAAAACAAAATATTGTCTTCTTTTGAGTCATTTTCTGCCATTAGTTTAATTTCTACAAGCTGTATGCTTTCTTGTTTCTTTGAGTCCTTCTTCCTTAATGTTGTTGCTGGATTAATTTTAAAAAAAAAAGAAAGAAAGAACAGAAAAGAAAAAAAAAGAAGAGAAAACAGCAACTAATCTCTCAAATTTGCTAGTGGGTTAGAAACTGAAGTTGGGTTTGCACATAACCAAATCTTCTCAAATTTTATATGCTTGTTTCATATGCTAAACTTAGCTTGGAAATCAAATTTTAAGTCAAAATTCCTCCATTTGCCTAGTTATCCATATATTGCAGCCAATTTAGCTAGTTTTGTGTCCAAAAGTGAACGTGTATGTAAACATGTCCAAATCCTTTCAAAATTTACAGGCATGTTTTAGATACGAACCAGCCACGAGATTGCAATGCCTTAAGAACATAAGAAGCTTCTGGCTCCTCTTGGGGCTGGTTGCTCTCTCGATCACTATCTCATTTTGTTGACATACTGATAGCTGCAAAACAAATGTTAGAAATATTCTCTCACACACTCCCTCATGTGTTTCACTCTAATCTGGTAACACTCAATCTGTGTTTCACTCAAACTTTGGCTTTTACCCTCTAACAATCTCACCACTCTATGCCTTTTTCCACTCACTTCAGCCCCTTCCAAGTTGTAGCAAGAACTTAATATTTCCTCAACTAAATAACTAAATTGCAAGGTTTAAAACACATTCAAGAATGGAACAAGAGTAAAACAAGCTGAAAAAAAAAGAATATCTGATATTTGAAACCTAAGGACGAAAGACATTGAAATTTTAGACAAACATTACTAAAGGAAAGAATTTGACAAAATTGGATTTAGGACAATATATTGAGACAAAATGGAAGAAGAAAAAAATGAATTTTTAGGTCTCTTATGAAATGTTTATGTTCTGGACCCAAAAATGGCTAACTAGCGGTAATATATGGACAACCAAGCAAACGAATGAATTTTGACATGAAATTTAATATGTAGGCTTAGCTGAATATCTAAAACATGCCTGTAAAATTTGAAAGGATTTGGACATGTTTACATACACGTTCACTTTTGGACACAAAACTAGCTAAATTGGCTGCAATATATGGATAACTAGGCAAATGGAGGAATTTTGACTTAAAATTTGATTTCCAAGCTAAGTTTAGCATCTGAAACAAGCATATAAAATTTGAGAAGATTTGGTTATGTGCAAACCCAACTTCAGTTTCTAACCCACTAGCAAATTTGAGAGATTAGTTGTTGTTTTCTCTTTTTTTTTTTAATTAATCCAGCAACAACATTAAGGAAGAAGGACTCAAAGAAACAAGAAAGCATATAGCTTGTAGAAATTAAACTAATGGCAGAAAATGACTCAAAGGAAGACAATATATATATTTGTTTTACATAAACAAGAAGGAATGATGCTAAAAACCTGATTTGGAGAGCCTAAGCTCTGAAACCAAATGATGTGAGCCTGCCTTGCTGGGATTTAATTCCTAAGGAAGCTCAAGCTACGGATCGTCTCCAAAACATAAGAACACCAACCAGCACCTTCAACCCAACACCAACTTGTGATGTAAAACTGAAGCTATATGGTTGGAAACCAAAAATTCAAGACCCAACCCCAACTTATGAAGGAAAAACCTTGAATATAAGTTAAAAACTTGGTTATTTTTGCAAGGAATTCGTGCAAGTTCTAACCATAACTCAAAAGAAGGCTAAAAACCTCTCAAAGCTCTCAAAAATGGAGAGAAAACTCAGAATATTCATTCAGTTCAAAGTCTGCCATTACATCTGTTTTTAAAGACTTAAAGAAAGCATAAAACAAGTGAAATGATGGAAAAATACAAATATAATGATGTGGTAACATAAAACAAATTGGGCAGCCATATAGCTTGTCTCTCACTAGCTTTTAAAAGGCATGGGCAGCCATATAGCTTGTCTCCCACTAGCTTTTAAAAGGCATCTTTGACTCCCAATATGAGTTTCAGCCACTCTTAATATATGGGCATCCAATGGTAAGTGAATGGTATGTATTTAGCTCCCAAAGGTATAATGATGGATGCCAATATGTATTCTAACTCCTTTGGGTCAATTGGCCTCTTAGGTAGATTGCAATTTGGACACGTGCAACCAAACAGCTTCTTTGCTCTTATTTTCTTCAAGTCTTAACGTTCCAATTGTATTGAGAACATATAGATGTTTGGAAACTAATCCTTGAAGTTTTCTTGCCATTGATCGAGTAACAGGTCCTTGGTGTTGTATGCTAGCAATCAGATCCTCATCACCTTCAGTCCAATTTATACCCAATACAGGAATAAGAAAGACAAATAGATAAAGATTTACCTGTAATTGGCTCTGATACCAAATGATGCGGAACCCTATGGCAATGAAGGCCTCAAACCCCAACGCACGATTGATAGAAGAAAAACCAAGAACGAAGGAAAAACCACCTTCTAAAGCACCCAATTGCTTAGCAAAGCACGAACACTTATAATGGAAGGATTTAGGAAGCTCGAATTAGAAGAACGCCACAATCGAAATTGATAAGTAAATCTAATTCTTGATGCAATCAAAAGAAAAAGAGAATCCACTCCTGTTCTATGATGGCCAAAATTTTCAATAAGAAAATTGAGAATATAATTTGTCATAAAGTGTCCTTACAAGAAAAATAAGGCCCTATTTATACTAAAAGGCATACATAAATCCGAAACCCTAATTCTAATAGGAAAAGGAAAGCTACAAAGTCAAAATCCTAACCCATTATGGAAAATATAAAGTATGGAAACAAATTAATATTCTGAAATAACTAAATAGGAAACCACACATCCTAACCCACTAAGGAAAATATAAAGTATAAAAAAAGGGCCAAACTAAAACCCTTTAAAATAAGAACACGCCCCATACTATTTGGGTTGTCCATGGGCCTTAAATTACTTCCCAAGGCTATATATGAACCCCCATGGACCTTTCTTGCACGTTGGACCTCTTTAGCTAGCCTTTAGCTTCCATATTCACACTAAGCATCATAATCAGCTTTGGTGTGCCTTCTTCAAGCTCTATTGTGCACTTTTCCATTGCCATTTCAGTCACTTCCTTTGAAATTTGATCTTGAATATGCAATCTCATAGCTGCTCCAACTTCTTAGCTCTGCTCCTAGTCAATGGCCCATTTGGAAGCACCAATGGATCCTTACCTCGTGGCTGGTTCGTATCAAAGCTATACTCTTAAATTAAACATTCCATAACCCTAAACTTCCAAGCCCTAATTTGTTCCATAACTATTCCTATTCATCTTATATGCGTCTATGGGCCTTCACAATTATATTTTTATATTTAATTCATATATTTAATTAAAATAATTAAACTAATTTTAACATTTATTAGCATCTTAATTCCAACCAAATTATTAATTACTACGTATCTTGTGAACTACTTGGGTTGGGATATTACATTCTTCTCTCCTTTTAGAAATTTGTCCTCGAATTTTTAGACTGTAATTACATGTTTAAATCTATTGTGCCTTCGATAGATTGTTTTCACTTATATCCCCAGATAAGGAGACACATTTTTTGTTATGATCATCATTCTATGAATATTGTAGTCCATACTTTGGCTAGGGATGCATTTTCTAGGTCAGAATATAAGGATTGATTCATAGATCCCCCTAGTTGGATTGTTAATTTCTTACTTTTGATCAATGAAGTGCTTATTTCTTACTTTTCAATTTTTTTTTCTTTATAGACAGTAGTTTTCTCCAATACTAGGATAATGTCATCATCTACACTCTTCATTTATCTAGATTTGCTCCAGAAATGAAGTTTTGGCTACCAAATTTTTGATATTTTAACAAATTCAAAGTTTAGAATAATCATCAGGTTGTTATCTTAATACAAACATATGAAACCTTTGAATTTTTATTAAATGGAAAGTTAAAAGGTGTTAGTGATGGGGAATTGAGGAAACAATGCAATTAATTACAAAGTTTCTTGGAATACAACAAACATTTTGATATTTATGGAAATGACTTATTCTAAGAGCTTAGACATTTAAAAACATTATTAGCACATGAAAAAAAAAAGTGGTTGCCATCCTCAATTTTATAAAGTCTTATTAGGAAGATGATGGTTTCCAAGCAGTATAGGTTGCATATTGAATTTTGCTAACTATATATACCAGTTACAGTTGCTTTAGTAGAGAGAAATTTCTCTAACTTGAAGTTAATAAAAACTTATCTTCAGACTACCATGTCACAAAGAGAGATTAAATGGTTTAGCTATGATCTCAATTAAGAAAGAGCATTCAGATAAGCTAAACTGTAATGATTTAATTAAAGAATTTGCTTCAAAAAAATGCATGGAGAAGTTATTTATTTCTAGTGGATATTGTTAATTATAAATCATTATAACAAAGTTATTTTTGTTTTAATTTTATGTAATAAAGCACTATAATCAGGTTATTTTCATTTTTTGTTTTAGGTAATTTAAACTAAAAGTAGAATATAACTTTGATTTTGGATAGATTTGTTTTTAAAAACTTTTGAATGGGCAACCAAAATTTGAATTATTTAGGGTGACCCTAATCTCTAGGCTGAACTTGAACAAAATCCTCCCAAAATCTTCAAGATTGAAGTTAATTGTGAGGACTTTAATCTGATTAAGACTTATGAAATGGCCTATAACCAATTTAGGTTACTTGGACCGACAATAAGCTTATAATAACTTTGATATGAGAAATGGAAGTAACAAGTCCTTTCCAATATACGCATCTGAAACCCGAATGCTAGATCTATACCTTAGGTTTTGTGATAATGCTAATCTTTTAGTATTAGTTATTCAAATCATTATGTCATTTATCCTTATTTGGTTTTCTAAATACTTCAAACTCAAAATATATTTCTCCAAAATAAATCAAGAATAAAAAAAATTACTCATTTATATTAAAAAAAATTCAAATCATATTTGTTAGAAATAGATCAAACTACTTAGTTTGAACAATATAATTAAATAAATAAAATCATATAATGATAATTCAATTTGAATTTTAGCAATATATTAACTAAGTACAACATTAACGAAAATTGATTAAATAATCAAAATAAAATAAATAATTAAAATTCATCAATACAAAAAATCACAAATATATTAACTAGACTTATTATTATTATTTTGACAAAAAAAGTGATTTTAATTCTTCATACTTTGAAAGCCAATTTCAATATTTATTTTAAATTTAATTAATAAATTTTACAATTTTATATGCATGTTATTTATTAATTATCTAATACAATTAATTAACAAGTCATTACACATAAAAAATTACACTTTTTGCATATTTAAAAATTTCTTAAAATGCTTTTTAAAAATTCATATGTAAAAATTTTGTTTGAAATAAAGAGAATCATTGAAAATACTACAAGAAAATAAAATTTAATAAAAATAATGTATTTAATTTTTTTTTATAAAATAGAATATGGATTCTATTTGTCTTCTATTACATGAAATGTTAGTATGCAAAGATTAAATAAATATTTTTTTCTTTTTTTCCTAAGTTTTATAAATATTTAATTGAGTTAATTATTTCTAAGTTATGAATTTTAAAAGTTTCTCTTATATGAGTGCTTCATTTAATCTTTATTCGACACATTAATGTTAACTGCAATCTACCATTTACTATTTCAAAAATGGGCAAACCATTTAATTTATCCCAAACTCAAGTCAAATTTTCAATTCTATCCAAGTTTGAACTTTGTTATAATTTATTATATAAACTTTTCGAGATATAATAAATCTATCCTAAGTCCTACAGCTCACGTGACCTGCTGAGTTTGATTGTTGATGTGGCTTTAATAATAAAAAAAAATTATTGACATGGAAATGATGTGGACTTATATATATAAAGAAATTACAAAGGCTAAATGGTGTAGCTTTGCCTTTGTACCTAAATATCTATACAACTCAAATTTCTTCAAACATACTAAAGCCCACATAAATTAAAATTGATTAAGTTGTTGTTGATCACCTGAAATAACACAGCAAGTTATAATTATGCTCACCTAATGAATTGAAATAACACAACAGGTGATAATTATGTTCACCTATTCTTGAGCATGCATTGTTGCTACTTAACTATCTCCTATAGTAGTTCTAATTCTCAATGATTTCAACTCCGTAATTTCATCCGTAGCACTAGTCCTAGATTGCGTTTACTTATCCTTGAATATGAGTCCAAAACATTACTTGCTTTCTTCCCATGCGTTTGTCATTTGGCGAGGAAAGAAAAATAAACTGATGTGAATCATATGGTGATCATTTCATATAATATCTGAACTGAATGTTGACATTATAAAAATTAAACTGAATTTTGATATTATGTTTTTTGTTACTTTAATTTCAATTAAATTTTCAAATTGAGACATCTCAAATTCAAATATGATTTTAATACCACAAAATATATGGGAATATATCAAGTGTAATACCCTTATACCCAATACATATAATACATACACTTGGAATATTTAAGATATGCATACAGAATATAAGAATGCCACAGTTTTCAGTCTTTCCAAAAATTTCTATAATTCCAGAATAATTATTTTAAATACTTAAAATGTATTTTTATAAATAAATAAAAATATTCATTAGTAATTTAAAAGTTAAAAAGACATATTTTAAAGGGGAAAATCTCTAGAAAAAATTTTCCCTGCAACTTGCGCTATGAAATTTATTCGAGCTAAGTATTTCGCCCAGTGGTAAATACTTTGGTAAAAAAAATAAATGACATTTAATATGTAATGCCATAAATGATTTACAATTTACATGTCAACCAATGATTTCACACTTTAAACAACACATCACTCATCCACATACATTGGGCCAAAAAATTTCTTATATAATCGTCTAGTTTCAAAAATATTGTCTTTGACTATCTCATTCATTTGGGATACCAGCATATCTCACTCGAAGGCATAATAACTCTGTGACACCAACGTGTCTCGCTCGAAGGTGAAATAAATATATGATACCAACGTATCTCACCCGAAGGCATAAAAGGTTTTCAATAATAATATTTTGAAACTAAACACTATATAAGGTAAACATGCAATCACATTTCTCATATTTCTCCCATATTTAACATTTTTATTTCCATTTTTCAACACATAATCAATATCATTATCACATATAATGCAAATGTGGCTCACTTCCACATTTTAGTGCTCCACTTGCATTTGCTCACATTTGCACAAACATCACATTTAGCCATTCTCAAATGGCTTTTATGCCATAACCAATACAAATTAAGGCATTATTACATCAAACAATGCCATACACACACATTCACATTAATCAAGGTACATAACATGATTAATATATGTAATGTATCATACTTAAAATCAATGAAATTAATTAAATTTAATTTCAAAGTATGTACTAATCTCTCCAAGCAAAGAAAGGAGTCAAAACTCCACTCCACCTCAAAACTACCTAATGCCCTTCACCACTAAGTTGATGGAATAACTATCTACTCAACACCTATTGAAAATGTGAATGCATAAAATGCATTAGAATCACATTTTAAGGTGTTTCAAGTATAAAACACAAATTAAGGCACATTCCTTCAATTTTCCCTTTTCTTAGCCCTAATGCTCTTTAACTTTAGAAACCCAATTCAACCAATTCCAAATTGAGTTTTAAGTGAAATTATATCTCAAACATTATATTTTAACACATTACAAGTATTAAAATACAATGTATCCTATTTCCTTCAAAATTCTAAAATTTTACCCCTAAGCCTCTTTAATTTTAATTCTTCATTCTAACCAATTCTAAATGATAATTTGAGTTTATTACTATCATTAAAATCATTAAACAACATGATTAAAACAAAAGAAATCAAATGAGCATTCATTCTTAAACAAAACCCTTTCCAAAACCTTAAATCTCATTCTTCCTCTTCCAAACTCTAACTAAACCTAAACTAATTGTAGACCCTTGATTTTTAACTCTAGCTTGTCCGAAGCTAATTAATGAGGCTTTAACCAGTCCATTCTTAATAAGTCTAAACTGATTCCAAACTTTTGATTAAATTGATATATTTTAATAGGGCCTAAAATAAGCTAATTAAACCTTTAAAACCCTAAACGGGTCCAATTTAAAGGTTTGGTTGGTTTTCTATTTGATACAGGTGTACTAAACCCTAAACGGGTCTGATTTAAAGGTTTGGTTGATTGTTTATTTGATTTGGATAGACTTCAATTGGTATGGGTGTCCCCATGTTGAATTGGGACTCCCAATTTGACAAGGGGGAGCCCCATATCGAATTGGGGGCCTCCCAATTAGATATAGGGAGCCCCTAGTTTGATATGGGGCTCCCCATATCAAATTGGGAGCCCCAATTCGATATGGGGCACCTCCATATCAAATTGGGGCTCCCCCAATTCGATATGGGGCTGTTCCCATATCAAATTGGGGAACCATTTTGATATGGGGCAGCCCCATATCAAAATGGGCCCCTCACACTTTGATATGGGGTAATTTTTGGGTACTCCATATCGAATTTGGATTGCTAATTCGATATGGAGTTTGATTCCATGTCAGATTAGGGTCACTTTAATTCGAAATGGTCTCAGTTTGCCTCAAATTGAAGTTGTTTTAATCCAACATGGTCACGGTTTGTGACAAATTAAAATCACTAATTCGATATCCATCAAGAATCCATTTTTAAAATGGAAAGCTTTCATGGTATTTAACCTAATACACTCTTATATAAATGTAGGATTTAAAACTTTCAGGAGGAATGATTAGCAACCTTCAGCAAGGATTAGCAACCATTAAGAACATAGTACTAAGCACGAAGCAACATCTTGATCAAGAAAAAGAAAAGCAGTGATTAAATACAGAGAACATTAGCAAACAAGGCAGTGGCTTACTGTCTTGGTTTTATTCAACCAAGACTTATAGGTTGGTGTAGGCAAGTGTATTGTATCAACTTTTAATTTTAGTGGAATATACAAATGAAGGTGTCTGATGTGAACCAGCATAGCAAGGATCCATTGGTGCTACAACAAGGGCCATTGACGAGGAATAAAGCAAAGAAATATGGCATCACTCTTGGAATGCATATTCAATACTTTATTACAAGAGAGGTGACTGAATTAGCATGGGACAAGTGCGAGAAGGAACTAGAAGACCAACCCAAGCTAGTCATGGTGCTGGATTGTACACATGGTGCTGAAATGTGCGAATTGTCCAGCCAATACCACAACCACCCTGTGAAATGTGCTGCTTGTCCAGAAAGTCCCACAACCCCCTGTGAAATCTACTGTTTCACAACCCCCTATACCAGTTTCAGCAAGAACGACTTTGGCATGCTTAACACATGTTTGGGGGCGTGTTTTTGAGTCTTTTAAGTGGTCCCCTCCATATTTTACTTATTAGGTTTTTATTGTAATATTTAGTTAATAGTTTTCCTTATAGGAAATATGTTGATGATATCATTATGCCAAGTGGACCAATCACAAGATCACAATCAAAGAAACTCCAGCATGTGTTCCAGCACTTCATTCAAAGGTGGATTAGTGAGGTGAGAAAATTTTCTTTACTAACATTTTCTTGTAGGTTCTTCTTACACCATGTCAAATTCTGGAAGTGAAAAACGTGATATAACCATAAATGACATAGCTTTCATGTTAGAGGCAATGCAAAGGAGATTTGAAAGGTTTGATTTGACCATAAACAACATGAGAGGTGATGTAGACAGCATAATGCAAAGGCAGCGAAATAATACTAATCGAAGGGGGCAGAATAGAGGGAGAGGAAACATGATGAATGATGATGAGATAGAGAGGGAAGATGATGAAGAAAGTGAGCAATCAATTGCTCAAAGAAGACCTCAACAAAGGGACAGTAACATATCTTCCATAAAAATGAAGATACCATCCTTCAAGGGGAGAAATGATGCTGAAGCTTACCTTGAATGGGAAAGAAAAGTTGAGTTGGTGTTTGATTGTCACAACTATAGTGAAATGAAGAAAGTTAAAATTGCAGCAGTTGAATTCACAGATTATGCACTAATTTGGTGGGATCAATTGATGATTTCCAAGAGGAGAAATGGAGAAAGAACCATCACTACTTGGGCTGAAATGAAAACTGTGATGAGAAAGAGATTTGTACCATCTTACTACTATAGGGAGCTTCACCAAAAATTACAGAGGTTAACTCAAGGATCCATGTCAGTGGAGGATTACCATAAAGAGATGGAGATGATCATGAGTAGAACTAATATAGAGGAGGATCCAGAAATCACTATGGCTCGATTTTTGAGTGGGCTGAATAGAGAGATAGCTAACATAATTGAATTACATCATTATGTGGAGCTTGAAGATATGGTACACATGGCCATGAAAGTGGAGAAGCAACTGAAACTCAAGGGAGCAGCCAAGGGATTTTCTAATTCCAGCTCTAGTTTCACTTCAAAATGGCCAAAGAAAGATGATAATCCTAAAGGGAAGGAGGCTGCCTGGAAAGGAAAGGAAAAACAAGTTCTAGATGACCCTAAAGGTAACTCTAAAACATCTAACTCTAATCAAAAGCATAGTACCATTAAATGCTTTAGGTGTTTAGGAGTAGGGCATATAGCATCTCAATGTCCAAATAAGAAAATCATGTTGATACGAGATAATGGTGAAATTGATAGTGCTAGTGAACATGAAAGTGATGATGATAATGATAGCATGCCACCATTAGAAGAAATAGAACATATTATTGAATATCCTGCCCATGGTGAATCTTTGGTTATTAGAAGAGCTTTAAACATGCAAATTAAAGATGAAGAAAGTAATCAAAGAGAGAACATTTTCCATACTCGTTGCATTGTGAATGGAAAAGTGTGCAGCATGATCATTGATGGGGGTAGTTGTGCAAATGTTGCTAGTACTGATTTTGTGGATAAATTAGGGTTAGCATGCACAAAACATCCTAGTCCTTACAAGCTGCAATGGTTGAATGATAGTGGAGAGGTGAGGGTAACAAAGCAGGTTCTATTTTCTTTTGCAATTGGGAGATACAAGGATGAAGTTTGCTGTGATGTTGTGCCTATGCATGCTAGCCATATCCTTCTTGGTCGTCCATGGCAGTTTGATAGAAAAGCTTTGCATGATGGCTTTAAGAATCATTATTCTTTCAGCCTAAATGGTTTAAATTTCACTCTTGCTCCATTGTCACCTAAACAAGTGTATGAAGATCAAGTAAATATTTTGAGATCATTTGAAAAGAATTCTGGTGGTGAGGGTAAAACAAATAAAAATGGAGTAAAAGAGGCCAAGTGTGAGGAAAAGAATGATAAAAATGGCCCATTGGTGAGAGAAAAAGAGAAAGGGAGAGAAAATAAAAGAGAGTGTTTCTATGCAAAAGAAAAGGAGTTAAGGAGTGCTTTTTGTGAGAAAAGAAGTCTGATTGTACTTAGGTGCAAAGAGACCTTGATTTCTACATCTAACCTTGATAACCCTTTGCCTAGTTGTGTTATTTCTCTTTTACAGGAATTTGGAGATGTTTTTCCAGAAAATGTACCCAAAGGTTTACCACCTTTAAGAGGGATTGAGCATCAAATTGACTTCATTCCGGGCTCAACAATTCCTAACCGACCAGCTTATAGAAGTAATCCGGAGGAAACCAAGGAACTTCAAGGGCAAGTGGAGGAGTTGCTAGCAAAGGGACATGTGTGTGAAAGTATTAGTCCATGTACTATTCTGGTTTTACTAGTCCTAAAGAAGGATGAATCATTTGCCCATAAAGCAAATAAAAGAAGGAAACATGTGATTTTCCAACCTGGTAATTGGGTATGGGTTCATGTGAGAAAGAAAAGATTTCCTAAACAAAGAAAATCCAAGTTGGATGCAAGGGGAGATGGTCCTTTCCAAGTATTGGAGCAAATCAATGACAATGCCTACAAGATCGACTTACCTGGTGAGTATGGTATTAGTGCTACTTTTAATGTAACTGATTTATCTCCTTTTGATGATGCAGATTTGAGGACAAATCTTTTTAAAGAAGGGGAGAATGATGTGAACCAGCATAGCAAGGATCCATTGGTGCTACAACAAGGGCCATTAACGAGGAATAAAGCAAAGAAATATGGCATCACTCTTGGAATGCATATTCAATACTTTATTACAAGAGAGGTGACTGAATTAGCATGGGACAAGTGCGAGAAGGAACTAGAAGACCAACCCAAGCTAGTCATGGTGCTGGATTGTACACATGGTGCTGAAATGTGCGAATTGTCCAGCCAATACCACAACCACCCTGTGAAATGTGCTGCTTGTCCAGAAAGTCCCACAACCCCCTGTGAAATCTACTGTTTCACAACCCCCTATACCAGTTTCAGCAAGAACGACTTTGGCATGCTTAACACATGTTTGGGGCGTGTTTTTTGAGTCTTTTAAGTGGTCCCCTCCATATTTTGCTTATTAGGTTTTTATTGTAATATTAGTTAATAGTTTTCCTTATAGGAAATATGTTGATGATATCATTATGCCAAGTGGACCAATCACAAGATCACAATCAAAGAAACTCCAGCATGTGTTCCAGCACTTCATTCAAAGGTGGATTAATGAAGAGGGAGACCAACTTGTAGTGAATATGATGGATCATGAAGAGGAAGTCAGAAAAATCACCAACAAGCATGAAGAATCTGCCCATAAGTATGGTGATGGGCATTAGCACGAATTTGGAATATAATATTGACATGGTTTAGTGCTAGTGTGACTAGACACGTGAACCAACACCAAAATGCATGTGGAATCTGCCCATCAATGTTGTCATAATTATGAGCAGTAATTTAGAGTATATTATTGATGTGGATGAACAATTAATGCTATTGTGACTAGATACATGTAAACCTAGACTTTTAAGCCATTAGTTCTTCTTTTCCAACTATATAAGGATGGGAAAAAGAACTTAATAGGGTTACTGCGAAATTGGCAGATTGTTATCATTGTAATCTAAGTGTTTTCAAGTTTGAGAGGTTTTCTTCTTATTCTTGTTGCATGAAGAATTGGTTCTAACTTATCAAGTCTTACTTGTGGCGTTTTAATCAATTCATTTCTTCATCCCAATCACCCAAGTTCTCAATTACAGGTTAGTTGTGGGTTTGGTAGGGAGGATTTGTTTTTGAGTTCTAAGATTCTATGCTAGATGTGTATGTGGGGTTCTAGATGTAATATTTGATCCATGGGTTCCGCATCAGTGTCTTTCTAATTTAATTCGTTTAAGCTTACAGTGAGTTAACTTATTATGATTCCATCCATCAAACTATCTTTGTTTAAAGTTGTTTCTTTTAACTTTCAATTTATACACAAATATACAGTAAACATAGTAGCCTCTGTTTATTGTTTGCATTGCCTGTAACTTGTCCCATTAAATCACCATAGTACTAGAATTATTCACACGGTGTCTTATACATCCAGTAGCCATATCACATATAAGTTTTCATGAAAAATCCATGTTATAGTTGTTTTTAAGTCTTCTTCGATAAAAACTTAATCTATTCTTTTAATTTTCGATAAAATTCTAGTTTTTTAAATCTAAACCTCAAAACCATAATTTTATTCAAGAAATCCTAATTAAAGTGTAAACCCTATATTTATATGTCTATTGCTTTGCTTAAGTTTGAATGCATGCTTATTATATGTCTTAATAGATGATTTATTTTTTATTTGATTTTATAATGAATGCTCGAATATTTGTTTATTGATTTAATTTTAGTTTTAAGAAATTGTAAGATGTATGTTTTCACGTTATGGGTACCTCATTTGTTGAGTTTAATGTAATTTAATTTATTTTATGTTTTGGATTAATGTAAAGGATATGTTTCCACCAATTAGTGGGTGTCCTATTTTATTTATTTTCTTTTAGACATTCGACGATTGTAAAGGCATGTTTCCATCATGGATGGGTGCCTATTCATTTATTTTGTTTAAACTTATTGTGATTTTAATAAAGTGATTATTTTTTTAATGATTACATGTAGTATGGATAATATCAATATATTTAAGAGTTTAATAATTTTTAGAACTAAAAAGGAGGCCGGTTCTAATGACGTACAATAAGGGATTGGAGATTCCCTAGTAATTGAGTTATCCACCACTTTCTTTTTTCCGGCTCGTCCGGGTAGAGACTTCATTTTTCTTCGGGTTTAGGCACATGTTTCTAAGGCCCTAGGCCAAACAATGTCAAAGTCACAGGTGCCATTCAACATGGGAGTGGGGGCAAAAATCCCCACTCACAATGGCGATTCCACTAGGGATAAGAGAAATTGATTCTGTTGGTCTTTATATTATTCCATTTTTTCTTATCATAATATTGTCCATTGCGTCATATAGATTAAATTGTGTGTATGATTTAGGATGCCTATGTAACCCGTATTGTGTCATGCGAGGGATACCATACTTTTACTCAAGGTATGGAGATCGAGCATGGCATAACCACTCATAGCCTTATACCTTTTGGTATATACTTGCTATGGGAACCTAAGCTTTTCAACCCAAAGACTAAAGCTCATGTAATTGGCCTAGTTACTTTCCTTAGGTTTTTACCCTAAATGCTTGTTGTTTGACTATGATTGATATATCTTAGTTTGGACCATGGCTTATTTGGTTTGCTCTTTCTCTAATATGACCTACCTAGATGTAATATTTGATCCATGGTATCATTTGGTATCAGATTCAACTTCCTCAACATAAAAGAAAAAAAATCGTACCTGTTTCTGTTCAGAATTTTTCTTCACAAGTGTTTGAGATTTTTTGCATATTTATACCATTAACAGCTTGCTACCTTATTATATTTGATCAAATTACATCAGCTCCTCATTATGCATCCATTTAGCATTTAAAATCTGATATTTAGAGCCTTTCTTGCATTGGGAATAGATTTAGGTTGCATATTCAGATTACTCATTGGAGTGATTTGAATTCTGTTTTTTTTAGGATCCAGAATTGTTTTTCTTTGTATTCTTAGTTTCATTCTTTCATATACCTCTTGTTTCTTGTATGCATTAAGTAGCTAATTCTCAATCATAGTTACTTTGGTTTGATTAACACAAATACTTTTACTTCTTGTGATAACTTTCAGTTCTTGTTGTCTAAAATTAAATTGCTTCTAGAATTGCAGAATTCATTTTGTTCATTAGGTTCCTTGTAGAGTCTTTAAAACAAAACTTGTTCTACTTGATTTAAGTGGATTCAATTCTGAAATTCAACTTGATAAAAGAAGAATTGAGAGGTAAAAGGGACCAAGGTTTGAGTGAAATACAAGAGGAGTGTCAATCTGATCTTGAGTGAAACACGTAAGGGAGTGAGGTGAGAAAATTTTCTTTACTAACATTTTCTTGTAGGTTCTTCTTACACCATGTCAAATTCTGGAAGTGAAAAACGTGATATGACCATAAATGACATAGCCTTCATGTTAGAGGCAATGCAAAGGAGATTTGAAAGGTTTGATTTGACCATAAACAACATGAGAGGTGATGTAGACAGCATAATGCAAAGGCAGCGAAATGATACTAATCGAAGGGGGCAGAATAGAGGGAGAGGAAACATGATGAATGATGATGAGATAGAGAGGGAAGATGATGAAGAAAGTGAGCAATCAATTACTCAAAGAAGACCTCAACAAAGGGACAGTAACATATCTTCCATAAAAATGAAGATACCATCCTTCAAGGGGAGAAATGATGCTGAAGCTTACCTTGAATGGGAAAGAAAAGTTGAGTTGGTGTTTGATTGTCACAACTATAGTGAAATGAAGAAAGTTAAAATTGCAGCAGTTGAATTCACAGATTATGCACTAATTTGGTGGGATCAATTGATGATTTACAAGAGGAGAAATGGAGAAAGAACCATCACTACTTGGGCTGAAATGAAAACTGTGATGAGAAAGAGATTTGTACCATCTTACTACTATAGGGAGCTTCACCAAAAATTACAGCGGTTAACTCAAGGATCCATGTCAGTGGAGGATTACCATAAAGAGATGGAGATGATCATGAGTAGAACTAATATAGAGGAGGATCCAGAAATCACTATGGCTCGATTTTTGAGTGGGCTGAATAGAGAGATAGCTAACATAATTGAATTACATCATTATGTGGAGCTTGAAGATATGGTACACATGGCCATGAAAGTGGAGAAGCAACTGAAACTCAAGGGAGCAGCCAAGGGATTTTCTAATTCCAGCTCTAGTTTCACCTCAAAATGGCCAAAGAAAGATGATAATCCTAAAGGGAAGGAGGCTGCTTGGAAAGGAAAGGAAAAACAAGTTCTAGATGACCCTAAAGGTAACTCTAAAACATCTAACTCTAATCAAAAGCATAGTACCATTAAATGCTTTAGGTGTTTAGGAGTAGGGCATATAGCATCTCAATGTCCAAATAAGAAAATCATGTTGATACGAGATAATGGTGAAATTGATAGTGCTAGTGAACATGAAAGTGATGATGATAATGATAGCATGCCACCATTAGAAGAAATAGAACATATTATTGAATATCCTGCCCATGGTGAATCTTTGGTTATTAGAAGAGCTTTAAACATGCAAATTAAAGATGAAGAAAGTAATCAAAGAGAGAACATTTTCCATACTCGTTGCATTGTGAATGGAAAAGTGTGCAGCATGATCATTGATGGGGGTAGTTGTGCAAATGTTGCTAGTACTGATTTTGTGGATAAATTAGGGTTAGCATGCACAAAACATCCTAGTCCTTACAAGCTGCAATGGTTGAATGATAGTGGAGAGGTGAGGGTAACAAAGCAGGTTCTGATTTCTTTTGCAATTGGGAGATACAAAGATGAAGTTTGCTGTGATGTTGTGCCTATGCATGCTAGCCATATCCTTCTTGGTTGTCCATGGCAGTTTGATAGGAAAGCTTTTCATAATGGCTTTAAGAATAATTATTCTTTCAGCCTAAATGGTTTAAATTTCACTCTTGCTCCATTGTCACCTAAACAAGTGTATGAAGATCAAGTAAATATTTTGAGATCATTTGAAAAGAATTCTGGTGGTGAGGGTAAAACAAATAAAAATGGAGTAAAAGAGGCCATGTGTGAGAAAAAGAATGATAAAAATGGCCCATTGGTGAGAGAAAAAGAGAAAGGGAGAGAAAATAAAAGAGAGTGTTTCTATGCAAAAGAAAAGGAGTTAAGGAGTGCTTTTTGTGAGAAAAGAAGTCTGATTGTACTTAGGTACAAAGAGACCTTGATTTCTACATCTAACCTTGATAACCCTTTGCCTAGTTGTGTTAGTTCTCTTTTACAGGAATTTAGAGATGTTTTTCCAGAAGATGTACCCAAAGGTTTACCACCTTTAAGAGGGATTGAGCATCAAATTGACTTCATTCCGGGCTCAACAATTCCTAACCGACCAGCTTATAGAAGTAATTCGGAGGAAACCAAGGAACTTCAAGGGCAAGTGGAGGAGTTGCTAGCAAAGGGACATGTGTGTGAAAGTATTAGTCCATGTACTATTCTGGTTTTACTAGTCCTAAAGAAGGATGAATCATTTGCCCATAAAGCAAATAAAAGAAGGAAACATGTGATTTTCCAACCTGGTAATTGGGTATGGGTTCATGTGAGAAAGAAAAGATTTCCTAAACAAAGAAAATCCAAGTTGGATGCAAGGGGAGATGGTCCTTTCCAAGTATTAGAGCAAATCAATGACAATGCCTACAAGATCGACTTACCTGGTGAGTATGGTGTTAGTGCTACTTTTAATGTAACTGATTTATCTCCTTTTGATGATGCAGATTTGAGGACCAATCTTTTTAAAGAAGGGGAGAATGATGTGAACCAGCATAGCAAGGATCCATTGGTGCTACAACAAGGGCCATTGACGAGGAATAAAGCAAGGAAATATGGCATCACTCTTGGAATGCATATTCAATACTTTATTACAAGAGAGGTGACTGAATTAGCATGGGACAAGTGCGAGAAGGAACTAGAAGACCAACCCAAGCTAGTCATGGTGCTGGATTGTACACATGGTGCTGAAATGTGCGAATTGTCCAGCCAATACCACAACCACCCTGTGAAATGTGCTGCTTGTCCAGAAAGTCCCACAACCCCCTGTGAAATCTACTGTTTCACAACCCCCTATACCAGTTTCAGCAAGAACGACTTTGGCATGCTTAACACATGTTTGGGTTCGTGTTTTTGAGTCTTTTAAGTGGTCCCCTCCATATTTTACTTATTAGGTTTTTATTGTAATATTTAGTTAATAGTTTTCCTTATAGGAAATATGTTGATGATATCATTATGCCAAGTGGACCAATCACAAGATCACAATCAAAGAAACTCCAGCATGTGTTCCAGCACTTCATTCAAAGGTGGATTAATGAAGAGGGAGACCAACTTGTAGTGAATATGATGGATCATGAAGAGGAAGTCAGAAAATCACCAACAAGCATGAAGAATCTGCCCATAAGTATGGTGATGGGCATTAGCACGACTTTGGAATATAATATTGACATGGTTTAGTGCTAGTGTGACTAGACACATGTGAACCAACACCAAAATGCATGTGGAATCTGCCCATCAATGTTGTCATAATTATGGGCAGTAATTTAGAGTATATTATTGATGTGGATGAACAATTAATGCTATTGTGACTAGATACATGTTGATGAGGATCTGATTGCTAGCATACAACACCAAGGACCTGTTACTCGATCAATGGCAAGAAAACTTCAAGGATTAGTTTCCAAACATCTATATGTTCTCAATACAATTGGAACGTTAAGACTTGAAGAAAATAAGAGCAAAGAAGCTGTTTGGTTGCATGTGTCCAAATTGCAATCTACCCAAGAGGCCAATTGACCCAAAGGAGTTAGAATACATATTGGCATCCATCATTATACCTTTGGGAGCTAAATACATACCATTCACGTTCCATTGGATGTCCATATATTAAGAGTGGCTGAAATTCACATTGGGAGTCAAAGATGCCTTTTAAAAGCTAGTGGGAGACAAGCTATATGGCTGCCCATGCCTTTTAAAAGCTAGTGGGAGACAAGCTATATGGCTGCCCAATTTGTTTTATGTAACCACATTATTATATTTGTATTTTTCCATCATTTCACTTGTTTTATGCTTTCTTTAAGTCTTTAAAAACAAATGTAATGGCAGATTTTGAACTTAATGAATATTCTGAGTTTTCTCTCCATTTTTTGAGAGCTTTGAGAGGTTTTTAGCCTTCTTTTGAGTTCTGGTTAGAACTTGCACGAATTCCTTGCAAAAATAACCAAGTTTGCTAGGTCTTAACTTATATTCAAGGTTTTTCATTCACAAGTTGGGGTTGGGTCTTGAATCTTTGGTTTCCAGCCATATAGTTTCAGTTTTACATCACAAGTTGGTGTTGGGTTGAAGGTGCTGGTTGGTGTTCTTATGTTTTGGAGACGATCCGTAGCTTGAGCTTCCTTAGGAATTAAATCCTAGCAAGGCAGGCTCACATCATTTGGTATCAGAGCTTAGGCTCTCCAAATCAGGTTTTTAGCATCATTCCTTCTTGTTTATGTCAAAAAAAAAATATTGTCTTCCTTTGAGTCATTTTTTTGCCATTAGTTTAATTTCTACAAGCTGTATGCTTTCTTGTTTCTTTGAGTCCTTCTTCCTTAATGTTGTTGCTGGATTAATTTAAAAAAAAAGAGAAAAAAAATCAAAGAAAAAAAAACTGCAACTAATCTCTAAAATTTGCTATTGGGTTAGAAACTGAAGTTGGGTTTGCACATAACCAAATCTTCTCAAATTTTATATGCTTGTTTCAGATGCTAAAATTAGCTTGGAAATAAAATTTTAAGTCAAAATTCGTCCATTTGCCTCGTTATCCATATATTGCATCCAATTTAGCTAGTTTTGTGTCCAAAAGTGAACGTGTATGTAAACATGTCCAAATCCTTTCAAATTTTACAGGCATGTTTTAGATATTCGGCTAAGCCTACATATTAAATTTCATGTCAAAATTAGTTCGTTTGCTTGGTTGTCCATATATTACAGCTAGTTAGCCATTTTGGGGTCCAGAATATAAACGTTTCATAAGAGACCTAAAAATTCATTTTTTCTCTCCCATTTGGTCTCAATATATTATCCTAAATCCAGTTTTGTCAAATTCTTCCCTTTGGTAATGTTTGTCTAAAATTTCAGTGTCTTTCGTCCTTAGGTTTCAAATATCAAATATTCTGTTTTTTCCAGCTTGTGTTACTCTTGTTCCATTCTTGAATGTGTTTTAAACCTTGCAATTTAGTTATTTAGTTGAGGAAATATTAAGTTCTTGCTAGAACTTGGAAGGGGCTGAAGTGAGTGAAAAAAAGGCATAGAGTGGTGAGATTGTTAGAGGGTAAAAGCCATAGTTTGAGTGAAACACAGATTGAGTGTTACCAGATTAGAGTGAAACACGTGAGGGAGTGTGTGAGAGAATATTTCTAACATTTGTTTTGCAGCAATCAGTATGTCAACAAAACGAGATAGTGATCGAGAGAGCAACCAGCCCCAAGAGGAGCCAGAAGCTTCTTATGTTCTTAAGGCATTGCAATCTCAATTTCAAAGGATGAATGTGTTGTTTGTTGATATTAGAGAACAGATGGAAAAACACTCAAAGCAAATTGAAGAATTGCAGCAAGCAAGCTCTACAAATCAAAGGAATTTAGGAAGGGAAGAACGAGATAATTTTCATAGGGAGCAAAACACAAATAGGGGGCAGAATAGAGGTAGGCATGCTGGACTAAATGATTTGCCAATTTTCAATGAATTGGAGGATGTAGATGAAGATAATCTTGATGATGACGATGGGCAGCAATCTGTTGCACTTGATGATGTTATTAGACCAAGATATATGAGAGGTAATATGCATGGTAGAGGTGGTGGTAGAAATATTAGGCAAGAAACTATGGAAAATGCAAGAGGGAGAGGGAGAGTAGACAGCAATGTTAATGGAATTAAAATGAAACTTCCATCATTCCAAGGCAAAGCAAATCCAGATGCATACTTGGAATGGGAGAGAAAGACCGAACTCATCTTTGATTGCCACAACTATAGTGAGCAAAAGAAGGTGACACTTGCTGTGGTAGAGTTTACTGATTATGCATTAGTTTGGTGGGATCAATTACTCACTAAACGAAGAAGAAATGGCATGAGAGGAGTGCAGACTTGGGATGAGCTGAAACAAGTCATGAGAGATAGATTTGTACCACAACACTACTATAGGGAGTTACATCAACGATTACAAGGGCTGGTACAAGGCAATAAAAGTGTGGAAGAATATTTTCAAGAGATGGAAATGGCTATGATACGAACTAATATAGAAGAAGAAAGGGAAGCAACTATGGCACAGTTTCTACATGGGCTGAAAGATGAAATTGCCGACATAGTGGAGCTGCATCATTATGTGGAGCTTGATGACATGTTAAATATGGCAATCAAGGTAGAAAAACAACTCAAGAAGAAGAAAACAACCAGATCGGGAATGGGAATGAATTCTGCCAATAATGTTCCTTGGAAGCCAAATTGGAAGAAAGGGGAATCTAGTGAGAATAAATTTGTTTCAAAGGAGAAGAAAGAGGGGAACAAGGCTGGAGAAAAACCCATTGTGATTGATAAGGGTAAGGCACCAATGAACTCCAATGGAAGAACAAGAGACATCCAATGTTTCCGATGTTTAGGGAAAGGGCATTATGCTAGAGAATGTCCAAATAAAAGGGTGATGGTGGTGAGGCCAAGTGGTGATATTGAATCTGAAGATGATGAAGTTGTAGATGAAGATTCAGATGTTAACATTCCACCTTTGGATGAAGATAGTGATGTAGAGCATGCTGTGCATGGAAATGCTCTTGTTGTTATGCGTGCTTTAAATATACAGGTGAAGGAAGATGAAGGTGATGAACTACAAAGAGAAAATATTTTTCATACTAGATGTTTAGTCAAAGAAAAAGTTTGTACTATGATCATAGATGGTGGGAGTTGTGTTAATGTGGCTAGCACTCTACTAGTAGAGAAACTTGCATTTCCTACTACAAAACATCCTAATCCATACAGATTGCAGTGGTTGAATGATAGTGGAGAAGTTAAGGTGACCAAGCAAGTATTATTGTCATTTACCATTGGGAGGTATAAGGATGAAGTGTTGTGTGATGTAGTTCCCATGCATGCTAGTCATATCCTACTTGGGAGGCCATGGCAATATGATAGAAAAGCAACACATGATGGGTTTAAGAATAGGTATTCATTTGATTTTGAAGGCCGAAAGGTGACTCTTGCACCTTTAACACCTATGGAGGCTTTTGAAGACCAAAAGCGAGTACAAGCTGCCATGCAAGAGAAAATGCAAAGAGAGGTTGAAAAGAGGGAGAGAGAAAAGAAAGATCAAGAGGAAAAACAAAGAATAAAAACTGAGAGAGAAAAAGAAAAAGAGAAAAAGAAGAAATTACATAATAAAAATGAGAGTGGAGAGAAGAAAGTAAGTTTAGTTGCTAGGGGGAAAGATGTGAGGCAAGCATACTTTTCTGATAGTATGATGCTCCTTCTGATATGTAAGGGAGTTTTTCTTAATGTAACTGACCTTGATCCATCTATTCCTAGTGTTGCTTTGACTTTGTTGCAGGAATTTGAAGATGTCTTTCCAAATGAGGTACCGAGTGGATTGCCACCCATTAGAGGAATAGAACATCAAATTGATTTCATTCCTGGAGCTGTAATTCCAAATCGTCCAGCATATAGGACAAATCCTCAAGAGGTCAAGGAGTTGCAAAAACAGGTGGATGAGCTGCTTGCGAAAGGTCATGTTAGGGAGAGCATGAGTCCATGTGCTGTGCCGGTACTTCTAGTACCTAAAAAGGATGGATCAATGCGAATGTGTGTGGATTGTCGTGCTATCAATAAAATCACTGTAAAGTATAGACATCCAATTCCTAGGCTTGATGATATGCTTGATGAATTGCATGGTGCATGTATATTTTCAAAAATTGATCTTAAAAGTGGTTATCATCAAATAAGAATGAGATTAGGAGATGAATGGAAAACAGCTTTTAAGACTCAATATGGTTTGTATGAATGGTTAGTCATGCCTTTTGGACTAAGTAATGCACCTAGTACTTTCATGAGATTAATGAATCATGTCTTGCGTGCTTTTCTTGGAAAGTTTGTTGTTGTGTATTTTGATGATATCTTAGTGTATAGTCAAAGTTTAAATGATCATTTAATGCATTTAAGATGTGTGCTTGAAGTTCTTAGGAAAGAGAAATTGTATGCAAATTTAAAGAAATGTACATTCTGCATGGAAAAAGTCATTTTCTTAGGATTTGTAGTGAGTGGGAAAGGAATTGAGGTTGATGATGATAAGGTAAAAGCCATCAAAGAGTGGCCTACACCAAAATCCGTGACTGATGTTAGGAGTTTTCATGGTCTTGCTAGTTTTTATAGGAGATTTGTTAGAGACTTTAGTACAATTGCAGCCCCATTAAATGAAATTGTGAAGAAAAATGTAGGGTTCAAATGGAATGAGGAACAGGAGCATGCATTTAGATTACTAAAAGAAAAATTATGTTCTGCACCATTACTTGCATTACCTGATTTTTCTAAGACTTTTGAAGTTGAATGTGATGCTTCCGGAGTGGGTATAGGTGCTGTTTTGATGCAGGAAAGAAGACCAATTGCATACTTTAGTGAGAAGCTAAGTGGAGCTCCTTTGAATTACTCTACTTATGACAAGGAGATGTATGCATTAGTGAGGGCGTTGGAGACGTGGCAGCATTATCTTTGGCCAAAGGAGTTTGTTATTCATAGTGATCATGAATCACTAAAATACTTGAAAGGACAAAGCAAGCTGAACAAACGCCATGCCAAATGGAGTGAATTTATTGAAGCGTTTCCATATGTGATTCAATATAAGCAAGGAAAAGAAAATGTTGTTGCTGATGCCTTATCTAGGAGGTATGCCCTAATCTCTATGCTTGATGCTAGACTTCTAGGATTTGAGCATATGAAAGAATTGTATAAGCATGACTCTGAATTTGCACAAATATATGCCTCTTGTGAAAATGCTGCCTTTAAAAAATTTTATAGGCATGATGGTTTCTTATTTAGAGAGAAACGACTTTGTGTTCCAAATAGCTCTATAAGAGGATTGCTTGTAAGAGAGTCACATGGGGGAGGTTTAATGGGACATTTTGGGGTGGCTAAAACATTAGAAATTCTGAATGAACATTTTTATTGGCCACATATGAGGAAAGATGTAGAGAAATTTTGTGCTAAATGCGTGACATGTATGAAAGCAAAGTCCAAAGTAAGACCACATGGTTTGTATATGCCTTTAAGTGTACCTAGTGAACCTTGGGTAGACTTATCTATGGACTTTATTTTGGGACTACCTAGGACAAAAAAAGGTCATGATAGTTTATTTGTTGTGGTTGATAGATTTTCTAAAATGGCACATTTCATTCCATGTCATAAAACTGATGATGCATGCCATATATCTGATTTGTTCTTTAGAGAAGTAGTGAGATTGCATGGTATTCCTAGGACCATAGTAAGTGATCGAGATGTAAAATTTTTGAGTCATTTTTGGAAAGTCCTATGGGGAAAGTTAGGTACAAAGCTTTGTTTCTCTACTACATGCCATCCGCAAACAGATGGGCAGACGGAAGTTGTTAATAGGACTGTGGGCACTCTTCTTCGTACCATGATTAAACAAAATTTGAAGACATGGGAGGAATGCATACCATTTATTGAATTTGCATATAATAGATCAATGCATTCATCCACTGGATTTTCACCCTTTGAGCTTGTCTATGGTTTTAATCCACTTACTCCATTAGATTTGTTGCCTCTTCCTACTAATGAGCTTACTAGTTTTGATGGTAAAAAGAAAGCTGAATTGGTGAAGCAAATGCATCAAAGGGCCAAGCAACAAATGGAGAAGATTAATGAGAATAGAGCAACCAAAGTAAACAAAGGAAGGAAAAAGATGGTGTTCCAGCCTGGTGATCTGGTATGGGTTCATTTACGAAAAGAAAGGTTTCCTACACAAAGGAAATCAAAATTGCAGCCGAGAAGTGATGGACCATTTGAAGTACTCGAAAGGATTAATGATAATGCCTACAAGATTAATCTACCAGGTGAGTATGGTGTAAGTGCAACTTTTAATGTTTCTGATCTTGCTCCTTGCTATGCAGATGATGAAGATTCGAGGACAAATTCTTTTGAAGAGGGAGAGGATGATGAGGATCTGATTGCTAGCATACAACACCAAGGACCTGTTACTCGATCAATGGCAAGAAAACTTCAAGGATTAGTTTCCAAACATCTATATGTTCTCAATACAATTGGAACGTTAAGACTTGAAGAAAATAAGAGCAAAGAAGCTGTTTGGTTGCATGTGTCCAAATTGCAATCTACCCAAGAGGCCAATTGACCCAAAGGAGTTAGAATACATATTGGCATCCATCATTATACCTTTGGGAGCTAAATACATACCATTCACGTTCCATTGGATGTCCATATATTAAGAGTGGCTGAAATTCACATTGGGAGTCAAAGATGCCTTTTAAAAGCTAGTGGGAGACAAGCTATATGGCTGCCCATGCCTTTTAAAAGCTAGTGGGAGACAAGCTATATGGCTGCCCAATTTGTTTTATGTAACCACATTATTATATTTGTATTTTTCCATCATTTCACTTGTTTTATGCTTTCTTTAAGTCTTTAAAAACAAATGTAATGGCAGATTTTGAACTTAATGAATATTCTGAGTTTTCTCTCCATTTTTTGAGAGCTTTGAGAGGTTTTTAGCCTTCTTTTGAGTTCTGGTTAGAACTTGCACGAATTCCTTGCAAAAATAACCAAGTTTGCTAGGTCTTAACTTATATTCAAGGTTTTTCCTTCACAAGTTGGGGTTGGGTCTTGAATCTTTGGTTTCCAGCCATATAGTTTCAGTTTTACATCACAAGTTGGTGTTGGGTTGAAGGTGCTGGTTGGTGTTCTTATGTTTTGGAGACGATCCGTAGCTTGAGCTTCCTTAGGAATTAAATCCTAGCAAGGCAGGCTCACATCACATGTAAACCTAGACTTTTAAGCCATTAGTTCTTCTTTTCCAACTATATAAGGATGGGAAAAAGAACTTAATAGGGTGACTACGAAATTGGCAGATTGTTATCATTGTAATCTAAGTGTTTTCAAGTTTGAGAGGTTTTCTTCTTATTCTTGTTGCATGAAGAATTGGTTCTAACTTATCAAGTTTGACTTGTGGCGTTTTAATCAATTCATTTCTTCATCCCAATCACCCAAGTTCTCAATTACAGGTTAGTTGTGGTTTTGGTAGGGAGGATTTGTTTTTGAGTTCTAAGATTCTATGCTAGATGTGTATGTGGGGTTCTAGATGTAATATTTGATGCATGGGTTCCGCATCAGATACCATACTTTTACTCAAGGTATGGAGATCGAGCATGGCATAACCACTCATAGCCTTATACCTTTTGGTATATACTTGCTATGGGAACCTAAGCTTTTCAACCCAAAGACTAAAGCTCATGTAATTGGCCTAGTTACTTTCCTTAGGTTTTTACCCTAAATGCTTGTTGTTTGACTATGATTGATATATCTTAGTTTGGACCATGGCTTATTTGGTTTGCTCTTTCTCTAATATGACCTACCTATATTGTAAGCTCAAAATAATTTTTTTCTTTAAATCCAAGAGACCAAATTTCAAAATTTCAAAATCTTCAAGATAATCTTTTCAAGATGGGTCAAAAAACTTTTTCAACCCTATGGCCCAAGGGCTTTGAAACAAAATTATTTTTCGATTACAAAAGAGCTTACAAATATTTAGGTCAATTATGGAATACCAAAAATCAATTGTGAACCAAGCTTATGCTAAGAACTATTAATCATGGGCTTTTTTTGGCATGAATCATTAGTTACTTTTCAAGTGAGAAATCTATTTATAATAAACCTCTTAATTTAGTTTTAATATAATATAGCATAAAAGCTGTTTTAATTGGATGGATTAAAGCCTAATTAATGGGAATTATCATGAACTGATTTTCATGTTTTAAAATATAATTATTGGTTAAAATTGTCTGAGGGAATTACTCAAAAATGGAATATCCCATATTGGTATTTTGTTAACTATATACCTAGGAAAAGAGACTCGCCATTCATGTGTGGAAGTTATAAGGTTGGAAGGAATGTCCTAATTATCTTTGTTTGTTTGTTTATGTATACATGCATACATGCATTGCATAACAAGTCATTAATCCTTTCTGGCTCACAGACCTGGAGTACAACAGTTCAAGAGAGTACGACAACCCAACCTAAGCCAGTGACGTACAATCCAACATCAACTCAATTAGCTTCTCACCAAGAGCAATGGATCTCAAACAAATTCAAAGGATGGTGGATGATACCCTCAATGCCAAGATGGAAGAACTGAAGGAGGCCCTGGTTGAGACTATGTGATGAGGAAATTATAAGCAAGCTTAATGAATCTACACAAGGCAGCAATTTGTTGATGATATCATTATTCCAAGTGGACCAATCACAAGATCACAATCAAAGTGATGAGGAAACTATAAGCAAGCTTGATGAATGTAATGGCAGCAAATATGTTGATGATATCATTATGCCAAGTGGACCAATCACAAGATCACAATCAAAGAAATTCCAGCATGTGTTCCAGCACTTCATTCAAAGGTGGATTAATGAAGAGGGAGACCAACTTGTAGTGAATATGATGGATCATGAAGAGGAAGTCAGAAAATCACCAACAAGCATGAAGAATCTGCCCATAAGTATGGTGATGGGCATTAGCACGAATTTGGAATATAATATTGACATGGTTTAGTGCTAGTGTGACTAGACACATGTGAACCAACACCAAAATGCATGTGGAATCTGCCCATCAATGTTGTCATAATTATGGGTAGTAATTTAGAGTATATTATTGAGGTGGATGAACAATTAATGCTATTGTGACTAGATACATGTAAACCTAGACTTTAAGCCATTAGTTCTTCTTTTCCAACTATATAAGGATGGGAAAAAGAACTTAATAGGGTTACTGCGAAATTGGCAGATTGTTATCATTGTAATCTAAATGTTTTCAAGTTTGAGAGGTTTTCTTCTTATTCTTGTTGCATGAAGAATTGGTTCTAACTTATCAAGTCTTACTTGTGGCGTTTTAATCAATTCATTTCTTCATCCCAATCACCCAAGTTCTCAATTACAGGTTAGTTGTGGGTTTGGTAGGGAGGATTTGTTTTTGAGTTCTAAGATTCTATGCTAGATGTGTATGTGGAGTTCTAGATGTAATATTTGATCCATGGGTTCCGCATCACTATGAGAAGCCAAATAGCTGCACTTTTGGGGAACACTACTGAGGCATCTGCTAGCACAAAGAAACGAAAGGACAAAGGGAAGGCTAAGGTTGGCGAAGTAGCCTTTGATGATGACAAAATAGTTATTGATGATGATGATGACTGGGCTCAATATTTTCAAGATCTCAAGACAAGAAGAAGGAGTCAAAGTTTGTTGAAAGATCAGTTATAGAAAAGATTGAAAGTTCAGATGTTGAGAAGCTGATTGCTTATTTGGAAAAGAAATTTGAAAAGAAGCTGAAAACTGAAGAAATATCGAAGGTCGACAAGTTGTTTGAGCTAGATGAAGAGGTCTCGTACAAATTCAAAATTGCTTCCTTTGCAAAGTTCAATGGAACTAGAAATCTACATCTCCATGTGAAGCAATATATCATTGCTATGCAGTCTGCTAGAGCTACTAAAGTTCAAACTCTAAGGTATTTCATGCTCTCATTGGACCCTATTGTCCAAAACTGATTCAACACCTTAGAAGATGGTACTCAAAAGAGCTGGGATTTACTATACAAGGCCTTCACCTAACAGTATGGGTATAATGCTGAATTGGAGGTTACTTTATTGGAAGTTGAGTCCATTAGACAAAGGACAAATGAGAACTTTATTGACTATGTGAAGAGGTGGAGGAATAAGGATGCATTTTTCAAGAAGAGGCCTGATGAATCGGATCAAATTAGGATGATTGTGAGAGGGGTATTGCCTAGTCTCTGTGAAAGAATGTCTCATACACTCATCAGGGATTTCAAAGACCTTCTGCAAGCTGGTTTGCAAATTGAAGACTGGGAAAGGGAAAAGAATTGCTTTTCGGCAAGAAGGAATGAGAAAGTGAACTACTAGTAAGGTAATCAGAGTACACAAAAGGCAGTTAATGTTAATGTAATTGGTCAAGGAGGAAGGAGGCAATTTTTAGAATTGGGGAAGCCGCTGTCTTGGTTTCTCAATAAGCTACAAAAGAAGGGATTGTTACAATCCTTGACTCCTCATCTTTTGCCTAATCCTCTTCCACCTAACTTTGATGCTAAGGCATTCTGCTAATTCCATCAAATGCAAGGGCACGAGATGGACAAGTGTTTGAGGTTGGATAGAGTATATAGGTACCCACATATAGTAAAAAATAACTAAATTTTTTGCAAAATACTTTACTAACTACAATTAATTTTTTGCAAGTGTTTTGGGTCCAGAACCCAACCAACCTTGGGTACATAATCCAAATTATTTTTTAGTCTAGAACTCACCTCGGGTCCAGAACCCAAATTATTTTTGAGTCCATAACTCACTTTGGGTCCACAACCCAAATTATTCTAGGACTCACCTTGGGTCCAAAACCCAAATTATTTTTGAATCCAAAACTCACCTCGGGTCCAAAACTTAAATTATTTTTTAAGTCCAGAACTCATCTCGGGCCCAGAACCCAAATTATTTTTGAATCCAGAACTCACCTCGGGTATAGAACCCAAATTATTTTTTAGTCTCGAACTCACCTCGGGTCTAGAATCCAAATTATTTACGAGTCCAAAACTCACCTCGGGTCTAGAACCCAAATCATTTTTGAGTCCAGAACTCACATTGGGTTGAGAACCCAAACCAATCTGAGTCTAGAACCCAATCTTTAGTCTAGAATCATCCTTAACCAAAATCAATTCAAAGTCATATTGCTTTTCACTCTCTGAATAAATTAAAGATCGTACAAGCAGGGGACAAACTGTAAACCCTTGATTACGTGAACGGTGCACTAAACCCTTGATCACGGGTCCAATTTAAAGGTTTGGTTGGTTTTCTATTTTATACAGGTGCACTAAACCCTAAATGGGTCTAATTTGAAGGTTTGGTTGATTGTTTATTTGATTTTCATAGACTTCAATTAGTATGGGTGTCCCCATGTCGAATTAGGACTCCCAATTCGACATGGGGGAGCACCATATCTAATTGGGGGCCTCCCAATTCGATATGGGGCATATCGAATTGGGGCTCCATCAATTCGATATGGGGCTATTCCCATATCAAATTGGGGGCCCATTTTGATATAGGGCTGTCCCATATCAAAATGGGGCAATTTTTGGGTACTTCATATTGAATTTGGATTGCTAATTTGATATGGACTTTGATTCTGGACTTTGATTCCATGTCAGATTAGGGTCTGACGCGGACCCTTAGCAACGATGGCAGCAAACCCAACGTATAACAATGGTAGAGAACTCCTTGAAACTTGATAATCACCTCATAAGGAACCCAACGCCTATAAAGAGACGCGAACTCACTATGATTGAAGGATTTAGTTAGTAAGAAGAAGGAAAACACCACAACTCTTGTTGATAAGTAAACCTAATTCTTGATGCAAAGAAAGAATTAAAGAATCCACTCTAATCTCTCTCACACGAAAATTCACAAGAAGAACTTGTAGAAGAATTCGAAAATTTTTATTAATTGTTGTGTATGAAATTCGGCCTAATAGTGCCCTTAAATAAGAGTTACAAAATTTCTAATTGCATATGGAAAACTAAAACATTCCTAATTGCATAAGGAAAACATTCCTAATTGCATAAGGAAAACATAAAGTATGGAAACAAAATCCTAATCCACTAAGGAAAATATAAAGTATGGAAACAAAATCCTAATCCACTAAGGAAAATATAAAGTATGGAAACAAAATCCTAATCCAATAAGGAAAATATAAAGTATGGAAACAACCAAACTAATCCCTTAAACATAAGAAATGCCCCACACTATTTGGGCTGTCCATGGGCCTTAAATTACTTCCCAAGGCTTTATATGAACCCCCATGGACCTTTTTTGCACGTTGGACCTTTCTTTAGCTAGCTTTTATCTTCCATACTAAGCATCATAATCAGCTTTGGTGTGCCTTCTTCAAGCTCCATCTCCATCTTCTTGAATGATAATTCTTGAAGCTCTTTGGAAATTTCTTCTTGAATATGCAAAGCCATACTAGCTTGATTTCTCTTTGCCTTGCTCCTAGTGATTGGTCCACTTGCTAGCTTCAAGGGATCCTTTTTTGCATCATTCTCCCCCTCTTCAAAAAGATTTGTCCTCAAATCTGCATCATCAAAAGGAGAAAGATCACTTACATTGAAAGTAGCACTAACATTATACGTACCTGGTAAGTCGATCTTGTAGGCATTGTCATTAATCTTCTCCAGCACTTGGAATGTGCCATCTCCCCTTGCTTGCAACTTGTTCTTCCTTTGGTTAGGAAACCTCTCTTTTCGAAAATGCACCCAAACCCAATCTCCTACTTGAAACTTAATCTCACGTCTCCCTCTACTTGCAGAATCAGCATATCTCTTGTTCATTTTCTCAATTTTCACCCTTGCTTTCTCATGCATCTCTTTTGTCTCCATAGGATTGCTCCTATATGCTGGCCGGTTTGGAATTGTAGAACCGGGTATGAAATCAATTTGATGTTCAATCCCTCTTAATGGCGGCAAACCACTAGGAAGGTCTTCAGGAAACACATCCTTAAAATCCTGCAACAAAGACACAAAACTAGAAGGTAAAGAATCAAGAGATTCTTCACTGTCAGCAAGTAACAATTCTTTATACATAATAATGAGTACAGGCTGCCCTATATCTATCTCTCTTGCTCTTGCATAAAAAGTATGTTTTGCTTTTTCTCCTTGCTTATTTTCTCTCACCAATGGGCCATTTATTTGTTTGCTTACTTTCTTTTGACTTTCAGCCTCTTTATTCTTTCTGCACTCACTCACTTTATTATTTTCTCTCTCCCTACCCTTAGAATTACCCTTGGGTGTTGAAATATCATTGGCCGAATTTGAACCCCCTTGGTTCATGTTGGCCGAAACTTCTTTCTCCCTCTCTAGCATCCTCTTCTGATCTTCATACACCTCTTGAGGTGATAATGGTGCTAGAACAACCTTCTTTCCTTCATAAGTAAAGGTATACTTATTAGAAAAGCCATCATGTTGTGCCCTTCTATCATGCTGCCATGGTCTTCCTAATACCAAATGTCTAGCTTGCATTGGCACTACATCACACAAAACCTCATCTTTATACCACCCAATGGAGAATGGTACCTTGACTTGCTTCAACACTTTTACTTCCCCAGCGTCATTGAACCATTGCAACTTGTAAGGATTGGGATGTTTAAAACAAGTTACCCCAATTTATCCACCATTGTAGTACTAGCAGCATTGGTACAACTTCCACCATCAATGATAAGTGTACAAACCTTACCATTCACCAAACATCTAGAGTGGAAAAGATTCTCCCTTTGATCCAAGCCTTCTTCCTTGACTTGAATATTCAAGGTTCTTCTAGTAATAAGCATCTCTCCATGTTCAGAATTCAAGACTTGATTCTCCCAAGCCTCTTCATCATATTTGGCCCTATCACCACATTCGGGCTCCTCTTCTTCTTCATGTTCAGATTCTGATTCAATTTCCCCTTCATGGGTAGCAATCATCACCCTCTTATTCGGACATTGAGAAGCAATGTGTCCACTTCTCAAACACTTGTAGCATTTAATTTCCCTACTTGGAGTAGGTCTAGAAGGTGTTTCCTTGGCTTTTTTTGCATCCCCATCATTTGGCTTCTTGAAATTAGGATTGTAGGAAGAATTCATTTGGAAAGAACCCTTTTAATCCCCTTTGTAGGAACCTCCACTCGAACTTGAACCTTTGAAGTTTGAAAAATTTCCACTAGCTTTAGAGTAGCCAGTTTTCGAAATAGCTTTATTCTTCAATCTTCTCTCTATCTTCATGGCCTTTTAAACTAACTCTTCCATTGTGTTGAATTCATACATCTCCAATTCATTGGCTATGTTCAAATTCAATCCCCCAAGAAATCGTGACATCTTCTTATCTTCATCTTGATCAATATTTTCCCTAGCCATGATCATCTCCATCTCTTTGTGGTACTCTTCCACACTTCTTCCACCTTGAACTAGTCTTGCTAGTCGATTGTACAAATCCCGAATGTAGTGAGATGGTACAAATCGGCTCCTCATTAGTTCTTTCAAGGTTGACCATTAAGGAATAGGCCTCATACCTTTCCCTCTTCTATTAGCTTTCAACTGATCTCACCAAAAGGTAGCATACCCTTTGAACTCTATGGCTGCCAAAACTGATTTCTTCTCTTCGGTGTAGTTATGGCATTCGAAAATCTGCTCAACTTTCCTCTCCCATTCTATGAACTCTTCTGCATTGTTCTTCCCTTCAAAGGAAGGAATCTTCATCTTGATGGAAGTAAGGTCGCCATCAGTGGTAGGTTGATTTCCACCTTCATCTTCATCTTCTACCCTTTCGGCTGCTTCTAGGGCTTCAAGATTTCCTTGCCCTTCTCTCCTAAGCACTCTTCTAGCTCGCATTATGGGATTTGGATGTGCGGCTGGCTGCCCTTGTTGCACTTGCTGAATTTGTTGTGCTTGTCGTGCTGCATTCTCTTGCAATCTAGTATCCATCATCTCCATTCGACCAAGCATTGCTTCCAAAGTTTCATTAAGCCTAGCCAAGCTTTTGGCCATAGCTCCTTCTTTGCTAGTCTCTTCTCCTTTTTCAGCCATGTTAACAAACAAACAAACTCAAAGAAACAAGATTAGTAATAATCGAAATTCACTCAAGTGTTTAGAATTACCTCACTTTTCTTGTCTTCCTTGATTGCACTTCAGAACCAAGCTCACCAACCAACAATTGTCAAGTCGTTCAAGAACTAGAACCTAAATCCTAGAACTAGATAGAAAACAAGACAAGTATCCGGAGGTAATGCAAGGTAATTTGCACTACAAGATATAAAACCAAGTATCGACACAAGCAAATGATACTTAGCAATGTAATGGAATTAAAAGCTAGATAAAGAAATCAGAAACAATGAAGACAATAAATAAGACAAATTTGGATATAATGAATCAAAAACAACCCACACTTGGCAAGCTGCTTTATGGACCTAATCAATTCTACCCAAAATTCTAGCTTCTAGACTCTAATTCCCACCTATAACACTCAAATAACATGAATATTAAGGTCTGATTTTCGAATTCCAAAAGCCCCTCAAAAGGTGAAATTTTTTGCCCAAAAATTTCATTACTTCTCACCCATCTAGATCTGATCCTTAGCACCCAAATAGCAAGAATATCAAACAATTTTTGTTGAGGTGGTTTTGTGCTCTTTTTTTTTTTTGCTTCCTCTCGCTATCCCCTTAATTCGGGACTTAGTTTACTCCCAAGGACTTTTCGAAATCTGGACTTAATTCGCAACCCCAGATTCACTCAAGACCAAATCGAAATCAAACTTGAACACAAACTCTAGCTTTTGCTTTCTTTCAAGAACCCTAATTCTTAGTTTCAAAATTCTCCAAGAATCCTTTCCTAGGTTTCATTTTCACCCTAAGAATACCCTCCTTCAATTCGACCTTGATCAGAACTGATATATGACTCTTTTTCAAAAATTAAAGACTAGACTCTCTAAGAACCCTAAAACGCAGAAATTTAAAAGACCAAAATTAACAAACCCTAGAAAGACAAAGTAGATAAAAATTACCTTGTAGCAAGGCTCTGATACCAAATGATGCGGACCCTTAGCAACGATGGCAGCAAACCCAATGTATAACAATGGTAGAGAACTCCTTGAAACTTGATAATCACCTCCTAAGGAACCCAACGCCTATAAAGAGATGCGAACTCACTATGATTGAAGGATTTAGTTGGTAAGAAGAAGGAAAACGCCATAACTCTTGTTGATAAGTAAACCTAATTCTTGATGCAAAGAAAGAATTAAAGAATCCACTCTAATCTCTTGATGTGAACCAGCATAGCAAGGATCCATTGGTGCTACAACAAGGGCCATTGACGAGGAATAAAGCAAGGAAATATGGCATCACTCTTGGAATGCATATTCAATACTTTATTACAAGAGAGGTGACTGAATTAGCATGGGACAAGTGCGAGAAGGAACTAGAAGACCAACCCAAGCTAGTCATGGTGCTGAATTGTACACATGGTGCTGAAATGTGCGAATTGTCCAGCCAATACCACAACCACCCTGTGAAATGTGCTGCTTGTCCAGAAAGTCCCACAACCCCCTGTGAAATCTACTGTTTCACAACCCCCTATACCAGTTTCAGCAAGAACGACTTTGGCATGCTTAACACATGTTTGGGGGTGTGTTTTTGAGTCTTTTAAGTGGTCCCCTCCATATTTTACTTATTAGGTTTTTATTGTAATATTTAGTTAATAGTTTTCCTTATAGGAAATATGTTGATGATATCATTATGCCAAGTGGACCAATCACAAGATCACAATCAAAGAAACTCCAGCATGTGTTCCAGCACTTCATTCAAAGGTGGATTAATGAAGAGGGAGACCAACTTGTAGTGAATATGATGGATCATGAAGAGGAAGTCAGAAAATCACCAACAAGCATGAAGAATCTGCCCATAAGTATGGTGATGGGCATTAGCACGAATTTGGAATATAATATTGACATGGTTTAGTGCTAGTGTGACTAGACACATGTGAACCAACACCAAAATGCATGTGGAATCTGCCCATCAATGTTGTCATAATTATGGGCAGTAATTTAGAGTATATTATTGATGTGGATGAACAATTAATGCTATTGTGACTAGATACATGTAAACCTAGACTTTTAAGCCATTAGTTCTTCTTTTCCAACTATATAAGGATGGGAAAAAGAACTTAATAGGTTGACTACGAATTTCCAGAATTGTTGAATGTAATTTCTGTGTTTTCAAGTTTGAGAGGTTTTCTTCTTATTCTTGTTGCATGAAGAATTGGTTCTAACTTATCAAGTCTCACTTGTGGCGTTTTAATCAATTCATTTCTTTATCCCAATCACCCAAGTTCTCAATTACAGGTTAGTTGTGGGTTTGGTAGGGAGGATTTGTTTTTGAGTTCTAAGATTCTATGCTAGATGTGTATGTGGGGTTCTAGATGTAATATTTGATCCATGGGTTCCGTATCATTTGGTATCAGAGCTTTGGCTTGAAGATAAATCTCTAGGTATCTTTTATGTTTTAATTATCCAAAGAAAAAAAAAACGAATCAGATTCAGTTTCTATATTTCTTCATTTTCTGTTCTTGTTGCACCTTGTTCTTATTCTTCAAATCTGTGAACTTTTGTTTAATTTTTATGATAATGATAGCATGCCACCATTAGAGGAAATTGAACATATCATTGAATATCCTACCCATGGTGAATCTTTGGTTATTAGAAGAGCTTTAAACATGCAAACTAAAGATGAAGAAAGTAATCAAAGAGAGAACATTTTTCATACTCGTTGAATTGTGAATGGAAAAGTGTGCAGCATGATCATTGATGGGGGTAGTTGTGCAAATATTGCTAGTAATGATTTTGTGGATAAATTAGGATTAGCATGCACAAAACATCCTAGTCCCTACAAGCTGCAATGGTTGAATGATTGTGGAGAGGTGAGGGTAACAAAGTAGGTTCTGTTTTCCTTTGCAATTGGGAGTTACAAAGATGAAGTTTGCTGTGATGTTGTGCCTATGCATGCTAGCCATATCCTTCTTGGTCGTCCATGGTAGTTTGATAGAAAAGCTTTGCATGGCTTTAAGAATCATTATTCTTTCAGCCTAAATGGTTTAAATTTCACTCTTGCTCCATTGTCACCTAAGCAAGTGTATGAAGATCAAGTAAAGATTTTGAGATCATTTGACTGGAATTCTGGTGGTGAGGATAAAACAAATAAAATACAAGAGGCCAAGTGTGAGAAAAAGGATGATAAAAATGGCCCATTGGTGAGAGAAAAAGAGAAAGGGAGAGAAAATAAAAGAGAGTGTTTCTATGCAAAAGGAAAAGAGTTAAGGAGTGCTTTTTGTGAGAAAAGAAGTCTGGTTATACTTAGGTACAAAGATAGCTTGATTTCTACATTTGACCTTGATAACCCTTTGCCTAGTTGTGTTAGTTCTCTTTTACAGGAATTTGGAGATGTTTTTCCAAAAGATATACCTAAAGGTTTACCACCTTTAAGAGGGATTGAGCATCAAATTGACTTCATTCTGGGCTCAACAATTCCTAACTGACCAGCTTATAGAAGTAATAAGGATGAAACCAAATAACTTCAAAGGCAAGTGGAGGAGTTGCTAGCAAAGGGACGTGTGCGTGAAAGTCTTATTCCATGTACTATTCCAGTTTTACTAGTCCTAAAGAAGGATGAATCATTTACCCATAATGCAAATAGAAGAAGGAAACATGTGATTTTCCAACCTGGTAATTGGGTATGGGTTCATATGAGAAAGAAAAGATTTCCTAAACAAAGAAAATCCAAGTTGGATACAAGGGGAGATGGCCCATTCCAAGTTTTTAGAACGAATCAATGACAATGGCTACAAAATCGATCTACCAGGTGAGTATAATGTTTCTGCAACTTTCAATGTTAGTGATCTTTCTCCTTTTGATGTAGGTTCAGATTTGAGGACAAATCTTTTTGAGCAAGGAGGGAATGATGAGGAAACTATAAGCAAGATTGATGAATCTACACAAGGCAGCAAATATGTTGATGATATCATTATGCCAAGTGGACCAATCACAAGATCACAATCAAAGAAACTCCAGCATGTGTTCCAACACTTCATTCAAAGGTGGATTAATGAAGAGGGAGACCAACTTGTACTGAATATGATGGATCATGAAGAGGAAGTCAGAAACTCACCAAGAAGCATGAAGAATCTGCCCATAAGTATGGTGATGGGCATTAGCACGAATTTGGAATATAATATTGATGTGGTTTAGTGCTAGTGTGACTAGACACATGTGAACCAACACCAAACTGCCCATCAATGTTGTCAAAATTATGGGCAGTAATTTAGAATATATTATTGACGTGGATGAATAATTAATGCTATTATGACTAGATACATGTAAACCTAGACTTTTAAGCCATTAGTTCTTGTTTTCCAACTATATAAGGAGGGGAAAAAGAACTCAAGAGGGTGACTACGAATTTTTAGATTGTTATCATTGTAATCTAAGTGTTTTCAAGTTTGAGACGTTTTCTTCTTATTCTTATTGCATGAAGAATTGGTTCTAACTTGTCAAGTTTGACTTGTGGCTTTTAAATCAATTCATTTCTTCATCCCAATCACCCAAATTCTCAATTACAAGTTAGTTGTGGGTTTGGTAGGGAGAATTTATTTTTGAGTTCTAAGATTCTATGCTAGATGTGTATGTGGAGTTCTAGATATAATATTTGATCCATGGGTTCTGCATCAAGAAGTGTTTCATTTATACCGACTATAAGAGTTTGAAGTATTTAGGTATTCAGAGAGAGTTGAATCTTCAGCAGAGACAATGGTTAGAGTTGATTAAAGACTATGACTGTTTGATTGATTATCATCCTGGCAAGCCAAATGTTGTTATTGATGCCTTGATTTGGAAGTCTTTGATAGGTTTGACTGCTTATTCACTCTCATTGCTTGTTGAGTTGAGAGCGTTGCATGCTAGATTTGAGTCTTATGATGATGGTGCATTGATAGCTTAATTGCAATTGAAGCCAATGTTGTTGGATTAGGTTAGGGAAGCCCAGTTGGCAGATGAGAAGATCCAAAAGATTGTGTTAGATTGCTAAAAGGAGGAGAGTCAAAACTTTCATGTGAGAAATGATGGCAGTCTATGGTAGGTATAGAGATAGGTTGTGCATTCCTGATGATGCAGGATTGAAGAGGATGATACTAGAGGAAGCACATCAGTCAATTTATGCTATACAACTTGGTAGTACCAAGATGTATCAAGATTTTAAACAGTATTATTGGTGGTAAGGTATGAAGAGGGACATAGGAAAATTTATGTCCAGATGTCTCACTTTCCAGAGAGTGAAAGCTGAGCACCAAGTTCCTTTAGGGTTGCTTTAGCCATTGTTAATACCAGAGTGGAAATGGGAGCGAGTGACGATGGATTTTGTGACTGGATTGCCTTTGACCCAGAAGAACCATGATGCAATCTGGGTTATTATTGATTGGATGATGAAGATAGCTCATTTTCTTCTAGATCGGATGGATTATTCACTGAAAAGGTTAGCTGAGATGTATATCAGTGAGATAGTGAGGTTCAATGGAGTCTCAATTTTTTTTATCTCAGACCGAGATCCTCGGTTTATATTGAGATTTTGGAGGAGTTTGTAGGATGCATTGGGTTCTTGATTGTATTTTTTCTGCTTTCCATCCTCAGACAGTGGACAATCAGAGAGAGAGTGATACAGATTCTAGAGGATATGTTGAAGAGTTGTATCATTGATTTCATAGGGAGCTAGAATAGATTCATGCCATTAATTGAGTTTGCATATAATAACAATCATCAGTCAAGTATTGGGATGGCACCTTATGAGGCCTTGTATGATAGAAGGCGCAGAACACCTTTGCTTGGGATGAGGATGGAAAAGGTAAACTGGTTGGTCTTGATTTGGTTAAGAAAACAGAAGAGAAAGTGAAATTGATTCGGGGTTGCCTGAAAGTAGCTTCAGATCGATAGAAATGCTATACAGATTTAAAGAGGAAGCATATAGAGTTTAGTGTAGGAGATAAAGTGTTCTTGAGAGTGTCCCCATGAAAAAAGATTTTGAGATTTGATCGCAAAGGGAAGTTGAGTCCTCGTTTCATAGGATATATGGGATTCTAGAGAGAATTGGTCCAGTGGCTTACAGGTTGGCTTTGCCGCTTGAGTTAGATTGGATGCATAATTTCTTTCATGTCTCTATGCTTCAGAGATACAGGTCAGACCCATCTCATATTTTATTAGTGGAGTCCATTGAGGTGAGCCTATATCTGACTTATGAAGAAGAACCAGTGGCGATTTTGGCACGAGAGGTAAAAGAGTTGAGGAATAAGAAAGTGCCATTTGTGAAAGTTCTTTGGAGGAATCAAGCCACTGAGGAGGCATTATGGGAGAGTGAGAAGTTGATGCAGAGTCAGTATTCGCAACATGAGAGAATTGTAACACCCCTAATTTTTAGAAATTAAATAAAATAAATTAAAATAAATTAGATAAATTAAATAAATGATTTAATTGGAAAATGAAAAGATTTTAAGTGATAAAGTAGAAAGTATATTTGAAATATATATTTAAAGTAAACATGACATATATAAGATATATACATATACCTAAGATATGCATCACATATATATATATATATTGTATGATTATAATATATATATAGATAAGGATGGATTGAAAAGAGAAGATATTTTCTTCTTCTCCTTCTTTTCTTCCATTGCCGTGAATTAGAAAGAGAGGTGAGAATAAAGTGAGTTTTTTTATATATACACCAAAGGTTTAAGGAAGTTCAAGGAGTCAAGTGGAGTTTTTGAGGATTCTTAATCAATTGGTAAGTTTCTTTATTAATTTTACAAGTTCTTTGGAATTCTATGGAAGAACATGATATGTGGATTTTGGAATTTTGTATTAGCATGTTTTAATAGCTTATTTGGGTATGTATTAAGTTGTTGTGAGTAGTTAATAATGATTTTAAGGTTGGATTGAAGAAGTGATTGAATTTAAGTTGATTTTAGAAGTGATTGTGTTGAATGCTTGAGTGTGCGAATTACAGAAATTTTGCCTAACATGACCAGTAACATGATCATATCATTAGACATGTCAATGGTGCTGAGTTTCAATATTGATGACATGACCAGTAACACGACCATGTTTTTGAGCATGTCATAGGCAAAATAATTGACACGGCCAGTAACACTACCCGTGTTGTTGGGTGCATTAAAGTTTTGTAAGGCAGAATTAATGACACGGGTAGTGACACGCCCATGTCGCTGGATGTGTCAAAGCTTCTGTGAGAGTGGGTTAATGACACGATCATTAACATGCTCGTGTTGTTGGGCGTGTTACTTGAGGATATTGCCCAAAATAACTCTTTTCTTTTTCTTTCATTTGTAATTCTTATTTATATGGTTTGATGCTGAGAATGCCTTAGAATGTGATATTAAATGGTTGTTTATGATCACATTTGGCTTAGGCATTGAGTGAGAGTAGTTTGCCCAACCCTTGTGTTGAAGAGCAACTTGGAAGAGAAGGATGGAGGGAGTTTCAAAGCTTATTTTGGAGTGCTTTCTAAGGTAAGTATAAACTTTTGATAAATTAGATATGTTGGCATTAGATTAGGCTTAACACATTTTGGATGAAAAATGTGTTAAGCTACTTGATACATGAACATTGTGTTGTGACATGCAAATTGTTATATATGCATTATGAAAAGTCATTGTTAATGGATAAATTGAATAAAATGTGAATTATGTACAAAATGTAAAAATGACCCAATGTTTTGAGTAATGTGGTTTTGTTATGAAATATCCTATGTTGTGATGAAATGTTGAAATGAAATGACATTGATATGAATGAGAAAAATGGGAAAAAGAGAAAGGAATTAAGGATAGAAAATATGAAATAATTATGTGCCTAGAATGTTATATAATTTTTAGAGTTTTGTGTTTAGTGGCATGCTTATTAGATTATGCTCATTATTTGCCTTCAGGGCTAGACGCTTGGCATCACTATCATATGATTTGCCTTCGGGGCTAGACACTTGGTGTCGTTATGGATTAAAACAGTATCTCTAGGTTTTGAATAATGTATTAGATGTTTGGGCCCATGCTTGTGCATGTGTTTGTGTAAATTATTAAGTGATGAAAGTATATATCTAAAAGTGAACTTGAATGCCACATTATGACATATCACATAAGCATTTTGCATTGGCATTGTTTTTAAAGTGTTATTATTATTAAAGTTTGTACCGCTAGGCTTTTGGCTCAGGTGACAAGGCTGATCGATAGAGCCAGAGAGTTTTACTAGACCAGGTCAGGTCCAGGCCTATGTTGGTTGAGCTTGAAGTGTTTTGCTACATCAAGATCAGAGCCATTTTGTCAGCATATATATATTTTATATTATAGTGCTTTTTGATATTATGTATATTATACTATATTTTTTTTTGTGTATAAATATATATATTGTAAATTATAAAGAATGTTTTGCATAATTGAGTAATGTGAGGTTTTATGTGTGTTAATATACGTATAAATATTTTGAGGAATGGAGAATAAGAAAATTTTTAGTAAATCGGATTGTGACATTCTTATACCATATACTTGTATTTTACATATACTGGTTGTGTGTATTTTATGTTTATAGGGTATAAGGGTGTTACATCAATAGCCTTTCCATGCTTACCAAAAGTTGTCACTCCCTCTGAAAAATCTCTTATGTGTTTGATCTGGGTGGTGTTTGCACTCTCAACATTCAATGAAAGAATATCTTCAGAGGTTTGCTTATCAATCAAATTACCACCACTTAATTACAATCAAGCATCAATCATAAGGTCTTTCATTTGGTTGTAATGGGAAGGTAAAAATATGACATTTAGGAATGTGAGCTACTCATTATGTTCAAGAGCACTTTAAGAATAAAACTTTTCAAAATTCAATATTCAAAGAAAAAAAACATTACATTACTAAAACTTAAACAAAGATAAGTTTTATTTTAAAAACTTTGCACCACACACTTAAAGATCCACACTGTCCCTAATGTGAACTTGCATAAATTAAAAGAAAAGGAGTTTAGGTTAAATATGTCTTCCATTATTCCACTTGCGCGATACAAAGTGATACTTCCATCCTTACCATGAACACACATTAATTATTCCACAAATAAATAAAAAATAAAAAGAAACGAATGACATATAAACATTAAGTATTAATTAATAAAAATAGAAATTAAAACGTCTTAAACAAAAAATAATAAAGACTCTCAAATGACAAGCTGAAGCTACCGCGGTAGGGGCTGAGAAGATGATGCAACAGATGGGTGAAGACTAAGAATCCTAGCTAAATTGTTGTTAATGAGTTCAAGTTGATTGAGCACATGAACATAATTTTGATCAACTTTCTCTTTCAATGCTTCTATTTTGTAGATCATAGTTATCAGGAACAGGGGCATCTTCATCCAAACTAAGCGTGTCAGAATCAGATTCAACATCAACTCAAGGTCTCTTTTGTCTATCATCTTGTGGACTTGGCACACTAGAAGTCATCACATAAGTCTCTCCCCTCTTAGTCACCATATGAATTTTCTCTAGAGTGGCTACATTTAACATATCACAACTAGAGATCCTTTGCATTCCATAATTTTGAGGTTAAAGTTTTTATCAAGGGCAATTGCTAGGGTAAAGACTAATCCACTTATACAAATAACTCCTTTTTTCTTATGGGCCACATTATTAAGGATCTCTACCAACCAAAAGCACACCACAAGAAAAAAAAATCCATTAAGTTTAACAACTTCGAGGCTCTCTTTTCTTGCAAAGAAACTACAAGCCATAAACAAATTTAAATATCTCAAGGTGGAATTTACCAATTTAGTTGCCTTAGATCACTTAGCCATATAAGTCCCACCCAATCCTAATTCACCCCATGAATCTTGTTGCTTAAAATCCTTAGGAATAGTCCATGCCTCTTAAGAGAAAAACCAAATATTTCACTCAATTGCTCAACAGTGATCATATGGTGTCTCCTATTCAATTTGAACCCTAGCCTAGTGCAAAGCTTAGAGTTATCTTTATCCAATTTAAGAGAAGAAACAAACTCAAGAGTTTAATCTTGAAATTGCAATGGTTTGAGGTGATGAATTTCTCCAAGTGCAAATTCTTCACATACAACTCAAAATGAGTTAAAATTTTCTCTTCATTTGCTTTTCCTAAAACTCAACTAAAGCATAATAACCCATCATAGCACTCATTCCAGATAAATTTATTCAAACTTTAATAAAGTAGCATTGAAGAATTAGAAATTCAAAATTTCTAAAAATAAATAAAACAAAGAAATGCAAACTAATGTGTTGCCTCCCATCAAGCGCTTCATTAACATCATACTCCTCCAAATAGGGTTTCACTCTTTGGCTATTTACTTTAAAAGTGTCATTGGTCTTCAAATTCCACAACTCCATAAGGGAATAATTGAATAACCTGAAATAGTCCACTCTAACGGGACTTCAATTTTCTTGGAAATAACCTCATTCTTGAATTAAATAAAAGAACATTCATCTCTGGTTCAAAAGTTCTTCTCAAGATCATTTTTTCATGAATCACATTAGTTTTTTCCTTGTAGATCCACGAAATCTCATCTTCATTTCTAAGCTCATCTAGCTCAAAAAATTTGCAACATTCTCTGCTCTTTTGCCCCATCCAAGTCCATATTTACCATCTTAATTGCCCAATAGGCCTTGTACTCCAATTCTATTGGTAAATGACATGCCTTACCAAAAATTAGCTGATATGGACTCATTCCCAAAGGTATTTTAAAAGCTATCTGGTAAGCCCAAAGTGCTTCTGGAAGATGGATCATCCAATCTTTCCTCATTGTGCTCATTATCTTCTTCAAGATTCTCTTAATTTGCTTATTGGAGATCTCAGCCTGGCCATATGTTTGGGGATGATATGGAGTTGCCACCTTATGCCTAATACCCAATTTAGTCATCAACTTCTCAAACCACTTATTGCAAAAATGGCTTCCTCCATCACTAACTATAACTTTTTGAGTCCCATACATACTCAAAATATACTCCTTCAAGAATTTCAAAATAATGTTAGCATCATTAGTCCTAGTGGGAATAGCCTCCACCCACTTAGAAACATAATCTACAACAGGAAGGATATATTCAAAACTAAAAGATTTGGGAAAAGGCCTCATGAAATTTATTCCCATACATCAAAATTTTGACTACAACAAAAGTAGAGAGTGGCATTTAATTCCTCTTACTTATGGTTCCTACCCTTTGGCATCTATTACATCTGATACAAATATTATAAGCACATTTAAAAATAGTAGACTAATATAAAAACCTTTGAAGAATCTTCTCGATGGTGTTCTTACCTAAAAAATGTCCACAGTACATGTTGTGGCAAAATTGCATCATTTGCAATTGTTTTTCTTCTAACACACATCTTCTAATGATCTCATTCTTGCAAATTCTAAACAAATATGGCTCATTCCAAAAATAATACTTACAAGAATGAAGAAATCTCTTCTTTGCCTAAAAATTCAAATCTTTCCTCAAGACACCACAAGAAAGATAATTAGCTATATCCACATACCATGGTACTTGTGTTATAGTAAACAAGTGCTCATTAGGAAATATTTTAAAAGCCTTTTCAAGAAAAATTTGTGCATTATCATCATTAGAGTGCAACCTAGAAAGGTGATCAGCCACTAAATTTTCACTACCTTTCCTATCTCTAATTTCCACATTAAACTCTTTTAACATTAAAACCCACCTAGGGAGCCTAGGTTTAGCTTGTGCTTTAGTCAACAAGTATTTCAAGGCCGTATGATATGAGAATACAATGACCTTAGAACCTATCAAATAAGATCTAAATTTATCAAGTGCAAACACCACAACCAACATTTCTCTTTCAATGGTTTTATAATTTACTTGTGCATCATTCAAAGGAAAACTTGCATAATAAATTACACACAAGAGTTTATTTACCCTTTGGCCAAACGCAACCCTAATAGTATAATTTGAAGCATTACATATAATCTCAAAAGGTAAATCCCAATTAGGAGCAACAATCACAGAGGTAGAAGTTAATTTTTCTTTTAAAATGTTAAATGCTTCTAAGCATTTATAATTAAAGAAGAAATGGAATATCGTTTCCAAGAAAATTATATAAAGGACATGAAATTTTTGAAAAATCCTTAATGAACCTCCCATAAAGCCCAGCATGTCCAAAAAAACCTCATAATCTTGTTAACCAATGTTGGAGGTGGTAAATTAGCAATCAAATCAACTTTACCCTTATCCACCTCACTGGTTATGTATTGTTCTCCCCAAGAAAAACATATTTCAAATGTTTTATGAGTTCTTTAATTTCAACTAATTTTGGTTGAACCTCCTCCTCCTCTACCTTAATATCATCAAGTCCCCTCTCATCAATCATACCATCTAAACTCAACTTGCACTCCTCAATTTCTATATAACAAATTTTAACCTCTTCTCCAAAGGTCAAGGCTAACTCAAGTTTTTCATCACTACTTTGCTATAAGAAAACATCTCCAACAGCAAGATTATTATAATCAATAAAATAACAGTTTTCATAAACAACAGTAGTGGGAATAGGAAAAGTGTTAAAAATTAAAAATACTACAGTTTGTCTAAAGAAGTCATGGTTTGTTTTCCATTTTTAAAATCTATCAAAGTGTTAGTTATAGCCATAAAGGGTCTTTTTAACAAAATTGTATGTTCAACATCCCTATGAATCTCTTCCGCCATATCAAGGTTTATGAAGTCCACATGAACTATTAAAACCCTAACATGAACTAGGACATCCTATATAATTCCATTAGGGAATCTAAGAGTTCGGTTTTGATGCGGAACCCATGGATCAAATATTACATCTAGAACCCCACATACACATCTAGCATAGAATCTTAGAACTCAAAAACAAATCCTCCCTACCAAACCCACAACTAACCTGTAATTGAGAACTTGGGTGATTGGGATGAAGAAATGAATTGATTAAAACGCCACAAGTGAGACTTGATAAGTTAGAACCAATTCTTCATGCAACAAGAATAAGAAGAAAACCTCTCAAACTTGAAAACACAGAAATTACATTCAACAATTCTGGAAATTCGTAGTCAACCCTATTAAGTTCTTTTTCCCATCCTTATATAGTTGGAAAAGAAGAACTAATGGCTTAAAGTCTAGGTTTACATGTATCTAGTCACAATAGCATTAATTGTTCATCCACCTCAATAATATACTCTAAATTACTGCCCATAATTCTGACAACATTGATGGGCAGATTGTACATTCATTTTGGTGTTGGTTCACATGTGTCTAGTCACACTAACACTAAACCATATCAATATTATATTCCAAATTCGTGCTAATGCCCATCACCATACTTATGGGCAGATTCTTCATGCTTCTTGGTGAGTTTCTGACTTCCTCTTCATGGTCCATCATATTCACTACAAGTTGGTCTCCCTCTTCATTAATCCACCTTTGTATGAAGTGCTGGAACACATGCTGGAATTTCTTTGATTGTGATCTTGTGATTGGTCCACTTGGCATAATGATATCATCAACATATTTGCTGCCATTACATTCATCAAGCTTGCTTATAGTTTCCTCATCATTCCCTCCTTGCTCAAAAAGATTTGTCCTCAAATCTGAGCCTACATCAAAAGGAGAAAGATCACTAACATTGAAAGTTGCAGAAACATTATACTCACCTGGTAGATCAATTTTGTAGGCATTGTCATTGATCCGTTCTAAAACTTGGAATGGGCCATCTCCCCTTGCATCCAACTTGGATTTCCTTTGTTTAGGAAATCTTTCCTTCCTCATATGAACCCATACCCAATCACCAGGTTGGAAAATCACATGTTTCCTTCTTCTATTTGCATTATGGGCAACTAATTCATATTTCTTCTCAAGATGAGCTCGTGCCTTTTCATGTATCTGCTTAACCAACTCAGCTTTCTTTTCACCATCTAAGTTAGTTATTTCATTTAATGGCAAAGGAAACAAATCAAGTGGTGTAAGTGGATTAAAACCATAAACAATTTCAAATGGTGAATAACCAGTAGAAGAATGTATGCTTCTATTATATGCAAACTTTACTAATGGCAAACAATCTTCCCAAGTTTTCAAATTCTTACCCACAACAGCACGTAACAAAGATCCTAAAGTCCTATTTACCACTTCTGTTTGTCCATCAGTTTGTGGATGACAAGTTGTAGAGAACAACAATTTAGTACCTAACTTATTCCATAAAACACGCCAAAAATGACTTAAGAACTTCACATCTCTATCACTTACAATTGTTTTAGGAATGCCATGCAACCGAACTACTTCCCCAAAGAACAAATTTGCAATATTTGTTGCATCATCAGTTTTGTGACATGCAATGAAATGAGCCATTTTGCTGAATCTATCAACAACAACAAATATGCTATCCTTTCCTTTTCTAGTCCTAGGCAGCCCCAAAACAAAGTCCATAGATATGTCCATCCAAGGTGCATTAGGAATAGGTAAAGGAGTATACAGCCCATGAGGTAAAGACTTAGATTTTGCTTGTTTACATGCAATACACTTGGCACAAATTCTTTCAACATCCTTTCTCATGTTTGGCCAATAGAAATGTTCATGCAGAATGTCTAAAGTCTTAAATATCCCAAAATGTCCCATGAGTCCTCCACTATGTGCCTCACGCACAAGCAATTCCCTTAATGAGCAACTAGGCATGCATAATCTTCCATCCTTAAATAAGTACCCATCATGCCTATAAAACTTCTGAAATGCAGAATGCTCACATGCTTTATAAACATTTGCAAAGTCAACATCATTGGCATACATATCCTTAATTTGCTCAAAGCCTAATAACTTAGAACTAAGAGTTGAGATTAAGGAATACCTTCTTGAAAGTGCATCTGCTACTACATTGTCTTTGCCACGCTTATACTTTATCACATATGGAAATGGCTCAATGAACTCTATCCACTTTCCATGCCTTCGGTTCAGCTTGGTTTGCCCCTTTAGATGCTTTAATGATTCATGATCTGTATGAATAACAAACTCTTTAGGCAATAAGTAATGTTGCCACACTTGTAAAGCTCTTACCAAAGCATACAGCTCCTTGTCATAAGTGGAATAATTTAATTGTGCACCATGAAGCTTCTCACTAAAATATGCAATTGGTTTCCCTTCTTGCATCAAAACAGCACCTATGCCCACACCTGAAGCATCACACTCTAATTCGAAGGTCTTATCAAAATCTGGTAAAGCAAGAATTGGAGCAGTAGTTAACCTTTCTTTCAACAAATTGAATGCCATTTCATGAATTTTAGTCCAATTAAACTTTACATCCTTTTTTACCAATTCATTTAATGGTGCAGCAATGGAACTAAAATCTTTAACAAACCTTCTATAGAAACTAGCCAAACCATGAAAACTTCTTACCTCACTCACGGTTTTAGGTGCTGGCCAATCTCTTATTGCCTTTACCTTTTCATCATCAACCTCAATTCCTTGTGAACTAACCATAAAACCTAAGAATATGATTTTATCACTACAAAACATGCACTTTTTCAAGTTGGCATATAATTCTTCCTTTCTCAAAACATCAAGAATAACCCTAATATGTTCTACATGCTCATCTACTGATTTGCTATAAATGAGTATGTCATCAAAATATACAACAACAAATTTACCAAGATATGCACGCAGAACATGGTTCATTAATCTCATGAATGTACTAGGTGCATTAGATAAACCAAATGGCATAACTAACCACTCATAAAGACCATATTTTGTTTTGAATGCAGTTTTCCACTCATCTCCTTCTTTCATCCTAATTTGATGGTAACCACTTTTCAAATCAATCTTAGTAAAAATGCAAGAACCACTCAACTCATCAAGCATATCATCATCTCTGATACCAAATGATGTGAGCCTGCCTTGCTGGGATTTAATTCCTAAGGAAGCTCAAGCTACGGATTGTCTCCAAAACATAAGAACACCAACCAGTACCTTCAACCCAACACCAACTTGTGATGTAAAACTGAAGCTATATGGCTGGAAACCAAAGATTCAAGACCCAACCCCAACTTGTGAAGGAAAAACCTTGAATATAAGTTAAGACCTAGCAAACTTGGTTATTTTTGCAAGGAATTCGTGCAAGTTCTAACAAGAACTCAAAAGAAGGCTAAAAACCTCTCAAAGCTCTCAAAAATGGAGAGAAAACTCAGAATATTCATTCATCATGTTTCCTCTCCCTCTATTCTGCCCCCTTCGATTAGTATCATTCCGTTGCCTTTGCATTATGCTGTCTACATCACCTCTCATGTTGTTTATGGTCAAATCAAACCTTTCAAATCTCCTTTGCATTGCCTCTAACATGAAGGCTATGTCATTTATGGTCATATCACGTTTTTCACTTCCAGAATTTGACATGGTGTAAGAAGAACCTACAAGAAAATGTTAGTAAAGAAAATTTCCTCACCTCACTCCCTTACGTGTTTCACTCAAGATCAGATTGTCACTCCTCTTGTATTTCACTCAAACCTTGTTCCTTTTTACCTCTCAATTCTTCTTTTATCAAGTTGAATTTCAGAATTGAATCCACTTAAATCAAGTAGAACAAGTTTTGTTTTAAAGACTCTACAAGGAACCTAATGAACAAAATGAATTCTGCAATTCTAGAAGCAATTTAATTTTAGACAACAAGAACTGAAAGTTAACACAAGAAGCAAAAGTATTTGTGTTAATCAAACCAAAGTAACTATGATTGAGAATTAGCTACTTAATGCATTCAAGAAACAAGAGGTATATGAAAGAATGAAACTAAGAATACAAAGAAAAACAATTCTGGATCCTAAAAAAAAAAAACAGAATTCAAATCACTCCAATGAGTAATCTGAATATGCAACCTAAATCTATTCCCAATGCAAGAAAGGCTCTAAATATCAGATTTTAAATGCTAAATGGATGCATAATGAGGAGCTGATGTAATTTGATCAAATATAATAAGGTAGCAAGCTGTTAATGGTATAAATATGCAAAAAATCTCAAACACTTGTGAAGAAAAATTCTGGGCAGAAACAGATACGTTTTTTTTTCTTTTATGTTGAGGAAGTTGAATCTGATTCTCTTTTCTTTTTTTTTTTGTTTTTCTTTTGATATTTTCCTCTTTTTTTCTTTTGAACTTTCAGTAAACAAGGATAGAAATTGAAAAATTAAAAAAAGTTCACAGATTTGAAGAATAAGGACAAGGTGCAACAAGAACAGAAAATGAAGAAATATAGAAACTGAATCTGATTCGTTTTTTTTTTCTTTGGATAATTAAAACATAAAAGATACCTAGAGATTTATCTTCAAGCCAAAGCTCTGATACCAAATGATGCGGAACCCATGGATCAAATATTACATCTAGAACCCCACATACACATCTAGCATAGAATCTTAGAACTCAAAAACAAATCCTCCCTACCAAACCCACAACTAACCTGTAATTGAGAACTTGGGTGATTGGGATGAAGAAATGAATTGATTAAAACGCCACAAGTGAGACTTGATAAGTTAGAACCAATTCTTCATGCAACAAGAATAAGAAGAAAACCTCTCAAACTTGAAAACACAGAAATTACATTCAACAATTCTGGAAATTCGTAGTCAACCCTATTAAGTTCTTTTTCCCATCCTTATATAGTTGGAAAAGAAGAACTAATGGCTTAAAGTCTAGGTTTACATGTATCTAGTCACAATAGCATTAATTGTTCATCCACCTCAATAATATACTCTAAATTACTGCCCATAATTCTGACAACATTGATGGGCAGATTGTACATTCATTTTGGTGTTGGTTCACATGTGTCTAGTCACACTAACACTAAACCATATCAATATTATATTCCAAATTCGTGCTAATGCCCATCACCATACTTATGGGCAGATTCTTCATGCTTCTTGGTGAGTTTCTGACTTCCTCTTCATGGTCCATCATATTCACTACAAGTTGGTCTCCCTCTTCATTAATCCACCTTTGTATGAAGTGCTGGAACACATGCTGGAATTTCTTTGATTGTGATCTTGTGATTGGTCCACTTGGCATAATGATATCATCAACATATTTGCTGCCATTACATTCATCAAGCTTGCTTATAGTTTCCTCATCAGGTTTGCTAGTTGCAAGACTATTTCAATTAGTTTTAGTTCCCTAAGTTCTAACTACAAATAAATTGAGTAAGACATCAAATTTATACTAGCTCCCAAGTCACACATGCTAGTTGTTTCTTTCCCATTCCCTATAGAGATGTCAATTACAAAACTTCCAGGGTCCTTTAGCTTAGGAGGTAACTTATGTTGTAAAACAACACTCACTACCTCCGAAACCATCACCTTTTCATTTAGCTCATACCTTTTATTTTTTGTGTTTCTTTGAAAATTTGGCATAAGCTAGCATATTCTTAATCACCTCAAGTAAGGGTAGATTTATACTTACCTTGGAGAACATGTCATAGACTTCAAAAAATTGCTTATCTTGCTTCTCACCTTTCAATCTACTTGGGAAGGGAATTAGTTGCCTATAAGGGTTGGAAGACTTATGAAAATTTTGTGAAGTTGTGACGTGGAACCCTAAGGCAATGAAGGCCTCAAACCCCAACGCACGATTGATAGAAGAAAAACCAAGAACGAAGGAAAAACCACCTTCTAAAGCACCCAATTGCTTAGCAAAGCACGAACACTTATAATTGAAGGATTTAGGAAGCTTGAATTAGAAGAACGCCACAATCGAAATTGATAAGTAAATCTAATTCTTGATGCAATCAAAAGAAAAAGAGAATCCACTCCTGTTCTATGATGGCCGAAATTTTCAATAAGAAAATTGAGAATATAATTTGTCATAAAGTGTGCTTACAAGAAAAATAAGGCCCTATTTATACTAAAAGGCCAATAAAATCCGAATCCCTAATTCTAATGGGAAAAGGAAAGCTACAAAGTCAAAATCCTAACCCACTAAGGAAAATATAAAGTATGGAAACAAATTAATATTCTGAAATAATTAAATAGGAAACCACACATCCTAACTCACTAAGGAAAATATAAAGTATATAAAAAAATGGCCAAACTAAAACCCTTCAAAATAAGAACACGCCCCACACTATTTGGGCTGTCCATGGGCCTTAAATTACTTCCCAAGGCTGTATATGAACCCCCATGGACCTTTCTTGCACGTTGGACCTCTTTAGCTAGCCTTTATGACGGGGAACCCTATGGCAATGAAGGCCTTAAACCCCAACGCACGCTTCGATATAGGAATCCAAGAACAAGGATAAACCACCCTCTATAGCACCCAATGCTTAGCGAAGCAAGAACACTAATGACGGAAGGATTTGGAAGGACAGATCAGAAGAACGCCACAATAGAAATTGATAAGTTAGTCTGATTCGTGATGCAATCAATGAAAGAAGCAAAATCTCTCACTCTCTCAAAGATGGCTGAAATTTGCATAAAGAGCAATCTGAATATAATTTGTCAAAAAGATCCTCTTACAAGAAAATAAGGCCCTATTTATAGAAAAACAAATTAAAATTCGTAACTATCCTAACCCTAGTGAAAAAAGGAAAATTACAAAGTCAAAATCCTTGTCAAATAAGGAAAATATCATCCTAACCAACTAAGGAAAGAAGGATCCTTGTCAAATAAGGAAAATATCATCCTAACCAACTAAGGAAAGAAGGGAACCACATCCCATGTGCATGGGTGTGAACACAGCCCATGTGCATGAAAGAATAGGCTGCCCATGTGACAAAAGTGGTCCCAAAAAACCTAATTTCGTCCAAGGCCCATGTGCTTGCATGTGGGCTGCCTTCCTTACTCCTTTCTTGCTCCTCTAGCCCATTTTTAAAGCCTTATCTTCCATATAAACATTCAGCATCACAATCAGCCTTTGTTGGTCTTCCAGCTCCATACTGCACTTGTTTATTGCTAATTCAGTCACCTCCCTTGTAACAAAGTCTTGAACATGCAATCCAAGAGTGACGCCATACTTCCTTGCTTTATTCCTTGTCAATGGTCCTTGTTGTAGCACCAAAGGATCCTTGCCATGCTGGTTTACATTATTCTCCCCTTCTTTAAAAAGATTTGTCCTCAAATCTGCATCATCATAAGGAGATAAATTGTTGTGGAACAACCAGCACACCGCAAGGATGAGCAAGGCCTAGGACGTGAGGACCAAGTTGAGGAGATCATCAATCCAATTATTCTGCCACAAGGTCCTATAACTAGATCGCGAGCCAAAAAGATTCAGCAAGCACTAATTTGCCATTTGCAAGATTTGGTGAATTTGGCTAACTATGGTTTGCAAGGAATTACAAGCTTGGAGACAAGACCAAAGGAAGTCAATTACAACTTGCTACAAGTTGTAATTCACGAATGAGGCTTGTATTAAGGCCCACTAGTTATGTATTAAGGCCCACTAGTTATGCTCATTTAAAAAGTAAGGGCCCTGTTTGTTTGGTTTTAAATTAGGACTTTGATTACTTTATTATTTCTTATATTTTGATTAGAAAGCCAAACGCTACTTAATAACTCTAATTAGGGTTTAGCTATTTATATCTCATTTAAGGTTGTAAGACATCAGTTTTGAAGTTTGGACGAATTTATTAACCTAAAGATGAATTGCTTTTATCTTTGTGTTCTTGCTTGAATACATGCTTCAGAAACATTCAAGTAGTTTGATCAACTTTCTTGTGTAGTGTTTCGAATCTGGGATTTAGGAACTAACTTGTTTCGAAATCTTGGATCTTTGATCAATTCAAGGTAATCTGAAATCTAACCTAATCCTTGGGGGTTGTACCGAATTCGACTAGGGGTTTTCAAGTTAATGCTGTGGGGGTTCAAAATCAAGGGGTTCTCAGGCTTATTCTTGGAGGTTCCGTATCATTTGGTATCAGAGCCTACTCTCTAGATCAGGTTTTATCCCTTCTAATTCGTTTTCGTTTCTTCTTTTGTTATTTGCGTTTTTGTTGCTTTGTTTCAATTGTTCAATTCGTTCTCTTGTTTTCCTTGTTCCTCTGAATTGTTTTCTTTGTGGGTTATTTTCGTTTTCATTTTCTTCACCTGCTATTTGCGTTTTTGTTTCCTTTGTGGGTTACTTTCATTTTTGTTTCATCTCTTGTTAGTTTTGTTTTGTTTCTTTGTTATTGTCCTTGAATCGTTTTCATTTTTCTTTCAAAGTCAAAAATTCAAAAAAAAAATTCCGTTAGGGTTCTAATTTAGTTTTCGTTTTGTGTTTAGAGTCTTATTTCAATTTTGAATTCAGTTTGCCTTTTTAGTCCAAATCGTTTTTTTTTTCTTATTCTGAAATTGGGTTGGTTGATTTGTTCCGAATTGGTTTGTTCTATCTATTCCGAATTGGATTTGCTCTATTGTGGATTTCCGAATTGGGAATTTAGGTTTCTTTGTTCAAATTTGAAATTGTGTTCTTGATTGTTGATTCAAAATTTGTTGATTCGAAAGTGTTCTAAATCCGAATCTTATTCTTGTTAATCATTCTGATTCTGTTTCGAATTTCCAAGAAAGTGTTTCAAACAAGTTTCAAAAGGAAAGCTGAATTGGTCTAAAGGAAGTCTTGATTATTTATTCTGTTCCAATTTCGAGTTTCAAAAGGAAGTCCTCTAAATTGATCTTGTTCTTGTTACCTGATTGGAAAAAAATTTCGTGTGGTGTGAACTAGGGCTGCCCTTCAAAAGAGATAGTGAGAGGGAGCAAAAAAAAAAAAGAGTATAAAATCACTTCAAGAAAAATTTTTCGTTTTCCTTGTTATTTAGGTGCTAAGGGTCGAATCTAGGTGGGTTAGACATAACTGAATTTTTTTTCTCACGAAATTTCAGATTTTGGGATACTACACACGGAAGGCTATTTGAGTTGTTTCATAAAGTGTGATTCACCTAAGAACGTAAAAGATATCAGCTTGAGAGGTGTGAGCTGAACCGTGAGTGATTTCATATATTGAGTGAAACACGAGAGACCAACCTTCATCTATTGAGTGTAAACACGTGAGGGAGTGTTGTGAGGCCTTTTATTTGTTTTGTGCTAACCTTTTATTGCAGGGAAAATGTCTGGCCAAGATGACAGTGACAGGGGTGTTCCGATTGATCCAGCTCGATTGCGTGAGGCGCAGCAAGCTGAATTTACACGTTTATACCGCACTATGGAGAACATAACAGAAACATTGGAGCGCATGGATTTGAGGTTGCAGAGTGTTGAAAGAGCCACATCGGAGCGCATTGAGAGGCAAAGAGGTGGCAGAAATCGAATGCAACATCCTGAACTTTTGGAAGATGACAATGAGCTTGAGGAGGATAATGCAAGTCTGGTTGGAGGAGCTCTACATAGAGGTAGAGGTAGAGGAGGACGTGGTGTTGGTAGAGGTAGAGGAAGGATGAATAATAATCCTTTCTATGGTAGAAATCATGGTGATGATGAAGTTGTTGATAGGAGCTTGGGAAGCATCAAGCTGAAAATTCCTAATTTTCATGGTAAATCCGATCCAGAAGCTTATTTGCAATGGGAGAAGCAGGTTGACCTCATATTTGATTGCCATCGATGTACTGAGGAAAAGAAGGTCAAGCTTATTGTTACTCAATTTACAGATTATGCTATAGCTTGGTGGGATCAGTTAGTGACTAGTAGAAGAAGGAATTTGGAGTATCCTATTGAGACTTGGGCTGATTTTAAATCAGTCATGAGGAAGAGGTTTGTACCTAGACATTTCCATAGGGAAATCATGCAGAGACTTCAGGTTCTCAAGCAAGGAAGTAAAAGTGTTGATGACTACTACAAAGAGATGGAGATGTTGATGACTAGAGCTAACCTAGATGAGGATGTAGAGGCTACTATGGCACGTTTCTTGGCTGGTTTGAATTCGGATATTGCTGACCAGGTTGATTTGCAGCCATATGTGGAGTTAGAAGAGATGGTGCATATTGCCATCAAGGTGGAAAAACAACTCCAAGGAAGAAGACCATCAAGGTATTATTCAAAACCTGTGTCCAATTCTTTTTCTCCTTGGAATAGGGAAGGAAGGCGTGATTACAAGGGAAGAAACAAGGCTGGTCAAGATAGTGGGAAAGTGAAGGCCGAATCAAGTTCTAAAGACAAGTCCAAAGTTGAAGAGCCTAAGCTGCGAAATCGAGATATTAAGTATTGGAAGTGCCAAGGTGTGGGACATATCAGCAAAGAATGTCCAAACAAGAGAGTTATGACCATGAGAAATGGTGAGATAGTGACTGATGAAGAGGAAGACGACAATGAGAGTGATGATGGTGAGATGCCAGCATTGGAAAGTTGCAGTGATGGGAGCATTGAAGAACCAATTAAGGGTGACTTGCTGGTTACTAGGCGTGTTCTTAATATGCAATTGAAGGAGGAAAACCATGAAGAACAACGAGACAACTTGTTCCATACAGGGTGTCACGCTCAAGGCAAGGCTTGTAGTATGATTGTGGATGGTGGAAGCTGTACCAATGTGGTAAGTACATTTTTGGTTGATCGATTGGGGCTGCCTATGAAACTTCACCCACATCCTTACAAACTTCAGTGGCTGAATGATTGTGGAGAGGTTAAGGTAAATAGACAATCTATCATTTCTTTTTCCATTGGTAAGTATCATAATGAGGTGTTGTGTGATGTGGTGCCAATGCATGCTGGAGAGATTCTACTTGGACTTCCATGGCAGTATGATAGGCGAGCTAAGCATGATGGATATCTCAATCGGTATTCATTCACTAAGGATGGACGAAAGGCAATTCTGACACCACTCTCTCCAAAAGAAGTGTATGAAGACCAATGTAAAATGGAAAGAATGAGACTTGAATTTGAAAAGAAAGAAAGAGAGAGTGACAAAAAATGAGTGACAAAAAATGAGTGAAAAAAACCAGATTGCAAATGAAAAGAAAGAGAGAAAAGAAAAATCAAAACAAATTCAGTTTGAGAAAAATAGAGAAGGAGAGAAGAATGTGAGTTTGTTAGCTAGTACAAGTGAGGTTAAACATGCTTTTTACACCAAACAGCCTATGTTTGTGCTTTTGTGCAAAGAGGCTCGTTTAGATATTACTGTTTCTAACCAATCTTTGCCTAGTGTGTTTGTTGATCTTTTGCAGGAATATGCAGATTTGTTTCCCAAAGAAATGCCTGATGAATTGCCACCAATCAGAGGCATAGAGCATCAAATTGATTTCATTCCTGGAGCTTCCATTCCCAATAGGCCAGCGTATCGAGCTAATCCTTTTGAGACAAAGGAGATACAAAAGCAAGTGGAGGAATTGCTAGCTAAGGGATATGTGAGGGAAAGCTTGAGTACTTGTTCAGTTCCTGTTATTCTTGTGCCAAAGAAGGATGGGACGTGGAGGATGTGCGTGGATTGCAGAGCCATCAATAAATTCACTGTAAAGTATCGTCATCCTATTCCTAGACTAGATGATATGCTTGATGAGTTACATGGTTCTTGCTTGTTCACCAAAATTGATTTGAAATCTGGTTATTATCAAATTAGAATGAGTGTGGGTGATGAGTGGAAAACAACATTTAAGACTAAATATGGGCTGTATGAGTGGTTGGTTATGCCGTTTGGTCTTACTAATGCACCTAGCACATTCATGCGTTTGATGAATCATGTGTTGCGTGAGCACTTGGGTAAATTTGTTGTTGTTTACTTTGATGATATTCTTGTTTATTCTAAGTGTTTGGATGATCATGTCATGCATGTGCGTCTTGTGTTAGACATTCTTAGGCATGAGAAGTTATATGCTAACCTTAAGAAGTGTAGTTTTTGCATGGATAAGGTTCATTTTCTTGGTTTTGTGGTGTCTAGTCAAGGTATTAAGGTTGATGAGGAAAAGGTAAAGGCTATTAGGGACTGGCCGAAACCTAAGAATGCTAGTGAGGTGAGGAGTTTTCATGGACTTGCTGGTTTTTATAGGAGATTCATTAGAAATTTCAGTACTATAGCTGCACCTTTGAATGAGTTAGTTAAGAAAAATGTCGGATTTGTTTGGGGAGATGCACAAGAACATGCATTTAATGAACTTAAGGATAAATTGTGTAATGCACCCTTGCTTGCTTTGCCTAATTTTGATAAGACTTTTGAGATTGAATGTGATGCAAGTGGCATAGGAATTGGAGCTGTTTTGATACAGGATCAAAGGCCATTGATGTACTTTAGTGAAAAGCTAAGTGGAGCGGCTTTGAAGTATTCGACATATGATAAGGAGTTATATGCATTGTTTCGAGCTTTGGATACATGGCAGCATTATTTGTGGCCAAAAGAGTTTGTGATACATACTGACCATGAGAGTTTAAAGCATTTGAAGGGTCAAGATAAGCTGAATCGTAGGCATGCCAAATGGGTGGAGTTCATAGAAACATTCCCATATGTGATTAAATACAAGCGAGGCAAGGAGAATGTAGTGGCTGATGCGTTGTCACGAAGGTATGTTTTACTTAATTCTCTTAGTGCTAGATTGTTGGGTTTTGAGCATATTAAGGGATTATATGTTAGTGATGTGGATTTTGGTGACATATATAATTCGTGTGGTGATGTGGCTGTTTTGAAAGACTTTCATTTGTTTGATGGTTTTTTTTGTTCAAGAAAAGTAGATTGTGTATTCCTAAGTGTTCCATGAGAGAGTTGTTAGTTAAGGAAGCCCATGGAGGAGGCTTGATGGATCATTTTGGGGTAAGTAAGACCTATGATGTGTTGATAGAACATTTTTATTGGCCTGGTATGAAACATGATGTGCATAAAGTTTGTGAGCATTGCATAACATGTAGAGAAGCTAAGTCTAGGTTGAAACGCCATGGTTTGTACACGCCATTACCTGTTCCTGATGGACCTTGGACTGATTTGTCTATGGATTTTGTGCTTGGTTTGCCTAAAACTAGGAGAGGTCATGATAGTATATTTGTTGTGGTTGATAGATTTAGTAAAATGGCTCATTTTATACCATGTCATAAAACTGATGATGCAAAATTTATTGCTGATTTGTTCTTTAAAGAGGTTGTGCGTTTGCATGGCATACCCAAAAGCATTGTTAGTGATCGAGATGTTAAGTTTTTGAGTCATTTTTGGCGTGTTTTGTGAGGAAAGTTGGGAACTAAGTTGCTGTTTTCTACTACTTGCCATCCTCAAACCGATGGTCAAACTGAGGTTGTGAATCGAACATTGATTACTTTGCTTAGGGCAGTAATAGAAAAGAATATTAGGATGTGGGAGGATTGTTTACCATTTGTGGAGTTTGCTTACAATAGGGTTGTTCATAGCACTACTAACTGTTCTCCATTTGAAATTGTTTATGGTTTTAATCCGCTTACTCCTTTAGATATTTTGCCATTACCATCTAACGATTTTGTGAGTGTTGATGCTAGTTCAAAGGTAGATTTCGTGAGGAAGTTACATAAGCAGGTTAAGGAAAGGATTGAAAAGCAAAATGCCAAAGTAGCTTCTAGAGTGAATAAAGGAAGAAAGCCAATGCTTTTTCAGCCTAGTGATTGGGTTTGGGTACATTTTCGCAAAGAAAGGTTCCCACAGCAACGCAAGTCTAAGTTAAATCCACGAGGAGATGGTCCTTTTCAAATACTTGAAAGGATTAATGATAATGCGTATAAAGTGGATTTGCCAGGTGAGTATAATGTGAGTGCTTCATTTAATGTTGCTGATTTAAGTCCTTTTGATGTAGGTGATGCTTTTGATTCGAGGACGAATCCTTTTGAGGAGAGGGGAAATGTTGTGGAACAACCAGCACACCGCAAGGATGAGCAAGGCCTAGGACGTGAGGACCAAGTTGAGGAGATCATCAATCCAATTATTCTGCCACAAGGTCCTATAACTAGATCACAAGCCAAAAAGATTCAGCAAGCACTAATTTGCCATTTGCAAGATTTGGTGAATTTGGCTAACTATGGTTTGCAAGGAATTACAAGCTTGGAGACAAGACCAAAGGAAGTCAATTACAACTTGCTACAAGTTGTAATTCATGAATGAGGCTTGTATTAAGGCCCACTAGTTATGTATTAAGGCCCACTAGTTATGCTCATTTAAAAAGTAAGGGCCCTGTTTGTTTGGTATTAAATTAGGACTTTGATTACTTTATTATTTTTTAAAATTTGATTAGAAAGCCAAATGCTACTTAATAACCCTAATTAGGGTTTAGCTATTTATATCTCATTTAGGGTTGTAAGACATCAGTTTTGAAGTTTTGAACGAATTAATTAACCTAAAGCCGAATTGCTTTTATCTTTGTGTTCTTGCTTGAATACATGCTTCAGAAACATTCAAGTAGTTTGATCAACTTTCTTGTGGAGTGTTTCGAATATGGGATTTAGGAACTGACTTGTTTCGAAATCTTGGATCTTTGATCAATTCAAGGTAATCTGAAATCTAACCTAATCCTTGGGGGTTGTACCGAATTCGACTAGGGGTTTTCAAGTTAATGCTGTGGGGGTTCGAAATCAAGGGGTTCTCAGGCTTATTCTTGGAGGTTCCGTATCATAAATCAGTCACATTAAAAGTAGCACTAACACCATACTCACCAGGCAAGTCGATCTTGTATGCATTGTCATTGATTTTCTCCAATACTTGGAATGGACCATCACCACGTGCATCAAGCTTACTCTTCCTTTGATTTGGAAACCTCTCCTTTCGGAAGTGTAACCAAACCCAATCACCAGGAGCAAATGCCATTTTCTTTCGTCCCTTAGTTGCCCTATCAGCATATGACTTGTTCTTTTTCTCTATATTTGCTCGAACCTTTTCATGCAAAGACTTTACCAAATCAGCCTTCTTCTCACCATCCAAACTAGCAAGCTCATATAAAGGCAAAGGAACAAGATCAAGTACAGTTAGTGGATTAAAACCATAAACAATCTCAAATGGCGAATAACCTGTAGAAGAATGAATTGAACGATTATAAGCAAATTCAATGAAAGGTAAACAATCTTCCCAAGTGACCAAATTCTTCCCCACTAAAGCTCTCAACAACGTACCAAGTGTACGATTCACTACTTCAGTTTGCCCATCTGTTTGTGGATGACAAGTAGTAGAAAACAAAAGCTTAGTTCCTAATCTACTCCATAAAACACGCCATAAATGGGACAAAAACTTAGTATCTCTATCAGAAACAATTGTCCGAGGCACCCTATGTAAACGAACAACATCTCTAAAGAATAAATCAGCCACAACTTTGGCATCATCAGCTTTGTGACATGGAATAAAATGTGCCATCTTACTAAACCTATCAACAACCACAAAAATGCTATCTCTACCTTTCCTAGTCCTAGGCAAACCAAGCACAAAATCCATACTAATATCGACCCAAGGTGAACTAGGTACAGGTAATGGCATATAAAGACCATGAGGCATAGACTTAGATTTCGCCTGTCTACATGCAATACAAGTAGAACATAATCTCCCAACATCTTTACGCATAGACGGCCAATAAAAATGCTCAAACAGAATATCATAAGTCTTAGACACACCAAAATGCCCCCATCAAACCACCACAATGAGATTCCAAAACAAGCAAATTACGCATGGAACATCTAGGCACACATAGTTTACTTCCCTTAAACAAATAACCATCCTACCTAAAAAATGAATTAAAAGCTCCTTGTTCAATTGCGACATAAACATTGCCAAAATCAATATCACCAATATATAAGTCCTTAATATACTCAAAACCAAGCAATTTAGAACTCAAAACAGACAGCAATGTATATCTCCTAGACAACGCATCAGCAACAACATTATCCTTACCTTGCTTATACTTAATGACATAAGGAAATTTCTCAATTTGTTCAATCCACTTACCATGTCTTTTGTTCAACTTACCTTGGCCCTTCAAATGCTTGAGGGATTCATGGTCAGTGTGAATAATGAACTCCTTTGGCAGCAAATAATGCTCCCACACATTCAATGCCCTTACCAAAGCATGCAACTCCTTGTCATAGGTAGAATAATTCAGTTGCGCACCATTGAGCTTCTCACTAAAATATGCTATTGGCTTCTTTTCTTGCATCAAAACAGCCCCAATACCTATACCTGAAGCATCACATTCAATCTCAAAAATAGAATCAAAGTTAGGTAAAGCTAAAACAGGTGCAGTAGTGAGTTTTTCTTTCAAACTTTCAAACGATCGTTGTTGCTATTCACCCCATTGAAATCCAACTTCCTTCTTGACAATACTTGTGAGTGGTGCGGCAATGGTAGAAAAATCCTTCACGAATCTCCTATAAAAACTCGCCAGCCCATGGAAGCTCCTCACTTCCGTCACACTCTTAGGAACAGGCCATTCCCTTATAGCTTTTACTTTCTCTTCATCAACTTCCAATCCCTGCGCACTAACAACAAAACCAAGAAAAACAAGCCTATCCATGCAAAATGTGCACTTCTTAAGCTTTGCATATAAGTTCTCTTTTCTCAAAGCTTCTAAAACCATCCTAATATGTTCTATATGCTCTTCCTCAGTCTTACTATAGATCAAAATATCATCAAAATAAACAACTACAAATCTTCCCAAATAAGCCCTCAAAACATGGTTCATCAACCTCATAAAAGTACTAGGTGCATTAGACAACCCAAAAGGCATTACCAACCACTCATACAACCCATATTTTGTTTTAAAAGCTGTTTTCCATTCATCCTCAGGTTTCATACGAATTTGATGATATCCACTCATAAGATCAATTTTAGTAAAATACCGTGCACCATGTAATTTGTCCAACATGTCATCAAGATGCGGTATAGGATGCCGATACTTCACGGTGATCTTATTTACAGCCCTACAATCAACACACATTCTCCACGTGCCATCTTTCTTTGGAACCAACAAAACAGGAACGGCACACGGACTTAAACTCTCTCGAATCAACCCTTTCTCCAACAACTCTTCCACTTGTCTCTGCATCTCCTTGGTCTTCATCGGATTACTTCGATATGCTGGTCTATTTGGAATGGTAGAACCAGGTATGAAGTCAATTTGATGTTTGATTCCTCTTAATGGTGGCAAACCACTAGGCAATTCCTCCGGAAACACATCTTGGAAATCCTGCAATAAAGACACAAAACTAGAAGGCAAATGTTCAAGTGAAACATCAATGTTAGCAAACAAAGTTTCCTTGCATCTAATGAGTAACACAGGCTGCCCAACATTTAATTCTCTTGCTCTTGCATAAAAAGTTTGTTTTGCCTTCCCTTCTTTCTTGTTTTCTCTCACCAATGGGCCATTAATTTTATTAGTTTCTTTTCTGGCCTCTTTTCCCATTTTCTTCTCACTTTCACTCACCTTATCATGTTCTCTCGCACTCCCCTTGTTTTTGGAAGAAACAGCCCCAACCACTACTTTGGCCGAATCTTGCTTTGCTTTCTCAAGCATCTTTTGATGATCTTCATAAACCTCCAATGGTGATAATGGAACAAGAGTAACCAGCTTTCCCTCATAGGTAAACGTGTACCTATTTGAATGCCCATCATGCTGTGCTTTCCTATCAAATTGCCAAGGTCTTCTCAATAACATATGGCCTGCTTGCATAGGAACTACATCACACAACACTTCATCTTTATACCAGCCTATAGAGAATGGTATTCTCACTTGTTTAGTAACCTTCACCTCTCCACTATCATTAAACCATTGTAGTTTATATGGATTGGGATGTTTTAAACAAGTCAATTTCAGCTTCTCCACCATGGTCTCAGTTGCGGCATTAGTACAACTGCCGCTGTCAATGATGAGCATACAAACCTTACCATCAACTAAACATGTAGAATAAAATATGTTATCTCGCTGCTCAAGACCCTCTCCCTTCACCTGCATATTCAAAGCATGCCTAGCAACTAACATTTCACTATGTTCAGCCATCAACACATTTTCAACTTGCTCACTACACTCATCATCATCATCATACATGTCATTCACATCATTATCAACATCACTATGATCAGAATCAGAAATTATACCCCCATAATTAGTAGCAATCATAACTCTCCTATTTGGACATTCAGAAGCAATATGCCCATTCCCTAAACATTTGAAACATTTAATATCTCTACTAGGAGTAGTATTAGAAATACCTGATTGCTGCCTATTTGGACCACCATTTGTCCCTTTTCCACTTGTAGGTGGAGGATTGTTCCTTTGGAAGGAATTCTTGAAATCTCCACTTCTTGAGGACGAATTGCTACTAGTGTTTTGAGGTCCTCTGTAGGTCGAACTACTTCCACCCATATTCTGAAATTTGCTAGAACCGGACTTGGTGTAATTCTTGCTCTTTAGTCTCCTTTCTATCTTCATGGCTTTTTCAACCAATTCTCCCACGGAATTGTAATCATACATTTACAATTTAGACCCCCAAGGAATCTAGACATCAACCTCTGCTCATCCTCTTCAATATCAGCTCTTGCCATGATCATCTCCATCTCCTTGTGGTATTCTTCAACACTCTTACCACCTTGGATCAGCCTTGCCAACCTATTATACAAATCCCTATAGTAATGAGAAGGGACAAACCTTGTTCTCATTAAGTCTTTCAAAGTCTCCCAATCATGTACGGGTCTCAATCCCTTTCCTCTCCTATTAGATTTGAGTTGATCCCACCAGAATGTAGCATATCCCTTAAATTCCACGGCTGCAATGTGGGACTTCTTCTCTTCTGAATAATTATGGCATTCAAAAATCTGCTCCACCTTTCTCTCCCATTCAATGTACTCTTCAGCATTGTTTCTCCCTTCAAAGGAAGGTACCTTCATCTTTATGGAAGTAAGGTCATTGTCATTTGCTGGGTTATTTTCACCAACCTCTTCATTACCTCTAGGTGCTCTACGATCTCCTTCACCGATTCTTAGTAGAACCTTTGTGGTAACCTCACTTGAGCTGCTGGTTGCTGCTCTCTTTCTCTCATCATTAGATTCATGCTCTCTTGTAGAGTAGCCATCATTCTTGCCATCTCATTCATCCTTTCATTACTTTGCTGCATATATGTCTCAAAATTGCTAGAACCTTCTTGGACATTTTCCTCCCCATCTTGCAAGTTCTGGTTTCTCCCACTACTCATGATCACAAACACAAACTCACAAAGAAAAGATTAGTAATAAACAAAATTCACTCAAAGTGTTTCGCTCTTACCTCACCTTTGCTGATTCTTCGATTGCACTTCAGAGTCGAGGCTCACAAATCAATCTGCCAAGCACGTTTAAGGAAGCTAGAAACCTAATTCCTAGACACCTAGAAAAGAAACTCGACGATTTGGAGGAGACACAAGGAAATTTATGTCACACTATTATCATAAACCAGAGTGTTGGAACAAGCAAATAACACTCCAGCAACGTAACGGAATCCAAAAAACGGTAGCTCAATCAAGAATTAGAAACAAAGAGGTAAAAATATGACAATTCTGGCCAAGATGTATCAAAACAAACCCACCTTTAGCAAGCTGATTTATGGACCTATTGATTCTACCCAAGAAAGCTAGTGTCAAGTCTTCCTAAACTAAAGAGAATTTCGAATTCCCCTTTGCAATGGCAGCCCCCACAATTCGAACAAAAAAAACAGCCCCAAAAAAAATGGAAATTTTGTGGCCTAAAAATTTTGATTGCTTCTAACCCACTTCAAACCAACCACGGAACCTTTAATTACTAAGAAATAGAAAAATTTTTGTTGGAGTACTTTTGTACTCTTTTTTTTTTTAGGGATAGATCACTATCTCTAGATCACCCCCCCCCCCCCCCCCCAAAATACTAAACGAAAATCAAGAAATAGAAGCTTAAACAGCACACGAATTATTGCAAACTCAAACGAAAAGATCCGTATACTTTAAAAATTGAAAACGAATTGACTATGGTGAAGTAGGTGAAAAACGATTTGGACTATGATGAAAAGGGAACATAAACGAATTGGGGTATGGGGAAAGAAGAAATTTCGAATAAAATAAAAGAACCCTAAAAAATAACGAATTGAACAAATGAAGACTCTAACGAAAATAAAAACAAGCCCTAGAAAGACAGATAGATAAAGATTTACCTGTAATTGGCTCTGATACCAAATGACGCGGAACCCTATGGCAATGAAGGCCTCAAACCCCAATGCACTTTTCGATATAGGAATCCAAGAACAAGGATAAACCACCCTCTATAGCATCCAATGCTTAGCGAAGCAAGAACACTAATGACGGAAGGATTTGGAAGGACGAATCAAAAGAACGCCACAATCGAAATTTATAAGTTAGTCTGATTCGTGATGCAATCAATGAAAGAAGCAAAATCTCTCACTCTCTCAAAGATGGCCGAAATTTGCATAAAGAGCAATCTGAATATAATTTGTCAAAAAGATCCTCTTACAAGAAAATAAGGCCCTATTTATAGAAAAACAAATTAAAATTCGTAACTATCCTAACCCTAGTGAAAAAAGGAAAATTACAAAGTCAAAATCCTTGTCAAATAAGGAAAATATCATCCTAACCAACTAAGGAAAGAAGGATCCTTGTCAAATAAGGAAAATATCATCCTAACCAACTAAGGAAAGAAGGATCCTTGTCAAATAAGGAAAATATCATCCTAACCAACTAAGGAAAGAAGGATCCTTGTCAAATAAGGAAAATATCATCCTAACCAACTAAGGAAAGAAGGGAACCACATCCCATGTGCATGGGTGTGAACACAGCCCATGTGCATGAAAGAATTGGCTGCCCATGTGACAAAAGTGGTCCCAAAAAACCTAATTTCGTCCAAGGCCCATGTGCTTGCATGTGGGCTGCCTTCCTTACTCCTTTCTTGCTCCTCTAGCCCATTTTTAAACCTTATCTTCCATATAAACATTCAGCATCACAATCAGCCTTTGTTGGTCTTCCAGCTCCATACTGCACTTGTTTATTGCTAGTTCAGTCACCTCCCTTGTAACAAAGTCTTGAACATGCAATCCAAGAGTGACGCCATACCTCCTTGCTTTATTCCTTGTCAATGGTCATTGTTGTAGCACCAAAGGATCCTTGCCATGCTGGTTCACATCACTTTAGCTTCCATATTCACACTAAGCATCATAATCGGCTTTGGTGTGCCTTCTTCAAGCTCTATTGTGCACTTTTCCATTGCCATTTTGTTGTGGAACAACCAGTACACCGCAAGGATGATCAAGAGTTAGGACGTGAGGAACAAGTTGAGGAGATCATCAATCCAATTATTCTGCCACAAGGTCCTATAACTAGATCGCGAGCCAAAAAGATTCAGCAAGCACTAATTTGCCATTTGCAAGATTTGGTGAATTTGGCTAACTATGGTTTGCAAGGAATTACAAGCTTGGAGACAAGACCAAAGGAAGTCAATTACAACTTGCTACAAGTTGAAATTCACGAATGAGGCTTGTAGTTAATATGTATTAAGGCCCATTAGTTATGCTTATTTAAAAAGTAAGGGCCCTGTTTGTTTTGTATTAAATTAGAACTTTGTTTATTTTATTATTTTTTAAAATTTGATTAGAAAACCAAATGCTACTTAATAACCCTAATTAGGGTTTAACTATTTATATCTCATTTAGGGTTGTAAGACATCAGTTTTGGTTTTTGGACGAATTAATAACCTAAAGCCAATTTGGTTTTATCTTTGTGTTATTGCTTGAATACATGCTTAAGAAACATTCAAGTAGTTTGATCAACTTTCTTGTGGAGTGTTTCGAATCTGGGATTTTGGGAACTGGTTTGTTTCGACATCTTGGATCTCTGATCAATTCAAAGAAATCTGAAATCTAACCTTTATTCTTTGGAGGTTGTACCGAATTCGACTAGGGGTTTTCAAGTTAATGTTTTGGGGGTTCGACATCAAGGAGTTCTCAGGCTTATTCTTGGAGGTTCCGTATCATTTGGTATCAGAGCCTACGCTCTAGATCAGGTTTTATCCCTATCAAATTCATTTTCGTTTCTTCTCTTGTTATTTTCATTTTCGTTACTTTGATCTTGAATTGTTGAATTCATTCTCTTGTTTCCTTGTTCCTCTGAATTGTTTTTTTTTGTGGGTTATTTTTGTTTTCGTTTCTTCTCTTGTTATTTTTGTTCTGTTTCTTTGTTCTTGATTCTTGAATCGTTTTCTTTGTTTCTTGATCGTCTAAGTTATTTGTTCCTTGAATCGTTTTCATTTTCTTTCAAATTCGAAAGTTCAAAAAAAAATTATTATAAAACCTAAAATTCGAAATTCAAGAAAAGGTGTTTTAAATTCGAATCTTGGTATTGTTCATCATTCTGATTTGAATTCGAAATTCAACAAAGTGCTAAATTCGAATCTTGTTCTTGATTATTCATTCTGATTCAATTTCGAGTTTCAAACAAAGTGCTCTAAATTCCATCTTGTTCTTGTTACCTAATTGGGTAAAAGTTTTGTGTGGTGTGAACTAAGGTCGCCCCATCAAGAGAGATAGTGAGAGGGAGCAAAAAAAAAAAGAGTACAAAACCACTTCAACAAAAATTTTTCATTCTCCTTGTTATTTAGGTGATAAGTGATGAGGAAACTATAAGCAAGCTTGATGAATGTAATGGCAGCAAATATGTTGATGATATCATTATGCCAAGTGGACCAATCACAAGATCACAATCAAAGAAATTCCAGCATGTGTTCCAGCACTTCATACAAAGGTGGATTAATGAAGAGGGAGACCAACTTGTAGTGAATATGATTGACCATGAAGAGGAAGTCAGAAACTCACCAACAAGCATGAAGAATCTGCCCATAAGTATGGTGATGGGCATTAGCACGAATTTGGAATATAATATTGATATGGTTTAGTGTTAGTGTGACTAGACACATGTGAACCAACACCAAAATGAATGTACAATCTGCCCATCAATGTTGTCAGAATTATGGGCAGTAATTTAGAGTATATTATTGAGGTGGATGAACAATTAATGCTATTGTGACTAGATACATGTAAACCTAGACTTTAAGCCATTAGTTCTTCTTTTCCAACTATATAAGGATGGGAAAAAGAACTTAATTGGGTTGACTACGAATTTCCAGAATTGTTGAATGTAATTTCTGTGTTTTCAAGTTTGAGAGGTTTTCTTCTTATTCTTGTTGCATGAAGAATTGGTTCTAACTTATCAAGTCTCACTTGTGGCGTTTTAATCAATTCATTTCTTCATCCCAATCACCCAAGTTCTCAATTACAGGTTAGTTGTGGGTTTGGTAGGGAGGATTTGTTTTTGAGTTCTAAGATTCTATGCTAGATGTGTATGTGGAGTTCTAGATGTAATATTTGATCCATGGGTTCCGCATCAGTTGGTATCAGAGCTAACCTTGCACGCACCAGTGTGGTCCTTGTCCCTTCGTTCCTTGGCTCGGGTGCGGGTTAACGAGTGAGTTGGCACAAGCGACTCGTGTGTGGACTGCGGGTAAATGATTGAGTTGGCACGAGCACGAGGACGTGCAGTCTAAAGAAGGGGAGGATGATGTGATCCCACATCGGCCGTGTAAGGAGATCCTGGCTACTATATAAGCATGGGCTAAACCTCCACTCTTGAGCTAGCTTTTGTGGTGGAGTTAGGGTCCTTGCTCGTATCAGTTGGTATCAGAGCTTTGGCTTGAAGATAAATCTCTAGGTATCTTTTATGTTTTAATTATCCAAAGAAAAAAAAAACGAATCAGATTCAGTTTCTATATTTCTTCATTTTCTGTTCTTGTTGCACCTTGTCCTTATTCTTCAAATCTGTGAACTTTTTTTAATTTTTCAATTTCTATCCTTGTTTATTGAAAGTTCAAAAGAAAAAAAAAGAGGAAAAGATCAAAAGAAAAACAAAAAAAAAAGAAAAGAGAATCAGATTCAACTTCCTCAACATAAAAGAAAAAAAAAACGTATCTGTTTCTGCCCAGAATTTTTCTTCACAAGTGTTTGAGATTTTTTGCATATTTATACCATTAACAGCTTGCTACCTTATTATATCTGATCAAATTACATCAGCTCCTCATTATGCATCCATTTAGCATTTAAAATCTGATATTTAGAGCCTTTCTTGCATTGGGAATAGATTTAGGTTGCATATTCAGATTACTCATTGGAGTGATTTGAATTCTGTTTTTTTTTTTAGGATCCAGAATTGTTTTTCTTTGTATTCTTAGTTTCGTTCTTTCATATACCTCTTGTTTCTTGTATGCATTAAGTAGCTAATTCTCAATCATAGTTACTTTGGTTTGATTAACACAAATACTTTTGCTTCTTGTGTTAACTTTCAGTTCTTGTTGTCTAAAATTAAATTGCTTCTAGAATTGCAGAATTCATTTTGTTCATTAGGTTCCTTGTAGAGTCTTTAAAACAAAACTTGTTTTACTTGATTTAAGTGGATTCAATTCTGAAATTCAACTTGATAAAAGAAGAATTGAGAGGTAAAAAGGAACAAGGTTTGAGTGAAATACAAGAGGAGTGACAATCTGATCTTGAGTGAAACACGTAAGGGAGTGAGGTGAGGAAATTTTCTTTACTAACATTTTCTTGTAGGTTCTTCTTACACCATGTCAAATTCTGGAAGTGAAAAACGTGATATGACCATAAATGACATAGCCTTCATGTTAGAGGCAATGCAAAGGAGATTTGAAAGGTTTGATTTGACCATAAACAACATGAGAGGTGATGTAGACAGCATAATGCAAAGGCAGCGGAATGATACTAATCGAAGGGGGCAGAATAGAGGGAGAGGAAACATGATGAATGATGATGAGATAGAGAGGGAAGATGATGAAGAAAGTGAGGAATCAATTGCTCAAAGAAGACCTCAACAAAGGGACAGTAACATATCTTCCATAAAAATGAAGATACCATCATTCAAGGGGAGAAATGATGCTGAAGCTTACCTTGAATGGGAAAGAAAAGTTGAGTTGGTGTTTGATTGTCATAATTATAGTGAAATGAAGAAAGTTAAGATTGCAGCAGTTGAATTCACAGATTATGCACTAATTTGGTGGGATCAATTGATGATTTCCAAGAGAAGAAATGGAGAAAGAACTATCACTACTTGGGCTGAAATGAAAACTGTGATGAGAAAGAGATTTGTACCATCTTACTACTATAGGGAGCTTCACCAAAAATTACAGCGGTTAACTCAAGGATCCATGTCAGTGGAGGATTACCATAAAGAGATGGAGATGATCATGAGTAGAACTAATATAGAGGAGGATCCAGAAATCACTATGGCTCGATTTTTGAGTGGGCTGAATAGAGAGATAGCTAACATAATTGAATTACATCATTATGTGGAGCTTGAAGATATGGTACACATGGCCATGAAAGTGGAGAAGCAACTGAAACTCAAGGGAGCAGCAAAGGGATTTTCTAATTCCAGCTCTAGTTTCACTTCAAAATGGCCAAAGAAAGATGATAATCCTAAAGGGAAGGAGGCTGCCTGGAAAGGAAAGGAAAAACAAGTTCTAGAAGACCCTAAAGGTAACTCTAAAACATCTAACTCTAATCAAAAGCATAGTACCATTAAATGCTTTAGGTGTTTAGGAGTAGGGCATATAGCATCTCAATGTCCAAATAAGAAAATCATGTTGATACGAGATAATGGTGAAATTGATAGTGCTAGTGAACATGAAAGTGATGATGATAATGATAGCATGCCACCATTAGAAGAAATTGAACATATTATTGAATTTCCAGCCCCTGGTGAATCTTTGGTTATTAGAAGAGCTTTAAACATGCAAATTAAAGATGAAGAAAGTAATCAAAGAGAGAACATTTTCCATACTCGTTGCATTGTGAATGGAAAAGTGTGCAGCATGATCATTGATGGGGGTAGTTGTGCAAATGTTGCTAGTACTGATTTTGTGGATAAATTAGGGTTAGCATGCACAAAACATCCTAGTCCTTACAAGCTGCAATGGTTGAATGATAGTGGAGAGGTGAGGGTAACAAAGCAGGTTCTGTTTTCTTTTGCAATTGGGAGATACAAAGATGAAGTTTGCTGTGATGTTGTGCCTATGCATGCTAGCCATATCCTTCTTGGTCGTCCATGGCAGTTTGATAGAAGAGCTTTGCATGATGGCTTTAAGAATCATTATTCTTTCAGCCTAAATGGTTTAAATTTCACTCTTGCTCCATTGTCACCTAAACAAGTGTTTGAAGATCAAGTAAATATTTTGAGATCATTTGAAAAGAATTCTGGTGGTGAGGGTAAAACAAATAAAAAGGGAGTACAAGAGGCCAAGTGTGAGAAAAAGAATGATAAAAATGGCCCATTGGTGAGAGAAAAAGAGAAAGGGAGAGAAAATAAAAGAGAGTGTTTCTATGCAAAAGAAAAGGAGTTAAGGAGTGCTTTTTGTGAGAAAAGAAGTCTGATTGTACTTAGGTACAAAGAGACCTTGATTTCTACATCTAACCTTGATAACCCTTTGCCTAGTTGTGTTAGTTCTCTTTTACAGGAATTTGGAGATGTTTTTCCAGAAGATGTACCCAAAGGATTACCACCTTTAAGAGGGATTGAGCATCAAATTGACTTCATTCCGGGCTCAACAATTCCTAATCGACCAGCTTATAGAAGTAATCCGGAGGAAACCAAGGAACTTCAAAGGCAAGTGGAGGAGTTGCTAGCAAAGGGACATGTGCGTGAAAGTCTTAGCCCATGTGCTGTTCCGGTGTTATTAGTCCCAAAGAAAGATGGATCATGGAGAATGTGTGTGGACTGCCGAGCAATCAATAAAATCAAGGTGAAGTATAGACATCCAATTCCTAGACTTGATGATATGCTTGATGAGTTGAGTGGTTCTTGCATTTTTACTAAGATTGATTTGAAAAGTGGTTACCATCAAATTAGGATGAAAGAAGGAGATGAGTGGAAAACTGCATTCAAAACAAAATATGGTCTTTATGAGTGGTTAGTTATGCCATTTGGTTTATCTTGGTAAATTTGTTGTTGTATATTTTGATGACATACTCATTTATAGCAAATCAGTAGATGAGCATGTAGAACATACTAGGGTTATTCTTAATGTTTTGAGAAAGGAAGAATTATATGCCAACTTGAAAAAGTGCATGTTTTGTAGTGATAAAATCATATTCTTAGGTTTTATGGTTAGTGCACAAGGAATTGAGGTTGATGATGAAAAGGTAAAGGCAATAAGAGATTGGCCAGCACCTAAAACCGTGAGTGAGGTAAGAAGTTTTCATGGTTTGGCTAGTTTCTATAGAAGGTTTGTTAAAGATTTTAGTTCCATTGCTGCACCATTAAATGAATTGGTAAAAAAGGATGTAAAGTTTAATTGGACTAAAATTCATGAAATGGCATTCAATTTGTTGAAAGAAAGGTTAACTACTGCTCCAATTCTTGCTTTACCAGATTTTGATAAGACCTTCGAATTAGAGTGTGATGCTTCAGGTGTGGGCATAGGTGCTGTTTTAATGCAAGAAGGGAAACCAATTGCATATTTTAGTGAGAAGCTTCATGGTGCACAATTAAATTATTCCACTTATGACAAGGAGCTGTATGCTTTGGTAAGAGCTTTACAAGTGTGGCAACATTACTTATTGCCTAAAGAGTTTGTTATTCATACAGATCATGAATCATTAAAGCATCTAAAGGGGCAAACCAAGCTGAACCGAAGGCATGGAAAGTGGATAGAGTTCATTGAGCCATTTCCATATGTGATAAAGTATAAGCGTGGCAAAGACAATGTAGTAGCAGATGCACTTTCAAGAAGGTATTCCTTAATCTCAACTCTTAGTTCTAAGTTATTAGGCTTTGAGCAAATTAAGGATATGTATGCCAATGATGTTGACTTTGCAAATGTTTATAAAGCATGTGAGCATTCTGCATTTCAGAAGTTTTATAGGCATGATGGGTACTTATTTAAGGATGGAAGATTATGCATGCCTAGTTGCTCATTAAGGGAATTGCTTATGCGTGAGGCACATAGTGGAGGACTCATGGGACATTTTGGGATATTTAAGACTTTAGACATTCTGCATGAACATTTCTATTGGCCAAACATGAGAAAGAATGTTGAAAGAATTTGTGCCAAGTGTATTGCATGTAAACAAGCAAAATCTAAGTCTTTACCTCATGGGCTGTATACTCCTTTACCTATTCCTAATGCACCTTGGATGGACATATCTATGGACTTTGTTTTGGGGCTGCCTAGGACTAGAAAAGGAAAAGATAGCATATTTGTTGTTGTTGATAGATTCAGCAAAATGGATCATTTCATTGCATGTCACAAAACTGATGATGCAACAAATATTGCAAATTTGTTCTTTGGGGAAGTAGTTCGGTTGCATGGCATTCCTAAAACAATTGTAAGTGATAGAGATGTGAAGTTCTTAAGTCATTTTTGGCGTGTTTTATGGAATAAGTTAGGTACTAAATTGTTGTTCTCTACAACTTGTCATCCACAAACTGATGGACAAACAGAAGTGGTAAATAGGACTTTAGGATCTTTGTTACGTGCTGTTGTGGGTAAGAATTTGAAAACTTGGGAAGATTGTTTGCCATTAGTGGAGTTTGCATATAATAGAAGCATACATTCTTCTACTGGTTATTCACCATTTGAAATTGTTTATGGTTTTAATCCACTTACACCACTTGATTTGTTTCCTTTGCCATTAAATGAAATAACTAACTTAGATGGTGAAAAGAAAGCTGAGTTGGTTAAGCAAATACATGAAAAGGCACGAGCTCATCTTGAGAAGAAATATGAATCAGTTGCCCATAATGCAAATAGAAGAAGGAAACATGTGATTTTCCAACCTGGTGATTGGGTATGGGTTCATATGAGGAAGGAAAGATTTCCTAAACAAAGGAAATCCAAGTTGGATGCAAGGGGAGATGGCCCATTCCAAGTTTTAGAACGGATCAATGACAATGCCTACAAAATTGATCTACCAGGTGAGTATAATGTTTCTGCAACTTTCAATGTTAGTGATCTTTCTCCTTTTGATGTAGGCTCAGATTTGAGGACAAATCTTTTTGAGCAAGGAGGGAATGATGAGGAAACTATAAGCAAGCTTGATGAATGTAATGGCAGCAAATATGTTGATGATATCATTATGCCAAGTGGACCAATCACAAGATCACAATCAAAGAAATTCCAGCATGTGTTCCAGCACTTCATACAAAGGTGGATTAATGAAGAGGGAGACCAACTTGTAGTGAATATGATGGACCATGAAGAGGAAGTCAGAAACTCACCAACAAGCATGAAGAATCTGCCCATAAGTATGGTGATGGGCATTAGCACGAATTTGGAATATAATATTGATATGGTTTAGTGTTAGTGTGACTAGACACATGTGAACCAACACCAAAATGAATGTACAATCTGCCCATCAATGTTGTCAGAATTATGGGCAGTAATTTAGAGTATATTATTGAGGTGGATGAACAATTAATGCTATTGTGACTAGATACATGTAAACCTAGACTTTAAGCCATTAGTTCTTCTTTTCCAACTATATAAGGATGGGAAAAAGAACTTAATTGGGTTGACTACGAATTTCCAGAATTGTTGAATGTAATTTCTGTGTTTTCAAGTTTGAGAGGTTTTCTTCTTATTCTTGTTGCATGAAGAATTGGTTCTAACTTATCAAGTCTCACTTGTGGCATTTTAATCAATTCATTTCTTCATCCCAATCACCCAAGTTCTCAATTACAGGTTAGTTGTGGGTTTGGTAGGGAGGATTTGTTTTTGAGTTCTAAGATTCTATGCTAGATGTGTATGTGGAGTTCTAGATGTAATATTTGATCCATGGGTTCCGCATCAATAAGGGTCAAATCTGGATAGGTTAGAATCAATATAATTTCTGGTCACGAAATTTTCACCATTGGGGGGCTGTTTTGATTCGAATTGCATTAGTGATTCATTCGAAATTTCAGACTTGGGATATTACACACGGAAGGCTATTTGAGTTGTTTCATAAATTACTTCCCAAGGCTTTATATGAACCCCCATGGACCTTTCTTGCATGTTGGACCTTTCTTTAGCTAGCCTTTAGCTTCCACACTAAGCATCATAATCAGCTTTGGTGTGCCTTCTTCAAGCTCTATCTCCATCTTCTTGAATGATAATTCTTGAAGCTCTTTGGAAATCACCATACTAGCTTGATATCTCTTTGCCTTGCTCCTAGTGATTGGTCCACTTGCTAGCTTCAAGGGATCCTTTCTTGCATCATTCTCCCCCTCTTCAAAAAGATTTGTCCTCAAATCTGCATCATCAAAAGGAGAAAGATCACTTACATTGAAAGTAGCACTAACATTATACGTACCTGGTAAGTCGATCTTGTAGGCATTGTCATTAATCTTCTCCACTACTTGGAATGGGCCATCTCCCCTTGCTTGCAACTTGTTCTTCCTTTGGTTAGGAAACCTCTCTTTTTGAAAATGCACCCAAACCCAATCTCCTACTTGAAACTTCATCTCACGTCTCCCTCTATTTGCAGAATCAGCATATCTCTTGTTCCTTTTCTCAATATTCGTCCTTGCTTTCTCATGCATCTCTTTCACCAATTTAGCTTTCTTCTCACCATCTAAACTAACAAGCTAATGAGAAGGTAAAGAAACAAGATCCAAAACTGTTAGTGGGTTAAAACCATAAACAAGCTCAAAAGGTGAATATCATGTAGAAGAATGAATAGCACGATTATAAGAAAACTCAATAAATGGCAAACAATCTTCCCAAGAACTCAAATTTTTACCCACTAAAGCTCTCAACATGGTACCTAAAGTTCTGTTTACTACTTCTATTTGTCCATCCGTTTGAGGATGACAAGTGGTGGAAAATAACAACTTGGTACCTAACTTTCCCCAAAGCACACGCCAAAAGTGAGACAAAAACTTGGTGTCTCTATCAGAAACTATGGATTTTGGTATCCCATGAATTCGAACCACCTCCCTAAAGAAGAGTTCGGCCACTAAACTAGCATCATCACTCTTATGACATGGGATAAAGTGTGTCATCTTACTAAACCTATCAACAACCACAAATATGCTATCTCTCCCCCTCTTAGTCCTTGGTAATCCTAAAACAAAGTCCATACTAATGTCCATCCAAGGAGAACTAGGAACGGGTAATGGCATATACAAACCATGAGGCATAGACTTAGACTTAGCTTGCCTACAAGCCAAACAAGCCTTACAAATTCGAATTACATCCCTTTTCATATTCAGCCAATAAAAGTGTTCATTCAACATGTCTAAAGTCTTATCAACTCCAAAATGCCCCATCAAACCCCCACAATGTGATTCTAATACTAGCAAATCTCTCATAGAACATCTAGGCATGCATAATTTCGAACCCTTAAACAAAAACCCATCATGTCTATAGAAAGAATTAAAAGCGCCATGCTCACAAAGCATCATAAACATTGCCGAAATCAGAATCACCAACATATAAGTCCTTTATACATTCAAATCCAAGCAATTTAGTACTCAAAACATTAAGTAAAGCGTACCTCCTTGAAAGTGCATCTGCCACTACATTGTCTTTACCTTGCTTGTATTTGATCACATAAGGAAACTTCTCAATCTTCACAACCCATTTTGCATGTCTTTTATTCAACTTGCCTTGCCCTCTCAAATGCTTCAATGATTCATGGTCCGAATGGATCACGAATTCCTTGGGCAGCAAATATGCTCCCATACTTCCAATGTTCTCACCAAAGCATATAGCTTATTGTCATAAGTTGAATAATTCAGCTTTGCTCCATTAAGATTTTCACTAAAGTATGCAATTGGCTTCTTCTCCTGCATCAAAACAGCTCCAATACCTACACCAGAAGCATCACATTCAATTTCAAAAGTAGAATCAAAGTTAGGTAAAGCTAAAACGGGTGTAGTAGAAAGCTTCTCTTTCAAAGCATCAAATGCTTCTTGTTGCTCCTTGCCCCAAACGAATCCCACTTCTTTCTTGATTATGCTAGTCAAGGGGGCTGCCAATGTAGAGAAATTAGGGACAAATCTCCTATAGAAGCTTGCCAATCCGTGAAAACTCCTCACTTCTGTCACACTTGAAGGATTCGGCCACTCTTGGATAGCTTTCACCTTCTCTTGATCAACTTCAATTCCCTGCATACTTACAACAAAACCAAGAAAAACAACCCTATCTAGACAAAAAGAACACTTCTTAAGCTTAGCATAAAGGTTTTGCTCCCTAAGGATTTCAAGCACTTTCCTAACATGTTTAACATGTTCTTCCTCAGTTTTGCTATAAATCAGAATATCATCAAAGTAAACTACCAAAACTTACCTAAATAAGCTCTCAAAACATGGTTCATTAATCTCATGAAAGTACTAGGTGCATTAGATAAACCAAAAGGCATAACTAACCATTCATACAAACCATATTTCATTTTGAAGGCAGTCTTCCATTCATCTCCAGGCTTCATGCGAATTTGATGATAACCACTCATAAGATTAATCTTTGTGAAATATTTCGCCCCATGCAATTCATCCAACATGTCATCAAGTCTAGGAATGGGATGTCTATACTTCACAATAATCTTGTTCACAGCCCTACAATCAATACACATCCTCCAAGAACCATCTTTCTTGGGTACTAATAAGACTGGAACGGCACAAGGACTAAGGCTCTCGTGAACCAAGCCTTTCTCCAAAAGCTCTTCAACTTGTCTTTGCATCTCTTTTGTCTCCATAAGATTGCTCCTATATGCTGGCCGATTTGGAATTGTAGAACCAGGTATGAAGTCAATTTGATGTTCAATCCCTCTTAATGGTGGCAAACCACTAGGAAGGTCTTCAGGAAACACATCCTCAAAATCCTGCAACAAAGACACAAAACTAGAAGGTAAAGAATCAAGAGATTCTTCACTGTCAGCAAGTAACGATTCTTTATACATAATAATGAGTACAGGCTGCCCTACATCTATCTCTCTTGCTCTTGCATAAAAAGTATGTTTTGCCTTTTCTCCTTGCTTATTTTCTATCACCAATGGGCCATTTATTTGTTTGCTTACTTTCTTTTGACTCTTGGCCTCTTTCCCTTTCTGCACTCACTCACTTTATTATTTTCTCTTTCCCTACCCTTAGAATTACCCTTGGGTGTTGAAGAAACATCATTGGCCGAATTTGAACCCCCTTGGTTCTTGCTGGCCGAAACTTCTTTCTCCCTCTCTAGCATCCTCTTTTGATCTTCATACACCTCTTGAGGTGATAATGGTGCTAGAACAACCTTCTTTCCTTCATAAGTAAAGGTATACTTATTAGAAAAGCCATCATGTTGTGCCCTTCTATCATGCTACCATGGTCTTCCTAATAGCAAATGTCCAGCTTGCATTGGCACTACATCACACAAAACCTCATCTTTATACTACCTAATGGAGAATGGTACCTTGACTTGCTTCAACACTTTTACTTCCCCAGCGTCATTGAACCATTGCAACTTGTAAGGATTGGGATGTTTAAAACAAGCTAACCCCAATTTATCAACCATTGTAGTAGTAGCAGCATTGGTACAACTTCCACCATCAATGATAAGTGTACAAACCTTACCATTCACCAAACACCTAGAGTGGAAAAGATTCTCCCTTTGATCCAAGCCTTCTTCCTTGACTTGAATATTCAAGGCTCTTCTAGTAACAAGCATCTCTCCATGTTCAGCATTCAAGACTTGATTCTCCCAAGCCTCTTCATCATATTCGGCCCTATCACCACATTCGGCCTCCTCTTCTTCTTCATGTTCAGATTCTGATTCAATTTCCCCTTCATGGGTTGCAATCATCACCCTCTTATTCGGACATTGAGAAGCAATGTGTCCACTTTCCAAACACTTGTAGCATTTAATTTCCCTACTTGGAGTAGGTCTAGAAGATGTTTCCTTGGCTGTTTTTGCATCCCCATCATTCGGCTTCTTGAAATTAGGATTGTAGGAAGAATTCTTTTGGAAAGAACCCTTGTAATCCCCTTTGTAGGAACCTCCACTAGAACTTGAACCCTTGAAGTTTGAAAATTTTCCACTAGCTTTAGAGTAGCTAGTTTTCGAAATAGCTTTATTCTTCAATCTTCTCTCTATCTTCATGGCCTTTTGAACTAACTCTTCCATTGTGTTGAATTTATACATCTCTAATTCATTGGCTATGTTCAAATTCAATCCCCCAAGAAATTGTGACATCTTCTTGTCTTCATCTTCATCAATATTTGCCCTAGCCATGATCATCTCCATCTCTTTGTGGTACTCTTCCACACTTCTTCCACCTTGAACTAGTCTTGCTAGTCGATTGTACAAATCCCGAATGTAGTGAGATGGTACAAATCGGCTTGTCATTAGTTCTTTCAAGGTTGACCATTTAGGAATAGGCCTCATACCTTTCCCTCTTCTATTAGCTTTCAATTGATCCCACCAAAAGGTAGCATACCCTTTGAACTCTACGGCTGCCAAAATTGATTTCTTCTCTTCGGTGTAGTTATGGAATTCAAAAATCTGCTCAACTTTCCTCTCCCATTCTATGAACTCTTCTGCATTGTTCTTCCCTTCAAAGGAAGGAATCTTCATCTTGATGGAAGTAAGGACACCATCAGTGGTAGGTTGATTTCCACCTTCATCTTCATCTTCTACCCTTTCGGTTACTTCTAGGGCTTCAAGATTTCCTTGCCTTTCTCTCCTAAGCACTCTTGTAGCTCGCATTATGGGATTTGGATGTGCGGCTGGCTGCCCTTGTTGCACTTGCTGAATTTGTTGTGCTTGTCGTGCTGCATTCTCTTGCAATCTAGTATCCATCATCTCCATTCGACCAAGCATTGCTGCCAAAGTCTCATTAAGCCTAGCCAAGCCTTCAGCCATAGTTCCTTCTTTGCTAGTCTCTTCTCCTTTTCCAGCCATGTTAATAAACAAACAAACTCAAAGAAACAAGATTAGTAATAATCAAAATTCACTCAAGTGTTTAGAATTACCTCACTTTTCTTGTCTTCCTTGATTGCACTTCAGAACCAAGCTCACCAACCAACAATTGTCAAGTCGTTCAAGAAACTAGAACCTAAATCCTAGAACTAGATAGAAAACAAGACAAGTATCCAGAGGCAATGCAAGGTAATTTGCACTACACGATATAAAACCAAGTATCGACACAAGCAAATGATACTTAGTAATGTAATGGAATTAAAAGCTAGATAAAGAAATTAGAAACAATGAAGATAATAAACAAGACAAATTTGGATATAATGAATCAAAAACAACCCACACTTGGCAAGCTGCTTTATGGACCTAATCAATTCTACCCAAAACTGATACGGAACCTCCAAGAATAAGCCTGAGAACCCCTTGATTTCGAACCCCCACAGCATTAACTTGAAAACCCCTAGTCGAATTCGATACAACCCCCAAGGATTAGGTTAGATTTCAGATTACCTTGAATTGATCAAAGATCCAAGATTTCGAAACAAGTCAGTTCCTAAATCCCATATTCGAAACACTCCACAAGAAAGTTGATCAAACTACTTGAATGTTTCTGAAGCATGTATTCAAGCAAGAACACAAAGATAAAAGCAATTCGGCTTTAGGTTAATTAATTCGTTCAAAACTTCAAAACTGATGTCTTACAACCCTAAATGAGATATAAATAGCTAAACCCTAATTAGGGTTATTAAGTAGCATTTGGCTTTCTAATCAAATTTTAAAAAATAATAAAGTAATCAAAGTCCTAATTTAATACCAAACAAACAGGGCCCTTACTTTTTAAATGAGCATAACTAGTGAGCCTTAATACATATTAATTACAAGCCTCATTCGTGAATTACAACTTGTAGCAAGTTGTAATTGACTTCCTTTGGTCTTGTCTCCAAGCTTGTAATTCCTTGCAAACCATAGTTAGCCAAATTCACCAAATCTTGCAAATGGAAAATTAGTGCTTGCTGAATCTTTTTAGCTCGCGATCTAGTTATAGGACCTTGTGGCAGAATAATTGGATTGATGATCTCCTCAACTTGGTCCTCACGTCCTAGGCCTTGCTCGTACTTGTGGTGTGCTCGTTGTTCCACAACATTTCCCCTCTTCTCAAAAGGATTCATCCTCGAATCATAAGCATCACCTACATCAAAAGGACTTAAATCAGCAACATTAAATGAAGCACTCACATTATACTCACCTGGCAAATCCACTTTATACGCATTATCATTAATCCTTTCAAGTATTTGAAAAGGACCATCTCCTCGTGGATTTAACTTAGACTTGCGTTGCTGTGGGAACCTTTCTTTGCGAAAATGTACCCAAACCCAATCACCAGGCTGAAAAAGCAATGGCTTTCTTCCTTTATTCACTCTAGAAGCTACTTTCGCATTTTGCTTCTCAATCCTTTCCTTAATCTGCTTATGTAACTTTCTCATGAAATCTGCCTTTGAACTAGCATCAACACTCACAAAATCATTAGATGGCAATGGCAAAACATCCAAAGGAGTAAGCGGATTAAAACCATTAACAATTTCAAATGGAGAACAATTAGTAGTGCTATGAACAGCCCTATTGTTGTAAGCAAACTCCACAAATGGTAAACAATCCTCCCACATCCTAATATTCTTTTCTATTACTGCCCTAAGCAAAGTAATCAATGTTCGATTCACAACCTCAGTTTGACCATCGGTTTGAGGATGGCAAGTAGTAGAAAACAGCAACTTAGTTCCCAACTTTCCCCACAAAACACGCCAAAAATGACTCAAAAACTTAACATCTCGATCACTTACAATGCTTTTGGGTATGCCATGCAAACGCACAACCTCTTTAAAGAACAAATCAGCAATCAATTTTGCATCATCAGTTTTATGACATGGTATAAAATGAGCCATTTTACTAAATCTATCAACCACAACAAATATACTATCACGACCTCTCCTAGTTTTAGGCAAACCAAGCACAAAATCCATAGACAAATCAGTCCAAGGTCCATTAGGAACAGGTAATGGCGTGTACATACCATGCGGTTTCAACCTAGACTTAGCTTCTCTACATGTTATGTAATGCTCACAAACTTTATGCACATCATGTTTCATACCAGGCCAATAAAAATGTTCTATCAACACATCATAGGTCTTACTTACCCCAAAATGACCCATCAAGCCTCCTCCATGGGCTTCCTTAACTAACAACTCTCTCATGGAACACTTAGGAATACACAATCTACTTTTCTTGAACAAAAAACCATCAAACAAATGAAAGTCTTTCAAAACAGCCACATCACCACACGAATTATATATGTCACCAAAATCCACATCACTAACATATAATCCCTTAATATGCTCAAAACCCAACAATCTAGCACTAAGAGAATTAAGTAAAACATACCTTCGCGACAACCCATCAGCCACTACATTCTCCTTACCTCGCTTGTATTTAATCACATATGGGAATGTTTCTATGAACTCCACCCATTTGGCATGCCTACGATTCAGCTTATCTTGACCCTTCAAATGCTTTAAACTCTCATGGTCAGTATGTATCACAAACTCTTTTGACCACAAATAATGCTGCCATGTATGCAAAGCTCGAAACAATGCATATAACTCCTTATCATATGTCGGATACTTCAAAGCCGCTCCACTTAGCTTTTCACTAAAGTACATCAATGGCCTTTGATCCTGTATCAAAACAGCTCCAATTCCCATGCCACTTGCATCACATTCAATCTCAAAAGTCTTATCAAAATTAGGCAAAGCAAGCAAGGGTGCATTACACAATTTATCTTTAAGTTCATTAAATGCATGTTCTTGTGCATCTCCCCAAACAAAACCGACATTTTTCTTAACTAACTTATTCAAAGGTGGAGCTATAGTACTGAAATTTCTAATGAATCTCCTATAGAAACCAGCAAGTCCATGAAAACTCCTCACCTCACTAGCATTCTTAGGTTTCGGCCAGTCCCTAATAGCCTTTACCTTTTCCTCATCAACCTTAATACCTTGACTAGACACCACAAAACCAAGAAAATGAACCTTATCCATGCAAAAACTACACTTCTTAAGGTTAGCATATAACTTCTCATGCCTAAGAATGTCTAACACAAGACGCACATGCATGACATGATCATCCAAACACTTAGAGTAAACAAGAATATCATCAAAGTAAACAACAACAAATTTACCCAAGTGCACATGCAACACATGATTCATCAAACGCATGAATGTGCTAGGTGCATTAGTAAGACCAAACGGCATAACCAACCACTCATACAGCCAATATTTAGTCTTAAATGTTGTTTTCCACTCATCACCCACACTCATTCTAATTTGATAATAACCAGATTTTAAATCAATTTTGGTGAACAAACAAGAACCATGTAACTCATCAAGCATATCATCTAGTCTAGGAATAGGATGACGATACTTTACAGTGATTTTATTGATGGCTCTGCAATCCATGCACATCCTCCACGTCCCATCCTTCTTTGGCACAAGAATAACAGGAACTGAACAAGGACTCAAGCTTTCCCTCACATATCCCTTAGCTAGCAATTCCTCCACTTGCTTTTGTATCTCCTTTGTCTCAAAAGGATTAGCTCGATACGCTGGCCTATTGGGAATGGAAGCTCCAAGAATGAAATCAAGTTGATGCTCTATGCCTCTGATTGGCAGCAATTCATCAGGCATTTCTTCGGGAAACAAATCTGCATATTCCTGCAAAAGATCAACAAACACACTAGGCAAAGATTGGTTAGAAATAGTAGTATCTAAATGAGCCTCTTTGCACAAAAGCACAAACATAGGCTGTTTGGTGTATAAAGCATGTTTAACCTCACTTGTACTAGCTAACAAACTCACATTCTTCTCTCCTTCTCTATTTTTCTCAAACTGAATTTGTTTTTATTTTTCTTTTCTCTCTTTCTTTTCATTTGCAATCTGATTTTTTTCACTCATTTTTTTGTCACTCTCTCTTTCTTTCTTTTCAAATTCAAGTCTCATTCTTTCCATTTTACATTGGTCTTCATACACTTATTTTGAAGAGAGTGGTGTCAGAATTGTCTTTCGTCCATCCTTAGTGAATGAATACCGATTGAAATATCCATCATGCTTAGCTCGCCTATCATACTGCCATGGACGTCCAAGTAGAATCTCTCCAGCATGCATTGGCACCACATCACACAACACCTCATCATGATACTTACCAATGGAAAAAGAAATGATAGATTGTCGATTTACCTTAACCTCTCCACAATCATTCAGCCACTGAAGTTTGTAAGGATGTGGGTGAAGTTTCATTGGCAGCCCCAATCGATCAACCAAAAATGTACTTACCACATTGGTACAGCTTCCACCATCCACAATCATACTACAAGCCTTGCCTTGAACGTGACACCTTGTATGGAACAAGTTGCCTCGTTGTTCTTCATGGTTTTCCTCCTTCAATTGCATATTAAGAGCACGCCTAGTAACCAGCAAGTCACCCTTAATTGGTTCTTCGATGCTCCCATCATTACAACTTTCCAATGCTGGCATCTCACCATCATCACTCTCATTGTCGTCTTCCTCTTCATCAGTCACTATCTCACCATTTCTCATGGTCATAACTCTCTTGTTTGGACATTCTTTGCTGATATGTCCCACACCTTGGCACTTCCAACACTAAATATCTCGATTTCGCAGCTTAGGCTCTTCAACTTTGGACTTGTCTTTAGAACTTGATTCGGCCTTCACTTTCCCACTATCTTGACCAGCCTTGTTTCTTTCCTTGTAATCACGCCTTCCTTCCCTATTCCAAGGAGAAAAAGAATTAGAAACAGGTTTTGAATAATACCTTGATGGTCGTCTTCCTTGGAGTTGTTTTTCCACCTTGATGGCAATATGCACCATCTCTTCTAACTCCACATATGGCTGCAAATCAACCTGGTCAGCAATATCCGAATTCAAACCAGCCAAGAAACGTGCCATAGTAGCCTCTACATCCTCATCTAGGTTAGCTCTAGTCATCAACATCTCCATCTCTTTGTAGTAGTCATCAACACTTTTACTTCCTTGCTTGAGAACCTGAAGTCTCTGCATGATTTCCCTATGGAAATGTCTAGGCACAAACCTCTTCCTCATGACTGATTTAAGATCAGCCCAAGTCTCAATAGGATACTCCAAATTCCTTCTTCTACTAGTCACTAACTGATCCCACCAAGCTATAGCATAATCTGTAAATTGAGTAACAATAAGCTTGACCTTCTTTTCCTCAGTACATCAATGGCAATCAAATATGAGGTCAACCTGCTTCTCCCATTGCAAATAACAGGTGAAGAAAACAAAAATGAAAATAACCCACCAAGAAAACAATTCAGAGGAACAAGGAAAACAAGAGAACGAATTCAACAATTGGATCAAAGTAACGAAAAGGCAAATAACAAAAGAAGGAACGAAAACGAATTGATAGGGATAAAACCTGATCTAGTGCGTTGGCTCTGATACCAAATGATACGGAACCTCCAAGAATAAGCCTAAGAACCCCTTGATTTCGAGCCCCCACAGCATTAACTTGAAAACCCCTAGTCGAATTCGGTACAACCCCCAAGGATTAGGTTAGATTTCAGATTACCTTGAATTGATCAAAGATCCAAGATTTCGAAACAAGTCAGTTCCTAAATCCCAGATTCGAAACACTCCACAAGAAAGTTGATCAAACTACTTGAATGTTTATGAAGCATGTATTCAAGCAAGAACACAAAGATAAAAGCAATTCGGCTTTAGGTTAATTAATTCGTTCAAAACTTCAAAACTGATGTCTTACAACCCTAAGTGAGATATAAATAGCTAAACCCTAATTAGGGTTATTAAGTAGCGTTTGGCTTTCTAATCAAATTTTAAGAAATAATAAAGTAATCAAAGTCCTAATTTAATACCAAACAAACAGGGCCCTTACTTTTTAAATGAGCATAACTAGTGAGCCTTAATACATATTAATTACAAGCCTCATTCGTGAATTACAACTTGTAGCAAGTTGTAATTGACTTCCTTTGGTCTTGTCTCCAAGCTTGTAATTCCTTGCAAACCATAGTTAGCCAAATTCACCAAATCTTGCAAATCGCAAATTAGTGCTTGCTGAATCTTTTTAGCTCGCGATCTAGTTATAGGACCTTGTGGCAGAATAATTGGATTGATGATCTCCTCAACTTGGTCCTCACGTCCTAGGCCTTGCTCGTACTTGTGGTGTGCTCGTTGTTCCACAACAAAAACGCTAGCTTCTAGACTCTAATTCCCACCTATAACACTCAAATAACATGAATATTAAGGTCTGATTTTCGAATTCCCAAAGCCCTCAAAAGGTGAAATTTTTCGCCCAAAAATTTTATTACTTCTCACCCACCTAGATCTGATCCTTAGCACCCAAATAGCAAGAATATCAAACAATTTTTTGTTGAGGTGGTTTTGTACTCTTTTTTTTTTGCTTCCTCTCACTATCCTCTTGATTCGGGACTTAATTTACTTCCAAGGACTTTTCGAAATCTGTACTTAATTCGCAACCCCAGATTCACTCAAGACCAAATCGAAATCAAACTTGAACACAAACTCTAGCTTTTTCTTTCTTTCAAGAACCCTAATTCTTGGTTTCAAAATTCTCCAAGAATCCTTTCCTAGGTTTCGTTTTCACCCTAAGAATACCCTCCTTCAATTCGGCCTTGATCAGAATTGATATATGACTTTTTTTCAAAAATTAAAGACTAGACTCTCTAAGAACCCTAAAACGCAGAAATTTAAAAGACCTAAATTAACAAACCCTAGAAAGACAAAGTAGATAAAAATTACCTTGTAACAAGGCTCTGATACCAAATGACGCGGACCCTTAGCAATGATGGCAGCAAACCCAACGTATAACAATGGTAGAGAACTCCTTGAAACTTGATAATCACCTCCTAATGGACCCAATGCCTATAAAGAGACGCGAAATCACTATGATTGAAGGATTTAGTTTGTAAGAAGAAGGAAAACGCCACAACTCTTGTTGATAAGTAAACCTAATTCTTGATGCAAAGAAAGAATTAAAGAATCCACTCTAATCTCTCTCACACGAAAATTCACAAGAAGAACTTGTAGAAGAATTTGAAAATTTTTATTAATTGTTGTCTATGAAATTCGGCCTAATAGTGCCCTTAAATAAGGGTTACAAAATTCCTAATTACATATGAAAAATTAAGACTAAAACATTCCTAATTGCATAAGGGAAACATTCCTAATTGCATAAGGGAAACATTCCTAATTGCATAAGGAAAACATTCCTAATTGCATAAGGAAAACATTAAGTATGGAAACAAAATCCTAATCCACTAAGAAAAATATAAAGTATGGAAATAAAATCCTAATCCACTAAGGAAAATATAAAGTATGGAAACAACCAAACTAATCCCTTCAACATAAGAAACGCCCCACACTATTTGGGCTGTCCATGGGCCTTAAATTACTTCCCAAGGCTTTATATGAACCCCCATGGACCTTTCTTGCACGTTGGACCTTTCTTTAGCTAGCCTTTAGCTTCCACACAAAGCATCATAATCAGCTTTGGTGTGCCTTTTTCAAGCTCTATCTCCATCTTCTTGAATGATAATTCTTGAAGCTCTTTGGAAATCTCTTCTTGAATATGCAAAGCCATACTAGCTTGATATCTCTTTGCCTTGCTTCTAGTGATTGGTCCTCTTGCTAGCTTCAAGGGATCCTTTCTTACATCACCAACCCCATTTATTGAGTGTAAACACGTGAGGGAGTGTTGTGAGGCCTTTTATTTGTTTTGTTCTAACCTTTTATTGCAGAAAAAATGTCTGGCCGAGATGACAGTGACAGAGTTGTTCAAATTGATCCAGCTCGATTGCGTGAGGCGCATCAAGCTGAATTTACACGTTTATACCGTGTTATGGAGAACATAACAGAAACATTAGAGCGCATGGATTTGAGGTTGCAAAATGTTGAAAGAGCCACACCGGAGTGCAATGAGAGGCAAAGAGGTGGCAGAAATCAAATGCAACAGCCTGAACATTTGGAAGATGAAAATGAGCTTGAGGATGATAATGCAAGTCTGGTTGGAGGAGCTCTACATAAAGGTGGAGGTAGAGGAGGCCGTGGTACTGGTCGAGGTAGAGGAAGGATGAATAATAATGCTTTCTATGGTAGAAATCATGGTGATGATGAAGTCGTTGATAGGAGCTTGGGAAGCATCAAGCTGAAAATTCCTAATTGTCATGGTAAATCAGATCCAGAAGATTATTTGCAATGGGAAAAGCAGGTTGATCTCATATTTGATTGCCATCGATGTACTGAGGAAAAGAAGATCAAGCTTATTGTTACTCAATTTACATATTATGCTATAGCTTTATGGGATCAGTTAGTGACTAGTAGAAGAAGGAATTTGGAGTATCCAATTGAGACTTGGGCTGATCTTAAATCGGTCATGAGGAAGAGGCTTGTGCCTAGACATTTCCATAGGGAAATTATACAAAGACTTCAGGTTCTTAAGCAAGGAAGTAAAAGTGTTGATGACTACTACGAAGAAATGGAGATGTTAATGACTAGAGCTAATATAGATGAAGACATGGAGACTACTATGGCACGTTTCTTGGCTGGTTTGAATTTGGACATTGCTGATCAGGTTGATTTGCAGCCTTATGTGGAGTTAGAAGAGATGGTGCATATTGCTGTCAAGGTGGAAAAACAACTCCAAGGAAGACGACCAACAAGGTATCATTCAAAACCTGTTTCTAATTCTATTTCTCCTTGGAATAGAGAAGGAAGGCGTGATTTCAAGGAAAGAAACAAGGCTGGTCAAGATAGTGGGAAAGCAAAGGCCGAAACAAGTTCTAAAGACAAATCCAAAGTTGAAGAGCTTAAGCTGCGAAATCGAGATATTAAGTGTTGGAAGTGCCAAGGTATGGGACATATCAGCAAAGAATGTCCAAACAAGAGAGTTATGACTGTAAGAAATGGTGAGATAGTGACTGATGAAGAAGAAGGTGACGATGAGAGTGAAGATGGAGAAAAGAAAGACTTGGAATGTTGTAGTGATGGGAGCATTAAAGAACCAATAAAGGGAGACTTGTTGGTTGCTAGGCGTGCTCTTAACACGCAATTGAAGGAGGAAAACCATGAAGAACAACAAGACAACTTGTTCCATACAAGGTGTCACGTTCAAGGCAAGGCTTGTATTGTGATTGTGGATGGTGAAAGCTGTACCAATGTGGTAAGTACACTCTTGGTTGATCGATTGGGGCTGCCTACAAAACCTCACCCCCGACCTTACCAACTTTAGTGGCTGAATGAATGTGGAGAGGTTAAGGTAAATCGACAATCTAACATTTCTTTTTCCATTGGTAAATATCATGATGAGGTGTTGTGTGATGTGGTGCCAATGCATGCTGGAGAGATTTTACTTGGACGTCCATGGCAATATGATAGGCGAGCTATGCATGATGGATACTTCAACCGGTATTCATTCACTAAGGATGGACGAAAGACAATTCTGACCCCACTCTCTTCAAAAGAAGGGTATGAAGATCAATGTAAAATGGAAAGAATGAGACTTGAATTTGAAAAGAAAGAAAGAGAGAGTGAAAAAAAATGAGTGAAAAAAATCAGATTGCAAATGAAAAGAAAGAGAGAAAAGAAAAATCAAAACAAATTCAGTTTGAGAAAAATAGAGAAGGAGAGAAGAATGTGAGTTTGTTAGCTAGTACAAGTGAGGTTAAACATGCTTTTTACACCAATCAGCCTATGTTTGTGCTTTTGTGCAAAGAGGCTCGTTTAGATACTATTGTTTTTAACCAATCTTTGCCTAGTGTGTTTGTTGATCTTTTGTAGGAATATGCGAATTTGTTTCCCGAAGAAATGCCTGATGAATTACCGCCAATCAGAGGCATAGAACATCAAATTGATTTCATTCTGGGAGCTTTCATTCCCAATAGGCCAGCGTATCGAGCTAATCCTTTCGAGACAAAGGAGATACAAAAGCTGGAGGAATTGCTAGCTAAGGGATACGTGAGGGAAAGTTTGAGTCCTTATTCGGTTCCTGTTCTTCTTGTGCCAAAGAAGGATGGGAAGTGGAGGATGTTTGTGGATTATAGAGCCATCAATAAAATCACTGTAAAGTATCGTCATCCTATTCCTAGACTAGATGATATGCTTGATGAGTTACATGGTTCTTGTTTGTTCACGAAAATTGATTTAAAATCTGGTTATTATCAAATTCGAATGAGTGTGGGTGATGAGTGGAAAACAACATTTAAGACTAAATATGGGCTGTATGAGTGGTTGGTTATGCCGTTTGGTCTTACTAATGCACCTAGCACATTCATGCATTTGATGAATCATGTGTTGCGTGAGCACTTGGGTAATTTGTTGTTGTTTACTTTGATGATATTCTTGTTTACTCTAAGTGTTTGGATGATCATGTCATGCATGTGCGTCTTGTGTTAGACATTCTTAGGTGTGAGAAGTTGTATGCTAACCTTAAGAAGTGTAGTTTTTGCATGGATAAGGTTCATTTTCTTGGTTTTGTGGTGTCTAGTCAAGGTATTAAGGTTGATGAGGAAAAGGTAAAGGCTATTAGGGACTGGCCGAAACCTAAGAATGCTAGTGAGGTGAGGAGTTTTCATGGACTTGCTGGTTTCTATAGGAGATTCATTAGAAATTTCAGTACTATAGCTGCACCTTTGAATGAGTTAGTTAAGAAAAATGTCGGTTTTGTTTGGGGAGATGCACAAGAACATGCATTTAATGAACTTAAGGATAAATTGTGTAATGCACCCTTGCTTGCTTTGCCTAATTTTGATAAGACATTTGAGATTGAATGTGATGCAAGTGGCATAGGAATTGGAGCTATTTTGATACAGGATCAAAGGCCATTGATGTACTTTAGCGAAAAACTAAGTGGAGCGGCTTTGAAGTATCCAACATATGATAAGGAGTTATATGCATTGTTTCGAGCTTTGCATACATGGCAGCATTATTTGTGGTCAAAAGAGTTTGTGATACATACTGATCATGAAAGTTTAAAGCATTTGAAAGGTCAAGATAAGCTGAATCGTAGACATGCCAAATGGGTGGAATTCATAGAAACATTTCCATAAGTGATTAAATACAAGCGAGGTAAAGAGAATGTAGTGGTTGATGCGTTGTCGCGAAGGTATGTTTTACTTAATTCTCTTAGTGCTAGATTATTGGGTTTTGAGCATATTAAGGAATTATATGTTAGTGATGTGGATTTTGGTGACATATATAATTCGTGTGGAGATGTGGCTGTTTCAAAAGACTTTCATTTGTTTGATGGTTTCTTGTTTAAGAGAAATAGATTGTGTATTCCTAAGTGTTCCATGAGAGAGTTGTTAGTTAAAGAAGCACATGGAGGAGGTTTGATGGGTCATTTTGGGGTAAGTAAGACCTATGATGTGTTGATAGAACATTTTTATTGGCCTGGTATGAAACATGATGTGCATAAAGTTTGTGAGCATTGCATAACATGTAGAGAAGCTAAGTCTAGGGTGAAACCGCATGGTTTGTACATGCCATTACCTGTTCCTAATGGACCTTGGACTGATTTGTCTATGGATTTTGTGCTTGGATTACCTAAAATTAGGAGAGGTCGTGATAGTATATTTGTTGTGGTTGATAGATTTAGTAAAATGGCTCATTTTATACCATGTCATAAAACTGATGATGCTAAATTGATTGCTGATTTGTTCTTTAAAGAGGTTGTTCGTTTGCATGGCATACCCAAAAGCATTGTTAGTGATAGAGATGTTAAGTTTTTGAGTCATTTCTGGTGTGTTTTATGAGGAAAATTGGGGACTAAGTTGTTGTTTTCTACTACTTGCCATCCTCAAACCGATGGTCAAACTGAGTTGTGAATCGAACATTGATTACTTTGCTTAGGGCAGTGATAGAAAAGAATATTAGGATGTGGGAGGATTGTTTACCATTTGTGGAGTTTGCTTATAATAGGGCTGTTCATAGCACTACTAATTGTTCTCCATTTGAAATTGTTTATGGTTTTAATCCGCTTACTCCTTTGGATATTTTGCCATTGCCATCTAATGATTTTGTGAGTGTTGATGCTAGCTCAAAGGCAGATTTTGTGAAGAACATAAACATGTTAAGGAAAGGACTGAAAGGCAAAATGCTAAAGTAGTTTCTCGAGTGAATAAAGGAAGGAAGCTAATGATTTTTCAGCCTGGAGATTGGGTTTGGGTTCATTTTTGCAAAGAACGGTTTCCACACCAAAGAAAGTCCAAGTTAAACCCACGAGGAGATGGTCCTTTTCATTTACTTGAAAGGATTAATGACATTGCATATAAAGTGGATTTTCCAGGTGAGTATAATGTAAGTGCTTCGTTTAATTTTGCTGATTTAAGTCCTTTTGATGTAGGTGATGCTTTTGATTTGAGGACGAATCCTTTTGAGGAGAGGGGAAATGTTGTGGAACAACTAGCACACCGCAAGGATGAGCAAGAGTTAGGACATGAGGAACAAGTTGAGGAGATCATCAATCCAATTATTCTGCCACAAGGTCCTATAACTAGATTGCGAGCCAAAAAGATTCAGCAAGCACTAATTTGCCATTTGCAAGATTTGGTGAATTTGGCTAACTATGGTTTGCAAGGAAATACAAGCTTGGAGACAAGACCAAAGGAAGTCAATTACAACTTGCTACAAGTTGAAATTCACGAATGAGGCTTGTAGTTAATATGTATTAAGGCCCACTAGTTATGCTTATTTAAAAAGTAAGGGCCCTGTTTGTTTTGTATTAAATTAGAACTTTGTTTACTTTATTATTTCTTAAAATTTGATTAGAAAACTAAATGCTACTTAATAACCCTAATTAGGGTTTAGCTATTTATATCTCATTTAGGGTTGTAAGACATCAGTTTTGGTTTTTGGACGAATTAATAACCTAAAGCCAATTTGCTTTTATCTTTGTGTTCTTGCTTGAATACATGCTTAAGAAACATTCAAGTAGTTTGATCAACTTTCTTGTGGAGTGTTTCAAATCTGGGATTAGTCTCATAAAAGTACTAGGTGCACCATTGAGTTTCTCACTAAAATAGGCTATGGGCTTTTTCTCTGGCATCAATGCAGCTCCAATATTTACACCAGAAGCATCACACTCAATCTCAAATGTACTCTCAAAATTAGGTAATGATAAAATAGGAGCGGATGTCAACTTCCCTTTCAGGCAGTCGAAGGCTTTTTGTTGCTCCTCTCCCCATTGGAACCCAACTTCCTTTTTGATTATGCTAGTTAACGGTGCTGCAATAGTAGAAAAGTTCTTCACGAACCTCCTATAGAAACTAGTGAATCCATGAAAGCTCCTCACGTCCCTCACACTCTTTGGAGTAGGCCACTCCTTTATAGCTTTCACTTTCTCTTCATCTACTTCAACGCCCTGCGCACTCACAACAAAACCAAGAAACACAAGCCTATCTATGCAAAATGTGCATTTCTTAAGCTTGGCATATAAGTTTTCATTTCTCAATACTTCCAAAACTAGCCTAGCATGCTCAACATGGTCATCCAAAGTCTTACTATAAATCAGAATATCATCAAAATAGACTACAACAAATTTGCCCAAATAAGCTCTCAAAACATGGTTCATTAGTCTCATAAAAGTACTAGGTGCATTAGACAACCCAAAAGGCATTACTAACCACTCATATAGACCATATTTAGTTTTAAATGCTGTTTTCCATTCATCACCAGGTTTCATACGAATTTGATGATATCCACTCATAAGATCAATTTTAGAAAAATACCTGGCACCATGCAGCTCATCCAACTTGTCATCAAGTCGTGGTATAGGATGCCGATACTTCACTGTGATCTTATTTACAGCCCTACAATCAACACACATTCTCCACGTGCCATCCTTCTTTGGAACCAACAATACAGGAACAGTACACAGACTCAAACTCTCTCTAATCAGCCCTTTCTCCAGTAACTCATCTACTTGCTTTTGCATCTCTTTCATTTCCACGGGATTACTCCGGTAAGCTGGTCTATTTGGGATGGTAGAACCAAGCACGAAGTCTATTTGATGCTCAATTCCTCTTAGCAGTGGCAATCCACTAGGTAATTCATCTGGAAACACATCCTGAAAATCCTGCAACAAAGGCACAAAACTAGAAGGCAAACTATCAAGCGAAACATTAGTGTTAGCAAACAAAGTTTCTTTGTATCTAATGAGCAATAATGGCTGCCCAATAGACATTGCAAAATTAACCTCTCTCGCTCTTGCATAAAAAGTTTGTTTTGCTCTCCCTTCTTTCTTATTTTCTCTCACCAATGAGCCATTTATTTGTTTTGTTTCTTTTCTGGACTCTTTTTCCATTTGCTTTTCACTCTCACTCACCTTATCATGTTCTCTCAAACTCCCTTTAATTTTTGAATTGGTAGCGCCAACTTGCCTCTCTGCCTCAATCATCTTTCTTTGATCTTCATACACTTCTAGGGGTGATAATGGAACAAGAGTGACCTGTTTTCCTCCATAGGTAAATGTGTACCTATTAGAAAACCCATCATGTTGCGCTCTCCGATCATATTGCCACGGTCTGCCCAACAACATATGTCTAGCTTGCATAGGAACTACATCACAATCAACTTCATCTTTGTACCAGCCTATTGAAAATGGTACCCTCACTCACTTAGTTACTTTCACCTCACCACTATCATTAAACCACTGCAACTTATAAGGATTGGGATGCTTCATACATTCTAACCCCAATTTTTCAACCATAGTAGTACTTGCAGCATTAGTACAGCTCCCACTATCAATAATAAGCTTGCATATTCAATGCACGCCTAGCAACTAACGATTCACCACGCTCAGCTAACAAAGTACAACCAACATGCTCATCACTACCAACATCATCATATATAGGAGAATCAAAGTTCCCAACATCATCATTATCATTATCACTAGGTTCAGAATCAGTCACAACATCACCATCAGCTGTAGCAATCATAACTCTTTTATTTGGACATTGGGATGCAATATGCCCATTCCCTAAACACTTAAAATATTTAATCTCCCTATTAGGAGTGGTAGTGTTAGGCGTACCTGTTTGCTTGTTTGGACCACTAGATGGCCCTTTTCCACTGGAGGTTGCAGCATTGCTTTTCTGGAATGAATTCTTGAATTCCCCTTTCTCTCCACCCCTATTGGCTGAATTTGCCCCACCACTATATTGGGGTCCTCTATAGGCCGAATTACTCCCAAACACATTTTGTGGTCTCCCATAGCCAAGTTTGGTGGAACTCTTGCTCTTTAACCTCCTCTCTATCTTCATAGCTTTATCAACCATCTCCTCCATGGTATTGTAATCATACATGTCCAACTCACTTGCAATATTTTGATTAAGTCCTCCAAGAAATCTAGACATCATCCATTGTTCATCTTCCTCAATATTGGCTCTAGCCATGATCATCTCCATCTCCTTGTGGTATTCTTCTACACTCTTGCCACCTTGCACCAGTCGTGCTAAGCGATTGTAAAGATCCCTATAATAATGAGAAGGGATAAAACGCTGCCTCGTCAGGTCTCTCAACTCCTCCCATGCGGGTACGGCTCTCAACCCCTTGCCTCTTCTAGTGGATTTTAGTTGATCCCACCAGAATGTTGCATAACCCTTGAACTCCACAGCTGCAATGTGTGACTTCTTTTCTTCAGAATAATTATGGCACTCAAAAATTTGCTCTACTTTGTGCTCCCATTCAATGTATTCTTCAGCATTGTTGTTCCCTCTAAATTCAGGAACCTTCATTTTGATGGAAGTCAAATCATTATCATTGATAGGTGCTTGATAAATTCCAGCTTCTCCTTCTTCAAATCCATAATCAGCCACACGGCCTCTCTCATATGCACCTCTTGGTGCCCTCCCTCTTGGTGCCCTCCTCCTAATTAGCTCTTCTCTCTCTTCAACTCTTGCTGGTTTGTAGAATTCTCTGTGTTAGCCTTATTGGAGCATGTTGTTGTGCTTGCATTAAGCATTCCATGGACTGCTGCAAGCTAGCCAACGTATTTGCTATTCTTTTCATATTGTCCTCATTTGCTTGCTTGTACGTCTCAAGATCATCTGCAATATCCCGGATAATCATCTCTTCTTTCTCAACAGCTATGCCTTTATCTCTACTAGAATTGCTACTCATTATCTCACAAAATAAAGAACTCACCTTCGCTAATTCTTCGATTGCACTTCAGAACAAAGGCTCACAAATCAATCACCAAGCATGTTCAAGGGAACTAGAACCTAAATCCTAGAATGACACCTAGAAAGAAACTTGACAAATTTGGAGGCAACACAAGAAAATTTTGTCTCATGATTATATCAACCAGAGTATAGAATCAAACAAATAATACTCTAGCAATGTCACGAAATCAAAACGGTAGCTCAAACAAGAAATAGAAATAAAGAGGTCAAAAATTATGACGAATCTGGTCAAAATGTATCAAAAACCAACTCACCTTAGCAAGTTAGTTTATGGACCTAATAATTCGACCCAAGAAAGCTAGTATCAAGACTCCCCAAGAATTCAATTTCAAAAAAGGAAACTTCCAAATCAGCAAGAAAAACGTAATAAAACAGCCCCTCAATTGACCGAAATTGGTGGCTAAAATTTTGATTACTTTCAACCTGATTCAAAACAATTCTAATACCTTAAATTACTAGAAAAGCAAAGAATTTTTGTTGAAGGGATTTTGTACTCTTTTTTTTTTTAGGATATGGTCACTATCCTTGGATCACCAACGAAACACAAGGCCTTCAATCCAATTTATACCCAATTCAGAATAAGAAAAATGTATTTCAAATCAAAAGGCAAGAACACAATTTTGAAATTGAACAAAGAATTCTATAACCCTAATTCGAAAATTCAATTAAAACCTAACGGAACAACTAAAACAACCCTAGAAAGATAGATAGATAAAGATTTACCTGTAATTGGCTCTGATACCAAATGACATGGAACCCTATGGCAATGAAGGCCTCAAACCCCAAAGCACGATTGATAGAAGAAAAACCAAGAACGAAGGAAAAACCACCTTCTAAAGCACCCAATTGCTTAGCAAAGCACGAACACTTATAGCGGAAGGATTTAGGAAGCTCGAATTAGAAGAACGCCACAATCGAAATTGATAAGTAAATCTAATTCTTGATGCAATAAAAAGAAAAAGAGAATCCACTCCTGTTCTATGATGGCCGAAATTTTCAATAAGAAAATTGAGAATATAATTTTTCATAAAGTATCCTTACAAAAAAATAAGGCCCTATTTATACTAAAAGGCACACATAAATCCGAAACCCTAATTCTAATGGGAAAAGGAAAGCTACAAAGTCAAAATCCTAACCCATTAAGGAAAATATAAAGTATGGAAACAAATTAATATTCTGAAATAACTAAATAGGAAACCACACATCCTAACCCACTAAGTAAAATATAAAGTATAAAAAAATGGCCAAACTAAAACCCTTTAAAATAAGAACATGCCCCACACTATTTGGGCTGTCCATGGGCCTTAAATTACTTCCCAAGGCTGTATATGAACCCCCCCCCCCCCCCCCCATGGACCTTTCTTGCACGTTGGACCTCTTTAGCTAGCCTTTAGCTTCCATATTCATACTAAGCATCATAATCAGCTTTGGTGTGCCTTCTTCAAGCTCTATTGTGCACTTTTCCATTGCCATTTCAGTCACTTCCTTTGAAATTTGATCTTAAATATGTAATCCCATAGCTGCTCCAAACTTCTTAGCTCTGCTCCTAGTCAATGGCCCATTTGGAAGCACCAATGGATGCTTACCTCGTGGCTGGTTCGTATCAAAGCTACACTCTTAAATTAAACATTCCATAACCGTAAACTTCCAAGCCCTAATTTGTTCCATAACTATTCCTATTCATCTTATATGCATCTATGGGCCTTCATAATTATATTTTTATATTTAATTCATATATTTAATTAAAATAATTAAACTAATTTTAACATTTATTAGCATCTTAATTCCAACCAAATTATTAATTACTATGTATCTTGTGAACTACTTGGGTTGGGATATTACATTCTTCTCTCCTTTTAGAAATTTGTCCTCGAATTTTTAGACTGTAATTACATGTTTAAATCTATTGTGCCTTCGATAGATTGTTTTCACTTATTACCCCAGATAAGGAGACACATTTTTTGTTATGATCATCATTCTATGAATATTGTAGTCCATACTTTGGCTAGAGATGCATTTTCTAGGTCAGAATATAAGGATTGATTCATAGATCCCCCTAGTTGGATTGTTAATTTCTTACTTTTGATCAATAAAGTGCTTATTTCTTACTTTTCAATTTTTTTTCTTTATAGACAGTAGTTTTCTCCAATACTAGGATAATGTCATCATCTACACTCTTCATTTGTCTAGATTTGCTCCAGAAATGAAGTTTTGGCTACCAAATTTTTGATATTTTAACAAATTCAAAGTTTAGAATAATCATCAAGTTGTTATCTTAATACAAACATATGAAACCTTTGAATTTTTATTAAATGGAAAGTTAAAAAGTGTTAGTGATGGGGAATTGAGGAAACAATGCAACTAATTACAAAGTTTCTTGGAATACAACAAACATTTTGATATTTATGGAAATGACTTATTCTAAGAGCTTAGACGTTTGAAAACATTATTAGCACATGAAAAAAAAAAGTGGTTGCCATCCTCAATTTTATAAAGTCTTATTAGGAAGATGATGTTTTCCAAGCAGTATAGGTTGCATATTGAATTTTGCTAACTATATATACCGGTTACAGTTGCTTTAGTAGAGAGAAATTTCTCTAACATGAAGTTAATAAAAACTTATCTTCAGACTACCATGTCACAAAGAGAGACTAAATGGTTTAGCTATGATCTCAATTAAGAAAGAGCATTCAGACAAGCTAAACTATAATGATTTAATTAAAGAATTTGCTTCAAAAAAATGCATGGAGAAGTTATTTATTTCTAGTGGATAGTGTTAATTATAAATCATTATAATAAAGTTATTTTTGTTTTAATTTTATGTAATAAAGCACTATAATCAGGCTATTTTCATTTTTTGTTTTAGGTAATTTAAACTAAAAGTAGAATATAACTTTGATTTTGGATAGATTTGTTTTTAAAAACTTTTGAATGGGCAACCAAAATTTGAATTATTTAGGGTGACCCTAATCTCTAGGCTGAACTTGAACAAAATCCTCCCAAAATCTTCAAGATTGAAGTTAATTGTGAGGACTTTAATCTGATTAAGACTTATGAAATGGCCTATAACCAATTTAGGTTACTTGGACCGACAATAAGCTTATAATAACTTTGATATGAGAAATGGAAGTAACAAGTCCTTTCCAATATACGCATCTGAAACCCGAATGCTAGATCTATACCTTAGGTTTTGTGATAATGCTAATCTTTTAGTATTAGTTATTCAAATCATTATGTCATTTATCCTTATTTGGTTTCCTAAATACTTCAAACTCAAAATATATTTCTCCAAAATAAATCAAGAATAAAAAAAAATACTCATTTATATTAAAAAAATTCAAATCATATTTGTTAGAAATAGATCAAACTACTTAGTTTGAACAATATAATTAAATAAATAAAATCATATAATGATAATTCGATTCGAATTTTAGCAATATATTAACTAAGTACAACATTAATGAAAATCGATTAAATAATCAAAATAAAATAAATAATTAAAATTCATCAATACAAAAAATCACAAATATATTAACTAGACTTATTATTATTATTTTGACAAAAAAAGTGATTTTAATTCTTCATACTTTGAAAGCCAATTTCAATATTTATTTTAAATTTAATTAATAAATTTTACAATTTTATATGCATGTTATTTATTAATTATCTAATACAATTAATTAACAAGTCATTACACATAAAAAATTACACTTTTTGCATATTTAAAAATTTCTTAAAATGCTTTTAAAAAATTCATATGTAAAAATTTTGTTTGAAATAAAGAGAATCATTGAAAATACTACAAGAAAATCAAATTTAATAAAAATTATGTATTTAATTTTTTTTATAAAATAGAATATGGATTCTATTTGTCTTCTATTACATGAAATGTTAGTATGCAAAGATTAAATAAATATTTTTTTTCTATTTTTCCTAAGTTTTATAAATATTTAATTGAGTTAATTCTTTCTAAGTTATGAATTTTAAAAGTTTCCCTTATATGAGTGCTTCATTTAATCTTTATTCGACACATTAATGCTAACTGCAATCTACCATTTACTATTTCAAAAATGGGCAAACCATTTAATTTATCCTAAACTCAAGTCAAATTTTCAATTCTATCCAAGTTTGAACTTTGTTATAATTTATTATATAAACTTTTCGAGATATAATAAATCTATCCTAAGTCCTACAACTCACGTGACCTGCTGAGTTTGATTGTTGATGTGGCTTTAATAATAATAATAATAATTACTGACATGGAAATGATGTGGACTTATATATACATAAAGAAATTACAAAGGCTAAATGGTGTAGCTTTGCCTTTGTACCTAAATATCTATACAACTCAAATTTCTTCAAACATACTAAAGCCCACATAAATTAAAATTGATTAAGTTGTTGTTGATCACCTGAAATAACACAGCAAGTTATAATTATGCTCACCTAATGAATTGAAATAACACAACAGGTGATAATTATGTTCACCTATTCTTGAGCATGCATTGCTACTACTTAACTATCTCCTATTAGCGTAGCAGTTCTAATTCTCAATGATTTCAACTCTGCAATTTCATCCGTAGCACTAGTCCTAGATTGCGTTTACTTATCCTTGAATATGAGTCCAAAACATTACTTGCTTTCTTCCCATGCGTTTGTCATTTGGCGAGGAAAGAAAAATAAACTGATGTGAATCATATGGTGATCATTTCATATAATATCTGAACTGAATGTTGACATTATAAAAATTAAACTGAATTTTGATATTATGTTTTTTGTTACTTTAATTTCAATTAAATTTTCAAATTGAGACATCTCAAATTCAAATATGATTTTAATACCACAAAATATATGGGAATATATCAAGTGTAATACCCTTATACCCCATATACATATAATACATACACTTGGAATATTTAAGATATGCATATAGAATATAAGAATGCCACAGTTTTCAGTCTTTCCAAAAATTTCTATAATTCCAGAATAATTATTTTAAACACTTAAAATGTATTTTTATAAATAAATAAAAATATTCATTAGTGATTTAAAAGTTAAAAAGACATATTTTAAAGGGGAAAATCTCTAGAAAAAATTTTCCCTGTCACTTGCGCTATGAAATTTATTCGAGCTAAGTATTTCGCTCAGTGGTAAATACTTTGGTAAAAAAATAAATGACAGTTAATATGTAATGCCATAAATGATTTACAATTTACATGACAACCAATGATTTCACACTTTAAACAACACATCACTCATCCACATACATTGGGCGAAAAAATTTCTTATATAATTGTCTAGTTTCAGAAATATTGTCTTTGACTATCTCATTCATTTGGGATACCAGCATATCTCACTCGAAGGCATAATAACTGATACGAAACCTCCAAGAATAAGCCTGAGAACCACTTGATTTCGAACCCCCACAACATTAACTTGAAAACCCCTAGTCGAATTCGGTACAACCCCCAAGGATTAGGTTAGATTTCAGATTACCTTGAATTGATCAAAGATCCAAGATTTCGAAACAAGTCAGTTCCTAAATCCCATATTCGAAACACTCCACAAGAAAGTTGATCAAACTACTTGAATGTTTCTGAAGCATGTATTCAAGCAAGAACACAAAGATAAAAGCAATTCGGCTTTAGGTTAATTAATTCGTTCAAAACTTCAAAACTGATGTCTTACAACCCTAAATGAGATATAAATAGCTAAACCCTAATTAGGGTTATTAAGTAGCATTTGGCTTTCTAATCAAATTTTAAGAAATAATAAAGTAATCAAAGTCCTAATTTAATACCAAACAAACAGGGCCCTTACTTTTTAAATGAGCATAACTAGTGGGCCTTAATACATATTAATTACAAGCCTCATTCGTGAATTACAACTTGTAGCAAGTTGTAATTGACTTCCTTTGGTCTTGTCTCCAAGCTTGTAATTCCTTGCAAACCATAGTTAGCCAAATTCACCAAATCTTGCAAATGGCAAATTAGTGCTTGCTGAATCTTTTTGGCTCGCGATCTAGTTATAGGACCTTGTGGCAGAATAATTGGATTGATGATCTCCTCAACTTGGTCCTCACGTCCTAGGCCTTGCTCGTCCTTGTGGTGTTCCACAACAATAACTCTATGACACCAACGTGTCTCGCTCGAAGGTAAAATAAATATATGACACCAACGTGTCTCACCCGAAGGCATAAAAGGTTTTCAATAATAATATTTTGAAACTAAACTCTATATAAGGTAAACATGCATTCACAATTCTCATATTTCTCCCATATTTAACATTTTTATTTCCATTTTTCAACACATAATCGATATCATTATCATATATAATGCAAATGTGGTTCACTTCCACATTTTAGTGCTCCACTTGCATTTGCTCACATTTGCACAAACATCACATTTAGCCATTCTCAAATGGCTTTTATGCCATATCCAATACAAATTAAGGCATTATTACATCAAACAATGCCATACACACACATTCACATTAATCAAGGTACATAACATGATTAATATATGTAATGTATCATACTTAAAATCAATGAAATTAATTAAATTTAATTTCAAAGTATGTACTAATCTCTCCAAGCAAAGAAAGGAGTCAAAACTCCACTCCACCTCAAAACTACCTAATGCCCTTCACCACTAAGTTGATGGAATAACTATCTACTCAACACCTATTGAAAATGTGAATGCATAATATGCATTAGAATCACATTTTTAGGTGTTTCAAGTATAAAACACAAATTAAGGCACATTCCTTCAATTTTCCCTTTTCTTAGCCCTAATGCTCTTTAACTTTAGAAACCCAATTCAACCAATTCCAAATTGAGTTTTAAGTGAAATTATATCTCAAACATTATATTTTAACACATTACAAGTATTAAAATACAATGTATCATATTTCCTTCAAAATTCCAAAATTTTACCCCCTAAGCCTCTTTAATTTTAATTCTTCATTCTAACCAATTCTAAATGGTAATTTGAGTTTATTACTATCATTAAAATCATTAAACAACATGATTAAAACAAAAGAAATCAAATGAGCATTCATTCTTAAACAAAACCCTTTCCAAAACCTTAAATCTCATTCTTCCTCTTCCAAACTCTAACTAAACCTAAACTAATTGTAGACCCTTGATTTTTAACTCTAGCTTGTCCGAAGCTAATTAATGAGGCTTTAACCAGTCCATTCTTAATAAGTCTAAACTGATTCCAAACTTTTGATTAAATTGATATAATTTAATAGAGCCTAAAATAAGCTAATTAAACCTTTAAAACCCTAAACGGGTCCAATTTAAAGGTTTGGTTGGTTTTCTATTTGATACCGGTGTACTAAACCTTAAACAGGTCCGATTTAAAGGTTTGTTTGATTGTTTATTTGATTTGGATAGACTTCAATTGGTATGGGTGTCCCCATGTTGAATTGGGACTCCCAATTTGACAAGGGGGAGCTCCATATCGAATTGGGGCCCTCCCAATTCGATATGGGGAGCCCCAATTCGATATGGGACACCTCCATATCAAATTGGGGCTCCCCCAATTCGATATGGGGCTGTTCCCATATCAAATTGGGGCACCATTTTGATATGGGGCAAATTTTGGGTACTCCATATCGAATTTGGATTGCTAATTCGATATGGAGTTTGATTCCATGTCATATTAGGGTCACTTTAATTCGAAAGGGTCTCAGTTTGCCTCAAATTGAAGTTGTTTTAATCCGACATGGTCACGGTTTGTGACAAATTAAAATCATTAATTCGATATCCATCAAGAATCCATTTTTAAAATGGAAAGATTTCATGGTATTTAACCTAATACACCCTTATATAAATGTAGGATTTAAAACTTTTCAGGAGGAATGATTAGCAACCTTCAGCAAGGATTAGCAACCATTAAGAACATAGTATTAAGCACGAAGCAACATCTTGATCAAGATAAAGAAAAGCAGCGATTAAATACAGAGAACATTAGTAAACAAGGCAGTGGCTTACTGTCTTGGTTTTATTCAACCAAGACTTATAGGTTGGTGTAGGCAAGAGTATTGTATCAACTTTTAATTTTAGTGGAATATACAAATGAAGGTGTCTTTCTAATTTAATTCGTTTAAGCTTACAGTGAGTTAACTTATTATGATTCCATCCATCAAACTATCTTTGTTCAAAGTTCTTTCTTTTAACTTTCAATTTATACACAAATATACAGTAAACATAGTAGCCTCTGTTTATTGTTTGCATTGCCTGTAACTCGTCCCATTAAATCACCATAGTGCTCGAATTATTCACACAGTGTCTTATACATTCAGTAGCCATATCACATATAAGTTTTCATGAAAAATCCATGTTATAGTTGTTTTTAAGTCTTCTTCGATAAAAACGTAATCTATTCTTTTAATTTTCTGTAACCCAAAAATTCTAGTTTTTTAAATCTAAACCTCAAGACCATAATTTTATTCAAGAAATCCTAATTAAAGTGTAAACCCTATGTTTATATGTCTATTGCTTTACTTAAGTTTGAATGCATGCTTATTATATGTCTTAATAGATGATTTATTTTTTATTTGATTTTATAATGAATGCTCAAATATTTGTTTATTGATTTAATTTTAGTTTTAAGAAATTGTAAGATGTGTGTTTTCACGTTATGGGTACCTCATTTGTTGAGTTTAATGTAATTTAATTTATTTTATGTTTTGGATTAATGTAAAGGATATGTTTCCACCAATTAGTGGGTGTCCTATTTTATTTATTTTCTTTTGAACATTCGACGATTGTAAAGGCATGTTTCCATCTTGGATGGGTGCCTATTCATTTATTTTGTTTAAACTTATTGTGATTTTAATAAAGTGATTATTTTTTTAATGATTACATGTAGTATGGATAATATCAATATATTTAAGAATTTAATAATTTTTAGACCTAAAAAGAGGCCGGTTCTAATGAACCGGGCGCTGTAGGTATGCTGGGTCATTCTCACCTTCCCCATGCATATCTAACTTTTCGAACCCAATAGGGGATTGAAGATTCCTTAGGAATTGAGTTATCCACCCCTTTCTTTTTTCCGGCTTGTCTGGGTAGAGACTTCATTTTCTTCGGGTTTAGGCACATGTTTCTAAGACCCTAGGCCTAATAATGTCAAAGTCATAGGTGCCATTCCACATGGGAGTGGGGGCAAAAATCCCCGCTCACAGTGGCGATTCCACTAGGGAGAGAAATTGATTCCGTTGGTCTTTATATTATTCCATTTTTTCTTATCATAATATTATTCATTGCGTCATATAGATTAAATTGTGTGTATGATTTAGGATGCCTATGTAACCCGTATTGTGTCATGCGAGGGATACCATACTTTTATTCAAGGTATGGAGATCGAGCATGGCATAACCACTCATAGCCTTATACCTTTTGGTATATACTTGCTATGGGAACCTAAGCTTTTCAACCCAAACACTAAAGCTCATGTAATTGGCCTAGTTACTTTCCTTAGGTTTTTACCCTAAATGCTTGTTGTTTGACTATGATTGATATATCTTAGTTTGGACCATGGCTTATTTGGTTTGCTCTTTCTCTAATATGACCTACCTATATTGTAAGCTCAAAATAATTTTTTTCTTTAAATCCAAGAGACCAAATTTTAAATTTTCAAATTCTTCAAGATAGTCTTTTCAAGATGGGTCAAAAAACTTTTTAAACCCTATGGCCCAAGGGCTTTGAAACAAAATTATTTTTCGATTACAAAAGAGCTTACAAATATTTAGGACAATTATGGAATACCAAAAATCAATTGTGAACCAAGCTTATGCTAAGAACTATTAATCATGGGCTTTTTTTAGCATGAATCATTAGTTACTTTTCAAGTGAGAAATCTATTTATAATAAACCTCTTAATTTAGTTTTAGTATAATATAGCATAAAAGCTGTTTTAATTAGATGGATTAAAGCCTAATTAATGGGAATTATCATGAACTGATTTTCATGTTTTAAAATATAATTATTGGTTAAAATTGTCTGAGGGAATTGCTAAAAAATGGAATATCCCATATTGGTATTTTGTTAACTATATACCTAGGAAAAGAGACTCACCATTCATGTGCGGAAGTTATAAGGTTGGAAGGAATGTCCTAATTATCTTTGTTTGTTTGTTTATGTATACATGCATACATGCATTGCATAACAAGTCATTAATCCTTTCTGGCTCACGGACCTGGAGAACAACAGTTCTAGAGAGTACGACAACCCAACCTAAGCCAGTGACGTACAATCCAACATCAACTCAATTAGCTTCTCACCAAGAGCAATAGATCTCAAACAAATTCAAAGGATGGTGGATGATGCCCTCAATGCCAAGATGGAAGAACTGAAGGAGGCCCTGGTTGAGACTATGAGGAGCCAACTGGCTGCACTTTTGGAGAACACTACTGAGGCATCTACTAGCACAAAGAAACTGAAGGACAAAGGAAAGGCTAAGGTTGGCGAAGTAGCCTTTGATGATGACAAAATAATTATTGATGATGATGATGATTGGGCTCAATATTTTCAAGATCTCAAGACAAGAAGAAGGAGTCGAAGGTTGTTGAAAGATCAGTCATAGAAAAGATTGAAAGTTTAGATGTTGAGAAGCTGATTGCTTATTTGGAAAAGAAATTTGAAAAGAAGCTGAAAACTAAAGAAATATCAGAGGTCGACAAGTTGTTTGAGCTAGATGAAGAGGTCCCGTACAAATTCAAAATTGCTTCCTTTGCAAAGTTCAATGGAACTAGAAATCCACATCTCCATGTGAAGCAATATATCATTGCTATGCAGTCTGCTAGAGCTACTAAAGTTCAAACTCTAAGGTATTTCATGCTCTCATTGGACCCTATTGTCCAAAACTGATTCAACACCTTAGAGGATGGTACTCAAAAGAGTTGGGATTTACTATACAAGGCCTTCACCTAATAGTATGGGTATAATGTTGAATTGGAGGTTACTATAATGGAAGTTGAGTCCATTAGACAAAGGACAAATGAGAACTTTATTGACTATGTGAAGAGGTAGAGGAATAAGGATGCATTTCTCAAGAAGAGGCCTGATGAATCGGATCAAATTAGGATGATTGTGAGAGGGGTATTGCCTAGTCTCTGTGAAAGAATGTCTCATACACTCATCAAGAATTTCAAAGACCTTCTGCAAGCTGGTTTGCAAATTGAAGACTGGGAAAGGGAAAAGAATTGCTTTTCGGCAAGAAGGAATGAGAAAGGGAACTACCAGTAAGGTAATCAGAGTACACAAAAGGCAGTTAATGTTAATGTAATTTGTCAAGGAGGAAGGAGGCAATTTTTAGAATTGGGGAAGCCGCTGTCTTGGTTTCTCAATAAGCTACAAAAGAAGGGATTGTTACAATCCTTGACTCCTCATCTTTTGCCTAATCCTCTTCCACCTAACTTTGATGCTAAGGCATTCTGCCAATTCCATCAAATGCAAGGGCATGAGATGGACAAGTGTTTGAGGTTGGATAGAGTATATAGGTACCCACATATAGTAAAAAATAACTAAATTTTTTGCAAAATACTTTACTAACTACAATTAATTTTTTGCAAGTGTTTTGGGTCCAGAACCCAACCAACCTTGGGTATATAATCCAAATTATTTTTTAGTCTAGAACTCACCTCAGGTCCAGAACCCAAATTATTTTTGAGTCCATAACTCACTTTGGGTCCAGAGCCCAAATTATTCTAGGACTCACCTTGGGTCCAGAACCCAAATTATTTTTGAATCCAAAACTCACCTCGGGTCCAAAACTTAAATTATTTTTTAAGTCCAGAACTCATCTCGGGCCCAGAACCCAAATTATTTTTGAATCCAGAACTCACCTCGGGTATAGAACCCAAATTATTTTTGAGTCCAAAACTCACCTCGGGTGTAGAATCCAAATTATTTGCGAGTCCAAAACTCACCTCGGGTCCAGGACCCAAATCATTTTTGAGTCCAGAACTCACATTGGGTTGAGAACCCAAACCAATCTGAGTCCAGAACCCAATCTTTAGTCCAGAATCATCCTTAACCAAAATCAATTCAAAGTCATATTGCTTTTCACTCTCTGAATAAATTAAAGGTCGTTCAAGCAGGGGGGCAAACTGTAAACCCTTGATTACGTGAACGGTGCACTAAACCCTTAATCACGGGCCCAATTTAAAGGTTTGGTTGGTTTTCTATTCGATACAGGTGCACTAAACCCTAAATGGGTCTAATTTGAAGGTTTGGTTGATTGTTTATTTGATTTTCATAGACTTCAATTAGTATGGGTGTCCCCATGTCGAATTAGGACTCCCAATTTGACATGGGGGAGCCCCATATTGAATTGGGGCTCCATCAATTCGATATGGGGATGTTCCTATATCGAATTGGGGGCCCATTTTGATATGGGGCTGTCCCATATCAAAATGGGGCTCTCCCACTTTGATATGGGGAAATTTTTGGGTACTTCATATTGAATTTGGATTGCTAATTTGATATGGACTTTGATTCCATGTCAGATTAGGGTCACTTTAATTTGATATGGTCTCGGTTTGCCTTGAATTGAGGTTTTTTTAATCCAACATGGTCACAATTTGTATCGAATTAAAATCACTAATTCGATATGCATCATGAATCCATTTTTGAAATGGAAAGCTTTCACGGTGTTTAACCTAATACACCCTTATATAAATGCATGTTTTAAAACCTTCAGGAGGAACGATTAGCAACTTTCAACAAGGATTAGCAACCACTAAGAACACAGTATTAAGCACGAAGCAACATCTTGATCAAGAAAAAGAAAAGCAGCGATTAAATACAGAGAACATTAACAAACAAGGCAGTGGCTTACTGTCTTGGTTTTATTCAATCAAGACTTATAGGTTGGTGTAGGCAAGGGTATTGTATCAACTTTTAATTTTGGTGGAATCTATAAAGGAAGGTGTCTTTCTAATTTAATTCGTTTAAGCATATAGTGAGTTAACTTATTATGATTCCATCCATCAAACTGTCTTTGTTTAAAGTTCATTCTTTTAACTTTTAATTTATACACAAATATACATTAAGCATAATAGCCTATGTTTATTGTTTGCATTGCCTGTAACTCGTCCCATTAAATCACCATAGTACTAGAATTATTCACACGGTGTCTTATACATCCAATAGCCATATCACATATAAGTTTTCTTGAAAAATCCATGTTATAGTTGTTTTTGAGTCTTCTTCGATAAAAACTTAATCTATTCTTTTAATTTTCTGTAACCCAAAAATCCTAGTTTTTTAAATCTAAACCTCAAAACCCTAATTTTATTCAAGAAATCCTAATTAAAGTGTAAACCCTATATTTATATATCTATTGCTTTACTTAAGTTTTGATGCATGCTTATTATATGTCTTGATAGATGATTTATTTTTTATTTGATTTTATAATGAATGCTCAAATGTTTGTCTATTTATTTAATTTTAGTTTCAAGAAATTGTAAGAGATATGTTTTCACATTATGGATACCTCATTTATTGAGTCTCATGTAATTTAATTTATTTTAAGTTTTGGATTAATGTAAAGGATACATTTCCACCAATTGGTGGGTGTCCTATTTTATTTGTTTTCTTTTGGATATTGGACTATTGTAAAGGCATGTTTCCATCCATGGATGGGTGCCTATTCATTTATTTTGTTTAAACTTGTTGTGATTTTAATAAAGTGATTATTTATATTTATGATTACATGTAGTATGGATAATATCAATATATTTAAGTGTTTAATAATGTTTAGACCTAAAAAGGAGGTCGATTCTAATTAACCGGGCACTGTGGAGGTGCTGGATAATTCTTACCTTTCCCACACATACCCAACTTTCCAAACCCAATAAGAGGTTGGTGATTCCTTAGGAATCGAGTCATCCACCGTTTTCTTTTTTCCGGGCCATCCGGATGGCAACTCCATTTTCTCTGAGTTTAGGCCCGTGTTCTCTAAGGCCCTGAGCCTAACAGTGCCGAAGTCACAAGAACTATTCCACATGGGAGTAGGGGTAAAAATCTCCACTCACAATATGTTGAAGAACTAAAAAATCTCTTATAAAGGTTCATAGTAATTCTTAGACGCCCTAGAAAATAAAGAATGAATGAATTTGTTGTATTTCTCCTCTTAAACCCTAATATCTATCTCCCTATGTATCTATGTATCTTTTTAGTCTTTCCTTTTCTCTTTTAAACTTCTCAATCAGCTCCACCAAATATAGTTTCATATTTTACCCAAACACTTTTAAAGATAAAAAAATATTCTTTAACTTATCAGGTGTGACATGGCCAAGTCCTCATTCATCCTGGCTATGTCTCTCAATCTGATTCTTAGACACGGCCAAGTTTCTAAACCATGGCTTTCTATGCCTTGATTTCACTCTTATTTTCTTAGAATGGAACATGGTTAGGACAACAATTATCTTGACTGTGTTTCTTGAACTTTACTCGAGACACAACCAAGCTTCCAAACTATCCTGGCCAGTTCATAAGGCATGGCTAGCGACATGGCTAGGATAGCAGGCCATGTCTAATTATGCTTAATTTACACTGCTCTACTTTGGATGTACTACCAACTAAGAGACATGGCCAAGACCTCAAGCAGTGTCTAGTTCTATTTTAATTTTAGCTACTTCTTGGGAGGGACACAACCAGGACACTAGAATGTGTCCAATTGTGCCCTGAAACCTTGCCCATTATTTTTCTTACAATTGAGAGACACAACCAAGACTTAACATAGCTTCGATGTGCCATATATTTCTTATGAAATTTGCTTCCAACACCATACTTTGGACAATTTATTGCTTCTTTTCTCATGAATCCTCTTGCTTCAACCTAAAACATAAAACTTAATAATAAACTTGGACAAACTATTTAGAAAACAACTAAAAAGAAAAAAAAATTACCCTAAAAACACATAAAAAAATAATCATAACATTTACCCCACACTTAATTCTTTATTTGTTCCCAAGCAAAGTTATACTAAATAAAACTAAACAAGAAAGAATTTATCAAGATCAAGAATTATAGGATAACATTAAGAATTACCTTTTCATAATGTCCACACTCATTATCAAATCAAATAAAATAAGTACCTAGGAAATTCAATTGTAACAACCCTAATTTTTGGAAATAAAATAAAATAAATTAAAATTAAATTAGATATATTAAATAAATGATTTAATTGGAAAATGAAAGGATTTGAAGTGATAAAGCAGAAAGTATATTTAAAATATATATTTGAAGTAAACATGACATATACAAGATATATACATATACCTAAGATATACATATATATTGTATAATTAAGTGTATAGTGATTATAATATATATATAGATAAGGATGGATTGAAAAGAGAAGAAGATATTTTCTTTTTCTCCTTCTTCTGTTCCATTGCCGTGAGTTAGAGAGAGAGGTGAGAATAGAGTGAATTTTTAATATATAAACCAAAGATTGAAGGAAGTTCAAGGATTCAAGTGGAGTTTTTGAGGATTCTTCATCAATTGGTAAGTTTCTTTATCAATTTTGCATGTTCTTTGGAATTCTATGGAATAACATGATATGTAGATTTTGGGATTGTGTATTAGCATGTTTTAATAGCTTATTTGGGTATGTGTGAAGTTGTTGTGAGTAGTTAATAATGATTTTAAGGTTGGATTGAAGAAGTGATTGAATTTAAGTTGAGTTTGGAAGTGATTGTGTTGAATGGTTGAGTATGCGAATTACAGAAATTTTGCCTGACATGGCCATTGACACGGCCATATCTTTGGGCATTTCAATGGTGCTGAGTTTCAACATTGATGACACGGCCAGTAACACGGTCATGTCTCTGAGCGTGTTGTAGCTACTGTAAGACAAAATAATTGACAAGACCAGTAACACGCCTGTGTTGTTAGGTGCGTCAAAGTTTCTTTAAGACAGAATTAATGACATGGGTAGTGACACGCCCATATCGTTGGACGTGTCAAAGCTTCTGTAAGAGTGGGTTAATGACACAATCATTAACATGCCCGTGTTGTTGGGTGTGTTACTTGAGGATATTGCCCAAAATAACTCTTTTCTTTGTCTCTTTCCTTTGTCTTTCATTTGTAATTCCTATTTATATGGTTTGATGCTGAGAATGCCTTAGAATGTGATATTAAATGGTTATTTATGGTCACATTTGGCTTAGACATTGAGAGAGAGTAGTTTGCCCAACTCTTGTTTTGAAGGGCAACTTGGAAGTGAAGGTTGGAGGGAGTTTTGAAGCTTGATTTGGAGTGCTTTCTAAGGTAAGTACAAACTTTTGATAAATTAAATATGTTGGCATTAGATTGGGCTTAACATGTTTTGGATGAAAAAATATTTTAAGCTACTTGATACATGAAAATTGTGTTGTGACATGCAAATTGTTATATATGCATTATGAAAAGCCATTGTTAATGGCTAGATTGAATAAAATGTGAATTATGTGCAAAATGTGAAAATGACCAAAAGTGTTTGGGTAATGTGGTTTTGTTATGAAATATCCTTTATTGTGAGAAATGAAATGTTGTGGAACAACCAGCACACCGCAAGGATGAGCAAGAGTTAGGACGTGGGGAACAAGTTGAGGAGATCATCAATCCAACTATTTTGCCACAAGGTCCTATAACTAGATCGCGAGCCAAAAAGATTCAGCAAGCACTAATTTGCCATTTGCAAGATTTGGTGAATTTGGCTAACTATGGTTTGCAAGGAATTACAAGCTTGGAGACAAGACCAAAGGAAGTCAATTACAACTTGCTACAAGTTGTAATTCACGAATGAGGCTTGTAATTAATATGTATTAAGGCCCACTAGTTATGCTTATTTAAAAAGTAAGGGCCCTGTTTGTTTTGTATTAAATCAGAACGTTGTTTACTTTATTATTTCTTAAAATTTGATTAGAAAGCCAAACGCTACTTAATAACCCTAATTAGGGTTTAGTTATTTATATCTCATTTAGGGTTGTAAGACACCAGTTTTGAAGTTTTGGACGAATTTATTAACCTAAAGCCGAATTGCTTTTATCTTTGTGTTCTTGCTTGAATACATGCTTCAGAAACATTCAAGTAGTTTGATCAACTTTCTTGTGGAGTGTTTCGAATATGGGATTTAGGAACTGACTTGTTTCGAACTCTTGGATCTTTGATCAATTCAAGGTAATCTGAAATCTAACCTAATCCTTGGGGATTGTACCAAATTCGACTAGGGGTTTTCAAGTTAATGCTGTGGGGGTTCGAAATCAAGGGGTTCTCAGGCTTATTCTTAGAGGTTCTGTATCATTTGGTATCAGAGCCTACGCTCTAGATCAGGTTTTATCCCTATCAATTCATTTTCGTTCCTTCTTTTGTTATTTGCATTTTCATTACTTTGATCCAATTGTTGAATTCGTTCTCTTGTTTTCCTTGTTCCTCTGAATTGTTTTCTTTGTGGGTTATTTTCATTTTTGTTTTCTTCACCTGTTATTTGCGTTTTCATTTTTCTTTGTGGGTTATTTTCGTTTTCGTTTTCATAAAACCTAAATTCGAAATTCAGGGAAAGTGTTCTAAATCCGAATCTTGTTCTTGTTAATCATTCTGATTTGAATTCGAAATTCAACAAAGTGTGCTAAATTCGAATCTTGTCTTGATTATTCATTCCGATTCAGTTTCGAAATTCAAAGAAAGTGCTTCAAATTCGATCTTGTTCTTGTTACCTGATTGGAAAAAAGTTTCGTGGTGTAAACTAGGGCTGCCCTTCAAAAGAGATAGTGAGAGGGAACAAAAAAAAAAAAGAGTATAGAATCACTTCAAGAAAAATTTTTCGTTTTCCTTGTTATTTAGATGCTAAGGGTCGAATCTAGGTGGGTTAGAAGTAACTGAATTTTTTTCTCATGAAATTTCAGATTTTGGGATACTACACACGGAAGGCTATTTGAGTTGTTTCATAAAGTGTGATTCACCTAAGAACGTAAAAGATATCAGCTTGAGAGGTGTGAGCTGAACCGTGAGTGATTTCATATATTGAGTGAAACACGAGAGACCAACCTTCATCTATTGAGTATAAACATGTGAGGGAGTGTTGTGAGGCCTTTTATTTGTTTTGTGCTAACCTTTTATTACAGGAAAAATGTCTGGGAGAGATGAAAGTGATAGCAGGGGTGTTCCGATTGATCCAGCTCGATTGCGTGAGGCGCAGCAAGCTGAATTTACACGTTTATACCGCACTATGGAGAACATAACAGAAACATTGGAACGCATGGATTTGAGGTTGCAGAGTGTTGAAAGAGCCACACCGGAGCGCATTGAGAGGAAAGAGGTGGCAGAAATCAAATGCAACAGCCTGAACATTTGGAAGATGAAAATGAGCTTGAGGAGGATAATGCAAGTCTGGTTGGAGGAGCTCTACCTAGAGGTGGAGGTAGAGGAGGACGTGGTGCTGGTAGAGGTAGAGGAAGGATGAATAATAATCCTTTCTATGGTAGAAATCATGGTGATGATGAAGTCGTTGATAGGAGCTTGGGAAGCATCAAGCTGAAAATTCCTAATTTTCATGGTAAATCAGATCCAGAAGCTTATTTGCAATGGGAGAAGTAGGTTGACCTCATATTTGATTGCCATCGATGTACTGAGGAAAAGAAGGTCAAGCTTATTGTTACTCAATTTACAGATTATGCTATAGCTTGGTGGGATCAGTTAGTGACTAGTAGAAGAAGGAATTTGGAGTATCCTATTGAGACTTGGGCTGATCTTAAATTAGTCATGAGGAAGAGGTTTGTGCCTAGACATTTCCATAGGGAAATCATGCAGAGACTTCAGGTTCTCAAGCAAGGAAGTAAAAGTGTTGATGACTACTACAAAGAGATGGAGATGTTGATGACTAGAGTTAACCTAGATGAGGATGTAGAGACTACTATGGCACGTTTCTTGGCTGGTTTGAATTCGGATATTGCTGACCAGGTTGATTTGCAGCCATATGTGGAGTTAGAAGAGATGGTGCATATTGCCATCAAGGTGGAAAAACAACTCCAAGGAAGACGACCATCAAGGTATTATTCAAAACTTGTTTCTAATTCTTTTTCTCCTTGGAATAGGGAAGGAAGGCATGATTACAAGGAAAGAAACAAGGCTGGTCAAGATAGTGGGAAAGTGAAGGCCGAATCAAGTTCTAAAGACAAGTCCAAAGTTGAAGAGCCTAAGCTGCGAAATCAAGATATTAAGTGTTGGAAGTGCCAAGGTGTGGGACATATCAGCAAAGAATGTCCAAACAAGAGAGTTATGACCATGAGAAATGGTGAGATAGTGACTGATGAAGAGGAAGACGACAATGAGAGTGATGATGGTGAGATGCCAGCATTGGAAAGTTGTAGTGATGGGAGCATTGAAGAACCAATTAAGGGTGACTTGCTGGTTACTAGGCGTGCTCTTAATATGCAATTGAAGGAGGAAAACCATGAAGAACAACGAGACAACTTGTTCCATACAATGTGTCACGTTCAAGGCAAGGCTTGCAGTATGATTGTGGATGGTGGAAGCTGTACCAATGTGGTAAGTACATTTTTGGTTGATCGATTGGGGCTGCCTATGAAACTTCACCCACATCCTTACAAACTTCAGTGGCTGAATGATTGTGGAGAGGTTAAGGTAAATCGACAATCTATCATTTCTTTTTCCATTGGTAAGTATCATGATGAGGTGTTGTGTGATGTGGTGCCAATGCATGCTGGAGAGATTCTACTTGGACGTCCATGGCAGTATGATAGGCGAGCTAAGCATGATGGATATCTCAATTGGTATTCATTCACTAAGGATGGACAAAAGACAATTCTGACACCACTCTCTCCAAAAGAAGTGTATGAAGACCAATGTAAAATGGAAAGAATGAGACTTGAATTTGAAAAGAAAGAAAGAGAGAGTGACAAAAAAATGAGTGAAAAAAATCAGATTGCAAATGAAAAGAAAGAAAGAGAGAGTGACAAAAAAATGAGTGAAAAAAATCAGATTGCAAATGAAAAGAAAGAGAGAAAAGAAAAATCAAACAAATTCAGTTTGAGAAAAATAGAGAAGGAGAGAAGAATGTGAGTTTGTTAGCTAGTACAAGTGAGGTTAAACATGCTTTTTACACCAAACAGCCTATGTTTGTGCTTTTGTGCAAAGAGGCTCGTTTAGATACTACTGTTTCTAACCAATCTTTGCCTTGTGTGTTTATTGATCTTTTGCAGGAAAATGCAGATTTGTTTCCCGAAGAAATGCCTGATGAATTGCCGCCAATCAGAGGCATAGAGCATCAAATTGATTTCATTCCTGGAGCTTCCATTCCCAATAGGCCAGCGTATCGAGCTAATCCTTTTGAGACAAAGGAGATACAAAAGCATGTGGAGGAATTGCTAGCTAAGGGATATGTAGGGAAAGCTTGAGTCCTTGTTCAGTTCCTGTTATTCTTGTGCCAAAGAAGGATGGGACGTGGAGGATGTGCGTGGATTGCAGAGCCATCAATAAAATCACTGTAAAGTATCGTCATCCTATTCCTAGACTAGATGATATGCTTGATGAGTTACATGGTTCTTGTTTGTTCACCAAAATTGATTTGAAATCTGGTTATTATCAAATTAGAATGAGTGTGGGTGATGAGTGGAAAACAGCATTTAAGACTAAATATGGGTTGTATGAGTGCTTGGTTATGCCGTTTGGTCTTACTAATGCACCTAGCACATTCATGCATTTGATGAATCATGTGTTGCGTGAGCACTTGGGTAAATTTGTTGTTGTTTACTTTGATGATATTCTTGTTTACTCTAAGTGTTTGGATGATCATGTCATGCATGTGAGTCTTGTGTTAGACATTCTTAGGAGTGAGAAGTTATATGCTAACCTTAAGAAGTGTAGTTTTTTGCATGGATAAGGTTCATTTTCTTGGTTTTGTGGTGTCTAGTCAAGGTATTGAGGTTGATGAGGAAAAGGTAAAGGCTATTAGGGACTGGTCGAAACCTAAGAATGCTAGTGAGGTGAGGAGTTTTCATGGACTTGCTGGTTTTTATAGGAGATTCATTAGAAATTTCAGTACTATAGTTGCACCTTTGAATGAGTTAGTTAAGAAAAATGTCGGATTTGTTTGGGGAGATGCACAAGAACATGCATTTAATGAACTTAAGGATAAATTGTGTAATGCACCCTTGCTTGCTTTGTCTAATTTTGATAAGACTTTTGAGATTGAATGTGATGCAAGTGGCATAGGAATTGGAGCTGTTTTGATACAGGATCAAAGGCCATTGATGTACTTTAGTGAAAAGCTAAGTGGAGCGGCTTTGAAGTATCCGACATATGATAAGGAGTTATATGCATTGTTTCGAGCTTTGCATACATGGCAGCATTATTTGTGGTCAAAAGAGTTTGTGATACATATTGACCATGAGAGTTTAAAGCATTTGAAGGGTCAAGATAAGCTGAATCGTAGGCATGCCAAATGGGTGGAGTTCATAGAAACATTCCCATATGTGATTAATTACAAGCGAGGTAAGGAGAATGTAGTGGCTGATGCGTTGTCGCGAAGATGTTTTACTTAATTCTCTTAGTGCTAGATTGTTGGGTTTTGATCATATTAAAGGATTATATGTCAGTGATGTGGATTTTGGTGACATATATAATTCATGTGGTGATGTGGCTGTTTTGAAAGACTTTCATTTGTTTGATGGTTTTTTGTTCAAGAAAAGTAGATTGTGTATTCCTAAGTGTTCCATAAGAGAGTTGTTAGTTAAGGAAGCCCATGGAGGAGGCTTGATGGGTCATTTTGGGGTAAGTAAGACCTATGATGTGTTGATAGAACATTTTTATTGGCCTGGTATGAAACATGATGTGCATAAAGTTTGTGAGCATTGCATAACATGTAGAGAAGCTAAGTCTAGGTTGAAACCGCATGGTTTGTACACGCCATTACCTGTTCCTAATGGACCTTGGACTGATTTGTTTATGGATTTTGTGCTTGGTTTGCCTAAAACTAGGAGAGGTCGTGATAGTATATTTGTTGTGGTTGATAGATTTAGTAAAATGGCTCATTTTATACCATGTCATAAAACTGATGATGCAAAATTGATTGCTGATTTATTCTTTAAAGAGGTTGTGTGTTTGCATGGCATACCCAAAAGCATTGTTAGTGATCGAGATGTTAATTTTTAGAGTCATTTTTGGCGTGTTTTGTGGGGAAAGTTGGGAACCAAGTTGCTGTTTTCTACTACTTGCCATCCTCAAACCGATAGTCAAACTGAGGTTGGGAATCAAACATTGATTACTTTGCTTAGGGCAGTAATAGAAAAGAATATTAGGATGTGGGAGGATTGTTTACCATTTGTGGAGTTTGCTTACAATAGGGCTGTTCATAGCACTACTAACTATTCTCCATTTGAAATTGTTTATGGTTTTAATCCGCTTACTCCTTTAGATATTTTGCCATTGCCATCTAACGATTTTGTGAGTGTTGATGCTAGTTCAAAGGCAGATTTCGTGAGGAAGTTACATAAGCAGGTTAAGGAAAGGATTGAAAAGCAAAATGCCAAAGTAGCTTCTAGAGTGAATAAAGGAAGAAAGCCAATGCTTTTTCAGCTTGGTGATTGGGTTTGGGTACATTTTCGCAAAGAAAGGTTCCCACAGCAATGCAAGTCTAAGTTAAATCCATGAGGAGATGGTCCTTTTCAAATACTTGAAAGGATTAATGATAATGCGTATAAAGTGGATTTTCCAGGTGAGTATAATGTGAGTGCTTCGTTTAATGTTGCTGATTTAAGTCCTTTTGATTTAGGTGATGCTTTTGATTCGAGGACGAATCCTTTTGAGGAGAGGGGAAATGTTGTGGAACAACCAGCACACCGCAAGGATGAGCAAGAGTTAGGACGTGGGGAACAAGTTGAGGAGATCATCAATCCAATTATTTTGCCACAAGGTCCTATAACTAGATCGCGAGCCAAAAAGATTCAGCAAGCACTAATTTGCCATTTGCAAAATTTGGTGAATTTGGCTAACTATGGTTTGCAAGGAATTACAAGCTTGGAGACAAGACCAAAGGAAGTCAATTACAACTTGCTACAAGTTGTAATTCACGAATGAGGCTTGTAATTAATATGAATTAAGGCCCACTAGTTATGCTTATTTAAAAAGTAAGGGCCCTATTTGTTTTGTATTAAATCAGAACGTTGTTTACTTTATTATTTCTTAAAATTTGATTAGAAAGCCAAACACTACTTAATAACCCTAATTAGGGTTTAGTTATTTATATCTCATTTAGGGTTGTAAGACACCAGTTTTGAAGTTTTGGACGAATTTATTAACCTAAAGCCGAATTGCTTTTATCTTTGTGTTCTTGCTTGAATACATGCTTCAGAAACATTCAAGTAGTTTGATCAACTTTCTTGTGGAGTGTTTTGAATTTGAGATTTAGGAACTGACTTGTTTCGAACTCTTGGATCTTTGATCAATTCAAGGTAATCTGAAATCTAACCTAATCCTTGGGGGTTGTACCGAATTCGACTAGGGGTTTTCAAGTTAATGCTGTGGGGGTTCGAAATCAAGGGGTTCTTAGGCTTATTCTTGGAGGTTCCGTATCATGAAATGACATTGATATGAATGAGAAAAATGGGAAAAAGAGAAAGGAATTGAGGATAGAAAATATGAAATAATTGTGTGCATAGTATGTTATTTAATTTTTAGAGTTTTGTGTTTAGCGGCATGCCTATGAGGTTATCCTCACTATTTGCCTTTGGGGATAGATGCTTGGGGTCACTGTGATATGATTTACCTTTGGAGCTAGACACTTGGCGTCATTGTGATATGAATTGCCTTTGGTGCTAGCTTTTGAGCATTACTTGATTTGCCTTCGGGGCTAGGCGCTTGATGTCATTATGGACTAAAACAGTAACTCTGAGATTTGAATAATATATTAGATGTTTGAGCTCATGCTTATGTACGTGTTTGTGTAAATTTTTAAGTGATGAAAGTATATATCTAAAAGTAAACTTCAATGCCACATTATGACATAACACATAAGCATTTTACATTGGCATTATTTTAAACTGTTATTATTATAAAAGTTTATACCACTAGGTTTTTGGCTTAGCACCATTATAACTCGTCGCGCAAGTGACAGGGGTGATCCGGTAGAGCCGAAGAGTTCTATTAGACCAGGTCGGGTCTAGGCCTATGTTGATTGAGCTTGAAGTGTTTTGCTACATCAAGATCAGAGCCATTTTGCCAGCATATAAATATTTTATATTATAGTACTTTTTGATATTATGCATATTATACTATATTTTTGGAGTATAAATATATATATTGTAAATTATAAAGAATGTTTTGCATAATTGAGTAATGTGAGGTTTTTGCATGTTGATATATGTATATATATGTATAAATATTTTGAGGAATGAGAAATAAGAAATTTTTTATTAAATCAGATTGTGACATTCTTATACCATATACGCATATTTTACATATACTGGTTATGTGTATTATACGCATTTAGGTTATAAGGGTGTTACATCAATGTCCTTTCCATGCATACCAAAAGTTGTCACTCCCTCACAAAAATCTCTTAAGTGTTTGATCAGGGTAGTGTTTGCACTCTCAACATTCAATGAAAGAATATCTCCATAGGCTTACTTATCAATCAAATCACCACCACTTAATTAAAATCAAGCATCAATCATAAGGTCTTTCATTTGATTGTAATGGGAATGTAAATGTATGACATTTAGGAATGTGAGCTACTCATTAAGTTCAAGAGAACTTTAAGAATAAAGCAACTAAACATACATGTGGCCCAACAATCTCTAAAATAGCATTTACTCAGTTAGCACTTAATGCAATAATACCCACAAGAGAATTATAATCCTCTTATTTTATTGCAAATATCATAACCAAGCTTCCAACCTTAGCCATAAGAACAATAATTTTTATTTTCCTCTTCTTTTTTCTTTTTCTTCTTTTTCCTTTTTTCTTATAGAATTCAAAATAAAATAGAATTTGAATTGATTCCTATTTTTTACGTATTATAGGAATAATGTAAGGAAGAAGAAAATCTAATAAAGAAACCAAGTAATTACAAGGTGTTTATTCGCAACTTTCAACCCACTAAATTTAACCCCTCTTTTAAATTGACACAACAACTTCAATTACTAAATTTCTCAAATGCTCTTACTGCTAAAGAATGGACAAAAAATAGAAGTAAATGGTTCATGGCTAATATTACTGTGAAAAAGAAAGAATTGGAAAAAATGAAATAGGCTCAAAATTTGCTTACTAAAGACAGATAAAAGGTTGACCTTTTTAAGCTAAATTAGTACACCTAGATGTCTTACTCGTGTTGATGCTCAATTGAAATTTTCATGTGGTCTCGAAATTCATCTCTAAGTAAATTCTAGCAATACATCAATCAAGAATGCTCACTCAAAAGAATAACAAGTTGGCAATCAACATAAATGGCTTAAAATTCTCACAAGTTAAAGGTAATGCTAAGAATGACCATCAAAGTTAACAATAAGTATCAATTCTATTCAATTCTCAAATTCATGCTTCAAAAATTTCAAAGGTCATCTATCAACAATATTATAACTATTGGCATTGCTTTTAAAGTGTTTTTATTATCAAAGTTTGAACTACTAGGCTTTTGGCTTAGAGGAATTGTAACTCATCCCGCAGGTGACATGGGTGATCTGGTAGAGCTTGAGAGTTCTACTAGACCAGGTCGAGTCTAGGCCTGTGTTGGTTGAGTTTGAAGTATTTGGCTACATCAAGATCAGAGCCATTTTGCCAGCATATATATATTTTATATTATAGTACTTTTTGATATTACATATATTATGCTATATTTTTAGTGTATAAATATATATATTGTAAATTATAAAGAATGTTTTGCATAATTGAGTAATGTGAGGTTTTATATGTGTTGATATATGTATATATATATGTATAAATGTTTTGAGGAATGTGGAATAAGAAATTTTTTATTAAATTGGATTGTGACATTCTTATACTGTATACGTGTATTTTATATATACTAATTGTGTGAATTATGCGTTTATAGGGTATAAGGGTGTTACATTTATTTCGGTATCAGAGCCTAGATTTGAGGTTCTTGACCTAGGTGGATTGTTAGTAAGAGAAAATGGGAATTTTAAATATGGTTTTCAATTGTGATACATGTATTGGCACTGGCACTTTCTAATTTTTGATTTGCCATTTTATGCTATATTTGTAGAAATAGGTGGTTATGGCATTTCGGATGCATCAGTCTGCAGAGAATAGTGCAGAGAGTATAACTCCTGATCATGGTAGAGTTGGAGCTGGTGTTGAGTCTACTGGTAAGGAGTATGCTTCTGTGCCTGTTGGACTAGCAACTAAGGAGATTCCGCCGGGCTGGGTAAGACATATGGTGGAGCTGTTGAGGTAGGCTCCAATTCAACAGTCGCAGTAGCCACCACAGTCACAGCCACCAGTGCAGTTACCGATGCTGAAGTATGATAAGCTGAGAAAAATTGAAGCCACATATTTTGTTCGCACTAAAGACCCTGGATCCAGAGAGTATTTATTCAGCTGTAGGCTAGTCAGAGGAGAAGTTTGATTACGATAGATCACTTTTGTAGGGAAATGCTTATGAATGGTGGAAGACGATTCCTCATGGTATAGCTGATCCACTAGTTTTGACTTATGCTGATTTCCTACTGGAATTTAAGAAGAAGTATACTCCGAGGGAGTATAAGGACGCAAAGAAGATGTAGTTCTTGAGTTTGAGGTAGGACACCATGACAGTGACTGAGTATAAGATTGAGTTTATCAGGTTGAGCCAATATGCTGGAGGGATTATCAGATGAGTTTGATAGATGCCAGAGGTTTGAGAAGGGGCTGAGACCTTCTATCATGTATTTAGTGGCATGTTCTCGGTATAATAATTTTACTCAGTTGGTTGCAACTGCCAGGAGTGTAGAGAGAGCATAGGGACTTACAGTAGCAACTAGAGATAAGGAGAGCAAAACTAGGAGACCCAAGGGTGAGGTAGGATCTTCATCATCGAAGAGAGGCCGAGGGGGATATCCTCAGAGGTTCAGTAGGAGTTAGGGGTGGTCTGGCAGGTCAGCACAGTAGTAGAGGCAGAGACCTGCAGCCTTAGTGACTAGTGCTCCAACCCCAGTGACTTAGAGGCCTGCTCCACCTACCTGTGTTCATTGTGGTAGGGCACATGGAGGTGTCTGTTGGAGGATAGGCACACCAGCAGTGTGTTAAAGATGTGGATCACTAGAATATTTTCTCAGAGATTGTTCAGAGCTACCAGATGATAGACAGACAGATACAATAGGTTCTTGAACTAGTGTCAGAGGGGGTCATGGTGGTAAAGGTTTTGGTAGAGGTGGTAGATCAGGGTTTGGTTAGAGAGGATGTTCTATAGTAGGAAGTATACCAGAGGATGTAGGGCTATCATAGTGGGTTTATATGATGCAGAGACAACTAGATGCATCAGCTATTATAACCAGTACTTTTATTTTATTTGGTACTTCAGTTTTTGCATTGATAGACCCTAGGTCGACACATTCATACATTAGTGCATTCATACTGCCTGTGAGTGATTTGCATTCTGAGTCCCTAGGATTTGATATTTTGGTTACAAATCCTTTAGGGCATAGTGTTATGGTTAGCAGGGCGCACCGAGATAGTCCAGTTATTGTTTAGAATGAGGAGTTTCTTGGTGACCTAATTGAGATGTCCTTTAGAGAGTATGTGATGTGATCCCACATCGGCCGTGTAAGGAGATCCTGGCTACTATATAAGCATGGGCTAAACCTCCACTCTTGAGCTAGCTTTTGTGGTGGAGTTAGGGTCCTTGCTTGTATCAGTTGGTATCAGAGCCAACCTTGCACGCACCGGTGTGGTCCTTGTCCCTTCGTTCCTTGGCTCGGGTGCGGGTTAACGAGTGAGTTGGCACAAGCGACTCGTGTGTGGACTGCAGGTAAAAATGATTGAGTTGGCACGAGCACGAGGACGTGCAGTCTAAAGAAGGGGAGGATGATGTGATCCCACATCGACCGTGTAAGGAGATCCTGGCTACTATATAAGCATGGGCTAAACCTCCACTCTTGAGCTAGCTTTTGTGGTGGAGTTAGGGTCCTTGCTCGTATCAGTTGGTATCAGAGCTAACCTTGCACGCACCGGTGTGGTCCTTGTCCCTTCGTTCCTTGGCTCGGGTGCGGGTTAACGAGTGAGTTGGCACAAGCGACTCGTGTGTGGACTGCGGGTAAAGGATTGAGTTGGCACGAGCACGAGGACGTGCAGTCTAAAGAAGGGGAGGATGATGTGATCCCACATTGGCCGTGTAAGGAGATCCTGGCTACTATATAAGCATGGGCTAAACCTCCACTCTTGAGCTAGCTTTTGTGGTGGAGTTAGGGTCCTTGCTCGTATCAGTTGGTATCAGAGCCAACCTTGCACGCACCGGTGTGGTCCTTGTCCCTTCGTTCCTTGGCTCGGGTGCGGGTTAACGAGTGAGTTGGCACAAGCGACTCGTGTGTGGACTGCGGGTAAAAACGATTGAGTTGGCACGAGCACGAGGACGTGCAGTCTAAAGAAGGGGAGGATGATGTGATCCCACATCGGCCGTGTAAGGAGATCCTGGCTACTATATAAGCATGGGCTAAACCTCCACTCTTGAGCTAGCTTTTGTGGTGGAGTTAGGGTCCTTGCTCGTATCAGTATGATTTGATTCATGGTATGGATTGGTTATCCAGGCATGGGGCTATGGTAGACTATTAGCGAAAATGTGTTACCCTGAGAACACATGATGGTAGAGCTATGGTAGTATCTAGTAAGTAGAGATGCCTTTCATCCATGTTTATTTCAGCAGTATCAGCTAGAAGGATGATTCAAAAGGGATGTGAGGCATATCTTGCTCATGTTGTAGATACCAGAGTAGTGAGGTTCCAGCTTAACAGTATACCTATAGTTGTCAAGTTTCCCGATGTTTTTCATGATGAGTTGCCGGGGGTGCCTCCTGAGAGAGAGGTGGAGTTTGGTATTGATTTGTTACCCGGTATCACTCCCATCTCTATTACCCCTTATTGGATGGCACCTGCAGAATTGAAGGAGTTGAAGGTGCAGTTGCAAGAGTTGCTTGATAAAGGATTTATTCATCCTAGTGTGTCTCTGTGGGGAGCACCTTATTTTATTTGTGAAGAAGAAGGATGGCACCTTGAGATTATGTATTGATTGTAGGCAGTTGAATAAGGTGACCATCAAGAACAATTATCCATTACCTCGAATAGATGATCTCTTTGATCAGTTGAAGGGAGCAGCAATATTCTCTAAGATTGATTTGAGATCAAGATACCATTAGTTGAGAGTTAGAGATGTAGATGTACCTAAGACAGGCTTTTGCACGAGGTATGGGCATTATGAGTTTATGGTGATGCCCTTTGGATTAACGAATGCACCATCAGTATTTATGGATTTGATGAACAAGGTGTTTAGACCATACTTAGATCACTTTGTGGTGGTCTTCATTGATGATATTTTGGTGTGTTCACGTAATGAGGAGGATCATGATAGACATCTATAGATTGTATGGCAGACTTTGAGAGAGAAGCAGTTGTATGCTAAGCTATCTAAATGTGAGTTCTGGCTCAATTAGGTGACTTTTCTCGGTCATGTGGTATCAGCAGATGGTATTAGAATTTATTCGAGTAAAGTTGAGGCTATCTTGAATTAGAGTCCACTGAAGATTGGGATGAAGGTTAGAAGTTTTCTAGGTTTGGCAGGCTATTATCATCAATTTGGGAAGGGTTTTTCTATGTTAGCTACACCACTCACCAGATTACTTCAGAAAGGAGTTAGATTTATGTAGACAGATTAGTGTCAGGTGAGTTTTGAGCAACTGAGGGAGATGTTGACTCAAACTCTGTTGAAGGTAAATCTTATGTGATATACAGTGATGCTTCACATAGTGGTTTAGGTTGTGTTCTGATGCAGGAGGGTAGAGTCATTACTTATTCATTTTGACAGTTGTAGCCACATAAGCTGAATTACCCGACTCATGATTGGAGTAAGCAGCTATAGTTTTTGCATTGAAAATTTGGCAACATTACTTGTATAGGGAGAAGTGATGAGGAAACTATAAGCAAGCTTGATGAATATACACAAGGCAACAAATATGTTGATGATATCATTATGCCAAGTGGACCAATCACAAGATCACAATCAAAGAAACTCCAGCATGTGTTCCAACACTTCATTCAAAGGTGGATTAATGAAGAGGGAGACCAACTTGTACTGAATATGATGGATCATGAAGAGGAAGTCAGAAACTCACTAAGAAGCATGAAGAATCTGCCCATAAGTATGGTGATGGGCATTAGCACGAATTTAGAATATAATATTGATGTGGTTTAGTGCTAGTGTGACTAGACACATGTGAACCAACACCAAAATGCATGTAGAATTTGCCCATCAATGTTGTCAGAATTATGGACAATAATTTAGAATATATTATTGATGTGGATGAATAATTAATGCTATTATGACTAGATACATGTAAACCTAGACTTTTAAGCCATTAGTTCTTTTTTCCAACTATATAGGGAGGGGAAAAAGAACTCAAGAGGGTGACTACGAATTTTCAGATTGCTATCATTGTAATCTAAGTGTTTTCAAGTTTGAAAGGTTTTCTTCTTATTCTTGTTGCATGAAGAATTGGTTCTAACTTATCAAGTCTGACTTGTGGTGTTTAAATCAATTCATTTCTTCATCCTAATCACCCAAGTTCTCAATTACAGGTTAGTTGTGGGTTTGGTAGGGAGGATTTGTTTTTGAGTTCTAAAATTCTATGCTAGATGTGTATGTGGGGTTCTAGATGTAATATTTGATCCATGGGTTCCGCATCATTTGGTATCAGAGCTTTGGCTTGAAGATAAATCTCTAGGTATATTTTATGTTTTAATTATCCAAAAGAAAAAAAAGAACCAAATTCAATTTCTATGTCTCTTCATTTTCTGTTCTAGTCGCACCTTGTTCTTGTTCTTTAAATCTATGGATTTTTCTTTATCTTTTCAATTTCTATCTTTGTTTACTGAAAGTTCCAAAAAAAAAAAAGAAGGAAAAGATCAAACGAAAAAAAATCAGATTCAACTTCCTCAAGATAAAAAAAAATTCGTTCTTGTTTCTGTCCAATATTTTTCTACACAAGTGTTTGAGATTTTTTTGCATATTTATACCATTAACAGCTTGCTACCTTATTATTTTTTATCAAATTACATCAGCTCCTCATTATTCATCCATTTAGCATTTAAAATATGATATTTAGAGCATAGCTTGCATTAGGAATAGATTTAGGTTGCATATTCAAATTACTCATTGGAGTGATTTGAATTCTATTTTTCAATATCCAGAATTGTTTTTCTTTGTATTCTTAGTTTCATTCTTTCATATACCTCTTGTTTCTTGTATGCATTAAGTAGCTAGTTCTTAATCATAGTTACTTTGATTTGATTAACACAAATACTTTTGCATCTTGTGTTAACTTTCAGTTCTTGTTGTTTAAAATTAAATTGCTTCTAGAATTGCTGAATTCATTTTGTTCATTAGGTTCCTTGTAGAGTCTTTAAAACAAAACTTGTTTTACTTGATTTAAGTAGATTCAGTTCTGAAATTCAACTTGATAAGAGAAGAATTGAGAGGTAACAAGGATCAAGTTTTGAGTAAAATACAAGAGGAGTGAGAATCTGATCTTGAGTGAAACACGTAAGGGAGTGTGGTGAGAAAATTTTTCTCTGCTAACATTTTCTTGCAGGTTCTTATACCATGTCAAATTCTGGAGGTGAAAAATGTGATATGACCATGAATGACATAGCCTTCATGTTAGAGGCAATGCAAAGGAAATTTGAAAGGTTTGATTTGGTCATAAACAACATGAGAGGTGATGTAGACAAAATAATACTAATCGAAGGGGGCAGAATAGAGGGAGAGGAAACATGATGAATGATGATGAGGTAGAAAGGGAAGATGATGAAGAAAGTGAGGAATCAATTGCCCAAAGAAGACCTCATCAAAGGGATAGCAACATATCTTCCATAAAAATGAAGATACCATCATTCAAAGGGAGAAATGATGCTGAAGCTTACCTTGAATGGGAAAGAAAAGTTGAGTTGGTGTTTGATTGTCATAATTATAGTGAAATGAAGAAAGTTAAAATTGCAGTAGTTGAATTCACAGATTATGCACTAATTTGGTGGGATCAATTGATGATTTCCAAGAGAAGAAATGGAGAAAGAACCATCACTACTTGGGCTAAAATGAAAACTTTGATGAGAAAGAGATTTGTACCATCTTACTATTATCGAGAGCTTTCACCAAAGATTGCAGCAGTTAACTCAAGGATCCATGTCAGTGGAGGATTACCATAAAGAGATGGAGATGATCATGAGTAGAACTAATATAAAGGAGGATCCAGAAATCACTATGGCTCTATTTTTGAGTGGGCTGAATAGGGAGATTGCTAACATAATTGAATTAGATCATTATGTGGAGCTTGAAGATATGGTACACATGGCCATGAAAGTGGAGAAGCAACTAAAACTCAAAGGAACAGCAATGGGATTTTCTAATTCCAGCTAGTTTCACTTCAAAGTGGCCAAAGAAGGATGATAATCCTAAAGGGAAGGAGGCTGCCTGGAAAGAAAAGGAAAAACAAGTTCCAGCTGACCCTAAAGGTAACTCTAAAACATCTAACTCTAATCAAAAGCATAGTACCATTAAATGCTTTAGGTGTTTAGGAGTAGGGCATATAGCATCTCAATGTCCAAATAAGAAAATCAAGTTGAAACGAAATAATGGTGAAATTGATAGTGCTAGTGAACATGAAAGCGATGATGATGATAATGATAGCATGCCACCATTAGAGGAAATTGAACATATCATTGAATATCCTGCCCATGGTGAATCTTTGGTTATTAGAAGAGCTTTAAACATGCAAATTAAAGATGAAGAAAGTAATCAAAGTGAGAACATTTTTCATACTCGTTGCATTGTGAATGGAAAAGTGTGCAGCATGATCATTGATGGGGGTAGTTGTGCAAATGTTCCTAGTACTGATTTTGTGGATAAATTAGGATTAGCATGCACAAAACATCCTAGTCCCTACAAGCTGCAATGGTTGAATGATTGTGGAGAGGTGAGGGTAACAAAGCAGGTTCTATTTTCCTTTGCATTTGGGAGTTACAAAGATGAAGTTTGTTATGATGTTGTGCCTATGCATGCTAGCCATATCCTTCTTGGTCGTCCATGGTAGTTTGATAGAAAAGCTTTGCATGATGGCTTTAAGAATCATTATTCTTCCAGCCTAAATGGTTTAAATTTCACTCTTGCTCCATTGTCACCTAAGCAAGTGTATGAAGATCAAGTGAAGATTTTGAGATCATTTGAATGAAATTCTGGTGGTGAGGGTAAAACAAATAAAATACAAGAGGCCAAGTGTGAGAAAAAGAATGATAAAAATGGCCCATTGGTGAGAGAAAAAGAGAAAGGGAGAGAAAATAAAAAAGAGTGTTTCTATGCAAAAGGAAAAGAGTTAAGGAGTGCTTTTTATGAGAAAAGAAGTCTGGTTATACTTAGGTACAAAGATAGCTTGATTTCTACATTTGACCTTGATAACCCTTTGCCTAGTTGTGTTAGTTCTCTTTTACAGGAATTTGGAGATGTTTTTCCAGAAGATGTACCTAAAGGTTTACCACCTTTAAGAGGGATTGAGCATCAAATTAACTTCATTCTAGGCTCAATAATTCCTAACTGACCAGCTTATAGAAGTAATGAGGAGGAAACCAAATAACTTCAAAGGCAAGTGGAGGAGTTGCTAGCAAAGGGACGTGTGTGTGAAAGTCTTAGTCCATGTACTGTTCCGGTTTTACTAGTCCTAAAGAAGGATGAATCATTTGCCCATAATGCAAATAGAAGAAGGAAACATGTGATTTTCCAATCTGGTGATTGGGTATGGGTTCATATGAGAAAGAAAAGATTTCCTAAACAAAGAAAATCTAAGTTGGATGCAAGGGGAGATGGCCCATTCCAAGTTTTTAGAATGAATCAATGACAATGCCTACAAAATCGATCTACCAGGTGAGTATAATGTTTCTGCAACTTTCAATGTTAGTGATCTTTCTCCTTTTGATGTAGGTTCAGATTTGAGGACAAATCTTTTTGAGCAAGGAGAGAATGATAAGGAAACTATAAGCAAGATTGATGAATCTACACAAGGCAGCAAATATGTTGATGATATCATTATGCCAAGTGGACCAATCACAAGATCACAATCAAAGAAACTCCAGCATGTGTTCCAACACTTCATTCAAAGGTGGATTAATGAAGAGGGAGACCAACTTGTACTGAATATGATGGATCATGAAGAGGAAGTCAGAAACTCACCAAGAAGCATGAAGAATCTGCCCATAAGTATGGTGATGGGCATTAGCACGAATTTGGAATATAATATTGATGTGGTTTAGTGCTAGTGTGACTAGACACATGTGAACCAACACCAAAATGCATGCAGAATCTGCCCATCAATGTTGTCAAAATTATGGGCAGTAATTTAGAATATATTATTGATGTGGATAAATAATTAATGCTATTATGACTAGATACATGTAAACCTAGACTTTTAAGCCATTAGTTCTTGTTTTCCAACTATATAAGGAGGGGAAAAAGAACTCAAGAGGGTGACTACAAATTTTTAGATTGTTATCATTGTAATCTAGGTGTTTTCAAGTTTGAGAGGTTTTCTTCTTATTCTTATTGCATGAAGAATTAGTTCTAACTTATCAAGTCTGACTTGTGGCGTTTAAATTAATTCATTTCTTCATTCCAATCACCCAAATTCTCAATTACAAGTTAGTTGTGGGTTTGGTAGGGAGAATTTATTTTTGAGTTCTAAGATTCTATGCTAGATGTGTATGTGGGGTTCTAGATGTAATATTTGATCCATGGGTTCTGCATCAAGAAGTGTTTCATTTATACTGACCATAAGAGTTTGAAGTATTTAGGTATTCAGAGAGAGTTGAATCTTCAGCAGAGACAATGGTTAGAGTTGATTAAAGACTATGACTGTTTAATTGATTATCATCCTGGCAAGCCAAATGTTGTTGTTGATGCCTTGATTCGGAAGTCTTTGATAGGTTTGACTGCTTATTCACTCTCATTGCTTGTTGAGTTGAGAGAGTTGCATGCTAGATTTGAGTCTTATGATGATGGTGCATTGATAGCTTAATTGCAATTGAGGCCAGTGTTGTTGGATTAGGTTAGGGAAGCCCAGTTGGTAGATGAGAAGATCCAGAAGATTGTGGTAGATTGCTAAAAGGAGGAGAGTCAAAACTTTCATGTGAGAAATGATGGCAGTCTATGGTAGGTATAGAGATAGGTTGTGCATTCCTGATGATGCAGGATTGAAGAGGATGATACTAGAGGAAGCACATCAGTCAATTTATGCTATACACCTTAGTAGTACCAAGATGTATTAAGATTTTAAACAGTATTATTGGTGGTAAGGTATGAAGAGGGACATAGGAAAATTTGTGTCCAGATGTCTCACTTTCCAGAGAGTGAAAGCTAAGCACCAAGTTCCTTTAGGGTTGCTTTAGCCATTGTTAATACCAGAGTGGAAATGGGAGCGAGTAACGATGGATTTTGTGACTGGATTGCCTTTAACCCAGAAGAACCATGATGCAATCTGGGTTATTATTGATTGGATGATGAAGATAGCTCATTTTCTTCTAGATCAGATGGATTATTCACTGAAAAGGTTAGCCGAGATGTATATCAGTGAGATAGTGAGGTTGCATGGAGTCTCAGTTTCTTTGGTCTCAAACCGAGATCCTCGGTTTATATTGAGATTTTGGAGGAGTTTGTAGGATGCATTGGGTTCTTGATTGTTTTTTTTTCTGTTTTCCATCCTCAGACAGTGGACTGTCGGAGAGAGAGTGATACATATTCTAGAGGATATGTTGAAGAGTTGTATCATTGATTTCATAGGGAGCTAGAATAGATTCATGCCATTAATTGAGTTTGCATATAATAACAATCATCAGTCAAGTATTGGGATGGCACCTTATGAGGCCTTGTATGACAGAAGGTGCAGAACACCTTTGCATTGGGATAAGGATGGAAAAGGTAAACTGGTTGGTCTTGATTTGGTTAAGAAAACAGAAGAGAAAGTGAAATTGATTCGGGGTAGCCTGAAAGTAGCTTCAGATCGATAGAAATGCTATACAGATTTAAAGAGGAAGGATATAGAGTTTAGAGTAGGAGATAAAGTGTTCTTGAGAGTGTCTCCATGAAAAAAGATTTTGAGATTTGATCGCAAAGGGAAGTTGAGTCCTCGTTTCATAGGATATATGGGATTCTAGAGAGAATTGTTCCAGTGGCTTACAGGTTGGCTTTGCCGCCTGAGTTAGATTGGATGCATAATTTCTTTCATGTCTCAATGCTTTAGAGATACAGGTCAGACCCATCTTATATTTTATCAGTGGAGTCAATTGAGGTGAGCCTATATCTGACTTATGAAGAAGAACCAGTGGCGATTTTGGCACGAGAGGTAAAAGAGTTGAGCAATAAGAAAGTGCCACTTGTAAAAGTTCTTTGGAGGAATCAAGCCACTGAGGAGACAATATGGGAGAGTGAGCAGTTGATGCAGAGTCAGTATTCCCAACATGAGAGAATTGTAACACCCCTAATTTTTAGAAATTAAATAAAATAAATTAAAATAAATTAAATAAATTAAATAAATGATTTAATTGGAAAATGAAAAGGTTTTAAGTGATAAAGTAGAAAGTATATTTGAAATATATATTTAAAGTAAACATGACATATATAAGATATATACATATACCTAAGATATGCATCACATATATATATTGTATGATTATAATATATATATAGATAAGGATGGATTGAAAAGAGAAAATGATATTTTCTTCTTCTCCTTCTTTTCTTCCATTGCAGTGAATTAGAAAGAGAGGTGAGAATAGAGTGAGTTTTTTTATATATACACCAAAGGTTGAAGGAAGTTCAAGGATTCAAGTGGAGTTTTTGAGGATTCTTCATCAATTGGTAAGTTTCTTTATTAATTTTACAAGTTCTTTGGAATTCTATGGAAGAACATGATATTTGGATTTTGGAATTGTGTATTAGCATGTTTTAATAGCTTATTTGGGTATGTATGAAGTTGTTGTGAGTAGTTAATAATGATTTTAAGGTTGGATTGAAGAAGTGATTGAATTTAAGTTGATTTTAGAAGTGATTGTATTGAATGCTTGAGTGTGCGAATTACAGAAATTTTGCCTAACATGACCAGTAACACGATCATATCGTTAGGCGTGTCAATGGTGCTGAGTTTCAACATTGATGACACGACCAGTAACACGGCCATGTTTCTGAGCGTGTCATAGCTACTGTAAGGCAAAATAATTTACACGGCCAGTAACATTACTCGTGTTGTTGGGTGCATCAAAGTTTTGTAAGGCAGAATTAATGACACGGGTAGTGACACGCCCATGTCGCTGGATGTGTCAAAGCTTCTGTAAGAGTGGGTTAATGACACGATCATTAACATGCCCGTGTTGTTGGGCGTGTTATTGAGGATATTGCCCAAAATAACTCTTTTCTTTGTCTTTCATTTGTAATTCTTATTTATATGGTTTGATGCTGATAATGCCTTAGAATGTGATATTAAATGGTTGTTTATGATCACATTTGGCTTAGGCATTGAGTGAGAGTAGTTTGCCCAACCCTTGTGTTGAAGAGCAACTTGGAAGAGAAGGATGGAGGGAGTTTCGAAGCTTATTTTGGAGTGCTTTCTAAGGTAAGTATAAACTTTTGATAAATTAGATATGTTGGCATTAGATTAGGCTTAACACGTTTTGGATGAAAAATGTGTTAAGCTACTTGATACATGAACATTGTGTTATGACATGCAAATTGTTATATATGCATTATGAAAAGTCATTGTTAATGGCTAAATTGAATAAAATGTGAATTATGTACAAAATGTAAAAATGACCCAATGTTTTGGGTAATGTGGTTTTGTTATGAAATATCCTATGTTGTGATGAAATGTTGAAATGAAATGACATTGATATGAATGAGAAAAATGGAAAAAGAGAAAGGAATTAAGGATAGAAAATATGAAATAATTATGTGCCTAGTATGTTATATAATTTTTAGAGTTCTGTGTTTGGCAGCATGCTTATTAGATTATGCTCATTATTTTCCTTCAGGGCTAGACGCTTGGCGTCACTATCATATGATTTGCCTTCGGGGTTAGACGCTTGGTGTCACTGTGATATGAATTACCTTTGAGGCTAGCTTTTGAGCATTACTTGATTTGCCTTCGGGGCTAGACACTTGGTGTTGTTATGGATTAAAACAGTATCTCTAGGTTTTGAATAATGTATTGGATGTTTGGGCCCATGCTTGTGCATGTGTTTGTGTAAATTATTAAGTGATGAAAGTATATATCTAAAAGTGAACTTGAATGCCACATTATGACATATCACATAAGCATTTTGCATTGGCATTATTTTTAAAGTGTTATTATTATTAAAGTTTGTACCACTAGGCTTTTGGCTCAGGTGACAGGGCTGATCGATAGAGCCAGAGAGTTCTACTAGACCAGGTCAGGTCCAGGCCTATGTTGGCTGAGCTTGAAGTGTTTTGCTACATCAAGATCAGAGCCATTTTGTCAGCATATATATATTTTATATTATAGTGCTTTTTGATATTATGTATATTATACTATATTTTTTGTGTATAAATATATATATTGTAAATTATAAAGAATGTTTTGCATAATTGAGTAATGTGAGATTTTATGTGTATTAATATATGTATAAATTTTTTTAGGAATGGAGAATAAGAAAATTTTTAGTAAATCGGATTGTGACATTCTTATATCATATATTTGTATTTTACATATACTGGTTGTGTGTATTTTATGTTTATAGGGTATACGGGTGTTACATCAATAGCCTTTCCATGCTTACCAAAAGTTGTCACTCACTCTCAAAAATCTCTTAAGTGTTTGATCTGGGTAGTGTTTGCACTCTCAACATTCAATGAAAGAATATCTTCAGAGGTTTGCTTATTAATCAAATCACCACCACTTAATTACAATCAAGAATCAATCATAAGGTCTTTTATTTGGTTGTAATGGGAAGGTAAAGATATGACATTTAGGAATGTGAGCTACTCATTATGTTCAAGAGCACTTTAAGAATAAAACTTTTCAAAATTCAATATTCAAAGAAAAAAAACATTACATTACTAAAACTTAAACAAAGATAAGATTTATTTTAAAAACTTTGCACCACACACTTAAAGATCCACACTGTCCCCAATGTGAACTTGCATAAATTAAAAGAAAAGGAGTTTAGGTTAAATATTTCTTCCATTATTCCATTTGTGCGATACAAAGTGCTACTTCCATCCTTACCATGAACACACATTAATTATTCCACAAATAAATAAAAAATAAAAAGAAACGAATGACATATAAACATTAAGTATTAATTAATAAAAATAGAAATTAAAACATCTTAAACAAAAAATAATAAAGACTCTCAAATGACAAGCTGAAGCTACCGCGGTAGGGGCTGAGAAGATGATGCAGCAGATGGGTGAAGACTAAGAATCCTAGCTAAATTGTTGTTAATGAGTTCAAGTTGATTGAGCACATGAACATGATTTTGATCAACTTTCTCTTTCAATGCTTCTATTTTGTAGATTAACTCATAGTTATCAGGAACAGGGGCATCTTCATCCAAACTAAGCGTGTCAGAATCAGATTCAACATCAACTCAAGGTCTCTTTTGTTTATCATCTTGTGGACTTGGCTCACTAGAAGTCATCACATAAGTCTCTCCCCTCTTAGTCACCATATGAATTTTCTCTAGAGTGGCTACATTTAACATATCACAACTAGAGATCCTTTGTATTCCATAATTTTGAGGTTAAAGTTTTTATCAAGGGCAATTGCTAGGGTAAAGACTAATCCATTTATACAAATAACTCCTTTTTTCTTATGGGCCACATTATTAAGGATCTCTACCAACCAAATGCACACCACAAGAAAAATAATCCATTAAGTTTAACAACTTCGAGGCTCTCTTTTCTTGCAAAGAAACTACAAGCCATAAACCAATGTAAATATCTCAAGGCAGAATTTACCAATTTAGTTGCCTTAGATCACTTAGCCATATAAGTCCCACCCAATCCTAATTCACCCCATGAATCTTGTTGCTTAAAATCCTTAGGAATAGTCCATGCCTCTTAAGAGAAAAACCAAATATTTCACTCAATTGCTCAACAGTGATCATATGGTGTGTCTCCTATTCAATTTGAACCCTAGCCTAGTGTAAAGCTTAGAGTTATCTTTATCCAATTTAAGAGAAGAAACAAACTCAAGAGTTTAATCTTGAAATTGCAATGGTTTAAGGTGATGAATTTCTCCGAGTGCAAATTCTTCACATACAACTCAAAATGAGTTAAAATTTTCTCTTCATTTGCTTTTCCTAAAACTCAACTAAAGCATAATAACCCATCATAGCACTCATTCCAGATAAATTTATTCAAACTTTAATAAAGTAGCATTGAAGAATTAGAAATTCAAAATTTCTAAAAATAAATAAAACAAAGAAATGCAAACTAATGGGTTGCCCCCCATCAAGCGCTTCATTAACATCATACTAGTTGGATGTGTTTGCTTCACACATTCACAAATACAACACTTTCAATGGCTTTTGCAACCTTCAACTCCTCCAAAATAGGGTTTCACCCTTTGGCTATTTACTTTAAAAGTGTCATTGGTCTTCAAATTCCACAACTCCATAAGGGAATAATTGAATAACCTGAAATAGTCGACTCTAACGAGACTTCAATTTTCTTAGAAATAACCTCATTCTTGAATTAAATAAAAGAACATTCATCTCTGGTTCAAAAGTTCTTCTCAAGATCATTTTTTCATGAATCACCTTAGTTTTTTCCTTGTAGATCCTCAAACTCTCATCTTCATTTCTAAGCTCATCTAGCTCAGAAAATTTGCAACATTCTCTGCTCTTTTGCCCCATCCAAGTCCATATTTACCACCTTAATTGCCCAATAGGCCTTGTACTCCAATTCTATTGGTAAATGACATGCCTTACAAAAAATTAGCTGATATGGACTCATTCCCAAAGGTATTTTAAAAGCTATATGGTAAGCCCAAAGTGCTTATGGAAGATGGATCATCCAATCTTTCCTCATTGAGCTCACTATCTTCTTCAAGATTCTCTTAATTTGCTTATTGGAGATCTCAGCCCGGCCATATGTTTGGGGATGATATGGAGTTGCCACCTTATGCCTAATACCCAATTTAGTCATCAACTTCTCAAACCACTTATTGCAAAAATGGCTTCCTCCATCACTAACTATGGCTTTTTGAGTCCCATACATACTTAAAATATACTCCTTCAAGAATTTCAAAATAATGTTAGCATCATTAGTCCTAGTGGGAATAGCCTCCACCCACTTAGAAACATAATCTACAACAAGAAGGATATATTCAAAACTAAAAGATTTGGGAAAAGGCCTCATGAAATCTATTCCCATACATCAAAATTTTGACCACAACAAAATTAGAGAGTGGCATTTCATTCCTCTTACTTATGTTTCCTACCCTTTGGCATCTATTACATCTGATACAAATATTATAAGCACATTTAAAAATAGTAGACTAATATAAAAACCTTTGAAGAATCTTCTCGATGGTGTTCTTACCTAAAAAAATGTCCACAGTACATGTTGTGGCAAAATTGCATCATTTGCAATTGTTTTTCTTCTAACACATATCTTCTAATGATCTCATTCTTGCAAATTCTAAACAAATATGGCTCATTCCAAAAATAATACTTACAAGAATGAAGAAATCTCTTCTTTGCCTAAAAATTCAAATCTTTCCTCAAGACACCACAAGAAAGATAATTAGCTATATTCGCATACCATGGTACTTGTGTTATAGTAAACAAGTGCTCATTAGGAAATCTTTTAAAAGCCTTTTTCAAGAAAAATTTGTGCATTATCATCATTAGAGTGCAACCTAGAAAGGTGACCAGCCACTAAATTTTCACTACCTTTCCTATCTCTAATTTCCACATTAAACTCTTTTAACATTAAAACCCACCTAGGGAGCCTAGGTTTGGCTTGTGCTTTAGTCAACAAGTATTTCAAGGCTGTATGATATGAGAATACAATGACCTTGGAACCTATCAAATAAGATCTAAATTTATCAAGTGCAAAAACCACAACCAACATTTCTCTTTCAATGGTTTTATAATTTACTTGTGCATCATTCAAAGGAAAACTTGCATAATAAATTACACACAAGAGTTTATTTACCCTTTGGCCAAACGCAACCCTAATAATATAATTCGAATCATCACATATAATCTCAAAAGGTAAATCCCAATTAGGAGCAACAATCACAGAGGTAGAAGTTAATTTTTCTTTTAAAATGTTAAATGCTTCTAAGCATTTATCATTAAAGAAGAAATGGAACATCATTTCCAAGAAAATTATATGAAGGACATGAAATTTTTGAAAAATCCTTAATGAACCTCCCATAAAGCCCAGATGTCCAAAAAAAAACCTCATAATCTTGTTAACCAATGTTGGAGGTGGTAAATTAGCAATCAAATCAACTTTACCCTTATCCACCTCACTGGTTATGTATTGTTCTCCCCAAGAAAAACATATTTCAAATGTTTTATGAGTTCTTTAATTTCAATAAATTTTGGTTGAACCTCCTCCTCCTCTACCTTAATATCATCAAGTCCCCTCTCATCAATCACACCATCTAAACTCAACTTGCACTCCTCAATTTCTATATAAGAAATTTTAACCTCTTCTCCAAAGGTCAAGGCTAACTCAAGTTTTTCATCACTACTTTACTATAAGAAAACATCTCCAACAGCAAGATTAGTATAATCAATAAAATAACAAATTTCATAAACAACAGTAGTGAGAATAGGGAAAGTGTTAAAAATTAAAAATACTACAGTTTGTCCTAAAGAAGTCATGGTTTGTTTTCCATTTTTAAAATCTATCAAAGTGTTAGTTATAGCCATAAAGGGTCTTTTTAACAAAATTGTATGTTCAACATCCCTATGAATCTCTTTCGCCATATCAAGGTCTATGAAGTCCACATGAACTATTAAAACCCTAACATGAACTAGGACATCCTATATAATTCCATTAGGGAATCTAAGAGTTCGGTTTGCTAGTTGTAGGACTATTTCAATTAGTTTTAGTTCCCTAAGTTCTAACTACAAATAAATTGAGTAAGGCATCAAATTTATACTAGCTCCCAAGTCACACATGCTAGTTGTTTCTTTCCCATTCCCTATAGAGATGTCAATTACAAAACTTCCAGGGTCCTTTAGCTTAGAAGGTAACTTATGTTGTAAAACAACACTCGCTACCTCCGAAACCATCACCTTTTCATTTAGCTCATACCTTTTATTTTTTGTATTTCTTTGAAAATTTGGCATAAGCTAGCATATTCTTAATCACCTCAAGTAAGGGTAGATTTATACTTACCTTGGAGAACATGTCATAGACTTTAAAAAATTTCTTATCTTGCTTCTCACCTTTCAATCTACTTGGGAAGGGAATTGGTTGCCTATAAGGGTTGGAAGACTTATGAAAATTTTGTGAAGTTGTGACGCGGAACCCTATGGCAATGAAGGCCTCAAACCCCAACGCATGATTGATAGAAGAAAAACCAAGAACGAAGGAAAAACCACCTTTTAAAGCACCCAATTACTTAGCAAAGCACGAACACTTATAACGGAAGAATTTAGGAAGCTCGAATTAGAAGAACGCCACAATCGAAATTGATAAGTAAATCTAATTCTTGATGCAATCAAAAGAAAAAGAGAATCCACTCCTGTTCTATGATGGCCGAAATTTTCAATAAGAAAATTGAGAATATAATTTGTCATAAAGTGTGCTTACAAGAAAAATAAGGCCCTATTTATACTAAAAGGCCAATAAAATCTGAATCCCTAATTCTAATGGGAAAAGGAAAGCTACAAAGTCAAAATCCTAAGCCACTAAGGAAAATATAAAGTATGGAAATAAATTAATATTCTGAAATAACTAAATAGGAAACCACACATCCTAACTCACTAAGGAAAATATAAAGTATATAAAAAAAATGGCCAAACTAAAACCCTTCAAAATAAGAACACGCCCCACACTATTTGGGCTGTCATGGGCCTTAAATTACTTCCCAAGGCTGTATATGAACCCCCATGGACCTTTCTTGCATGTTGGACCTCTTTAGCTAGCCTTTAGCTTCTATGTTCACACTAAGCATCATAATCGGCTTTGGTGTGCCTTCTTCAAGCTCTATTGTGCACTTTTCCATTGCCATTTCAGTCACTTCCTTTGAAATTTGATCTTGAATATGCAATCCCATAGCTGCTCCAAACTTCTTAGCTCTGCTCCTAGTCAATGGCCCATTTGGAAGCACCAATGGATCCTTACCTCGTGGCTGGTTCCTATCAAGTTGATGCCTCCATGTTCTCCTCCTCCTTTGATTGACTTTGTTTCTCTTGATTGGTTTGCATCTCCTTACCATTATCTTCTTAATTAGTACATGTATCTAAAGAATCACAAACTTTGTTATCTATTATTTCCACTCCTTAAAATTGTGATTACATTGGCTTGCTTTGGTTGGCTTGGAAATTCCTTTTTTGATGTGCTTGAAGTTGATTTGCCAATTGCGCAACTTGAGTTTCCAACTTCTTTAATGATGGCTCCGACGAATCAAACCTCTTATTGTTCACCTCTTGATTTTGTGTTCTAATTTGAATAAAAGCTTTCAAATTATCTTCCAGTGTGGGTTTCTTCAGTTGATATTGATTTGATGATTGTCCTTAAAAGTGAGGACCTCTTTGATAAGGCTGAAATGATTATTGAGGTGGGATTTGCTGCTGATTTTTCCAAGAAAAATTCAGATGGCTTCTCCAACCTGGATTAAAAGAGTTAGAATATGGATCATTTCTTCCCCTTTGTTGGGAACCCTCTAAGGCATTGACTTTCTCTTGCCCCTCTTAAAATTGTTCAAGACTTATAGAACACATATTTGCACTATGTCATGTAATGCCACGTGTTGCACATAGTCCTGGGCTTGGCATAGGTAGGTTTCCCAGTGCATTTAGCATTTTATCTTGCCTTGTCAATTATGCTATTTGCCTAACCATTTTAGAATTTGAATTCACCTCACAAACTCCTTTGTGCCTTTCTCCTATGCTTTTCTGTTGTGAATTTGCTCTTAGCATCTCAAACAGACTTACAGTTTCATCAACTATTCTCTCACCCATTGCTTCTCCAGTTGTGTTACCTACTATATTGTGACTTTGTTGTGTTATCTACTATATTGTGACTTTGTTGTATGATTCCATCATAAAATAAATGATTAAGAAACTACTATAGATAATGATTATAAGGGCACTAGAACAATAAGCACTTGAAGTGATCCCATGCCTCTTGAAACGGTTACCATCCAATTGAGTGAATGTAGCAATATTTGCTCATAAAACTTATTATACACTTTTATCTATGTAGTTAATCAATTCTACGATAGGGTCATCAACTATGCCTTGGCCCTATCCTTCAAAGTGTAAGGGAAACATTGCATCTAAGCTCATCCTCCATCAATGTTTGCAAAGGGAATGTATGCAAAGTTGAATAAAAATCACAAATGAAATTGAGAGGGTCATCATTTGGCATTCCATGAAAAGAGGAAAACATGCTATAATGAATATGCTTTAGCTCATAGTTTCTTATTGCATTGCTCAACCATATACAAGATGTGGTTAGTTGGTCATGCAAACTCTTTCATGTATTGTTCTTCTGCTTTTGCCATCTCTACTTCTATGTCCTCTTCAAATTGCTCTTCAATGTCTTCCCCTTCTTGTCCCAAATGATATACTCCCCCAGTTCTAGGAAGTACATGAATGTTGTCTACAAAGAGAACAAATTCATTGCCTTGGGACCTTCGTCCTTGTAGAAAACACCTGGGCAATTCAAAAGGAAACACTTAAATAATAAAAATAAATAAAAGAATACAATTATCACCTAAACAACCTCCCCCAGCAATGATGACAAAAACTTGTTGCGCTTTACTAAATGCTACTAAAAATCGACTCTCGCCAGTATACGAGATTGTTGTAGTAGTGGATGAACGTACCAAGGTCGTCTCTCAAGGAAGTTGTTTACTTGTAATAATTTGATCAAAACAAAAGATCAATGAATAAGTTTGTAGAGTTGAAATAGTAAAAGAATCTGAATATTAAAAATTAAATGAATAGTGGTTTGTGCAGAATTAATGTGACCTTTCAAATGAGACTTAGGATTTATAGTTCCATTTAATTAATGCTAAATTCTTAAATTTTCCATTAATAAAACCTTGCAACTTAATTTTTTCCTTAAGTCTAATTAGCAATTATCAATTCATTAGTTCTCACATTCACAAATTAATAAATACAAATTATGTTGAATTGCAAATTAAATGAACCCTAGAACTTATATTTCTAATTCATTCTTAGGGTAGTTGAATGCATAGTTTCAATATCTAGTTTCACCTCTCGGTCCTTCACTCGATATCTAGAGACTAATAGGTGCCCAATCTTTTAACCTAACAAACATTACAATGCAATTAGCTCAAATTAAGGAACATTAATGCATATTATTAAATTAGAACATTAATTAAAATTAAAACATTAAATTAAATCCACTACAAACCCTAGGTACAAATAATTTAATTCTTCATCATAACATGATAGAATCTCAACTTAATAAAATTCAAAGCACAAATCTTCATTGATAAATTAATTTATTTAAATAATAAAATTCTAGACAATGAATTAATTGAAAGAAGAGAAAAAAAAAACCCCTTGTGCATATGACTAGAGCTAGAACTCTTGTTCTTCCTCCAGCTCCACTTGAATATGTTGAAGAATTCAAAAATCTTACAAAGCTTCACAGTATCCTAATGTCCATATAAATAAATAAATAAATAAATAGGACATCCATCAATTGGTGGAAACATATCCTTTACAATGGTCAAAAATCCTTCAAATTAAAATAAGTAACTTAAATAAACAAGACGCCTACAAAGTGGAAACATGCCTCTTACATCTCCTTTAAAAATCCAAACAATGATAAATAATCATAATCCAATCATTCATTATAAATAAATTATATCATCCAACCATATCATCCATCATAAGCAAATAAGAATAAATGAATGATTAAAATTAGGGTTCCACCGTTAAATTGGGGCCAGATTGCAAAACTAGGGTTTTAGGGTTTATACTAATCAAATTAGGGTTTTCACATGCAAACCTAAAGTAAACCATGCAAACTAGTGTTTTGGAAAATAAACTAAAGCTAGACATGTAAGCTAAGGTTTTAGAAAATAAACTAATACTAAAACATGCAAATTAGGGTTTGGAAAATAAGCTAAAGCTAAAAATGCAATTATACATTTAAAATTTGATAATGTGATTCTAGGGTGATAAGATGTAACTTAGGGTTTGATCTTATAAAATATGCAATTAGGGTTTGATCTTATAAAACATACAATTAGGATTTAACATACAAATAGGGTTTGATCTTCCACTAAGGTTACAAAAGATTAGATTAGGGTTTTAGATTATGTGATTAACGTTTACTATGCAAATTTTAAGCTTAAAACTATAGCTTATTGCACAAGATTTCAAATCCCAATAAATAACAATGAATCAAACAATGAGGATGATAAATGCAATTAAAATAAGTTAGTAAAATATTACCTGCATTGTTGTTTTCACCAAAACAGTTTTGTTGAACCAAACTTTGCCCCAAACATTGCAATTACTCTATAGAGTGGTTTTATGTTGGTGCTATGGCTTATTGGAGCCAATAAGTCTTGGTTGAACTAAAATAATCCGCAGATTATCCACCAATTTTAGCTACTACTTCTTTTGTTACTCTCTGTGTCTTTATTGGTTCTGGAAACTCTGTGCAAATAGTTATCATTCTTAATTATTAACTGTGGCTCATGCAGGTTTGTAAATTGTGGCTTTCGTTACAATACTATCATATGTCTATTTATAAGCCATCCCCTAGGGTAATTGGTGCTAAATAGTTTTAATCATCTAAGGAAAGTTTGAGCCATTAGAGTCCTGTTAGAATTAAAAGTCTTTAACATGGGGCCAACAGACTCTACCAACTCGACATGAGGCCTTGCTCATGTCAAATTGGCACACTAATTTGACATGAATTTAATGTTGGCCTACTGTTTTAGCTTTTAGGTTAGACACGACTCAGTTTGGGCTTTTAATATCGGACCAGATCTGATTAAAGTTTTTAAAATTGGATTGGATTTAGCTTGGGCTCATTTAGTTAGGACTAAAATTGTTTAGGCAAAAATTAGGGGTCTACAGTTTTGCCTCCCTACTTGAATGATTTGAGACTTCATTAGAAAAGAGTGAAAAGCAATAATATAACTTTTAAATTTTGCACCAAGTATCTGCAAAACAAAACACAAAGATAAACAAAAAAAAACCAAAGGATGGATACCCTATTGACATCTGATCGTTGGGCAACTCTAATGTCACAATGAAATCGTCAAGTAATTATAATATCTTGATAAATCAAAATAATCATCGAGTGACTATAATATCCCAATGAAATCACTAAGCGACTCTAATATCTTGGTAAATCAAAACAATCATTGAACAACTATAATATTTCAATGAAAACCACCAAGCAACTCTAATATCTTGTTAAATCAACATAATCATTGGGTGATTCTAATATCCCAATGAAAACCATCAAGCGACTCTAATATCTTGATGAAATAACAACCATTGAGGGACTCTAATATCTCGATGAAACCACCAAGGAACTCTAATATCTTGGTAAACCAACATAATCATCGGGCGATTCTAATATCCCAATGAAAACCATTAAGCAACTCTAATATCTAAATGAAATAACAACCATTGAGCGACTCTAATATCTCAATGAAACCACAAAACAACTCTAATATCTTGGTAAATCAACACAATCATCAAGTGATTCTAATATCCCGGTGAAAACCATCAAGTGACTCTAATATCTTAATGAAACAACTATCAAGCAACTCTAATATCTTGATAAAACCACCAAGCAACTCTAATATCTTGGTAAATCAACACAATCATCGGGTGATTCTAATATCTCGATGAAAACAATCAAGTGACTCTAATATCTTGATGAAACAACAACCATCGAGCGACTCTAATATCTTAATAAAACCACCAAGCAACTCTAATGTCTTAGTAAATCAAAACAAACACTGACACAAATCATCAAAGAAGAGTGACATGCCGTAACATGACCCATCAAAAGTATCCATCGAGCCATTTTAATATCTCAATAGTATAGTGAGCAACTCTAATATCTCACTAGGAACAAACCTGGATACTTTAATAGATCAAGAAAAACCATATGCCTTTGCGAAAATGGATATTTACCTTAATTCTTTATTTCTAAATACTTCAACAAATCCAGAAAAAATGTCTGCCTTTATATATTGGATCTTGATTCTTCGGAATGAACCTTCGTCTTGTATTGACTTTTGCTCTTCTAGCTAGACTGACCTTTTGTCATTTGTATTTTCGTTCATCATTTGTATCTTCATTCATTTGAGAGTTTTGGCTTTCTTCTAGCCATTAATCAATTGAGAGTTTTTAGCTTTCTTCTAGCCACTCGTTCCATGCTTTAATGAATTCTACTTTTTGTATTTTAATGGATTCCACTTTGTAAAAATTTTAGCTATTTGCAAAAAAATTCAGCTATTTTTTAGCCCTTTAGCCCTCATATCCTCTCTTTGCCCCATGCATAACAAAATATTGAAAGAGAGTCTGAAAATATTTTGCATATGCATAAACTCAAAAAATTAAAAAGGAGAAATTTTACCCTCCGTATAGGCTCAAACAAATTATTTTATTCCCATGTAGGCTCCAACTGATGTTTTATTTTATCTCGTTCTTTGTGCAAGCATGTGTCTCCATCTTTGCAAACGGATTGGATCTTTCTCAAGTAATGGGCCTTTCATGCCTCTTGACACTATGTCTCATTATCATTATTTACTTCATAAAGTATCAACTGTGACAAGAAGTAGGCAATAAAAGACAACAAGAATGTAGTGTGATATGCCCATGTATGTGTGTATGCATGAGTGATACTTACAGTGATTATACTAGCTCACAGACTAAGGTGATAGGCCATAGGACTCCTGTTGGCACCTTTGAGATGCTCATTTAGGCTTTTCTTTGTGATGCGGAACCCATGGATAAAATGTTACATCTATAACCCCACATACACATCTAGCATAGAATCTTAGAACTCAAAAACAAATCCTCCCTACCAAACCCACAACTAACCTGTAATTAAGAACTTGGGTGATTGGGATGAAGAAATGAATTGATTTAAATGCCACAAGTCAGACTTGATAAGTTAGAATCAATTCTTCATGCAACAAGAATAAGAAGAAAACCTCTCAAACTTGAAAACACATCAATTACATTCAGCATAAACTGAAAATTCATAGTAACCCCCTTTAGTTCTTTTTCCCCTCCCTATATAGTTGGAAAAGAAGAACTAATGGTTTAAAAGTCTAGGTTTACATGTATCTAGTCTCAATAGTATTAATTATTTTTCCACATCAATAATATATTCTAAATTACTGCCCATAATTCTGACAACATTGATGGGCAGATTCTAAATGCATTTTGGTGTTGGTTCACATGTGTCTAGTCACACTAGCACTAAACCACATCAATATTATATTCCAAATTCGTGCTAATGCCCATCACCATACTTATGGGCAGATTCTTCATGCTTCTTGGTGAGTTTCTGACTTCCTCTTCATGATCCATCATATTTAGTACAAGTTAGTCTCCCTCTTCATTAATCCACCTTTGAATGAAGTGTTGGAACACATGCTGGAGTTTCTTTGATTGTGATCTTGTGATTAGTCCACTTGGCATAATAATATCATCAACATATTTGCTGCCAAGTGTAGATTTATCAAGTTTGCTTATAGTTTCCTCATCATTCCCTCCTTGCTCAAAAAGATTTGTCCTCAAATCTGAACCTACCTCAAAAGGAGAAAGATCACTAACATTGAAAGTTGCAGAAACATTATACTCACCTGGTAGATCTATTTTGTAGGCACTGTCATTGATTCGTTCAAAACTTGGAATGGGCCATCTCCCCTTGCATCCAACTTGGATTTCCTTTGTTTAGGAAATCTTTTCTTCCTCATATGAACCCATACCAAATCACCAGTTTGGAAAATCACATGTTTCCTTCTTCTATTTGCATTATGGGCAAATGATTCATATTTCTTCTCAAGATGAGCTCGTGCCTTCTCATGTATCTTCTTAACCAACTCCGCTTTCTTTTCACCATCTAAGTTAGTTATTTCATTTAATGGCAAAGGAAACAGATCAAGTGGTGTAAGCGGATTAAAACCATAAACAATTTCAAATGGTGAATAACCTGTAGAAGAATGTATGCTTCTATTATATGCAAACTCCACTAATGGCAAACAATCTTCCCAAGTTTTCAAATTCTTACTAACAACTGCACGTAACAAAGATCCTAAAGTCCTATTTACCACTTCTGTTTGTCCATCAGTTTATGGATGACAAGTTGTAGAGAACAACAATTTAGTACCTAACTTATTCCACAAAACACACCAAAAATGACTTAAGAACTTCACATCTCTATCACTTACAATTGTTTTAGGAATGCCATGCAACCGAACTACTTCTCCAAAGAACAAATTAGCAATATTTGTTGTATCATCAGTTTTGTGACATGCAATGAAATGAGCCATTTTGCTGAATCTATCAACAATAACAAATATGCTATCTTTCCCTTTTCTAGTCCTAGGCAGCCCCAAAATAAAGTCCATAGATATGTCAATCCAAGGTGCATTAGGAATAGGTAAAGAAGTATACAGCCCATGAGGTAAAGACTTAGATTTTGCTTGTTTACATGCAATACAATTGGCACAAATTCTTTCAACATCCTTTCTCATGTTTGGCCAATAGAAATGTTCATGAAGAATGTCTAAACTCTTAAATACCCCAAAATGTCCCATGAGTCCTCCATTATGTGCTTCATGCACAAGCAACTCCCTTACTGAGCAACTAGGCATGCATAATCTTCCATCCTTAAACAAGTACCCATCATGCCTATAAAACTTCTGAAATGCACAATGCTCACATGCTTTATAAACATTTGCAAAGTCAACATCATTGGCATACATATCCTTAATTTGCTCAAAGCCTAATAACTTAGAACTAAGAGTTGAGATTAAGGAATACCTTCTTGAAAGTGCATCTGCTACTACATTGTCTTTACCACACTTATACTTTATCACATATGGAAATGGCTCAATGAACTCTATCCACTTTCCATGTCTTCGGTTCAGCTTGGTTTGCCCCTTTAGATGCTTTAATGATTCATGATCTGTATGAATAACAAGCTCTTTAGGCAATAAGTAATGTTGCCACACTTGTAAAGCTCTTACCAAAGCATACAACTCATTGTCATAAGTGGAATAATTTAATTGTGCACCATGAAGCTTCTCACTAAAATATGCAATTGGATTCCCTTCTTGCATCAAAACAGCACATATGCCCACACCTGAAGCATCACACTCTAATTCAATGGTCTTATCAAAATCTGGTAAAGCAAGAATTGGAGCAGTAGTTAACCTTTCTTTCAACAAATTGAATGCTTTTTCATGAATTTTATTCCAATTAAACTTTATATCTTTTTTTATCATTTCATTTAATGGTGCAGCAATGGAACTAAAATCTTTAACAAACCTTCTATAGAAACTAGCCAAACCATGAAAACTTCTTACGTCACTCATTGTTTTAGGTGATGGCCAATCTCTTATTGCCTTTACCTTTTCATCATCAACCTCAATACCTTGTGCACTAACCATAAAATCTAAGAATATGATTTTATCACTACAAAACATGCACTTTTTTCATGTTGGCATACAATTTTTCCTTTCTCAAAACATCAAGAACAGCCCTAATATGCTGTACATGCTCATCTACTGATTTGCTATAAATGAGTATGTCATCAAAATACACAACAAATTTACCAAGATATGCTCGCAAAACATGGTTCATTAATCTCATGAATGTACTAGGTGCATTAGATAAACCAAATGGCATAACTAACCACTCATAAAGACCATATTTTGTTTTGAATGCAGTTTTCCATTCTTCTCCTTCCTTCATCCAAATTTGATGGTAACCACTTTTTAAATCAATCTTAGTAAAAATGCAAGAACCACTCAACTCATCAAGCATATCATCAAGTCTAGGAATTGGATGTCTATACTTCACCGTGATTTTATTAATTGCTTGGCAGTCCACACACATTCTCCATGATCCATCCTTCTTTGGGACTAGTAAAACCGGAACAGCACATGGACTAAGACTTTCATGCATATGTCACTTTGCTAGCAACTCCTCCACTTGCCTTTGAAGTTCCTTGGTTTCCTTCGGATTACTTCTATAAGCTAGTCGGTTAGGAATTGTTGACCCCGGAATGAAGTCAATTTGATGCTCAATCCCTCTTAAAGGTGGTAAACCTTTAGGTACATCTTCTGGAAAAACATCTCCAAATTCCTATAAAATAGAACTAACACAACTAGGCAAAGGGTTATCAAGGTCAGATGTAGAAATCAAGGTCTCTTTGTAATTAGTACAATCAGACTTTTTTTCTCACAAAAAGCACTCCTTAACTCTTTTTCTTTTGCATAGAAGCACTCTCTTTTATTTTCTCTCCCTTTCTCTTTTTCTCTCACCAATGGGCCATTTTTATCATTCCTTTTCTCACACTTGGCCTCTTGTACTCCATTTTTATTTGTTTTACCCTCACCACCAGAATTCCTTTCAAATGATCTCAAAATTTTTACTTGATCTTCATACACTTGTTTAGGTGACAATGGAGCAAGTGTGAAATTTAAACCATTTAGGCTGAAAGAATAATGATTCTTAAAGCCATCATGCAAAGCTTTTCTATCAAACTGCCATGGACGACCAAGAAGGATATGGCTAGTGATGTGAACCAGCATAGCAAGGATCCATTGGTGCTACAACAAGGGCCATTGACGAGGAATAAAGCAAAGAAATATGGCATCACTCTTGGAATGCATATTCAATACTTTATTACAAGAGAGGTGACTGAATTAGCATGGGACAAGTGCGAGAAGGAACTAGAAGACCAACCCAAGCTAGTCATGGTGCTGGATTGTACACATGGTGCTGAAATGTGCGAATTGTCCAGCCAATACCACAACCACCCTGTGAAATGTGCTGCTTGTCCAGAAAGTCCCACAACCCCCTGTGAAATCTACTGTTTCACAACCCCCTATACCAGTTTCAGCAAGAACGACTTTGGCATGCTTAACACATGTTTGGGGCGTGTTTTTTGAGTCTTTTAAGTGGTCCCCTCCATATTTTGCTTATTAGGTTTTTATTGTAATATTAGTTAATAGTTTTCCTTATAGGAAATATGTTGATGATATCATTATGCCAAGTGGACCAATCACAAGATCACAATCAAAGAAACTCCAGCATGTGTTCCAGCACTTCATTCAAAGGTGGATTAATGAAGAGGGAGACCAACTTGTAGTGAATATGATGGATCATGAAGAGGAAGTCAGAAAAATCACCAACAAGCATGAAGAATCTGCCCATAAGTATGGTGATGGGCATTAGCACGAATTTGGAATATAATATTGACATGGTTTAGTGCTAGTGTGACTAGACACATGTGAACCAACACCAAAATGCATGTGGAATCTGCCCATCAATGTTGTCATAATTATGGGCAGTAATTTAGAGTATATTATTGATGTGGATGAACAATTAATGCTATTGTGACTAGATACATGTAAACCTAGACTTTTAAGCCATTAGTTCTTCTTTTCCAACTATATAAGGATGGGAAAAAGAACTTAATAGGGTTACTACGAAATTGGCAGATTGTTATCATTGTAATCTAAGTGTTTTCAAGTTTGAGAGGTTTTCTTCTTATTCTTGTTGCATGAAGAATTGGTTCTAACTTATCAAGTCTTACTTGTGGCGTTTTAATCAATTCATTTCTTCATCCCAATCACCCAAGTTCTCAATTACAGGTTAGTTGTGGGTTTGGTAGGGAGGATTTGTTTTTGAGTTCTAAGATTCTATGCTAGATGTGTATGTGGGGTTCTAGATGTAATATTTGATCCATGGGTTCCGCATCATTTGGTATCAGAGCTTTGGCTTGAAGATAAATCTCTAGGTATCTTTTATGTTTTAATTATCCAAAGAAAAAAAAAACGAATCAGATTCAGTTTCTATATTTCTTCATTTTCTGTTCTTGTTGCACCTTGTTCTTATTCTTCAAATCTGTGAACTTTTGTTTAATTTTTCAATTTCTATCCTTGTTTACTGAAAGTTCAAAAGAAAAAAAGAGGAAAAGATCAAAAGAAAAACAAAAAAAAAAGAAAAGAGAATCAGATTCAACTTCCTCAACATAAAAGAAAAAAAAATCGTACCTGTTTCTGTCCAGAATTTTTCTTCACAAGTGTTTGAGATTTTTTGCATATTTATACCATTAACAGCTTGCTACCTTATTATATTTGATCAAATTACATCAGCTCCTCATTATGCATCCATTTAGCATTTAAAATCTGATATTTAGAGCCTTTCTTGCATTGGGAATAGATTTAGGTTGCATATTCAGATTACTCATTGGAGTGATTTGAATTCTGTTTTTTTTTAGGATCCAGAATTGTTTTTCTTTGTATTCTTAGTTTCATTCTTTCATATACCTCTTGTTTCTTGTATGCATTAAGTAGCTAATTCTCAATCATAGTTACTTTGGTTTGATTAACACAAATACTTTTGCTTCTTGTGATAACTTTCAGTTCTTGTTGTCTAAAATTAAATTGCTTCTAGAATTGCAGAATTCATTTTGTTCATTAGGTTCCTTGTAGAGTCTTTAAAACAAAACTTGTTCTACTTGATTTAAGTGGATTCAATTCTAAAATTCAACTTGATAAAAGAAGAATTGAGAGGTAAAAGGGACCAAGGTTTGAGTGAAATACAGGAGGAGTGTCAATCTGATCTTGAGTGAAACACGTAAGGGAGTGAGGTGAGAAAATTTTCTTTACTAACATTTTCTTGTAGGTTCTTCTTACACCATGTCAAATTCTGGAAGTGAAAAACGTGATATGACCATAAATGACATAGCTTTCATGTTAGAGGCAATATAAAGGAGATTTGAAAGGTTTGATTTGACCATAAACAACATGAGAGGTGATGTAGACAGCATAATGCAAAGGCAGCGAAATGATACTAATCGAAGGGGGCAGAATAGAGGGAGAGGAAACATGATGAATGATGATGAGATAGAGAGGGAAGATGATGAAGAAAGTGAGCAATCAATTGCTCAAAGAAGACCTCAACAAAGGGACAGTAACATATCTTCCATAAAAATGAAGATACCATCTTTCAAGGGGAGAAATGATGCTAAAGCTTACCTTGAATGGAAAGAAAAGTTGAGTTGGTGTTTGATTGTCACAACTATAGCGAAATGAAGAAAGTTAAAATTGCAGCAATTGAATTCACAGATTATGCACTAATTTGGTGGGATCAATTGATGATTTCCAAGAGGAGAAATGGAGAAAGAACCATCACTACTTGGGCTGAAATGAAAACTGTGATGAGAAAGATATTTGTACCATCTTACTACTATAGGGAGCTTCACCAAAAATTACAGAGGTTAACTCAAGGATCCATGTCAGTGGAGGATTACCATAAAGAGATGGAGATGATCATGAGTAGAACTAATATAGAGGAGGATCCAGAAATCACTATGGCTCGATTTTTGAGTGGGCTGAATAGAGAGATAGCTAACATAATTGAATTACATCATTATGTGGAGCTTGAAGATATGGTACACATGGCCATGAAAGTGGAGAAGCAACTGAAACTCAAGGGAGCAGCCAAGGGATTTTCTAATTCCAGCTCTAGTTTCACTTCAAAATGGCCAAAGAAAGATGATAATCCTAAAGGGAAGGAGGCTGCCTGGAAAGGAAAGGAAAAACAAGTTCTAGATGACCCTAAAGGTAACTCTAAAACATCTAACTCTAATCAAAAGCATAGTACCATTAAATGCTTTAGGTGTTTAGGAGTAGGGCATATAGCATCTCAATGTCCAAATAAGAAAATCATGTTGATACGAGATAATGGTGAAATTGATAGTGCTAGTGAACATGAAAGTGATGATGATAATGATAGCATGCCACCATTAGAAGAAATAGAACATATTATTGAATATCCTGCCCATGGTGAATCTTTGGTTATTAGAAGAGCTTTAAACATGCAAATTAAAGATGAAGAAAGTAATCAAAGAGAGAACATTTTCCATACTCGTTGCATTGTGAATGGAAAAGTGTGCAGCATGATCATTGATGGGGGTAGTTGTGCAAATGTTGCTAGTACTGATTTTGTGGATAAATTAGGGTTAGCATGCACAAAACATCCTAGTCCTTACAAGCTGCAATGGTTGAATGATAGTGGAGAGGTGAGGGTAACAAAGCAGGTTCTATTTTCTTTTGCAATTGGGAGATACAAGGATGAAGTTTGCTGTGATGTTGTGCCTATGCATGCTAGCCATATCCTTCTTGGTCGTCCATGGCAGTTTGATAGAAAAGCTTTGCATGATGGCTTTAAGAATCATTATTCTTTCAGCCTAAATGGTTTAAATTTCACTCTTGCTCCATTGTCACCTAAACAAGTGTATGAAGATCAAGTAAATATTTTGAGATCATTTGAAAAGAATTCTGGTGGTGAGGGTAAAACAAATAAAAATGGAGTAAAAGAGGCCAAGTGTGAGGAAAAGAATGATAAAAATGGCCCATTGGTGAGAGAAAAAGAGAAAGGGAGAGAAAATAAAAGAGAGTGTTTCTATGCAAAAGAAAAGGAGTTAAGGAGTGCTTTTTGTGAGAAAAGAAGTCTGATTGTACTTAGGTGCAAAGAGACCTTGATTTCTACATCTAACCTTGATAACCCTTTGCCTAGTTGTGTTAGTTCTCTTTTACAGGAATTTGGAGATGTTTTTCCAGAAAATGTACCCAAAGGTTTACCACCTTTAAGAGGGATTGAGCATCAAATTGACTTCATTCCGGGCTCAACAATTCCTAACCGACCAGCTTATAGAAGTAATCCGGAGGAAACCAAGGAACTTCAAGGGCAAGTGGAGGAGTTGCTAGCAAAGGGACATGTGTGTGAAAGTATTAGTCCATGTACTATTCTGGTTTTACTAGTCCTAAAGAAGGATGAATCATTTGCCCATAAAAGCAAATAAAAGAAGGAAACATGTGATTTTCCAACCTGGTAATTGGGTATGGGTTCATGTGAGAAAGAAAAGATTTCCTAAACAAAGAAAATCCAAGTTGGATGCAAGGGGAGATGGTCCTTTCCAAGTATTGGAGCAAATCAATGACAATGCCTACAAGATCGACTTACCTGGACAGTATGGTATTAGTGCTACTTTTAATGTAACTGATTTATCTCCTTTTGATGATGCAGATTTGAGGACAAATCTTTTTAAAGAAGGGGAGAATGATGTGAACCAGCATAGCAAGGATCCATTGGTGCTACAACAAGGGCCATTGACGAGGAATAAAGCAAAGAAATATGGCATCACTCTTGGAATGCATATTCAATACTTTATTACAAGAGAGGTGACTGAATTAGCATGGGACAAGTGCGAGAAGGAACTAGAAGACCAACCCAAGCTAGTCATGGTGCTGGATTGTACACATGGTGCTGAAATGTGCGAATTGTCCAGCCAATACCACAACCACCCTGTGAAATGTGCTGCTTGTCCAGAAAGTCCCACAACCCCCTGTGAAATCTACTGTTTCACAACCCCCTATACCAGTTTCAGCAAGAACGACTTTGGCATGCTTAACACATGTTTGGGGCGTGTTTTTTGAGTCTTTTAAGTGGTCCCCTCCATATTTTGCTTATTAGGTTTTTATTGTAATATTAGTTAATAGTTTTCCTTATAGGAAATATGTTGATGATATCATTATGCCAAGTGGACCAATCACAAGATCACAATCAAAGAAACTCCAGCATGTGTTCCAGCACTTCATTCAAAGGTGGATTAATGAAGAGGGAGACCAACTTGTAGTGAATATGATGGATCATGAAGAGGAAGTCAGAAAAATCACCAACAAGCATGAAGAATCTGCCCATAAGTATGGTGATGGGCATTAGCACGAATTTGGAATATAATATTGACATGGTTTAGTGCTAGTGTGACTAGACACATGTGAACCAACACCAAAATGCATGTGGAATCTGCCCATCAATGTTGTCATAATTATGGGCAGTAATTTAGAGTATATTATTGATGTGGATGAACAATTAATGCTATTGTGACTAGATACATGTAAACCTAGACTTTTAAGCCATTAGTTCTTCTTTTCCAACTATATAAGGATGGGAAAAAGAACTTAATAGGGTTACTACGAAATTGGCAGATTGTTATCATTGTAATCTAAGTGTTTTCAAGTTTGAGAGGTTTTCTTCTTATTCTTGTTGCATGAAGAATTGGTTCTAACTTATCAAGTCTTACTTGTGGCGTTTTAATCAATTTATTTCTTCATCCCAATCACCCAAGTTCTCAATTACAGGTTAGTTGTGGGTTTGGTAGGGAGGATTTGTTTTTGAGTTCTAAGATTCTATGCTAGATGTGTATGTGGGGTTCTAGATGTAATATTTGATCCATGGGTTCCGCATCAGCTAGCATGCATAGGCACAACATCACAGCAAACTTCATCTTTGTATCTCCCAATTGCAAAAGAAAACAGAACCTGCTTTGTTACCCTCACCTCTCCACAATCATTCAACCATTGCAGCTTGTAGGGACTAGGATGTTTTGTGCATGCCAATCCTAATTATCCACAAAATTAGTACTAGCAACATTTGCACAACTACCCCCATCAATGGTCATACTGCACACTTTTCCATTCACAATGCAATGAGTATGGAAAATGTTCTCTCTTTGATTACTTTCTTCATCTTTAATTTGCATGTTTAAAGCTCTTCTAATAACCAAAGATTCACCATGGGCAGGATATTCAATGATATGTTCAATTTCCTCTAATGGCAGCATGCTATCATTATCATCATCACTTTCATGTTCACTAGCACTATCAATTTCACCATTATCTCATATCAACATGATTTTCTTATTTGGACATTGAGATGCTATATGCCTTACTCCTAAACACCTAAAGCATTTAATGGTACTATGCTTTTGATTAGAGTTAGATGTTTTAGAGTTGCCTTTAGGGTCAGCTGGAACTTATTTTTCCTTTCCTTTCCAGGTAGCCTCCTTCCCTTTAGGATTATCATCTTTCTTTGGCCATTTTGAAGTGAAACTAGAGCTGGAATTAGAAAATCCCTTTGCTGCTCCCTTGAGTTTCAGTTGCTTCTCCACTTTCATGGCCATGTGTACCATATCTTCAAGCTTCACATAATGATGTAATTCAATTATGTTAGCAATCTCTCTATTCAGCCCACTCAAAAATTGAGCCATAGTGATTTCTGGATCCTCCTCTATATTAGTTCTACTCATGATCATCTCCATTTCTTTATGGTAATCCTCCACTAACATGGATCCTTAAGTTAACCGCTGTAATTTTTGGTGAAGCTCCCTATAGTAGTAAGATGGTACAAATCTCTTTCTCATCACAGTTTTCATTTCAGCCCAAGTAGTGAGAAATCATCAATTGATCCCACCAAATTAGTGCATAATCCGTGAATTTGACTACTGCAATTTTAACTTTCTTCATTTCACTATAATTATGACAATCAAACAACAACTCAACTTTTCTTTCCCATTCAAGGTAAGCTTCAGCATCATTTCTCCCCTCGAATGATGGTAACTTCATTTTTATGGAAGATATGTTGTTGTCCCTTTGTTGAGGTCTTCTTTGGGCAATTGATTCCTCACTTTCTTCATCATCTTCCCTTTCTACCTCATCATCATTCATCATGTTTCCTCTCCCTCTATTCTGCCCCCTTCGATTAGTATTATTTTGCTGCCTTTGCATTATGCTGTCTATATCACCTCTCCTGTTGTTTACGACCAAATCAAACCTTTCAAATTTCCTTTGCACTGCCTCTAACATGAAGGCTATGTCATTCATGGTCATATCACATTTTTCACCTCCAGAATTTGACATGGTATAAGAACCTATAAGAAAATTTTAGTAAAGAAAAAATTTCTCACCACACTCCCTTACGTGTTTCACTCAAGATTAGATTGTCACTCCTCTTGTATTACACTCAAAACTTGGTCCTTGTTACCTCTCAATTCTCCTTTTATCAAGTTGAATTTTAGAACTGAATCCACTTAAATAAAGTAAAACCAGTTTTGTTTTAAAGACTCTACAAGGAACCTAATGAACAAAATGACTTCAGCAATTCTAGAAGCAATTTAATTTAAACAACAAGAACTGAAAGTTAACACAAGAAGCAAAAAGTATTTGTGTTAATCAAACCAAAGTAACTATGATTGAGAATTAGCTACTTAATGCATACAAGAAACATGAGGTATATGAAAGAATGAAACTAAAAATACAAAAAAAATAATTCTGGATATTGAAAAATAGAATTCAAGTCACTCCAATGAGTAATCTGAATATGCAACTAAATCTATTCCCAATGCAAGCTATGCTCTAAATATCAGATTTTAAATACTAAATGGATGCATAATGAGGAGCTGATGTAATTTGATCAAATATAATAAAATAGCCAGCTGTTAATGGTATAAATATGCAAAAAATCTCAAACACTTGTCTAGAAAAAATATTGGACAAAAACAGGTACGGATTTTTTTTCTTTTATGTTGAGGAAGTTGAATCTGATTCTCCTTTTTTTTTCTTTTGATCTTTTCCTTCTTTTTTTTAAACTTTAGTAAACAAGGATAGAAATTGAAAAGTTAAACAAAAGTCCATAGATTTGAAGAATAAGAATAAGGTGCAACAAGAACAGAAAATGAAGAAACATAGAAATTGAATCTGGTTCTTTTTTTTTTCTTTTTTCCTTTGGATAATTAAAATATAAAAGATACCTAGAGATTTATCTTCAAGCCAAAGCTCTGATACCAAATGATGCGGAACCCATGGATCAAATATTACATCTAGGACCCCACATACACATCTAGCATAGAATCTTAGAACTCAAAAACAAATCCTCCCTACCGAACCCACAACTAACCTGTAATTGAGACCTTGGGTGATTGGGATGAAGAAATGAATTGATTTAAATGCCACAAGTCAGACTTGATAAGTCAGAACCAATTCTTCAAGCAACAAGAATAAGAAGAAAACCTCTCAAACTTGAAAACACATCAATTACATTGAACAATCTGAAAATTCATAGTCACCCTCTTAAGTTCTTTTTGCCATCCCTATATAGTTGGAAAAGAAGAACAAATGGCTTAAAAGTCTAGGTTTACATGTATCTAGTCACAATAGCATTAATTGTTCATCCACATCAATAATATACTCTAAATTACTGCCCATAATTTTGACAACATTGATGGGCAGTGATAGAGACGTCACAAGGCTACATGCAACATTTTGTTGAAGAGGAGCTGAAGGTGCACGATATGGCTTATCAAGGATGCAAATTGGAGCATATTTGGCTCAAGTCACTAGTTGGGCTTATTTATAGTTAAATAATTAGCTGAACTTGTTATTTTAATGTGTATTAAGGCCCACTAGTTATGCTCATTTAAAAAGTAAGGGCCCTGTTTGTTTGGTATTAAATTAGGACTTTGATTACTTTATTATTTCTTAAAATTTGATTAGAAAGCCAAACGCTACTTAATAACCCTAATTAGGGTTTAGCTATTTATATCTTATTTAGGGTTGTAAGCCATCTCAGTTTTGGAGTTTTGAAGTTTGAACGAATTTATTAACCTAAAGCCGAATTGCTTTTATCTTTGTGTTCTTGCTTGAATACATGCTTTAGAAACATTCAAGTAGTTTGATCAACTTTCTTGTGGAGTGTTTCGAATATGGGATTTAGGAACTGACTTGTTTCAAAATCTTAGATCTTTGATCAATTCAAGGTAATCTGAAATCTAACCTAATCCTTGGGGGTTGTACCGAATTCGACTAGGGGTTTTCAAGTTAATGCTGTGGGGGTTCGAAATCAAGGGGTTCTCAGGCTTATTCTTGGAGGTTCCGTATCATTTGGTATCAGAGCCAACGCTCTAGATCAGGTTTTATCCCTTCCAATTTGTTTTCGTTTCTTCTTTTGTTATTTGCATTTTTGTTGCTTTGTTTCAATTGTTCAATTCGTTCTCTTGTTTTCCTTGTTCCTCTGAATTGTTTTCTTTGTGGGTTATTTTTGTTTTTGTTTTCTTCACCTGCTATTTGCGTTTTTGTTTCCTTTGTGGGTTACTTTCGTTTTCGTTTCTTCTCTTGTTAGTTTCATTTTTTTTCTTTGTTATTGATCCTTGAATCGTTTTCATTTTTCTTTCAAAGTCGAAAATTCAAAAAAAAAATTTTCGTTAGGGTTCTAATTTAGTTTTCGTTTTGTGTTTGGAGTCTTATTTCAATTTCGAATTCAGTTTGCCTTTTTAGTCCAAATCGTTTTTCTTATTCTGAAATTGGGTTGGTTGATTTGTTCCGAATTGGTTTGTTCTATCTATTCCGAATTGGATTTGTTCTATTGTGGATTTCCGAATTGGGAATTTAGGTTGCTTTGTTCAAATTCGAAATTGTGTTCTTGATTGTTGATTCAAAATTTGTTGATTCGAAAGTGTTCTAAATCCGAATCTTATTCTTGTTAATCATTCTGATTCTGTTTCGAATTTCCAAGAAAGTGTTTCAAACAAGTTTCAAAAGGAAAGCTGAATTGGTCTAAAGGAAGTCTTGATTATTTATTATGTTCCAATTTTGAGTTTCAAAAGGAAGTCCTCTAAATTGATCTTGTTCTTGTTACCTGATTGAAAAAAAAAAAAGGTTTTGTGTGGTGTGTGAATTAGGGCTGCCCATCTTGAGATAGTGAGAGGGAGCAAAAAAAAAAAAGAGTATAAAATCACTTCAAGAAAAATTTTTCGTTTTCCTTGTTATTTAGGTGCTAAGGGTCGAATCTAGGTGGGTTAGACGTAACTGAATTTTTTTCTCACGAAATTTCAGATTTTGGGATACTACACACGGAAGGCTATTTGAGTTGTTTCATAAAGTGTGATTCACCTAAGAACGTAAAAGATATCAGCTTGAGAGGTGTGAGCTGAACCGTGAGTGATTTCATATATTGAGTGAAACACGAGAGACCAACCTTCATCTAATGAGTGTAAACACGTGAGGGAGTGTTGTGAGGCCTTTTATTTGTTTTGTGCTAACCTTTTTATTGCAGGGAAAATGTCTGGCCAAGATGACAGTGACAGGGTTGTTCAGATTGATCCAGCTCGATTGCGTGAGGCGCAACAAGCTGAATTTACACGTTTACACCGTGCTATGGATACCATAACAGAAAGATTGGAGCGCATGGATTTGAGGTTGCAGAGTGTTGAAAAAGCCACATTGGAGCGCAATGAGAGGCGAAGAGGTGGCAGAAATCAAATGCAGCAACCTGAACATTTCTATAGGAGTATCATGCAGAGACTTCAGGCTATCAAGGAAGGAAGTAAAAGTGTTGAAGATTACTACAAAGAAAGGGAGAATTTGAAGGTTGAAGATAGCAATGAAGAAGAACTAATTTATGCAGAAGAGATTGTTGATGGTAGTGATTTGTTAATGTCATCCGAGGCTGTTTATGGTGATACTTCTTTTCAGGGTGATATTGAAGATCATACTTTAGAGATTATTGGTGAAGATTCATCACTAGAATCAAAAGAAGCTGCTACTTTTCAACAAGACATTCCAAAGTTGGAAACTTTTGAAGAAATATTGAAGGAAGAAATTGATATGCTAGGGTTAGAAGTACATCTAAAAGAAGAAGCAAGAAAAATAAAACTTTCTACTCCCACCATTCATGATTGCCTGTCTGTTGCAAACATGGAATTTATTTTGCCTAACAATGATTTTGATGTTTATGAAATAAAATTTCAGGTTCTTCAAATTGATGACATGCCACAAGTAATTGGAGTGAAATTACAAAGTTGCTTTTCTTTAGCATTTTAAAACTCGAGGACGAGTTTTCTCCAACAAAGGGGGAATGATAGAGACGTCACAAGGCTACATGCAACATTTTGTTGAAGAGGAGCTGAAGGTGCATGATATGGCTAATCAAGGATGCAAATTGGAGCATATTTGGCTCAAGTCACTAGTTGGGCTTATTTATAGTTAAATAATTAGCTGAACTTGTTATTTTAATATGTATTAAGGCCCACTAGTTATGCTCATTTAAAAAGTAAGGGCCCTGTTTATTTGGTATTAAATTAGGACTTTGATTACTTTATTATTTCTTAAAATTTGATTAGAAAGCCAAACGCTACTTAATAACCCTAATTAGGGTTTAGCTATTTATATCTCATTTAGGGTTGTGAGCCATCTTAGTTTTCAAGTTTTGGATGATTTTATAACCAAAAGAAGAATTAGCTTTTATCTTTGTGTTCTTGCTTGAATACATGCTTTAGAAACATTCAAGTAGTTTGATCAACTTTCTTGTGGAGTGTTTCGAATCTGGGATTTAGGAACTAAACTGTTTCGAAATCTTGGATCTTTGATCAATTCAAGGTAATCTGAAATCTAACCTAATCCTTGGGGGTTGTACCCTAAGGCTTTTGATGCTGTGGGGGTTCGAAATCAAGGGGTTCTCAGGCTTATTCTTGGAGGTTCCGTATCAGGCAGATTCTACATGCATTCTGGTGTTGGGTCACATGTGTCTAGTCACACTAGTACTAAACCACATCAATATTATATTCCAAATTCGTGCTAATGCCCATCACCATACTTATGGGCAGATTCTTCATGCTTCTTGGTGAGTTTCTGACTTCCTCTTCATGATCCATCATATTCAGTACAAGTTGGTCTCCCTCTTCATTAATCCACCTTTGAATGAAGTGTTGGAACACATGCTGGAGTTTCTTTGATTGTGATCTTGTGATTGGTCCACTTGGCATAATGATATCATCAACATATTTGCTGCCATGTGTAGATTCATCAAGCTTGCTTATAGTTTTCTCATCATCTCCTCATCATGATAGCCTTCATCTTTGCCCATGTCTCAATAGGCCTCTCTCCATTTCTTCTTCTTGTAAGTTTCAGTTGCCCCCACCATATCGATGCATAATCTATAAACTCAACTGCTACTAACTTCACCTTCTTTTCCTCTGAGTAGTTATGACAATCAAATATAAGCTCCACCTTCCTTTCCTACTCTAGGTATGTTTTAGCATCATTCCTTCCTATAAATGTTGGAATCTTCATCTTTGTGGAATTGATGTTGCTATCTCTCCTTCTTGGCAACCTATCTTCTCCTGGCCTCCTATCTTGATGAGGAAACTATAAGCAAGCTTGATGAATCTACACATGGCAGCAAATATGTTGATGATATCATTATGCCAAGTGGACCAATCACAAGATCACAATCAACGAAACTCCAGCATGTGTTCCAACACTTCATTCAAAGGTGGATTAATGAAGAGGGAGACCAACTTGTACTGAATATGATGGATCATGAAGAGGAAGTCAGAAATTCACCAAGAAGCATGAAGAATCTGCCCATAAGTATGATGATGGGCATTAGCACGAATTTGGAATATAATATTGATGTGGTTTAGTGCTAGTGTGACTAGACACATGTGAACCAATACCAAAATGCATGTAGAATCTACCCATCAATGTTGTTAGAATTATGCGCATTAATTTAGTGTATATTATTGATGTGGGTGAACAATTAATGCTATTGTTCACTAGACACATGTAAACATAGACTTTTAAGCCATTAGTTCTTCTTTTCCAACTATATAAGGATGGGAAAAAGAACTTAGGAGGGTGACTACGAATTTTCAAGTTTGAAAGGTTTTCTTCTTATTCTTGTTGCATGAAGAATTGGTTCTAACTTATCAAGTCTGACTTGTGGCATTTAAATCAATTCATTTCTTCATCCCAAACACCCAAGTTCTCAATTACAGGTTAGTTGTGGGTTTGGTAGGGAGGATTTGTTTTTGAGTTCTAAGATTCTAAGCTAGATGTGTATGTGGGGTTCTAGATGTAATATTTGATCCATGGGTTCCGCATCATTTGGTATCAGAGCTTTGGCTTGAAGATAAATCTCTAGGTATCTTTTATGTTTTAATTATCCAAAAGAAAAAGAAAAAAAAGAACCAGATTCAGTTTCTATGTCTCTTCATTTTCTGTTCTAGTTGCACCTTGTTCTTGTTCTTCAAATCTATGGATTTTTGTTTATCTTTTCAATTTCTATCATTGTTTACTGAAAGTTCAAAAAAAATAAGGAAAAGATCAAAAGAAAAACAAAAAAAATGAATCAGATTCAACTTCCTCAAGATAAAAAAAAATTCGTACCTGTTTCTGTCCAATATTTTTCTATACAAGTGTTTAAGATTTTTTGCATATTTATACCATTAACAGCTTGCTACCTTATTATATTTGATCAAATTACATCAGCTCCTCTTTATGCATCCATTTAGCATTTTAAAATCTGATATTTAGAGCATAGCATTGGGAATAGATTTAGGTTGCATATTCAGATTACTCATTGGAGTGATTTGAATTCTATTTTTCAATATCCAGAATTATTTTTCTTTGTATTCTTAGTTTCATTCTTCCATATACCTCTTGTTTCTTGTATGTATTAAGTAGCTAGTTCTCAATCATAGTTACTTTGGTTTGATTAACACAAATACTTTTTGCTTCTTGTGTTAACTTTCAGTTCTTGTTGTTTAAATTAAATTACTTTTAGAATTGCTGAAGTCATTTTTAGGTTCCTTGTAGAGTCTTTAAAACAAAACTTGTTTTACTTGATTTAAGTGGATTCAGTTCTGAAATTCAACTTGATAAAAGGAGAATATTGAGAGCTAACAAGGACCAAGTTTTGAGTGAAATACAAGAGTGACAATCTGATCTTGAGTGAAACACATAAGGGAGTGTGGTGAGAAAATTTTTCTTTACTAAAATTTTCTTGCAGGTTCTTATACCATGTCAAATTCTAGAGGTGAAAAACGTGATATGACTATGAATGACATAGCCTTCATGTTAGAGGCAATGCAAAGGAAATTTGAAAGGTTTGATTTGGTCATAAACAACATGAGAGGTGATGTAGACAGCATAATGCAAAGGCAGCAAAATAATACTAATCAAAGGTTGTAGAATAGAGGGAGAGGAAACATGATGAATGATGATGAGGTAGAAAGGGAAGATGATGAAGAAAGTGAGGAATCAATTGCTCAAAGAAGACCTCAACAAAGGGACAGTAACATATCTTCCATAAAAATGAAGATACCATCTTTTAAGGGGAGAAATGATGCTGAAGCTTACCTTGAATGGGAAAGAAAAGTTGAGTTGGTGTTTGATTGCCATAATTATAGTGAAATGAAAAAAGCTAAAATTGCAGCAGTTGAATTCACAGATTATGCACTAATTTGGTGGGATCAATTGATGATTTCCAAGAGGAGAAATGGTGAAAGAACCATCACTACTTGGGCTAAACTGAAAACTGTGATGAGAAAGAGATTTATACCATCTTACTACTATAGGGAGCTTCACCAAAAATTACAGCGGTTAACTCAAGGATCCATGTCAGTGGAAGATTATCATAAAGAGATGGAGATGATCATGAGTAGAACTAATATAGAGGAGGATCTAGAAATCACTATGGCTCTATTTTTGAGTGGGCTAAATAGAGAGATTGCTATCATAATTGAATTACATCATTTTGTGGAGCTTGAAGATATGGTACACATGACCATGAAAGTGGAGAAGCAACTGAAACTCAAGGGAGCAACAAAGGGATTTTCTAATTCCACCTCTAGTTTCACTTCAAAATGGCCAAAGAAAGATGATAATCCTAAAGGGAAGGAGGCCATTTTAACACCACTTTCCTCAAAAGAAGTGTATGAAGACCAATGTAAAATGAAAAGGATGAAACTTGATGCTGTAAAGAAAGAAAAAGAGAATGAAAATAAAATGAGTAAAAATAAACAGAGTGCAAATAAAAAAGAGTGAAAAGAAAGAGGGAAAAGAAAAAAGGAAAGCAAATTTAGCCTATTGGAAAAAAAAAGAAGAGAAGAATGTGACTTTGATAGCTAGGACAAGTGAGGTTAGACATGCTTTGTACAACAATCAGCCTATATTTGTACTTTTGTGCAAAGGGGCTTATTTGGCCACCAATGATCTAAACCCATCTTTGCCTAGTGTGTTTGTTAATCTTTTATGGGAATTTGAAGATGTGTTTCCAGAAGAGATGCCCAATGGTTTGCCACCAATTAGAGGCATAGAACACCAAATTGACTTCATTCCTGGAGCTTCCATACCCAATAGACCAGCATATAGAACTAAGCCCATCGAGACAAAGGAGATACAAAAACAAGTGGAGGAGTTGCTAGCTAAGGGGTATGTGAGGGAAAGTCTTAGTCCTTGCTCGGTTCCTATTATTCTTGTGCTAAAGTAGGATGGAACATGGAGGATGTGTGTGGATTGTAGAGCCATCAATAAAATCACTGTAAAGTATTGTCATCCTATCCCTAGATTAGATGATATGCTTGATGAGTTATATGGTTCTTGTTTATTCACTAAAATTGATTTGAAATCTTGTTATTATCAAATTCGGATGAATGTGGGTGATGAGTGAAAAACAACATTTAAGAAAAAATATGGATTGTATGAGTGGCCTGTTATGCCATTTGGTCTTACTAATGCACCTAGCACATTCATGAGATTGATGAACCATGTGTTGCTTGAGTACTTGGGTAAATTTGCCGTTGTTTATTTTGATGATATTCTGATTTACTCTAAGTGCTTGGACGATCATGTTATGCATGTATGTCTTGTATTAGACATTCTTAGGCATGAAAAGTTGTATGATGACCTTAAGAAGTGTAGTTTTTGCATGGACAAGGTTAAGTTTCTTCGTTTTGTGGTGTCTAGTCAAGGTACTAAGGTTCATGAGGAAAAGGTAAGGGCCATTGAAGATTGGTCGAGACCTAAAAATGCTAGTGAGGTGAGGAGCTTTCATGGGCTTACTAGTTTCTATAGGAGATTTGACGCGGAACCCTATGGCAATGAAGGCCTCAAACCCCAACGCACGATTAATAGAAGAAAAACCAAGAACGAAGGAAAAACCACCTTCTAAAGCACCCAATTACTTAGCAAAGCACGAACACTTATAACGAAAGGATTTAGGAAGCTCGAATTAGAAGAACGCCTCAATCGAAATTGATAAGTAAATCTAATTCTTGATGCAATCAAAAGAAAAAGAGAATCCACTCCTGTTCTATGATGGCCGAAATTTCAATAAGAAAATTGAGAATATAATTTTTCAAAAAGTGTCCTTACAAGAAAAATAAGGCCTTATTTATACTAAAAGGCACACATAAATCCGAAACCCTAATTCTAATGGGAAAAGGAAAGCTACAAAGTCAAAATCCTAACCCATTAAGGAAAATATAAAGTATGAAAACAAATTAATATTCTGAAATAACTAAATAGGAAACCACACATCCTAACCCACTAAGGAAAATATAAAGTATAAAAAAAAGGGCCAAACTAAAACCCTTTAAAATAAGAACACGCCCCACACTATTTGGGCTGTCCATGGGCCTTAAATTACTTCCCAAGGCTGTATATGAACCCCCATGGACCTTTCTTGCACGTTGGACCTCTTTAGCTAGCCTTTAGCTTCCATATTCACACTAAGCATCATAATCAGCTTTGGTGTGCCTTCTTCAAGCTCTATTGTGCACTTTTCCATTGCCATTTCAGTCACTTCCTTTGAAATTTGATCTTGAATATGCAATCCCATAGCTGCTCCAAACTTCTTAGCTCTGCTCCTAGTCAATGGCCCATTTGGAAGCACCAATGGATCCTTACCTCGTGGCTGGTTCGTATCATTCTCCCCCTCTTCAAAAAGATTTGTCCTCAAATCTGTATCATCATAAGGAGATAAATCAGACACATTAAAAGTAGTACTAACACCATACTCACCAGGCAAGTCTATCTTGTATGCATTATCATTGATCTTTGCCAACACTTGAAATGGACCATCACCACGTGCATCAAGCTTATTATTCCTTTGATTTGGAAACCTCTCCTTTCGGAAGTGTACCCAAACCCAATCCCCAGGAGCAAACACTACCTTCTTGCATCCTCTATTCGCTCGATCAGCATATGACTTGTTCTTTTTCTCCATATTAACTCGAGCTTTCTCATGCATAGCCTTCACCAATTCTTCTTTCCTGTCTCCATCTAAACTAACAAGCTCATGTGAAGGTAAAGGAATAAGATCAAGTACAGTTAATGGGTTAAAATCATAAACAAGCTCAAATGGCAAATAACCTGTAGAAGAATGAATAGAATGATTATAAGCAAACTCAATAAAAGGTAAACAATCTTCCCAAGCAGCCAAATTCTTTCCCACTATAGCTCTCAACAATGTACCAAGTGTACGATTAACTACCTCTGTTTGCCCATCTATTTGTGGATGACAAGTAGTAGAAAACAAAAGCTTAGTTCCTAATCTACCCCATAAAACTCTCCAAAAATGGGACAAAAACATAGCATCTCTATCAGACACAATAGTCCTAGGCACCCCATGTAGTCGAACTACTTCTCTAAAGAACAAATCGGCTACAACAATCGCATCATCAACTTTATGACAAAGAATAAAATGTGCCATGTTACTAAACCTGTCAACAACTACAAAAATGTTATCCCTACTGATGCGGACCCTTAGCAACGATTGCAGCAAACCCAACGTATAACAATGGTAGAGAACTCCTTGAAACTTGATAATCACCTCCTAAGGAACCCAACGCCTATAAAGAGACGCGAACTCACTATGATTGAAAGATTTAGTTGGTAAGAAGAAGGAAAATGCCACAACTCTTATTGATAAGTAAACCTAATTCTTGATGCAAAGAAAGAATTAAAGAATCCACTATAATCTCTCTCACACGAAAATTCACAAGAAGAACTTGTAGAAGAATTCAAAAATTTTTATTAATTGTTGTAGTCTTCGGCCTAATAGTGCCCTTAAATAAGGGTTACAAAATTCCTAATTGCATAAGGAAAACATTCCTAATTGCATAAGCAAAACATTCCTAATTGCATAAGGAAAACATAAAGTATGGAAACAAAATCCTAATCCACTAAGAAAAATATAAATTATGGAAACAAAATCCTAATCCAATAAGGAAAATATAAAGTATGGAAATAACCAAACTAATTCCTTCAACATAAGAAATGCCCCACACTATTTGGGCTGTCCATGGGCCTTAAATTACTTGCCAAGGCTTTATATGAATCCCCATGGACCTTTCTTGCACGTTGGACCTTTCTTTAACTAGCCTTTAGCTTCCACACTAAGCATCATAATCAGCTTTGGTGTGCCTTCTTCAAGCTCTATCTCCATCTTCTTGAATGATAATTCTTGAAGCTCTTTGGAAATCTCTTCTTGAATATGCAAAGCCATACTAGCTTGATATCTCTTTGCCTTGCTCCTAGTGATTGGTCCACTTGCTAGCTTCAAGGGATCCTTTCTTGCATCATTCTCCCCCTCTTCAAAAAGATTTGTCCTCAAATCTGCATCATCAAAAGGAGAAAGATCACTTACATTGAAAGTAGTACTAACATTATATGTACCTGGTAAGTCAATCTTGTAGGCATTGTCATTAATCTTCTCCAGCACATGGAATGGGCCATCTCCCCTTGCTTGCAACTAGTTCTTCCTTTGGTTAGGAAACCTCTCTTTTCGAAAATGCACTCAAACCCAATCTCCTACTTGAAACTTAATCTCACGTCTCCCTCTATTTGCAGAATCAGCATATCTCTTGTTCCTTTTCTCAATATTCGCCCTTGCTTTCTCATGCATCTCTTTTGTCTCCATAGGATTGCTCCTATATGCTGGCCGGTTTGGAATTGTAGAACTGGGTATGAAATCAATTTGATGTTCAATCCCTCTTAAAGACGGCAAACCATTAGGAAGGTCTTTAGGAAACACATCCTTAAAATCCTGCAACAAAGACACAAAACTAGAAGGTAAAGAATCAAGAGATTCTTCACTGTCAGCAAGTGACGATTCTTTATACATAATAATGAGTACAGGCTGCCCTACATCTATCTTTCTTGCTCTTGCATAAAAAGTATGTTTTGCTTTTTCTCCTTGCTTATTTTCTCTCACCAATGGGCCATTTATTTGTTTGCTTACTTTCTTTTGACTCTCGGCCTCTTTTCCCTTTCTGCACTCACTCACTTTATTATTTTCTCTCTCCCTACCCTTAGAATTACCCTTGGGTGTTGAAGAAACATCATTGGCCGAATTTGAACCCCCTTGGTTCATGTTGGCCGAAACTTCTTTCTCCCTCTCTAGCATCCTCTTCTGATCTTCATACACCTCTTGAGGTGATAATGGTGCTAGAACAACCTTCTTTCCTTCATAAGTAAAGGTATACTTATTAGGAAAGCCATCATGTTGTGCCCATCTATCATGCTGCCATGGTCTTCCTAATAGCAAATGTCCAGCTTGCATTGGCACTACATCACACAAAACCTCATCTTTATACCACCCAATGGAGAATGGTACCTTGACTTGCTTCAACACTTTTACCTCCCCAGCGTCATTGAACCATTGCAACTTGTAAGGATTGGGATGTTTAAAACAAGTTAACCCCAATTTATCCACCATTGTAGTACTAGCAGCATTGGTACAACTTCCACCATCAATGATAAGTGTACAAACCTTACCATTCACCAAACACCTAGAGTGGAAAAGATTCTCCCTTTGATCCAAGCCTTCTTCCTTGACTTGAATATTCAAGGCTCTTCTAGTAACAAGCATCTCTCCATGTTCAACATTCAAGACTTGATTCTCCCAAGCCTCTTCATCATATTCGGCCCTATCACCACATTCGGCCTCCTCTTCTTCTTCATGTTCAGATTCTGATTCAATTTCCCCTTCATGGGTAGCAATCATCACCCTCTTATTCGAACATTGAGAAGCAATGTGTCCACTTCCCAAACACTTGTAGCATTTAATTTCCCTACTTGGAGTAGGTTTAGAAGGTGTTTCCTTGGCTGTTTTTGCATCCCATTTATTCGGCTTCTTGAAATTAGGATTGTAGGAAGAATTCTTTTGGAAAGAACCCTTGTAATCCCCTTTGTAGGAACCTCCACTCGAACTTGAACCCTTGAAGTTTGGAAATTTTCCACTAGCTTTAGAGTAGCCAGTTTTCGAAACAGCTTTATTCTTCAATCTTCTCTCTATCTTCATGGCCTTTTGAACTAACTCTTCCATTGTGTTGAATTCATACATCTCCAATTCATTGGCTATGTTCAAATTCAATCCCCCAAGAAATCGTGACATCTTCTTGTCTTCATCTTCATCAATATTTGCCCTAGCCATGATCATCTCCATCTCTTTGTGGTACTCTTCCACACTTCTTCCACCTTGAACTAGTCTTGCTAGTCGATTGTACAAATCCCGAATGTAGTGAGATGGTACAAATCGGCTCCTCATTAGTTCTTTCAAGGTTGACCATTCAGGAATAGGCCTCATACCTTTCCCTCTTATATTAGCTTTCAATTGATCCCACCAAAAGGTAGCATACCCTTTGAACTCGACGGCTGCCAAAACTGATTTCTTCTCTTCGGTGTAGTTATGGCATTCGAAATTCTGCTCAACTTTCCTCTCCCATTCTATGAACTCTTCTGCATTGTTCTTCCCTTCAAAGGAAGGAATCTTCATCTTGATGGAAGTAAGGTCACCATCAGTGGTAGGTTGATTTCCACCTTCATCTTCATCTTTTACCCTTTCGGCTGCTTCTAGGGCTTCAAGATTTCCTTGCCCTTCTCTCCTAAGCACTCTTCTAGCTCGCATTATGGGATTTGGATGTGCGGCTGGCTGCCCTTGTTGCACTTGCTGAATTTGTTGTGCTTATCGTGCTGCATTCTCTTGCAATCTAATATCCATCATCTCCATTCGACCAAGCATTGCTGCCAAAGTCTCATTAAGCCTAGCCAAGCTTTCGGCCATAGCTTCTTCTTTGCTAGTCTCTTCTCCTTTTCCAGCCATGTTAACAAACAAACAAACTCAAAGAAACAAGATTAGTAATAATCGAAATTCACTCAAGTGTTTAGAATTACCTCACTTTTCTTGTCTTCCTTAATTGCACTTCAGAACCAAGCTCACCAACCAACAATTGTTAAGTCGTTCAAGAAACTAAAACCTAAATCCTAGAACTAGATAGAAAACAAGACAAGTATCCAGAGGCAATGCAAGGTAATTTGCACTACACGATATAAAACCAAGTATCGACACAAGCAAATGATACTTAGCAATGTAATGGAATTAAAAGCTAGATAAAGAAATCAGAAACAATGAAGACAATAAACAAGACAAATTTGGATATAATGAATCAAAAACAACCCACACTTGGCAAGCTGCTTTATGGACCTAATCAATTCTACCCAAAATGCTAGCTTCTAGACTCTAATTCCCACCTATAACACTCAAATAACATGAATATTAAGGTCTGATTTTCAAATTCCAAAAGCCCCTCAAAAGGTGAAATTTTTTGCCCAAAAAATTTTATTACTTCTCACCCACCTAGATCTGATCCTTAGCACCCAAATAGCAAGAATATCAAACAATTTTTGTTGAGGTGGTTTTGTACTCATTTTTTTTTTTTGCTTCCTCTCACTATCCCCTTGATTTGGGACTTATTTTCTCCCAAGGACTTTTCGAAATCTGGACTTAATTCGCAACCCCAGATTCACTCAAGACCAAATCGAAATCAAACTTGAACACAAACTCTAGCTTTTGCTTTCTTTCAAGAACCCTAATTCTTGGTTTCGAAATTCTCCAAGAATCCTTTCCTAGGTTTCGTTTTCACCCTAAGAATACCCTCCTTCAATTCGGCCTTGATCAGAATTGATATATGACTCTTTTTTGAAAATTAAAGACTAGACTCTCTAAGAACTCTAAAACGCAAAAATTTAAAAGACCTAAATTAACAAACCCTAGAAAGACAAAGTAGATAAAAATTACCTTGTAGCAAGGCTCTGATACCAAATGACGCAGACCCTTAGCAACGATGGCAGCAAACCCAACGTATAACAATGGTAGAGAACTCCTTGAAACTTGATAATCACCTCCTAAGGAACCCAACGCCTATAAAGAGACACGAACTCACTATGATTGAAGGATTTAGTTGGTAAGAAGAAGGAAAATGCCACAACTCTTGTTGATAAGTAAACCTAATTCTTGATGCAAAGAAAGAATTAAAGAATCCACTCAAATCTCTCTCACACAAAAATTCACAAGAAGAACTTGTAGAAGAATTCAAAAATTTTTATTAATTGTTGTAGTCTGAAATTCGGCCTAATAGTGCCCTTAAATAAGGGTTACAAAATTCCTAATTGCCTATGGAAAACTAAAACATTCGTAATTGCATAAGGAAAACATTCCTAATTGCATAAGGAAAACATAAAGTATGGAAACAAAATTCTAATCCACTAAGGAAAATATAAAGTATGGAAACAAAATCCTAATCCAATAAGGAAAATATAAAGTATAGAAACAACCAAACTAATCCCTTCAACATAAGAAACGCCCCACACTATTTGGGCTGTCCATGGGCCTTAAATTACTTCCCAAGGCTTTCTATGAATCCCCATGGACCTTTCTTGCACGTTGGACCTTTCTTTAGCTAGCCTTTAGCTTCCACACTAAGCATCATAATTAGCTTTGGTGTGCCTTCTTCAAGCTCTATCTCCATCTTCTTGAATGATAATTCTTGAAGCTCTTTGGAAATCTCTTCTTGAATATGCAAAGCCATACTAGCTTGATATCTCTTTGCCTTGCTCCTAGTGATTGGTCCACTTGCTAGTTTCAAGGGATCCTTTCTTGCATCACCTACCTTTTCTAGTTCTAGGCAATCCAAGCACAAAATCCATGCTAATATCAATCCAAGGTGAACTAGGTACAGGTAAAGGCATATATAAACCATGAGGCATAGACTTAGATTTCGCCTGTCTACAAGCAATACAAGCAGAACACAATCTCTCAACATCCTTACGCATAGACGGCTAATAAAAATGATCAAACAAGATATCATAAGTCTTAGCTACCCCAAAATGTCCCATCAATCCCCCATAATGAGATTCTAACACAAGCAAATTACGCATGGAACATTTAGGCACACATAATTTATTTCCCTTAAACAAGTATCCATCATGCCTATAAAATGAATTAAAAGCTCCATGTTCACATGCAACATACACATTGCCAAAATCAACATCACCTACATATAAGTCCTTAACGTACTCAAAACCAAGCAATTTAGAACTCAACACAAATAGTAATGTATATCTTCTAGACAACGCATCAGCCACTATATTATCCTTTCCTTGCTTGTATTTAACAACATAAGGGAATTGTTCTATAAATTCTATCCACTTACCATGCCTCTTGTTCAACTTACCTTGTCCCTTCAAGTGTTTGAGGGACTCATGATCCATATGTATCACGAACTCCTTTGGAAGGAGGTAGTGTTGCCACACGTCCAATGCTCTCACCAAGGCATACAACTCCTTATCATAAGTGGAATAGTTCAATTGTGCACCATTGAGTTTCTCACTAAAATAGGCTATGGGTTTTTTCTCTTGCATCAATACAACTCCAATACCTACACCAGAAGCATCACACTCAATCTCAAATGAACTCTCAAAATTAGGTAATGATAAAATAGGAGCGGATGTCAACTTCCCTTTCAGGCAGTCGAAGGCTTTTTGTTGCTCCTCTCCCCATTGGAACCCAACTTCCTTTTTGATTATGCTAGTTAACAGTGCTGCAATAGTAGAAAAGTTCTTCACGAACCTCCTATAGAAACTAGCCAATCCATGAAAGCTCCTCACGTCCGTCACACTCTTTGGAGTAGGCCACTCCTTTATAGCTTTCACTTTCTCTTCATCTACTTCAACGCCCTGCGCACTCACAACAAAACCAAGAAACACAAGCCTATCTATGCAAAATGTGCATTTCTTAAGCTTGGCATATAAGTTTTCATTTCTCAATACTTCCAAAACTAGGCTAGCATGCTCAACATGGTCATCCAAAGTCTTACTATAAATCAGAATATCATCAAAATAGACTACAACAAATTTGCCCAAATAAGCTCTCAAAACATGGTTCATTAGTCTCATAAAAGTACTAGGTGCATTAGACAACCCAAAAGGCATTACTAACCACTCATATAGACCATATTTAGTTTTAAATGCTGTTTTCCATTCATCACCAGGTTTCATACGAATTTGATGATATCCACTCATAAGATCAATTTTAGAAAAATACTTGGCACCATGCAGCTCATCCAACATGTCATCAAGTCATGGTATAGGATGCCGATACTTCACTATGATCTTATTTACAGCCCTACAAGCAACACACATTCTCCATGTGCCATCATTCTTTGGAAAAAACAACACAGGAACAGCACACGGACTCAAACTCTCTCTAATCAGCCCTTTCTCTAGTAACTCATCTACTTGCTTTTGCATCTCTTTCGTTTCCACGGGATTACTCCGGTAAGCTGGTCTATTTGGGATGGTAGAACCAGGCACGAAGTCTATTTGATGCTCAATTCCTCTTAGCGGTGGCAATCCACTAGGTAATTCATCTGGAAACACATCCTGAAAATCCTGCAACAAAGACACAAAACTAGAAGGCAAACTATCAAGCAAAACATTAGTGTCAGCAAACAAAGTTTCTTTGTATCTAATGAGCAATAATGGCTGCCCAATAGATATTGCAAAATTAACCTCTCTCGCTCTTGCATAAAAAGTTTGTTTTGATCTCCCTTCTTTCTTATTTTCTCTCACCAATGGGCCATTTATTTGTTTTGTTTCTTTTCTGGCCTCTTTTCCCATTTTCTTTTCACTCTCACTCACCTTATCATGTTCTCTCAAACTCCCTTTAATTTTTGAATTGGTAGCCCCAACTTGCCTCTCTGCCTCAATCATCTTTCTTTGATCTTCATACACTTCTAGGGGTGATAATGGAACAAGAGTGACCTGTTTTCCTTCATAGGTAAATGTGTACCTATTAGAAAACCCATCATGTTGCGCTCTCCGATCATATTGCCACGGTCTGCCCAACAACATATGTCCAGCTTGCATAGGAACTACATCACAATCAACTTCATCTTTGTACGCTCAGCCTATTGAAAATGGTACCCTCACTCGCTTAGTTACTTTAACCTCGCCACTATCATTAAACCACTACAACTTATAAGGATTGGGATGCTTCATACATTCTAACCCCAATTTTTCAACCATAGTAGTACTTGCAGCATTAGTACAGCTCCCACTATCAATAATAAGTATACAAACCTTATTATTCATTAAGCATCTAGTATGAAAAATATTATCACCCTGTACTAGACTTTCCTCTTTCACCTGCATATTCAATGCACGCCTAGCAACTAACAATTCACCACGCTTAGCTAGCAAAGTACAATCAACATGCTCATTACTACCAACATCATCATATATAGGAGAATCAAAGTTCCCAACATCATCATAATCATTATCACTAGGTTCAGAATCAAACAAAACAACACCATCAGCTGTAGCAATCATAACTCTTCTATTTGGACATTGGGATGCAATATGACCATTCCCTAAACGCTTAAAACATTTAATCTCCCTACTAGGAGTGGTAGTGTTAGGCATACCTGTTTGCTTGTTTGGACCACTAGATGGCCCTTTTCCACTAGAGGTTACAGCATTGCTTTTCTGGAATGAATTCTTGAACTCCCCTTTCTCTCCACCCCTATTGGCTGAATTTGCCCCACCACTATATTGGGGTCCTCTATAGGCCGAATTGCTCCCAAACACATTTTGTGGTCTCCCATAGCCAAGTTTGGTGGAACTCTTGCTCTTTAACCTCCTCTCTATCTTCATAGCTTTATAAACCATCTCCTCCATGGTATTGTAATCATACATGTCCAACTCACTTGCAATATTTTGATTAAGTCCTCCAAGAAATCTAGACATCATCCGTTGTTCATCTTCCTCAATATTGGCTCTAGCAATGATCATCTCCATCTCCTTGTGGTATTCTTCTACACTCTTGCCACCCTACACCTGTCGTGCTAAGCGATTATAAAGATCCCTATAATAATGAGAAGGGATAAAACGCTGCCTCATCAGGTCTCTCAACTCCTCCCATGCGGGTACGGCTCTCAACCCCTTGCCTCTTCTAGTGGATTTTAGTTGATCCCACCAAAATGTTGCATAACCCTTGAACTCCACAGCTGCAATGTGTGACTTCTTTTCTTAAGAATAATTATGGCACTCAAAAATTTGCTCTACTTTGTGCTCCCAGTCAATGTATTCTTCAGCATTGTTGTTCCCTCTAAATTCAGGAACTTTCATTTTGATGGAAGTCAAATCATTATCATTGATAGGTGCTTGATAAATTCCAGCTTCTCCTTCTTCAAATCCATAATCAGCCACACGGCCTCTCTCATATGCACCTCTTGGTGCCCTCCTCCTAATTGACTCTTCTCTCTCTTCAGCTCTTGCTGGTTGTAGAATTCTCTGTGGTAACCTTATTGGAGCAGGTTGTTGTGCTTGCATTAAGCGGTCCATGGACTGCTGCAAGCTAGCCAACGTATTTGCTATTCTTTCCATATTGTCCTCATTTGCTTGCTTGTACGTCTCAAGATCATCTGCAATATCCCGGATACTCATCTCTTCTTTCTCAACAACTATGCCTTTATCTCTACTAGAATTGCTACTCATTGTCTCACAAAACAAAGAACTCACCTTCGCTAATTCTTCGATTGCACTTCAGAACAAAGGCTCACAAATCAATCACCAAGCACGTTCAAGGGAACTAGAACCTAAATCCTAAAATGACACCTAGAAAGAAACTTGACAAATTTGGAGGCAACACAAGAAAATTTTGTGTCACACGATTATATCAACCAGAGTATAGAATCAAACAAATAATACTCTAGCAATGTCACGGAATCAAAACGGTAGCTCAAACAAGAAATAGAAACAAAGAGGTCAAAAATTATGATGAATCTGGTCAAAATGTATCAAAACCAACTCACCTTAGCAAGTTAGTTTATGGACCTAATAATTCTACCCAAGAAAGCTAGTATCAAGACTCCCCAACAATTCAATTTCGAAAAGGAAACTTCCAAATCAACAAGAAAAACATAATAAAACAGCAACTCAATTGACCGAAATTGGTGGCCAAAATTTGATTACTTTCAACCTGATTCAAAACGATTCTAATACATTAAATTACTAGAAAAGCAAAATTTTTTTGTTGAAGTGATTTTGTACTCTTTTTTTTTTTAGGATTTGGTCACTATCCTTGGATCACCAACTAAACATAAAGCCTTCGGTCCAATTTATACCCAATTCGGAATAAGAAAAATGTAATTCGAATCAAAAGGCAAGAACACAATTTCAAAATTGAACAAAGAATTCTATAACCCTAATTCGAAAATCCAATTAGAACCGGAACAACTAAAACAACCCTAGAAAGACAGATAGATAAAGATTTACCTGTAATTGGCTCTAATACCAAATGATGAGGAACCCTATGGCAATGAAGGCCTCAAACCGCAATGCACGATTGATAGAAGAAAAACCAAGAACGAAGGAAAAACCACCTTCTAAAGCACCCAATTGCTTAGCAAAGCACGAACACTTATAACAGAAGGATTTAGGAAGCTTGAATTAGAAGAACGCCTCAATCAAAATTGATAAGTAAATCTAATTCTTGATGCAATCAAAAGAAAAAGAGAATCCACTCCTGTTCTATGATGGCCGAAATTTCAATAAGAAAATTGAGAATATAATTTTTCAAAAAGTGTCCTTACAAGAAAAATAAGGCCCTATTTATACTAAAAGGCACACATAAATCCAAAACCCTAATTCTAATGGGAAAAGGAAAGCTACAAAGTCAAAATCCTAACCCATCAAGAAAAATATAAAGTATGAAAAAAAATTAATATTCTGAAATAACTAAATAGGAAACCACACATCCTAACCCACTAAGGAAAATATAAAGTATATAAAAAAAAAGGCCAAACTAAAACCCTTTAAAATAAGAACATGCCCCATACTATTTGGGTTATCCATGGGCCTTAAATTACTTCCCAAGGCTATATATGAACCCCCATGGACCTTTCTTGCATGTTGGACCTCTTTAGCTAGCCTTTAGCTTCCATATTCACACTAAGCATCATAATCAGCTTTGGTGTGTCTTCTTCAAGCTCTATTGTGCACTTTTCCATTGCCATTTCAGTCACTTCCTTTGAAATTTGATCTTGAATATGCAATCTCATAGCTGCTCCAAACTTCTTAGCTCTGCTCCTAGTCAATGGCCCATTTGGAAGCACCAATGGATCCTTACCTCGTGGCTGGTTCGTATCAAGATTCATTAGAGATTTCAACACTATAGTTGCACCTCTGAATGAGTTAGTTAAGAAAAATGTTGGATTTATTTGGGGTGATGCACAAGAGCATGCATTTAATGAACTTAAGGTTAAATTGTATGATGCATCTTTACTTGCTTTGCCTAACTTTGATAAAACTTTTGAAATTGAATGTGATGCTAGAGGCATAGGAATCGGAGCTTTTTTGATGCAGATCAAAGGCCACTAATGCATTTTAGTGAAAAGTTAAGTGGGGCAGCATTGAAGTATCCAACATATGCTAAGGAGTTATATGTTTTGGTTCGAGCTTTGCATACATGGAAACATTATTTGCGGCCTAAATAGTTTGTGATACATACTGACTATGAAAGTTTAAAGCATTTGAAGGGTCAGGATAAGCTGAATCATAGGCATGCCAAATGGGTGGAATTCATAGAAATATTCCCATATGTGATTAAATTCAAGAAAGGTAAAGAGAATGTGGTTGCTGATGCATTGTCAAGAAGGTATACTTTGCTTCATTCTCTTAGTGCTAAATTGTTGGGTTTTGAGCATATTAAGGAGTTATATCTTAATGATGATTATTTTGGTGATATATATGTATCTTGTAGTAATGTGGTTGTTTCAAATGATTTTTACTTGTTTGATGGTTTCTTGTTTAAGAAAAATAGATTGGGCATTCCTAAGTGTTCTATGAGAGAATTGTTGATTAAGGAAGAACATGGAGGAGGTTTGATGGGTCATTTTGGGGTAAATAAAACCTATGATATGCTGATAGAACATTTCTTTTGGCCTGGTATGAAACAGATGTGCATAAGGTTTGTGAGCATTGCATAACATATAGAGAGGCTAAGTCTAGGTTGAAACTGCAAGGTTTATATACACCATTACCTGCTCCTAGTGAACCTTGGACTGATTTGTCTATGGATTTCATGCTTGGATTGCCTAAAACTAGGAAAGGTCATGATAGTATTTTTGTTGTGGTTGATAGATTTAGTAGAATGGCTCATTTTATACCATGTCATAAAACTGATGATGCTAAATTGATTGCTGATTTGTTCTTCAAAGAGGTTGTGTGTTTGCATGGCATACCTAAGAGCACTGTTAGTGACAGAGATGTTAAGTGATGCGGAACCCCAAGATTATAAAGAATTCAAAACCCCAACACACAAATGCAGTATACCAAGAACCCTAGCTGGTTGTTTATCAATGTAGTATACCAAGAACCCTAGCTGGTTGTTTATCAATGCAGTATACCAAGAACCCTAGCTGGTTGTTTATCCTACTAAACCCCTAATTGACATGCAACTAGAAATGTAGATAATTGGACAAAATTAAAGAAGAACTAGAAAGAATGCCACAAGTGTTACCTTGATAAGTTGATTCCAATTCTTGAAGCAACAAGAAGAAGAGAACCCTCTCTTGATGAAATTCGGCCAAGCCAAAATAATTGAATAATATGATAACCAAAACTTCTGTCTTACAACCCTAAATGAGATATAAATAGCTAAACCCTAATTAGGGTTATTAAGTAGCATTTGGTTGGCTAATTAAATTTTAAGAACTAATAAGGTAAACAAAGTTCTAATTTAACACAAAATAAACAGGTCCCTTACTTTTTAAATAAGCATAACTAATGGGCCTTAATACATATTAAATAATATGCACATATACTTGGATTAATTTTATAGGCTGCTTCTCCTTTGAATCCTTAGCATCAAAGGCTTGTCCACCAAACTTTTCTTCCATGAATCGCCTTACAAAGCCTTGGAAGGTAGATTTGAGCTTCTAGGCCTGTAATCTTGTAATTGGCCCACTTGGTAAAATGAACTCCATGCCATGTTGACCTCCTATGCTTGCTCCGCTAGCCTTGCTCATACTGTCATCTTTGTTCGCATCAATCCCTTCCTCCTCATAAAGATTCATCACCGAATCAGCATCCATATCAAAAGGAGAAAGATCAAAAACATTAAAGGTTGCAGAAACTTGATACTCACCAGGCAAGTCAATTTTATAAGCATTGTCATTAATCTTTTCCAGCACTTGAAAGGACCATTGCCTCTTGGATCCAACTTTAATTTTCTCATATTGTGAAACCTTTCCTTCCTTAAATGCACCCATACCCAATTACCAGGTTCAAAAGTAACAACTTTTCGCCCTCGATTGGCCTGACGTGCATAATGCTCATTTTTCTTCACAATGTGTTTTTTAGGCTGCTCATGTATAGTCTTGACCAACTCAGCCTTCCTCTGTCCATCTAGGTTAGTAATCTCATGTAATGGCAAAGGCATTAAATCCATAGGAGTAAGAGGATTAAGCCCATACACAATTTCAAAAGGTGAGAATCCAGTGGAAGAATGCAAACTATGATTATAAGCAAATTCAACTAATGGAAGACACTTTTCCCATGTTCTCAAATTCTTACCTACCACAATAAGCAATAAAGTCCCTAAAGTCCTATTCATCACTTCAATTTGTCCATCAGTTTGTGATGATAAGTAGTAGAAAACAATAACTTAGTACCCAATTTTCCCCACAAAACTCACCAAAAGTGGCTCAAGAATTTAACATCACAATCAGAGTCTATTGTCCAAGGTATACAATGCAAACACACTACATCTCTAAAGAATAAATTAGATATATTTGTTGCATCATCAGTTTTACGACAAGCTATGAAATATACCATTTTTCTAAATCTATCCACAATAACAAATATGATGTCTCTACCTTTCTTTGTCCTAGGTAAACCTATCACAAAATCCATAGAAATGTCAACCCAAGGCTATTAAGAATAGGTAAAGGTGTATATAATCCACGAGGCATAGATTTGGACTTAGCTTGCCTACATACAATACATTTAGAATAAATTCTTTCAACATCCCTACATATGTGTGGCTAATAAAAATGCTCAGAAAGTATATCCAAAGTCTTATGCACACCAAAATGACACATCAATCCACCACTATATGATTCACGCACAAGTAATTCCCTTAATGAACATGCAGGTACATAATCGATTCCCACAAAATAAAAATCCATCATGCTTATAAAATCTTTGAAAAGCAGCATGTTCACAAGCAACATAAATATTACCAAAATCAGAATCTGTTGCATACATATCTTTAAGTTGCTCAAATCCTAACATCTTAGAACTAAGTGTAGTGATTAAAGCATACCTCCTTGATAATGCATCAGCAACAACATTATCTTTACCTTGCTTGTAGTGGATCACATAAGGAAATGTCTCAATGAATTCAACCCATTTTGCATGCCTCTTATTCAGCTTCCCTTGCCCTTTCAAGTGCTTAAGTGACTCATGGTCTGTATGGATCACAAATTCTTTTGGAAGCAAGTAATGTTAGCACACGTCTAGTGCTCTTGGTAGGGCATATAACTCCTTGTCATAGGTAGAGTACTTCAATTGAGCTCCGTTCAACTTCTCAATGAAATATGCTATGGGTCATTTTTTTCTGCATCAACACAGCACCTATACCAATCTTATATGCATCACATTCAAGTTTAAAAGTTTTATCAAAGTTAGGTAAACATAAAATAGGAGCAGAACACAACCTATCTTTTTAAAGTATTAAAAGCCCCATTTTGTTCATCTCCCCTCTTAAAATCAACATCTTTTTTTTAATTATTTCAGTCAAAGGAGCTGCAATGGATGAGAAATCTTTGACAAATATTCTATAAAAACTAGCTAACCCATGAAAACTCCTTACCTTAGATATACTCTTAAGCGTAGACCATTCTTGAATAGCTTTTACCTTTTCACCATTTACCTCAACCCCTTTAGTACTCACAACAAAACCCAAGAAAATAAGTTTATCAATACAAAAAGTACACTTCTTCAAATTAGCATACAACTTCTCTTTCCTTAGAACATCTAGAACTAACCTAACATGCATGATATGCTCATCTAGAGACTTGCTGTATATGAGAATGTCATCAAAATACACAGCAACAAATTTTCCAAGGAAATTATGAAAAACATGGTTCATTAGCCTCATAAATGTGCTAGGTGCATTAGTCAAACCAAAAGGCATAACCGTCCGTTCATATAAATCATATTTTGTTTTACATGCAGTTTTCCACTCATCACCTAGTTTCATCCTAATTTGATGATATCCACTTTTTAAATCTATTTTAGTGAAAATACATGCACCATATAACTCATCTAACATGTCATCTAATCTATGAATGGGATGGCGATACTTTACAGTGATTTTATTGACTGCATGACAATCCACACACATCCTCCATGTTCCATCTTTCTTGGGTACCAACAACAATGATACAACACATGGGCTAAGGCTCTCTCTCACATGGCCCTTCTCCAACAATTCATCTACTTGCCTTTGAAGTTCCTTTGTCTCCTCTAAGTTACTTCTATAGGCTGGTCTATTTGGGATTGTGATGCGGAACCCATGGATCAAGTATTACATCTAGAACCCCACATACACATCTAGCATAGAATCTTATAACTTAAAAAACAATTCCTCCTAACCAAACCCATAACTAACCTGTAATTGAGAACTTGGGTAATTGGGACGAAGAAATGAATTGATTTAAATGCCACAAGTCAGACTTGATAAGTTAGTACCAATTCTTCATGCAACAAGAATAAGAAGAAAACCTCTCAAACTTGAAAACACATCAATTATATTCAGCATAAACTGAAAATTCATAGTAACCCTCTTGAGTTCTTTTTCCCCTCACTATATAGTTGGAAAAGAAGAACTAATGGCTTAAAAGTATAGGTTTACATGTATCTAGTCATAATAGTATTAATTATTCATCCACATCAAAAATATAATCAAAATTACTGCCCATAATTCTGACAACATTGATGGGCAGATTCTACATACATTTTGGTGTTGGTTCACATGTGTCTAGTCACACTAGCACTAAACCACATCAATATTATATTCTAAATTCATGCTAGTGCCCATCACAATACTTATGGGCAGATTCTTCATGCTTCTTGGTGAGTTTCTGACTTCCTCTTCATGATCCATCATATTCAGTACAAGTTGGTCTCCCTCTTTATTAATCCACATTTGAATGAAGTGTTGGAACACATGTTGAAGTTTCTTTGATTGTGATCTTGTGATTGGTCCACTTGGTATAATGATATCATCAACACATTTGCTGCCATGTGTAGATTCATCAAACATGCTTATAGTTTCCTCATCATTCCCTCCTTGCTAAAAAAGATTTGTCCTCAAATCTGAACCTACATCAAAAAGAGAAAGATCACTAACATTAAAAGTTGCAACAATATTATACTCACCTGGTAGATCGATTTTATAGGCATTGTCATTGATTCATTCTAAAACTTGGAATGGGTCATTTCCCCTTGCATCCAACTTGGATTTCCTTTATTTAGGAAATCTTTCCTTCCTCATATGAATCCATACCCAATCACCAGGTTGGAAAATCACATGTTTCCTTCTTCTATTTGCATTATGGGCAAATGTTCATATTTCTTCTTAAGATGAGCTCGTGCCTTCTCATGTATCTTCTTAACCAACTCTGCTTTCTTTTACCATCTAAGTTAGTTATTTCATTTAATGGCAAAAGAAACAGATTAAGTGGTGTGAGCGGATTAAAACCATAAATAATTTCAAATGGTAAATAACTTGTAGAAGAATGTATGCTTCTATTATATCCAAACTCCACTAATGGCAAACAATCTTCCCAAGTTTTCAAATTCTTGCCCACAACAGCATGTAACAAAGATCCTAAAGTCCTATTTACCACTTCTGTTTGTTCATCAGTTTGTGGATGACAAGTTGTAGAGAACAACAATTTAGTACCTAACTTATTCCACAAAGCACGCCAAAAATGACTTAAGAACTTCACATCTCTATCACTTACAATTGTTTTAGGAATGCCATGCAAATGAACTATTTTCCCAAAGAACAAATTAGCAATATTTGTCGCATCATCAGTTTTGTGACATGCAATGAAATGAGCCATTTTGCTGAATCTATCAACAATAGCAAATATGCTATCTTTCCCTTTTTTAGTCCTAGGCAGCCCCAGAACAAAGTCCAAAGATATGTCAATCCAAGGTGCATTAGGAATAGGTAAAGGAGTATACAACCCATGAGGTAAAGACTTAGATTGTGCTTGTTTACATGCAATAAACTTGGCACAAATTCTTTCAACATCCTTTCTCATGTTTGGCCAATAGAAATGTTCATGCAGAATGTCTAAAGTCTTAAATACCCCAAAATGTCCCATGAGTCCTCCACTATGTGCCTCACGCACAAGTAATGCCCTTAATGAGCAACTAGGCATGCATAATCTTCCATCCTTAAACAAATACCCATCATGCCTATAAAACTTCTGAAATGCAGAATGCTCACATGCTTTATAAACATTTGCAAAGTCAACATCATTGGCATGCATATCCTTAATTTTCTCAAAGCCTAATAACTTAGAACTAAGAATTGAGATTAAGGAATACCTTCTTGAAAGTGCATCTGCTACTACATTGTCTTTGTCACGCTTATATTTTATCACATATGAAAATGGCTCAATGAACTCTATCCACTTTCCATGTCTTTGGTTCAGCTTGGTTTGCCACTTTAGATGCTTTAATTATTCATGATCTGTATGAATAACAAACTCTTTAGGCAATAAGTAATGTTGCCACACTTGTAAAGCTCTTACCAAAGCATACAACTCCTTGTCATAAGTGGAATAATTTAATTGTGCACCATGAAGCTTCTCACTAAAATATGCAATTGGTTTCCCTTCTTGCATCAAAACAGCACCTATGCCCACACCTGAAGCATCACACTCTAATTCAAAGGTCTTATCAAAATCTGGTAAAGCAAGAATTGGAGCAGTAGTTAACCTTTCTTTCAACAAACTGAAAGCATTTTCTTGAACTTTAGTCCAATTAAACTTTACATCTTTTTTTATCAATTCATTTAATTGTGTAGCAATGGAACTAAAATCTTTAACAAACCTTCTATAGAAACTAGCCAACCCATGAAAACTTCTTACCTCACTCACTGTTTTAGGTGCTGGCCAATCTCTTATTACCTTTACCTTTTCATCAGCAATCTCAATACCTTGTGCACTAATCATAAAATATAAGAATATGATTTTATCACCACAAAACATGCACTTTTTCATGTTGGCATACAATTTTTCCTTTATCAAAACATCAAGAACAGCCCTAATATGCTCTACATGCTCATCTACTGATTTGCTATAAATGAGTATGTCATCAAAATACACAACAATAAATTTACCAAGATATGCACGCAAAACATGGTTCATTAACCTCATGAATGTACTAGGTGCATTAAATAAACCAAATGGCATAACTAACCGCTCATAAAGACCATATTTTGTCTTGAATGCAGTTTTCCACTCATCTCCTTTGACGCGGACCCTTAGCAACGATGGCAGCAAACCCAACATATAACAATGGTAGAGAACTCCTTGAAACTTGATAATCACCTCCTAAGGAACCCAACGCCTATAAAGAGATGCGAACTCACTATTATTGAAGGATTTAGTTGGTAAGAAGAAGGAAAACGTCACAACTCTTATTGATAAGTAAACCTAATTCTTGATGCAAAGAAAGAATTAAAGAATCCACTCAAATCTCTCTCACATGAAAATTCACAAGAAGAACTTGTAGAAGAATTCGAAAATTTTTATTAATTGTTGTTGTAGTCTGAAATTCGGCCTAATAGTGTCCTTAAATAAGGGTTACAAAATTCCTAATTGCATATGGAAAACTAAAATATTCCTAATTGCATAAGGAAAACATTAAGTATGGAAACAAAATCCTAATCCACTAAGGAAAATATAAAGTATGGAAACAAAATCCTAATCCACTAAGGAAAATATAAAGTATGGAAACAAAATCCTAATCCACTAAGGAAAATATAAAGTATGGAAACAACCAAACTAATTCCTTCAACATAAGAAATGCCCCACACTATTTGGGCTGTCCATGGGCCTTAAATTACTTTCCAAGGCTTTATATGAACCCCCATGACCCTTTCTTGCATGTTGGACCTTTCTTTAGCTAGCCTTTAACTTCCACACTAAGCATCATAATCAGCTTTGGTGTGCCTTCTTCAAGCTCTATCTCCATCTTCTTGAATGATAATTCTTGAAGGGAAATCTCTTCTTGAATATGCAAAGCCATACTAGCTTGATATCTCTTTGCCTTGCTCCTAATGTTTGGTCCACTTGCTAGCTTCAAGGGATCCTTTCTTGCATCATTCTCCCCCTCTTCAAAAAGATTTATCCTCAAATCTGCATCATCAAAAGGAGAAAGATCACTTACATTGAAAGTAGCACTAACATTATACGTACCTGGTAAGTCGATCTTGTAGGCATTGTCATTAATCTTCTCCAGCACTTGGAATGGGCCATCTCCCCTTGCTTGCAACTTGTTCTTCCTTTGGTTAGGAAACCTCTCTTTTCGAAAATGCACCCAAACCCAATCTCCTACTTGAAACTTAATCTCACGTCTCCCTCTATTTGCAGAATCAGCATATCTCTTGTTCCTTTTCTCAATATTCGCCCTTGCTTTCTCATGCATCTCTTTCACCAATTTAGCTTTCTTCTCACCATCTAAACTAACAAGCTCATGAGAAGGTAAAGAAACAAGATCCAAAACTATTAGTGGGTTAAAACCATAAACAAGCTCAAAAGGTGAATATCCTGTAGAAGAATGAATAGCACGATTATAAGCAAACTCAATAAATGGCAAACAATCTTCCCAAGAACTCAAATTCTTACCCACTAAAGCTCTCAACATGGTACCTAAAGTTCTGTTTACTACTTCTGTTTGTCCATCCGTTTGAGGATGACAAGTGGTGGAAAATAACAACTTGGTATCTAACTTTCCCCAAAGCACACGCCAAAAGTGAGACAAAAACTTGGTGTCTCTATCAGAAACTATGGATTTTGGTATCCCATGAATTCAAACCACCTCCCTAAAGAAGAGTTCGGCCACTAAACTAGCATCATCACTCTTATGACATGGGATAAAGTGTGCCATCTTACTAAACCTATCAACAACCACAAATATGCTCACTCTCCCCCTCTTAGTCCTTGATAATCCTAAAACAAAGTCCATACTAATGTCCATCTAAGGAGAACTAGGAACGGGTAATGGCATATACAAACCATGAGGCATAGACTTAGACTTAGCTTGCCTACAAGCCAAACAAGCCTTACAAATCCGAATTACATCCCTTTTCATATTCAGCCAATAAAAGTGTTCATTCAACATGTCTAAAGTCTTATCAACTCCAAAATGCCCCATCAAACCCCCACAATGTGATTCTGATACTAGCAAATCTCTCATAGAACATCTAGGCATGCATAATTTCGAACCCTTAAATAAAAACCCATCATGTCTATAGAAAGAATTAAAAGCACCATGCTCACAAGCATCATAAACATTGCCAAAATCAGAATCACCAACATATAAGTCCTTTATACATTCAAATCCAAGCAATTTAGTACTCAAAACATTAAGTAAAGAGTACCTCCTTGAAAGTGCATCTGCCACTACATTGTCTTTACCTTGCTTGTATTTGATCACATAAGGAAACTTCTCAATCTTCACAACCCATTTTGCATGTCTTTTATTCAACTTGCCTTGCCCTCTCAAATGCTTCAATGATTCATGGTCTGAATGGATCACGAATTCCTTGGGCAGCAAATAATGCTCCCATACTTCCAATTCTCTCACCAAAGCATATAGTTCCTTGTCATAAGTTGAATAATTCAGCTTTGCTCCATTAAGCTTTTCACTAAAGTATGCAATGGGCTTCTTCTCTTGCATCAAAACTGCTCCAATACCTACACCAGAAGCATCACATTCAATTTCAAAAGTAGAATCAAAGTTAGGTAAAGCTAAAACGGGTGTAGTAGAAAGCTTCTCTTTCAAAGCATCAAATGCTTCTTGTTGCTCCTTGCCCCAAACGAATCCCACTTCTTTCTTGATTATGCTAGTCAAGGGGGCTGCCAATGTAGAGAAATTAGGGACAAATCTCCTATAGAAGCTTGCCAATCCGTGAAAACTCCTCACTTCTGTCACACTTGAAGGATTCGGCCACTCTTGGATAGCTTTCACCTTCTCTTGATCAACTTCAATTCCTTGCATACTTACAACAAAACCAAGAAAAACAACCCTATCTAGACAAAAAGAACACTTCTTAAGCTTAGCATAAAGGTTTTGCTCCCTAAAGATTTCAAGCACTTTCCTAACATGTTCAACATGTTCTTCCTCAGTTTTGCTATGAATCAGAATATCATCAAAGTAAACTACCACAAACTTACTTAAATAAGCTCTCAAAACATGGTTCATTAATCTCATGAAAGTACTAGTTGCATTAGATAAACCAAAAGGCATAACTAACCATTTATACAAACCATATTTCGTTTTGAAGGCAGTCTTCCATTCATCTCCAGGCTTCATGCAAATTTGATGATAACCACTCATAAGATCAATCTTTGTGAAATATTTCACCCCATGCAATTCGTCCAACATGTCATCAAGTCTAGGAATGGGATGTCTATACTTCACAGTAATCTTGTTCACAGCCCTACAATCAACACACATCCTCCAAGAACCATCTTTCTTGGGTACTAATAAGACTGGAATGGCACAAGGACTAAGGCTCTCGCGAACCAAGCTTTTCTCCAAAAGCTCTTCAACTTGTCTTTGCATCTCTTTTGTCTCCGTAGGATTGCTCCTATATGCTGGCCGGTTTGGAATTGTAGAACCGGGTATGAAGTCAATTTGATATTCAATCACTCTTAATGGCGGCAAACCACTAGGAATGTCTTCAGGAAACACATCCTTAAAATCTTGCAACAAAGACACAAAACTAGAAGGTAAAGAATCAAGAGATTCTTCACTGTCAGCAAGTAACGATTCTTTATATATAATAATGAGTACAGGCTGCCCTACATCTATCTCTCTTGCTCTTGCATAAAAAGTATGTTTTGCTTTTTCTCCTTGCTTATTTTCTCTCACCAACGGGCTATTTATTTGTTTGCTTACTTTCTTTTGACTCTCGGCCTCTTTTCCCTTTCTGCACTCACTCACTTTATTATTTTCTCTTTCCCTACCCTTAGAATTACCCTTGGGTGTTGAAGAAACATCATTGGCCGAATTTGAACCCCCTTGGTTCTTACTGGCCGAAACTTCTTTCTCCCTCTCTAGCATCCTCTTTTGATCTTCATACACCTCTTGAGGTGATAATGGTGCTAGAACAACCTTCTTTCCTTCATAAGTAAAGGTATACTTATTAGAAAAGCCATCATGTTGTGCCCTTCTATCATGCTGCCATGGTCTTCCTAATAGCAAATGTCCAGCTTGCATTGGCACTACATCACACAAAACCTCATCTTTATACCACCTAATGGAGAATGGTACCTTGACTTGCTTCAACACTTTTACTTCCCCAGCGTCATTGAACCATTGCAACTTGTAAGGATTGGGATGTTTAAAACAAGCTAACCCCAATTTATCCACCATTGTAGTACTAGCAGCATTGGTACAACTTCCACCATCAATGATAAGTGTACAAACCTTACCATTCACCAAACACCTAGAGTGGAAAAGATTCTCCCTTTGATCCAAGCCTTCTTCCTTGACTTGAATATTCAAGGCTCTTCTAGTAACAAGCATCTCTCCATGTTCAGCATTCAAGACTTGATTCTCCCAAGCCTCTTCATCATATTTGGCCCTATCACCACATTCGGCCTCCTCTTCTTCTTCATGTTCAGATTCTGATTCAATTTCCTCTTCATGGGTAGCAATCATCACTCTCTTATTCGGACATTGAGAAGCAATGTGTCCACTCTCCTAACACTTGTAGCATTTAATTTCCCTACTTGGAGTAGGTCTAGAAGGTGTTTCCTTGGCTGTTTTTGCATCCCCGTTATTCGGCTTCTTGAAATTAGGATTGCAGGAAGAATTCTTTTGGAAAGAACCCTTGTAATCCCCTTTGTAGGAACTTGAACCCTTGAAGTTTGAAAAATTTCCACTAGCTTTAGAGTAGCTAGTTTTTGAAATAGCTTTATTCTTTAATCTTCTTTCTATCTTCATGGCCTTTTGAACTAACTCTTCCATTGTGTTAAATTCATACATCTCCAATTTATTGGCTATGTTCAAATTCAATTCCCCAAGAAATCGTGACATCTTCTTGTCTTCATCTTCATCAATATTTGCCCTAGCCATGATCATCTCTAATACGGAACCTCCAAGAATAAGCCTGAGAACCCCTTGATTTCGGACCCCCACAGCATTAACTTGAAAACCCCTAGTCGAATTCGGTACAACCCCCAAGGATTAGGTTAGATTTCAGATTACCTTGAATTGATCAAAGATCCAAGATTTCGAAACAAGTCAGTTCCTAAATCCCAGATTCGAAACACTCCACAAGAAAGTTGATCAAACTACTTGAATGTTTCTGAAGCATGTATTCAAGCAAGAACACAAAGATAAAAGCAATTCGGCTTTAGGTTAATAAATTCGTCCAAAACTAAAAAACTCCAAAACTAAAAAACTAAGATGGCTTACAACCCTAAATGAGATATAATAGCTAAACCCTAATTAGGGTTATTAAGTAGTGTTTGGCTTTCTAATCAAATTTTAAGAAATAATAAAGTAATCAAAGGCCTAATTTAATACCAAACAAACAGGGCCCTTACTTTTTAAATGAGCATAACTAGTGGACCTTAATACATATTAAAATAACAAGTTCAGCTAATTATTTAACTATAAATAAGCCCAACTAGTGACTTGAGCCAAATATGCTCCAATTTGCATCCTTGATCAGCCATATCTTGCACCTTCAGCTCCTCTTCAACAAAATGTTGCATGTAGCCTTGTGACGTCTCTATCATTCCCCCTTTGTTGGAGAAAACTCGTCCTCGAGTTTTAAAATGCTGGAGTAGTAAAGAAAAGCAACTTTGTAATTTCACTCCAATTACTTGTGGCATGTCATCAATTTGAAGAACCTGAAATTTTATTTCATAAACATCAAAATCATTGTTAGGCAAAATAAATTCCATGTTTGCAACAGACAGGCAATCATGAATGGTGGGAGTAGAAAGTTTTATTTTTCTTGCTTCTTCTTTTAGTTGTACTTCTAACCCAAGCATATCAATTTCTTCCTTCAATATTTCTTCAAAAGTTTCCAACTTTGGAATGTCTTGTTGAAAAGTAGCAGCTTCTTTTGATTCTAGTGATGAATCTTCACCAATAATCTCTAAAGTATGATCTTCAATATCACCCTGAAAAGAAGTATCACCATAAACAGCCTCGGATGACATTAACAAATCACTACCATCAACAATCTCTTCTGCATAAATTAGTTCTTCTTCATTGCTATCTTCAACCTTCAAATTCTCCCTTTCTTTGTAGTAATCATCAACACTTTTACTTCCTTCCTTGATAGCCTGAAGTCTCTGCATGATACTCCTATAGAAATGTTCAGGTTGCTGCATTTGATTTCTGCCACCTCTTCGCCTCTCATTGCGCTCCAATGTAGCTCTTTCAACACTCTGCAACCTCAAATCCATGCGCTTAAATCTTTCTGTTATGGTATCCATAGCACGGTGTAAACGTGTAAATTCAGCTTGTTGCGCCTCACGCAATCGAGCTGGATCAATCTGAACACCTGCATCTCTTCCAGACATGTTTCCTGCAATAAAAGGTTAGCACAAAATAAATAAAAAGGCCTCACAACACTCCCTCACATGTTTACACTAAATAGATGAAGGTTGGTCTCTCGTGTTTCACTCAATATATGAAATCACTCACGGTTCAGCTCACACCTCTCAAGTTGATTTCTTTTATGTTCTTAGGTGAATCACACTTTATGAAACAACTTAAATAGCCTCCGTGTGTAGTATCCCAAAATCTGAAATTTGAATCAAAACAGCCCCTCAAATTTGTCAAAATTTCGAAAAAAAAAATTCAGTTACGTCTAACCCGCCTAGATTCGACCCTTAGCACCTAAATAACAAGGAAAACGAAAAATTTTTCTTGAAGTGATTTTATACTCTTTTTTTTTCTCCCTCTCACTATCTCTTTTGAAGGGCAGCCCTAGTTCACACCACACGAAATTTTTTTTTCCAATCAGGTAACAAGAATAAGATCAATTTAGAGGACTTCCTTTTGAAACTCGAAATTGGAACAGAATAAATAATCAAGACTTCCTTTAGACCAATTCAGCTTTCCTTTTGAAACTTGTTTGAAACACTTTCTTGGAAATTCGAAACAGAATCAGAATGATTAACAAGAATAAGATTCAGATTTAGAACACTTTCAAATCAACAAATTTCGAATCAACAATCAAGAACACAATTTCGAATTTGAACAAAGCAACCTAAATTCCCAATTCGGAAATCCACAATAGAACAAATCCAATTCAGAATAGATAGAACAAACCAATTCAGAACAAATCAACCAACCCAATTTCAGAATAAGAAAAATGATTTGGACTAAAAAGGCAAACTGAATTCGAAATTGAAATAAGACTCCAAACACAAAACGAAAACTAAATTAGAACCCTAACGAAATTTTTTTTTTGAATTTTCGACTTTGAAAGAAAAACTAAAATGATTCAAGGATCAATAACAAAGAAACAAAACGAAACTAACAAGAGAAGAAACGAAAACGAAAGTAACCCACAAAGGAAACAAAAACGCAAATAGCAGGTGAAGAAAACGAAAACGAAAATAACCCACAAAGAAAACAATTCAGAGGAACAAGGAAAACAAGAGAACGAATTGAACAATTGAAACAAAGCAACAAAAACGCAAATAACAAAAGAAGAAATGAAAACGAATTGGAAGGGATAAAACCTGATCTAGAGCGTTGGCTCTGATACCAAATGATACGGAACCTCCAAGAATAAGCCTGAGAACCCCTTGATTTCGGACCCCCACAACATTAACTTGAAAACCCCTAGTCGAATTCGGTACAACCCCCAAGGATTAGGTTAGATTTCAGATTACCTTGAATTGATCAAAGATCCAAGATTTCGAAACAAGTCAGTTCCTAAATCCCAGATTCGAAACACTCCACAAGAAAGTTGATCAAACTACTTGAATGTTTTTGAAGCATGTATTCAAGCAAGAACACAAAGATAAAAGCAATTCGGCTTTAGGTTAACAAATTCGTCCAAAACTAAAAAAACTCCAAAACTAAAAAACTAAGATGGCTTACAACCCTAAATGAGATATAATAGCTAAACCCTAATTAGGGTTATTAAGTAGCGTTTGGCTTTCTAATCAAATTTTAAGAAATAATAAAGTAATCAAAGGCCTAATTTAATACCAAACAAACAGGGCCCTTACTTTTTAAATGAGCATAACTAGTGGGCCTTAATACATATTAAAATAACAAGTTCAGCTAATTATTTAACTATAAATAAGCCTAACTAGTGACTTGAGCCAAATATGCTACAATTTGCATCCTTGATCAGCCATATCGTGCACCTTCAGCTCCTCTTCAATAAAATGTTGCATGTAGCCTTGTGACGTCTCTATCAATCTCCATCTCTTTGTGGTACTCTTCCACACTTCTTCCACCTTGAACTAGTCTTGCTAGTCGATTGTACAAATTCCAAATGTAGTGAGATGGTACAAATCGGCTCCTCATTAGTTCTTTCAAGGTTGACCAGTCAGGAATAGGCCTCATACCTTTCCCTCTTCTATTAGCTTTCAATTGATCCCACCAAAAGGTAGCATACCCCTTGAACTCTACGGCTGCCAAAACTAATTTCTTCTCTTCGGTGTAGTTATGGCATTCAAAAATCTGCTCAACTTTCCTCTCCCATTCTATGAACTCTTCTGCATTGTTCTTCCCTTCAAAGGAAGGAATCTTCATCTTGATGGAAGTAAGGTCACCATCAGTAGTAGGTTGATTCCCACCTTCATCTTCATCTTCTACCCTTTCGGCTGCTTCTAGGGCTTCAAGATTTCCTTGCCCTTCTCTCCTAAGCACTCTTCTAGCTCGCATTATGGGATTTGGATGTGTGGATGGCTTGATGAGGAAATTATAAGCAAGCTTAATGAATCTACACAAGGCAGCAATTTGTTGATGATATCATTATTCCAAGTGGACCAATCACAAGATCACAATCAAAGTGATGAGGAAACTATAAGCAAGCTTGATGAATGTAATGGCAGCAAATATGTTGATGATATCATTATGCCAAGTGGACCAATCACAAGATCACAATCAAAGAAATTCCAGCATGTGTTCCAGCACTTCATTCAAAGGTGGATTAATGAAGAGGGAGACCAACTTGTAGTGAATATGATGGATCATGAAGAGGAAGTCAGAAAATCACCAACAAGCATGAAGAATCTGCCCATAAGTATGGTGATGGGCATTAGCACGAATTTGGAATAAAATATTGACATGGTTTAGTGCTAGTGTGACTAGACACATGTGAACCAACACCAAAATGCATGTGGAATCTGCCCATCAATGTTGTCATAATTATGGGCAGTAATTTAGAGTATATTATTGAGGTGGATGAACAATTAATGCTATTGTGACTAGATACATGTAAACCTAGACTTTAAGCCATTAGTTCTTCTTTTCCAACTATATAAGGATGGGAAAAAGAACTTAATAGGGTTGACTACGAATTTTCAGAATTGTTGAATGTAATTTCTGTGTTTTCAAGTTTGAGAGGTTTTCTTCTTATTCTTGTTGCATGAAGAATTGGTTCTAACTTATCAAGTCTCACTTGTGGCATTTTAATCAATTCATTTCTTCATCCCAATCACCCAAGTTCTCAATTACAGGTTAGTTGTGGGTTTGGTAGGGAGGATTTGTTTTTGAGTTCTAAGATTCTATGCTAGATGTGTATGTGGGGTTCTAGATGTAATATTTGATCCATGGGTTCCGCATCATGGCTGCCCTTGTTGCACTTGCTGAATTTGTTGTGCTTGTCGTGCTGCATTCTCTTGCAATCTAGTATCCATCATCTCCATTCGACCAAGCATTGCTGCCAAAGTCTCATTAAGCCTAGCCAAGCTTTCGGCCATAGCTTCTTCTTTGCTAGTCTCTTCTCCTTTTCCAGCCATGTTAACAAACAAACAAACTTAAAGAAACAAGATTAGTAATAATCGAAATTCACTCAAGTGTTTAGAATTACCTCACTTTTCTTGTCTTCCTTGATTGCACTTTAGAACCAAGCTCACCAACCAACAATTGTTAAGTCGTTCAAGAAACTAGAACCTAAATCCTAGAACTAGATAGAAAACAAGACAAGTATCCTGAGGCAATGCAAGGTAATTTGCAATACACGATATAAAACCAAGTATCGACACAAGCAAATGATACTTAGCAATGTAATGGAATTAAAAGCTAGATAAAGAAATCAGAAACAATGAAGACAATAAACAAGACAAATTTGGATATAATGAATCAAAAACAACCCACACTTGGCAAGCTGCTTTATGGACCTAATCAATTCTACCCAAAATGCTAGCTTCTAGACTCTAATTCCCACCTATAACACTCAAATAACATGAATATTAAGGTCTGATTTTCAAATTCCAAAAGCCCCTCAAAAGGTGAAATTTTTCACCCAAAAATTTTTATTACTTCTCACCCACCTAGATCTGATCCTTAGCACCCAAATAGCAAGAATATCAAACAATTTTTGCTGAGGTGGTTTTGTACTCTTTTTTTTTTTGCTTCCTCTCACTATCTCCTTGATTTGGGACTTATTTTCTCCCAAGGACTTTTCAAAATCTGGACTTAATTCGCAACCCCAGATTCACTCAAGACCAAATCAAAATCAAACTTGAACACAAAATCTAGCTTTTGCTTTCTTCCAAGAACCCTTATTCTTGGTTTCGAAATTCTCCAAGAATCCTTTCCTAGGTTTCGTTTTCACCCTAAGAATACCCTCCTTCAATTCGGCCTTGATCAGAATTGATATATGACTCTTTTTCAAAAATTAAAGACTAGACTCTCTAAGAACCCTAAAACGCAGAAATTTAAAAGACCTAAATTAACAAACCCTAGAAAGACAAAGCAGATAAAAATTACCTTGTAGCAAGGCTCTGATACTGATGCAAGAAAGGATTCCTTGAAGCTAGCAAGTGGACCAATCACTAGGAGCAAGACAAAGAGATATCAAGCTAGTATGGCTTTGCATATTCAAGAAGAGATTTCCAAAGAGCTTCAAGAATTATCATTCAAGAAGATGGAGATAGAGCTTGAAGAAGGCACACCAAAGCTGAATATGATGCTTAGTGTGGAAGCTAAAGGCTAGCTAAAGAAAGGTCCAACGTGCAAGAAAGGTCCATGGGGGTTCATATAAAGCCTTGGGAAGTAATTTAAGGCCCATGGACAGCCCAATAGTGTGGGGCATTTCTTATGTTGAAGGGATTAGTTTGGTTGTTTCCATACTTTATATTTTCCTTATTGGATTAGGATTTTGTTTCCATACTTTATATTTTCCTTAGTGGATTAGGATTTTGTTTCCATACTTAATGTTTTCCTTATGCAATTAGGAATGTTTTAGTTTTCTATATGCAATTAGGAATTTTGTAACCCTTATTTAAGGGCACTATTAGGCTGAATTTCAGACTATAACAATTAATAAAAATTTTTGAATTTTTCTACAAGTTCTTCTTGTGAATTTTCGTGTGAGAGAGATTACAGTGGATTCTTTAATTCTTTCTTTGCATCAAGAATTAGGTTTACTTATCAACAAGAGTTGTGACATTTTCCTTCTTCTTACCAACTAAATCCTTCAATCATAGTGAGTTCACGTCTCTTTATAGGCGTTGGGTTCCTTAGGATTATCAAGTTTCAAGGAGTTCTCTACCATTGTTATACATTGGGTTTGCTGCCATCATTGCTAAGGGTCCGCGTCATTTGGTATCAGAGCCTTGCTACAAGGTAATTTTTATCTACTTTTTCTTTCTAGGGTTTGTTAATTTAGATCTTTTAAATTTCTGCATTTTAGGGTTCTTAGAGAGTCTAGTCTTTAATTTTCAAAAAAAAAAAGAGTCATATATCAAAATTCAAAAAGTCTAAAGAGTGTTCAAAGAGTAATTCGAAACCTAGGAAAAGGAGTCTGATTGAAATTCGAAACCTAGGCCTTGCATCTGAATTGGATTCGAAACCAAGATTAGGGTTCTTGAAAGAAAGCAAAAGCTAGAGTTTTGTTCAAGTTTGATTTCGATTTGATTTTGAGTGAATCTAGGGTTGCGAATTAAGTCCAGATTTCGACAAAATCACCTCAACAAAAATTGTTTGATATTCTTGCTATTTGGGTGCTAAGGATCAGATCTAGGTGGGTGAGAAGTAATAAAATTTTTTGGGCAAAAAATTTCACCTTTTGAGGGGCTTTTGGAATTCGAAAATCAGACCTTAATATTCATGTTATTTGAGTGTTATAGGTGGGAATTAGAGTCTAGAAGCTAGCGTTTTGGGTAGAATTGATGGTGGAAGTTGTACCAATGCTGCTAGTACTACAATGGTGGATAAATTGGGGTTAACTTGTTTTAAACATCCCAATCCTTACAAGTTGAAATGGTTCAATGACGCTGGGGAAGTAAAAGTGTTGAAGCAAGTCAAGGTACCATTCTCCATTGGGTGGTATAAAGATGAGGTTTTGTGTGATGTAGTGCCAATGCAAGCTGGACATTTGCTATTAGGAAGACCATGGCAGCATGATAGAAGGGCACAACATGATGGCTTTTCTATTAAGTATACCTTTACTTATGGAGGAAAGAAGGTTGTTCTAGCACCATTATCACCTCAAGAGGTGTATGAAGATCAAAAGAGGATGCTAGAGAGAGAGAAAAAAGTTTCGGCCAACATGAACCAAGGGGGTTCAAATTTGGCCAATGATGTTTCTTCAACACCCAAGGGTAATTCTAAGGGTAGGGAGAGAGAAAATAATAAAGTGAGTGAGTACAGAAAGGGAAAAGAGGCCGAGAGTCAAAAGAAAGCAAGCAAACACATAAATGGCCCATTGGTGAGAGAAAATAAGCAAGGAGAAAAAGCAAAACATACTTTTTATGCAAGAGCAAGAGAGATAGATATTGTACTCATTATTATGTATAAAGAATTATTACTTGCTGACAGTGAAGAATCTCTTGATTCTTTACCTTCTAGTTTTGTGTCTTTGTTGCAGGATTTTAAAGATGCGTTTCCTGAAGACCTTCCTAGTGGTTTGCCGCCATTAAGAGGGATTGAACATGATGCGGAACCCATGGATCAAATATTACATCTAGAACCCCACATACACATCTAGCATAGAATCTTAGAACTCAAAAACAAATCCTCCCTACCAAACCCACAACTAACCTGTAATTGAGAACTTGGGTGATTGGGATGAAGAAATGAATTGATTAAAACGCCACAAGTCAAACTTGATAAGTTAGAACCAATTCTTCATGCAACAAGAATAAGAAGAAAACCTCTCAAACTTGAAAACACTTAGATTACAATGATAACAATCTGCCAATTTCGTAGTAACCCTATTAAGTTCTTTTTCCCATCCTTATATAGTTGGAAAAGAAGAACTAATGGCTTAAAAGTCTAGGTTTATATGTATCTAGTCACAATAGCATTAATTGTTCATCCACATCAAGAATATACTCTAAATTACTGCCCATAATTATGACAACATTGATGGGCAGATTCCACATGCATTTTGGTGTTGGTTCACATGTGTCTAGTCACACTAGCACTAAACCATGTCAATATTATATTCCAAATTCGTGCTAATGCCCATCACCATACTTATGGGCAGATTCTTCATGCTTGTTGGTGATTTTCTGACTTCCTCTTCATGATCCATCATATTCACTACAAGTTGGTCTCCCTCTTCATTAATCCACCTTTGAATGAAGTGCTGGAACACATGCTGGAGTTTCTTTGATTGTGATCTTGTGATTGGTCCACTTGGCATAATGATATCATCAACATATTTCCTATAAGGAAAACTATTAACTAAATATTACAATAAAAACCTAATAAGCAAAATATGGAGGGGACCACTTAAAAGACTCAAAAAACACGCCCCAAACATGTGTTAAGCATGCCAAAGTCGTTCTTGCTGAAACTAGTATAGGGGGTTGTGAAACAGTAGATTTCACAGGGGGTTGTGGGACTTTCTGGACAAGCAGCACATTTCACAGGGTGGTTGTGGTATTGGCTGGACAATTCGCACATTTCAGCACCATGTGTACAATCCAGCACCATGACTAGCTTGGGTTGGTCTTCTAGTTCCTTCTCGCACTTGTCCCATGCTAATTCAGTCACCTCTCTTGTAATAAAGTATTGAATATGCATTCCAAGAGTGATGCCAATTTCTTTGCTTTATTCCTCGTCAATGACCCTTGTTGTAGCACCAATGGATCCTTGCTATGCTGGTTCACATCATTCTCCCCTTCTTTAAAAAGATTTGTCCTCAAATCTGCATCATCAAAAGGAGATAAATCAGTTACATTAAAAGTAGCACTAACACCATACTCACCAGGTAAGTCGATCTTGTAGGCATTGTCATTGATTTGCTCCAATACTTGGAAAGGACCATCTCCCCTTGCATCCAACTTGGATTTTCTTTGTTTAGGAAATCTTTTCTTTCTCACATGAACCCATGCCCAATTACCAGGTTGGAAAATCACATGTTTCCTTCTTTTATTTGCTTTATGGGCAAATGATTCATCCTTCTTTAGGACTAGTAAAACCAGAATAGTACATGGACTAATACTTTCACACACATGTCCCTTTGCTAGCAACTCCTCCACTTGCCCTTGAAGTTCCTTGGTTTCCTCCGGATTACTTCTATAAGCTGGTCGGTTAGGAATTGTTGAGCCCGGAATGAAGTCAATTTGATGCTCAATCCCTCTTAAAGGTGGTAAACCTTTGGGTACATCTTCTGGAAAAACATCTCCAAATTCCTGTAAAAGAGAACTAACACAACTAGGCAAAGGGTTATCAAGGTTAGATGTAGAAATCAAGGTCTCTTTGTACCTAAGTACAATCAGACTTCTTTTGATACGAGCAAGGACCCTAACTCCACCACAAAAGCTAGCTCAAGAGTGGAGGTTTAGCCCATGCTTATATAGTAGCCAGGAACTCCTTACACGGTCGATGTGGGATCACATCATCCTCCCCTCCTTAGACTGCACGTCCTCGTGCTCGTGCCAACTCAATCGTTAACCCGCAGTCCACACACGAGTCGCTTGTGCCAACTCAATCGTTAACCCGCACCCGAGCCCAGGAACAAAGGGACGGACCCACCAGCGGTGCGTGCAAGGTTGGCTCTGATACCAACTGATACGAGCAAGGACCCTAACTCCACCACAAAAGCTAGCTCAAGAGTGGAGGTTTAGCCCATGCTTATATAGTAGCCAGGAACTCCTTACACGGCCGATGTGGGATCACATCATCCTCCCCTCCTTAGACTGCACGTCCTCGTGCTCGTGCCAACTCAATCGTTAACCCGCAGTCCACACACGAGTCGCTTGTGCCAACTCAATCGTTAACCCGCACCCGAGCCCAAGAACAAAGGGACGGACCCACCAGCGGTGCGTGCAAGGTTGGCTCTGATACCAACTGATACGAGCAAGGACCCTAACTCCACCACAAAAGCTAGCTCAAGAGTGGAGGTTTAGCCCATGCTTATATAGTAGCCAGGAACTCCTTACACGGCCGATGTGGGATCACATCATCTTTTCTCACAAAAAGCACTCCTTAACTCCTTTTCTTTTGCATAGAAACACTCTCTTTTATTTTCTCTCCCTTTCTCTTTTTCTCTCACCAATGGGCCATTTTTATCATTCTTTTCCTCACACTTGGCCTCTTTTACTCCATTTTTATTTGTTTTACCCTCACCACCAGAATTCTTTTCAAATAATCTCAAAATATTTACTTGATCTTCATACACTTGTTTAGGTGACAATGGGGCAAGAGTGAAATTTAAACCATTTAGGCTGAAAGAATAATGATTCTTAAAGCCATCATGCAAAGCTTTTCTATCAAACTGCCATGGACGACCAAGAAGGATATGGCTAGCATGCATAGGCACAACATCACAGCAAACTTCATCTTTGTATCTCCCAATTGCAAAAGAAAACAGAACCTGCTTTGTTACCCTCACCTCTCCACTATCATTCAACCATTGCAGCTTGTAAGGACTAGGATGTTTTGTGCATGCTAACCCTAATTTATCCACCAAATCAGTACTAGCAACATTTGCACAACTACCCCCATCAATGATCATGCTGCACACTTTTCCATTCACAATGCAACGAGTATGGAAAATGTTCTCTCTTTGATTACTTTCTTCATCTTTAATTTGCATGTTTAAAGCTCTTCTAATAACCAAAGATTCACCATGGGCAGGATATTCAATAATATGTTCTATTTCTTCTAATGGTGGCATGCTATCATTATCATCATCACTTTCATGTTCACTAGCACTATCAATTTCACCATTATCTCGTATCAACATGATTTTCTTATTTGGACATTGAGATGCTATATGCCCTACTCCTAAACACCTAAAGCATTTAATGGTACTATGCTTTTGATTAGAGTTAGATGTTTTAGAGTTACCTTTAGGGTCATCTAGAACTTGTTTTTCCTTTCCTTTCCAGGCAGCCTCCTTCCCTTTAGGATTATCATCTTTCTTTGGCCATTTTGAAGTGAAACTAGAGCTGGAATTAGAAAATCCCTTTGCTGCTCCCTTGAGTTTCAGTTGCTTCTCCACTTTCATGGCCATGTGTACCATATCTTCAAGCTCCACATAATGATGTAATTCAATTATGTTAGCTATCTCTCTATTCAGCCCACTCAAAAATCGAGCCATAGTGATTTCTGGATCCTCCTCTATATTAGTTCTACTCATGATCATCTCCATCTCTTTATGGTAATCCTCCACAGACATGGATCCTTGAGTTAACCGCTGTAATTTTTGGTGAAGCTCCCTATAGTAGTAAGATGGTAAAAATCTCTTTCTCATCACAGTTTTCATTTCAGCCCAAGTAGTGATAGTTCTTTCTCCATTTCTCCTCTTGGAAATCATCAATTGATCCCACCAAATTAGTGCATAATCTGTGAATTCAACTGCTGCAATCTTAACCTTCTTCATTTCACTATAATTATGACAATCAAACACCAACTCAACTTTTCTTTCCCATTCAAGGTAAGCTTCAGCATCATTTCTCCCCTTGAATGATGGTATCTTCATTTTTATGGAAGATATGTTACTGTCCCTTTGTTGAGGTCTTCTTTGAGCAATTGATTCCTCACTTTCTTCATCATCTTCCCTCTCTATCTCATCATCATTCATCATGTTTCCTCTCCCTCTATTCTGCCCCCTTCGATTAGTATCATTCCGCTGCCTTTGCATTATGCTGTCTACATCACCTCTCATGTTGTTTATGGTCAAATCAAACCTTTCAAATCTCCTTTGCATTGCCTCTAACATGAAGGCTATGTCATTTATGGTCATATCACGTTTTTCACTTCCAGAATTTGACATGGTGTAAGAAGAACCTACAAGAAAATGTTAGTAAAGAAAATTTCCTCACCTCACTCCCTTACGTGTTTCACTCAAGATCAGATTGTCACTCCTCTTGTATTTCACTCAAACCTTGTTCCTTTTTACCTCTCAATTCTTCTTTTATCAAGTTGAATTTCAGAATTGAATCCACTTAAATCAAGTAAAACAAGTTTTGTTTTAAAGACTCTACAAGGAACCTAATGAACAAAATAAATTCTGCAATTCTAGAAGCAATTTAATTTTAGACAACAAGAACTGAAAGTTAACACAAGAAGCAAAAGTATTTGTGTTAATCAAACCAAAGTAACTATGATTGAGAATTAGCTACTTAATGCATACAAGAAACAAGAGGTATATGAAAGAATGAAACTAGGAATACAAAGAAAAACAATTCTGGATCCTAAAAAAAAAAACAGAATTCAAATCACTCCAATGAGTAATCTGAATATGCAACCTAAATCTATTCCCAATGCAAGAAAGGCTCTAAATATCAGATTTTAAATGCTAAATGGATGCATAATGAGGAGCTGATGTAATTTGATCAAATATAATAAGGTAGCAAGCTGTTAATGGTATAAATATGCAAAAAATCTCAAACACTTGTGAAGAAAAATTCTGGACAGAAACAGGTACGATTTTTTTTTCTTTTATGTTGAGGAAGTTGAATCTGATTCTCTTTTCTTTTTTTTTTGTTTTTCTTTTGATCTTTTCTTCTTTTTTTCTTTTGAACTTTCAGTAAACAAGGATAGAAATTGAAAAATTAAACAAAAGTTCACAGATTTGAAGAATAAGAACAAGGTGCAACAAGAACAGAAAATGAAGAAATATAGAAACTGAATCTGATTTGTTTTTTTTTTCTTTGGATAATTAAAACATAAAAGATACCTAGAGATTTATCTTCAAGCCAAAGCTCTGATACCAAATGATGCGGAACCCATGGATCAAATATTACATCTAGAACCCCACATACACATCTAGCATAGAATCTTAGAACTCAAAAACAAATCCTCCCTACCAAACCCACAACTAACCTGTAATTGAGAACTTGGGTGATTGGGATGAAGAAATGAATTGATTAAAACGCCACAAGTCAAACTTGATAAGTTAGAACCAATTCTTCATGCAACAAGAATAAGAAGAAAACCTCTCAAACTTGAAAACACTTAGATTACAATGATAACAATCTGCCAATTTCGTAGTAACCCTATTAAGTTCTTTTTCCCATCCTTATATAGTTGGAAAAGAAGAACTAATGGCTTAAAAGTCTAGGTTTATATGTATCTAGTCACAATAGCATTAATTGTTCATCCACATCAAGAATATACTCTAAATTACTGCCCATAATTATGACAACATTGATGGGCAGATTCCACATGCATTTTGGTGTTGGTTCACATGTGTCTAGTCACACTAGCACTAAACCATGTCAATATTATATTCCAAATTCGTGCTAATGCCCATCACCATACTTATGGGCAGATTCTTCATGCTTGTTGGTGATTTTCTGACTTCCTCTTCATGATCCATCATATTCACTACAAGTTGGTCTCCCTCTTCATTAATCCACCTTTGAATGAAGTGCTGGAACACATGCTGGAGTTTCTTTGATTGTGATCTTGTGATTGGTCCACTTGGCATAATGATATCATCAACATATTTCCTATAAGGAAAACTATTAACTAAATATTACAATAAAAACCTAATAAGCAAAATATGGAGGGGACCACTTAAAAGACTCAAAAAACACGCCCCAAACATGTGTTAAGCATGCCAAAGTCGTTCTTGCTGAAACTAGTATAGGGGGTTGTGAAACAGTAGATTTCACAGGGGGTTGTGGGACTTTCTGGACAAGCAGCACATTTCACAGGGTGGTTGTGGTATTGGCTGGACAATTCGCACATTTCAGCACCATGTGTACAATCCAGCACCATGACTAGCTTGGGTTGGTCTTCTAGTTCCTTCTCGCACTTGTCCCATGCTAATTCAGTCACCTCTCTTGTAATAAAGTATTGAATATGCATTCCAAGAGTGATGCCATATTTCTTTGCTTTATTCCTCGTCAATGACCCTTGTTGTAGCACCAATGGATCCTTGCTATGCTGGTTCACATCAGAACATCAAATTGATTTCATACCTGGTTCTACAATTCCAAACCGGCCAGCATATAGGAGCAATCCTATGGAGACAAAAGAGATGCAAAGACAAGTTGAAGAGCTTTTGGAGAAAGGCTTGGTTCAGGAGAGCCTTAGTCCTTGTGCCATTCCAGTCTTATTAGTACCCAAGAAAGATGGTTCTTGGAGGATGTGTGTTGATTGTAGGGCTGTGAACAAGATTACTGTGAAGTATAGACATCCCATTCCTAGACTTGATGACATGTTGGACGAATTGCATGGGGCGAGATATTTCACAAAGATTGATCTTATGAGTGGTTATCATCAAATTCGCATGAAGCCTGGAAATGAATGGAAGACTGCCTTCAAAACAAAATATGGTTTGTATGAATGGTTAGTTATGCCTTTTGGTTTATCTAATGCACCTAGTACTTTCATGAGATTAATGAACCATGTTTTGAGAGCTTATTTAGGTAAGTTTGTGGTATTTTACTTTGATGATATCATGAGATTAATTATATATGTATTTTAAGTTTGTGATAACATGTTAGGACAGTGCTTGAAATCCTTAGGGAGCAAAACCTTTATGCTAAGCTTAAGAAGTGTTCTTTTTGTCTAGATAGGGTTGTTTTTCTTGGTTTTGTTGTAAGTATGCAGGGAATTAAAGTTGATCAAGAGAAGGTGAAAGCTATCCAAGAGTGGCCGAATCCTTCAAGTGTGACAGAAGTGAGTAGTTTTCACGGATTGGCAAGCTTCTATGGGATATTTGTCCCTAATTTCTCTACATTGGCAGCCCCCTTGACTAGCATAATCAAGAAAGAAGTGGGATTCGTTTGGGGCAAGGAGCAACAAGAAGCATTTGATGCTTTGAAAGAGAAGCTTTCTGCTACACCCGTTTTAGCTTTACCTAACTTTGATTCTACTTTTAAAATTGAATGTGATGCTTCTGGTGTAGGTATTGGAGCTATTTTAATGCAAGAAAAGAAGCCCATTGCATACTTTAGTGAAAAGATTAATGGAGCAAAGCTGAATTATTCAACTTATGACAAGGAGCTATATGCTTTGGTGAGAGCATTGGAAGTATGGGAGCATTATTTGCTGCCCAAGGAATTCGTGATCCATTCAGACCATGAATCATTGAAGCATTTGAGAGGGCAAGGCAAGTTGAATAAAAGACATGCAAAATGGGTTATGAAGATTGAGAAGTTTCCTTATGTGATCAAATACAAGCAAGGTAAAGACAATGTAGTGGCAGATGCACTTTCAAGGAGGTACGCTTTACTTAATGTTTTGAGTACTAAATTGCTTGGATTTGAATGTATAAAGGACTTATATGTTGATGATTCTGATTTCTGCAATGTTTATGATGCTTGTGAGCATGGTGCTTTTAATTCTTTCTATAGAGATGATGGGTTTTTGTTTAAGGGTTCGAAATTATGCATGCCTAGATGTTCTATGAGAGATTTGCTAGTATTAGAATCACATTGTGGGGGTTTGATGGGGCATTTTAGAGTTGATAAGACTTTAGACATGCTGAATGAACACTTTTATTGGCCAAATATGAAAAGGGATGTAATTCGGATTTGTAAGGCTTGTTTGGCTTGTAGGCAAGCTAAGTCTAAGTCAATGCCTCATGGTTTGTATATGCCATTATCCGTTCCTAGTTCTCCTCGGATGGACATTATTATGGACTTTGTTTTAGGATTACCAAGGACTAAGAGGGGGAGAGATAGCATATTTGTGATTATTGATAGGTTTAGTAAGATGGCACACTTTGTCCCATGTCATAAGAGTGATGATGCTAGTTTAGTGGCCGAACTCTCCTTTAGGGAGGTGGTTTGAATTCATGGGATACCAAAATCCATAGTTTCTGATAAAGACACCAAGTTTTTGTCTCACTTTTGGCGTGTGCTTTGGGGAAAGTTAGGTACCAAGTTGTTATTTTCCACCACTTGTCATCCTCAAACGGATGGACAAACAGAAGTAGTAAACAGAACTTTAGGTACCATGTTGAGAGCTTTAGTGGGTAAGAATTTGAGTTCTTGGGAAGATTGTTTGCCATTTATTGAGTTTGTTTATAATCGTGCTATTTATTCTTCTATAGGATATTCACCTTTTGAGCTTATTTATGGTTTTAATCCACTAACAGTTTTGGATCTTGTTTCTTTACCTTCTCATGAGCTTGTTAGTTTAGATGGTGAGAAGAAAGCTAAATTGGTGAAAGAGATGCATGAGAAAGCAAGGGCGAATATTGAGAAAAGGAACAAGAGATATGCTGATTCTACAAATAGAGGGAGACGTGAGATGAAGTTTCAAGTAGGAGATTGAGTTTGGGTGCATTTTTTAAAAGAAAGGTTTCCTAACCAAAGGAAGAACAAGTAGCATGCTAGAGGAGATGGTCCATTCCAAGTGCTGGAGAAGATTAATGACAATGCCTACAAGATCGACTTACCGGGTACGTATAATGTTAGTGCTACTTTCAATGTAAGTGATCTTTCTCCTTTTGATGATGCAGATTTGAGGACAAATCTTTTTGAAGAGGGGGAGAATGATGCAAGAAAGGATTCCTTGAAGCTAGCAAGTGGACCAATCACTAGGAGCAAGGCAAAGAGATATCAAGCTAGTATGGCTTTGCATATTCAAGAAGAGATTTCCAAAGAGCTTCAAGAATTATCATTCAAGAAGATGGAGATAGAGCTTGAAGAAGGCACACCAAAGCTAATTATGATGCTTAGTGTGGAAGCTAAAGGCTAGCTAAAGAAAGGTCCAACGTGCAAGAAAGGTCCATGTGGGTTCATATAAAGAAAGGTCCAACGTGCAAGAAAGGTCCATGTGCAAGAAAGTCTACCATTGTCATATGTTGGGTTTGCTGCCATCGTTGCAAAGGGTCCGCGTCAGATACCAAATGATGCGGACCCTTAGCAATGATGGCAGCAAATCCAACGTATAACAATGGTAGAGAACTCCTTGAAACTTGATAATCACCTCCTAAGGATCCCAACGCCTATAAAGAGACGCGAACTCACTATTATTGAAGGATTTAGTTGGTAAGAAGAAGGAAAACGCCACAAATCTTGTTGATAAGTAAACCTAATACTTGATGCAAAGAAAGAATTAAAGAATCCACTCTAATCTCTCTCACACGAAATTCACAAGAAGAACTTGTAGAAGAATTCGAAAATTTTTATTAATTATTGTTATAGTCTGAAATTCGGCCTAATAGTGCCCTTAAATAAGGGTTACAAAATTCCTAATTGCATATGGAAAACTAAAACATTCCTAATTGTATAAGGAAAACATTAAGTATGGAAACAAAATCCTAATCCACTAAGAAAAATATAAAGTATGGAAACAAAATCCTAATCCACTAAGGAAAATATAAAGTATGGAAACAACCAAACTAATTCCTTCAACATAAGAAACGCCCCACACTATTTGGGCTGTCCATGGGCCTTAAATTACTTCCCAAGGCTTTATATGAACCCCCCATGGACCTTTCTTGCATGCTGGACCTTTCTTTAGCTAGCCTTTAGCTTCCACACTAAGCATCATAATCAGCTTTGGTGTGCCTTCTTCAAGCTCTATCTCCATCTTCTTGAATGATAATTCTTGAAGCTCTTTGGAATCTCTTCTTGAATATGCAAAGCCATACTAGCTTGATATCTCTTTGCCTTGCTCCTAGTGATTGGTCCACTTGCTAGCTTCAAGGGATCCTTTCTTGCATCATCCTTCCTTCATCCTAATTTGATGGTAACCACTTTTCAAATCAATCTTAGTAAAAATGCAAGAACCACTCAACTCATCAAGCATATCATCAAGTCTAGGAATTGGATGTCTATACTTCACTGTGATTTTATTGATTGCTCGGCAGTCCACACACATTCTCCATGATCCATCCTTCTTTGGGACTAATAAAACCAGAACAGTACATGGACTAAGACTTTCACGCACATGTCCCTTTGCTAACAACTCCTCCACTTGCCTTTGAAGTTCCTTGGTTTCCTCTAGATTACTTCTATAAGCTGGTCGGTTAGGAGTTGTTGAGCCTGGAATGAAGTCAATTTGATGCTCAATCCCTCTTAAAGGTGGTAAACCTTTAGGTACATCTTCTGGAAAAATATCTCCAAATTCCTATAAAAGAGAACTAACACAACTAGGCAAAGGGTTATCAAGGTCAGATGTAGAAATCAAGGTCTCTTTGTACCTAAGTACAATCAGACTTCTTTTCTCACAAAAAGCACTCCTTAACTCTTTTTCTTTTGCATAGAAACACTCTTTCTCATTTTCTCTCCCTTTCTCTTTTTCTCTCACCAATGGGCCTTTTGTATCATCCTTTTTCTCACACTTAGCCTCTTGTACTCCATTTTTATTTGTTTTACCCTCACCACCAGAATTCCTTTCAAATGATCTCAAAATCTTTACTTGATCTTCATACACTTGTTTAGGTGACAATGGAGCAAGAGTGAAATTTAAACAATTTAAGCTGAAAGAATAATGATTCTTAAAGCCATCATGCAAAGCTTTTCTATCAAACTGCCCTGGAAAACCAAGAAGGATATGGCTAGCATGCACAGCCACAACATCACAACAAACTTCATCTTTTTATCTCCCAATTGCAAAAGAAAACAGAACCTGCTTTGTTAACCTCACCTCTCCTCAATCATTCAACCATTGCAGCTTGTAGGGACTAGGATGTTTTGTGCATACTAACTCTAATTTATCTACAAAATCAGTACTAGCAACATTTGCACAACTACCCCCAACAATGATCATGCTGCACACTTTTTCCATTCACAATGCAACGAGTATGAAAAATGTTCTCTCTTTGATTACTTTCTTCATCTTTAATTTGCATGTTTAAAGCTCTTCTAATAACCAAAGATTCACCATGGGCAGGATATTCAATGATATGTTCAATTTCCTCTAATGGTAGCATGCTATCATTATCATCATCACTTTCATGTTCACTAGCACTATCAATTTCACCATTATCTCGTATCAACATGATTTTCTTATTTGGAGATTAAGATGCTATATGCCCTACTCCTAAACACCTAAAGCATTTAATGTACTATGCTTTTTGATGAGGAACTCATGGATCAAATATTACATCTAGAACCCCACATACACATCTAGAATAGAATCTTAGAACTCAAAAATAAATCTTCCCTACCAAACCCACAACTAACCTGTAATTGAGGATTTGGGCGATTGGGATGAAGAAATGAATTGATTTAAATGCCACAAGTTAGACTTGATAAGTTAGAACCAATTCTTCATGCAACAAGAATAAGAAGAAAACCTCTCAAACTTGAAAGCACATCAATTACATTCAACAATCTGAAAATTGGTAGTCACCCTCTTAAGTTCTTTTTCCCATCCCTATATAGTTGGAAAAGAAGAACTAATGTCTTAAAAGTCTAGGTTTACATGTATCTAGTCACAATAGCATTAATTGTACATATACATCAATAATATACTTTAAATTACTGTCCATAATTCTAACAACAATGATGGGCAGATTCTACATGCATTTTGGTATTGGTTCACATGTGTCTAGTCACACTAGCACTAAACCATATCAATATTATATTCCAAATTAGTGCTAATGCCCATCACCATACTTATGGGCAGATTCTTCATGCTTCTTGGTGAGTTTCTGACTTCCTCTTCATGATCCATCATATTCAGTACAAGTTGGTCTCCTTCTTCTAATCCACCTTTGAATGAAGTGTTGGAACACATGCTGAAGTTTCTTTGATTGTGATCTTGTGATTGGTCCACTTGGCATAATGATATCATCAACATATTTGCTGCCATGTGTAGATTCATCAAGCTTGCTTATAGTTTCCTCATCACTTTTGATTAGAGTTAATGTTTTAGAGTTAACTTTAGGGTCAGCTGGAACTTGTTTTTCCTTTCCTTTCCAGGCAGCCTCCTTTCCTTTAGGATTATCATCTTTCTTTGGCCATTTTGAAGTGAAACCAGAGCTGGAATTAGAAAATCCCTTTGCTGCTCCCTTGAGTTTCAGCTGCTTCTCCACTTTCATGGCCATGCGTACCATATCTTCAAGCTCCACATAATGATGTAATTCAATTATGTTAGCAATCTCTCTATTAAGCCCACTCAAAAATCGAGCCATAGTGATTTCTGGATCTTCCTCTATATTAGTTCTACTCATGATCATCTCCATCTCTTTATGGTAATCCTCCACTGACATAGATCCTTGAGTTAACCGCTGCAATTTTTGGTGAAGCTCCCTATAGTAGTAAGATGGTACAAATCTCTTTCTCATCACAGTTTTCATTTCAGCCCAAGTAGTGATGGTTCTTTCTCCATTTCTCCTCTTGGAAATCATCAATTGATCCCACCAAATTAGTGCATAATCTGTGAATTTAACTGCTGCAATTTTAACTTTCTTCATTTCACTATAATTATGACAATCAAACACCAACTGTTGTGGAACAACGAGCACACCACAAGGACGAGCAAGGCCTAGGACGTGAGGACCAAGTTGAGGAGATCATCAATCCAATTATTCTGCCACAAGGTCCTATAACTAGATCGCGAGACAAAAAGATTCAGCAAGCACTAATTTGCCATTTGCAAGATTTGGTGAATTTGGCTAACTATGGTTTGCAAGGAATTACAAGCTTGGAGACAAGACCAAAGGAAGTCAATTACAACTTGCTACAAGTTGTAATTCACGAATGAGGCTTGTAATTAATATGTATTAAGGCCCACTAGTTATGCTCATTTAAAAAGTAAGGGCCCTGTTTGTTTGGTATTAAATTAGGACTTTGATTACTTTATTATTTCTTAAAATTTGATTAGAAAGCCAAACGCTACTTAATAACCCTAATTAGGATTTAGCTATTTATATCTCATTTAGGGTTGTAAGATATCAGTTTTTGAAGTTTTGGACGAATTTATTAACCTAAAGCCGAATTGCTTTTATCTTTGTGTTCTTGCTTGAATACATGCTTCAGAAACATTCAAGTAGTTTGATCAACTTTCTTGTGGAGTGTTTCGAATCTGGGATTTAGGAACTGACTTGTTTCGAACTCTTGGATCTTTGATCAATTCAAGGTAATCTGAAATCTAACCTAATCCTTGGGGGTTGTACCGAATTCGACTAGGGGTTTTCAAGTTAATGCTGTGGGGGTTCGAAATCAAGGGGTTCTCAGGCTTATTCTTGGAGGTTCCGTATCATTTGGTATCAGAGCCAACGCTCTAGATCAGGTTTTATCCCTATCAATTCATTTTCGTTTCTTCTTTTGTTATTTGCGTTTTTGTTGCTTTGTTTCAATTGTTCAATTCGTTCTCTTGTTTTCCTTGTTCCTCTGAATTGTTTTCTTAGTGGGTTATTTTTGTTTTCGTTTTCTTCACCTGCTATTTGCGTTTTTGTTTCCTTTGTGGGTTACTTTAGTTTTCGTTTCTTCTCTTGTTAGTTTCATTTTGTTTCTTTGTTATTGATCCTTGAATCATTTTCGTTTTTCTTTCAAAGTCGAAAATTCAAAAAGAAAAATTCCGTTAGGGTTCTAATTTAGTTTTCGTTTTGTGTTTAGAGTCTTATTTCAATTTCGAATTCAGTTTGCCTTTTTAGTCCAAATCATTTTTCTTATTCTGAAATTGGGTTGGTTGATTTGTTCCGAATTGGTTTGTTCTATCTATTTCAAATTGGATTTGTTCTATTGTGGATTTCCGAATTGGGAATTTAGGTTGCTTTGTTCAAATTCGTAATTGTGTTCTTGATTGTTGATTCGAAAGTGTTCTAAATCCGAATATTATTTTTGTTAATCATTCTGATTCTGTTTCGAATTTCCAAGAAAGTGTTTCAAACAAGTTTCAAAAGGAAAGTTGAATTGGTCTAAAGGAAGTCTTGATTATTTATTCTGTTCCAATTTCGAGTTTCAAAAGGAAGTCCTCTAAATTGATCTTGTTCTTGTTACCTGATTGAAAAAAAAAAGGTTTTGTGTGGTGTGTGAATTAGGGCTGCCCATCTTGAGATAGTGAGAGGGAGCAAAAAAAAAAAGAAAAAAAGAGTACAAAAGTGCTTCAAGAAATTTTTTTCATTTTCCTTGTTATTTAGGTGATAAGGGTCAAATCTGGATAGGTTAGAAGTAACCAAAATTTTGTCACGAAATTTTGACAAATTTGAGGGGCTGTTTTGATTCAAATTTCAGATTTTGGGATACTAAACATGGAGGCTATTTGAGTTGTTTCATAAAGTGTGATTCACCTAAGATCATAAAAGAAATCAGCTTGAGAGGTGTGAGCTGAACCGTGAGAGATTTCATATATTGAGTGAAACACGAGAGACCAACCTTCATCTATTGAGTGTAAACACGTGAGGGAGTGTTGTGAGGTCTTTTTATTTGTTTTGTGCTAACCTTTTATTGCAGGAAACATGTCTAGATGAGATGCAGGTGTTCAGATTGATCCAGCTCGATTGCGTGAGGTGCAACAAGCTGAATTTACACGTTTACACTGTGCTATGGATACCATAACAGAAAGATTGGAGCGCATGGATTTGAGGTTGCAGAGTGTTGAAAGAGCTACATTGGAGCGCAATGAGAGGCGAAGAGGTGGCAGAAATCAAATGCAGCAACCTGAACATTTCTATAGGAGTATCATGCAGAGACTTCAGGCTATCAAGGAAGGAAGTAAAAGTGTTGATGACTACTACAAAGAGATGGAGATGTTGATGACTAGAGCTAACCTAGATGAGGATGTAGAGGCTACTATGGCATGTTTCTTGGCTGGTTTGAATTCGGATATTGCTGACCAGGTTGATTTGCAGCCATATGTGGAGTTAGAAGAGATGGTGCATATTGCCATCAAGGTGGAAAAACAACTCCAAGGAAGACGACCATCAAGGTATTATTCAAAACCTGTTTCTAATTCTTTTTCTCCTTGGAATAGGGAAGGAGGGCGTGATTACAAGGAAAGAAACAAGGCTGGTCAAGATAGTGGGAAAGTGAAGGCCGAATCAAGTTCTAAAGACAAAGTCCAAAGTTGAAGAGCCTAAGCTGCGAAATCGAGATATTAAGTGTTGGAAGTGCCAAGGTGTGGGACATATCAGCAAAGAATGTCCAAACAAGAGAGTTATGATCATGAGAAATGGTGAGATAGTGACTGATGAAGAGGAAGACGACAATGAGAGTGATGATGGTGAGATGCCAGCATTGGAAAGTTGTAGTGATGGGAGCATTGAAGAACCAATTAAGGGTGACTTGCTGGTTACTAGGCGTGCTCTTAATATGCAATTGAAGGAGGAAAACCATGAAGAACAACGAGACAACTTGTTCCATACAAGGTGTCACGTTCAAGGCAAGGCTTGTAGTATGATTGTGGATGGTGGAAGCTGTACCAATGTGGTAAGTACATTTTTGGTTGATCGATTGGGGCTGCCTATGAAACTTCACCCACATCCTTACAAACTTCAGTGGCTGAATGATTGTGGAGAGGTTAAGGTAAATCGACAATCTATCATTTCTTTTTCCATTGGTAAGTATCATGATGAGGTGTTGTGTGATGTGGTGCCAATGCATGCTGGAGAGATTCTACTTGGACGTCCATGGCAGTATGATAGGCGAGCTAAGCATGATGGATATCTCAATCGGTATTCATTCACTAAGGATGGACGAAAGACAATTCTGACACCACTCTCTCCAAAAGAAGTGTATGAAGACTAATGTAAAATGGAAAGAATGAGACTTGAATTTGAAAAGAAAGAAAGAGAGAGTGACAAAAAAATGAGTGAAAAAAATCAGATTGCAAATGAAAAGAAAGAGAGAAAAGAAAAATAAAAACAAATTCAGTTTGAGAAAAATAGAGAAGGAGAGAAGAATGTGAGTTTGTTAGCTAGTACAAGTGAGGTTAAACATGCTTTTTACACCTAACAGCCTATGTTTGTGCTTTTGTACAAAGAGGCTCGTTTAGATACTACTGTTTCTAACCAATCTTTGCCTAGTGTGTTTGTTGATCTTTTGCAGGAATATGCAGATTTGTTTCCCGAAGAAATGCCTGATGAATTGCCGCCAATCAGAGGCATAGAGCATCAAATTGATTTCATTCCTGGAGCTTCCATTCCCAATAGGCCAGCGTATCGAGCTAATCCTTTTGAGACAAAGGAGATACAAAAGCAAGTGGAGGAATTGCTAGCTAAGGGATATGTGAGGGAAAGCTTGAGTCCTTGTTCAGTTCCTGTTATTCTTGTGCCAAAGAAGGATGGGACGTGGAGGATGTGTATGGATTGCAGAGCCATCAATAAAATCACTGTAAAGTATCGTCATCCTATTCCTAGACTAGATGATATGCTTGATGAGTTACATGGTTCTTGTTTGTTCACCAAAATTGATTTGAAATCTGGTTATTATCAAATTAGAATGAGTGTGGGTGATGAGTGGAAAACAGCATTTAAGACTAAATATGGGTTGTATGAGTGGTTGGTTATGCCGTTTGGTCTTACTAATGCACCTAGCACATTCATAAGTTTGATGAATCATGTGTTGCGTGAGCACTTGGGTAAATTTGTTGTTGTTTACTTTGATGACATTCTTGTTTACTCTAAGTGTTTGGATGATCATGTCATGCATGTGCGTCTTGTGTTAGACATTCTTAGGCGTGAGAAGTTATATGCTAACCTTAAGAAGTGTAGTTTTTGCATGGATAAGGTTCATTTTCTTGGTTTTGTGGTGTCTAGTCAAGGTATTGAGGTTGATGAGGAAAAGGTAAAGGCTATTAGGGACTGGCCGAAACCTAAGAATGCTAGTGAGGTGAGGAGTTTTCATGGACTTACTGGTTTTTATAGGAGATTCATTAGAAATTTCAGTACTATAGCTGCACCTTTGAATGAGTTAGTTAAGAAAAATGTCGGATTTGTTTGGGGAGATGCACAAGAACATGCATTTAATGAACTTAAGGATAAATTGTGTAATGCACCCTTGCTTGCTTTGCCTAATTTTGATAAGACTTTTGAGATTGAATGTGATGCAAGTGGCATGGGAATTGGAGCTGTTTTGATACAGGATCAAAGGCCATTGATGTACTTTAGTGAAAAGCTAAGTGGAGCGGCTTTGAAGTATCCGACATATGATAAGGAGTTATATGCATTGTTTCGAGCTTTGCATACATGGCAGCATTATTTGTGGTCAAAAGAGTTTGTGATACATACTGACCATGAGAGTTTAAAGCATTTGAAGGGTCAAGATAAGCTGAATCGTAGGCATGCCAAATGGGTGGAGTTCATAGAAACATTCCCATATGTGATTAAATACAAGCGAGGTAAGGAGAATGTAGTGGCTGATGCGTTGTCGCGAAGGTATGTTTTACTTAATTCTCTTAGTGCTAGATTGTTGGGTTTTGAGCATATTAAGGGATTATATGTTAGTGATGTGGATTTTGGTGACATATATAATTCGTGTGGCGATGTGGCTGTTTTGAAAGACTTTCATTTGTTTGATGGTTTTTTGTTCAAGAAAAGTAGATTGTGTATTCCTAAGTGTTCCATGAGAGAGTTGTTAGTTAAGGAAGCCCATGGAGGAGGCTTAATGGGTCATTTTGGGGTAAGTAAGACCTATGATGTGTTGATAGAATATTTTTATTGGCCTGGTATGAAGTTTGTGCATAAAGTTTGTGAGCATTGCATAACATGTAGAGAAGCTAAGTCTAGGTTGAAACCGCATGGTTTGTACACGCCATTACCTGTTCCTAATGGACCTTGGACTGATTTGTCTATGGATTTTGTGCTTGGTTTGCCTAAAACTAGGAGAGGTCGTGATAGTATATTTGTTGTGGTTGATAGATTTAGTAAAATGGCTCATTTATACCATGTCATAAAACTGATGATGCAAAATTGATTGTTGATTTATTCATTAAAGAGGTTGTGCGTTTGCATGGCATACCCAAAAGCATTGTTAGTGATCGAGATGTTAAGTTTTTGAGTCATTTTTGGCGTGTTTTGTGGGGAAAGTTGGGAACTAAGTTGCTGTTTTCTACTACTTGCCATCCTCAAACCGATGGTCAAACTGAGGTTGTGAATCGAACATTGATTACTCTGCTTAGGGCAGTAATAGAAAAGAATATTAGGATGTGGGAGGATTGTTTACCATTTGTGGAGTTTGCTTACAATAGGGCTGTTCATAGCACTACTAATTGTTCTCCATTTGAAATTGTTTATGGTTTTAATCCACTTACTCCTTTGGATGTTTTGCCATTGCCATCTAATGATTTTGTGAGTGTTGATGCTAGTTCAAAGGCAGATTTCATGAGGAAGTTACATAAGCAGGTTAAGGAAAGGATTGAGAAGCAAAATGCCAAAAGTAGCTTCTAGAGTGAATAAAGGAAGAAAGCCAATGCTTTTTCAGCCTGGTGATTGGGTTTGGGTACATTTTCGCAAAGAAAGGTTCCCACAGCAACGCAAGTCTAAGTTAAATCCACGAGGAGATGGTCCTTTTCAAATACTTGAAAGGATTAATGATAATGCGTATAAAGTGGATTTGCTAGGTGAGTATAATGTGAGTGCTTCGTTTAATGTTGCTGATTTAAGTCCTTTTGATGTAGGTGATGCTTATGATTCGAGGACGAATCCTTTTGAGGAGAGGGGAAATGTTGTGGAACAACGAGCACACCATAAGGACGAGCAAGGCCTAGGACGTGAGGACCAAGTTGAGGAGATCATCAATCCAATTATTCTGCCACAAGGTCCTTAACTAGATCGCGAGCCAAAAAGATTCAGCAAGCACTAATTTGCCATTTGCAAGATTTGGTGAATTTGGCTAACTATGGTTTGCAAGGAATTACAAGCTTGGAGACAAGACCAAAGGAAGTCAATTACAACTTGTAATTCACGAATGAGGCTTGTAATTAATATGTATTAAGGCCCACTAGTTATGCTCATTTAAAAAGTAAGGGCCCTGTTTGTTTGGTATTAAATTAGGACTTTGATTACTTTATTATTTCTTAAAATTTGATTAGAAAGCCAAACGCTACTTAATAACCCTAATTAGGGTTTAGCTATTTATATCTCATTTAGGGTTGTAAGACATCAGTTTTGAAGTTTTGGACGAATTTATTAACCTAAAGCCGAATTGCTTTTATCTTTGTGTTCTTGCTTGAATACATGGTTCAGAAACATTCAAGTAGTTTGATCAACTTTCTTGTGGAGTGTTTCGAATCTGGGATTTAGGAACTGACTTGTTTCGAACTCTTGGATCTTTGATCAATTCAAGGTAATCTGAAATCTAACCTAATCCTTGGGGGTTGTACCGAATTCGACTAGGGGTTTTCAAGTTAATGCTGTGGGGGTTCGAAATCAAGGGGTTCTCAGGCTTATTCTTGGAGGTTCCGTATCACCAACTCAACTTTTCTTTCCCATTCAAGGTAATCTTCAGCATCATTTCTCCCATTGAATGATGGTATCTTCACTTTTATGGAAGATATATTACTGTCCCTTTGTTGAGGTCTACTTTGAGCAATTGATTCCTCACTTTCTTCATCATCTTCCCTTTCTACCTCATCATCATTCATCATGTTTCCTCTCCCTCTATTCTGCCCCCTTCGATTAGTATTATTTTGCTGCCTTTGCATTATGCTATCTACATCACCTCTCATGTTGTTTATGACCAAATCAAACCTTTCAAATTTCCTTTGCATTGCCTCTAACATGAAGGCTATGTCATTCATGGTCATGTCATATTTTTCACCTCCAGAATTTGACATGGTATAAGAACCTGCAAGAAAATATTAGTAAAGAAAAATTTTCTCACCACACTCCCTTGCGTGTTTCACTTAAGATCAAATTGTCACTCCTCTTATATTACACTCAAAACTTGGTCCTTGTTACCCCTCAATTCTCCTTTTATCAAGTTGAATTTCAGAACTAAATCCACTTAAATCAAGTAAAATAAGTTTTGTTTTAAAGACTCTACAAGGAACCTGATGAAAATGACTTCAGCAATTCTAGAAGCAATTTAATTTAAACAACAAGAACTGAAAGTTAACACAAGAAGCAAAAAGTATTTGTATTAATCAAACCAAAGTAACTATGATTGAGAATTAGCTACTTAATGCAGACAAGAAACAAGAGATATATGAAAGAATGAAACTAAGAATACAAAGTAAAAAAAATTCTGGATATTGAAAAATAGAATTCAAATCACTCCAATGCGTAATCTGAATATGCAACCTAAATCTATTCCCAATGCAAGATATGCTCTAAATATCAGATTTTAAGTGCTAAATGGATGCATAATGAGGAGCTGATGTAATTTGATCAAATATAATAAGGTAGCAAGCTATTAATGCTATAAATATGCAAAAAATCTCTAACACCTATGTAGAAAAATATTGGACAGAAATAGGTACGAAATTTTTTTTTATGTTGAGGAAGTTGAATCTGATTCTCTTTTTTTTTTCTTTTGATCTTTTCCTTCTTTTTTTTTTTGTTGAACTTTCAGTAAACAAGGATAGAAATTGAAAAGATAAACCAAAATCCACAGATTTGAAGAACAAGAACAAGGTGCAACAAGAACAGAAAATGAAAAGACATAGAAACTGAATCTAGTTCTTTTTTTTTTCTTTTTTTTTCTTTTGGATAATTAAAACATAAAAGATATCTAGAGATTTATCTTCAAGCTAAAGCTCTGATACCAAATGATGTAGAACCCATGGATCAAATATTACATCTAGAACCCCACATACACATCTAGCATAGAATCTTAGAACTCAAAAACAAATCCCCCCTACTAAACTCATAATTAACCTGTAATTGAGAACTTGGGTGATTAGGATGAAGAAATAAATTGATTTAAACGCCACAAGTCAGACTTGATAAGTTAAAACCAATTCTTCATGCAACAAGAATAAGAAGAAAACCTCTCAAACTTGAAAACACATCAATTATATTCAGCATAAACTGGAAATTCATAGTAACCCTCTTGAGTTCTTTTTCCCCTCCCTATATAGTTGGAAAAGAAGAACTAATGGCTTAAAAGTCTAGGTTTACATGTATCTAGTCATAATAGCATTAATTATTCATCCACATCAATAATATAATCTAAATTACTCCCCATAATTCTGATAACATTGATGGGTAGATTCTACATATATTTTGGTGTTGGTTCACATGTGTCTAGTCACACTAGCACTAAACCACATCAATATTATATTCCAAATTCGTGCTAATGCCCATCACCATACTTATGGGCAGATTCTTCATGCTTCTTGGTGAATTTCTAACTTCCTCTTCATGATCCATCATATTCAGTATAAGTTGGTCTCCCTCTTTGATACGGAACCTCCAAGAATAGGCCTGAGAACCCCTTGATTTCGAACCCCCACAGCATTAACTTGAAAACCCCTAGTCGAATTCGGTACAACCCCCAAGGATTAGGTTAGATTTCAGATTACCTTGAATTGATCAAAGATCCAAGATTTCAAAACAAGTCAGTTCCTAAATCCCAGATTCGAAACACTCCACAAGAAAGTTGATCAAACTACTTGAATGTTTCTGAAGCATGTATTCAAGCAAGAACACAAAGATATAAGCAATTCGGCTTTAGGTTAATTAATTCGTTCAAAACTTCAAAACTGATGTCTTAAAACCCTAAATGAGATATAAATAGCTAAACCCTAATTAGGGTTATTAAGTAGCGTTTGGCTTTCTAATCAAATTTTAAGAAATAATAAAGTAATCAAAGTCCTAATTTAATACCAAACAAATAGGGCCCTTACTTTTTAAATGAACATAACTAGTGGGCCTTAATACATATTAATTACAAGCCTCATTCGTGAATTACAACTTGTAGCAAGTTGTAATTGACTTCCTTTGGTCTTGTCTCCAAGCTTGTAATTCCTTGCAAACCATAGTTAGCCAAATTCACCAAATCTTGCAAATGGCAAATTAGTGCTTGCTGAATCTTTTTGGCTCGCGATCTAGTTATAGGACCTTGTGGCAGAATAATTGGATTGATGATCTCCTCAACTTGGTCCTCACGTCCTAGGCCTTGCTCGGCCTTGCTCGGCCTTGTGGTGTGCTCGTTGTTCCACAACACTCTTCATTAATCCACCTTTAAATGAAGTGTTAGAACATATGCTGGAGTTTCTTTGATTGTGATCTTGTGATTCGTCCACTTGGCATAATGATATCATCAGCATATTTGCTGCCATGTGTAGATTCATCAAGCTTGCTTATAGTTTCCTCATCAGATTACTACTCCAGGTATAAAATTAATCTAATGCTGGATGACGATACTTTACAGTGATTTTGTTGACTGCACGACAATCCACACACATCCTCCATGTTCCATCTTTCTTGGGTACCAACAACACTGGTACAACACATGGGCTAAGGCTCTCTCTCACATGCCGCTTGATGCGACTAGGCCAAGCACTTCCCAGGAGGTCACCCATCCTGGTACTGACCCCTGCACCAGCACGCTGATGCGGCTGGGCCAAGCACTTCCCAGGAGGTCACCCATCCTAGTATTGACCTTGCACCAGCATGCTTAACCGGAAAAAAATGCTAACCATTTCTACCAAAAGCTTAAGTTGTCAGCAGAAGTGCACCCATTTTCTTTATTTGGATCAAAAATGGGCTCACTAGTCTCTTTTGACTATACATGCCACCTTGTCGAACCTGATCCACAACCCTCCAAACCCTCAAACTTATCATTCCCTCCATCTTTAAGGAGGTTCATCCTCGAACCTGGAGTAGTGGGATCAGTCTCGATAAATAGGCTCTAATACCAAATGATGTGACTGGGCCAAGAACTTCCCAGGAGGTCACTCATCCTGGTACTGACCTTGCACCAACACGTTGATGCAGCTGGGGCCAAGCAATGCTAAACATTCTACCAAAAGCTTAAGCTGTCAGGAGAGCACACCAACTTCCTTTATTTGGATCAAACATGGGCTCACCAGTCTCTTTCGACTATATGTGCCACCTTGACGAACTTGATCCACAACCCTCCTAACCCTCGGATTTATCACCACTTCTCCAATAATTCATCTACTTGTCTTTGAAGTTCCTTTGTCTCATCTGAGTTACTTCTATAGGCTAGTCTATTTGGGATTATTGATCTCGGTACCTTTGGCATCTCTTCAGGAAAGACTTCATAAAATTCCTATAACAAAAAAACAAAACCACTAGGCAAATTTGGGTTAAGGTCAGTCATAATTAATAAGCTCTCCTTAAACCTTATTTGTTGTGGAACAACGAGCACACCACAAGGACGAGCAAGGCCTAGGACGTGAGGACCAAGTTGAGGAGATCATCAATCCAATTATTCTGCCACAAGGTCCTATAACTAGATCGCAAGCCAAAAAGATTCAGCAAGCACTAATTTGCCATTTGCAAGATTTGGTGAATTTGGCTAACTATGGTTTGCAAGGAATTACAAGCTTGGAGACAAGACCAAAGGAAGTCAATTACAACTTGTAATTCACGAATGAGGCTTGTAATTAATATGTATTAAGGCCCACTAGTTATGCTCATTTAAAAAGTAAGGGCCCTGTTTGTTTGGTATTAAATTAGGACTTTGATTACTTTATTATTTCTTAAAATTTGATTAGAAAGCCAAACGCTACTTAATAACCCTAATTAGGGTTTAGCTATTTATATCTCATTTAGGGTTGTAAGACATCAGTTTTGAAGTTTTGGACGAATTTATTAACCTAAAGCCGAATTGCTTTTATCTTTGTGTTCTTGCTTGAATACATGGTTCAGAAACATTCAAGTAGTTTGATCAACTTTCTTGTGGAGTGTTTCGAATCTGGGATTTAGGAACTGACTTGTTTCAAACTCTTGGATCTTTGATCAATTCAAGGTAATCTGAAATCTAACCTAATCCTTGGGGGTTGTACCGAATTCGACTAGGGGTTTTCAAGTTAATGCTGTGGGGGTTCGAAATCAAGGGGTTCTCAGGCTTATTCTTGGAGGTTCCGTATCATTTGGTATCAGAGCCAACGCTCTAGATCAGGTTTTATCCCTATCAATTCATTTTCGTTTCTTCTTTTGTTATTTGCGTTTTTGTTGCTTTGTTTCAATTGTTCAATTCGTTCTCTTGTTTTCCTTGTTCCTCTGAATTGTTTTCTTAGTGGGTTATTTTCGTTTTTTATTTTCTTCACCTGTTATTTTCTTTTTCATTTTTCTTTGTGGGTTATTTTCGTTTTCGTTTTCATAAAAAAAAAACCTAAATTCGAAATTCAGGGAAAGTGTTCTAAATCCGAATCTTGTTCTTGTTAATCATTCTGATTTGAATTTGAAATTCAACAAAGTGTGCTAAATTCGAATCTTGTCTTGATTATTCATTCTGATTTAGTTTCGAAATTCAAAGAAAGTGCTTCAAATTCGATCTTGTTCTTGTTACCTGATTAAAAAAAAAAAAAAGTTTCGTGTGGTGTGAACTAGGGCTGCCCTTCAAAAGAGATAGTGAGAGGTTTCCTTGTTATTTAGGTGCTAAGGGTCGAATCTAGGTGGGTTAGAAGTAACTAAATTTTTTTCACGAAATTTCAGATTTTGGGATACTACACACGGAAGGCTATTTGAGTTGTTTCATAAAGTGTGATTCACCTAATAATGTAAAAGATATCAGCTTGAGAGGTGTGAGCTGAACCGTGAGTGATTTCATATATTGAGTGAAACACGAGAGACCAACCTTCATCTATTGAGTGTAAACACGTGAGGGAGTGTTGTGAGGCCTTTTATTTGTTTTGTGCTAACCTTTTATTGCAGGAAAAATGTCTGGGAGAGATGAAAGTGATAGCAGGGGTGTTCCGATTGATCCAGCTCGATTGCGGGAGGCACAGCAAGCTGAATTTACATGTTTATACCGCACTATGGAGAACATAACAGAAACATTGGAGCGCATGGATTTGAGGTTGCAGAGTGTTGAAAGAGCCACACCGGAGTGCATTGAGAGGCAAAGAGGTGGCAGAAATCGAATGCAACAGCATGAACATTTGGAAGATGAAAATGAGCTTGAGGAGGATAATGCAAGTCTGGTTGGAGGAGCTCTACATAGAGGTGGAGGTAGAGGAGGACGTGGTACTGGTAGAGGTAGAGGAAGGCTAAATAATAATCCTTTCTATGGTAGAAATCATGGTGATGATGAAGTCGTTGATAGGAGCTTGGGAAGCATCAAACTGAAAATTCCTAATTTTCGTGGTAAATCAGATCCAGAAGCTTATTTGCAATGGGAGAAGCAGGTTGACCTCATATTTGATTGCCATCGATGTACTGAGGAAAAGAAGGTCAAGCTTATTGTTACTCAATTTACAGATTATGCTATAACTTGGTGGGATCAGTTAGTGACTAGTAGAAGAAGGAATTTGGAGTATCATATTAAGACTTGAGCTGATCTTAAATCAGTCATGAGGAAGAGGTTTGTGCCTAGACATTTCCATAGGGAACTCATGCAGAGACTTCAGGTTCTCAAGCAAGGAAGTAAAAGTGTTGATGACTACTACAAAGAGATGGAGATGTTGATGACTAGAGCTAACATAGATGAGGATGTAGAGGCTACTATGGCACGTTTCTTGGCTGGTTTGAATTCGGATATTGCTGACCAGGTTGATTTGCAGCCATATGTGGAGTTAGAAGAGATGGTGCATATTGCCATCAAGGTGGAAAAACAACTCCAAGGAAGACGACCATCAAGGTATTATTCAAAACCTGTTTCTAATTCTTTTTCTCCTTAGAATAGGGAAGGAAGGCGTGATTACAAGGAAAGAAACAAGGCTGGTCAAGATAGTGGGAAAGTGAAGGCCGAATCAAGTTCTAAAGACAAGTCCAAAGTTGAAGAGCCTAAGCTGCAAAATCGAGATATTAAGTGTTGGAAGTGCCAAGGTGTGGGACATATCAGCAAAGAATGTCCAAACAAGAGAGTTATGACCATGAGAAATGGTGAGATAGTGATTGATGAAGAGGAAGACGATAATGAGAGTGATGATGGTGAGATGCCAGCATTGGAAAGTTGTAGTGATGGGAGCATTGAAGAACCAATTAAGGGTGACTTGCTGGTTACTAGGCGTGCTCTTAATATGCAATTGAAGGAGGAAAACCATGAAGAACAATGAGACAACTTGTTCCATACAAGGTGTCACGTTCAAGGCAAGGCTTGTAGTATGATTGTGAATGGTGGAAGCTGTACCAATGTGGTAAGTACATTTTTGGTTGATCGATTGGGGCTGCCTATGAAACTTCACCCACATCCTTACAAACTTCAGTGGCTGAATGATTGTGGAGAGGTTAAGGTAAATCGACAATCTATCATTTCTTTTTCCATTAGTAAGTATCATGATGAGGTGTTGTGTGATGTGGTGCCAATGCATGCTGGAGAGATTCTACTTGGACGTCCATGGCAGTATGATAGGTGAGCTAAGCATGATGGATATCTCAATCGGTATTCATTCACTAAGGATGGACGAAAGACAATTCTGACACCACTCTCTTCAAAAGAAGTGTATGAAGACCAATGTAAAATGGAAAGAATGAGACTTGAATTTGAAAAGAAAGAAAGAGAGAGTGACAAAAAAAATGAGTAAAAAAAATCAGATTGCAAATGAAAAGAAAGAGAGAAAAGAAAAATCAAAACAAATTCAGTTTGAGAAAAATAGAGAAGGAGAGAAGAATGTGAGTTTGTTAGCTAGTACAAGTGAGGTTAAACATGCTTTTTACACCAAACAGCCTATGTTTGTGCTTTTGTGCAAAAAGGCTCATTTAGATACTACTGTTTCTAACCAATCTTTGCCTAGTGTGTTTGTTGATCTTTTGCAGGAATATGCAGATTTGTTTCCTGAAGAAATGCCTGATGAATTGCCGCCAATCAGAGGCATAGAGCATCAAATTGATTTCATTCCTAGAGCTTCCATTCCCAATATGCCAGCGTATCGAGCGAATCCTTTTGAGACAAAGGAGATACAAAAGCAAGTGGAGGAATTGCTAGCTAAGGGATATGTGAGGGAAAGCTTGAGTCCTTGTTCAGTTCCTGTTATTCTTGTGCCAAAGAAGGATGGGATGTGGAGGATGTGCGTGGATTGCAGAGCCATCAATAAAATCACTGTAAAGTATCGCCATCCTATTCCTAGACTAGATGATATGCTTGATGAGTTACATGGTTCTTGTTTGTTCACCAAAATTGATTTGAAATCTGGTTATTATCAAATTAGAATGAGTGTGGGTGATGAGTGGAAAACAACATTTAAGACTAAATATGGGCTGTATGAGTGGTTGGTTATGCCATTTGGTCTTACTAATGCACCTAGCACATTCATGCGTTTGATGAATCATGTGTTGCGTGAGCACTTGGGTAAATTTGTTGTTGTTTACTTTGATGATATTCTTGTTTACTCTAAGTGTTTGGATGATCATGTCATGCATGTGCGTCTTGTGTTAGACATTCTTAGGCGTGAGAAGTTATATGCTAACCTTAAGAAGTGTAGTTTTTGCATGGATAATGTTCATTTTCTTGGTTTTGTGGTGTCTAGTCAAGGTATTGAGGTTGATGAGGAAAAGGTAAAGGCTATTAGGGACTGGCCGAAACCTAAGAATGCTAGTGAGGTGAGGAGTTTTCATGGACTTGCTGGTTTTTATAGGAGATTCATTAGAAATTTCAGTACTATAGCTGCTCCTTTGAATGAGTTAGTTAAGAAAAATGTCGGATTTGTTTGGGGAGATGCACAAGAACATGCATTTAATGAACTTAAGGATAAATTGTGTAATGCACCCTTGCTTGCTTTGCCTAATTTTGATAAGACTTTTGAGATTGAATGTGATGCAAGTGGCATAGGAATTGGAGCTGTTTTGATACAGGATTAAAGGCCATTGATGTACTTTAGTAAAAAGCTAAGTGGAGCGGCTTTGAAGTATCCGACATATGATAAGGAGTTATATGCATTGTTTCGAGCTTTGCATACATGGCAGCATTATTTGTGATCAAAAGAGTTTGTGATACATACTGACCATGAGAGTTTAAAGCATTTGAAGCGTCAAGATAAGCTGAATCGTAGGCATGCCAAATGGGTGGAGTTCATAGAAACATTCCCATATGTAATTAAATACAAGCGAGGTAAGGAGAATGTAGTGGCTGATGCGTTGTCGCGAAGGTATGTTTTACTTAATTCTCTTAGTGCTAGATTGTTGGGTTTTGAGCATATTAAGGGATTATATGTTAGTGATGTGGATTTTGGTGACATATATAATTCATGTGGTGATGTGGCTGTTTTGAAAGACTTTCATTTGTTTGATGGTTTTTTGTTCAAGAAAAGTAGATTGTGTATTCCTAAGTGTTCCATGAGAGAGTTGTTAGTTAAGGAAGCCCATGGAGGAGGCTTGATGGGTCATTTTGGGGTAAGTAAGACCTATGATGTGTTGATAGAACATTTTTATTGGCCTGGTATGAAACATGATGTGCATAAAGTTTGTGAGCATTGCATAACATGTAGAGAAGCTAAGTCTAGGTTGAAACCGCATGGTTTGTACACGCCATTACCTGTTCCTAATGGACCTTGGACTGATTTGTCTATGGATTTTGTGCTTGGTTTGCCTAAAACTAGGAGAGGTCGTGATAGTATATTTGTTGTGATTGGTAGATTTAGTAAAATGTCTCATTTTATACCATGTCATAAAACTGATGATACTAAATTGATTGCTGATTTGTTCTTTAAAGAGGTTGTTCGTTTGCATGGCATACCCAAAAGCATTGTTAGTGATAGAGATGTTAAGTTTTTGAGTCATTTCTGGCGTGTTTTATGGGGAAAATTGGGGACTAAGTTGTTGTTTTCTACTACTTGCCATCCTCAAACCGATGGTCAAACTGAGGTTGTGAATCGAACATTGATTACTTTGCTTAGGGAAGTGATAGAAAAGAATATTAGGATGTGGGAGGATTGTTTACCATTTGTGGAGTTTGCTTACAATAGGGCTGTTCATAGCACTACTAATTGTTCTCCATTTGAAATTGTTTATGGTTTTAATCCGCTTACTCCTTTGGATGTTTTGCCATTGCCATCTAATGATTTTGTGAGTGTTGATGCTAGTTCAAAGGCAGATTTCATGAGGAAGTTACATAAGCAGGTTAAGGAAAGGATTGAGAAGCAAAATGCCAAAGTAGCTTCTAGAGTGAATAAAGGAAGAAAACCAATGCTTTTTCAGCCTGGTGATTGGGTTTGGGTACATTTTCGCAAAGAAAGGTTCCCACAGCAACGCAAGTCTAAGTTAAATCCACGAGGAGATGGTCCTTTTCAAATACTTGAAAGGATTAATGATAATGCGTATAAAGTGGATTTGCCAGGTGAGTATAATGTGAGTGCTTCGTTTAATGTTGCTGATTTAAGTCCTTTTGATGTAGGTGATGCTTATGATTCGAGGACGAATCCTTTTGAGGAGAGGGGAAATGTTGTGGAACAACGAGCACACCACAAGGACGAGTAAGGCGTAGGACGTGAGGACCAAGTTGAGGAGATCATCAATCCAATTATTCTGCCACAAGGTCCTATAACTAGATCGCGAGCCAAAAAGATTCAGCAAGCACTAATTTTCCATTTGCAAGATTTGGTGAATTTGGCTAACTATGGTTTGCAAGGAATTACAAGCTTGGAGACAAGACCAAAGGAAGTCAATTACAAGTTGTAATTCACGAATGAGGCTTGTAATTAATATGTATTAAGGCCCACTAGTTATGCTCATTTAAAAAGTAAGGGCCCTGTTTGTTTGGTATTAAATTAGGACTTTGATTACTTTATTATTTCTTAAAATTTGATTAGAAAGCCAAACGCTACTTAATAACCCTAATTAGGGTTTAGCTATTTATATCTCATTTAGGGTTGTAAGACATCAGTTTTGAAGTTTTGGACGAATTTATTAACCTAAAGCCGAATTGCTTTTATCTTTGTGTTCTTGCTTGAATACATGGTTCAGAAACATTCAAGTAGTTTGATCAACTTTCTTGTGGAGTGTTTCGAATCTGGGATTTAGGAGCTGACTTGTTTCGAACTCTTGGATCTTTGATCAATTCAAGGTAATCTGAAATCTAACCTAATCCTTGGGGGTTGTACCGAATTCGACTAGGGGTTTTCAAGTTAATGCTGTGGGGGTTCGAAATCAAGGGGTTCTCAGGCTTATTCTTGGAGGTTCCGTATCATTATTGCTATGAGTGATCTTCTGCCTCTATAAGCACTCTTAAGATCTCTCACCTTTGCAAGGAAACTCTGCTTCTTTTCACTCTTATTTTCTCTCCTCATACTGTTCTCTCCTAAACATCTCTTTTTCTTTACCTCACTTGTTTAGTCACTCCCCATTGGGCCACATAATTATTTCTTTTCTCTCTTAGCCTCATGTCCCTACATTCTTTTAGTTAACTCACTACCCGAATCCCTATTTGAAGTATTCATCATCTTAATCTATTCTTGATACACCACCTTTGGAGATAAAGGTGCTAAAATGAAAATCTTCCCCTTCAAACTAAAAGAATACCTATTCTTGTACCCATTATGTGCGACTTTCCTATCAAACTGCCAAGGCCTACCCAATAATAAATGTCCAACTTCCATGGGTACTACAGCACACAACACTTCATCAACATATTTCCCAATAGAAAATGGCACCACAACTTATTTTGTTACCTTTACTTCACCACTATCATTTAGCCACTGTAGTCTATATGGTTTAGGGCATTTTTCACACTTCAACTGTAACACCCCCATATCCAATGCACACACACTACAACCACAACAATGTAGCATAAGTGCACCAAACATAGGGATGCTACGGTTTTCTTAACATTCAAAACACTTTAAACTTGATACAACACCCTTATCATTATACATTATAGAAAAGTAGATCATTTACTTATAAAACAAAACATATTAGTTATATATATATACATTTAAATATTACATAGCGGAAGTTATAAAATATGTACATATTTACATATTAAACATTTCTTTACAAAAAATAAAGAAGTATACATGATTGGCAAGTCTGCTCTGATCTTTAAGCTCCCAAAATGGATTCTTCAAGGTCTACTCTCACTTGGTCTTGATGAACTCTCGGGTTCAACTCTATCAACTCTATTACCTGCGCGATTAAACACTATCGCGCTAAGCCAACGGCTTAGTAAGATAATCATGCTAATGATATGACTTAGTGCAATGCAATGTCATTTCTCAATCCATATTATACATGTAACATCATATATGCAAAACTAACAACATACTTTCACATTACATATCACATTTCAATATCTTTTCATATACCTCATTAGTATTCATTTAACCATTCATAATCAACACTAAACAAAGACAAGCATGGGCCCAAGACACACTAATATGCCATTCAATTTTCAGAGTTAATGCTTTGGTTTTGTTATCACATTTATCAATATCATATACCCAACTAGGCTTCAAGGATTAAGTTCAACCAAGCTTCAAGGGGAGCAAAGCATGCTAAGCTTCTACCCAACTTGGCTTCAAGAACTAACCCAACCTAGCTTCAAGGGTGGTAACATCTCAATTAGGCTTCAAGGATGCAATCCAACCTAACTTCAAGAGATTGTTACACTTATTAGGCATGCCACCAACAACCAACTCTGAAAATGGAATAACACATTAGCCACACAATTCATATATTATTCAATTATCATTTTCATTCTCAATTCTCAACAACATTTAGGCAAACATGCCTTATTTCTTTCAATTGCATCATCATAGCCAAACACAATGGCATTGTCTCATATCATGTCTTATTTGAATTATCATTGCATCTTTGATATACATTTCAATTTCAATGTATATTACTCATGAAACACATTACCATTCACAATGCATAACATAACATTGTTCAATCTCAACAATGCAATTAGGGCAAAGAACAATTGATATGATTCATAGTTTTAGGACCTTACACATGCATTTGATTATATCATTCATTGATTCAAGTGTGTTTAAAGTGTTTAGGGTTAGGTTTAGGGACCAACCTACCCTTGGAGAACCAAAACAATGCAATTAGAACAAAGAATAAAAACCCCAACCCACACAATTGAGGGACACGGCAGCCACTTGAGGGACACGGCCAAGCTTGTGGCCGTGTCACTCAACCCAATTGGACAGTAAGCAACACGGGCAAGGGACACGGCCAAGCTTGTGGCCGTGTCTCTTAAACCAAAACTCACAGTAGCTAACACGGCTTGGGAACACGGCCATGTCACTCAAAAACCAATCCAACACGCCCAAAATCCCTTGGCTTGGCCGTGTCACACATTGCTTTTGGCCGTGTCTCCCAAAACACAAACCCTAATATGCATAACTCTCCTCCAAATTGCACTCAAACTCATCAAACACCATATAACATGTTTCAAATGAATGGAATCAATGTTCTAAACACAAATTCTACATGTTTATCACAATAATCACCTCACAAAACATTAATATTACATTAAACACAAACCCTAAAATCCTCATCCTTTTCCATCTTTCAAACTCAACATCCACCACTTCTAACAACAATACCTATTTAAACTCTTAACTTAAAACCAATTTAACACTTGAAAACACAACACAAACACATCTCAAACACACCAAATCACAAAATCAACAAACTCTAATTCACTTTAACACCACTTCAAAATAAGTAAAGAAAACAAAAGAATACTTACCAAATAATGAAATTTCTTGAAATTCCAACTTGTTTACTTGAAATCTCCTTCAACCTTTGAGCTAAGAACATCAAAATCTTCCTTTGCTCTCTTGTTTTCCTTTGCCTTAGGTGAGCCGGCCAACATCAAGAAGAAGAAGAGAAGATGATGAAGAAATCACAAAGTCAAACACTCATTAAATACCCATCCAAAAGAAAATTACTATAATACCCTCATACACATCTTAATTCCCTTTATAATTTCTTGCCCACTTTGGTAATTTCACATGCCCTAAAAAAAATCTCCTCTTGCATTGACCAACCCTTTTGACCAATGTATATGTTATATATATCATCATATACACAACATATAAACTTGTCTCTAAACCCTATTTCTTCCCAAAACACATATACATATACTTTTCTTTTCTCAATTTAAACCAACAACAACAACAACAACAACAACATACAAAACTTCTAGGGCATGCATAGGGATATTACATCAACCCTGACTTATCAACTAAAGTTGTACTAACCACATTTGCATAGCTGCCTCCATCTATAATCATGTTGTAAACTTTCCCTCCTACCAAACACCTAGTGTGAAAGATGTTTTCCCTTTGTTCTATGCTCTCTTCCTTAACCTGAACATTAAGTGCATGCCTAACTACCAAAGATACACCACAAACAGCATACTCATAGCAATAAGGTTGTATAGACTTAGCCACTGTAGCGTATACGGTTTAGGGTATTTTTCACACTTCAACCTTAACTTATCAAGTAAGGTTGTACTAGCCACATTTGCACAGCTGCCTCCATCTATAATCATGCTGCAAACTTTTCCTCCTACCAAACACCTAGTGTGAAAGATGTTTTCCCTCTGTTCTATGCTCTCTTCCTTAACCTAAACATTAAGTGCATGCCTATCTACCAAAGATTCACCACAAACAGCATACTCAACCTCAACATCACTACAATCCTTCAAACTAGGCATAGAATCACAGTAAGATTCAAATTCAGATTTAATTTCTACATTGTCCCTCATAAGCATAGTCTTTTTATTAGGACATTGTGAAGCAATATGTCCATTACCCAAACATTTAAAACACAAAATAACTTTTTTCCTATTAGAAGAATTAGAAAAATCAATAGTACATTTATTTGTGGAAGAGGCTCCTTTGCTCTTTTCAAAGTGATGCAGAACCCTAAGATTATAAAGAATCCGAAACCCCAACATACAAATTCAGTATACCAAGAACCCTAGCTGGTTGTTTGTCCTACTAAACACCTAATTGACATGCAACTAGAAACGTAGATATGTTGATTCCAATTCTTGATGCAACAAGAAGAAGAGAACCCTCTCTTGATGAAATTCGGCCAAGCCAAAATAATTGAATAATATGATCACCAAAAAAAACTTCTGTCTTGCAACCTTTTTAAATAAGCATAACTAGTGGGCCTTAATACATATTAAATAATATGCCCATATACTTGGATTAAATTTATAGGCTACTTCTCCTCTATATCCTTAGTGTCAAAGGCCTGTTCACCAAATCTTTCTTCCATGAATCTCCTTACAAAGCCTTGGAAGGTAGATTTGAGCTTCTTGGCCTGCAATCTTGTAATTGGCCCACTTGATAAAATGAGCTCCATGCCATGTTGGCCTCCTATGCTTGCTCCGCTAGCCTTGCTCATACTATCATCTTTGTGCGTATCAATCCCTCCCTCCTCAAAAAGATTCATCCTTGAATCTGTATCCATATCAAAAGCAGAAAAGATCATAAACATTAAAGGTTGCAGAAACTTGATACTCACCAGGTAAGTCAATTTTATAAGCATTGTCATTAATCTTTTCTAGTACTTGGAAAGGACCATCAACTCTTGGATCCAACTTTGATTTTCTCATATTGGGAAACCTTTCCTTCCTTAAATGCACCCATACCCAATCACCAGGTTCAAAAGTAACAACTTTGCGCCCTCGATTGGCCTGACGTGCATAATGCTCATTCTTCTTCTCAATGTGTTGTCTAGCCTACTCATGTATAGTCTTGACCAACTCAGCCTTCCTCTGTCCATCTAGGTTAGTAATCTCATGTAATGGCAAAGGCATTAAATCCATAGGAGTAAGAGCATTAAGCCCATACACAATTTCAAAAGGTGAGAAACCAGTAGAAGAATGCAAACTACGATTATAAGCAAATTCAACTAATGGAAGACACTCTTCCCATGTTCTAAATTCTTACCTACCACAGCACACAATAAAGTCCCTAAATTCCCATTCACCACTTCATTTTGTCTATCAGATTGTGATGACAATAGTAGAAAATAATAACTTAGTACCCAATTTTCCCCACAAAACTCTCCAAAAGTGGTTCAAGAATTTAACATCACGATCAGAGACTATTGTCCTAGGTATACCATGCAAACGCACAACATCTCTAAAGAATAAATTAGTTATATTTGTTACATCATTAGTTTTATGACAAGCTATGAAATGTGCCATTTTGATAAATCTATCCACAACAAATATGATGTCTCTACCTTTCTTTATCTAGGTAATCCTATCACAAAATCCATAGAAATGTCAACCCAAGGCTCATTAGGAATAGGTAGATGTGTATACAATCCATGAGGCATAGATTTGGACTTAGCTTGCCTACATGCAATACATTTAAAACAAATTCTTTCAACATCCCTATGCATGTGTGGCCAATAAAAATGCTCAGAAAGTATATCCAAAGTATTATGCACACCAAAATGAGCCATCAATCCACCACTATATGATTGACGCACAAGTAATTCCCTTAATGAAAATGTAGCTACACATAATCGATTCCCACGAAATAAAAATCCATCATGCTTATAAAATCTTTGAAAAGTAGCATGTTCACAAGCAACATAGACATTACCAAAATCAAAATCTGTTGCATACATATCATTAAGTTGCTTAAATCCTAACATCTTAGAACTAAGTGTAGTGATTAAAGCATATCTCCTTGATAACGCATCAGCAACACCATTATCTTTACCTTGCTTGTAGTGGATCACATAAGGAAATGTCTCAATGAATTCAACCCATTTTGCATGCCTCTTATTTAACTTCCCTTGCCCTTTCAGGTGCTTAAATGACTCATGGTCTGTATGGATCACAAATTCTTTTGGAAGCAAGTAATGTTGTCACACATCTAGTGCTCTCACTGGGGCATATAACTCCTTGTCATAGGTAGATTACTTCAATTAAGCTCCATTCAACTTCTCACTGAAATATGCTTTGGGATATTTTTCTGCATCAACATAGCACCTATACCAATCCAGAAGCATCACATTCAAGTTCAAAAGTTTTATCAAAGTTAGGTAAATATAAAATAGAAGCAGAACACAACCTATCTTTTTAAAGTATTAAAGGCCCCATTTTGTTCATCCCCCCACTTAAAACCAACATTTTTTATAATTATTTCAGTCAAAGGAGCTGCAATAGATGAGAAATCTTTCACAAATCTTCTATAAAAACTAGCTAACCCATGAAAACTCCTTACCTCAGACATACTCTTAGGCGTAGGCCATTCTTGAATAGCTTTACCTTTTTAGCATCTACGTCAACCCCTTTAGCACTAACAACAAAACCTAAGAAAACAAGTTTATCAATACAAAAAGTACACTTCTTCAAATTAGCATACAACTTCTCTTTCCTTAGAACCTCTAGAACTAACCTAACAAGCAAGATATGCTCATTTAGAGACTTGCAATATATGAGAATGTCATCAAAATAAATAACAACAAATTTTCAGAGGAAATTATGCAAAACATGGTTTATTAGCCTCATAAATGTGCTAGGTGCATTAGTCAAACTAAAAGGCATAACCATCCATTCATATAAACCATATTTTGTTTTAAATGCAGTTTTTTACTCATCACCTTGTTTCAACCTAATTTGATGATATCCACTTTTTAAATCTATTTTAGTGAAAATACATGCACCATATAACTCATCTAACATGTCATGGCGATATTTTACAGTAATTTTGTTGATTGCACGACAACCCACACACATCCTCCATGTTCCATCTTTCTTGGGTACCAACAACACTGGTACAGCACATGGGCTAAGGCTCTCTCACATGTCCCTTCTCCAATAATTCATCGACTTGCCTTTGAAGTTCCTTTGTGTCCTCTGGGTTACTTCTATAGGCTGGTCTATTTGGGATAAAGGCAAAGGACACAAAGGAACTTCAAAGGCAAGTCGATGAATTTGATGGAGTAGTAATCCCAAATAGACTTCATCAAATTCCTATAATAAAGAAACAAAACCACTAGGGAAATTTGGGTTAAGGTCAGTCATAATCAATAAACTCTTCTTAAACCTTATTGCTATGAGTGATCTTCTGCCTATATAAGAACTCTTAAGATCTCTCTCTTTTGCAAAGAAACTCTGCTTCTTTTCACTCTTATTTTCTCTTCTCTTACTGTTCACTTCTGCACATCTCTCTTTCTTTAACTCACTTGTGCAGTCACTATCCATTGGGCCACAAAATTGTTTCTTTTCTCTCTTAGCCTCATGTCCCTCCATTCTTTTAGTTAAGTCACTACCTGAATCCCTATTTGAAGTATTCATCATCTTAATATGTTCTTGATACACTTCCTTTGGAGATAAAGGTGCTAAAGTGAAAATCTTCCCCTTCAAACTAAAAGAATACCTATTCTTGTACCCATCATGTGTGACTTTCCTATCAAACTGCCAAGGCCTACCCAATAATAAATGTCCAACTTGCATGGTTACTACATTACACAACACTCAATCAACATATTTCCCAATAGAAAATGGCACCACAACTTGTTTTGTTACCTTTACTTCACCACTATCATTTAGCCACTGTAGCCTATATGTTTTAGGGTGTTTTTCACACTTCAACCCTAACTTATCAACTAAGGTTGTGTAGCCACATTTTCATAGCTGCCTCCATCTATAATCATGCTGCAAACTTTCCCTCCTACCAAACACCTAGTGTGAAAATGTTTTCCCTCTGTTCTATGCTCTCTTCCTTAACCTAAACATTAAGTGCATGCCTAACTACCAAAGATTCACCACAAACAGCATACTCAACCTCAACATCACTACAATCCTCCAAACTAGGGGTAGAATCACATTCAGATTCGGATTTAGATTTAATTTCTCCATTGTCTCTCATAAGCATAGCCTTTTTATAGGGAGATTGTGAAGCAATGTGCCCATTACCCAAAAATTTAAAACATTTAATATTTCTTTGCCTATTAGAAGAATTAGGAAAATTTAGTAGTACCTTTATTTGTGGAAGAGTCTCCTTTGCTCTTTTCAAAGTTTGTACCTTTCACCTTGGAACTTAAGTCTTTATCCTTAGACCTCTCATCTTTAGTCTTCTCATATTTCTTTGGCCATCTTAAGGTCCATGTTGGGTTAATTGGAGATTGGAGGAACTCCTTGCTGCCCCCATTTGCTTGAGTTGTCTCTCCACCTTCATGGCCATGTTCACCATCTCCTCAAGCTCTATATAGTGATGTAGCTCTACCATATTTGCAATATCTCTTTTTAGAGCTCCCAAGAATAGAGCCAAGGTAGCTTCTCTATCCTCTTTAATATTTGCTCTAATCATTCTCTTTGTGATAATCTTCTACTGACATAGGCCCTTGAGTGAGTCTTTGTAATTTTTGATGTAGCTCACGATAGTAGTAGAATGGCACAAATCTCCTTCTCATGACAACCTTCATTTCTGCCCATGTCTTAATAGGCCTCTCTCCATTTCTTTTTCTTGTAAGTTTCAGTTGCCCCCATCATATAGATGCATAATCTGTAAACTCAACTGCTGCTAACTTCACCTTCTTTCCCTCTGAGTAGTTATGATAATCAAATATAACCTCCACCTTCCTTTCCCACTCTAGGTATGTTTCAGCATCATTCCTTCCTATAAATGTTGAAATCTTCATCTTTATGGAATTGATGTTGCTATCTCTCCTTCCTGGCCTCCTATTTGCTCCTGGCCTTCTACCTCTTCTAGGCCTAATTCTTGAAGAATGGTTGTCATCTTCATCTTCGCCAGGTTCATCATGGGACTCTATATCTTCTTCATCATAAGTTTGTTATCTAGTGTCCCTCCGCCTTGTTGATGCAGCTCCTGATTGTTGGGATTGCTTAACCACCTCAACTTCATCCCTCAAATTCATAACATCTAAACTAAACTCTTCAAATTGGTTTTGCATAATTTTCAACACGAAAACTACATCTTTCATGCTCATTTTGCCACCCTTGCCTGCCTCCTCAGACATGATGTAAAACTACAAGAAAATTTTAGAGAAAAAAAAATCTTCACACTCTCCCTCATGTGTTTACACTCAATAATATATCACTCCACTCGTGTTTTACTCAAATCAGGCTTTTACCCTCTTATTTGCTCACACTCTCTTGCTTTTTCCCTCTCTTGTTCCCTTCTTAAAGTTGCACTTTAGAATTTAAAACAACTAATCAGGTTAGTCGCAAGTAGCAATCTATAAAAATTACAATGAAAAACCTAAAAAGAAATGAAAAAACACTCAAGTTCTAGATGCAATTTGATAATCATTGTAATAAAAAAAAAGAGAAAACACAGATGAAGAATTGTATGTTTGTGAATGTAAGTCCTAAGAGTAACCAGAGTGCAAAAGTCACCCTTATATACATGGCAGAAGCAAAAGAAATTGAAAACAAGGAAATTAAACTATGAATGCAATAAAATTGACAAAACAGAAAGTTAAATTAAAGAATTTCAATTTCCCCAAGTGGGAGCCGAAATAAACCCTAGACCTAGTGATTCAACTAACTTACACTAAATAGGAAGGTAAGATAGGGTGTATATATGAAAGGAAATTAATTGAAATAAAAAAAAAACCCTAAACAGTTTTGGAAATAGAATCAAAAATCCCAAAACTTACGCAAGAATTTTTAGATGACTCGTTCGCTCAAAAATTGAATGATTTGGGGGCCGTGACAGGCCGTTATGGGTAAATCTCAAAACAAATGTAGGGCTTGAAAATCAGTTTCTAAATTAGTATTGTGCATTCCGTAACTCTTCCGTAGCAAAAAGTTATGGCCTTTCAAAGTTGACCCTTCCACCGCCAAAATTGATCCTATATTTTTTAACCCTAATTTAAATCCAAAAAGATCTCCTTCAAGCGTAGCTTCATTCTAGTAGCCGCCAAGTTATTTTTTTCTCTTTATTTTTTTTGCTTGTTTTTTTCATTTTTTTCTTTTCCTTATTTTTTTTGTTTTTTTAAGCTAGCAAACTAATAGGCTAAAATTGACATTTCGGATGGATTAAAATAAAAAAAAATACAAAATTACAAAATTGATTGAAGTAAAGAAAAGTGTATCGCAGAAAGCATAAAAATAGAGATAGAGCCAAAGTTCTGATACCAAATGATGTGGAATCCAAGATTATAAAGAATATGAAACCTCAACACACAAATTCAATATACTAAGAACCCTATCTGGTTGTTTGTCCTACTAAAGCCCTAATTGACATGCAACTAGAAATGTAGATAATTGGACATAATTAAAGAAGAACTAGAAAAATGCCACAAGTGTTACCTTAATAAGTTGATTCCAATTCTTAATGCAATAAGAAGAAGAGAACCCTCTCTTGATGAAATTCGGCCAAGCCAAAATAATTGAATAATATGATAACCAAAAAAAACTTCTGATGAGGAAACTATAAGCAAGCTTGATGAATGTAATGGCAGCAAATATGTTGATGATATCATTATGCCAAGTGGACCAATCACAAGATCACAATCAAAGAAATTCCAGCATGTGTTCCAGCACTTCATACAAAGGTGGATTAATGAAGAGGGAGACCAACTTGTAGTGAATATGATGGACCATGAAGAGGAAGTCAGAAACTCACCAACAAGCATGAAGAATCTGCCCATAAGTATGGTGATGGGCATTAGCACGAATTTGGAATATAATATTGATATGGTTTAGTGTTAGTGTGACTAGACACATGTGAACCAACACCAAAATGAATGTACAATCTGCCCATCAATGTTGTCAGAATTATGGGCAGTAATTTTGAGTATATTATTGAGGTGGATGAACAATTAATGCTATTGTGACTAGATACATGTAAACCTAGACTTTAAGCCATTAGTTCTTCTTTTCCAACTATATAAGGATGGGAAAAAGAACTTAATAGGGTTGACTACGAATTTCCAGAATTGTTGAATGTAATTTCTGTGTTTTCAAGTTTGAGAGGTTTTCTTCTTATTCTTGTTGCATGAAGAATTGGTTCTAACTTATCAAGTCTCACTTGTGGCGTTTTAATCAATTCATTTCTTCATCCCAATCACCCAAGTTCTCAATTACAGGTTAGTTGTGGGTTTGGTAGGGAGGATTTGTTTTTGAGTTCTAAGATTCTATGCTAGATGTGTATGTGGAGTTCTAGATGTAATATTTGATCCATGGGTTCCGCATCATTTGGTATCAGAGCTTTGGCTTGAAGATAAATCTCTAGGTATCTTTTATATTTTAATTATCCAAAGAAAAAAAAAAGAGAATCAGATTCAGTTTCTATATTTCTTCATTTTTCTGTTCTTGTTGCACCTTGTTCTTATTCTTCAAATCTGTGAACTTTTGTTTAATTTTTCAATTTCTATCCTTGTTTACTGAAAGTTCAAAGGAAAAAAAAGAGGAAAAGATCAAAAGAAAAACAAAAAAAAAAGAGAAGAGAATCAGATTCAACTTCCTCAACATAAAAGAAAAAAAAATCGTACCTGTTTCTGTCCAGAATTTTTCTTCACAAGTGTTTGAGATTTTTTTGCATATTTATACCATTAACAGCTTGCTACCTTATTATATTTGATCAAATTACATCAGCTCCTCATTATGCATCCATTTAGCATTTAAAATCTGATATTTAGAGCCTTTCTTGCATTGGGAATAGATTTAGGTTGCATATTCAGATTACTCATTGGAGTGATTTGAATTCAGTTTTTTTTTTAGGATCCAGAATTGTTTTTCTTTGTATTCTTAGTTTCATTCTTTCATATACCTCTTGTTTCTTGTATGCATTAAGTAGCTAATTCTCAATCATAGTTACTTTGGTTTGATTAACACAAATACTTTTGCTTCTTGTGTTAACTTTCAGTTCTTGTTGTTGAAAATTAAATTGCTTCTAGAATTGCTGAATTCATTTTGTTCATTAGGATCCTTGTAGAGTCTTTAAAACAAAACTTGTTTTACTTGATTTAAGTGGATTCAATTCTGAAATTCAACTTGATAAAAGAAGAATTGAGAGGTAAAAAGGAACAAGGTTTGAGTGAAATACAAGAGGAGTGACAATCTGATCTTGAGTGAAACACGTAAGGGAGTGAGGTGAGGAAATTTTCTTTACTAACATTTTCTTGTAGGTTCTTCTTACACCATGTCAAATTATGGAAGTGAAAAACGTGATATGACCATAAATGACATAGCCTTCATGTTAGAGGCAATGCAAAGGAGATTTGAAAGGTTTGATTTGACCATAAACAACATGAGAGGTGATGTAGACAGCATAATGCAAAGGCAGCGGAATGATACTAATCGAAGGGGGCAGAATAGAGGGAGAGGAAACATGATGAATGATGATGAGATAGAGAGGGAAGATGATGAAGAAAGTGAGGAATCAATTGCTCAAAGAAGACCTCAACAAAGGGACAGTAACATATCTTCCATAAAAATGAAGATACCATCATTCAAGGGGAGAAATGATGCTGAAGCTTACCTTGAATGGGAAAGAAAAGTTGAGTTGGTGTTTGATTGTCATAATTATAGTGAAATGAAGAAAGTTAAGATTGCAGCAGTTGAATTCACAGATTATGCACTAATTTGGTGGGATCAATTGATGATTTCCAAGAGGAGAAATGGAGAAAGAACTATCACTACTTGGGCTGAAATGAAAACTGTGATGAGAAAGAGATTTGTACCATCTTACTACTATAGGGAGCTTCACCAAAAATTACAGCGGTTAACTTAAGGATCCAAGTCAGTGGAGGATTACCATAAAGAGATGGAGATGATCATGAGTAGAACTAATATAGAGGAGGATCTAGAAATCACTATGGCTCGATTTTTGAGTGGGCTGAATAGAGAGATAGCTAACATAATTGAATTACATCATTATGTGGAGCTTGAAGATATGGTACACATGGCCATGAAAGTGGAGAAGCAACTGAAACTCAAGGGAGCAGCAAAGGGATTTTCTAATTCCAGCTCTAGTTTCACTTCAAAATGGCCAAAGAAAGATGATAATCCTAAAGGGAAGGAGGCTGCCTGGAAAGGAAAGGAAAAACAAGTTCTAGATGACCCTAAAGGTAACTCTAAAACATCTAACTCTAATCAAAAGCATAGTACCATTAAATGCTTTAGGTGTTTAGGAGTAGGGCATATAGCATCTCAATGTCCAAATAAGAAAATCATGTTGATATGAGATAATGGTGAAATTGATAGTGCTAGTGAACATGAAAGTGATGATGATAATGATAGCATGCCACCATTAGAAGAAATTGAACATATTATTGAATATCCAGCCCATGGTGAATCTTTGGTTATTAGAAGAGCTTTAAACATGCAAATTAAAGATGAAGAAAGTAATCAAAGAGAGAACATTTTCCATACTCGTTGCATTGTGAATGGAAAAGTGTGCAGCATGATCATTGATGGGGGTAGTTGTGCAAATGTTGCTAGTACTGATTTTGTGGATAAATTAGGGTTAGCATGCACAAAACATCCTAGTCCTTACAAGCTGCAATGGTTGAATGATAGTGGAGAGGTGAGGGTAACAAAGCAGGTTCTGTTTTCTTTTGCAATTGGGAGATACAAAGATGAAGTTTGCTGTGATGTTGTGCCTATGCATGCTAGCCATATCCTTCTTGGTCGTCCATGGCAGTTTGATAGAAGAGCTTTGCATGATGGCTTTAAGAATCATTATTCTTTCAGCCTAAATGGTTTAAATTTCACTCTTGCTCCATTGTCACCTAAACAAGTGTATGAAGATCAAGTAAATATTTTGAGATCATTTGAAAAGAATTCTGGTGGTGAGGGTAAAACAAATAAAAAGGGAGTACAAGAGGCCAAGTGTGAGAAAAAGAATGATAAAAATGGCCCATTGGTGAGAGAAAAAGAGAAAGGGAGAGAAAATAAAAGAGAGTGTTTCTATGCAAAAGAAAAGGAGTTAAGGAGTGCTTTTTGTGAGAAAAGAAGTCTGATTGTACTTAGGTACAAAGAGACCTTGATTTCTACATCTAACCTTGATAACCCTTTGCCTAGTTGTGTTAGTTCTCTTTTACAGGAATTTGGAGATGTTTTTCCAGAAGATGTACCCAAAGGATTACCACCTTTAAGAGGGATTGAGCATCAAATTGACTTCATTCCGGGCTCAACAATTCCTAATCGACCAGCTTATAGAAGTAATCCGGAGGAAACCAAGGAACTTCAAAGGCAAGTGGAGGAGTTGCTAGCAAAGGGACATGTACGTGAAAGTCTTAGCCCATGTGCTGTTTCGGTGTTATTAGTCCCAAAGAAAGATGGATCATGGAGAATGTGTATGGACTGCCGAGCAATCAATAAAATCACGGTGAAGTATAGACATCCAATTCCTAGACTTGATGATATGCTTGATGAGTTGAGTGGTTCTTGCATTTTTACTAAGATTGATTTGAAAAGTGGTTACCATCAAATTAGGATAAAAGAAGGAGATGAGTGGAAAACTGCATTCAAAACAAAATATGGTCTTTATGAGTGGTTAGTTATGCCATTTGGTTTATCTAATGCACCTAGTACATTCATGAGATTAATGAACCATGTTCTGCGTGCATATCTTGGTAAATTTGTTGTTGTATATTTTGATGACATACTCATTTATAGCAAATCAGTAGATGAGCATGTAGAACATATTAGGGTTATTCTTGATGTTTTGAGAAAGGAAGAATTATATGCCAACTTGAAAAAGTGCATGTTTTGTAGTGATAAAATCATATTCTTAGGTTTTATGGTTAGTGCACAAGGAATTGAGGTTGATGATGAAAAGGTAAAGGCAATAAGAGATTGGCCAGCACCTAAAACCGTGAGTGAGGTAAGAAGTTTTCATGGTTTGGCTAGTTTCTATAGAAGGTTTGTTAAAGATTTTAGTTCCATTGCTGCACCATTAAATGAATTGGTAAAAAAGAATGTAAAGTTTAATTGGACTAAAATTCATGAAATGGCATTCAATTTGTTGAAAGAAAGGTTAACTACTGCTCCAATTCTTGCTTTACCAGATTTTGATAAGACCTTCGAATTAGAGTGTGATGCTTCAGGTGTGGGCATAGGTGCTGTTTTGATGCAAGAAGGGAAACCAATTGCCTATTTTAGTGAGAAGCTTCATGGTGCACAATTAAATTATTCCACTTATGACAAGGAGCTGTATGCTTTGGTAAGAGCTTTACAAGTGTGGCAACATTACTTATTGCCTAAAGAGTTTGTTATTCACACAGATCATGAATCATTAAAGCATCTAAAGGGGCAAACCAAGCTGAACCGAAGGCATGGAAAGTGGATAGAGTTCATTGAGCCATTTCCATATGTGATAAAGTATAAGCGTGGCAAAGACAATGTAGTAGCAGATGCACTTTCAAGAAGGTATTCCTTAATCTCAACTCTTAGTTCTAAGTTATTAGGCTTTGAGCAAATTAAGGATATGTATGCCAATGATGTTGACTTTGCAAATGTTTATAAAGCATGTGAGCATTCTGCATTTCAGAAGTTTTATAGGCATGATGGGTACTTATTTAAGGATGGAAGATTATGCATGCCTAGTTGCTCATTAAGGGAATTGCTTGTGCGTGAGGCACATAGTGGAGGACTCATGGGACATTTTGGGATATTTAAGATTTTAGACATTCTGCATGAACATTTCTATTGGCCAAACATGAGAAAGGATGTTGAAAGAATTTGTGCCAAGTGTATTGCATGTAAACAAGCAAAATCTAAGTCTTTACCTCATGGGCTGTATACTCCTTTACCTATTCCTAATGCACCTTGGATGGACATATCTATGGACTTTGTTTTGGGGCTGCCTAGGACTAGAAAAGGAAAAGATAGCATATTTGTTATTGTTGATAGATTCAGCAAAATGGCTCATTTCATTGCATGTCACAAAACTGATGATGCAACAAATATTGCAAATTTGTTCTTTGGGGAAGTAGTTCGGTTGCATGGCATTCCTAAAACAATTGTAAGTGATAGAGATGTGAAGTTCTTAAGTCATTTTTGGCGTGTTTTATGGAATAAGTTAGGTACTAAATTGTTGTTCTCTACAACTTGTCATCCACAAACTGATGGACAAACAGAAGTGGTAAATAGGACTTTAGGATCTTTGTTACGTGCTGTTGTGGGTAAGAATTTGAAAACTTGGGAAGATTGTTTGCCATTAGTGGAGTTTGCATATAATAGAAGCATACATTCTTCTACTGGTTATTCACCATTTGAAATTGTTTATGGTTTTAATCCACTTACACCACTTGATTTGTTCCCTTTGCCATTAAATGAAATAACTAACTTAGATGGTGAAAAGAAAGTTGAGTTGGTTAAGCAGATACATGAAAAGGCACGAGCTCATCTTGAGAAGAAATATGAATCAGTTGCCCATAATGCAAATAGAAGAAGGAAACATGTGATTTTCCAACCTGGTGATTGGGTATGGGTTCATATGAGGAAGGAAAGATTTCCTAAACAAAGGAAATCCAAGTTGGATGCAAGGGGAGATGGCCCATTCCAAGTTTTAGAACGGATCAATGACAATGCCTACAAAATTGATCTACCAGGTGACTATAATGTTTCTGCAACTTTCAATGTTAGTGATCTTTCTCCTTTTGATGTAGGCTCAGATTTGAGGACAAATCTTTTTGAGCAAGGAGGGAATGATGAGGAAACTATAAGCAAGCTTGATGAATGTAATGGCAGCAAATATGTTGATGATATCATTATGCCAAGTGGACCAATCACAAGATCACAATCAAAGAAATTCCAGCATGTGTTCCAGCACTTCATACAAAGGTGGATTAATGAAGAGGGAGACCAACTTGTAGTGAATATGATGGACCATGAAGAGGAAGTCAGAAACTCACCAACAAGCATGAAGAATCTACCCATAAGTATGGTGATGGGCATTAGCACGAATTTGGAATATAATATTGATATGGTTTAGTGTTAATGTGACTAGACACATGTGAACCAACACCAAAATGAATGTACAATCTGCCCATCAATGTTGTCAGAATTATGGACAGTAATTTAGAGTATATTATTGAGGTGGATGAACAATTAATGCTATTGTGACTAGATACATGTAAACCTAGACTTTAAGCTATTAGTTCTTCTTTTCCAACTATATAAGGATGGGAAAAAGAAATTAATAGGGTTGACTACGAATTTCCAGAATTGTTGAATGTAATTTCTGTGTTTTCAAGTTTGAGAGGTTTTCTTCTTATTCTTATTGCATGAAGAATTGGTTCTAACTTATCAAGTCTCACTTGTGGCGTTTTAATCAATTCATTTCTTCATCCCAATCACCCAAGTTCTCAATTACAGGTTAGTTGTGGGTTTGGTAGGGAGGATTTGTTTTTGAGTTCTAAGATTCTATGCTAGATGTGTATGTGGAGTTCTAGATGTAATATTTGATCCATGGGTTCCGCATCAACTTCTGTCTTACAACCTTTTTAAAATAAGCATAACTAGTGGGCCTTAATACATATTAAATAATAGACCTATATACTTGGATTAAATTTATGGGCTGCTTCTCCTCTATATCCTTAGCATCAAAGGCTTGTCCACCAAACCTTTCTTCTATGAATCACCTTACAAAGCCTTGGAAGGTAGATTTGAGCTTCTTGGCTTGCAATCTTGTAATTGGCCAACTTGGTAAAATGAGCTCCATGCCATGTTGGCCTCCTATGCTTGCTCCACTAGCCTTGCTCATACTGTCATCTTTGTTCGCATCACAAAGCTTGCACCTTTTACCTTGGAACTTAAGTCTTTATCCTTAGACCTCTCATCTTTAGTCTTCTCATCTTTCTTTGGCCACCTTAAGGTCCATGTTGGGTTGTAATTGGAGGAACTCCTTGCTGCCCCCTTTTGTTTGAGTTGTCTCCCCACCTTCATGGCCATGTTCACCATCTCCTCAAACTCTATATAGTGATATAGCTCTACCATATTTGCAATATCTCTGTTTAGACCTCTCAAGAATAGAGCCATGGTAGCTTCTCTATCCTCTTCAATATTTGCTTGAATCATTGCCATCTCCATCTCTTTGTAATAATCTTCTGCTGACATAGACCCTTGAGTGAGTCTTTGCAATTTTTGATGTAGCTCATGATATTAGTAGGATGGCACAAATCTCCTCCTCATGATAGCCTTCATTTCTACCCATGTCTCAATAGGCCTCTCTCCATTTCTTCTTCTTGTAAGTTTCAGTTTCCCCCACCATATAGATGCATAATCTGTAAACTCAACTACTGCTAACTTTACCTTCTTTCCCTTTGAGTAGTTATGATAATCAAATATAAGCTCCACCTTCCTTTCCCATTCTAGGTATGTTTCAGCATCATTTCTTCCTATAAATGTTGAAATCTTCATCTTTATGGAATTTATGTTGCTATCTCTCCTTTCTGCCCTCCTATCTCCTCATGGTCTTCTATCTCTTCTAGGCCTAACCCTTGAAGATTGGTTGTCATCTTCATCTTCATCTTCATCAGGTTCATCATGGGACTCTATATCTTCTTCCTCATAAGTTTGTTGCCTAGTGCCCCTCTGCCTTGTTAATGCAGCTCCTGATTGTTGAGATTGCTCAACCACCTCAACTTCATCCCTCAAATTCATAACATCTAAACTAAACTTCTCAATTTGGTTTTGCATAACCTTCAACACGAAAACTACATCTTTCATGCTCATTTTGCCACCCTTTCCTGCCTCCTTAGACATGATGTAAAACTATAAGAAAATTTTAGAGAAAGATAAAAAAATCCTCACACTCTCCCTCACGTGTTTACCCTCAATAATATATATCACTCCACTCGTGTTTCACTCAAATCAGGCTTTTCCCCTCTTATTTGCTCACACTCTCTTGCTTTTTCCCTCTCTTGTTCCCTTCTTAAAGTTGCACTTTAGAATTTAAAACAACTAATCAGGTTAGTCACAAGTAGCAATCCGTAAAAATTACAATGAAAAGCCTAAAAAGAAATGAAAAAACACTCAAGTTTTAGATGCAATTTGAAAATCGTTGTAATAAAAAAAAAAGAGAAAACACATAGATGAAGAATTGTATGTTTGTGAATGCAAGTCCTAAGTGTAACCAAAGTTCAAAAGTCACTCTTATATGCATGGCAGAAGCAAAAGAAATTGAAAACAAGGAAATTAAACTATGAATTCAATAAAATTGATAAAATAGGAAGCTAAATTAAAAGAATTTCGATTTTTCCCAAGTGGGAGCCGAAATAAACACTAGACCTAGTGATTCAACTGACTTACACTAATTAGGAAGGTAAGATATGGTGTAGATATGAAAGGAAATTAATTGAAACAAGGAAACCCTAAACAATTTTGGAAACAGAATCAAAAATCCCAAAAATTGCGCAAGAATTTTCAGATGGCTATTTGTCCTAAAATTGAATGATATGGGGGCCGTGATAGGCCATTATGGGTAAATCACATAACAAATGTAGGGCTCGAAAATCAGTTTCTAAATTAGTATTGTGCATTCCGTAAATCCTATATTTGCGAATGTTATAAATGTGTGAAAAGTTATGGCCTTTTAAAGTTGACCCTTCCGCCACCAAAATTGACCCTATATTTGTTAACCCTAATTTCAACCCAAAAAGATCTCCTTCAACCCTAGCTTTTTTCTAGCAGCCGCCAAGCTATTTTTTTTTTGTTTATTTTTTTTCTTTTCTTTTTTTTCATTTCCTTCTTTCCTCTTTTTTTTTTTATTTTTTTTAAGCCAATGAACTAATAGGACAAAATCAAATTTTTGAATGGATTGAAATAAAAAAAATACAAAAATTATAGAATCAATTGAAGTAAAGAAAAGCATATCACAGAAAGTATAAAAACAGAGATAGAGCCAAAGCTCTGATACCAGATGATGCAAAACCCCAAGATTATAAAGAATCCAAAACCTCAACACACAAATTCAGTATACCAAGAACCCTAGCTAGTTGTTTATCCTACTAAAGCCCTAATTGACATGCAACTAGAAATGTAGATAATTGGACAGAATTAAAGAAGAACTAGAAAGAACGACGCAAGTGTTATCTTGATAAGTTGATTCAATTCTTGATGCAACAAGAAGAAGAGAACCTCTCTTGATGAAATTCGGTGAAGCCAAAATAATTGAATAATATGATCACCAAAAAACTTCTATCTTACAACCTTAAATGAGATATAAAGAGCTAAATCCTAATTAGGGTTATTAAGTAGCATTTGGTTGGCTAATCAAATTTTAAGAACTAATAAGTTAAACAAAGTTCTAATTTAACGCAAAACAAATAGGTCCCTTACTTTTTAAATATGCATAACTAGTGGGCTTTAATACATATTAAATAATAGGTCCATATACTTGGATTAAATTTATGGGATGTTTCTCCTCTATATCCTTAGAGTCAAAGGCCTGTCCACCAAACCTTTCTTCCATGAATCACCTTACAAAGCCTTAGAAGGTAGATTTGAGCTTCTTGGCCTGCAATCTTGTAATTGGCCAACTTGGTAAAATGAGCTCCATGCCATGTTGACCTCCTATGCTTGCTGCACTAGCCTTGTTCATACTATCATCTTTATTCGCATCATTAAGTTTTTGAGTCATTTTTGGAGTGTTTTGTGGGGAAAATTAGGAATTAAGTTGTTATTCTCAACCACTTGCCATCCTCAAACTGATGGCCAAACTGAAATAGTTAATCGAACTTTGATTACTTTGCTTAGGGCAATTATAGAAAAGAACATTAGGATGTGGGAGGATTGTTTATCATTTGTGGAGTTTGCTTATAATAGGCTTGTTCATAGCACTACTAATTGTTCTCCATTTGAAATTATTTATGGTTTTAATCCACTTACTCCTATTGATTTATTACCATTGTCACCTAACAAATTTGTGAGTGTCGATGCTAATTCAAAGACAGATTTGGTGAAGAAGTTACATAAGCAGGTTAAGAAAAGGATTGAAAAGTAAAATGCTAAAGTAGCTTGACGAGTGAATAAAGGAAGGAAGCCAACGATTTTTCAGCCTGGAGATTGGGTTGGGGTACATTTTCGCAAAGAAAGGTTTCCACTCAAGGAAGTCCAAGTTGAATCCAAGAGGAGATGAACCTTTTCAAATACTTGAAAGGATTAATAACCATGCATATAAAGTGGATTTTCTAGGTGAGTACAATGTAAATGCTTCATTTAATGTGGCTGAATTGAGTCCTTCTGATGTAGGTGATGCTTTAGATCTGAGGAAGAATCCTTTTAATTATTCTGCCTCAAGGGCCTATAACTATATCACGAGCAAAGAAGATTCAACAAGCATTAATTTGTCATCTACAAGATTTGGTGAATTTGGCTTGTAATGGGCTGCAAGGGATCCAAGGCATGGAAACAAGATCAAATAAAGTTAATTACAACTTATTTCAAGTCCAACTTCAAAATGGGCTTACTTAAGTTTGTTTTTAGTTCTTAGTTAATTGAGTGAAATTAAATACATTGTATTTTTTGTCATAATGGGCTATTTAAACTATGTTAATTTAAAAGCCTATTAGTTTTATTGCTTTGATAATGGGCTGTCCAAACCTGTTTATGATAAAGCCCATAAGTTGAGTTTGTTTTATTTTAGATTATGAGTTTTTTATGTCTTGTAAAGGCTATATAAAGGCCTAAAACGAATTTCACTTCAGATTATTGATGAATTATAACCAAAAGGTTGTTTGCTTTTATCTTTGTGTTCTTGAGTAGAATACATGCTAAGAAACATTCAAGTGGACTAATCATCTTCTTGTGGAGTGTTTCGAATATGGAATTTAGAAACAAGTTTCCTTTATTCTAGATTTTTGATCATCTTTTCTAAGCAATCTGAATTCTAGCCTTTCTTAGGGGTTGAGACTGAATTGTTATTAGGGTTTTCAAGTTAATGTTGGTGTCCGTAATAATCAAAGGGGTTCTCAAGCTTATTCTTGGAGGTTCCGCATCACTTTAGCTCTTGTCATTTGTCCTCTATGAATGGTTAAAGGATTCTTGATGAGTAAACTATAAGCAAGCTTGATGAATCTACACAAGGCAACAAATATGTTGATGATATCATTATGCCAAGTGGACCAATCACAAGATCACAATCAAAGAAACTCCAGCATGTGTTCCAACACTTCATTCAAAGGTGCATTAATGAAGAGGGAGACCAACTTGTACTAAATATGATGGATCATGAAGAGGAAGTCAGAAACTCACAAAGAAGAATGAAGAATCTGCCCATAAGTATGGTGATGGGTATTATCACGAATTTGGAATATAATATTGATGTGGTTTAGTGCTAGTGTGACTAGACACATGTGAACCGATACCAAAATGCATGTAGAATCTACCCATCAATGTTGTCAGAATTATGGGCAGTAATTTAGAATATATTATTGATGTGGATGAATAATTAATGCTATTGTGACTAGATACATGTAAACCTAGACTTTTAAGCAATTAGTTCTTCTTTTCCAACTATATAGGGAGGGGAAAAAGAACTCAAGGGGGTTACTACGAATTTCCAGTTTATGATGAATATAATTGATGTGTTTTCAAGTTTGAGAGGTTTTCTTCTTATTCTTGTTGCATGAAGAATTGGTTCTAACTTATCAAGTCTGACTTGTGGCTTTTAAATCAATTCATTTCTTCATCCCAATCACCCAAGTTCTCAATTACAGGTTAGTTGTGGGTTTGGTAGGGAGGATTTATTTTTGAGTTCTAAGATTCTATGCTAGATGTGTATGTGGGTTTCTAGATGTAATATTTGATCCATGGGTTCCGCATCATTTGGTATCAGAGCTTTGGCTTGATGATAAATCTCTAGTTATCTTTTATGTTTTAATTATCCAAAAGAAAAAAAAAGAACCATATTTAGTTTCTATCTCTTCATTTTTTGTTCTAGTTGCACATTGTTCTTGTTCTTCAAATCTTTGGATTTTTGTTTATCTTTTCAATTTCTATCCTTGTTTACTGAAGTTCAGAAAAAAAAAAGAAGGAAAAGATCAAAAGAAAAGCAAAAAAAAAAAGAATCAGATTCAACTTCCTCAACATAAAAAAAAAATTCGTACCTGTTTATGTCCAATATTTTTCTACACAAGTGATTGAGATTTTTTGCATATTTATACCATTAACAGCTTGCTACCTTATTATATTTGATCAAATTACATCAGCTCCTCATTATGCATCCATTTAGCATTTAAAATTTGATATTTAGAGCATAGTTTGCATTGGGAATAGATTTAGGTTGCATATTCAGATTACTCATTGGAGTGATTTGAATTTTATTTTTCAATATCCAGAATTGTTTTTCTTTGTATTCTTAGTTTCATTCTTTCATATACCTCTTGTTTCTTGTATGCATTAAGTAGCTAATTCTCAATCATAGTTACTTTGGATTGATTAACACAAATACTTTTTGCTTCTTGTGTTAACTTTCAGTTCTTGTTGTTTAAATTAAATTGCTTCTAGAATTACTGAATTCATTTTGTTCATTAGGTTCCTTGTAGAGTATTTAAAACAAAACTTGTTTTACTTGATTTAAGTGGATTCAGTTCTGAAATTCAACTTGATAAAAGAAGAATTGAGGGGTAACAAGGACTAAGTTTTAAGTGAAATACAAGAGGAGTGACAATATGATCTTGAGCGAAACACATAAGGGAGTGTGGTGAGAAAATTTTTCTTTACTAACATTTTCTTGCAGGTTCTTATACCATGTCAAATTTTAGAGGTGAAAAATGTGATATGACCATGAATGACATAGCCTTCATGTTAGAAGCAATGCAAAGGAAATTTGAAAGGTTTGATTTGTCATAAACAACATGAGAGGTGATGTAGACAACATAATGCAAAGGCAGCAAAATAATACTAATCGAAGGGGGCAGAATAGAGGGAGAGGAAACATGATGAATGATGATGAGGTAGAAAGGGAAGATGATGAAGAAAGTGAGGAATCAATTGCCCAAAGAAGACCTCAATAAAGGGATGGCAACATATCTTCAATAAAAATAAAGATACCATCATTCAAGGGGAGAAATGATGCTGAAGCTTACCTTGAATGGGAAAGAAAAGTTGAGTTGGTGTTTGATTGTCATAATTATAGTGAAATGAAGAAAGTTAAAATTGCAGTAGTTGAATTCACAGATTATGCACTAATTTGATGGGATCAATTGATGATTTCCAAGAGAAGAAATGGAGAAAGAACCATCACTACTTGGACTGAAATAAAAACTTTGATGAGAAAGAGATTTGTACCATCTTACTACTATCGAGAGATTCATCAAAGATTGCAACGGTTAACTCAGGGATCCATGTTAGTGGAGGATTACCATAAAGAGATGGAGATGATCATGAGTAGAACTAATATAGAGGAGAATCCAAAAATCACTATGGCTCAATTTTTGAGTGGCCTGAATAGGGAGATTGCTAACATAATTGAATTACATCATTATATGGAGCTTGAAGATATGGTACACATGGCCATGAAAGTGGATAAGCAACTAAAACTTGAGGGAGCAGCAAAGGGATTTTCTAATTCCAGCTCGAGTTTCACTTCAAAATGGCCAAAGAAAGATGATAATCCTAAAGGGAAGGGGGCTGCCTGGAAAGGAAATGAAAAGCAAATTCTAGCTGACCCTAAAGGTAACTCTAAAACATCTAACTCTAATCAAAAGCATAGTACCATTAAATACATTAGGTGTTTAGGAGTAGGGCATATAGCATCTCAATGTCCAAATAAAAAAAATCATGTTGATACGAGATAATGGTGAAATTGATAGTGCTTGTGAACATGAAAGTGATGATGATGATAATGATAACATGCCACCATTAGAGGAAATTGAACATATCATTGAATATCTTGCCCATGGTGAATCTTTGGTTATTAGAAGAGCTTTAAACATGCAAATTAAATAAGAAGAAAGTAATCAAAGAGAGAACATTTTCCAAACTCGTTGCATTGTAAATGGAAAAGTGTGCAGCATGATCATTGATGGGGGTAGTTGTGCAAATGTTGCTAGTACTGATTTTATGGATAAATTAGGATTAGCATGCACAAAACATCCTAGTCCCTACAAGCTACAATGGTTGAATGATTGTGGAGAGGTGAGGGTAACAAAGCAGGTTCTATTTTCTTTTGCAATTGGGAGATACAAAGATGAAGTTTGCTGTGATGTTGTGCCTATGCATGCTAGCCATATCCTTCTTGGTCGTCCATGGCAGTTTGATAGAAGAGCTTTGCATGATGGCTTTATGAATCATTATTCTTTCAGCCTAAATGGTTTAAATTTCACTCTTGCTCCATTGTCACCTAAACAAGTGTATGAAGATCAAGTAAATATTTTGAGATCATTTGAAAAGAATTCTGGTGGTGAGGGTAAAACAAATAAAAAGGGAGTACAAGAGGCCAAGTGTGAGAAAAAGAATGATAAAAATGGCCCATTGGTGAGAGAAAAAGAGAAAGGGAGAGAAAATAAAATAGATTGTTTCTATGCAAAAGGAAAAGAGTTAAGGAGTGCTTTTTGTGAGAAAAGAAGTCTGGTTGTACTTAGGTACAAAGATACTTTGATTTCTACATCTGACCTTGATAACTCTTTGCCTAGTTGTATTAGTTCTCTTTTACAGAAATTTGGAGATGTTTTTCCAGAAGATGTACCTAAAGGTTTACCACCTTTAAGAGGGATTGAGCATCAAATTGACTTCATTTCGGGCTCAATAATTCCTAACTGACCAGCTTATAGAAGTAATTCGGAGGAAATCAAGGAACTTCAAAGGCAAGTGGAGGAGTTGCTAGCAAAGGGACATGTGCGTGAAAGTCTTAGCCCATGTGTTGTTCCAGTTTTACTAGTCCCAAAGAAGGATGGATCATGGAGAATGTATGTGGACTGCCGAGCAATTAATAAAATTATGGTGAAGTATAGACATCCAATTCCTAGACTTGATGATATGCTTGATGAGTTGAGTGGTTCTTGCATTTTTACTAAGATTGATTTGAAAAGTGGTTACCATCAAATTAGGATGAAGGAAGGAGATGAGTGGAAAACTGCATTCAAAACAAAATATAGTCTTTATGAGTGGTTAGTTATGTCATTTGGTTTATCTGATGCACCTAGTACATTCATGAGATTAATGAACCATGTTTTGCGTGCATATCTTGGTAAATTTGTTGTTGTTTATTTTGATGACATACTCATTTATAGCAAATCAGTAGATGAGCATGTAGAGCATATTAGGGTTGTTCTTGATGTTTTGAGAAAGGAAAAATTGTATGCCAACATGAAAAAGTGCATGTTTTGTAGTGATAAAATCATATTCTTAGGTTTTATTGTTAGTGCACAAGGTATTGAGGTAGATGGTGAAAAGAAAGCAGAGTTGGTTAAGAAGATACTTGAGAAGGCACGAGCTCATCTTAAGAAGAAATATGAATCATTTACCCATAATGCAAATAGAAGAAGGAAACATGTGATTTTCCAACCTGGTGATTGGGTATGGGTTCATATGAAGAAGGAAAGATTTCCTAAACAAAGGAAATCCAAGTTGGATGCAAGGGGAGATGGCCCATTCCAAGTTTTAGAATGAATCAATGACAATGCCTATAAAATCGATCTACCAGGTGAGTATAATGTTTCTACAACTTTCAATGTTAGTGATCTTTCTCCTTTTGATGTAGGTTGAGATTTGAGGATAAATTTTTTTGAGCAAGGAGGGAATGATGAGGAAACTATAAGTAAGCTTCATGAATCTACACAAGGCAGCAAATATGTTGATGATATCATTATGCCAAGTGGACCAATCACAAGATCACAATCAAAGAAACTCCAGCATGTGTTCCAACACTTCATTCAAAGGTGGATTAATGAAGAGGGAGACCAACTTGTACTGAATATGATGGATCATGAAGAGGAAGTCAGAAACTCACCAAGAAGCATGAGGAATCTTCCCACAAGTATGGTGATGGGCATTAGCACGAATTTGAAATATAATATTGATGTGGTTTAGTGCTAGTGTGACTAGACATATGTGAACCAACACCAAAATGCATGTAGAATCTGCCCATCAATGTTGTCAGAATTATGGGCAGTAATTTAGAATATATTATTGATGTGGATGAATAATTAATGCTATTGTGACTAGATACATGTAAACCTAGACTTTTAAGCCATTAGTTCTTCTTTTCCAACTATATAGGGAGGGGAAAAAGAACTCAAGGGGGTTACTACGAATTTCCAGTTTATGCTGAATATAATTGATGTGTTTTCAAGTTTGAGGGTTTTTCTTCTTATTCTTGTTGCATGAAGAATTGGTTCTAACTTATCAAGTCTGACTTGTGGCATTTAAATCAATTCATTTCTTCATCCCAATCACCCAAGTTCTCAATTATAGGTTGGTTTTAGGTTTGATAGGGAGGATTTGTTTTTGAATTTTAAGATTCTATGCTAGATGTGTATGTGGGGTTCTAGATGTAATATTTGATCCATAGGTTCCGCATCAATTCGTCTTGGTGTTACCTCCAACCTTAGTTAAATCATCTTCTTTTTGATCCTCATCATTTTTCGCGAAAGGATTCATCCTCGAATCATCACCTACAACAAACAAAGATAAATCAAAAACATTGAAAGAAGCACTAATATTGCTATACTTACTTGGTAATTCTAGCTTGTAGGCATTGTCATTGATTCTTTCAAGGACTTAAAATGGTCCATCCCCTCTTGGCATCAACTTAGATTTCCTTTGACTTGGAAATCATTCCTTCCTCAAGTGTACCCACCCAATCACCTGGTTCAAATACAACTTTCTTTCTTCTCCTGTTATATTGGTTTTTATATTGTTGAGTTCTTTTCTCTATTTTAGCATGCACCCTTTCATGTAAACTTTTAGTATATTCAGCCTTTCAATTAGGTTTTTCAATTGTTAGTGGCAGTAAATCCTTAGGAGTTAATGGATTGAACCCATATAAAAACTCAAAAGGTGAACAATTTGTTGTAGCATGAATACTCCTATTGTAAGCAAACTTAGCATGTGGCAAACATTCTTCCCAATTTTTCAGATTTCTTTTAATTATTGCCCTTAATAGTTGTGAAATTATCCTATTGACCAGCTCTATTTGTCCATCAGTTTGTGGATGACAAGTTATTGAGAATAGAAGCTTTGTTCACAACTTACTCCAAGCTGTCTTCCAAAACTGGCTAAGGAACTTGACATCTCTATCACTAACAATTGTCCTTGAAACCCCATGCAATCTCACAATTTCTTTTAAGAATAGGCTGCAACATGAGTTGCATCATCTGTCTTGTGGTATGAAAGGAAATGCACCATTTTACTAAACTCATCAACAAGAACAAAAATAGAATCTTTCCCTTCCCTTGACCTAGGTAATCCTAAGAAAAAGTTCATGAAAATGTCTATCCAAGGTTCATTAGGTATGGGAAGTGGCGTATACAACCCATGAGATATCAATTTGAATTTAGTTTGCTTACAAGTAATGCATCTCTCACAAATTCTCTCAACATCTCTTTTCATTTGCGGCCAAAAGAAATGATCACTTAAAACATCTAAAGTTTTTCTCACATCAAAATGGCCCATCAAACCCCCCCCACCATGTGCCTCCCTCACAAGTAACTCTCTCAAAGAAGATTTAGACACACATAACTTATTTTCTTTGAAAATAAAACCATCTAGCCTATTGAACTTGTCAAATCCCTCTTTCTCACATGCCCCATAAACATTAGCAAAATCATGGTCAGAATTTTACAAATCTTTAATGTACTCAAAACCTAATATTTTTGCATCAAGTTTAGAAATTAGAGCATACCTTCTAGAAAGAGCATCAGCAACCACATTTTCCTTACCTTTTTGTAATTGATGATGTAAGGAATTGATTCAATAAACTCCACCCATTTAGCATGCCTACTGATGAGGAACCCATGGATCAAATATTACATCTAAAACACCACATATGCATCTAGCATAGAATCTTAGAACCCGAAAAACAAATCCTCCCTACCAAACCCACAACTAACTTGTAATTGAGAACTTAGTTGATTGGGATGAAGAAATGAATTGATTTAAACGCCATAAGTCAGACCTGATAAGTTAGAACCAATTCTTCATGCAACAAGAATAAGAAGTAAGGAAAGGTCATTTTAGGTGAATTACCTTAATCTTCTCAAAGGCTCTCTAACAATCTGGGTTCCATTGTTTGTGGGCTCCCTTCCTTAGAGGTTTGAAAATGGGGCCACATGTGTCGACTAACTAGGCTATGAACCGACTTATATATCGAAGGAGCCTCGAGAATCCCATGATTTCCTTCTCTATTCTCGAGGGAGGCATATCTCAAATAACTCTTAATTTTTATGGATCCAATGTATGTGGCCTTTGGATTATCATCGCTGCCAAGGTTTATTTATTCTTTTTCTTCTTTTATTTCATTTATTGATTCTTCATTGTTTGATTCAAGAGGAGACAAAGAAGAGTAACCCAAAAAAGTAAACTCTTTATTAAACATAAAATTGTCTGTTACAATCTAAAAAATAAAAAAAATTACAAGGAAGCTTTTGACTAGACTGAGACTCAATGGGCTAGGATTTTGAGAAAGTCTATGGTTAAAATTGAAATCCTAGCTAGAACCTTGCTTCTAGATTTATGTGAGAGTTTGATAAGGAATCTGGCTAGGGACCTAGCTGGGAATCTGACTCTGACTCCGTGGAATCTAACTTGACTAGGCTTGACTCAAGATGGGACTGGTTTTCGACCTCGCCATTTTTCTCATAAGACCAATTGGTAATGGGGCCTTGTGCTAGTTGGATGAATAAGTTCATGTCTTCTTTGACTTATCGAAGATCACACACATCTGGTCAAATAGGCTTGGCTCCATATAGTCAATCCATTCTTGGTCGACTAAGGGTTCCACTCCCTTTAAGGACAACCTGACATCAAAGAACATTTCAAAACTTTGGATTAGTTCACCGATCGTCATACTCACAAATGGTTTGGAAAAACTACAATATAGAAAATCCTCCTCTTCTTTCATAAAATAGCCATTAAGGGTAGGGAAGCATGGTCTCATGGACCAATCATAAGGCTCACTCGACCTTCAGGCCTTAGATCTTTCTTCCCTCCTTCTACTGTCCACTTCAACATCCTCTAGAGTGGGAAGGTATCTGAGTCTAAATGGAGGGGTAGTTGATGGGTACTCAAGGTATTTTGCAATGTCTTGCTGGTGTTTGCCCAAACCAAAACCAAGGAGATAATTACCAGGCTACTATATAGATAAAAATTAGCATAGACCATTTCCATACTTGATTCTTTTGCAATTAGGAGCATTGTATCAAATATGAATCCTGGCAATGGATATGCATCAAATTTAGGTTTTATTTCCAATATAGGCATTTGGGTTGGATTTACTGACTTACCTTGAGGATCTCTCCTAATTCTAGCAACACCCCCATTAAATGGTATCTTTAAATGTTGATGATAAGAGGATGGGACTGCTCTGGCCTACTGGATCCATGGTCTTCTAAGTAGTAAATTGAAACAAGGAGGAACATCTAATACTTGGAATGGTGTAATTTGAGTAATAGGCCCTATTGTCACATATAGGTTGGCAAATCTAAGCACTTGTCTCTTTGTATTATCATAAGCCCTAATAACTTGATCAGATGGCACCAAATCTACAACCTCAATACCCACGTAACTAGCTACTTTCAAGGGATAGACGTTCAAGGCAGAGCCACTATCAACCAATACTAAGGGTATATTCTTCCCTTTAGCTATCACTTTGATGTATAATGCCTTATTATGGTTCTCACCTTTGCTAGGAAGATCTTTATCATCAAAACTTATATGGACTGCCTTTATAAATTGTGTTAAGGATGCCACCGGATCTTCTAAGGTTATATCATTGTGGGCTTGGCATTGATCTAGGTCTTTCAAGACTGCTTGTCTAGGGGGTAAGAGGAAATGAGAAGGCTCCTTATCAAAATGTTGGCTTGGGTCTTTTTAACCTGCTTTAGGAGTGGATCTTCTTCAGGCTGGGGTGTAGGCAGGCGACTCTATTGTTGGAGAGGAGGAGGAGGTGGCAGAGTAACTTGCCCACTTCTGGATAGGGAAAAAACTTCTTCTTCATCCTTGTCAAAATAGTTATTGAGGTTAAACACACAATAGTATGCTTTAGGCTTAAAAGACTGAATCAAAATTACTGGATCAACATCATCATCTGAAGAAGGGGTGATACAATTAATTGTTGGTGGTGGATGCTTAGGTATAGGGTTAGTAGCTATGCTGGGTTGGGGTCTTAAAGGCAGAATCATACCCTTGTAAATTAGGTCCTTTACCTTGTGCATCAAATTAATGCATACATCCATCTCATGGTCGGTCTTCTAATGGAAATCATAGTACTCGTCATCCTTAGAACCCCATGGAAGCATGTTTGGTACTGAGTAGGAGGAAGCGGCTCTATCATCTTGGCCTCTATTGCCTTTTTGAACACAACCCCTAAAGGCATCCCTAAATTGGTAAATGTTATGTCTTGCCTTTGTAGTTTGATAGGTTGTTGATACTTATATTAGCTACTTCTCTGCTTTTCTAATTTTTCGTCTAATTTGGGATTGGTACTGGCATTGTTTCCTCCTTTTCTATATCTGGAGGAGGAGGAAGTTGTTGATTCATACTTTAACTATCTTTAATGGACCAAATCCTCAATCTTTATTGCAGTGGCAACCATGCTTTGAAATTCTGGAGATACTAAGTCCGGAGGTGGGTTTAGTAAACTGGTTATAGATTATTGATAATGATATCTATTTGTTCATGATCTAGTGGCTTATTTACCATCTTTGCCACTTTTTCCATCCTCCTAGTAAGGAAAGAGGAGAAGGACTTTCAAGTCCCCTGTTTAGTGGTCTTCAGATCTTGGTGGGTGGCATCCACCTCATATTATAATGGTACTGCTTGGTAAATTCATTACATATATCCTTCCATGTTGAGTATTTTTTTTCTTATCAAGTTCCATAAACTATTTTACTGCTACTGTAGTTAAGAACTGTTGGAATAACTGAGCAAGGAGCTCATCAGTTACTCCAAGGGGGGAGAAATCACCCACATACATCTTCAGTCTGAGGGTAGGTTATACCATCAAATATGGCCATGGTGGGCATCTTAAAATTAGGAGGGGCTCGTGCATTAGGAAAGAGGGCTAGAGAATATGGGTCCATGTAGGTCTCATTATTTTTGAAGTTCTTGATCTATCTCTCAAGGGCCTCAATCTTCTCAAGTAGTTTCTAAGATGGGTCACTTCCTTGGGTAGGATCTGAGACTAGTTCTGGTGCATATCCGTTTGGGTTAGGTAAAAATTAGGATTATGGGAGTAGGTGGATTCTACATAGGTGTTGCCTAAGGGGGACTTGTAACACCCTTACGCCCTATATACATATAATACACTCAAACTCAGTATGTGTACAATACGCATACGCAGTATAAGAATGTCACAATTTGGTTTAATAAAAACTTTCATATTTCCAAATTCTCAAAGCATTTATATTTATACAAATATATATATGTATCGGAATACATGATACCTCATATTACTCCATTATTTAAAACATTCTTTATATTTTACAGTATATATATACATACTCTCAAAACATAATATTAAAATATACTTTAATATAAGATTTATACAAGCTAGCAAAGTGTCTCTGTTATTGATGTAACAATACGCTTCAAGCTCAACCAACAAAAGCCTAGACCCGATCTAGTCTAGTAGAACTCTCCGGCTCTACCGAATCACCCCTGTCACCTGCATGATGAGTTACAATCGTGCTAAGCCGAAGCCTAGTGGTACAAACTTTGATAATAATAAAATTCAGAAACAATGACAAAGCAGATTGTTCATATGTTATGTCATCACATGATATTCAGGATCACTTTTGGATATATGCTTTCATCACTTGATAATTCACATCAACACATACACAATGATATGTCCGAGGGTCTGGAGGGTTGTGGATCAGGTTCGACAAAAGGTGGCAGTGAGCCCATGTTTGATCCAAATAAAGGAAATGGATGCGCCTCTGCTGACAGCTTAAGCTTTTGGTATAAATGGTTAGCGTTCTTTCCGGTTAAGCGTGCTGGTGCAGGGTCAGTACCAGGATGGGTGTCCACCTGGGAAGTGCTTGGCCCATCACACAAGCATGGGCCCAAACAACTAATACATCATTCAATTCTCAGAGTTGCCTTTTTGGTCCATAATGACACCATGTGTCTAACCTCGAAGGCAAAATATCAATGTAACAGTCCAATTAGGCCTGGGCTTATGACCCGATCTTTTCACTTAGCCCAGCTTCAAGGACTTATTTCTGAGGCTTACGACCCCGTCTTTTCACCTCAAAAATATTTTCACAGTGACACCAAGTGTCTGGCCCTATTGGTAAATATAGGCATGCCGCTAAATACAGAACTCTGAAAATTGAATAACATACTAGGCACACAATTAATTCATATTTTCCATTATCAATCTCTGTCTCATTTTCTCATGATTAAGCTAGGCACATAATCATAATCATAATGTATCAACGTTTTATACAATATAGCCATCACCAATGGCTTTACATAATATCTTTAATGTATACACAATAAACCACATTACCCAAACATTTTGGATCATTTTCATATTTTGCACATAGTTCACATGTCATTCAATTTAGCCATTAACAATGGCTTTTCACAATGCATAATAATGCATACATAGCAATTCACATATTTTAGCATCATATTCATGAATGCATAATTTATCAAGTAGCTTAACACATTTTTCATCCAAATCGTGTTAGGCCAAATGTAATGAAATCACATTCTATTTATCAAGAGTTTGTACATACCTTAGGAAACACTCCAAAATAAGCTTTAAAACTTCATATAACCTTTTCTTCCAAGTTGCCCTTCAACACTAGGGTTGGGCAAACTACTCTCTCTCCCAATGCTTATACCAAATGTGATCATAAACAACCATTTAATATCATATTCTAAGCCCTTCTCAACATTAAATCATTTAAATAGGAATTACAAATGCAAAACAAAGAAAATATTTATTTTCAAGTGTCATGCCCAATAACAAGGGGTGTGTTACTGACTGTGTCACTAACCCAATCACACAGAAGCTTTGACATGTCTAATGACATGGGCGTGTCACAGCCCGTGTCATTCATTCTACCTCATAGAACATTTGACATGCCCAACAGCATGGGCATGTTAATGGCTGTGTCAATTATTTTGCCTTACAGAAGTTATGACACACTCAGGGATATGGGCATGTTAATGGTCTTGCCATCAATGTTAAACTCAGCACTATTGACAAGCCCAATGACATGGCCGTGTCACTGGCTGTGTCAGGCAAAAGTACTGTATTTCGTACACTTAACTATATGAACACAATCAATCCAAACTCAACACTATAACACTCTTAATCATCATCTAAGTTTATATCCATAATTCACCCATCAATTCAACACTTATATAACTCCAACATATCATAACTATCATCTTATTCAATTAATCATGATTTCCTCTCTTAACACATTCAAAGAAGAAGAAAGAAAAGAAATCTCTTCTTTTTCAATCCAACCTTAAAAATCATTATTAGCTACTCACAACATCTTCATACATATCCAAATAAACCATTAAACATGCTAATGCACAATCCCCAAAATCAATATGTCATTCTTCCATAGAATTCCAAAGAAACTTGTAAAATGATATAGGAACTTACTAATTGATGAAGAATCCTCAAAATCTTCACTTGAATCCTTGAAATCCCTTGTAAAATTGGTGTATGGAAGAAGAACAGACTCTCCCTTTCTCTCTCTCAAGCTCACGTCAAAGAAGAAGGAAGAAAAGAAAAGACTTCTCTTTTCTTTCATCCTTATCTATATATATATATATATATATATATATATATTATAATAATCACTATGCACTTAATTATACAATATATATATGTAATGTATATCTTGAATATATGCATATATCTTATATATATCATATTTACTTCAAATATATATATATATATTTCAAATATACTTTCTACTAAATCATTTAATATCCTTTCATTTCATTTAAATCATTTATTTAATTTATCCAATTTATTTTTAATTTATTGTATTTAACATTTAAAAATTAGGGGTATTAGAAAATTCCGTTCGCAAAATTATCTGCTATCAACTCTGGAACAACTGAGGATACTAACTCCTCATCAGTTGTTCACTTTCCTATGTTGCCTCCTAAATGACATGATTCCTCCAAAGAACTTTCATAAGTGACACTCTCTTATTTCTCAACTCTTTCATCTCTCGTGCCAAAATTACTACTAGTTCTTCTTCATAAGTCAGATCTGAACTCACCTTAATGGACTCCACTGAAAAAATATGAGATGGGTCTGACCTTTACCTCTGAAGCATAAAGACATGGAAAACATTATGAATTCAATCCAACTCAAGCGGCAAAGCCAGTCTATAGGCTACTAGACCAACTCTCTCTAGTATCTCATATGGTCATATGAAACGGGGACTCAACTTTCCTTTGCTGCCAAATATCAAAATTTTCTTCCAAGGAGACCTTCAAAAACACTTTATGTCTCTTCTTTTTAAATCTGAATAGGATTTCTGTCGATTTGAGGCTACTTTCAGATGACTTTGAATCACCTTTACTTTCTCTTTTATTTCCTTAATTAAATCGGGATCGGCCAATTTACCTTCTCCAATTTTATCCCAACACAGAGGTGTCCTGCACCTCCTGCCATACAATGAATCATAAGGTGCCATCCCAATACTAGATTGATGACTGTTGTTATAAGCTAACTCAATCAGTGGCAAGAATCTGTCCCAACTTCCACTAAAATCAATGATTCGACTCCTTAACATATCCTTTAAAATCTATATCACTCTTTCTAACTGTCCATCTATTTGAGGATTGAAAGCTACACTAAAATGCAATCGAGAACCCAATGCATTATGCTAACTCCTCCAAAATCTCAATATAAACTGGGGATCTCGGTCCGATACTAAAGAAATTGGGATTCCATGTAATCTCACTACTTCACTAATATACAACTCAGCTAATCTCAAGAGAATAATCCAATCACTAATATACAACTCATCATTTGATCAACTATCACTCAGATCGCATCATGCTTCTTTTGGGTCAAAGGAAGTCCAATCACAAAATTCATCATTACTCGCTCCCATTTTCGCTCTGGTACTGATAAAGGTTGAAGTAACCCTGAAGGAACTTGGTGCTCAGCTTTCACTCTCTAACAAGTGAGGCATCTAGATACAAACTCTGCTGTCCCTCTTCATACCTGTCCACCAATAATGTTGCTTGAAATCCTGATACATCTTGGTACTCCCAAGGTGCATAGCATAGATTGACTGATGTGCTTCCTTCAAAATTACCCTCTTCAATCCAGCATCATTAGGAATACACAATATATATCTGTAACACAGACTGCCATCATTTCTTAGATGAAAGTCTTAACTCTTCCCCTTTTGGAAATCCAATATAATCTTCTGGATTTTCTCATCTACCAACTGAGCCTCCCTAACCTGATTTGGCAACACTGGCCTCAACTGCAACTGAGCCATCAAAGTACCATCATCATAAGACTCAAATCTGGCATGTAATGCTCCCAACTCAACAAGTAACAAGAGCAAAAAAGCAGTCAAACTTGCCAAAGACTTTCGACTCAAGGCATCGGCAACAACATTTGCCTTGCCAGGATGATAATCAATCAAATAGTCGTAGTCTTTAATCAACTCTAACCACCTTCTCTGCCAAAGATTCAACTCTCTGTGAACAGCCAAGTACTTCAAACTCTTATGATCCATATAAATGAAACATTTCTCCCCATACAAGTAATGTCGCCAAATCTTCAAGTAAAAAACTATGGTTGCTAACTCCAAATCATGAGTCAGGTAATTCAGCTCATGTGACTTCAACTGTCAAGAGACATAAGCAATGACTCTACCTTTCTGCATTAAAACACAACTTAAACCACTAGGTTAAGTGATGCGGAACCCATGGATCAAATATTACATCTAGAACTCCACATACACATCTAGCATAACTGATACGAGCAAGGACCCTAACTCCACCACAAAAGCTAGCTCAAGAGTGGAGGTTTAGCCCATGCTTATATAGTAGCCAGGATCTCCTTACACGGCCGATGTGGGATCACATCATCCTCCCCTTCTTTAGACTGCACGTCCTCGTGCTCGTGCCAACTCAATCGTTTTTACCCGCAGTCCACACACGAGTCGCTTGTGCCAACTCACTCGTTAACCCGCACCCGAGCCAAGGAACGAAGGGACAAGGACCACACCGGTGCGTGCAAGGTTGGCTCTGATACCAACTGATACGAGCAAGGACCCTAACTCCACCACAAAAGCTAGCTCAAGAGTGGAGGTTTAGCCCATGCTTATATAGTAGCCAGGATCTCCTTACACGGCCGATGTGGGATCACATCATTAAGCATCAATGTAAATCACATAAGGTTTGCCTTCTGCAGGCAGAGTAAGAATAAAAGCTTGAGTCAACATCTCCTTCAGCTGCTCAAACTCGCCTGACACTAATCTGTCTACACAAATCTAACTCCTTTTTGAAGTAATATGGTGACTAGAGTAGCTATCACAGAAAAACCCTTCATAAACTGAAGATAATAGCTTGCCAAACCTAAAAAACTTCTAACCCCTGTCACAGTCTTAGGTGGACTCCAATTCAAAATAGCCTCAACTTTACTTGGATCAACCCTAATAGGCTCTGCTGATACCACATGACCAAGAAAAGTTACCTGATCAAACTAGAACTCACATTTAGACAACTTAGCATACAACTGCTTCCCTCTCAGAGTCTGCAATACAATCCGCAAATGCCTATCATGATCCTCCTTATTACACGAATACACTATAATATCATCAATGAAAACCACAAAAAACTGATCTAGATAGAGTCTGAATATCTTGTTCATCAAATCTATAAATGTTGCTGGTGCATTCATAAATCCAAAGGGCATCACCAAAAACTCATAATGCCCATACCTCGTGCGAAAAGCTGTCTTATGTACATCAACATCTCTAACTCTCAACTGATGGTACCCTAATCTAAGATCAATCTTAGAGAATACTGTTGCTCCCTTCAATTGATCAAAAAGATCATTTATCCGAGGTAATCGATACTTATTCTTGATGGTCACTTTATTCAATTGCCGGTAATCAATACAATCTCAAGGTGTCATCCTTCTTCTTCACAAATAGCATAGGTGCTCCCCACGAGAACACACTAAGGCGAATGAACCCTTTATCCAGCAACTCCTGTAACTGCACTTTCAACTCCCTCAACTCTGCAGGTGCCATATAATAAGGAGTAATAGAGATGGAAGTGGTACCAAGCAACAAATCAATACCAAACTCAACCTCTCTCTCAGGGGGTATCCCTGGTAACTCCTCAGGAAAAATATCTGAAAACTTGGTAACTATAGGTATACTGTCAAGCTGGGATCATACTACTCTAGTATCTACCATGTGAGCAAGATAAGCCTCACATCCTTTCCAAATAATCTTCCTAGTTGAAATAACTAAAATAAACATGGATGAAAGATGTTTATGCTCACTAGATACCATAACATCTCTACCATCATGTGTTCTCAGAGTAACACATTTCTGCTAATAGTCTATCACAACCCCATGCTTGGATAACCAATCAATACCTAAAATTAAATCATACTCCTCGAAAGACATCTCAATCAGATCACCGAGAAATTCTTCATCCTGAACAACAACTAGATTATCTGGGTACACCCTGCTAACCATAACACTATGCGCTAAAGGATTTGTCACCAAAAGATCAAATCTTAGGAACTCTGAATGCAAATCACTCATAGGCAAGATGGATGCACTATTGTATGAATGAGTCAACCTAGGGTCTATTAATGCAAGAACTGAAGTATCAAATAAAGAAAAAGTACCAGCAATAATGGCTAAAGCATCTGGCTGCCTCTACATCACATAAACCAACTACGATGGTTCTGCCTCATCTGGTTTACCTCCGGCTGTAGAACCTCCTCTGTGACCAGGCCCAGATCTACACCCCTACCAAAACCTCTGCTACCACGACTCCCTCTGACACTAGGTCTAGAAACTGTTGTATCTTTCTGTCTATCATCTGGTGGCTCTGAAAAATTTCTAATAAAATGATCTGGTGATCCACATCTGTAATACACTGCTGGTCCACCTATCCTCAAGTTAACATCTCCATGTACTTTAGCATAATTAACATAGGTAGGTGGAACAGGCCTCTGAGCCACTGGGGTCGGAGCACTAGCCATTGAAACTGCAGGTCTCTGTCTCTGCCTCTGCTGTTGTACTGACCTACCAAACTATCTTTGGTTCCTACTAAATCTTTGAAAATATCCTCCTCAGCCTCTCCTCACTGATGAAGACCCTGCCTCACTTTGGGGTCTCCTAGCTTTGGTCTCCTCAACCCTAGCAGCAGCTGCAAGACCCTATGCTCTCTCAACACTCCTGGCAGTTGCAACCAGTTGGAAAAAATCTTGATACTGGGGAGCCTGCTATAATGCACATAATAGAGGGTCTTAGCCCCTCCTTAAACATCCGACACTAGTCAATCTCATAAGAAATGATCCCACCAGCATACTGACTCAGCCTGGTAAACTCTATCTCATACTCCGACACTATCCTAGTATTCTGCCTCAAACTCAAGAACTCTATCTTCTTCGCATCCTTATACTCCCTCAGAGTATACTTCTACTCGAATTCCTGTAGAAAATCATCATAGGTCTGGACTGGTGGATCATCTAGAGCATGTGAAACCGTCTTCCACCAATCATATGCATCCCTCTGCAGAAGAGATCTGGCATAATCAAACTTCTCCTGTGGAGTAGCCTGCAGTTGGATGAACACCCTCTGGACTCTGTCTAGCCATTGCTATGCTACAGCAGAGTCTGTAGTACCAATAAAGTACTAAGCTCTTGATGCAAGAAGGGATCCCTTGAAGCTAGCAAGTGGACCAATCACTAGGAGCAAGGCAAAGAGATATCAAGCTAGTATGGCTTTGCATATTCAAGAAGAGATTTCCAAAGAGCTTCAAGAATTATCATTTAAGAAGATGGAGATAGAGCTTAAAGAAGGCACACCAAAGCTGATTATGATGCTTAGTGTGGAAGCTAAAGGCTAGCTAAAGAAAGGTCCATGGGGGTTCATATAAAGCCTTGGGAAGTAATTTAAGGCCCATGGACAGCCCAAATAGTGTGGGGCATTTCTTATATTGAAGGGATTAGTTTGGTTGTTTCCATACTTTATATTTTCCTTAGTGGATTAGGATTACTTTATATTTTCCTTATTGGATTAGGATTACTTTATATTTTCCTTATTGGATTAGGATTACTTTATGTTTTCCTTATGCAATTAGGAATGTTTTTCCTTATGCAATTAGGAATGTTTTCCTTATGCAATTAGGAATGTTTTTCCTTATGCAATTAGGAATGTTTTCCTTATGCAATTAGGAATGTTTTAGTCTTAATTTTTCATATGCAATTAGGAATTTTGTAACCCTTATTTAAGGGCACTATTAGGCCAAATTTGACATACAACAATTAATAAAAATTTTTCGAATTCTTCTACAAGTTCTTCTTGTGAATTTTCGTGTGAGAGAGATTAGAGTGGATTCTTTAATTCTTTCTTTGCATCAAGAATTAGGTTTACTTATCAACAAGAGTTGTGGCGTTTTCCTTCTTCTTACCAACTAAATCCTTCAATCATAGTGAGTTCGCGTCTCTTTATAGGCGTTGGGTTCCTTAGGAGGTGATTATCAAGTTTCAAGGAGTTCTCTACCATTGTTATACGTTGGGTTTGTTGCCATCGTTGCTAAGGGTCCGCGTCATTTGGTATCAGAGCCTTGCTACAAGGTAATTTTTATCTACTTTTTCTTTCTTGGGTTTGTTAATTTAGGTCTTTTAAATTTCTGCGATTTAGGGTTCTTAGAGAGTCTAGTCTTTAATTTTCGAAAAAGAGTCATAAATCAAAATTCAAAAAGTCTAAAGATTGTTCAAAGAGTAATTCGAAACCCAGGAAAAGGAGTCATTTTGAATTTTGAAACCTAAGCCTTGCATCTGAATTGGATTCGAAACCAAGATTAGGGTTCTTGAAAGAAAGCAAAAGCTAGAGTTTTTTGTTCAAGTTTGATTTCAATTTGATTTTGAGTGAATTTGGGGTTGCGAATTAAGTCCAGATTTCGAAAAGCTCTTGGGAGTAAATTAAGTCCCGAATTAAGGGGATAGTGAGAGGAAGCAAAAAAAAAAAGAGTATAAAACCACCTCAACAAAAATTGTTTGATATTCTTGCTATTTGGGTGCTGAGGATCAGATCTAGGTAGGTGAGAAGTAATAAAATTTTTGGGCGAAAAATTCCACCTTTTGAGGGGCTTTTGGAATTCGAAAATCAGACCTTAATATTCATATTATTTGAGTGTTTTAGGTGGGAATTAGAGTCTAGAAGCTAGCGTTTTGGGTAGAATTGATTAGGTCCATAAAGCAGCTTGCCAAGTGTGGGTTGTTTTTGATTCATTATATCCAAATTTGTCTTGTTTATTGGCTTCATTGTTTCTGATTTCTTTATCTAGCTTTTAATTCCATTACATTGCTAAGTATCATTTGCTTGTGTCGATACTTGGTTTTATATCGTGTAGTGCAAATTACCTTGCATTGCCTCCGGATACTTGTCTTGTTTTCTATCTAGTTCTAGGATTTAGGTTCTAGTTTCTTGAACGACTTGACAATTGTTGGTTGGTGAGCTTGGTTCTGAAGTGCAATCAAGGAAGACAAGAAATGTGAAGTAATTCTAAACACTTGAGTGAATTTCGATTATTACTAATCTTGTTTCTTTGAGTTTGTTTGTTTGTTAACATGGCTGGAAAAGGAGAAGAGACTAGCAAAGAAGGAGCTATGGCCGAAAGCTTGGCTAGGCTTAATGAGACTTTGGCAGCAATGCTTGGTCGAATGGAGATGATGGATACTAGATTGCAAGAGAATGCAGCACGGCAAGTACAACAAATGCAACAAGGGCAGCCAGCCGAACATCCAAATCCCATAATGCGAGCTAGAATAGTGCTTAGGAGAGAAGGGCAAGGAAATCTTGAAGCCCTAGAAGTAGCCGAAAGGGTAGAAGATGAAGATGAAGGTGGAAATCAACCTACCACTGATGGTGACCTTACTTCCATCAAGATGAAGATTCCTTCCTTTGAAGGGAAGAACAATGCAGAAGAGTTCATAGAATGGGAGAGAAAAGTTGAGCAGATTTTCGAATGCCATAACTACACCGAAGAGAAGAAATCAGTTTTGGCAGCCGTAGAGTTCAAAGGGTATGCTACCTTTTGGTGGGATCAATTGAAAGCTAATAGAAGAGGAAAAGGTATGAGGCCTATTCCTGAATGGTCAACCTTGAAAGAACTAATGAGAAGCCGATTTGTACCATCTCACTACATTCGGGATTTGTACAATCGACTAGCAAGACTAGTTCAAGGTGGAAGAAGTGTGGAAGAGTACCATAAAGAGATGGAGATGATCATGGCTAGGGCAAATATTGATGAAGATGAAGACAAGAAGATGTCACGATTTCTTGGGGGATTGAATTTGAACATAGCCAATGAATTGGAGATGTATGAATTCAACACAATGGAAGAGTTAGTTCAAAAGGCCATGAAGATAGAGAGAAGATTGAAGAATAAAGCTATTTCGAAAACTGGCTACTCTAAAGCTAGTGGAAATTTTTCAAACTTCAAGGGTTCAAGTTCGAGTGGAGGTTTCTATAAAGGGGATTACAAGGGTTCTTTCCAAAAGAATTCTTCCTACAAACCTAATTTCAAGAAGCCGAATGATGGGGATGCAAAAACAACCAAGGAAACACCTTCTAGACCTACTCCAAGTAGGGAAATTAAATGCTACAAGTGTTTGGGAAGTGGACACATTGCCTCTCAATGTCCGAATAAGAGGGTGATGATTGCTACCCATGAAGGGGAAATTGAATCAGAATCTGAACATGAAGAAGAAGAGGAGGCCGAATGTGGTGATAGGGCCGAATATGATGAAGAGGCTTGGGAGAATCAAGTCTTGAATGCTGAACATGGAGAGATGCTTGTTACTAGAAGAGCCTTGAATATTCAAGTCAAGGAAGAAGGCTTGGATCAAAGGGAGAATCTTTTCCACTCTAGGTGTTTGGTGAATGGTAAGGTTTGTACACTTATCATTGATGGTGGAAGTTGTACCAATGCTGCTAGTACTACAATGGTGGATAAATTGGGGTTAACTTGTTTTAAACATCCCAATCCTTACAAGTTGCAATGGTTCAATGACGCTGGGGAAGTAAAAGTGTTGAAGCAAGTCAAGGTACCATTCTCCATTGGGTGGTATAAAGATGAGGTTTTGTGTGATGTAGTGCCAATGCAAGCTGGAAATTTGCTATTAGGAAGACCATGGCAGCATGATAGAAGGGCACAACATGATGGCTTTTCTAATAAGTATACCTTTACTTATGAAGGAAAGAAGGTTGTTCTAGCACCATTATCACCTCAAGAGGTGTATGAAGATCAAAAGAGGATGCTAGAGAGGGAGAAAGAAGTTTCAGCCAGCAAGAACCAAGGGGGTTCAAATTCGGCCAATGATGTTTCTTCAACACCCAAGGGTAATTCTAAGGGTAGGGAAAGAGAAAATAATAAAGTGAATGAGTGCAGAAAGGGAAAATAGGCCGAGAGTCAAAAGAAAGTAAGCAAACAAATAAATGGCCCACTGGTGAGAGAAAATAAGCAAGGAGAAAAAGCAAAACATACTTTTTATGCAAGAGCAAGAGAGATAGATATAGGGCAGCCTGTACTCATTATTATGTATAAAGAATCGTTACTTGCTGACAGTAAAGAATCTCTTGATTCTTTACCTTCTAGTTTTGTGTCTTTGTTGCAGGATTTTGAGGATGTGTTTCCTGAAGACCTTCCTAGTGGTTTGCCGCCATTAAGAGGGATTGAACATCAAATTGACTTCATACCCGGTTCTACAATTCCAAACCTGCCAGCATATAGGAGCAATCCTATGGAGACAAAAGAGATGCAAAGACAAGTTGAAGAGCTTTTGGAGAAAGGCTTGGTTCGCGAAAGCCTTAGTCCTTGTGCCGTTCCAGTCTTATTAGTACCCAAGAAAGATGGTTCTTGGAGGATGTGTGTTGATTGTAGGGCTGTGAACAAGATTACTGTGAAGTATAGACATCCCATTCCTAGACTTGATGACATGTTGGACGAATTGCATGGGGCAAAATATTTCACAAAGATTGATCTTATGAGTGGTTATCATCAAATTCGTATGAAGCCTGGAGATGAATGGAAGACTGCCTTCAAAACGAAATATGATTTGTATGAATGGTTAGTTATGCCTTTTGGTTTATCTAATGCACCTAGTACTTTCATGAGATTAATGAACCATGTTTTGAGAGCTTATTTAGGTAAGTTTGTGGTAGTTTACTTTGATGATATTCTGATTTATAGCAAAATTGAGGAAGAACATGTTGAACATGTTAGGAAAATGCTTGAAATCCTTAGGGAACAAAACCTTTATGCTAAGCTTAAGAAGTGTTCTTTTTGTCTAGATAGGGTTGTTTTCTTGGTTTTGTTGTAAGTATGCAGGGAATTGAAGTTGATCAAGAGAAGGTGAAAGCTATCCAAGAGTGGCCGAATCCTTCAAGTGTGACAGAAGTGAGGAGTTTTCACGGATTGGCAAGCTTCTATAGGAGATTTGTCCCTAATTTCTCTACATTGGCAGCCCCCTTGACTAGCATAATCAAGAAAGAAGTGGGATTCGTTTGGGGCAAGGAGCAACAAGAAGCATTTGATGCTTTAAAAGAGAAGCTTTCTACTACACCCGTTTTAGCTTTACCTAACTTTGATTCTACTTTTGAAATTGAATGTGATGCTTCTGGTGTAGGTATTGGAGCTGTTTTGATGCAAGAGAAGAAGCCCATTGCATACTTTAGTGAAAAGCTTAATGGAGCAAAGCTGAATTATTCAACTTATGACAAGGAGCTATATGCTTTGGTGAGAGCATTGGAAGTATGGGAGCATTATTTGCTGCCCAAGGAATTCGTGATCCATTCAGACCATGAATCATTGAAGCATTTGAGAGGGCAAGGCAAGTTGAATAAAAGACATGCAAAATGGGTTATGAAGATTGAGAAGTTTCCTTATGTGATCAAATACAAGCAAGGTAAAGACAATGTAGTGGCAGATGCACTTTCAAGGAGGTACACTTTACTTAATGTTTTGTGTACTAAATTGCTTGGATTTGAATGTATAAAGGACTTATATGTTGGTGATTCTGATTTTGGCAATGTTTATGATGCTTGTGAGCATGGTGCTTTTAATTCTTTCTATAGACATGATGGATTTTTGTTTAAAGGTTCGAAATTATGCATGCCTAGATGTTATATGAGAGATTTGCTAGTATTAGAATCACATTGTGGGGGTTTGATGGGGCATTTTGGAGTTGATAAGACTTTAGACATGCTAAATGAACACTTTTATTGGCCGAATATGAAAAGGGATGTAATTCAGATTTGTAAGGCTTGTTTGGCTTGTAAGCAGGCTAAGTCTAAGTCTATGCCTCATGGTTTGTATATGCCATTAACCGTTCCTAGTTCTCCTTGGATGGACATTAGTATGGACTTTGTTTTAGGATTACCAAGGACTAAGAGGGGGAGAGATAGCATATTTGTGGTTGTTGATAGGTTTAGTAAGATGGCACACTTTATCCCATGTCATAAGAGTGATGATGCTAGTTTAGTGGCCGAACTCTTCTTTAGGGAGGTGGTTTGAATTCATGGGATACCAAAATCCATAGTTTCTGATAGAGACACCAAGTTTTTATCTCACTTTTGGCGTGTGCTTTGGGGAAAGTTAGGTACCAAGTTGTTATTTTCCACCACTTGTCATCCTCAAATGGATGGACAAACAGAAGTAGTAAACAGAACTTTAGGTACCATGTTGAGAGCTTTAGTGGGTAAAAATTTGAGTTCTTGGGAAGATTGTTTGCCATTTATTGAGTTTGCTTATAATCGTGCTATTCATTCTTCTACAGGATATTCACCTTTTGAGCTTGTTTATGGTTTTAACCCACTAACAGTTTTGGATCTTGTTTCTTTACCTTCTCATGAGCTTGTTAGTTTAGATGGTGAGAAGAAAGCTAAATTGGTGAAAGAGATGCATGAGAAAGCAAGGGCAAATATTGAGAAAAGGAACAAGAGATATGCTGATTCTGTAAATAGAGGGAGACGTGAGATGAAGTTTCAAGTAGGAGATTGGGTTTGGGTACATTTTCGAAAAGAGAGGTTTCCTAACCAAAGGAAGAACAAGTTGCAAGCAAGGGGAGATGGCCCATTCCAAGTGCTGGAGAAGATTAATGACAATGCCTACAAGATCGACTTACCAGGTACGTATAATGTTAGTGCTACTTTCAATGTAAGTGATCTTTCTCCTTTTGATGATGCAGATTTGAGGACAAATCTTTTTGAAGAGGGGGAGAATGATGCAAGAAAGGATCCCTTGAAGCTAGCAAGTGGACCAATCACTAGGAGCAAGGCAAAGAGATATCAAGCTAGTATGGCTTTGCATATTCAAGAAGAGATTTCCAAAGAGCTTCAAGAATTATCATTTAAGAAGATGGAGATAGAGCTTAAAGAAGGCACACCAAAGCTGATTATGATGCTTAGTGTGGAAGCTAAAGGCTAGCTAAAGAAAGGTCCATGGGGGTTCATATAAAGCCTTGGGAAGTAATTTAAGGCCCATGGACAGCCCAAATAGTGTGGGGCATTTCTTATATTGAAGGGATTAGTTTGGTTGTTTCCATACTTTATATTTTCCTTAGTGGATTAGGATTACTTTACATTTTCCTTATTGGATTAGGATTACTTTATATTTTCCTTATTGGATTAGGATTACTTTATGTTTTCCTTATGCAATTAGGAATGTTTTTCCTTATGCAATTAGGAATGTTTTCCTTATGCAATTAGGAATGTTTTCCTTATGCAATTAGGAATGTTTTAGTCTTAATTTTCCATATGCAATTAGGAATTTTGTAACCCTTATTTAAGGGCACTATTAGGCCAAATTTGACATACAACAATTAATAAAAAATTTTCGAATTCTTCTACAAGTTCTTCTTGTGAATTTTCGTGTGAGAGAGATTAGAGTGGATTCTTTAATTCTTTCTTTGCATCAAGAATTAGGTTTACTTATCAACAAGAGTTGTGGCGTTTTCCTTCTTCTTACCAACTAAATCCTTCAATCATAGTGAGTTCGCGTCTCTTTATAGGCGTTGGGTTCCTTAGGAGGTGATTATCAAGTTTCAAGGAGTTCTCTACCATTGTTATACGTTGGGTTTGCTGCCATCGTTGCTAAGGGTCCGCGTCAGCTCTAAACTTTCTCAGCTTATCATACTTTCTCGTCGATAACTGTGGCTACGGTTGCGACTGCAGTGGCTGCTGACGTGGAAACTGCCTCAACAACTCCACCATATGTTGTACCCAACCTGGAGGAATCTCATCAACTGCTGGTCTCTCTAGCACAGGAGCAGGTGCCACTCCAACGTTCTCAGTTCTAGCTTCATCTCTACCCTCACTAGGAGCCACACTCTCTATACTACCCTCTGCAAACTGATGTGTCCAAGACGACATAACTATTTATATCTGTAAACACAGCAGAAATTGGCATATCAGAGATCAAAAACTGTCAGTGCCAATGCATGTATCATAATTGAAAATCATATTTTAAAATCCCCATTTCCTTTCTCTCACAACCCACCTAGTTAAGAACCTTAAACTTAGGCTCTGATACAAAAATAAATGTAACACCCTTACACCCTTTATATGTATAATACACTCAAACTCAGTATGTGTACAATACACATACACGGTATAAGAATGTTACAATTTGGTTTAATAAAAACTTTCATATTTCCAAATTCTCAAAACATTTATATTTATACAAATATATATGTATAAGAATACATGATACCTCATATTACTCCATTATTTAAAACACTCTTTATAATTTACAGTATATATATACATACTCTCAAAACATAATATTAAAATATACTTTAATATAAGATTTATACATGCTGGCAAAGTGGCTCTGTTCTTGATGTAGCAATACACTTCAAGCTCAACCAATAAAACCTAGACCCGATCTAGTCTAGTAGAACTCTCTGGCTCTACCGGATCACCCCTGTCACTTACGCGATGAGTTACAATCACGCTAAGCCGAAGTCTAGAGGTACAAACTTTGATAATAATAAAATTCAAAAACAATGGCAATGCACAATGTTCATATGCTATATCATCACATGATATTCAAGATCACTTTTGGATATATGATTTACTCACTTGATAATTCACATCAAGATTGGGCCCAAACAACTAATACATCATTCAATTCTCAGAGCTACCATTTTGGTCCATAATTACACCATGTGTCTAGCCCCGAAGGCAAAATATCAATGTAACAGTCCAACTAAGCCTGGACTTACGACCCTATCTTTTCACCCTGCCCAACTTCAAGGACTTGTTTCTGTCACCTAAAAAATATTTTCACAGTGACGCCAAGCGTCTAGCCCCATAGGCAAATATAGGCATGCCACTAAATACAGAACTCTGAAAATTGAATAACATACTAGGCATACAATCAATTCATATTTTCCATTATCAATCTCTTTCTCATTTTCTCATGATCAAGCTAGGAACATAATCATAATCATAATGTATCAACATTTTATACAATATAGCCATCACCAATGGATTTATATAAAATCTTTAATGTATACACAACAAACCATATTACCCAAATATTTTGGGTCATTTTCATATTTGGCACATAGTTCACATTTAATTCAATTTAGACATTAACAATGGCTTTTCACAATGCATAGTAATGCATACATAGCAATTCACATGTTTTAGCATCATGATCATGTATACATAATATATCAAGTAGCTTAACACATTTCCATCCAAAATGTGTTAGGCCAAATGTAATGCAATCACATTCCATTTGTCAAGAGTATGTACATACCTTAGGAAACACTCCAAAAAAAGCTTTAAAACTTCCTTTAAGCTTCTCTTCCAAGTTAACATTAGGGTTGGCCAAACTACTCTCTCTCTCAATGCCTATACCAAATGTGATCATAAACAACCATTTAATATCATATTCTAAGGCATTCTCAACATTAAATCATGTAACTAGGAATTACAAATGAAAAACAAAGAGAAGAGTTATTCTCAAGTGATGCGCCCAACAACACTGGCGTGTTACTGGCTGTGTCACTAACCCAATCACACAAAAGCTTTGGCACGTCCAATGACATGGGCGTGTCACTGCTCATGTCATTAATTCTGATTCATAAAACATTTGACACGCCCAATAGAACAGGCGTGTTAATGGTCGTGCCAATTATTTTGCCTTACATAAGCTATGACACACTCAAGGACATGGCCGTTTTAATGGTCGTGTCATCAATGTTAAACTCAACACCGTTGACATGTCCAACTACATGGCCGTATCAGGCAAAAGTCCTACATTTTGTACACTTAACCATATGAACACAATCATTCCAAACTCAACACTATAATACCCTTAATCATCATCTTAGTTTATATCCATAATTCAACCATCAATTCAACACTTATATAACTCCAACATATCATAACTATCATCTTATTCAATCAATCATCACTTCATCTCATAACACATTCAAATAAAAAGAAAGAAAAGAAATCTCTTCTCTTTCAATCCAATCTTAAAAATCATCATTAGCTACTCACAACATCTTCATACATGTCCAAATAAACTATTAAAATATGCTAATACACAATCCCCAAAATCAATATGTCAGTCTTCCATAGAATTCCAAAGAAACTTGTAAAATGATAAAGGAACTTACTAATTGATGAAGAGTCCTCAAAATCTTCACTTAAATCCTTGAAATCCCTTATAAAATTGGTGTATAGAAGAAGAATAAACTCTCCTTTACTCTCTCTCTCTCTCAAGCTCACATCAAAGAAGAAGGAAGAAAAGAAAAGACTCTTCTTTTTTCTGTCATCCTTATTTATATATATAATAATAATAATCATTATGCACTTAATTATACAATATATATGTAATGTATATCTTGAATATATGTATATATCTTATATTTATATCATATTTACTTCAAATATATATATATATATATATTAAATATACTTTCTACTAAATCATTTAATATCCCTTCATTTCATTTAAATCATTTATCCAATTTAACTTTAATTTATTTTATTTAATATTTAAAAATTAGGGGTATTACAAAACTAGTGGTGTAATGTGCATAGGAGCTAAGTGTAACATCCCCTGACAATCCACTCAAAGAACTGCCAGAAGATGCTATTCAATACACTAAACAATTCTACAATAGTCCAATATCCAATTCCATACAAACTTTAAAACAAATCGACTAAAAATTTAGGCAGAATTTTCTCTGTAATAATCATTATCTAAAAACATCAACATTTAACACAACTTACATAAAAACACTTCCAAATTGCATTCAATAGATCTCAACTCCAATAACTCTAATAAATTTAATAAAGACCTTACACAAAAATAAATAACATATACACATATTCTAAAAATATAAATATAAAACATGATATATGATTTAGTAATCAATCATTAAATCTAATAACTCCAAACTCAAATATGTACAAATATTTATCCTTATATACAATTTATACAATCCTCATTCACAATATTTATGAAGTATATCGTCCGTTCCGCAGCTAATTCATGAAATCCTAGACCATCAATTGCCAACTTTACTCTGGTCCATCTTATATGCATGTCAAAGAAAATATAACATGCTAAGCTTATTGCTTAGTGGTGCTTGTATATACATATTTTGTTATTTAATGATAAAGGAAATAAATATGATAATCAAAATAACAAAACTAAATTTTAATGAAAACAAATCAAATGTTTTGAATCAAACATATTTTACTATTTGTTAGTTTCAAATTCAATTTTATTAATAACATATAGTCTCATTGAAATTGTTTATTAGGACTTTATTGTTCTCTGCACTATTTGTATTTTCACATTTCAAATTCAAATTAATTCACTAATATGTATTATATTGTATTTGTTTTTCAAGTATTGCAATTATTCTCATTATAATTGTGATATTAATATTTTCTATTTACAGTTTATATTTTCCACCTATAATTTATATTAATGCTCACAATGCACAATTTGTATTTTTTTAGTAAATTTCACTTATCGATTCAACACTTTGAACACTTCCATGCAATTTTTACACTTTGAACACTTTTATTCAATTGAACACTTTCACATTGGACAATATAATTAAGCTTTCAATCTAGCTTCAATAACTCTTACTTTTCATGGCAATTTATTTTATATTTCCATATATATATATATATATATATTTTCCATATTCCAATAAGTATATATATTTTTGCCCTCATATACTTAGTATCAAATCTTAGACTCAGATAACGGGCTCAGTATTGTCAATTAAATATTAGTAACATGTAAGTCATTATTTATGGAAGTTGCTTAGTAATGATGCATAGTGCTTAGTAACAGTAGTGGCACATAGTGTTCAATAACAGTATAGATGTCTACCTCCTAGGTAGCTATTCAATCTGATAACTATGTTTATCACTAGTATAATTCGACAATCCAATTATTTTCTCATTTCCAGTCAATCTCATAGTTAATAATAATAATTTTGATTTTTTTAACAATTCCTTAAAGTAATAGTCCATTTTCTCATTAATTAAATAACAACTAAACTTTAATAATTCAATTAAATAAACTTTATATCAATTATATCTAGCATATTTTCATTAATTACCTTTAAATTCTTCATCAATCAAATTACTAAACATGGATGTTTGAAAATACATATATACAATTACTTCCAACAAAATATCACATAAACTAGTATACCTTAACCAACTTTGCTCATAATTTTACCTTCTCAAACTCATATTCCTCATATTACTTGTGATAGTTAAATTCTAAATAGTTGTTTGTGATAGTTAAATTCTAAATAGTTGTTCTTATTCCCCATAATTAAATCTTATGAATTTCATAAATTATCTTCATCCTTTTAAGAGTGTATATACTGTATAAATCCTATGTATATATTCTATAATTTTATATTTATGTATCCAATGAGAATATCCTCAATTACTACTAAATAGTACCTACTCTCTTTATGCAACATTCTTTTCAAATTGTCCTTTCCTTCAATACCACTAGTAATCCAACATTCTAAAATTTGGTCTTCACTAGGTTTTCCTTACAAATAATCACTCCTTCTATCTAACTATTTGCAAGCAATATAATTTAACTCACCCCACACTTCTATACACACTTTACAAATTATCTTAAGTCGCTAAATGGTGTTGCTATTAGGTATACATTAGATATATAGTTTGTGTTTCTAAACATTATTTATAAAATTTAACTATCATCACTTATTTGATTCTTCACCGCTATTTCTTTATTTTCACTATCTTTCTTTGCAAACTATTTTGAGTCACTAGTGATAAGTCATCCAATCAATTCCCTTACTTTAAATTTTCAAGTATGTCTTATTTCTTTCACTAATATCCCAATATTTTCTAATCACATACAATTATCACTTATTTATTCTCTAACTATATATTCATTTGAATATCTAAAAACATATATCAATATTTTCCTCATATTTTTCTCACTTTCTAAGCTTCACCATCTAGCATATTGATCTCACTTTGATCTTATAAACAATCTACCATTAATTACTTTCAAGATTTAATCAATAATTCACTACTAACTTCACTCACTTAAACCAAATAAATATTATCTAGCTCTCCAAGAACAAAATCAAATTCAAACTTGAAATTCCATAAACAAATCATCAATCAAGCATAATTCAATACACTTACATTAAATTCCATTAAGATAAGTACTAATCTTTCTTACCCAAGTTAATTGTTTTTTCCATTTCAATTCTCATTCAATGGCACTTTTCTTTTCCTTTTCCTCCCAATCTCTTGCTATTTCATAACTTAAACATATAATTCCATAATTGCTATTATATCTAACTTCAGACATAACTAATTTAAACCAAAGTTGTCTAATATATAAAATAACCATTTAACTCCACATACACTTTCTATCCATAAACAAGTAATTTAACATTTCAATAACTCCAAGTTATATTTAAACCATCTTCATCAAGGTAAAGAAATTTCTTTTCTAAATACCAAATTTCTCCATAACCATATAAATCTACCTTTAATTAAATCCAAAGTTCTTCTAGACTTGGTTCTAAGTCAATTATTTAACAAACACACAATTAGGTATTATGCATAAAGCTATACTCTTAAATTAAACATTCCATGACCCTAAACTTCCAAGCCCTAATTTGTTCCATAACTATTCCTATTCATCTTATATGCATCTATGGGCCTTCACAATTATATTTTTATATTTAATTAAAATAATTAAACTAATTTTAACATTTATTAGCATCTTAATTCCAACCAAATTATTAATTACTACGTATCTTGTGAACTACTTGGGTTGGGATATTACATTCTTCTCTCCTTTTAGAAATTTGTCCTCTAATTTTTAGACTGTAATTACATGTTTAAATCTATTGCGCCTTTGATAGATTGTTTTCACTTATTACCCCAGATAAGGAGACACATTTTTGTTATGATCATCATTCTATGAATATTGTAGTCCATACTTTGGCTAGGGATGCATTTTATAGGTCAGAATATAAGGATTGATTCATAGATCCCCCTAGTTGGATTGTTAATTTCTTACTTTTGATCAATAAAGTGCTTATTTCTTACTTTTCAATTTTTTTTCTTTATAGACAGTAGTTTTCTCCATTACTAGGATAATGTCATCATCTACACTCTTCATTTGTCTAGATTTTCTCCAGAAATGAAGTTTTGGCTACCAAATTTTTGATATTTTAACAAATTCAAAGTTTAGAATAATCATCAGGTTGTTATCTTAATACAAACATATGAAACCTTTGAATTTTTATTAAATGGAAAGTTAAAAAGTGTTAGTGATGGGGAATTGAGGAAACAATGCAACTAATTACAAAGTTTCTTGGAATACAACAAACATTTTGATATTTATGGAAATGACTTATTCTAAGAACTTAGACATTTGAAAACATTATTAGCACATGAAAAAAAAAAGTGGTTGCCACCCTTAATTTTATAAAGTCTTATTAGGAAGATGATGGTTTCCAAGCAGTATAGGTTGCATATTGAATTTTGCTAACTATATATACCGGTTACAGTTGCTTTAGTAGAGAGAAATTTCTCTAACTTGAAGTTAATAAAAACTTATCTTCAGACTACCATGTCACAAAGAGAGATTAAATGGTTTAGTTATGATCTCAATTAAGAAAGAACATTCAGATAAGCTAAACTGTAATGATTTAATTAAAGAATTTGCTTCAAAAAAATGCATGGAGAAGTTATTTATTTCTAGTGGATAGTGTTAATTATTAATCATTATAACAAAGTTATTTTTGTTTTAATTTTATGTAATAAAGCTCTATAATCAGGTTATTTTCATTTTTTGTTTTAGGTAATTTAAACTAAAAGTAGAATATAACTTTGATTTTAGATAGATTTGTTTTTAAAAACTTTTGAGTGGGCAACCAAAATTTGAATTATTTAGGGTGACCCTAATCTCTAGGCTGAACTTGAACAAAATCCTCCCAAAATCTTCAAGATTGAAGTTAATTGTGAGGACTTTAATCTAATTAAGACTTATGAAATGGCCTATAACCAATTTAGGTTACTTGGATCGACAATAAGCTTATAATAACTTTGATATGAGAAATGGAAGTAACAAGTCCTTTCCAATATACGCATCTGAAACCCGAATGCTAGATCTATACCTTAGGTTTTGTGATAATGCTAATCTTTTAGTATTAGTTATTCAAATCATTATGTCATTTATCCTTATTTGGTTTTCTAAATACTTAAAACTCAAAATATATTTCTCCAAAATAAATCAAGTATAAAAAAAAATTACTCATTTATATTAAAAAAAAATTCAAATCATATTTGTTAGAAATAGATCAAACTACTTAGTTTGAACAATATAATTAAATAAATAAAATCATATAATGATAATTCGATTTGAATTTTAGAAATATATTAACTAAGTATAACATTAATGAAAATCGATTAAATAATCAAAATAAAATAAATAATTAAAATTCATCAATACAAAAAATCACAAATATATTAACTAGACTTATTATTATTATTTTGACAAAAAAGTGATTTTAATTCTTCATACTTTGAAAGCCAATTTCAATATTTATTTTAAATTTAATTAATAAATTTTACAATTTTATATGCATGTTATTTATTAATTATCTAATACAATTAATTAACAAGTCATTACACATAAAAAAATTACACTTTTTGCATATTTAAAAATTTCTTAAAATGCTTTTAAAAAATTCATATGTAAAAATTTTGTTTGAAATAAAGAGAATCATTGAAAATACTACAAGAAAATCAAATTTAATAAAAAAAATGTATTTAATTTTTTTTATAAAATAGAATATGGATTCTATTTGTCTTCTATTACATGAAATGTTAGTATGCAAAGATTAAATAAATATTTTTTTCTTTTTTTTCCTAAGTTTTATAAATATTTAATTGAGTTAATTATTTCTAAGTTATGAATTTTAAAAGTTTCCCTTATATGAGTGCTTCATTTAATCTTTATTCGAAACATTAATGCTAACTGCAATCTACGATTTACTATTTCAAAAAAGGGCAAACCATTTAATTTATCCCAAACTCAAGTCAAATTTTCAATTCTATCCAAGTTTGAACTTTGTTATAATTTATTATATAAACTTTTCGAGATATAATAAATCTATCCTAAGTCCTACAACTCACGTGACCTGCTGAGTTTGATTGTTGATGTGGCTTTAATTATAATAAAAAAAATTACTGACATGGAAATGATGTGGACTTATATATATAAAGAAATTACAAAGGCTAAATGGTGTAGCTTTGCCTTTGTACCTAGATATCTATACAACTCAAATTTCTTCAAACAAACTAAAGCCCACATAAATTAAAATTGATTAAGTTGTTGTTGATCACCTGAAATAACACAAGTTATAATTATGCTCACCTAATGAATTGAAATAACACAACAAGTGATAATTATGTTCACCTATTCATGAGCATGCATTGCTGCTACTTAACTATCTCCTATTAGCGTAGCAGTTCTAATTCTCAATGATTTCAACTCCGCAATTTCATCCATAGCACTAGTCTTAGATTGCGTTTACTTATCCTTGAATATGAGTCCAAAACATTACTTGCTTTCTTCCCATGCATTTGTCATTTAACGAGGAAAGAAAAATAAACTGATGTGAATCATATGGTGATCATTTCATATAATATCTAAAGTGAATGTTGATATTATAAAAATTAAACTCAATTTTGATATTATGTTTTTTGTTACTTTAATTTCAATTAAATTTTCAAATTGAGACATCTCAAATTCAAATATGATTTTAATACCACAAAATATATGGGAATATATCAAGTGTAATACCCTTATACCCCATATACATATAATACATACACTTGGAATATTTAAGATATGCATACAGAATATAAGAATGCCACAGTTTTCAGTCTTTCCAAAAATTTCTATAATTCCAGAATAATTATTTTAAACAAGTAAAATGTATTTTTATAAATAAATAAAAATATTCATTAGTTATTTAAAAGTTAAAAAGACATATTTTAAAGGGGAAAATCTCTAGAAAAAAATTTCCCTGTCACTTGCGCTATGAAATTTATTCGAGCTAAGTATTTCGCCCAGTGGTAAATACTTTGGTAAAAAAATAAATGACATTTAATATGTAATGCCATAAATGATTTACAATTTACATGTCAACCAATGATTTCACACTTTAAACAACACATCACTCGTCCACAGACATTGGGCCAAAAAATTTCTTATATAATCGTTTAGTTTCAGCAATATTGTCTTTGACTATCTCATTCATTTGGGATACCAGCATATCTCACTCGAAGACGTAATAACTCTGTGACACCAACGTGTCTCCCTCGAAGGTGAAATAAATATATGACACTAACGTGTCTCACCCGAAGGCATAAAAGGTTTTCAATAATAATATTTTGAAACTAAACTCTATATAAGGTAAACATGCAATCACATTTCTCATATTTCTCCCATATTTAGCATTTTTATTTCCATTTTTCAACACATAATCAATATCATTATCATATATAATGCAAATGTGGCTCACTTCCACATTTTAGTGCTCCACTTGCATTTGCTCACATTTGCACAAACATCAAATTTAGCCATTCTTAAATGGCTTTTATGCCATAACCAATACAAATTAAGGCATTATTACATCAAACAATGCCATACACACACATTCACATTAATCAAGGTACATAACATGATTAATATATGTAATGTATCATACTTAAAATCAATGAAATTAATTAAATTTAATTTCAAAGTATGTACTAATCTCTCCAAGCAAAGAAAGGAGTCAAAACTCCACTCCACCTCAAAACTACTTAATGCCCTTCACTACTAAGTTGATGGAATAACTATCTACTCAACACCTATTGAAAATGTGAATGCATAAAATGCATTAGAATCACATTTTAAGGTGTTTCAAGTATAAAACACAAATTAAGGCACATTCCTTCAATTTCCCCTTTTCTTAGCCCTAATGCTCTTTAACTTTAGAAACCCAATTCAACTAATTCCAAATTGAGTTTTAAGTGCAATTATATCTCAAACATTATATTTTAACACATTACAAGTATTAAAATACAATGTATCATATTTCCTTCAAAATTCCAAAATTTTACCCCTAAGCCTCTTTAATTTTAATTCTTAATTCTAACCAATTCTAAATGGTAATTTGAGTTCATTACTATCATTAAAATCATTAAACAACATGATTAAAACAAAAGAAATCAAATGAGCATTCATTCTTAAACAAAACCCTTTCCAAAACCTTACCAAAACCTTAAATCTCATTCTTCCTCTTCCAAACTCTAACTAAACCTAAACTAATTGTAGACCCTTGATTTTTAACTCTAGCTTGTCCGAAGCTAATTAATGAGGCTTTAGCCAGTCCATTCTTAATAAGCCTAAACTGATTCCAAACTTTTGATTAAATTGATATATTTTAATAGGGCCTAAAATAAGCTAATTAAAACTTTAAAACCCTAAACGGGTCCAATTTAAAGGTTTGGTTGGTTTTCTATTTCATACAGGTGTACTAAACCCTAAACGGGTCTGATTTGAAGGTTTGGTTGATTGTTTATTTGATTTGGATAGACTTCAATTGGTATGGGTGTCCCCATGTTGAATTGGGACTCCCAATTTGACAAGGGGGAGCCCCATATCGAATTGGGGGCCTCCCAATTCGATATGGGGAGCCCCAATTCGATATGGGGCACCTCCATATCAAATTGGGGCTCCCCCAATTCGATATGGGGCTGTTCCCATATCAAATTGGGGCACCATTTTGATATGGGGCAGCCCCATATCAAAATGGGCCCCTCACACTTTGATATAGGGCAATTTTTGGGTACTCCATATCGAATTTGGATTGCTAATTCAATATGGAATTTGATTCCATGTCAGATTAGGGTCACTTTAATTCAAAATGGTCTCAATTTGCCTCAAATTGAAGTTGTTTTAATCCGACATGGTCACGGTTTGTGACAAATTAAAATCACTAATTCGATATCCATCAAGAATCCATTTTTAAATGGAAAGCTTTCATGGTGTTTAACCTAATGCACCCTTATATAAGTGTAGGATTTAAAACCTTCAAGAGGAATGATTAGCAACCTTCAGCAAGGATTAGCAACCATTGAGAACATAGTATTAAGCACGAAGCAACATCTTGATCAAGAAAAAGAAAAGCAGCGATTAAATACAGAGAACATTAGCAAACAAGGCAGTGTGATACAGAACCTCCAAGAATAAGCCTGAGAACTCCTTGATGTCGAACCCCCAAAATATTAAATTAAAAACCCCTAGTCGAATTCGGCACAACCTCCAAAGAATAAAGGTTAGATTTCAGATTTCTTTGAATTGATCAGAGATCCAAGATGTCGAAACAAACTAGTTCCTAAATCCCAGATTCGAAACACTCCATAAGAAAGTTGATCAACCTACTTGAATGTTTCTTAAGCATGTATTCAAGCAAGAACACAAAGATAAAAGCAAATCGGCTTTAGGTTATTAATTCATCCCAAAAACAAAAAAAAAACTCCACCCTAATTCATCCAAGGCATATTTATAGCCTTTTCATAACATAAAATCCTAACCCAATAAGGAAATACTTAATTAAATAAGGCCCCAGTCTTAAACATATAGGACCACCCATTAAAAACATAACATGGTCCCACCATAACTAAATAACACATGTTTAAAATAACTAAATAATAAAACAGGGCTAAACAACTAAAACAAGCCTCATTCATGAATTTCAACGTGTAGCAAGTTGTAATTGACTTCCTTTGGTCTTGTCTCCAAGCTTGTAATTCCTTGCAAACCATAGTTAGCCAAATTCACCAAATCTTGCAAATAGCAAATTAGTGCTTGCTGAATCTTTTTGGCTCGCGATCTAGTTATAGGACCTTGTGGCAGAATAATTGGATTGCTGATCTCCTCAACTTGTTCCTCACGTCCTAACTCTTGCTCATCCTTGCGGTGTGCTGGTTGTTCCACAACATTTCCCCTCTCCTCAAAAGGATTCGTCCTCGAATCAAAAGCATCACCTACATCAAAAGGACTTAAATCAGCAACATTAAATGAAGCACTTACATTATACTCACCTGGCAAATCCACTTTATATGCATTGTCACTAATCCTTTCAAGTGTCTGAAAAGGACCATCTCCTCGTGGGTTTAACTTGGACTTTCTTTGGTGTAGAAACCGTTCTTTGCGAAAATGAACCCAAACCCAATCACCAGTGACGTGGACCCTTAGCAACGATGGCAGCAAACCCAACGTATAACAATGGTAGAGAACTCCTTAAAACTTGATAATCACCTCCTAAGGAACCCAACGCCTATAAAGAGACGCGAACTCACTATGATTGAAGGATTTAGTTGGTAATAAGAAGGAAAATGCCACAACTCTTGTTGATAAGTAAACCTAATTCTTGATGCAAAGAAAGAATTAAAGAATCCACTCTAATCTCTCTCACACGAAAATTCACAAGAACTTGTAGAAGAATTCAAAATTTTTTATTAATTGTTGTTGTCTTAAATTCGGCCTAATAGTGCCCTTAAATAAAGGTTACAAAATTCCTAATTGCATATGGAAAATTAAGATTAAAACATTCCTCATTGCATAAGGAAAACATTCCTAATTGCATAAGGAAAACATTCCTGATTGCATAAGGAAAACATTCCTAAATGCATAAGGAAAATATAAAGTATGGAAACAAAATTCTAATCCACTAAGGAAAATATAAAGTATGGAAACAACCAAACTAATCCCTTCAACATAAGAAACGCCCCACACTATTTCGGCTGTCCATGGGCCTTAAATTACTTCCCAAGGCTTTATATGAACCCCCATGGACCTTTCTTGCACGTTGGACCTTTCTTTAGCTAGCCTTTAGCTTCCACACTAAGCATCATAATCAGCTTTGGTGTGCCTTCTTCAAGCTCTATCTCCATCTTCTTGAATGATAATTCTTGAAGCTCTTTGGAAATCTCTTCTTGAATATGCAAAGCCATACTAGCTTGATATCTCTTTGCCTTGCTCCTAGTGATTGGTCCACTTGCTAGCTTCAAGGGATCTTTTCTTGCATCATTCTCCCCCTCTTCAAAAAGATTTGTCCTCAAATCTGCATCATCAAAAGGAGAAAGATCACTTACATTGAAACTAGCACTAACATTATACGTACCTGGTAAGTCGATCTTGTAGGCATTGTCATTAATCTTCTCCAGCACTTGGAATGGGCCATCTCCCCTTGCTTGCAACTTGTTCTTCCTTTGGTTAGGAAACCTCTCTTTTCGAAAATGCACCCAAACCCAATCTCCTACTTGAAACTTCATCTCACGTCTCCCTCTATTTGCAGAATCAGCATATCTCTTGTTCCTTTTCTCAATATTTGCCCTTGCTTTCTCATGCATCTCTTTCACCAATTTAGCTTTCTTCTCACCATCTAAACTAACAAGCTCATGAGAAGGTAAAGAAACAAGATCCAAAACTGTTAGTGGGTTAAAACCATAAACAAGCTCAAAAGGTGAATATCATGTAGAAGAATGAATAGCACGATTATAAGCAAACTCAATAAATGGCAAATAATCTTCCCAAGAACTCAAATTCTTATCCACTAAAGCTCTCAACATGGTACCTAAAGTTTTGTTTACTACTTCTGTTTGTCCATCCGTTTGAGGATGACAAGTGGTGGAAAATAACAACTTGGTACCTAACTTTCCCCAAAGCACACGCCAAAAGTGAGACAAAAACTTGGTGTCTCTATCAGAAACTATGGATTTTGGTATCCCATGAATTCGAACCACCTCCCTAAAGAAGAGTTCGGCCACTAAACTAGCATCATCACTCTTATGACATGGGATAAAGTGTGCCATCTTACTAAACCTATCAACAACCACAAATATGCTATCTCTCCCCCTCTTAGTCCTTGGTAATCCTAAAACAAAGTCCATACTAATGTCCATCCAAGGAGAACTAGGAATAGGTAATGGCATATACAAACCATGAGGCATAGACTTAGACTTAGCTTGCCTACAAGCCAAACAAGCCTTACAAATCTGAATTACATCCCTTTTCATATTTGGCCAATAAAAGTGTTCATTCAGCATGTCTAAAGTCTTATCAACTCCAAAATGCCCCATCAAACCCTCACAATGTGATTCTAATACTAGCAAATCTCTCATAGAACATCTAGGCTTGCATAATTTCGAACCCTTAAACAAAAACCCATCATGTCTATAGAAAGAATTAAAAGCACCATGCTCATAAGCATCATAAACATTGCCAAAATCAGAATCACCTACATATAAGTCCTTTATACATTCAAATCAAAGCAATTTAGTACTCAAAACATTAAGTAAAGCGTACCTCCTTGAAAGTGCATCTGCCACTATATTGTCTTTACCTTGCTTGTATTTGATCACATAAGGAAACTTCTCAATCTTCACAACCCATTTTGCATGTCTTTTATTCAACTTGCCTTGCCCTCTCAAATGCTTCAATGATTCATGGTCTGAATGGATCACAAATTCCTTGGGTAGCAAATAATGCTCCCATACTTCCAATGCTCTCACCAAAGCATATAGCTCCTTGTCATAAGTTGAATAATTCAGCTTTGCTCCATTAAGCTTTTCACTAAAGTATGCAATGGGCTTCTTCTCTTGCATCAAAACAGCTCCAATACCTACACCAGAAGCATCACATTCAATTTCAAAAGTAGAATCAAAGTTAGGTAAAGCTAAAATAGGTGTAGTAGAAAGCTTCTCTTTCAAAGCATCAAATGCTTCTTGTTGCTCCTTGCCCCAAACGAACCCCACTTCTTTCTTGATTATGCTAGTCAAGGGGGCTGCCAATGTAGAGAAATTAGGGACAAATCTCCTATAGAAGCTTGCCAATCCGTGAAAACTCCTCACTTCTGTCACACTTGAAGGATTCGGTCACTCTTGGATAGCTTTCACCTTCTCTTGATCAACTTTAATTCCCTGCATACTTACAACAAAACCAAGAAAAACAACCCTATCTAGACAAAAAGAACACTTCTTAAGCTTAGCATAAAGGTTTTGCTCCCTAAGGATTTCAAGCACTTTCCTAACATGTTCAACATGTTCTTCCTCAGTTTTGCTATAAATCAGAATATCATCAAAGTAAACTACCACAAACTTACCTAAATAAGCTCTCAAAACATGGTTCATTAATCTCATGAAAGTACTAGGTGCATTAGATAAACCAAAAGGCATAACTAACCATTCATACAAACCATATTTCGTTTTGAAGGCAGTCTTCCATTCATCTCCAGGCTTCATGCGAATTTGATGATAACCAATCATAAGATCAATCTTTGTGAAATATTTCGCCCCATGCAATTCGTCCAACATGTCATCAAGTCTAGGAATGGGATGTCTATACTTCACAGTAATCTTGTTCACAGCCCTACAATCAACACACATCCTCTAAGAACCATCTTTCTTGGGTACTAATAAGACTGGAACGGCACAAGGACTAAGGCTCTCGTGAACCAAGCCTTTCTCCAAAAGCTCTTCAACTTGTCTTTGCATCTCTTTTGTCTCCATAGGATTGCTCCTATATGCTGGCCGGTTTGGAATTGTAGAATCGGGTATGAAATCAATTTGATGTTCAATCCCTCTTAATGGCGGCAAACCACTAGGAAGGTCTTCAGGAAACACATCCTTAAAATCCTGCAACAAAGACATAAAACTAGAAGGTAAAGAATCAAGAGATTCTTCACTGTCAGCAAGTAATAATTCTTTATACATAATAATGAGTACAGGCTGCCCTACATCTATCTCTCTTGCTCTTGCATAAAAAGTATGTTTTGCTTTTTCTCCTTGCTTATTTTCTCTCACCAATGGGCCATTTATTTGTTTGCTTACTTTCTTTTGACTCTTGGCCTCTTTTCCCTTTCTGCACTCACTCACTTTATTATTTTCTCTTTCCTTACCCTTAGAATTACCCTTGGGTGTTGAAGAAACATCATTGGCCGAATTTGAACCCCCTTGGTTCTTGTTGGCCGAAACTTCTTTCTCCCTCTCTAGCATCCTCTTTTGATCTTTGTACACCTCTTGAGGTGATAATGGTGCTAGAACAACCTTCTTTCCTTCATAAGTAAAGGTATACTTATTAGAAAAGCCATCATGTTGTGCCCTTCTATCATGTTGCCATGGTCTTCCTAATAGCAAATGTTCAGCTTGCATTGGCACTACATCACACAAAATCTCATCTTTATACCACCCAATGTAGAATGGTACCTTGACTTGCTTCAACACTTTTACTTCCCCAGCGTCATTGAACCATTGCAACTTGTAAGGATTGGGATGTTTAAAATAAGCTAACCCCAATTTATCCACCATTGTAGTACTAGCAGCATTGGTACAACTTCCACCATCAATGATAAGTGTACAAACCTTACCATTCACCAAGCACCTAGAGTGGAAAAGATTATCCCTTTGATCCAAGCCTTCTTCCTTGACTTGAATATTCAAGGTTCTTCTAGTAACAAGCATCTCTCCATGTTCAGCATTCAAGACTTGATTCTCCCAAGCCTCTTCATCATATTCGGCCCTATCACCACATTCGGCCTCCTCTTCTTCTTCATGTTTAGATTTTGGTTCAATTTCCCCTTCATGGGTAGCAATCATCACCCTCTTATTCAGACATTGAGAAGCAATGTGTCCACTTCCCAAACACTTGTAGCATTTAATTTCTCTACTTGGAGTAGGTCTAGAAGGTGTTTCCTTGGCTGTTTTTGCATCCCCATCATTCAGCCTCTTAAAATTAGGTTTGTAGGAAGAATTCTTTTGGAAAGAACCCTTGTAATCCCCTTTGTAGGAACCTCCACTCGAACTTGAACCCTTGAAGTTTGAAAAATTTCCACTAGCTTTAGAGTAGACAGTTTTCGAAATAGCTTTATTCTTCAATGTTCTCTCTATCTTCATGGCCTTTTGAACTAACTCTTCCATTGTGTTGAATTCATACATCTCCAATTCATTGGCTATGTTCAAATTCAATCCCCCAAGAAATCGTGACATCTTCTTGTCTTCATCTTCATCAATATTTGCCCTAGCCATTATCATCTCCATCTCTTTGTGGTACTCTTCCACACTTCTTCCACCTTGAACTAGTCTTGCTAGTCGATTGTACAAATCCCGAATGTAGTGAGATGGTACAAATCGGCTTCTCATTAGTTCTTTCAAGGTTGACCATTTAGGAATAGGCCTCATACCTTTCCCTCTTCTATTAGCTTTCAATTGATCCCACCAAAAGGTAGCATACCCCTTGAACTCTACGGCTGCCAAAACTGATTTCTTCTCTTCGGTGTAGTTATGGCATTCGAAAATCTGCTCAACTTTCCTCTCCCATTCTATGAACTCTTCTGCATTGTTCTTCCCTTCAAAGGAAGGAATCTTCATCTTGATGGAAGTAAGGTCACCATCAGTGGTAGGTTGATTTACACCTTCATCTTCATCTTCTACCCTTTCGGCTGCTTCTAGGGCCTCAAGATTGTCTTGCCCTTCTCTCCTAAGCACTCTTCTAGCTTGCATTATGGGATTTGGATGTGCGGATGGCTGCCCTTGTTGCACTTGCTGAATTTGTTGTGCTTGTCGTGCTGCATTCTCTTGCAATCTAGTATCCATCATCTCCATTCAACCAAGCATTGCTGCCAAAGTCTCATTAAGCCTAGCCAAGCTTTCGGCCATAGCTCCTTCTTTGCTAGTCTCTTCTCCTTTTCCAGCCATGTTATCAAACAAACAAACTCAAAGAAACAAGATTAGTAATAATCGAAATTCACTCAAGTGTTTAGAATTACCTCACTTTTCTTGTCTTGCTTGATTTCACTTCAAAACCAAGCTCACCAACCAACAATTGTCAAGTCATTCAAGAAACTAGAACCTAAATCCTAGAACTAGATAGAAAACAAGACAAGTATCTGGAGGCAATGCAAGGTAATTTCACTACACAATATAAAACCAAGTATCGACACAAGCAAATGATACTTAGCAATGTAATGGAATTAAAAGCTAGATAAAGAAATCAGAAACAATGAAGACAATAAACAAGACAAATTTGGATATAATGAATCAAAAACAACCCACACTTGGCAAGCTGCTTTATGGACCTAATCAATTCTACCCAAAACGCTAGCTTCTAGACTCTAATTCCCACCTATAACACTCAAATAACATGAATATTAAGGTCTGATTTTCAAATTCCAAAAGCCCTCAAAAGGTGAATTTTTTTGCCCAAAAAAATTTTATTACTTCTAACCCACCTAGATCTGATCCTTAGCACCCAAATAGCAAGAATATCAAACAATTTTTGTTGAGGTGGTTTTGTACTCTTTTTTTTTTTTTTTGCTTCCTCTCACTATCCCCTTGATTCGGGACTTAATTTACTTCCAAGGACTTTTCTAAATCTGGACTTAATTCGCAACCCCAAATTCACTCAAGACTAAATCGAAATCAAACTTGAACACAAACTCTAGCTTTTGCTTTCTTTCAAGAACCCTAATTCTTGGTTTCAAAATTCTCCAAGAATCCTTTCCTAGGTTTCATTTTCACCCTAAGAATACCCTCCTTCAATTCGGCCTTGATCAGAATTGATATATGACTCTTTTTCAAAAATTAAAGACTAGACTCTCTAAGAACCCTAAAATGCAAAAATTTAAAAGACCTAAATTAACAAACCCTAGAAAGACAAAGTAGATAAAAAATTACCTTGTAGCAAGGCTCTGATACCAAATGACGCAGACCCTTAGCAATGATGGCAGCAAACCCAACATATAACAATGGTAGAGAACTCCTTGAAACTTGATAATCACCTCCTAAGGAACCCAACGCCTATAAAGAGACGCGAACTCACTATGATTGAAGGATTTAGTTGGTAAGAAGAAGGAAAACGCCACAACTCTTGTTGATAAGTAAACTTAATTCTTGATGCAAAGAAAGAATTAAAGAATCCACTCTAATCTCTCTCACACGAAAATTCACAAGAAGAACTTGTAGAAGAATTCAAAATTTTTATTAATTGTTGTCTCAAATTCAGCCTAATAGTGCCCTTAAATAAAGGTGACAAAATTCCTAATTGCATATGAAAAATTAAGACTAAAACATTCCTAATTGTATAAGGAAAACATTCCTAATTGCATAAGGAAAACATTCCTGATTGCATATGGAAAACATTCCTAATTGCATAAGGAAAACATTCCTAAATGCATAAGGAAAATATAAAGTATGGAAACAAAATTCTAATCCACTAAGGAAAATATAAAGTATGGAAACAACTAAACTAATCCCTTCAACATAAGAAATGCCCCACACTATTTCAGCTGTCCATGGGCCTTAAATTACTTCCCAAGGCTTTATATGAACCCCCATGGACCTTTCTTGCACGTTGGACCTTTCTTTAGCTAGCCTTTAGCTTCCACACTAAGCATCATAATCAGCTTTGGTGTGCCTTCTTCAAGCTCTATCTCCATCTTCTTGAATGATAATTCTTAAAGCTCTTTGGAAATCTCTTCTTGAATATGCAAAGCCATACTAGCTTGATATCTCTTTGCCTTGCTCCTAGTGATTGGTCCACTTGATAGCTTCAAGGGATCCTTTCTTGCATCAACCAGGCTGAAAAATCATTGGCTTCCTTCCTTTATTCACTCGAGAAGCTACTTTAGCATTTTGCCTTTCAGTCCTTTCCTTAACCTATTTATGTAACTTCTTCACAAAATCTGCCTTTGAGCTAGCATCAACACTCACAAAATCTTTAGATGGCAATGGCAAAATATCCAAAGGAGTAAGTGGATTAAAACCATAAACAATTTCAAATGGAGAACAATTAGTGGTTCTATGAACAACCCTATTATAAGCAAACTCCACAAATGGTAAACAATCCTCCCACATCCTAATATTCTTTTCTATCACTACCCTAAGCAAAGTAATCAATGTTCGATTCACAACCTCAGTTTGACCATCGGTTTGAGGATGGAAAGTAGTAGAAAACAACAACTTAGTTTCCAATTTTCCCCATAAAACATGCCAAAAATGACTAAAAAACTTAACATCTCTATCACTAACAATGCTTTTGGGTATGCCATGCAAATGAACAACCTCTTTAAAGAACAAATCAGCAATCAATTTAGCATCATCAGTTTTATGACATGGTATAAAATGAGCCATTTTACTAAATCTATCAACCACAACAAATATACTATCATGACCTCTCCTAGTTTTAGGTAATCCAAGCACAAAATCCATAGACAAATCAGTCCAAGGTCCATTAGGAACAGGTAATGGCGTGTACAAACCATGCGGTTTCATCCTAGACTTAGCTTCTCTACATGTTATGCAATGCTCACAAACTTTATTGATGCGGCCGGGCCAAGCACTTTCCAGATGGACACCCATTCTGGTACTGACCCTACACCAGCACGGCTGGGCCAAGCACTTCCCGGAAGGTCACTCCTCTTGGTACTGACCCTGCACCAACATGGCTAGGCCAAGCACTTCCCAGAAGGTCACCCATCCTGGTACTGACCCTGTACCAACACGCTTAACCGGAAAGAACGCTAACCATTTCTACCAAAAGCTTAAGCTGTCAGCAGAGGCGCACCCATTTTCTTTATTTGGATCAAACATGGGCTCACCAGTCTCTTTCGACTTTATGTGCCACCTTTATCGAACCTGATCCACAACCCTCCAAACCCTCGGACATATCATTCCCTCCCTCTTTAAGAAAGTTTGTCCTCGAACTTGGAGTAGTGGGACCAGATCCGATAATAGGCTATGATACAAAATGATGCGGCTGGGCCAAACAATTCCCAGGTGGACACCCATTCTGGTACTGACCCTGCACCAGCACGGCTGGCAAGCACTTCCCAGAAGGTCACTCCTCCTGGTACTGACCCTGCACCAACACGGCTAGGCCAAGCACTTCTCAGAAGGTCACCCATCCTGGTATTGACCCTGCACCAGCACGCTTAACTGGAAAGAACGCTAACCATTTCTACCAAAAGCTTAAGCTGTTAGCAGAGGAGCACCCATTTCCTTTATTTGGATCAAACATGGGCTCATCAGTCTCTTTCGACTTTATGTGCCACCTTTATCGAACCTGATCCACAACCCTCCAAACCCTCGGACATATCATTTATGCACATCATGTTTCATACCAAGCCAATAAAAATGTTCTATCAACACATCATAGGTCTTACTTACCCCAAAATGACCCATCAAACCTCCTCCATGTGCTTCCTTAACTAACAACTCTCTCATGGAACACTTAGGAATACACAATCTATTTCTCTTAAACAAGAAACCATCAAACAAATGAAAGTTTTTGAAACAGCCACATCTCCACACAAATTATATATGTCACCAAAATCCACATCACTAACATATAATTCCTTAATATGCTCAAAACCCAATAATCTAGCACTAAGAGAATTAAGTAAAACATACCTTCGCGACAACGCATCAGCCACTACATTCTCTTTACCTCGCTTGTATTTAATCACATATGGAAATGTTTCTATGAATTCCACCCATTTGGCATGTCTACGATTCAGCTTATCTTGACCTTTCAAATGCTTTAAACTTTCATGATCAGTATGTATCACAAACTCTTTTGACCACAAATAATGCTGCCATGTATGCAAAGCTCTAAACAATGCATATAACTCCTTATCATATGTCGAATACTTCAAAGCCGCTCCACTTAGTTTTTCGCTAAAGTACATTAATGGCCTTTGATCCTGTATCAAAACAGCTCCAATTCCTATGCCACTTGCATCACATTCAATCTCAAAAGTCTTATCAAAATTAGGCAAAGCAAGCAAGGGTGCATTACACAATTTATCCTTAAGTTCATTAAATGGATGTTCTTGCGCATCTCCCCAAACAAAACCGACATTTTTCTTAACTAACTCATTCAAAGGTGCAGCTATAGTACTGAAATTTCTAATGAATCTCCTGTAGAAACCAGCAAGTCCATGAAAACTCCTCACCTCACTAGCATTCTTAGGTTTCGGCCAGTCCCTAATAGCCTTTACCTTTTCCTCATCAACCTCAATACCTTGACTAGACACCACAAAACCAAGAAAATGAACCTTATCCATGCAAAAACTACACTTCTTAAGGTTAGCATACAACTTCTCACGCCTAAGAATTTCTAAAACAAGACGCACATGTATGACATGATCATCCAAACACTTAGAGTAAACAAGAATATCATCAAAGTAAACAACAACAAATTTACCCAAGTGCTCACGCAACACATGATTCATCAAACGCATGAATGTGCTAGGTGCATTAGTAAGACCAAACGGCATAACCAACCACTCATACAGCCCATATTTAGTCTTAAATGCTGTTTTCCACTCATCACCTACACTCATTCGAATTTGATAATAACCAGATTTCAAATCAATTTTCGTGAACAAATAAGAACCATGTAACTCATCAAGCATATCATCTAGTCTAGGAATAGGATGACGATACTTTACAGTGATTTTATTGATGGCTCTGCAATCCACGCACATCCTCCACGTCCCATCCTTCTTTGGCACAAGAATAACAGGAACCAAACAAGGACTCAAACTTTCCCTCACGTATCCCTTAGCTAGCAATTCCTCCACTTGCTTTTGTATCTCCTTTGTCTCTGATGCAAGAAAGGATCCCTTGAAGCTAGCAAGTGGACCAATCACTAGGAGCAAGGCAAAGAGATATCAAGCTAGCATGGCTTTGCATATTCAAGAAGAGATTTCCAAAGAGCTTCAAGAATTATCATTCAAGAAGATGGATATGGAGCTGCAAGAAAGGCCTAAATATATCATGGTCCTAGAAGCATGCAACGGAAGCCAAGAAAAGGAGCCTTTGAAGGCTATTTTTAAGCCTAGGCCGAAACTACCAAGGAAGAGTCAAAGCTTGGTCAATCTTATTTCCATGCACATGTATGAATGCAAGTTGGCCGAATTCAAGGGAGGTTGTTGCACCCCTTGGCCGAATCTTCATAGTTAGTTAGAGGGGATATTTTTGTTATTTTGTGGTCCCCATCCTTTTATTTTAATTAGTTAAGTTGTTTTTTACTTTGTCAAATCCTATTCTTGTTGGGTTTTTTTAAGTTGTTTTTGACTTTGTCAAATCCTATTCTTGTTGGGTTTTTTAAGTTGTTTTTGACTTTGTCAAATCCTATTCTTGTTGGGTTTTTAAGTTGTTTTTGACTTTGTCAAATCCTATTCTTGTTGGGTTTTTTAAGTTGTTTTTGACTTTGTCAAATCCTATTCTTGTTGGGTTTTTGGAAGTGTTTTCCCATACAAGCTTAGGATCCTTCTAGAATGTTTTAGTCTTAATTTTCCATATGCAATTAGGAATTTTGTAACCCTTATTTAAGGGCACCATTAGGCCGAATTTCAGCTACAACATTAATAAAATTTTTGAATTCTTCTACAAGCTCTTCTTGTGAATTTTCGTGTGAGAGAGATTAGAGTGGATTCTTTAATTCTTTCTTTGCATCAAGAATTAGGTTTACTTATCAACGAGAGTTGTGGCATTTTCCTTCTTCTTACCAACTAAATCCTTCAATCATAGTGAGTTCGCGTCTCTTTATAGGCGTTGGGTTCCTTAGGAGGTGATTATCAAGTTTTAAGGAGTTCTCTACCATTGTTATACGTTGGGTTTGTTGCCATCGTTGCTAAGGGTCCGCATCAGTCTCGAAAGGATTAGCTCGATACGCTGGCCTATTGGAAATGGAAGCTCCCGGAATGAAATCAATTTGATGCTCTATGCCTCTGATTGGAGGCAATTCATCAGGCATTTCTTCGGGAAACAAATCTGCATATTCCTGCAAAAGATCAACAAACACACTAGGCAAAGATTGGTTAAAAACAGTAGTATCTAAACGAGCCTCTTAGCACAAAAGCACAAACATAGGCTGATTGGTGTAAAAAGCATGTTTAACCTCACTTGTACTAGCTAACAAACTCACATTCTTCTCTCCTTCTCTATTTTTCTCAAACTAAATTTGTTTTGATTTTTCTTTTCTCTCTTTCTTTTCATTTGCAATCTGATTTTTTTCACTCATTTTTTTTTGTCACTCTCTCTTTCTTTCTTTTCAAATTCAAGTCTCATTCTTTCCATTTTACATTGATCTTCATACACTTCTTTTGAAGAGAGTGGGGTCAGAATTGTCTTTCATCCATCCTTAGTGAATGAATACCGATTGAGGTATCCATCATGCATAGCTCGCCTATCATACTGCTATGGACGTCCAAGTAAAATCTCTCCAGCATGAATAGGCACCACATCACACAACACCTCATCATAATATTTACCAATGGAAAAAGAAATGTTAGATTGTCGATTTACCTTAACCTCTCCACATTCATTCAGCCACTGAAGTTTGTAAGGTCGAAGGTGAGGTTTTGTAGGTAGCCCCAATCGATCAACCAAGAGTGTACTTACCACATTGGTACAGCTTCCACCATCCACAATCACAATACAAGCCTTGCCTTGAACATGACACCTTGTATGGAACAAGTTGTCTCGTTGTTCTTCATGGTTTTCCTCCTTCAATTGCGTGTTAAGAGCACGCCTAGCAACCAGAAAGTCTCCCTTTATTGGTTCTTCAATGCTTCCATCACTACAACATTCCAAGTCTTGCTTTTCTCCATCTTCACTCTCATCGTCACCTTCTTCTTTATCAGTCACTATCTCACCATTTCTTACGGTCATAACTCTCTTGTTTGGACATTCTTTGCTGATATGTCCCACACCTTGGCACTTCCAACACTTAATATCTCGATTTCGCAGCTTAGGCTCTTCAACTTTGGATTTGTCTTTAGAACTTGTTTTGGCCTTTGCTTTCCCACTATCTTGACCAGCCTTGTTTCTTTCCTTGTAATCACGCCTTCCTTCCCTATTCCAAGGAGAAATAGAATTAGAAACAGGTTTTGAATGATACCTTGATGATCGTCTTCCTTGGAGTTGTTTTTCCACCTTGACGGCAATATGCACCATCTCTTCTAACTCCACATAAGGCTGCAAATCAACCTGATCAGCAATGTCCTAATTCAAACCAGCCAAGAAACGTGCCATAGTAGTCTCCATGTCTTCATCTATATTAGCTCTAGTCATTAACATTTCCATTTCTTTGTAGTAGTCATCAACACTTTTACTACCTTGTTTAAGAACCTGAAGTCTTTGTATAATTTCTAATACAAGAAAGGATCCCTTGAAGCTAGCAAGTGGACCAATCACTAGGAGAAAGGCAAAGAGATATCAAGCTAGTATGGCTTTGCATATTCAAGAAGAGATTTCCAAAGAGCTTCAAGAATTATCATTCAAGAAGATGGAGATAGAGCTTGAAGAAGGCACACCAAAGCTGATTATGATGCTTAGTGTGGAAGCTAAAGGCTAGCTAAAGAAAGGTCCAACGTGCAAGAAAGGTCCATGGGGATTCATATAAAGCCTTGGGAAGTAATTTAAGGCCCATGGACAGCCCAAATAGTGTGGGGTGTTTCTTATGTTGAAGGGATTAGTTTGGTTGTTTCCATACTTTATATTTTCCTTAGTGGATTAGGATTTTGTTTCCATACTTTATATTTTCCTTAGTGGATTAGGATTTTGTTTCCATACTTAATGTTTTTCTTATGCATTTAGGAATGTTTTCCTTATGCAATTAGGAATATTTTCCTTATGCAATTAGGAATGTTTTAGTCTTAATTTTCCATATGCAATTAGGAATTTTGTAACCCTTATTTAAGGGCACTATTAGGCCGAATTTGAGACAACAACAATTAATAAAAAATTTTGAATTCTTCTACAAGTTCTTCTTGTGAATTTTCGTGTGAGAGAGATTAGAGTGGATTCTTTAATTCTTTCTTTGCATCAAGAATTAGGTTTACTTATCAACAAGAGTTGTGGAATTTTCCTTCTTCTTACCAACTAAATCCTTCAATCATAGTGAGTTCGCGTCTCTTTATAGGCGTTGGGTTCCTTACGAGGTGATTATCAAGTTTCAAGGAGTTCTCTACCATTGTTATACGTTGGGTTTGCTGCCATCGTTGCTAAAGGTCCGCGTCGTTTGGTATCATAGCCTTGCTACAAGGTAATTTTATCTACTTTGTCTTTCTAGGGTTTGTTAATTTAGGTCTTTTAAGTTTCTGCGTTTTAGGGTTCTTAGAGAGTCTAGTCTTTAATTTTCGAAAAAAGAGTCATATATCAAAATTCAAAAAGCCTAAAGATTGTTCAAAGAGTAATTCGAAACCTAGGCCTTGCATCTGAATTGGATTCGAAACCAAGATTAGGGTTCTTGAAAGAAAGCAAAAGCTAGAGTTTTTGTTCAAGTTTGATTTTAATTTGATTTTGAGTGAATCTGGGGTTGCGAATTAAGTCCAGATTTTGAAAAGTTCTTGGGAGTAAATTAAGTTCCGAATCAAGGGGATAGTGAGAGGAAGCAAAAAAAAAAGAGTACAAAACCACCTCAACAAAAATTGTTTGATATTCTTGCTATTTGGGTGCTAAGGATCAGATCTGGGTGGGTTAGAAGTAATAAAAAAAATTTGGGAGAAAAATTTCACCTTTTGAGGGGCTTTTGGAATTCGAAAATTAGACCTTAATATTCATGTTATTTGAGTGTTATAGGTAGGAATTAGAGTCTAGAAGCTAGCATTTTGGGTAGAATTGATTAGGTCCATAAAGCAGCTTGCCAAGTGTGGGTTGTTTTTGATTCATTATATCCAAATTTGTCTTGTTTATTGGCTTCATTGTTTCTGATTTCTTTATCTAGCTTTTAATTCCATTACATTGCTAAGTATCATTTGCTTATGTCAATACTTGGTTTTATATCGTGTAGTGCAAATTACCTTGCATTGCCTCCGGATACTTATCTTGTTTTCTATCTAGTTCTAGGATTTAGGTTCTAGTTTCTTGAACGACTTGACAATTGTTGGTTGGTGAGCTTGGTTCTGAAGTGCAATCAAGGAAGACAAGAAAAGTGAGGTAATTCTAAACACTTGAGTGAATTTCGATTATTACTAATCTTGTTTCTTTGAGTTTGTTTGTTTGTTAACATGGCTGGAAAAGGAGAAGAGACTAGCAAAGAAGGAGCTATGGCCGAAAGCTTGGCTAGGCTTAATGAGACTTTGGCAGCAATGCTTGGTCGAATGGATATGATGGATACTAGATTGCAAGAGAATGCAGCACGACAAGCACAACAAATTCAGCAAGTGCAACAAGGGCAGCCAGCCGCACATCCAAATCCCATAATGCGAGCTAGAAGAGTGCTTAGGAGAGAAGGGCAAGGAAATCTTGAAGCCCTAGAAGCAGCCGAAAGGGTAGAAGACGAAGATAAAGGTGGAAATCAACCTACCACTAATGGTGACCTTACTTCCATCAAGATGAAGATTCCTTCATTTGAAGGGAAGAACAATGCAGAAGAGTTCATAGAATGGGAGAGGAAAGTTGAGCAGATTTTTGAATGCCATAACTACACCGAAGAGAAGAAATCAGTTTTGGCAGCCGTAGAGTTCAAAGGGTATGCTACCTTTTGGTGGGATCAATTGAAAGCTAATAGAAGAGGGAAAGGTATGAGGCCTATTCCTGAATGGTCAACCTTGAAAGAACTAATGAGAAGCCGATTTGTACCATCTCACTACATTCAGGATTTGTACAATCGACTAGCAAGACTAGTTCAAGGTGGAAGAAGTGTGGAAGAGTACCACAAAGAGATGGAGATGATCATGGCTAGGGCAAATATTGATGAAGATGAAGATAAGAAGATGTCACAATTTCTTGGGGGATTGAATTTGAACATAGCCAATGAATTGGAGATGTATGAATTCAACACAATGGAAGAGTTAGCTCAAAAGGCCATGAAGATAGAGAGAAGATTGAAGAATAAAGCTATTTCAAAAACTGGCTACTCTAAAGCTAGTGGAAAATTTTCAAACTTCAAGGGTTCAAGTTCGAGTGGAGGTTCCTACAAAGGGGATTACAAGGGTTCTTTCCAAAAGAATTCTTCCTACAATCCTAATTTCAAGAAGCCGAATGATGGGGATGCAAAAACAGCCAAGGAAACACCTTCTAGACCTACTCCAAGTAGGGAAATTAAATGCTACAAGTGTTTGGGAAGTGGACACATTGCTTCTCAATGTCCGAATAAGAGGGTGATGATTGCTACCCATGAAGGGGAAATTGAATCAGAATCTGAATATGAAGAAGAAGAGGAGGCCGAATGTGGTGATAGGGCCGAATATGATGAAGAGGCTTGGGAGAATCAAGTCTTGAATGCTGAACATGGAGAGATGCTTGTTACTAGAAGAGCCTTGAATATTCAAGTCAAGGAAGAAGGCTTGGATCAAAGGGAGAATCTTTTCCACTCTAGGTGTTTGGTGAATGGTAAGGTTTGTACACTTATCATTGATGGTGGAAGTTGTACCAATGCTGCTAGTACTACAATGGTGGATAAATTGGGGTTAACTTATTTTAAACATCCCAATCCTTACAAGTTGCAATGGTTCAATGACGCTGGGGAAGTAAAAGTGTTAAAGCAAGTCAAGGTACCATTCTCCATTGGGTGGTATAAAGATGAGGTTTTGTGTAATGTAGTGCCAATGCAAGCTGGACATTTGCTGTTAGGAAGACCATGGCAGCATGATAGAAGGGCACAACATGATGGCTTTTCTAATAAGTATACCTTTACTTATGAAGGAAAGAAGGTTGTTCTAGCACCATTATCACCTCAGGAGGTGTATGAAGATTAGAAGAGGATGCTAGAGAGGGAGAAAGAAGTTTCGGCTCAAATTCGGCCAATGATGTTTCTTCAACACCCAAGGGTAATTATAAGGGTAGGGAGAGAGAAAATAATAAAGTGAGTAAGTGCAGAAAGGGAAAAGAGGCCGAGAGTCAAAAGAAAGTAAGCAAACAAATAAATGTCCCATTGGTGAGAGAAAATAAGCAAGGAGAAAAAGCAAAACATACTTTTTATGCAAGAGCAAGAGAGATAGATGTAGGGCAGCCTGTACTCATTATTATGTATAAAGAATCGTTACTTGCTGACAGTGAAGAATCTCTTGATTCTTTACCTTCTAGTTTTGTGTCTTTGTTGCAGGATTTTAAGGATGTGTTTCCTGAAGACCTTCCTAGTGGTTTCCCGCCATTAAGAGGGATTGAACATCAAATTGACTTCATACCCGGTTCTACAATTCCAAATCAGCCAGCATATAGGAGCAATCCTATGGAGACAAAAGAGATGCAAAGACAAGTTGAAGAGCTTTTGGAGAAAGGCTTGGTTCGCAAGAGCCTTAGTCCTTGTGCCATTCCAGTCTTATTAGTACCCAAGAAAGATGGTTCTTGGAGGATGTGTGTTGATTGTAGGGCTGTGAACAAGATTACTGTGAAGTATAGACATCCCATTCCTAGACTTGATGACATGTTGGACGAATTGCATGGGGCGAAATATTTCACAAAGATTGATCTTATGAGTGGTTATCATCAAATTCGCATGAAGCCTGGAGATGAATGGAAGACTGGCTTCAAAACGAAATATGGTTTGTATGAATGGTCAGTTATGCCTTTTGGTTTATCTAATGCACCTAGTACTTTTATGAGATTAATGAACCATGTTTTGAGAGCTTATTTAGGTAAGTTTGTGGTAGTTTACTTTGATGATATTCTGATTTATAGCAAAACTGAGGAAGAACATGTTAATCATGTTAGGAATGTGCTTGAAATCCTTAGGGAGCAAAACCTTTATGCTAAGCTTATGAAGTGTTCTTTTTGTCTAGATAGGGTTGTTTTTCTTGGTTTTGTTGTAAGTATGCAGGGAATTGAAGTTGATCAAGAGAATGTGAAAGCTATCCAAGAGTGGCCGAATCCTTCAAGTGTGACAGAAGTGAGGAGTTTTCACGGATTGGCAAGCTTCTATAGGAGATTTGTCCCTAATTTCTCTACATTGGCAGCCCCCTTGACTAGCATAATCAAGAAAGAAGTGGGATTCATTTGGGGCAAGGAGCAACAAGAAGCATTTGATGCTTTGAAAGAGAAGCTTTCTACTACACTCATTTTAGCTTTACCTAACTTTGATTCTACTTTTGAAATTGAATGCGATGCTTCTGGTGTAGGTATTGGAGCTGTTTTGATGCAGGAGAAGAAGCCCATTGCATACTTTAGTGAAAAGCTTAATGGAGCAAAGCTGAATTATTCAACTTATGACAAGGAGCTATATGCTTTAGTGAGAGCATTGGAAGTATGGGAGCATTATTTGCTGCCCAAGGAATTCGTGATCTATTCAGACCATGAATCATTGAAGCATTTGAGAGGGCAAGGCAAGTTGAATAAAAGACATGCAAAATGGGTTGTGAAGATTGAGAAGTTTCCTTATGTGATCAAATACAAGCAAGGTAAAGACAATATAGTGGCAGATGCACTTTCAAGGAGGTATGCTTTACTTAATGTTTTGAGTACTAAATTGCTTGGATTTGAATGTATAAAGGACTTATATCTTGGTGATTCTGATTTTGGCAATGTTTATGATGCTTGTGAGCATGGTGCTTTTAATTCTTTCTATAGACATGATGGGTTTTTGTTTAAGGGTTCGAAATTATGCATGCCTAGATGTTCTATGAGAGATTTGCTAGTATTAGAATCACATTGTGGGGGTTTGATGGGGCATTTTGGAGTTGATAAGACTTTAGACATGTTGAATGAACACTTTTATTGGCTGAATATGAAAAGGGATGTAATTCGGATTTGTAAGGCTTGTAGGCAAGCTAAGTCTAAGTCTATGCCTCATGGTTTGTATATGCCATTACCCATTCCTAGTTCTCCTTGAATGGACATTAATCTTGTAGGCATTATCATTAATCCTTTCGAGTACTTCAAATGGTCCATCACTTCTCGGCTGCAATTTTGATTTCCTTTGTGTAGGAAACCTTTCTTTTCGCAAATGAACCCATACCAGATCACCAGGCTGGAACACCATCTTTTTCCTTCCTTTGTTTCCTTTGGTTGCTCTATTCTCATTAATCTTCTCCATTTGTTGCTTGGCCCTTTGATGCATTTGCTTCACCAATTCAGCTTTCTTTTTACCATCAAAACTAGTAAGCTCATTAGTAGGAAGAGGCAACAAATCTAATGGAGTAAGTGGATTAAAACCATAGACAAGCTCAAGGGGTGAAAATCCAGTGGATGAATGCATTGATCTATTATATGCAAATTCAATAAATGGTATGCATTCCTCCCATGTCTTTAAATTTTGTTTAATCATGGTATGAAGAAGAGTACCCACAGTCCTATTAACAACTTCCGTCTGCCCATCTGTTTGCGGATGGCATGTAGTAGAGAAACAAAGCTTTGTACCTAACTTTCCCATAGGACTTTCCAAAAATGACTCAAAAATTTTACATCTCGATCACTTACTATGGTCCTAGGAATACCATGCAATCTCACTACTTCTCTAAAGAACAAATCAGATATATGGCATGCATCATCAGTTTTATGACATGGAATGAAATGTGCCATTTTAGAAAATCTATCAACCATAACAAATAAACTATCATGACCCTTTTTTGTCCTAGGTAGTCCCAAAATAAAGTCCATAGATAAGTCTACCCAAGGTTCACTAGGTACACTTAAAGGCATATACAAACCATGTGGTCTTACTTTGGACTTTGCTTTCATACATGTCACGCATTTAGCACTAAATTTCTCTACATCTTTCCTCATATGTGGCCAATAAAAATGTTCATTCAGAATTTCTAATGTTTTAGCCACCCCAAAATGTCCCATTAAACCTCCCCCATGTGACTCTCTTACAAGCAATCCTCTTATAGAGCTATTTGGAACACAAAGTCGTTTCTCTCTAAATAAGAAACCATCATGCCTATAAAATTTTTCAAAGGCAGCATTTTCACAAGAGGCATATATTTGTGCAAATTCAGAGTCATGCTTATACAATTCTTTTATATGCTCAAATCCTAGAAGTCTAGCATCAAGCATAGAGATTAGGGCATACCTCCTAGATAAGGCATCAGCAACAACATTTTCTTTTCCTTGCTTATATTGAATCACATATGGAAACGCTTCTATAAATTCACTCCATTTGGCATGGCGTTTGTTCAGCTTTCTTTGTCCTTTCAAGTATTTTAGTGATTCATGATCACTATGAATAACAAACTCCTTTGGCCAAAGATAATGCTGCCATGTTTCCAACGCCCTAACTAATGCATACATCTCCTTGTCATAAGTAGAGTAATTCAAAGGAGCTCCACTTAGCTTCTCACTAAAGTATGCAATTGGTCTTCTTTCCTGCATCAAAACAGCACCTATACCCACTCCGGAAGCATCACATTCAACTTCAAAAGTCTTAGAAAAATCAGGTAATGCAAGTAATGGTGCAGAACATAATTTTTCTTTCAGTAATCTAAATGCATGCTCCTGTTCCTCATTCCATCTGAACCCTACATTTTTCTTCACTATTTCATTTAATGGGGCTGCAATTGTGCTAAAATCTCTAACAAAGCTCCTATAAAAACTAGCAAGACCATGAAAACTCCTAACATCAGTCACGGATTTTGGTTTAGGCCATTCTTTGATGGCTTTTACCTTATCCTCATCAACCTCAATTCCTTTCCCACTCACTACAAATCCTAAGAAAATGACTTTTTTCATGCAGAATGTACATTTCTTTAAATTTACATACAATTTCTCTTTCCTAAGAACTTCAAGCACACATCTTAAATGCATTAAATGATCATTTAAACTTTGACTATACACTAAAATATCATCAAAATACACAACAACAAACTTTCCAGGAAAAGCACGCAAGACATGATTCATTAATCTCATGAAAGTACTAGGTGCATTGCTTAGTCCAAAAGGCATGACTAACCATTCATACGAACTATATTGAGTCTTAAAAGCTATTTTCCATTCATCTCCTAATCTCATTCTCTTTTGATGATAACCACTTTTAAGATCAATTTTTGAAAATATACATGCACCATGCAATTCATCAAGCATATCATCAAGTCTAGGGATTGGATGTCTATACTTTATAGTGATTTTGTTGACGGCACGACAATCCACACACATTCGTATTGATCCATCCTTTTTGGGTACCAAAAGTACCGGTACAACGCATGGACTCATGCTCTCTTTGACATGACCCTTTGCAAGTAATTCTTCCACCTGTTTTTGTAACTCTTTGGCCTCTTGAGGATTGGTTCTATATGCTGACCGATTCGGAATTACAGCTTCAGGAACAAAATCAATTTGATGTTCTATTCCTCTGATAGGTGGTAGTCCGCTAGATACTTCATCGGGAAAGACATCTTCAAATTCCTGCAACAAAGTCAATGCAACACTAGGAATAGGAGGATCAAGGTCAGTTACATTAAGAAAAGCTCCCTTAGTAAGAGTAGCATCACATTATTTGAAGAATAGGCTTGCCTCACATCTTTTCCCCTAGCAACTAAACTTACTTTCTTCTCACAACTCTCATTTTTATTGTAGATTTTTTTCTTTTTCTCATTTTCTTTTTCTTTCTCTTTTTTTATTCTTTGTTTTTCCTCTTGCTCTTTTCTTTCTCTCACTCTCTTTTCAGATTCTTTTTGCATTTTCTCTTCCATGGCAGCTTGTATTCGTTTTTGGTCTTCAAAGGCCTCCATCGGTGTCAAAGGTGCAAGCGTCAACTTTCAACCTTCAAAATCAAAAGAGTACCTATTTTTTAATCCATCATGTACAGCCCTTCTATCATATTGCCATGGCCTCCCAAGCAGAATATGACTAGCATGCATAGGAACAACATCACATAACACTTCATCCTTATACCTCCCAATGGAAAATGTTAGCAGCACTTGCTTAGTCACCCTAACTTCACCACAATCATTAAACCATTGCAACCTATATCGCTTAGGATGTTTTGTAGTAGGGAAATCAAGTTTTTCCACTAGTAGAGTACTAGCCACATTCACGCAACTTCCACTGTCTATTATCATGCTACAAACTCTATCTTTAACTAGACACCTAGTATGAAAGATATTTTCTCTTTGTAGCTCATCACAATCATCTGCCTTTACTTGGGTATTTAAAGCACGCATAACAACTAGAACATTGCCATGTACAGCATGCTCTACATCACTATCATCACCCATAGGTTGAATGTCATCACTTGAATCATCATTAACAGCCTCATCATCTTCAGATTCTATCTCTCCACTTGGCCTCATCACCATTGCCCTTTTTATTTGGACATTGTGCAGCATAATGTCCCTTGCCTAAGCATCTAAAACATTGGATGTCTCTAGTTCTTCCGCTGAAGTTCATTGGTGCCTTACCCTTATCAATCACAATGGGTTTTTCTCCAGCCTTGTTTCCCTCTTTCTTCTCCTTTGAAACAAATTTACTCTCACTAGATTCCCCTTTCTTCCAATTTGGCTTCCATGGAACATTATTGGTAGAATTCATTCCCATACCCGATCAGGTTGTTTTCTTCTTCTTGAGTTGTTTTTCTACCTTGATTACCATATTTAACATATCATCAAGCTCCACATAATGATGCAGCTCCACTATGTCGGCAATTTCATCTTTCAGCCCATGTAGGAATTGTGCCATAGTTGCTTCCCTTTCTTCTTCTATATTAGCTCGTATCATAGCCATTTCCATTTCTTGAAAATATTCTTCCACACTTTTATTGCCCTGCACCAGCCCTTGTAATCTTTGATGCAACTCTCTATAGTATTGTTGTGGAACAAATCGATCTCTCATGACCTGTTTCAACTCATCCCAAGTCTGCACTCCTCTCATGCCATTTCTTCTTCGTTTAGTGAGTAATTGATCCCACCAAACTAATGCATAATCAGTAAACTCTACCACAGCAAGTGTCACCTTCTTTTGCTCACTATAGTTGTGGCAATCAAAGATGAGTTCGGTCTTTCTCTCCCATTCCAAATATGCATCTGGATTTGCTTTGCCTTGGAATGATGGAATTTTCATTTTAATTCCATTAACATTGTTGTCTACTCTCCCTCTCCCTCTTGCATTTTCCATAGTTTCTTGCCTAATATTTTTGCCACCACCTCTACCACCCATATTACCTCTCATATATCTTGGTCTAATAACATCATCAAGTGCAACAGATTGCTGCCCATCATCATCATCAAGATTATCTTCATCTACATCCTTCAAGTCATTGAAAACTGGCAAATCATTTAGTCCAGCACGCCTACCTCTATTCTGCCCCCTATTTGTATTTTGCTCCCTATGAAAATTATCTCGTTCATCCCTTCCTAAATTCCTTTGATTTGTAGACCTTGCTTACTGCAATTCTTCAATTTACTTTGAGTGTTTTTCCATCTGTTCTCTAATATCAACAAACAACAAATTCATCCTTTGAAATTGAGATTGCAATGCCTTAAGAACATAAGAAGCTTCTGGCTCCTCTTGGGGCTGGTTGCTCTCTCGATCACTATCTCGTTTTGTTAACATACTAATTGCTGCAAATGTTAGAAATATTCTCTCACACACTCCCTCACGTGTTTCACTCTAATCTGGTAACACTCAATCTGTGTTTCACTCAAACTTTGGCTTTTACCCTCTAATAATCTCACCACTCTATGCCTTTTTTTTCACTCACTTCAGCCCCTTCCAAGTTCTAGCAAGAACTTAATATTTCCTCAACTAAATAACTAAATTTCATGGTTTAAAACACATTCAAGAATGGAACAAGAGTAAAACAAGCTGGAAAAAAAAACAGAATATCTGATATTTGAAACCTAAGGACGAAAGACACTGAAATTTTAGACAAACATTACTAAAGGGAAGAATTTGACAAAACTGGATTTAGGAAAATATATTGAGACAAAATGGAAGAAGAAAAAAATGAATTTTTAGGTCTCTTATGAAATGTTTATGTTCTGGACCCAAAAATGGCTAACTAGCGGTAATATATGGACAACCAAGCAAACGAACGAATTTTGACATGAAATTTAATATGTGGGCTTAGCTAAATATCTAAAACATGCCTGTAAAATTTGAAAGGATTTGGACATGTTTACATACACGTTCACTTTTGGACACAAAATTAGCTAAATTGGCTGCAATATATGGATAACTAGGCAAATGGAGGAATTTTGACTTAAAATTTTATTTTCAAGCTAAGTTTAGCATCTGAAACAAGCATATAAAATTTGAGAAGATTTGGTTATGTGCAAACCCAACTTCAGTTTCTAACACACTAGCAAATTTGAGAGATTAGTTGTTGTTTTCTCTTTTTTTTCTTTTCTTTTCTTTTCTGTTCTTTCTTTCTTTTCTTTTTTTTTTAAATTAATCCAGCAACAACATTAAGCAAGAAGGACTCAAAGAAACAAGAAAGTATACAGCTTGTAGAAATTAAACTAATGGCAGAAAATGACTCAAAGGAAGACAATATATATATTTTTTTGACATAAACAAGAAGGAATGATGCTAAAAACCTGATTTGGAGAGCCTAAGCTCTGATACCAAATGATGTGAGCCTGCCTTGTTGGGATTTAATTCCTAAGGAAGCTCAAACTACGGATCGTCTCCAAAACATAAGAACACCAATCAACACCTTCAACCCAACACCAACTTGTGATGTAAAACTGAAGCTATATGGCTGGAAACCAAAGATTCAAGACCCAACCCCAACTTGTGAAGGAAAAACCTTGGATATAAGTTAAGACCTAGCAAACTTGGTTATTTTTGCAAGGAATTCGTGCAAGTTCTAACCAGAACTCAAAAGAAGGCTAAAAACCTCTCAAAGCTCTCAAAAATGGAGAGAAAACTCAGAATATTCATTAAGTTCAAAGTCTGCCATTACATCTGTTTTTAAAGACTTAAAGAAAGCATAAAACAAGTGAAATAATGGAAAAATACAAATATAATGATGTGGTTACATAAAACAAACTGGGCAGCCATATAGCTTGTCTCCCACTAGCTTTTAAAAGGCATCTTTAACTCCCAATGTGAGTTTCAGCCACTCTTAATATATGGGCATCTAATGGTACGTGAATGGTATGTATTTAGCTCCCAAAGGTATAATGATGGATGCCAATATGTATTCTAACTCCTTTGGGTCAATTGACCTCTTGGGTAGATTGCAATTTGTACACGTGCAACTAAACAGCTTCTTTGCTCTTATTTTCTTCAAGTCTTTACGTTCCAATTGTATTGAGAACATATAGATGTTTGGAAACTAATCTTTGAAGTTTTCTTGCTATTGATCGAGTAACAGGTCCTTGGTGTTGTATGCTAGCAACCAGATCCTCATCAACTTCTGTTTGTCCATCCGTTTGAGGATGACAAGTGGTGGAAAATAACAACTTGGTACCTAACTTTCCCCAAAGCACACGCCAAAAGTGAGACAAAAACTTGGTGTCTCTATTAGAAACTATGGATTTTGGTATCCCATGAATTCGAACCACCTCCCTAAAGAAGAGTTCGGCCACTAAACTAGCATCATCACTCTTATGACATGGGATAAAGTGTGCCATCTTACTAAACCTATCAACAACCACAAATATGCTATCTCTCCCCCTCTTAGTCCTTGGTAATCCTAAAACAAAGTCCATACTAATGTCCATCCAAGGAGAACTAGGAATGGGTAATGGCATATACAAACCATGAGGCATAGACTTAGACTTAGCTTGCTTACAAGCCAAACAAGCCTTACAAATCTGAATTACATCCCTTTTCATATTCAGCCAATAAAAGTGTTCATTCAACATGTCTAAAGTCTTATCAACTCCAAAATGCCCCATTAAACCCCCACAATGTGATTCTAATACTAGCAAATCTCTCATAGAACATCTAGGCATGCATAATTTCGAACCCTTAAATAAAAACCCATCCTGTCTATAGAAAGAATTAAAAGCACCATGCTCACAAGCATCATAAACATTGCCAAAATCAGAATCACCAACATATAAGTCCTTTATACATTCAAATCCAAGCAATTTAGTACTCAAAACATTAAGTAAAGTGTACCTCCTTGAAAGTGCATCTGCCACTACATTATCTTTACCTTGCTTGTATTTGATCACATAAGGAAACTTCTCAATCTTCACAACCCATTTTGCATGTCTTTTATTCAACTTGCCTTGCCCTCTCAAATGCTTCAATGATTCATGGTCTGAATGGATCATGAATTCCTTGGGCAGCAAATAATGCTCCCATACTTCCAATGCTCTCACCAAAGCATATAGCTCCTTGTCATAAGTTGAATAATTTAGCTTTGCTCCATTAAGCTTTTCACTAAAGTATGCAATGGGCTTCTTCTCCTGCATCAAAACAGCTCCAATGCCTACACCAGAAGCATCACATTCAATTTCAAAAGTAGAATCAAAGTTAGGTAAAGCTAAAACGGGTGTAGTAGAAAGCTTCTCTTTCAAATCATCAAATGCTTCTTGTTGCTCCTTGCCCTAAAAGAATCCCGCTTCTTTCTTGATTATGCTAGTCAAGGGGGCTGCCAATGTAGAGAAATTAGGGACAAATCTCCTATAAAAGCTTGCCAATCCGTGAAAACTCCTCACTTCTGTCACACTTGAAGGATTCGGCCACTCTTGGATAGCTTTCACCTTCTCTTGATCAACTTCAATTCCCTGCATACTTACAACAAAACCAAGAAAAATAACCCTATCTAGACAAAAAGAACACTTCTTAAGCTTAGCATAAAAGTTTTGCTCCCTAAGTATTTCAAGCACTTTCCTAACATGTTTAACATGTTCTTCCTTAGTTTTGCTATAAATCAAAATATCATCAAAGTAAACTACCACAAACTTACCTAAATAAGCTCTCAAAACATGGTTCATTAATCTCATGAAAGTACTAGGTGCATTAGATAAACCAAAAGGCATAACTAACCATTCATACAAACCATATTTCATTTTGAAGGTAGTCTTCCATTCATCTCCAGGCTTCATGCAAATTTGATGATAACCACTCATAAGATCAATCTTTGTGAAATATTTCGCTCCATGCAATTCGTCCTGTCATCAAGTCTAGGAATGGGATGTCTATACTTCACAGTAATCTTGTTCACAGCCCTACAATCAACACACATCCTCCAAGAACCATCTTTCTTGGGTACTAATAAGACTGGAACGGCACAAGGACTAAGGCTCTTGCGAACCAAGCCTTTCTCCAAAAGCTCTTCAACTTGTCTTTGCAACTCTTTTGTCTCCATAGGATTGCTCCTATATGCTGGCCGGTTTGGAATTGTAGAACCGGGTATGAAGTCAATTTGATGTTCAATCCCTCTTAATGGCGGCAAACCACTAGGAAGGTCTTCAGGAAACACATCCTTAAAATCCTGCAACAAAGACACAAAACTAGAAGCTAAAGAATCAAGAGATTCTTCACTGTGAGCAAGTAACGATTCTTTATACATAATAATGAGTACAGGCTGCCCTACATCTATCTCTCTTGCTCTTGCATAAAAAGTATGTTTTGCTTTTTCTCCTTGCTTATTTTCTCTCACCAATGGGCCATTTATTTGTTTGCTTACTTTCTTTTGACTCTCGGCCTCTTTTCCCTTTCTGCACTCACTCACTTTATTATTTTCTCTCTCCCTACCCTTGGAATTACCCTTGGGTGTTGAAGAAACATCATTGGCCAAATTTGAACCCCCTTGGTTCATGTTGGCCGAAACTTCTTTCTCCCTCTCTAGCATCCTATTTTGATCTTCATACACCTCTTGAGGTGATAATGGTGCTAGAACAACCTTCTTTCCTTCATAAGTAAAGGTATACTTATTAGAAAAGCCATCATGTTGTGCCCTTCTATCATGCTGCCATGGTCTTCCTAATAGCAAATGTCCACCTTGCATTGGCACTACATCACACAAAACCTCATCTTTATACCACCCAATGGAGAATGGTACCTTGACTTGCTTCAACACTTTTACTTCCCCAACATCATTGAACCATTGCAACTTGTAAGGATTGAGATGTTTAAAACAAGCTAACCCCAATTTATCCACCATTGTAGTACTAGCAGCATTGGTACAACTTCCACCATCAATGATAAGTGTACAAACCTTACCATTCACCAAACACCTAGAGTGGAAAAAGATTCTCCCTTTGATCTAAGCCTTCTTCCTTGACTTGAATATTCAAGGCTCTTCTAGTAACAAGCATCTCTCCATGTTTAGCATTCAAGACTTGATTCTCCCAAGCCTCTTCATCATATTCGGCCCTATCACCACATTCAGCCTCCTCTTCTTCTTCATGTTCAGATTTTGATTCAATTTCCCCTTCATGGGTTGCAATCATCACCCTCTTATTCGGACATTGAGAAGCAATGTGTCCACTTCCCAAACACTTGTAGCATTTAATTTCCCTACTTGGACTAGGTCTAGAATGTGTTTCCTTGGCTGTTTTTGCATCCCCATCATTCGGCTTCTTGAAATTAGGATTGTAGGAAGAATTCTTTTGGAAAGAACCCTTGTAATCCCCTTTGTTGGAACCTCCACTCGAACTTGAACCCTTGAAGTTTGAAAATTTTCCACTAGCTTTAGAGTAGCTAGTTTTCGAAATAGCTTTATTCTTCAATCTTCTCTCTATCTTCATGGCCTTTTGAACTAACTCTGTAACACCCCATCTTAGCCTACGTTTATAGACCAAGATGGACTGTTAACTCATGGTGGTTGTGTCTTAATATTTTACTTAGCCAATTTTAAGTGCAGATTTTAAAAAAAATTTGCCATAACCTCCCCTAAAATTGGTGGTCCCAAGTGTCGACAAAACTGATTTTTCTTATTTATTAAAAACATTTTATTTCACAATTCAATATAAGCACACTCCCAATAATCCACCCTTATAACCTCAACTACAAATCTTGCAAGAAGAATTCACACTTCTATATTCACAACCCAACTCAATTCAAAACCATACATTACTAGATTTACATGCTACATCAAGTTATCTCTTTGTATTGTTCAAATAAGTACATGCCAGTTTCTAATACCAAAATACAAAATGAAGAGCACCACCTAAACTTCTTGATGACCCGCAAATCGCAGCACTCTTCTGCTCACTACTGGCTCCTTGCTAATAACCTACGAGTTTAGAAGAAACTAAACTCGCTAAGCATTGCTTAGTGGGTACTTTAACTAATTACGAAAAATAAATAATAAAAGCATAATGCATTTTTAAAATCAATGAGTCGTATTGAAAAATAATATCACAGTAACAACAATCCATACATGTCATATATTCAGTTTTTATCATTTTATCATTTCGCTCCACAAGGTAATTTGGTAGACTAATGTATGGTAAGGAACTAACTGAAACAACTGTATATATATTCTGTGGTTGTGGCCCTAAAAAAAATTGCGGACCAAGCCCTGTGGAATCTGTGGCTGAAGCCCTCAGACCGGAGTCCTATATAACTCGGGCGATTGCCCTATATAACTCGGACCGAAGTCCTATATAGCTCGGGTCGTCACCCTATATAACTCGGACCGAAGTCCTATATAGCTCGGGTCGTCACCCTATATAACTCGGATCGAAGTCCTATATTAAAGCAGCACTGCATATAGTATGATATATCATACCCTTACCGTACTCAGTACTGTCCCAGATACCAAGTGGAGCCAAAATTCTCATACCATTTCTTAATTGAATATGCATTATACAATTATCGACTTATGTTTCTTATATTATTTCAACGTGAAATATCATATTTTATCATTTTAATAACATACTATACTCATTTATATTCATAAGAAATCAATTGGATTACTTTTGAAAAATGACCAAATGAATATTAGCAAAATGACCATATGAATAGTAAATTCTGGTTTTGGACTCAACTCGATCCTTATTTTGAAAAAATCGTATAAAATAATCCACTTGAGTAAAAATTCTAAAATTTTTACAGAATTTATTTTTACATGTTAAAATCATTCCTTTAAAAATTTCAGATCAAAATGGACACAAAATCTTGGTCAAATAGTTCACCCAACCAGACTGCTCCAGTTGCCCTGCATCCTGGCAGCAGTTTTGAATTTTATAAATTCCGTAAAATAAATTCAATCAATGTGGTTCCAAATTATTTTTCTCAAATACTAGACTTATTAAACAACAACATATCCAAAATTCAACTCAATATAATTTTTCTATATTTAATTAAAAATCGTACAAGTCACAGCAGTTTACTAATTGTAAAACAGAAAAATTTTCAAAAAGGAGTTCAATGGTTAAAGTACCAAACCTTGCTTTTCCTTGCTCTTCTTATCTATTTCACTTCCTTTCCTCTCTAATCTCCTTGATTTCCTATGAATTTAATATGTCACATATGTAAGAATAAACCCTAGATATGAACATGATGCTACCTTATGATTTTCTAACAATCCTTTACTTATTCTTACTAATAATCACCATTTTCATCATTTCCTTTAAGTAGTTTATCATTTTTCACCATAATCATCAACTTACTAATTCTTTCCCAACATGAACATAATATCAAATATTCCTAAACATAGCCTAATACCTAATTCTAATGAAAGAATAAGACTTAGGATGGTATCTTACCTTATTTCCTATTGAATTTCACTTGAGAAATGGCTTAGACTTGAAACTTGTCTTCTTGAAAATGGAAGGGAGGGGGAGCACGACTTAAAGAAGAAGAAAAGTGGTGATGGTGGTATCTTTTTGATCCTTACTTGTGTTTGGATGATCATAATTAGTTGTTTATAATTTAATTTCCATTTAATTAATTTATTTATTTTCAATGGCCATTATTTGTCCAACACATTTGGATTTAATGGCTAGGATTTGGTTTATTTTCAATGGCCATGATTTGTTCAACACATTTGGATTTAATGGCTAGGATTTGGTTTATTTTCAATGGCCATGATTTGTCCAACACATTTGGATTTAATGGCTAGGATTTGGTTTATTTTCAATGGCCATGATTTGTCCAACACATTTGGATTTAATGGCTAGGATTTGGTTTGTTTTCAATGGCCATGATTTGTCCAACACATTTGGATTTAATGGCTAGGATTTGGCCACTTGAAAGTGGCTTTTTGTTCTTTTAAATTTTTCCCCCAAAGTTATATTTAATTACAAAATCACCCCTCCAGTGGAAATGTCCAAAATGTCCTTATCGGAAAATCGCCCGTAACTTACAAACCGTGCGTTTTCAGGAAAAATTGTGCACAACCATTACTACCTGATTAATCTCTAGAATATTCTTCCGGGGTCGGATATGGGCACTATTAAGAACTTCCGACACTTAATTTTTAAGTTTACATAGTTGCCCCTAACTTTTGAGAAATTTCCACTTAGATCCTTTTGATATCCCTTCCTGACCAAGCTGTCGTTCCTTATTAATATCTTTTTACTCACAACTCCAAATTAAGTAATTCTTATTCCCACTGAAACTAGACATCCGGGGATATATTGTATCAAAATTTCAGTTCGATCTGAGCTATATCTGATTTTTGACGGTCCTTTGAAGTCAAGCCTACTATGCTGTCCTGAGGCAGTTTGCACATTGTCTACTAAATCCATCATATCTTATTCTGTACAACTCCAAATTGAGTAATTTCAAGTTATACATCTAGCTAAGACACAAATAAACAATTAAGTCTTCTTTGAGACTCTCTAATTCTGTCATTAACTTGGATGCAATTCGAGCTCAAGTTATAGGTCATGTTCTAAACTCCTTTGTTCTAAGCCTAAATCATATCCTCTATGTCTGTTTCTTACCAATATGGAATTCGGGATGTTACAAACTCTTCCATTGTGTTGAATTCATACATCTCCAATTCATTGGCTATGTTCAAATTCAATCCCCCAAGAAATCGTGACATCTTCTTGTCATCATCTTCATCAATATTTGCCCTAGCCATGATCATCTCCATCTCTTTATGGTACTCTTCCACCTTGAACTAGTCTTGCTAGTCGATTGTACAAATCCTGAATGTAGTGAGATGATACAAATCGGCTTCTCATTAGTTCTTTCAAGGTTGACCATTCAGGAATAGGCCTCATACCTTTCCCTCTTCTATTAGCTTTCAATTGATCCCACCAAAAGGTAGCATACCCTTTGAACTCTACGGCTGCCAAAACTGATTTCTTCTCTTCGGTGTAGTTATGGCATTCGAAAATCTGCTCAACTTTCCTCTCCCATTCTATGAGCTCTTCTGCATTGTTCTTCCCTTCAAAGGAAGGAATCTTCATCTTGATGGAAGTAAGGTCACCATCAGTGGTAGGTTGATTTCCACCTTCATCTTCATCTTCTACCCTTTCGGATGCTTCTAGGGCTTCAAGATTTCCTTGCCCTTCTCTCCTAAGCACTCTTCTAGCTCGCATTATGGGATTTGGATGTGCGGCTGGCTGCCCTTGTTGCACTTGCTAAATTTGTTGTGCTTGTCGTGTTGCATTCTCTTGCAATCTAGTATCCATCATCTCCATTCGACCAAGCATTGCTGCGAAAGTCTCATTAAGCCTAGCCAAGCTTTCGGCCATAGCTCCTTCTTTGCTAGTCTCTTCTCCTTTTCCAGCCATGTTAACAAACAAACAAACTCAAAGAAACAAGATTAGTAATAATCGAAATTCACTCAAGTGTTTAGAATTACCTCACTTTTCTTGTCTTCCTTGATTGCACTTCAGAACCAAGCTCACCAACCAACAATTGTCAAGTCGTTCAAGAAACTAGAACCTAAATCCTAGAACTAGATAGAAAACAAGACAAGTATCCGGAGGCAATGCAAGGTAATTTGCACTACACGATATAGAACCAAGTATCGACACAAGCAAATGATACTTAGCAATGTAAAGGAATTAAAAGCTAGATAAAGAAATCAGAAACAATGAAGCCAATAAACAAGACAGATTTGGATATAATGAATCAAAAACAACCCACACTTGGCAAGCTGCTTTATGGACCTAATCAATTCTACCCAAAATGCTAGCTTCTAGACTCTAATTCCCACCTAAAACACTCAAATAATATGAATATTAAGGTCTGATTTTCGAATTCCAAAAGCCCCTCAAAAGGTGAAATTTTTCGCCCAAAAATTTTATTACTTCTCACCCACCTAGATATGATCCTTAGCACCCAAATAGCAAGAATATCAAACAATTTTTGTTGAGGTAGTTTTGTACTCTTTTTTCTCACTATCCCCTTGATTTGGGACTTAATTTACTTCAAAGGACTTTTCGAAATCTGGACTTAATTCGCAACCCCAGATTCACTCAAGACCAAATCGAAAGCAAACTTGAACACAAAACTCTAGCTTTTGCTTTCTTTCAAGAACCCTAATTCTTGGTTTTGAAATTCTCCAAGAATCCTTTCCTAGGTTTCGTTTTCACCCTAAGAATACCCTCCTTCAATTCGGCCTTGATCAGAATTGATATATGACTTTTTTTTTGAAAATTAAAGACTAGACTCTCTAAGAACTCTAAAACACAGAAATTTAAAAGACCTAAATTAACAAACCCTAGAAAGACAAAGTAGATAAAAATTACCTTGTAGCAAGGCTCTGATACCAAATAACGCGGACCCTTAGCAATGATGGCAGCAAACCCAACGTATAACAATGGTAGAGAACTCCTTGAAACTTGATAATCACCTCCTAAGGAACCCAACGCCTATAAAGAGACGCGAACTAACTATGATTGAAGGATTTAGTTGGTAAGAAGAAGGAAAACGCCACAACTCTTGTTGATAAGTAAACCTAATTCTTGATGCTAAGAAAGAATTAAAGAATCCACTCTAATCTCTCTCACACGAAAATTCACAAGAAGAACTTGTAGAATAATTCAAAAATTTTTATTAATTGTTGTATCTGAAATTCGGCCTAATAGTGCCCTTAAATACAAAATTCCTAATTGCATATGGAAAATTAAGACTAAAACATTCCTAATTGCATAAGGAAAACATTCCTAATTGTATAAGGAAAACATTCCTGATACGGAACCTCCAAGAATAAGCCTGAGAACCCCTTGACTTCGAACCCCCACAGCATTAACTTGAAAACCCCTAGTCAAATTCGATACAACCCCCAAGGATTAGGTTAGATTTCAGATTACCTTGAATTGATCAAAGATCCAAGATTTCGAAAAAAGTCAGTTCCTAAATCCCAGATTCGAAACACTCCACAAGAAAGTTGATCAAACTACTTGAATGTTTTCTGAAGCATGTATTCAAGCAAGAACACAAAGATAAAAGCAATTCGGCTTTATGTTAATTAATTCCTTCAAAAAACTTCAAAACTCCAAAACTCAGATGGATTACAACCCTAAATGAGATATAAATAGCTAAACCCTAATTAGGGTTATTAAGTAGAGTTTGGCTTTCTAATTAAATTTTAAGAAATAATAAAGTAATCAAAGTCCTAATTTAATACCAAACAAACAGGGCCCTTACTTTTTAAATGAGCATAACTAGTGGGCCTTAATACATATTAAAATAACAAGTTCAACTAATTATTTAACTATAAATAAGCCCAACTAGTAACTTGAGCCAAATATGCTCCAATTTGCATCCTTGATCAGCCATATCGTGCACCTTCAGCTCCTCTTCAACAAAATGTTGCATGTAGCCTTGTGACGTCTCTATCAATTCCTAATTGCATAAGGAAAACATTCCTAATTGCATAAGGAAAACATTAAGTATGGGAACAAAATCCTAATCCACTAAGGAAAATATAAAGTATGGAAACAAAATCCTAATCCACTAAGGAAAATATAAAGTATGGAAACAACCAAACTAATCCCTTCAACATAAGAAATGCCCCACACTATTTGGGCTGTCCATGGGCCTTAAATTACTTCCCAAGGCTTTATATGAACCCCCATGGACCTTTCTTGCATGTTGGACCTTTCTTTAGCTAGCCTTTAGCTTCCACACTAAGCATCATAATCAGCTTTGGTGTGCCTTCTTCAAGCTCTATCTCCATCTTCTTGAATGATAATTCTTGAAGCTCTTTGGAAATCTCTTCTTGAATATGCAAAGCCATACTAGCTTGATATCTCTTTGCCTTGCTCCTAGTGATTGGTCCACTTGCTAGCTTCAAGGGATCCTTTCTTGCATCAGTTGTGCATTCCTAATGATGCAGGATTGAAGAGGATGATACTAAAGGAAGCACATCAGTCAGTTTATGCTATACACCTTGGTAGTACCAAGATGTATCAAGATTTTAAACAGTATTATTGGTGGTAAGGTATGAAGAGGGACATAGGAAAATTTGTGTCCAGATGTCTCACTTTCTAGAGAGTGAAAGCTGAGCACCAAGTTCCTTTAGGGTTGTTTTAGCCATTGTCAATACCAGAGTAGAAATGGGAGCGAGCGACGATGGATTTTGTGACTGGATTGCCTTTGACCCAGAAGAACCACAATGCGACCTGGGTTATTATTGATTGGATGATGAAGACAACTCATTTTCTTCCAGATCGGATGGATTATTCACTAAAAAGGTTAGCTGAGATGTATATCAGTGAGATAGTGAGGTTGCATGGAGTCTCAGTTTCTTTGGTCTCAGACCGAGATCCTCGGTTTATATTGATATTTTGGAGGAGTTTGTAGGATACATTGGGTTCTTGATTGTATTTTAGTACTGCTTTCCATCCTCAGACATATGGACAGGCGGAGAGAGAGTGATACAGATTCTAGAGGATATGTTGAAAGTTGTATCATTGATTTCATAGGGAGCTAGAATAGATTCATGCTATTTGATACGGAACCTCCAAGAATAAGCCTGAGAACCCCTTGATTTCGAACCCCCACAGCATTAACTTGAAAACCCCTAGTCGAATTCGGTACAACCCCCAAGGATTAGGTTAGATTTCATATTACCTTGAATTGATCAAAGATCCAAGATTTCGAAACAAGTCAGTTCCTAAATCCCAGATTCGAAACACTCCACAAGAAAGTTGATCAAACTACTTGAATGTTTCTGAAGCATGTATTCAAGCAAGAACACAAAGATAAAAGCAATTCTGCTTTAGGTTAATTAATTCGTTCAAAACTTCAAAACTCCAAAACTCAGATGGCTTACAACCCTAAATGAGATATAAATAGCTAAACCCTAATTAGGGTTATTAAGTAGCATTTGGCTTTCTAATCAAATTTTAAGAAATAATAAAGTAATCAAAGTCCTAATTTAATACCAAACAAACAGGGCCCTTACTTTTTAAATAAGCATAACTAGTGGGCCTTAATACATATTAAAATAACAAGTTCAGCTAATTATTTAACTATAAATAAGCCCAACTAGTGACTTGAGCCAAATATGCTCCAATTTGCATCCTTGATCAGCCATATCGTGCACCTTCAGCTCCTCTTCAACAAAATGTTGCATGTAGCCTTGTGACGTCTCTATCATTTTTCCCCCTTTGTTGGAGAAAACTCGTCCTTGAGTTTTAAAATGCTGAAGTAGTAAAGAAAAGCAACTTTGTAATTTCACTCCAATTACTTGTGGCATGTCATCAATTTGAAGAACCTGAAATTTTATTTCATAAACATCAAAATCATTGTTAGGCAAAATAAATTCCATGTTTGCAACAGACATGCAATCATGAATGGTGGGAGTAGAAAGTTTTATTTTTCTTGCTTCTTCTTTTAGTTGTACTTCTAACCCAAGCATATCAATTTCTTCCTTCAATATTTCTTCAAAAGTTTCCAATTTTGGAATGTCTTGTTGAAAAGTAGCAGCTTCTTTTGATTCTAGTGATGAATCTTCACCAATAATCTCTGAAGTATGATCTTCAATATCACCCTGAAAAGAAGTATCACCATAAACAGCCTCGGATGACATTAACAAATCACTACCATCAACAATCTCTTCTGCATAAATTAGTTCTTCTTCATTGCTATCTTCAACCTTCAAATTCTCCCTTTCTTTGTAGTAATCATCAACACTTTTACTTCCTTCCTTGATAGCCTGAAGTCTCTGCATGATACTCCTATAGAAATGTTCAGGTTGCTGCATTTGATTTCTGCCAGCTCTTCGCCTCTCATTGCGCTCCAATGTGGCTCTTTCAACACTTTGCAACCTCAAATCCATGCGCTCCAATCTTTCTGTTATGGTATCCATAGCACGGTGTAAACGTGTAAATTCAGCTTGTTGCGCCTCACGCAATCGAGCTGGATCAATTTGAATACCTGCATCTCTTCCAGACATGTTTCCTGCAATAAAAGGTTAGCACAAAACAAATAAAAAGGCCTCACAACACTCCCTCACGTGTTTACACTCAATAGATGAAGGTTGGTCTCTCGTGTTTCACTCAATATATGAAATCACTCACGGTTCAGCTCACACCTCTCAAGCTGATTTCTTTTATGTTCTTAGGTGAATCACACTTTATGAAACAACTCAAATAGCCTCCGTGTGTAGTATCCCAAAATCTGAAATTTGAATCAAAACAACCCCTCAAATTTGTCAAAATTTCAAAAAAAAAATTCAGTTACTTCTAACCCACCTAGATTCGACCCTTAGCACCTAAATAACAAGGAAAAAGAAAAATTTTTCTTGAAGTGATTCTATACTCTCTCTTTTTTTTTTGCTCCCTCTCACTATCTCTTTTGAAGGGCAGCCCTAGTTCACACCACATGAAATTTTTTTCCAATCAGGTAACAAGAACAAGATCAATTTAGAGGACTTCCTTTTGAAACTCGAAATTGGAACAGAATAAATAATCAAGACTTCCTTTAGACCAATTCAACTTTCCTTTTGAAACTTGTTTGAAACACTTTCTTGGAAATTCGAAACAGAATCAGAATGATTAACAAGAATAAGATTCGGATTTAGAACACTTTCGAATCAATAAATTTCGAATCAACAATCAAAAACACAATTTCGAATTTGAACAAAGCAACCTAAATTCCCAATTCAGAAATCCACAATAGAACAAAATCCAATTCGGAATAGATAAAACTAACTAATTCGGAACAAATCAACCAACCCAATTTCAGAATAAGAAAAACGATTTGGACTAAAAGGCAAACTGAATTCGAAATTGAAATAAGACTCCAAACACAAAACGAAAACTAAATTAGAACCCTAACGGAATTTTTTTTTTGAATTTTCGACTTTGAAAGAAAAACGAAAATGATTCAAGGATCAATAACAAAAAAAAACAAAACGAAACTAATAAGAGAAGAAACGAAAACGAAAGTAACCCACAAAGGAAACAAAAACGCAAATAGCAGGTGAAGAAAAACGAAAATGAAAATAACCCACAAAGAAAACAATTCAGAGGAACAAGGAAAACAAGAGAACGAATTGAACAATTGAAACAAAGCAACAAAAATGCAAATAATAAAAGAAGAAACGAAAAAAACGAATTGGAAGGGATAAAACCTGATCTAGAGCGTAGGCTCTGATACCAAATGATACGGAACCTCCAAGAATAAGCCTGAGAACCCCTTGATTTCGAACCCCCACAGCATTAACTTGAAAACCCCTAGTCGAATTCGGTACAACCCCCAAGGATTAGGTTAGATTTCAGATTACCTTGAATTGATCAAAGATCCAAGATTTCAAAACAAGTCAGTTCCTAAATCCCATATTCGAAACACTCCACAAGAAAGTTGATCAAACTACTTGAATGTTTCTGAAGCATGTATTCAAGCAAGAACACAAAGATAAAAGCAATTCGGCTTTAGGTTAATAAATTCGTCCAAACTTCAAAACTCCAAAACTAAGATGGCTTACAACCCTAAATGAGATATAAATAGCTAAACCCTAATTAGGGTTATTAAGTAGCGTTTGGATTTCTAATCAAATTTTAAGAAATAATAAAGTAATCAAAGTCCTAATTTAATACCAAACAAACAGGGCCCTTACTTTTTAAATGAGCATAACTAGTGAGCCTTAATACATATTAAAATAACAAGTTTAGCTAATTATTTAACTATAAATAAGCCCAACTAGTGACTTGAGCCAAATATGCTCCAATTTGCATCCTTGATCAGCCATATCGTGCACCTTCAGCTCCTCTTCAACAAAATGTTGCATGTAGCCTTGTGATGTCTCTATCACTATTAATTGAGTTTGCATATAATAACAGTCATCAGTCAAGTATTGGGATGGCACCTTATGAGGCCTTGTATGACAGAAGGTGCATAACACCTTTGCGTTGGGATGAGGATGGAGAAGATAAACTGGTTGGTCTTGATTTGGTTAAGAAAATAGAAGAGAAAGTGAAATTGATTCGGGGTCGCCTAAAAGTAGCTTCAGATCAATAAAAATGCTATACAGATTTAAAGAGGAAGGATATTGAGTTTAGTGTAGGAGATAAAGTATTCTTGAGAGTGTATCCATGAAAAAAGATTTTGAGATTCGATCGCAAAGGGAAGTTCACTACAAAAAAAATAGCAATCTGCGACGCCATTAACGACGAAATCAACGACCAAAATACGATAGCGACAATATCAACGACGAACAGCGAGAAAAATCGAGCGGACGGTAATGTCCTGGTCGCTAAAAAATCAACGACAAATCAGCGACCAATTGTGCGTGTCGTTGATTAGCGACAAAAAAGAGACAAATTCAACGACATTTTTATTTTTGGCGGGAATTATTTATTCCCGCTGAAAGTCGTCGCTGATTTAGCTTTGGTCGTTGAATTTGTCTCTGTTTTGTCGCTGAATTGGTCGCTAATTTGCTCGCTAAAGTTTGTCGCTGATGTGTCGCAGAATATGTCGCAATTTTTCCTCGTTGTTTCAGTCGTTGATTCGTTGCAGAATTCATTATTTTTTTGACACCTTTGGTCGCTGATTTTGTCGCAATTTTGTCGCAAATTTTGTAATTGTTTGGCTATATTTTTCCAGTATTCCAAATTTTTTTTTACTCATTTTCAAGAACCTGTTGAATTTCAAATATAATAACCAAACCTGTTTATAAAATAGTCATTCATTACAATAATAATCAAATAACACAACATTCATAATTAAGTTATTAGTGGCAATAAGTATACATAAACAATTCGAATGTAAAGTTTACCCCTTAAGAAAGTATATTGAACACATGATGTCTTAATAATCCGACACTCCAAACACAAACAAAGAGAACACCAACTTTATTAATCTGACACTCCAAACACAAATAAAGAAAACACCAACTATCAAGTATATCCTACATACGAACATCGTCTTCCTCCACATTGTCATTTGCCGGAGCAGGAGGAGCATTTGTTTTCCTTCGTTGCTCAGAAAAGAATAAGCGCATATCATCTAAAACATCATTCACCGAGCGCACATTGGCTATAACTTCATTCATTGATGCTATAACCTTGGCTTGCTCTTCTACCTTTTGTTGTAATACTTTCATAGTTTCCAATACCTCAGTTTCCAATGCCTCAGACGTTGCAGAAAATGATGACCCAGATGGTTCATAGCATGAATAATGGGATGAGGAAGAACCCAGCCCATAAATACGAGATGTCTTACCGGTGCCACCAGCAGCCTCCACAAACACGCGTCGCTCAAGCTCTATTTGGGCTGGTGTTAATGAAGGCATATCATCCTCCTCAGCCTCAAGTGTCTGCAACTCAGGCTCGGCATTCTTAAGTTCTTGGTATTTCTCCTACCAAAGATATATGCAAATCAAATTACATTTTTAACTAATTAATCTAAAATAGGATAAACAATTTGGATCTACTTTTAACAATGGTATAAACAAATGAACCCTCAAATGATAAAAAATCAAATGAACCCTCAAATGAAACAACAAAGAGATCAATACAATTTCAGCTAGCACAAGGATAAAAAAAAGCTTCAATCTACCACAAAAATACTTTGGTGGCAAGTGAATTTGGGCAGAGCAGTCGTCCTCCTGATATAGCATTTTTTTTATTTCAGCATCATCCTTGCTGCCACTGACAACTTCTCTGTAGATAACAAACTGGGCCAGGGCAGTTTTGGTTCAGTGTATAAGTTAAATTCCAAATACTGATTGGCTTTTACAAGGGCATGTGCTTGCTTTACTGTCATTATGAATATTTGCCAAACAAAAGCTTTGATTTATTTCTTTTCGGCAAGTCTTTTTACACTTAAATTCAAACTCAAGTGTTGCCATAAGAATAGTGTCCCAATCAAGAAAAAAGTAAATACTTTTCCACGCAGGTTATCACCTTGACGTGTCAATTTAAAGAAGAAATTTTTAGAGATGATTCCTATCTCAAGCCCAAAAAGAAAGAAATAAATAAATAGTGATTATGAAAAGCAATTAGCTTTGACAGAGTAAAATCCTAATTTTATACAGAGTCTATCATCACCGCTAAGCATAATGTCAGCACTTAAACTAGTTTAGTTCAACATAATCAATTGTGAAGCAGTTGACGAGTCATTTAATAGTTTAATTTGTAGTATAAAATGGGAAAAAATTGATCAAATAAGGCAATCTTGCAAATTAACAAGTCAATGAAGATATAAAATGACATAAATCACCCAGTTTATTAGGAAAGCTTGTGCAGCCAACAAAAAGAAACCTTAAAAGAAAAAGATGTCTCAAATTCCCAAAAAAAAAAAGATAAAGTGGACTAAAAGGCCTCAAAAGACAATACTATTTATCATTCCTTTGCATAAGAACTTGAAAGGCTAGCAAGCATATATAAAGTACCAAAACTAAAAGACAAATGTAAGACTTGATCCAAGAACAGACAACTGTTTAAAGATATACCTAGTGGAGGAGAAGCATATATTCTCAACCAAGAAAAAGGAGAAGCAGTTTTCAGCATTAAAGCATTAAAGCATTATTTGGTTTACAACAAAGAGATCAATACAATTTCAGCTAGCACAAGGATTAAAAAAAAGCTTCAATGAAACAACAAAGCTTCCAAGCCGATTTCAAATAAACCACAAGGATAAAAAAAAAAGCTTCAATGAAAAACAAAGAGATTTCCAGCTTATATTATTGCCAGCTAGCCTATTACCCGGGTTCTATCCTTGCCTAGTCTCCAAAGATTTCCTTTGTGCCAAGGCATTCACAGCTTTAAAATTTTCAGGAACAAAATCTAAAAACAAAAAATAAGCAATCAAAAACCTGGCAGTGTCAAACAATTATAATACCAGGCAACATAAGGCATTAAATGGGAAAGGTAGAACATTGAGAAGATTTAAAAGAAGTACCTGAAAGAAAGTTGAATCTCCTCTGCTCACTAACAACTGATGCTGAAATCAAAAACCAAAAGAAAGCATCTTAATACCATGTCAATTAAATATGAGAATTATATTTTGCAATGTGCATTCTAATAATTATATGGTCTTTGACTTTCACTAGTTAGTTATTAGGCATTCGCCGAAGGCTTACAAGGTGACACAATTTGGAAGTCACAAACAGTTGCTTTATTGCTTGAGATATCTAGTGTTATAGCAAAGGCAAAACATGAACAATTTATTGTGTAGTTGAAAAATATATATAAACAAGCAAAACACTGATTAAGTTTCAAGCTGCATAAAGGTTCTGAGAATCTTTTAGATTTAAGACTTCATATCAGAGTAGCTCTTGTAGAACTCAATTTCTCTTAAGCAAACTACTAAATCACAATAGCAAAATACAGTACTAAATCAAAAAATTCTTCAGAATCTGATTTCTAATTACAACAGTCATGGGGAAGAATTCCTTAAAGTAAAGAACTTTATTTCTAGCAACAGATAGAAAGATCAAAAGCCGAATCAAGAACGAGTTCACAGAAATGCTATAAAGAGGAAAAAAAACAGAGAGTGACAATGGAAAGAGAATACATAAGTGCTTGTAGCCAAGAGATTTCTTTCGATCCCAAACTGAACAATCATATGCATCCTCGCAAAATTGCTCAATGAATTTCTCCTGCAACCAACAAGCCAAACAACATTATAACACTCATTACAACAAAAATATAATAGAAGAAAACAAAACCAACTAATTTTCTTTCTAATTTCCTAACGAAAAAATAAATTCAAAAACAGAGGGGAAAAAAAACCTAACCCTAACCCTTAAACTGCAACAGTTCTAACCCAAATTGACAGAAGTGATGAAAAATTGAAAATATATCGTGGCCTTGTTAACGAGAAAAACAACGTCTTGACTGAGCTGCAAACTAGGATCTTCACTTTTAATTATCCTCTTTATCCTAGCCATTGGAAATCTAAACATTGTCCCATCTTCTCCTTCTTCATTACCATGTTCTGCTTTTACTTTTCTCTTGTTGCTTTTCTTGTTGGAGTTTTTGCTGCTTCTACTCTTCGGTTCACTTCTCTTTTCAATTTGTTCCTCCTCAGTTTTGTTTTCTGCTGCTTGTGAATCACAGCTTGACGATGGGATTACAACAACATCATCTGACGATTCAGTTCTTGTGCCATTTGCAGTGTTACTATCATTCTTCTGCTTCTTCTTCTTCTTCTTTTGCTCTTGTTTTGGTGATTTTGAGACCTCTTTTGCTTCTTTGCTCTTCTTCTCCTTGTCTGGTTCGTTATCGGATTTCTTGGTGGACGCCATTGTCGGCGTTGCAAAGTTTTTTCCAATTGTTTGCTTAGACTAAGAGATTTTATAGGTGGGCTGATTATTTTATCAATTGTTGTTGGGCCGCTACTTGGGTTTTGCAACACTCGTCTTTCTTTTGAAATTGTTTCAAAAAAATCCTAAAAAATAAAAATATTTTCAAAAATATATTTTTTTTAATTTAAATTTTAAAAAAAATTCAACTTTTAATTTCAAAAATACTCTTTTTTTAGAGATATATTTTTCTATGGGAGTATAAAAAATTCTTACTATTTAAGAGTGAGGAATGATAAGTGTATATATTCATGAGTTTATCCCGTTTCAGATCGTGTAATAAAATTATACTAAACATTGCAAATATTAAAAGTAAGATATAAAATAATTAAATTGTTATTTTATTTCTAACCCTTCTTAGCTATAAATTTATCCATAAATTATGGGTGGACAGACACATATTTCCCCATTTAATAACATGTGTGTGGTATAAGTCTTTCTCGTTGAGCTTTATTTTTTCTATAAAGTCAATATTTAATTTTAAATATTTAATTTAAACTTTTGAAAATAAAATCCCATGGATAATTCAAATAAAAAAAAATTTATTCTGTTGAATAATCATCTCTAGTTCATATATATTTGGCCTAATTACTGAATGGATTTTTCTTTCTGGACCTTCATACGAAATAGATGTATTGATATTGGGCTGTTCGTTCTCGTCCTGGTCTCCATTTTGATTTCTCAAGAATACAAAATGAATATATATATATATTTTTATTATTTTTAAAAAGGTTCAACCCCCGAAAATACATTTTTTGGGAGTTCAAACCCGCGACCTTCCCCTAGTGGGTTGGATCGCTAGCCCGCTGGACTAACCCCAGCGGATTTTCAAAATGAATATATATATACATACATATATATATATATTATGCACTGTATATCGTAATATATAATTGTATATTATACATATATATAATGAATATTTTTTAAAATAATTTTCTCTATGGATATTTTTTTTGAAGAAAAATCAAAATATTTTTACTAAACTTAAATATTATACAAATTAGCGACCCATTTAGCGACGAATTAGCGACCAATCACTCTAAAATAGAAAAAAAAAATTAATTTCTCGCTAATCGGTCGCTATTTTCTCGCAAATTAGCGACTAATCTGCGACTAACTATTTTTCTTGCAAATCAGCGACCCATTTAGCGACGAATTAGCGACCAATCACTCTAAAATAGAAAAAAAAATTAATTTCTCGCTAATCGGTCGATATTTTCTCGCAAATTAGCGACTAATCTGCGACTAACTATTTTTCTCGCAAATCAGTGACCCATTTAGCGACCAATCACTCTAAAATAGAAAAAAAAAATTAATTTCTCACTAATCGGTCGATATTTTCTCGCAAATTAGCGACTAATCTGCGACTAACTATTTTTAAAATAGAAAAAAAAAATTAATTTCTCGCTAATCGGTCGATATTTTCTCGCAAATTAGCGACTAATCTGCGACTAACTATTTTTCTCGCAAATCAGCGACCCATTTAGCGACGAATTAGCGACCAATCACTCTAAAATAGAAAAAAAAAATTAATTTCTCGCTAATCGGTCGATATTTTCTCGCAAATTAGTGACTAATCTGCGACTAACTATTTTTCTCGCAAATCAGCGACCCATTTAGCGACGAATTAGCGACCAATCACTCTAAAATAGAAAAAAAATTAATTTCTCGCTAATCGGTCGATATTTTCTCGCAAATTAGCGACTAATCTGCGACTAACTATTTTTAAAATAGAAAAAAAAATTAATTTCTCGCTAATCGGTCGATATTTTCTCGCAAATTAGCGACTAATCTGCAACTAACTATTTTTCTCTCAAATCAGCAACCCATTTAGCGACGAATTAGCGACCAATCACTCTAAAATAGAAAAAAATTAATTTCTCGCTAATCGGTCGATATTTTCTTGCAAATTAGCGACTAATCTGCGACTAACTATTTTTCTCGCAAATCAGCGACCCATTTAGCGACGAATTAGCGACCAAAAACTTTCCAATAAAAAATAAACACATTCTTTGCTAATTTGTTCCTAAATTAGTCGTAACGTCGTCACTGATTGTTGGCGCCAAAATTTGGCGCAAAATTCAGCGACACATTCAGCGAGAAACGACCTTTTATCGTTATTCAGCGACAGATTCTTCGACCATTGTTTTTGTCGTTAATCAGCGACACATTTAGCGACCCATTCAGCGACGGAATGTTGGAAAGATGCTTATCTTGATTCTTTGTCGTAAAGTTGTCGTTGATAAAGTCGCTAATCAGAGACAAAATAAGAGTTGTCGCAGAACGCGTCGCTGATTGCGCTTTTTTTTTGTAGTGGTTGAGTCCTCGTTTCATAGGATATATGGGATTCTAGAGAGAATTGGTCCAGTGGCTTACAGGTTGGCTTTGCCACCTGAGTTAGATCGAATGCATAATTTCTTTCATGTCTCTATGATTCAGAGATACAGGTCAGACCCATCTCATATTTTATCAGTGGAATCCATTAAGGTGAGCCCATATCTGACTTATGAAGAAGAACCAGTGGAGATTTTGGCACGAGAGGTAAAAGAGTTGAGGAATAAGAAAGTGTCACTTGTGAAAGTTCTTTGGAGGAATCAAGCCACTGAGGAGGCAATATGGGAGAGTGAGCAGTTAATGCAGAGTCAGTATCCCCAACATGAGAGAATTGTAACACCCCTAATTTTTAGAAATTAAATAAATTAAAATAAATTAGACAAATTAAATAAATGATTTAATTGAAAAATGAAAAGATTTTAAGTGATAAAGTAGAAAGTATATTTGAAATATATATTTAAAGTAAACATGACATATATAAGACATATACATATACCTAAGATATGCATCACATATATATTGTATGATTATAATATATCTATATATATTGTATGATTATAACATATATATATATATATAGATAAAGATGGATTGAAAAGAGAAGATGATATTTTCTTCTTCTCCTTCTTTTCTTCCATTGCCGTGAATTAGAAAGAGACATGAGAATAGAGTGAGTTTTTTATATATACACCAAAGGTTGAAGGAAGTTCAAGGATTCAAGTAGAGTTTTTGAGGATTCTTCATCAATTGGTAAGTTTCTTTATTAATTTTACAAGTTCTTTGGAATTCTATGGAAGAACATGATATGTGGATTTTGGGATTGTGTATTAGCATGTTTTAATAGCTTATTTAGGTATGTATGAAGTTGTTGTGAGTAGTTAATAATGATTTTAAGGTTGGATTGAAGAAGTGATTGAATTTAAGTTGATTTTAGAAGTGATTGTGTTGAATGCTTGAGTGTGCGAATTACAAAAATTTTGCCTAACATGAATAGTAACATGATCATGTCGTTAGGCGTGTCAATGGTGCTGAGTTTCAACATTGATGACACAACCAGTAACACGGCCATATTTCTGAGCGTGTCATAGCTACTGTAAGACAAAATAATTGACATGGCCAGTAACACACCCGTGTTGTTGGGTGCATCAAAGTTTTTGTAAGGCAGAATTAATGACACGGGTAGTTACACGCCCATGTCGCTGGACGTGTCAAAACTTCTGTAAGAGTGGGTTAATGACACGATCATTAACATGCCCATGTTGTTGGGCGTGTTACTTGAGGATATTGCCCAAAATAACTCTTTTCTTTATCTTTCATTTGTAATTCCTATTTTTATGGTTTGATGCTGAGAATGCCTTAGAATGTGATATTAAATGGTTGTTTATGATCACATTTGGCTTAGGCATTGAGTGAGAGTAGTTTGGCCAACCCTTGTGTTGAAGAGCAACTTGGAAGAGAAGGATGGAGGGAGTTTCGAAGCTTATTTTGGAGTGCTTTCTAAGGTAAGTATAAACTTTTGATAAATTAGATATGTTGGCATTAGATTATGCTTAACACGTTTTGGATGAAAAATGTGTTAAGCTACTTGATACATGAACATTGTGTTGTGACATGCAAATTATTATATATGCATTATGAAAAGTCATTGTTAATGGCTAAATTGAATAAAATGTGAATTATGTACAAAATGTAAAAATGACCCAATGTTTTGGGTAATGTGGTTTTGTTATGAAATATCCTATGTTGTGATGAAATGTTGCAATGAAATGACATTGATATGAATGAGAAAAATGGGAAAAAGAGAAAGGAATTAAGGTAGAAAATATGAAATAATTATGTGCCTGGTATGTTATATAATTTTTAGAGTTCTGTGTTTGGCAGCATGCTTATTATATTATGCTCACTATTTGCCTTCAGGGCAAGACGCTTGGCGTCACTGTCATATGATTTGCCTTCGAGGCTAGACGCTTGGCGTCACTATGATATGAATTACCTTTGATGCTAGCTTTTGAGCATTACTTGATTTGCCTTCGGGGCTAGACACTTGGTGTCGTTATGGATTAAAACAGTATCTCTAGGTTTTGAATAATGTATTAGATGTTTGGGCCCATGCTTGTGCATGTGTTTGTGTAAATTATTAAGTGATGAAAGTATATATCTAAAAGTGAACTTGAATGCCACATTATAACATATCACATAAGCATTTTGAATTAGCGTTGTTTTTAAAGTGTTATTATTATTAAAGTTTGTACCACTAGGCTTTTGGCTCAGGTGACAGGGCTGATCGATAGAGCCAGAGAGTTCTACTAGACCAGGTCTTGTACGAATATGGCTTGGACGAATTAGTGTGGAGTTTTTTTTTTAGACGAATTAATAACCTAAAGCCGATTTGCTTTTATCTTTGTGTTCTTGCTTGAATACATGCTTAAGAAACATTCAAGTAGTTTGATCAACTTTCTTGTAGAGTGTTTCGAATCTGGGATTTAGGAACTAGTTTGTTTCAACATCTTGGATCTCTGATCAATTCAAAGAAATCTAAAATCTAACCTTTATTCTTTGGAGGTTGTGCCGAATTCGACTAGGGGTTTTTGAGTTAATGTTTTGGGGGTTCGACATCAAGGAGTTCTCAGGCTTATTCATGCATTTAATGAACTTAAGGATAAATTATGTAATGCACTCTTGCTTGCTTTGCCTAATTTTGATAAGACTTTTTGAGATTGAATGTGATGCAAGTGGCATAGGAATTGAAGCTGTTTTGATACAGGATCAAAGGCCATTGATGTACTTTAGCGAAAAACTAAGTGGAGCGGCTTTGAAGTATCCGACATATGATAAGGAGTTATATGCATTGTTTCGAGCTTTGCATACATGGCAGCATTATTTGTGGTCAAAAGAGTTTGTGATACATACTGATCATGAAAGTTTAAAGCATTTGAAAGGTCAAGATAAGCTGAATCGTAGACATGCCAAATGGGTGGAATTCATAGAAACATTTCCATATGTGATTAAATACAAGTGAGGTAAAGAGAATGTAGTGGCTGATGCGTTGTCACGAAGGTATATTTTACTTAATTCTCTTAGTGCTAGATTATTGGGTTTTGAGCATATTAAGGAATTATATGTTAGTGATGTGGACTTTGGTGACATATATAATTCGTGTGGAGATGTGGCTGTTTCAAAAGACTTTCATTTGTTTGATGGTTTCTTGTTTAAGAGAAATAGATTGTGTATTCCTAAGTGTTCCATGAGAGAGTTGTTAGTTAAGGAAGCACATGGAGGAGGTTTGATGGGTCATTTTGGGGTAAGTAAGACCTATGATGTGTTGATAGAACATTTTTATTGGCCTGGTATGAAACATGATGTGCATAAAGTTTGTGAGCATTGCATAACCTGTAGAGAAGCTAAGTCTAGGATGAAACCGCATGGTTTGTACACGCCATTACCTGTTCCTAATGGACCTTGGACTGATTTGTCTATGGATTTTGTGCTTGGATTACCTAAAACTAGGAGAGGTCGTGATATTATATTTGTTGTGGTTGATAGATTTAGTAAAATGGCTCATTTTATACCATGTCATAAAACTGATGATGCTAAATTGATTGCTGATTTGTTCTTTAAAGAGGTTGTTCGTTTGCATGGCATACCCAAAAGCATTGTTATTGATAGAGATGTTAAGTTTTTGAGTCATTTCTGGCGTGTTTTATGGGGAAAATTGGGGACTAAGTTGTTGTTTTCTACTACTTGCCATCCTCAAACCGATGGTCAAACTGAGGTTGTGAATCGAACATTGATTACTTTGCTTAGGGCAGTGATAGAAAAGAATATTAGGATGTGGGAGGATTGTTTACCATTTGTGGAGTTTGCTTATAATAGGGCTGTTCATAGCACTACTAATTGTTCTCCATTTGAAATTGTTTATGGTTTTAATCCACTTACTCCTTTGGATATTTTGCCATTGCCATCTAATGATTTTGTGAGTGTTGATGCTAGCTCAAAGGCAGATTTTGTGAAGAAGTTACATAAACAGGTTAAGGAAAGGACTGAAAGGCAAAATGCTAAAGTAGCTTCTCGAGTGAATAAAGGAAGGAAGCCAATGATTTTTCAGCCTGGTGATTGGGTTTGGGTTCATTTTTGCAAAGAACGGTTTTCGCACCAAAGAAAGTCCAAGTTAAACCCACGAGGAGATGGTCCTTTTCAGATACTTAAAAGGATTAATGACAATGCATATAAAGTGGATTTTCCAGGTGAGTATAATGTAAGTGCTTCGTTTAATGTTGCTTATTTAAGTCCTTTTAATGTAGGTGATGCTTTTGATTCGAGGACGAATCCTTTTGAGGAGAGGGGAAATGTTGTGGAACAACCAGCACACCGCAAGGATGAACAAGAGTTAGGACGTGAGGAACAAGTTGAGGAGATCACCAATCCAATTATTCTGCCACAAGGTCCTATAACTAGATCGCGAGCCAAAAAGATTCAGCAAGCACTAATTTGCCATTTGCAAGATTTGGTGAATTTGGCTAACTATGGTTTGCAAGGAATTACAAGCTTGGAGACAAGACCAAAGGAAGTCAATTACAACTTGCTACAAGTTGAAATTCACGAATGAGGCTTGTTTTAATTGTTTAGCCCTGTTTTATTATTTAGTTATTTTAAACATGTGTTATTTAGTTATGGTGGGACCATGTTATGTTTTTAATGGGTGGTCCTATATGTTTAAGACTAGGGCCTTATTTAATTAAGTATTTCCTTATTGGGTTAGGATTTTATGTTATGAAAAGGCTATAAATTTTCCTTGGACGAATTAGGGTGGAGTTTTTTTTTTGGACAAATTAATAACCTAAAGCCGATTTGCTTTTATCTTTGTGTTCTTGCTTGAATACATGCTTAAGAAACATTCAAGTAGTTTGATCAACTTTCTTGTGGAGTGTTTTGAATTTGGGATTTAGGAACTAGTTTGTTTCGACATCTTGGATCTCTGATCAATTCAAAGAAATCTGAAATCTAACCTTTATTCTTTGGAGGTTGTGTCGAATTCGACTAGGGGTTTTCAAGTTAATGTTTTGGGGGTTCGACATCAAGGAGTTCTCAGGCTTATTCTTGGAGGTTCCGTATCATTTATCCAATTTAAGAGAAGAAACAAACTCAAGAGTTTAATCTTGAAATTGCAATGGTTTGAGGTGATGAATTTCTCCAAGTGCAAATTCTTCACATACAACTCAAAATGAGTTAAAATTTTCTCTTCATTTGCTTTTCCTAAAACTCAACTAAAGCATAATAACCCATCATAGCACTCATTCCAGATAAATTTATTCAAACTTTAATAAACTAGCATTGAAGAATTAGAAATTCAAAATTTCTAAAAATAAATAAAACAAATAAATGTAAACTAATGGGTTGCCTCCCATCAAGCGCTTCATTAACATCATAATAGTTGGACGTGTTTGCTTCACACATTCACAAATACAACACTTTCAATGGCTTTTGCAACCTTCAACTCCTCCAAATAGGGTTTCACCCTTTGGCTATTTACTTTAAAAGTGTCATTGGTCTTCAAATTCCACAACTCCATAAGGGAATAATTGAATAACCTGAAACAGTCCACTCTAACGGGACTTCAATTTTCTTGGAAATAACCTCATTCTTGAATTAAATAAAAGAACATTCATCTCTGGTTCAAAAGTTCTTCTCAAGATCATTTTTTCATGAATCACCTTAGTTTTTTCCTTGTAGATCCTCAAACTCTCATCTTCATTTCTAAGCTCATCTAGCTCAGAAAATTTGCAACATTCTTTGCTCTTTTGCCACATCCAAGTCCATATTTACCACCTTAATTGCCCAATAGGCCTTGTACTCCAATTATATTGGTAAATGACATGCCTTACCAAAAATTAGCTGATATGGACTCATTCCCAAAGGTATTTTAAAAGCTATCTGGTAAGCCCAAAGTGCTTCTGGAAGATGGATCATCCAATCTTTCCTCATTGTGCTCACTATCTTCTTCAAGATTCCCTTAATTTGCTTATTGGAGATCTCAGCCTGACCATATGTTTGGGGATGATATGGAGTTGCCACCTTATGCCTAATACCTAATTTAGTCATCAACTTCTCAAACCACTTATTGCAAAAATGGCTTCCTCCATTACTAACTATGGCTTTCTGAGTCCCATACATACTCAAAATATACTCCTTCAAGAATTTCAAAATAATGTTAGCATCATTAATCCTAGTGGGAATAGCTTCCATCCACTTAGAAACATAACCTACAACAAGAAGGATATATTCAAAACTAAAAGATTTGGGAAAAGGCCTCATGAAATCTATTCCCATACATCAAAATTTTGACCACAACAAAAATAGAGAGTGGCATTTCATTCCTCTTACTTATGTTTCCTACCCTTTGGCATCTATTACATCTGATACAAATATTATAAGCACATTTAAAAATAGTAGGCTAATATAAAAACCTTTGAAGAATCTTCTCGATGGTGTTCTTACCTAAAAAATGTCCACAGTACATTTTGTGGCAAAATTGCATCATTTGCAATTGTTTTTCTTCTAACAAACATCTTCTAATGATCTCATTCTTGCAAATTCTAAACAAATATGGCTCATTCCAAAAATAATACTTACAAGAATGAAGAAATCTCTTCTTTTCCTGAAAATTCAAATCTTTCCTCAAGACACCACAAGAAAGATAATTAGCTATATCCGCATACCATGGTACTTGTATTATAGTAAACAAGTGCTCATTAAGAAATCTTTTAAAAGCCTTTTCAAGAAAATTTTGTGCATTATCATCATTAGAGTGAAACCTAGAAAGGTGATCAGCCACTAAATTTTCACTACCTTTCCTATCTCTAATTTCCACATTAAACTCTTTTAACATTAAAACCCACCTAGGGAGCCTAGGTTTAGCTTGTGCTTTAGTCAACAAGTATTTCAAGGCCGTATGATATGAGAATACAATGACCTTGGAACTTATCAAATAATATCTAAATTTATCAAGTGCAAACACCACAACCAACATTTCTCTTTTAATGGTTTTATAATTTACTTGTGCATCATTCAAAGGCAAACTTGCATAATAAATTACACACAAGAGTTTATTTACCCTTTGGCCACCCTAATAGTATAATTTGAAGCATACATATAATCTCAAAAGGTAAATCCCAATTAGGAGCAAGAATCACAGAGGTAGAAAGTTAATTTTTCTTTTAAAATGTTAAATGCTTCTAAGCATTTATCATTAAAGAAGAAATGGAACATCGTTTCCAAGAAAATTATATAAAGGACATGAAATTTTTGAAAAATCCTTAATGAACCTCCCATAAAGCCCAGCATGTCCAAAAAACCTCCTAATCTTGTTAACCAATGTTAGAGGTGGTAAATTAGCAATCAAATCAACTTTAGCCTTATCCACCTCAATGCCCTTATGAGATACAACATGCCCCATAACTATACCATGATCTATCATAAAATGACTCTTTTCCCAACTCAAAGTTAAATTGCATTCAATGCAAAAACCATTAAGAAAATAATAGAATGATGCCCAAATAATCTATCTAGCATTTGGTCAATAAATGGCAGGGGAAAATGATCTTTCTTGGTAGCACAATTTAACTTCCTATAATCTATACACATTCTCCACCTAGTTTGTGTGAATGTTGGTTCCAACTTACCTTTCTCATTTTGAACCACAGTTAAGCCCGTTTTTGTTGTGGAACAACCAGCACACCGCAAGGATGAGCAAGAGTTAGGACGTGGGGAACAAGTTGAGGAGATCATCAATCCAATTATTTTGCCACAAGGTCCTATAACTAGATCGCGAGCCAAAAAGATTCAGCAAGCACTAATTTGCCATTTGCAAGATTTGGTGAATTTGGCTAACTATGGTTTGCAAGGAATTACAAGCTTGGAGACAAGACCAAAGGAAGTTTGCCATTTGTGGAGTTTGCTTACAATAGGGCTGTTCATAGCACTACTAACTGTTCTCCATTTGAAATTGTTTATGGTTTTAATCCGCTTACTCCTTTAGATATTTTGCCATTGCCATCTAACGATTTTATGAGTGTTGATGCTACTTCAAAGGCAGATTTTGTGAGGAAGTTACATAAGCAGGTTAAGGAAAGGATTGAAAAACAAAATGCCAAAGTAGCTTCTAGAGTGAATAAAGGAAGAAAGCCAATGCTTTTTCAGCCTGATGATTGGGTTTGGGTACATTTTCACAAAGAAAGGTTCCCACAGCAACGCAAGTCTAAGTTAAATCCACGAGGAGATGGTCCTTTTCAAATACTTGAAAGGATTAATGATAATGCATATAAAGTGGATTTGCCAGGTGAGTATAATGTGAGTGCTTCGTTTAATGTTGCTGATTTAAGTCTTTTTGATGTAGGTGATGCTTTTGATTCGAGGACGAATCCTTTTGAGGAGAGGGGAAATGTTGTGGAACAACCAGCACACCGCAAGGATGAGCAAGAGTTAGGACGTGGGGAACAAGTTGAGGAGATCATCAATCCAATTATTTTGCCACAAGGTCCTATAACTAGATCGCGAGCCAAAAAGATTCAGCAAGCACTAATTTGCCATTTGCAAGATTTGGTGAATTTGGCTAACTATGGTTTGCAAGGAATTACAAGCTTGGAGACAAGACCAAAGGAAGTCAATTACAACTTGCTACAAGTTGAAATTCACGAATGAGGCTTGTTTTAGTTGTTTAGCCCTGTTTTATTATTTAGTTATTTTAAACATGTGTTTTTTAGTTATGGTGGGACCATGTTATGTTTTTAATGGGTGGTCCTATATGTTGTAATTCACGAATGAGGCTTGTAATTAATATGTATTAAGGCCCACTAGTTATGCTTATTTAAAAAGTAAGGGCCTTGTTTGTTTGGTATTAAATTAGGACTTTGATTACTTTATTATTTCTTAAAATTTGATTAGAAAGCCAAACGCTACTTAATAACCCTAATTAGGGTTTAGCTATTTATATCTCATTTAGGGTTGTAAGACATCAGTTTTGAAGTTTTGGACGAATTTGTTAACCTAAAGCCGAATTGCTTTTATCTTTGTGTTCTTGCTTGAATACATGCTTCAGAAACATTCAAGTAGTTTGATCAACTTTCTTGTGGAGTGTTTCGAATCTGGGATTTAGGATCTGACTTGTTTCGAAATCTTGGATCTTTGATCAATTCAAGGTAATCTGAAATCTAACCTAATCCTTGGGGGTTGTACCGAATTCGACTAGGGGTTTTCAAGTTAATGCTGTGGGGGTTCGAAATCAAGGGGTTCTCCGGCTTATTCTTGGAGGTTCCGTATCAGTTTTCTTTAGTGCCACATGCACAAAGATAACCCACTCACTATGATCTATCTATAGGTTAAATTACCCCCCTAATCAATAAGTTTAAGAACTGCCTTCTTCACTACTTTACTGATATTTGGTTCAAGTCTTCTCTGTGCCCCTCTCACTAGTTTAGCTCCTTCCTCTAAAACTATTTTATACATACACATGGAAAGCTAATGCCCTTAATGTCACTCAATCCCCAGCCAATGGCTTTCTTAAGTCTCTTTAGTACTCTTACAACTTTCCCCTCTTCATCACTACTGAGATTTGAAGAGATGATAACTGGTTATGTATTGTTCTCCCCAAGAAAAACATATTTCAAATGTTTTATGAGTTCTTTAATTTCAACTAATTTTGGTTGAACCTCCTCGTCCTCTACCTTAATATCGTCAAGTCTCTTCTCATCAATCACACCATCTAAACTCAACTTGCACTCCTCAATTTCTATATAACAAATTTTAACCTCTTCTCCAAAGGTCAAGGCTAACTCAAGTTTTTCATCACTACTTTGCCATAAGAAAACATCTCCAACAGTAAGATTAGTATAATCAATAAAATAACAATTTTCATAAACAACAATAGTGGGAATAGAGAAAGTGTTAAAAATTAAAAATACCACAGTTTGTCCTAAAGAAGTCATGGTTTGTTTTCCATTTTTAAAATCTATCAAAGTGTTAGTTATAGCCATAAAGGGTCTTTTTAACAAAATTGTATGTTCAACATCCCTATGAATCTCTTCCCCCATATCTTGGTCTATGAAGTCCACATGAACTATTAAAACCCTAACATGAACTAGGACATCCTATATAATTCCATTAGGGAATCTAAGAGTTTGGTTTGCTAGTTGCAAGACTATTTCAATTAGTTTAAGTTCCCTAAGTTCTAACTACAAATAAATTGAGTAAGGCATCAAATTTATACTAGCTCCCAAGTCACACATGCTAGTTGTTTCTTTCCCATTCCCTATAGAGATGTCAATTACAAACTTCCAGGGTCCTTTAGCTTAGGAGGTAACTTATGTTGTAAAACAACACTCGCTACCTCCGAAACCATCACCTTTTTATTTAACTCATACCTTTTATTTTTTGTGTTTCTTTGAAAATTTGGCATAAGCTAGCATATTCTTAATCAACTCAAGTAAGGGTAGATTTATACTTACCTTGAAGAACATGTCATAGACTTCAAAAAATTGCTTATCTTGCTTCTCACCTTTCAATCTACTTGGGAAGGGAATTGGTTGCCTATAAGGGTTGGAAGACTTATGAAAATTTTGTGAAGTTGATGCCTCCATGTTCTCCTCCTCCTTTGATTGACTTCGTTTCTCTTGATTGGTTTGCATCTCCTCACCATTATCTTCTTAATTAGTACCTGTATCTAAAGAATCACAAACTTTGTTATATATTATTTCCACTCCTTAAAATTGTGATTACATTGGCTTGCTTTGGTTGGCTTGGAAATTCCTTTTTTGATGTGCTTGAAGTTGATTTGCCAATTGCGCAACTTGAGTTTTCACCTTCTTTAATGATGGCTCTGACGAATCAAACCTCTTATTGTTCACCTCTTGATTTTGTGTTCTAATTTGAATAAAAGCTTTCAAATTATCTTCCAGTGTGGGTTTCTTCAGTTGATATTGATTTGATGATTGTCCTTAAAAGTGAGGACCTCTTTGATAAGGCTGAAATGATTATTGAGGTGGGATTTGCTATTGATTTTTCCAAAAAAAATTCATATGGCTTCTCCCACCTGGATTAAAAGAGTTGAATATGGATCATTTCTTCCCCTTTGTTGGGAACCCTCTAAGGCATTCACTTTCTCTTGACCCTCTTGAAATTGTTCAAGACTTATAGAACACATATTTGCACTATGTCATGCAATGCCACGTGTTGCACATAGTCCTTCGCTTGGCATAGGTAGGTTTCCCAGTGCATTTAGCATTTTATCTTGCCTTGTCAATTATGCTATTTGCCTAACCATTTTAGAATTTGAGTTCACCTCACAAACTCCTTTTGTGCCTTTCTCCTATGCTTTTTTGTTGTGAATTTGCTCCTAGCATCTCAAATAGCCTTACAGTTTCATCAACTATTCTCTCACCCATTGCTTCTCCAGCTGTGTTATCTACTATATTGTGACTTTGTTGTGTTATCTACTATCTTGTGACTTTGTTGTATGATCCCATCATAAAATAAATGATTAAGAAACTACTATAGATAATGATGATAAGGGCACTAGAACAACAAGGACTTGAAGTGATCCCATGCCTCTTGAAACGGTTACCATCCAATTGAGTGAATGTAGCAATATTGTCTCATAAACTTATTATACACTTCTATCTATGTAGTTAATTAATTCTACGATAGGGTCATCAACTATGCCTTGGCCCTATCCTTCAAAGTGTAAGGGAAACATTGCATCTAAGCTCATCCTCCATCAATGTTTGCAAAGGGAATGTATGCAAAGTTGAATAAAAATCACAAATGAAATTGAGAGAGTCATCATTTGGCATTCCATGAAAAGAGGAAAACATGCTATAATGAATATGTTTTAGCTCATAGTTTCTTATTGCATTGCTCAACCATATACAAGATGTGGTTAGTTGGTCATGCAAACTCTTTCATGTATTGTTCTTCTACTTTTGCCATATCTACTTCTATGTCCTCTTCAAATAGCTCTTCAATGTCTTCCCCTTCTTGTCCCAAATGATATACCCCCAGTTCTAGGAAGTACATGAATGTTGTCTACAAAGAGAACAAATTCATTGCCTTGGGACCTTCGTCCTTGTGGAAAACACCTGGGCAATTCAAAAGGAAACACTTAAATAATAAAAAAAAATAAAAGAATACAATTATCACCTAAACAACCTCCCCCAGCAATGATGTCAAAAACTTGTTGCTCTTTACTAAACGCTACTAAAAATCGACTATCGCAAGTATACGAGATTGTCGTAGTGGTGGATGAATGTACCAAGGTCGTCTCTCAAGGAAGTTGTTTACTTGTAATAATTTGATCAAAACAAAAGATCAATGAATAAGTTTGTAGAGTTGAAAAAGTAAAAGAATCTGAATATTAAAAATTAAATGAATAGTGGTTTGTGCATAATTAATGTGACCTTTCAAATGAGACTTAGGATTTATAGTTCCATTTAATTAATGCTAAATTCTCAAATTTTCCATTAATAAAACCTTGCAACTTAATTTTTTCCTTAAGTCTACTTAATTTTTTCCTTAAGTCTAATTAGCAATTATCAATTCATTAGTTCTCACATTCACAAATTAATAAATATAAATTATGTTGAATTGCTAATTAAATGAACCCTAGAACTTATATTTCTAATTCATTCTTAGGGTAGTTGAATGCATAGTTTCAATATCTAGTTTCACCTCTCGGTCCTTCACTCGATATCTAGAGACTAATAGGTGCCCAATCTTTTAACCTAACAAACATTACAATGTAATTAGCTCAAATTAGGGAACATTAATGCATATTATTAAATTAGAATATTAATTAAAATTAAAACATTAAATTAAATCCACTACAAACCCTAGGTACAAATAATTTAATTCCTCATCATAACATGATAGAAGCTCAACTTAATAAAATTCAAAGCACAAATCTTCATTGATAAATTAATTTATTTAAATAATAAAATTCTAGATAATGAATTAATTGAAAGAAGAGAAAAAAACCCCTTGTGCATATGACTAGAGCTAGAACTCTTGTTCTTCCTCCAGCACCACTTCAATATGTTGAAGAATTCAAAAATCTTACAAAGCTTCATAGTATCCTAATGTCCATATAAATAAATAAATAAATAGGACACCCATCAATTGGTGAAAACATATCCTTTAAAATGGTAAAAAATCCTTCAAATTAAAATAAGTAACTTAAATAAACAAGACACCTACAAAGTGGAAACACGCCTCTTACATCTCCTTTTAAAATCCAAACAATGATAAATAATCATAATCCAATCATTCATTATAAATAAATTATATCATCCAACCATATCATCCATCATAAGCAAATAAGAATAAATGAATGATTAAAATTAGGGTTCCACCGTTAAATTGGGGCTAGATTGCAAAACTAGGATTTTAGGGTTTATACTAATCAAATTAGGGTTTTCACATGCAAACCTAAAGTAAACCATGCAAACTAGTGTTTTGGAAAATAAACTAAAGCTAGACATGTAAGCTAAGGTTTTAGAAAATAAACTAATACTAAAACATGCAAATTAGGGTTTTGGAAAATAAGCTAAAGCTAAAAATGCAATTATACATTTAAAATTTGATAATGTTATTCTAGGGTGATAAGATGTAACTTAGGGTTTGATCTTATAAAATATGCAATTAGGGTTTGATCTTATAAAACATACAATTAGGATTTAACGTACAAATAGGGTTTGATCTTCCACTAAGGTTACAAAAGATTAGATTAGGGTTTTAGATTATGTGATTAACGTTTACTATGCAAATTTTAAGCTTAAAACTATAGCTTATTGCACAGGATTTCAAATCCCAATAAATAACAATGAATCAAACAATGAGGATGATACATGCAATTAAAATAAGTTAGTAAAATATTACCTGCATTGTTGCCTTCACCAAAACAATTTTGTTGAACCAAACTTTGCCCCCAAACATTGCAATTACTCTATAGAGTGGATTTATGTTGGTGCTATGGCTTATTGGATCCAATAGGTCTTGGCTGAACTAAAATAATCCGCAGATTATCCACTAATTTTAGCTACTACTTCTTTTGTTACTCTCTGTGTGTTTGTTGGTTCTAGTATCATTCTTAATTATTAACTGTGGCTCATGCAGGTTTGTAAATTGTGGCTCTCGTTACAATACTGTCAGATGGCTATTTATAAGCCATCCCCTAGGGTAATTGGTGCTAAATAGTTTTAATCATCTAAGGAAAGTCTGAGCCATTAGAGTCCTGTTAGAATTAAAAGTCTTTAACATGGGGCCAACAGACTCTACCAACTCGACATGAGGCCTTGCTCATGTCAAATTGGCACACCAATTTGACATGAATTTAATGTTGGCCTACTGTTTTAGCTTTTAGGTTAGACACGAGTTAGTTTGGGCTTTTAATATCAGACCAGATCTGATTAAAGTTTTTAAAATTGGATTGGATTTAGCTTAGGCTCATTTAGTTAGGACTGAACTTGTTTAGGCAAAAATTAGGGGTCTAAAGTTTTGCCTCCCTACTTGAATGATTTGAGACTTCATTAGAAAAGAGTGAAAAGTAATGGTACAACTTTTAAATTTTGCACCAAGTATCTGCAAAACAAAACACAGCGATAAACAAACAAAAAAACCAAAGGATGGATACACTATTGACATCTGATCATTGGGCAACTCTCATGTCACAATGAAATTGTCAAGTAATTGTAATATCTTGATAAATCAAAATAATCATCGAGTGACTATAATATCCCAATGAAATCACTAAGCGACTCTAATATCTTGGTAAATCAAAACAATCATTGAACAACTATAATATTTCAATGAAAACCACCAAGCAACTCTAATATCTTGTTAAATCAACATAATCATTGGGTGATTCTAATATCCCAATGAAAACCATCAAGCGACTCTAACATTTTGATGAAATAACAACCATTGAGGGACTCTAATATCTCGATGAAACCACCAAGCAACTCTAATATCTTGGTAAATCAACATAATCTTTTGACGATTCTAATATCCCAATGAAAACCATTAAACAACTCTAATATCTAAATGAAATAATAACCATCAAGCGACTATAATATCTCGATGAAACCACAAAGAAACTCTAATATCTTGGTAAATCAACACAATCATCAAGTGATTCTAATATCCCGGTGAAAACCATCAACTGACTCTAATATCTTAATGAAACAACTATCAAGCAACTCTAATCTCTTGATGAAACCACCAAGCACCTCTAATATCTTGGTAAATCAACACAATCATCGGGTGATTCTAATATCCCGATGAAAACAATCAAGCGACTCTAATATCTTGATGAAGCAATAACCATCGAGCGACTCTAATATCTTAATAAAACCACCAAGCAACTCTAATGTCTTAGTAAATCAAAACAAACACTGATACAAATCATCAAAGAAGAGTGACATGTCGTAACATGACCCATCAAAAGTATCCATCGAGCCATTTTAATATCTCGATAGTATAGTGAGCAACTCTAATATCTCACTAGGAACAAACCTGGATACTTTAATAGATCAAGAAAAACCATATGCCTTTGCAAAAATGGATATTTACCTTGATTCTTTATTTCTAAATACTTCAACAAATCCAGAAAAAAATGTCTGCCTTTATATATTGGATCTTGATTCTTGGGAATGAACCTTCGTCTTGTATTGACTTTCGCTCTTCTAGCTAGACTGACCTTTTGTCATTTGTATCTTCGTTCATCATTTGTATCTTCATTCATTTGAGAGTTTTGGCTTTCTTCTAGCCATTAATCAATTGAGAGTTTTTAGCTTTTTTCTAGCCACTCTTTCCATGCTTTAATGAATTCTACTTTTTGTATTTTAATGGATTCCACTTTGTAAAAATTTTAGCTATTTGCAAAAAAATTCAGCTATTTTTTAGCCCTTTAGCCCTCATATCCTCTCTTTACCCCATGCATAACCAAAAATTGAAAGAGAGTCTGAAAATATTTTGCATTTGCATAAACTCAAAAAATTAAAAAGGAGAAATTTTACCCTCCGTATAGGCTCAAACAAATGATTTTATTCCCATGTAGGCTCCAACTGATGTTTTATTTTATCTCGTTCTTTGTGCAAGCATGTGTCTCCATCTTTGTAAACTAATTGGATCTTTCTCAAGTAATGGGCCTTTTATGCCTCTTGACGCTATGTCTCATTATCATTATTTACTTCATAAAGTATCAACTGTGATAAGAAGTAGGCAATAAAAGACAACAAGAATGTAGTGTGATATGCCCATGTATGTGTGTATGCATGAGTGATACTTACAGTGATTATACTAGCTCACAGACTGAGGTGATAGGCCATAGGACTCCTGTTGGCACCTTTGAGATGCTCATTTAGGCTTTGCTTTGTGATGCGGAACCCATGGATCAAATATTACATCTATAACCCCACATACACATCTAGCATAGAATCTTAGAACTCAAAAACAAATCCTCCCAACCAAAACCCACAACTAACCTGTAATTGAGAACTTGGGTGATGGGATGAAGAAATGAATTGATTTAAATGCCACAAGTCAGACTTGATAAGTTAAAATCAATTCTTCATGCAACAAGAATAAGAAGAAAACCTCTCAAACTTGAAAACACATCAATTACATTCAGCATAAACTGAAAATTTGTAGTAACCCCCTTTAGTTCTTTTTTCCCTCCCTATATAGTTGGAAAAGAAGAACTAATGGCTTAAAAGTCTAGGTTTACATGTATCTAATCACAATAGCATTAATTCTTTATCCACATCAATAATATATTCTAAATTACTGCCCATAATTCTGACAACATTGATGGGCAGATTCTAAATGCATTTTGGTGTTAGTTCACATGTGTCTAGTCACACTAGCACTAAACCACATCAATATTATATTCCAAATTCGTGCTGATGCCCATCACCATACTTATGGGCAGATTCTTCATGCTTCTTGGTGAGTTTCTGACTTCCTTTTCATGATCCATCATATTCAATACAAGTTGGTCTCCCTCTTCATTAATCCACCTTTGAATGAAGTGTTGGAACACATGCTGGAGTTTCTTTGATTGTGATCTTATGATTGGTCCACTTGGCATAATAATATCATCAACATATTTGCTGCCAAGTGTAGATTCATCAAGCTTGCTTATAGTTTCCTCATCATTCCCTCCTTGCTCAAAAAGATTTGTCCTCAAATCTGAACCTACCTCAAAAGGAGAAAGATCACTAACATTGAAAGTTGCAGAAACATTATACTCACCTGGTAGATTGATTTTGTAGGCACTGTCATTGATTCATTCTAAAACTTGGAATGGGCCATCACCCCTTGCATCCAACTTGGATTTCCTTTGTTTAGGAAATCTTTCCTTCCTCATATGAACCCATACCCAATCACCAGGTTGGAAAATCACATGTTTCCTTCTTCTATTTGCATTATGGGCAAATGATTCATATTTCTTCTCAAGATGAGCTTGTGCCTTCTCATGTATCTTCTTAACCAACTTTGCTTTCATTTCACCATCTAAGTTAGTTATTTCATTTAATGGAAAAGGAAACAGATCAAGTGGTGTAAGCGGATTAAAACCATAAATAATTTCAAATGGGGAATAACCTGTAGAAGAATGTATGCTTCTATTATATGCAAACTCCACTAATGGCAAACAATCTTCCCAAGTTTTTAAATTCTTACTAACAACTGCACGTAACAAAGATCTTAACGTCCTATTTACCACTTCTGTTTGTCCATCAGTTTGTGGATGACAAGATGTAGAGAACAACAATTTAGTACCTAACTTATTCCACAAAACACGCCAAAAATGACTTAAGAACTTCATATCTCTATCACTTACAATTGTTTTAGGAATGCCATGCAACCGAACTACTTCCCCAAAGAACAAATTAGCAATATTTGTTGTATCATCAGTTTTGTGACATGCAATGAAATGAGCCATTTTGCTGAATTTATCAACAATAACAAATATGCTATCTTTCCCTTTTCTATTCCCAGGAAGCCCCAAAATAAAGTCCATAGATATGTCAATCCAAGGTGCATTAGGAATAGGTAAAGGAGTATACAGCCGATGAGATAAAGACTTAGATTTTGCTTGTTTACATGCAATACACTTGGCACAAATTCTTTCAACATCCTTTCTCATGTTTGGCCAATAGAAATATTCATGAATAATGTCTAAAGTCTTAAATACCCCAAAATGTCCCATGAGTCCTCCACTATGTGCCTCACGCATAAGCGATTCCCTTAATGAGCAACTAAGCATGCATAATCTTCCATCCTTAAACAAGTACCCATCATGCCTATAAAACTTCTGAAATGCAGAATGCTCACATGCTTTATAAACATTTGCAAAGTCAACATCATTGGCATACATATCCTTAATTTGCTCAAAGCCTAATAACTTAGAACTAAGAGTTGAGATTAAGGAATACCTTCTTGAAAGTGCATTTGCTACTATATTGTCTTTGCCACACTTATACTTTATCACATAGGGAAATGGCTCAATGAACTCTATCCACTTTCCATGTCTTCGGGTCAGCTTGGTTTGCTCCTCTAGATGCTTTAACGATTCATGATCTGTATGAATAACAAACTCTTTAGGCAATAAGTAATGTTGCCACACTTGTAAAGCTTTTACCAAAGCATACAACTCCTTGTCATAAGTGGAATAATTTAATTGTGCACCATGAAGCTTCTCACTAAAATATGCAATTGGATTCCCTTCTTGCATCAAAACAGCACATATGCCCACACCTGAAGTATCACACTCTAATTCGAAGGTCTTATCAAAATTTGGTAAAGCAAGAATTGGAGCAGTAATTAACCTTTCTTTCAACAAATTGAATGCTTTTTCATGAATTTTAGTCCAATTAAACTTTATATCTTTTTTTACCAATTCATTTAATGGTGCAGCAAAGGAACTAAAATCTTTAACAAACCTTCTATAGAAACTAGCCAAACCATGAAAACTTCTTACCTCACTCACTGTTTTAGGTGCTGGCCAATCTCTTATTGCCTTTACCTTTTCATTATCAACCTCAATACCTTGTGCACTAACCATAAAACCTAAGAATATGATTTTATCACTACAAAACATGCACTTTTTTCATGTTGGCATACAATTTTTCCTTTCTCAAAACATCAAGAATAGCCCTAATATGCTCTACATGCTCATCTACTAATTTGCTATAAATGAGTATGTCATCAAAATAAGCAACAACAAATTTACCAAGATATGCACGCAAAACATGGTTCATTAATCTCATGAATGTACTAGGTGCATTAGATAAACTAAATGGCATAACTAACCACTCATAAAGACCATATTTTGTTTTGAATGCAGTTTTTCACTCATCTCCTTCCTTCATCATAATTTGATGGTAACACTTTTTAAATCAATCTTAGTAAAAATGCAAGAACCACTCAACTCATCAAGCATATCATCAAGTATAGGAATTGGATGTCTATACTTCACCGTGATTTTATTGATTGCTTGGCAGTCCACACACATTCTCCATGACCCATCCTTCATTGGGACTAGTAAAATGGGAACAGCACATAGACTAAGACTTTCACGCATATGTCCCTTTTCTAGCAACTCCTCTACTTGCCTTTGAAGTTCCTTGGTTTCCTTCGGATTACTTCTATAAGCTGATCGGTTAGGAATTGTTGATCCCGGAATGAAGTCAATTTGATGCTCAATCCCTCTTAAAGGTGGTAAACCTTTAGGTACATCTTCTGGAAAAACATCTCCAAATTCCTGTAAAATAGAACTAACACAACTAGGCAAAGGGTTATCAAGGTCAGATGTAGAAATCAAGGTCTCTTTGTACCTGAGTACAATCAGACTTCTTTTCTCACAAAAAGCACTCCTTAACTCTTTTTCTTTTGCATAGAAGCACTCTCTTTTATTTTCTCTCCCTTTCTCTTTTTCTCTCACCAATGGGCTATTTTTATCATTCCTTTTCTCACACTTGGCCTCTTGTACTCCATTTTTATTTGTTTTACCCTCACCACCAGAATTCTTTTCAAATGATCTCAAAATCTTTACTTGATCTTCATACACTTGTTCAGGTGACAATGGAGCAAGAGTGAAATTTAAACCATTTAGGCTAAAAGAATAATGATTCTTAAAGCCATCATGCAAAGCTTTTCTATCAAATTGTCATGGAGGACCAAGAAGGATATGGCTAGCTTGCATAGGCACAACATCACAGCAAACTTCATCTTTGTATCTCCCAATTGCAAAAGAAAACAGAACCTACTTTGTTACCCTCACCTCTCCACAATCATTCAACCATTGCAGCTTGTAGGGACTAGGATGTTTTGTGAATGCCAATCCTAATTATCCACAAAATCACTACTAGCAACATTTGCACAACTACCCCCATCAATGGTCATGCTGCACACTTTTCCATTCACAATGCAACGAGTATGGAAAATGTTTTCTCTTTGATTACTTTCTTCATCTTTAATTTGCATGTTTAAAGCTCTTCTAATAACTAAAGATTCACCATGGGCAAGATATTCAATGATATGTTCAATTTCCTCTAATGGCAGCATGCTATCATTATCATCATCACTTTCATGTTCACTAGCACTATCAATTTCACCATTATCTCGTATCGACATGATTTTCTTATTTGGACATTGAGATGCTATATGCCCTACTCCTAAACACCTAAAGCATTTAATGGTACTATGCTTTTGATTAGAGTTAGATGTTTTAGAGTTACCTTTAGGGTCAGCTGGAACTTGTTTTTCCTTTCCTTTCCAGGCAGCCTCCTTCCCTTTAGGATTATTATCTTTCTTTGGCCATTTTGAAGTGAAACTAGAGCTGGAATTAGAAAATCCCTTTGCTGCTCCCTTGAGTTTCAGTTGCTTCTCCACTTTCATGGCTATGTGTACCATATCTTCAAGCTTCACATAATGATGTAATTCAATTATGTTAGCAATCTCTCTATTCAGCCCACTCAAAAATCGAGCCATAGTGATTTCTGGATCCTTCTCTATATTAGTTCTACTCATGATCATCTCCATTTCTTTATGGTAATCTTCCACTGACATGGATCCTTGAGTTAACCTCTGTAATTTTTGGTGAAGGTCCCTAAGTAGTAAGATGGTACAAATCTATTTCTCATCATAGTTTTCATTTCAGCCCAAGTAGTGAGGGTTCTTTCTCCATTTCTCTTCTTGGAAATCATCAATTGATCCCACCAAATTAGTGCATAATCTGTGAATTTAACTGCTGCAATTTTAACTTTCTTCATTTCACTATAATTATGACAATCAAACACCAACTCAACTTTTCTTTCTCATTCAAGGTAAAGCTTCAGCATCATTTCTCCCCTCGAATGATGGTATCTTCATTTTTATGGAAGATATGTTATTGTGCCTTTGTTGAGGTCTTCTTTGGACAATTGTTTCCTCACTTTCTTCATCATCTTCCCTTTCTACCTCATCATCATTCGTCATGTTTCCTCTCCCTCTATTTTGCCCCTTCGATTAGTATTATTTTGCTGCTTTTGCATTATGTTGTCTATATCACCTCTCCTGTTGTTTACGACCAAATCAAACCTTTTAAATTTCCTTTGCATTGCCTCTAACATGAAGACTATGTCATTCATGGTCATATCATGTTTTTCACCTCTAGAATTTGACATGGTATAAGAACCTGTAAGAAAATGTTAGTAAAGAAAAATTTTCTCACCACACTCCCTTATGTGTTTCACTCAAGATCAGATTATCACTCCTCTTGTATTACACTCAAAACTTGGTCCTTGTTACCTCTCAATTCTCCTTTTATCAAGTTGAATTTCAGAACTGAATCCACTTAAATCAAGTAAAATAAGTTTTGTTTTAAAGACTCTACAAGGAACCTAATGAACAAAATGACGTCAGCAATTCTAGAAGCAATTTAATTTAAACAACAAGAACTAAAAGTTAACACAAGAAGCAAAAAGTATTTGTGTTAATCAAACCAAAGTAACTATGATTGAGAATTAGCTACTTAATGCATACAAGAAACATGAGGTATATGAAAGAATGAAACTAAAAATACAAAGAAAAATAATTCTGGATATTGAAAAATAGAATTCAAGTCACTCCAATGAGTAATCTGAATATGCAACTAAATCTATTCCCAATGCAAGCTATACTCTAAATATCAGATTTTAAATGCTAAATGGATGCATAATGAGGAGCTGATGTAATTTGATTAAATATAATAGCGTAGCAAGCTGTGAATGGTATAAATATGCAAAAAATCTCAAACACTTGTCTAGAAAAAATATTGGACAGAAACAGGTACGAATTTTTTTTCTTTTATGTTGAGGAAGTTGAATCTGATTTTCTTTTTTTTTTGTTTTTCTTTTGATCTTTTCCTTCTTTTTTTTAAAAAAAAAACTTTCAGTAAACAAGGATAGAAATTGAAAAGTTAAACAAAAGTCCACAGATTTGAAGAACAAGAATAAGGTGCAACAAAAATAGAAAATGAAGAAACTTAGAAACTGAATCTGGTTCTTTTTTTTTCTTTTTTCCTTTGGATAATTAAAACATAAAAGATACCTAGAGATTTATCTTGAAGCCAAAGCTTTGATACTAAATGATGAGAAACCCATGGACCAAAATTACATCTAGAACCCCACATACACATCTAGCATAGAATCTTAGAACTCAAAAAACAAATCCTCCCAACCAAACCCACAACTAACCTGTAATTGAGACCTTGGGTGATTGGGATGGAGAAACGAATTGATTTAAAGGCCATAAGTCAGACTTGATAAGTTAGAACCAATTCTTCATGCAACAAGAATAAGAAGAAAACCTCTCAAACTTGAAAACACATCAATTACATTCAACAATCTGAAAATTCATAGTCACCCTCTTAAGTTCTTTTTGTCATCCCTATATAGTTGGAAAAGAAGAACTAATGGCTTAAAAGTCTAGGTTTACATGTATCTAGTCACAATAGCATTAATTGTTCATCCATATTAATAATATACTCTAAATTACTACTCATAATTCTGACAACATTAATGGGCAGATTCTACATGCATTTTGGTGTTGGTTCACATGTGTCTAGTCACACTAGCACTAAATCACATCAATATTATATTCCAAATTCGTGCTAATGCCCATCACCATACTTATGGGCAGATTCTTCATGCTTCTTGGTGAGTTTCTGACTTCCTCTTGATGATCCATCATATTCAGTACAAGTTGGTCTCCCTCTTCATTAATCCACCTTTGAATGAAGTGTTGGAACACATGCTGGAGTTTCTTTGTTGTGATCTTGTGATTGGTCCACTTGGCATAATGATATCATCAACATATTTTCTACCATGTGTAGATTCATCAAGCTTGCTTATAGTTTCCTCATCATCTCATCATGACAGCCTTCATTTCTGCCCATGTCTCAATAGGCCTCTCTCCATTTCTTCTTCTTGTAAGTTTCAGTTGCCCCCACCATATCGATGCATAATCTATAAACTCAACTGCTACTAACTTCACCTTCTTTTCCTCTGAGTAGTTATGACAATCAAATATAAGCTCCACCTTCCTTTCCTACTCTAGGTATGTTTTAGCATCATCCCTTCCTATAAATGTTGGAATCTTCATCTTTGTGGAATTGATGTTGCTATCTCTCCTTCTTGGCCTCCTATCTCCTCCTGGCCTCCTATCTCCTCCTGGCCTTCTATCTCTTCTAGGCCTAACCCTTGAAGATTGGTTGTCATCTTCATCTTCATCTTCATTATGGGACTCTATATCTTCTTCATCATAAGTTTGTTGCCTAGTGTCCCTCCGCCTTGTTGTTGCAGCTCCTGATTGTTGGGATTGCTTAACCACCTCAACTTCATCCCTCAAATTCATAACATCTAAACTAAACTTCTCAAATTGGTTTTACATAGACTTCAACCCAAAAACTACATCTTCAATGCTCATTTCGCCACCCTTGCCTGCCTTCTCAGACATGATGTAAAACTACAAGAAAATTTTAGAGAAAGAAAAATATCCTCACACTCTCCCTCACGTGTTTACACTCAATAATATATCACTCCACTCTTGTTTCACTCAAATATGGCTTTTACCCTCTTATTTGCTCACACTCTCTTGCTTTTTCCCTCTCTTGTTCCCTTCTTAAAGTTGCACTTCAGAATTTTTAAAACAACTAATCAGTTTAGTCACAAGTAGCAATCTATAAAAATTACAATGAAAAGCCTAAAAAGAAATGAAAAAAACACTCAAGTTCTAGATGCAATTTGATAATTGTTGTAATAAAAAAAAAAGAGAACACGCAGATGAAGAATTGTATATTTGTGAATGCAAGTCCTAAGAGTAACCAAAGTGTAAAAGTCACCCTTATATGCATGGCAGAAGCGAAAGAAATTGAAAATAAGGAAATTAACTATGAATGCAATAAAATTGACAAAACAGGAAGCTAAATTAAAGAATTTCAATTTTCCCCAAGTGGGAGCCGAAATAAACCCTAGACCTAGTGATTCAACTAACTTACACTAATTAGAAAGGTAAGATATGGTATAGATATTAAAGGAAATTAATTGAAATAAGGAAACCCTAAACAGTTTTGAAAATAGAATAAAAAATCCTAAAAATCACGTAAGAATTTTTAGATGGCCGGTTCGCCCTAAAATTGAATGATTTGGGGGCCGTGACAGGCCGTTAAGGGTAAACCCAAAGAGTTATGAAATTTCAAAGTTGACCACCAAAATTGACCCTATATTTTCAACCCAAAAAGATCTTCTTCAACCCTAGCTTTGTTCTAGCAGCCACCAAGCTATTTTTTTTCTCTTTATTTTTTTTTCATTTGTTTTTTTCATTTTTTCTTTTCCTTTTTCTTTTTCTTTTTCATTTTCTTCTTTCCTTTTTTTTATTTTTTTAAGCTAACGAACTAATAGGCCAAAATCAAAATTTTGAATGGATTGAAATAAAAAACACAAAATTACATAATTGATTAAATAAAGAAAAGCACATCACAAAAAGCATAAAAACAGAGATAGAGCCAAAACTCTGATACCAAATGATGCGAAACCCCAATATTATAAAGAATCCAAAACCTCAACACATAAATTTCGTATACCAAGAACCATATCTGGTTGTTTGTCCTACTAAACCCCTAATTGACATACAACTAGAAATGTAGATAATTGAACAAAATTAAAGAAGAACTAGAAAGAATGCCACAAGTGTTACCTTGATAAGTTGATTCCAATTCTTGATGCAAAAAGAATAAGGGAACCCTCTCTTGATGAAATTCGGCCAAGCCAAAATAATTAAATAATATGATCACCAAAACATCGGCCTTACAACCCTAAACGAGATATAAATAGCTAAACCCTAATTAGGGTTATTAAGTAGTGTTTGGTTGGCTAATCAAATTTTAAGAATAATAAAGTAAACAAAGTTCTAATTGAACACAAAACAAACAGGTCTCTTACTTTTTAAATAAGCATAACTAGTGGGCCTTAATACATATTAAATAATAGGCCCATATACTTGGATTAAATTTATGGGTTGTTTCTCCTCTATATTCTTAGCGTCAAAGGCCTGTCCACCAAACCTTTCTTCCATGACTCGCCTTACAAAGCCTTGGAAGGTAGATTTGAGCTTCTTGGTCTGCAATCTTGTAATTGGCCCACTTGGTAAAACGAGCATGATGCCATGTTGGCCTCCTATGTTTGATCCGCTAGCCTTACTCATACTATCATCTTTGTTGGCATCAAAGGTCCTTGACCAAATCTAGATGAGCTTGTTCCTTACAAATGTCTTCAAGTAAGCAAGTTAATGCTTCTTTCATTCTTTTAGCTTTATGTAATAGAATAGCCTACACACTAAGAGGATGAGCATGACCAACGAAGCAAGGATAAAATTGAGAAGATTTCAATCCAATTATTCTGCCTCAAGGGCCTATAACTAGATCATGAGCCAAGAAGATTCAACAAGCGTTAATTTGTCATCTACAAGATTTGGTGGATTTGGCTTGTAATGGGCTGCAAGGGCTTGTAATGGGCCGTAAGAGATTCAAGGCTTGGAAACAAGATCAAATAAAGTTAATTATAACTTATTTCAAGTCCAACTTCCAAATGGGCTTACCTAAGTTTATTTTTAGTTCTTAGCCTTGTTAATTGAGTGAAATTAAATAAGTTGTATTTTTTTCATAATGGGCAATTTAAAACATGTTAATTTAAAAGCCTATTAGTTCCATTGCTTTGATAATGGGCTCTCCAAACTTGTTTATGATAAAGCCCATAAGTTGAGTTTGCTTATTTTAGATTATGAGTTTTTTTAGGTCTTGTAAAGGCTATATAAAGGCCTAAAATGAATTTCACTTCAGATTATTGATGAATTATAACCAAAATGCTGTTTGCTTTTATCTTTGTATTCTTGAGTAGAATACATGCTAAGAAACATTCAAGTGGACTGATCATCTTCTTGTGGAGTGTTTCGAATCTGGAATTTAGAAACAAGTTTCCTTTATTCTATATCTCTAATAATCTTTCTAAGCAATCTGAATTTTAGACTTTCTTAGGGGTTGAGACTGAATTGTTATTGGGGTTTTTAAGTTAATGTTGTGGGGGTCTGTAATAATCAAAGGGGATCTCAAGCATATTCTTGGAGGTTCCGTATCATTTGGTATCAGAGCTTTGGTTTTAGATCAGGTTTTATCCTTAACAAATTTTATGTTTTTGATTCTAAATTCTTGTTTTATTTTGTTCTTCTAAGTTTATCTCTTATTGTTCTTGCATTTTCTTTATTTTTCCTTCATTTGAATTATTAGTCTATTTTAATTCTGATTTTGTTTTTTTGGTTAATCTAAATTCTTTTAATCAATTAAAAAAGATTGCACAACTTATTTGGTGCTTGTGGTTATAAAAAAATTTATAAAAAAAAAGGATAAAAGCTTACTGTTTCGAAGAGAAAAGGAAATACAAATCTGAAAAAAAAAATTTGGAAAAAAAAAGAAAAAAAAAATCTGGAATTGTGGCTTTAGATCTTCCTAATCAGATTTGAGCTATAGTTGTCTACATTTATCGTGTGATTATTATAGTTATTAATCATTAATTAATAACTTTTGGGGCTGTTTGGGTATTCTTCAATAAAATTACCTTCTAAAATTGTCCTACATTTATTGTGTGATTATTATAGTTATTAATCATTAATTAATAACTTTTGGGGTTGTTTAGGTATTCTTCAAAAAAATTACCTTCTAAATTTATCCTATATTTATTGTGTGATTATTATAGTTATTAATCATTAATCAATAACTTTTGGAGGTGTTTGGATATTCTTCAAAAAATTACCTTATAAATTTGTCCTAATAAAATCTTTGTCATTTTTTTCATGCGTCATTTGCTTCTTAATAAGTTGTCATATTTTTGCTAGTTTATTAAATTTCTTATTTTAGCCAATTTGCTTCAAACTTGTTTTGAAAATTTCAGATTAGAATTCTGCACAAATCAGGCTATTTGAATTGTTCTAAAAGTGTGTTCACCTAAGAACATAAAAGAAATTAGCAAGAGAGGTGTGAGGAAAGCCATGAACAAAATAAATTAATTGAGTGAAACCTGAGTGACCAACCCCATCTTTTGAGTGTAAAGACATGAGGCAGTGTTTGAGGTCCTTATATTATTTACTTTTTGTTATTTTCTAACCTTTTATTGCAGCAATGTCAGACCAAGGTGAAGGTAGTGGAACTGGCCATGTTGATGCGGCTAGATTGCGTGAGGCTAAACAAGCTGAATTTACACATTTATACCACACTATGGAGAATGTGAGGGAAACATTAGAGCATATGGATGTAAGGTTGCATGATGTGGAATCACAACCTATAAAGAGACTAAAACTCAACACACAATTGATATGGAATAAGAAGAAGAGCAGAATTCCCAACCTATTGGACCCCCAAATGACTAATGCAATTGGAAATGCAAATAATTGGTTGATTTAAGAAGATCAAGAATAGAAATTCGCTAAGTTGTAAAGACCTTGATGAAATTCAATTCTTGTTGCAATAAAGAATTAAACAAGTAATCTTGAAGCTTCATCCAAAACAAATTCCCCCCAAAACCCCAGCCAATAGCCACTTTTATAGGGACTTTACAGCAAAAAGAAGAAATCCTAAAAATATTTGTACGGGCCAAAGTAAATAAGGAGCCCAATTGGGCCTAACTTAGGTTGAACTTAACAAACTTAGACCCAACAATTTAAATCCAAATAACTAAAACTAAAAAAGGTGTAAAACACTAAAATATAAATTAAACTCGTCCAAAATGGCCCACATCTCAAAAAGGACCCAAAACATGCCCAAAAGCACTCAAGCTTAATGCAAGTCTTCTAGCCCAATTTTGTTGACATATTTGGGCTCTTCAAAACTTCCATATATGGACTTTCCATATTTTGATAGCCCATAATGATGAGAAAACTATAAGCAAGCTTGATGAATCTACACAAGGCAGCAAATATGTTGATGATATCATTATGCCAAGTGGACCAATTACAAGATCACAATCAAAGAAACTCCAGTATGTGTACCAACACTTCATTCAAAGGTGAATTAATGAAAAGGGAGACCAACTTGTACTGAATATGATGGATCATGAAGAGAAAGTCAAAAACTCACCAAGAAGCATGAAGAATCTGCCCATAAGTATGGTAATGGGCATTAGCACGAATTTGGAATATAATATTGATGCAGTTTAGTGCTAGTGTGACTAGACACATGTGAACCAACACCAAAACACATTTAGAATCTGCCCATCAATGTTAGAATTATGGGCAGTAATTTAGGTTATATTATTGATGTGAATGAATAATTAATGCTATTATGACTAGATACATGTAAACCTAGACTTTTAAGCCATTAGTTCTACTTTTCCAACTATATAGGGAAGGGAAAAAGAACTCAAGAGGGTGACCATGAATTTCCAATTTATACTGTATGTAATTGATGTGTTTTAAAGTTTGAGAGGTTTTCTTCTTATTCTTGTTGCATGAAGAATTGGTTCTAACTTATCAAGTCTGATTTGTGGCATTTAAATCAATTCATTTCTTCATCCCAATCACCCAAGTTCTCAATTACAGGTTAGTTGTGGGTTTGGTAGGGAGGATTTGTTTTGAGTTCTAAGATTCTATGCTAGATCTGTATGTGGGGTTCTAGATATAATATTTGATCCATGGGTTCCACATCATTTGGTATCGAGCTTTGGCTTGAAGATAAATCTCTAGGTATCTTTATGTTTTAATTATCCAAAGAAAAAAAAAAGAGAACCAGATTCAGTTTCTTGTTTCTTCATTTTCTGTTCTTGTTGCACCTTGTTCTTGTTCTTCAAATCTGTGGACTTTTGTTTAACTTTTCAATTTCTATCCTTGTTTACTAAAAGTTCAAAAAAAAAAGAAGGAAAAGATCAAAAGAAAAAAAAGAATCAGATTCAACTTCCTCAACATAAAAGAAAAAAAAATTCGTACCTGTTTCTGTCCAATATTTTTCTACACAAGTGTTTGAGATTTTTTGCATATTTATACTTTTAACAGCTTGCTACCTTATTAAATTTGATCAAATTACATAAGCTCCTCATTATGCATCCATTTAGCATTTAAAATCTGATATTTAGAGCATATCTTGCATTGGGAATAGATTTAGGTTGCATATTCAGATTACTCATTGGAGTGATTTGAATTCTGTTTTTTTTTAGTATCCAGAATTATTTTTCTTTGTATTCTTAGTTTCATTCTTTCATATACCTCTTGTTTCTTGTATGTATTATGTAGCTAATTCTCAATCATAGTTACTTTGGTTTGATTAACACAAATACTTTTTGCTTCTTGTGTTAACTTCCAGTTCTTATTGTTTAAAATTAAATTGCTTCTAGAATTGCTGAATTCATTTTGTTCATTAGGTTCCTTGTAGAGTCTTTAAAACAAAACTTGTTTTACTTGATTTAAGTGGATTCAATTCTGAAATTCAACTTGATAAAAGAAGAATTGAGAGGTAAAAAGGACCAAGGTTTGAGTGAAATACAAGAGGAGTGATAATCTGATCTTAAGTGAAACACGTAAGGGAGTGAGGTGAGGAAATTTTCTTTACTAACATTTTCTTGTAGGTTCTTCTTACACCATGTCAAATTCTGGAATTGAAAATCGTGATATGACCATAAATGACATAGCCTTCATGTTAGAGGCAATGCAAAGGAGATTTGAAAGGTTTGATTTGGCCATAAACAACATGAGAGGTGATGTAGACAGCATAATGCAAAGGCAGCTGAATGATACTAATCGGAGGGGGCAGAATAGAGGGAGAGGAAACATGACAAATGATGATGAGATAGAGAGGGAAGATGATGAATAAAGTGCGGAATCAATTGCTCAAAGAAGACCTCAACAAAGGGACAGTAACATATCTTCCATAAAAATGAAGATACCATCATTCAAGGGGAGAAATGATGCTGAAGCTTACCTTGAATGGGAAAGAAAAGTTGAGTTGGTGTTTGATTGTCATAATTATAGTGAAATGAAGAAAGTTAAAATTGCAACAGTTGAATTCAGAGATTATGCACTAATTTGGTGGGATCAATTGATGATTTCTAAGAGGAGAAATGTAGAAAGAACCATCACTACTTGGGCTGAAATGAAAACTTTGATGAGAAAGATATTTGTACCATCTTACTACTATAGGGAGCTTCACCAAAAATTACAGCGGTTAACTCAAGGATCCATGTCAGTGGAGGATTACCATAAAGAGATGGAGATGATCATGAGTAGAACTAATATAGAGGAGGATCCAGAAATCACTATGGCTCGATTTTTGAGTGGGCTGAATAGGGAGATTACTTACATTATTGAATTACACCATTATGTGGAGCTTGAAGATATGGTACACATGGCCATGAAAGTGGAGAAGCAACTGAAACTCAAGGGAGCTGCAAAGGGATTTGCTAATTCCAGCTCTAGTTTCACTTCAAAATGGCCAAAGAAAGATGATAATCCTAAAGGGAAGGAGGCTGCCTGGAAAGGAAAGGAAAAACAAGTTCCAGCTGACCCTAAAGGTAACTCTAAAACATCTAACTCTAATCAAAAGCATAGTACCATTAAATGCTTTAGGTGTTTAGGAGTAGGGCATATAGCATCTCAATGTCCAAATAAGAAAATCATATTGATACGAGATAATGGTGAAATTGATAGTGCTAGTGAACATGAAAGTGATGATGATAATGATAACATGCCACCACTAGAGGAAATTGAATATATCATTGAATATCCTGCCCATGGTGAATCTTTGGTTATTAGAAGAGCTTTAAACATGCAAATTAAAGATGAAAAAAGTAATCAAAGAGAGAACATTTTCCATACTCGTTGCATTGTGAATGGAAAAGTGTGCAGCATGATCATTGATGGGGGTAGTTGTGCAAATGTTGCTAGTACTGATTTTGTAAATAAATTAGGGTTAGCATGCACAAAACATCCTAACCCCTACAAGCTACAATGGTTGAATGATTGTGGGGAGGTGAGGGTAACAAAGCAGGTTCTGTTTTCTTTTGCAATTGGGAGATACAAAGATGAAGTTTGCTGTGATGTTGTGCCTATGCATGCTAGCCATATCCTTCTTGGTCGTCCATGGCAGTTTGATAGAAAAGCTTTGCATGATGGCTTTAAGAATCATTATTCTTTCAGCCTAAATGGTTTAAATTTCGCTCTTGTTCCATTGTCACCTAAACAAGTGTATGAAGATCAAGTGAAGATTTTAAGATCATTTGAAAGAAATTCTGGTGGTGAGGGTAAAACAAATAAAAATGGAGTACAAGAGCCCAAATGTGAGAAAAGGAATGATAAAAATGGCCCATTGGTGAGAGAAAAAGAGAAAGGGAGAGAAAATAAAAGAGAGTGTTTCTATGCAAAAGGAAAAGAGTTAAGGAGTGCTTTTTGTGAGAAAAGAATTCTGGTTATACTTAGGTACAAAGATACCTTGATTTCTACATATGACCTTGATAACCCTTTGCCTAGTTGTGTTAGTTCTCTTTTACAGGAATTTGGAGATGTTTTTCCAGAAGATGTACCAAAAGGTTTACCACCTTTAAGAGGGATTGAGCATCAAATTGACTTCATTACGGGCTCAACAATTCCTAACCAACCAGCTTATAGAAATAATCCAGAGGAAACCAAGGAACTTCAAAGGCAAGTGGAGGAGTTGCTAGCAAAGGGACATGTGCGTGAAAGTCTTAGTCCATGTATTGTTCCGGCTTTACTAGTCCTAAAGAAGGATGAATCATTTGCCCATAAAGCAAATAAAAGAAAGAAACATGTGATTTTCCAACCTGGTGATTGGGTATGGGTTCATGTGAGAAAGAAAAGATTTCCTAAACAAAGAAAATCCAAATTGGATGCAAGGGGAGATGGCCCATTCCAAGTTTTAGATCAAATCAATGACAATGCCTACAAAATCGATCTACCAAGTGAGTATAATGTTTCTGCAACTTTCAATGTTAGTGATCTTTCTTCTTTTGATGTAGGTTCAGATTTGAGGACAAATGATGCGGAACCCATGGATCAAATATTAAATCTAGAACCCCAAATACACATCTAGCATAGAATCTTAGAACTCAAAAAACAAATCCTCCCTACCAAACCCACAACTAACCTGTAATTGAGAACTTGAGTGATTGGGATGAAGAAATGAATTGATTTAAATGCCACAAGTCATACTTGATAAGTTAGAACCAATTCTTCATGCAACAAGAATAAGAAGAAAACCTCTCAAACTTGAAAACACTTAGATTACAATGATAACAATCTGCCAATTCATAGTAACCCTCTTAAGTTCTTTTTCCCATCCCTATATAGTTGGAAAAGAAGAACTAATGGCTTAAAAGTCTAGGTTTACATGTATCTAGTCACAATAGTATTAATTGTTCATCCACATCAATAATATACTCTAAATTACTGTCTATAATTCTGACAACATTGATGGGCAGATTCTACATGTATTTTGGTGTTGGTTCACATGTATTCTACATGTATTTTGGTGTTGGTTCACATGTGTCTAGTCACACTAGCACTAAACCATATCAATATTATATTCCAAATTCGTGCTAATGCCCATCACCATACTTATGGGCAGATTCTTCATGCTTGTTGGTGAGTTTCTGACTTGCTCTTCATGATCCATCATATTCACTATAAGTTGGTCTCCCTCTTCATTAATCCACCTTTGAATGAAGTGCTGGAACACATGCTGGAGTTCTTTGATTGTGATCTTGTGATTGGTCCACTTGGCATAATGATATCAACATATTTGCTGCCATTACATTCATCAAGATTGCTTATATTTTCCTCATCATTCCCTCCTTTCTCAAAAAGATTTGTCCTCAAATCTGAGCCTACATCAAAAGGACAAAGATCACTAACATTGAAAGTTGCAGAAACATTATACTCACCTGGTAGATCGATTTTGTAAGCATTGTCATTGATCCGTTCTAAAACTTGGAATGGGCCATCTCCCCTTGCATCCAACTTGGATTTCCTTTGTTTAGGAAATCTTTCCTTCCTCATATGAACCCATACCCAATCACCAGGTTGGAAAATCACATGTTTCCTTCTTCTATTTTCATTATGGGCAAATGATTCATATTTCTTCTCAAGATGAGCTCGTGCCTTCTCATGTATCTGCTTAACCAACTCCCCTTTCTTTTCACCATCTAAGTTAGTTATTTCATTTAATGGCAAAGGAAATAGATCAAGTAGTGTAAGTGGATTAAAACCATAAACAATTTCAAATGGTGAATAACCAGTAGAAGAATGTATGCTTCTATTATATGCAAACTCCACTAATGGCAAACAATCTTCCCAAGTTTTCAAATTCTTACCCACAATAGCACGTAACAAAGATCCTAAAGTCCTATTTACCACTTCTGTTTGTCCATCAGTTTGTGGATGACAAGTTGTAGAGAACAACAATTTAGTACCTAACTTATTCCATAAAACACGCCAAAAATGACTTAAGAACTTCACATCTCTATCACTTACAATTATTTTAGGAATGCCATGCAACCGAACTACTTCCCCAAAGAACAAATTTGCAATATTTGTTGCATCATCAGTTTTGTGACATGCAATGAAATGAGCCATTTTGCTGAATCTATCAACAATAACAAATATGTTATCTTTTCCTTTTCTAGTCCTAGGCAGCCCCAAAACAAAGTCCATAGATATGCCAATTCAAGGTGCATTAGGAATAGGTAAAGGAGTATACAGCCCATGAGGTAAAGACTTAGATTTTGCTTGTTTACATGCAATACACTTGGCACAAATTCTTTCAACATCCTTTCTCATTTTTGGCCAATAGAAATGTTCATGCAGAATGTCTAAAGTCTTAAATATCCCAAAATGTCCCATGAATCCTCCACTATGTTCCTCACGTACAAGCAATTCCCTTAATGAGCAACTAGGCATGCATAATCTTCCATCCTTAAACAAGTACCCATCATGCCTATAAAACTTCTGAAATGCAGAATGCTCACATGCTTTATAAACATTTGCAAAGTCAACATCATTGGCATACATATCCTTAATTTGTTCAAAGCTTAATAACTTAGAACTAAGAGTTGAGATTAAGGAATACCTTCTTGAAAGTGCATCTACTACTACATTGTCTTTGCCACGCTTATACTTTATCACATATGGAAATGGCTCAATGAACTCTATCCACTTTCCATGCCTTCGGTTCAGCTTTGTTTGCCCCTTTAGATTCTTTAATGATTCATGATCTGTATGAATAATAAACTCTTTAGGCAATAAGTAATGTTGCCACACTTGTAAAGCTCTTACCAAAGCATACAGCTCCTTGCCATAAGTGGAATAATTTAATTGTGCACCATGAAGCTTCTCACTAAAATATGCAATTGGTTTCCCTTCTTGCATCAAAACAGCACCTATGCCCACACCTGAAGCATCACACTCTAATTCGAAGGTCTTATCAAAATCTGGTAAAGCAAGAATTGGAGCAGTAGTTAACCTTTCTTTCAACAAATTGAATGCCCTTTCATGAATTTTAGTCTAATTAAACTTTACATCCTTTTTTACCAATTCATTTAATGGTGCAGCAATGGAACTAAAATCTTTAACAAACCTTCTATAGAAACTAGCCAAACCATGAAAACTTCTTACCTCACTCACGGTTTTAGGTGCTGGCCAATCTCTTATTGCCTTTACCTTTTCATCATCAACCTCAATTCCTTGTGCACTAGCCATAAAACCTAAGAATATGATTTTATCACTACAAAACATGCACTTTTTCAAGTTGGCATATAGTTCTTCCTTTCTCAAAACATCAAGAATAACCCTAATATGTTCTACATGATCATCTACTGATTTGCTATAAATGAGTATGTCATCAAAATATACAACAACAAATTTACCAAGATATGCACGCAGAACATGGTTCATTAATCTCATGAATGTACTAGGTGCATTAGATAAACCAAATGGCATAACTAACCACTCATAAAGACCATATTTTGTTTTGAATGCAGTTTCCACTCATCTCCTTCTTTCATCCTAATTTGATGGTAACCACTTTTCAAATCAATCTTAGTAAAAATATAAGAACCACTCAACTCATCAAGCATATCATCAAGTCTAGGAATTGGATGTCTATACTTCACTGTGATTTTATTGATTGCTCGGTAGTCCACACACATTCTCCATGATCCATCTTTCTTTGGGACTAATAACACCGGAACAACGCATGGACTAAGACTTTCATGCACATGTCCCTTTTGCTAGCAACTCCTCCACTTGCCTTTGAAGTTCCTTCATTTCCTCCAGATTACTTCTATAAGCTGGTCGATTAGGAATTGTTGAGCCTAGAATGAAGTCAATTTGATGCTCAATCCCTCTTAAAGGTGGTAAACCTTTGGGTACATCTTCTGGAAAAACATCTCCAAATTTCTGTAAAAGAGATCTAACACAACTAGGCAAAGGGTTATCAAGGTTAGATGTAGAAACCAAGGTCTCTTTTTACCTAAGTACAATCAGACTTCTTTTCTCACAAAAAGCACTCCTTAACTCCTTTTCTTTTGCATAGAAACACTCTCTTTTATTTTCTCTCCCTTTCTCTTTTTCTCTCACCAATGAGCCATTTTTATCATTCTTTTTCTCACACTTGGCCTCTTGTACTCCATTTTTATTTGTTTTACCCTCACCACCAGAATTCTTTTCAAATGATCTCAAAATCTTTACTTGATCTTCATACACTTGTTTAGGTGACAATGGAGCAAGAGTGAAATTTAAACCATTTAGGCTGAAAGAATAATGATTCTTAAAGCCATCATGAAAAGCTTTTCTATCAAACTGCCATGGACAACCAAGAAGGATATGGCTAGCATGCATAGGCACAACATCACAGCAAACTTCATCTTTGTATCTCCCAATTGCAAAAGAAAGCAGAACCTGCTTTGTTACCCTCACCTCTCCACTATCATTCAACCATTGCAGCTTGTGAGGGCTAGGATGTTTTGTGCATGTTAACCCAAATTTATCTACAAAATCAGTACTAGCAACATTTGCACAACTACCCCCATCAATGATCATGCTGCACACTTTTCCATTCACAAGGCAACGAGTATGGAAAATGTTTTCTCTTTGATTACTTTCTTCATCTTTAATTTGCATGTTTAAAGCTCTTCTAATAACCAAAGATTCACCATGGGCAGGATATTCAATAATATGTTCAATTTCCTCTAATGGTGGCATGCTATCATTATCATCATCACTTTCATGTTCACTAGCACTATCAATTTCACCATTATCTTGTATCAACATGATTTTCTTATTTGGACATTGAGATGCTATATGCCCTACTCCTAAACACCTAAAGCATTTAATGGTACTATGCTTTTGATTAGAGTTAGATGTTTTAGAGTTACCTTTAGAGTCATCTAGAACTTGTTTTTCCTTTCCTTTCCAGGCAGCCTCCTTCCCTTTAGGATTATTATCTTTCTTTGGTCATTTTGAAGTGAAACTAGAGCTGGAATTAGAAAATCCCTTTGCTGCTCCCTTGAGTTTCAGTTGCTTCTCCACTTTCATGGCCATGTGTACCATATCTTCAAGCTCCACATAATGATGTAATTCAATTATGTTAGCTATCTCTCTATTCAGCCCACTCAAAAATTGAGCCATAGTGATTTCTGAATCCTCCTCTATATTAGTTCTACTCATGATCATCTCCATCTCTTTATGATAATCCTCCACTGACATGGATCCTTGAGTTAACTGCTGTAATTTTTGGTGAAGCTCCCTATAGTAGTAAGATGGTACAAATCTCTTTCTCATCACAGTTTTCATTTCAGCCCAAGTTGTGATGGTTCTTTCTCCATTTCTCCTCTTGCAAATCATCAATTGATCCCACCAAATTAGTGCATAATCTGCGAATTCAACTGCTGCAATTTTAACTTTCTTCATTTCACTATAATTATGACAATCAAACACCAACTCAACTTTTCTTTCCCATTCAAGGTAAGCTTCAGTATCATTTCTCCCCTTGAATGATGGTATCTTCATTTTTATGGAAGATATGTTACTGTCCCTTTGTTGAGGTCTTCTTTGAGCAATTTATTCCTCACTTTCTTCATCATCTTCCCTCTCTACCTCATCATCATTCATCATGTTTCCTTTCCCTCTATTCTGCCCCCTTCGATTAGTATCATTCCGTTGCCTTTGCATTATGCTGTCTACATCACCTCTCATGTTGTTTATGCCCAAATCAAACCTTTCAAATCTCCTTTGCATTGCCTCTAACATGAAGGCTATGTCATTTATGGTCATATCACGTTTTTCACTTCCAGAATTTGACATGGTGTATGAAGAACCTACAAGAAAATGTTAGTAAAGAAAATTTTCTCGCCTCAGTCCCTTACGTGTTTCACTCAAGATTAGATTGTCACTCTTCTTGTATTTCAATCAAAACTTGGTCCTTTTTACCTCTCAATTCTTCTTTTATCAAGTTAAATTTTAGAACTGAATCCACTTAAATCAAGTAAAACAAGTTTTGTTTTAAAGACTCTACAAGGAACCTAATGAACAAAATGAATTCAGCAATTCTAGAAGCAACTTAATTTTAAACAACAAGAACTGAAAGTTAACACAAGAAGAAAAAAGTATTTGTGTTAATCAAACCAAAGTAACTATGATTGAGAATTAGCTACTTAATGCATACAAGAAACAAGAGGTATATGAAAGAATGAAACTAAGAATACAAAGAAAAACAATTCTGGATACTAAAAAAAAACAGAATTCAAATCACTTCAATGAGTAATCTGAATATGACACCTAAATCTATTCCCAAAGCAAGATATGCTCTAAATATCAGATTTTAAATGCTAAATGGATGCATAATGAGGAGCTGATGTAAGGTAGTAAGCTGTTAATGGTATAAATATGCAAAAAATCTCAAAATCTTATGTAGAAAAATATTGGACAGAAACAGGTACGATTTTTTTTTATCTTGAGGAAGTTGAATCAAATTTTTTTTTTTGTTTTTCTTTTGATCTTTTCCTTCTTCTTTTTTCTGAACTTTCAGTAACAAGGATAGAAATTAAAAAGATAAAACAAAAATCCACAGATTTGAAGAATAAGAACAAGGTGCAACTAGAACAAAAAATGAAGAGACAGAAACTGAATCTTGTTCTTTTTTTTCTTTTTTTTTCTTTTGGATAATTAAAACATAAAAGATGCCTAGAGATTTATCTTCAAGCCAAAGCTCTGATACCAAATGATGCGGAACCCATGGATCAAATATTACATCTAGAACCCCACATACACATCTAGCATTGAATCTTAGAACTCAAAAACAAATCCTCCCTACCAAATCCACAACTAACCTATAATTGAGAACTTGGGTGATTGGGATGAAGAAATGAATTGATTTAAACGCCACAAGTCAGACTTGATAAGCTAGAACCAATTCTTCATGCAACAAGAATAAGAAGAAAACCTCTCAAACTTGAAAACACATCAATTACATTCGGCATAAACTGGAAATTCATAGTCACCCTCTTAAGTTCTTTTTCCCATCCCTATATAGTTGGAAAAGAAGAACTAATGGCTTAAAAGTCTAGGTTTACATGTATCTAGTCACAATAGCATTAATTGTTCATCCACATCAATAATATACTCTAAATTACTACCTATAATTCTGACAACATTGATGGGCAGATTCTGCATGTATTTTGGTGTTGGTTCACATGTGTCTAGTCACACTAGCACTAAACCACATCAATATTATATTCCAAATTCGTGCTAATGCCCATCACCATACTTATGGGCATATTCTTCATGCTTGTTGGTGAGTTTCTGCCTTCCTCTTCATGACCCATCATATTCACTACAAGTTGGTCTCCCTCTTCATTAATCCACCATTGAATGAAGTGTTGGAACACATGTTGGAGTCTCTTTGATTGTGATCTTGTGATTGGTCCACTTGGCATAATGATATTATCAACATATTTGCTGCCATGTGTAGATTCATCAAGCTTGCTTATAGTTTCCTCATCACTCTCTTAAACTCACTAAGCAAAGATTGTACCTCATTTGGGATAATATGATTCTTGGGCTCATCCTCGACATCCATAAGGATAAGGCTAGGCAACTCCTCAATGATTTCAATCTTCTCATCATCGGACAAAAACCCAACAACTCCAACCTCTTTCTTCTTCTTTTTCTTTTCTGGCAGCAGAGGCTTGAGTAATATCTTTTTTCCATTATGGATCAATGTATAAGTATTAGCTCTCCCTTGGTGTTGAACATCTTTGTCATACAACCAAGGCCTTCCAAGTAACAAAAGACAAGCTGTCATAGGAATAACATGGCAGCTCACCTCATCAACGTATTTTCCTATAGAAAATGGAACAAGGCATTTCTTAGTCACTCTTATCTCATGTGTAGAATCCAGCCAAGTCAACTTGTAAGGGGTGTCGATTGGTGACCATTCTCAACATGGTGACCATCTCATTGGAAACAACATTCTCACACGCCTCACTATCAATAACAACTTCACAAAGCTTGTTATTTGTCAAACATCTAGTGTGGAACAAAGATTTCCTCCTCCAATCCTCCTCAGTCATTTCTAAGTTTAGAACTCTCATCACAACTAAACATTCTCCATCCTCCATAGCTTCACATTCAAGGACCCCTTCCTCACCATCATACAAAACCGAATCTACCTCATTGGAGTCAGCAAGTAACAAACCTTCCTCTACCTCTTATATTTCCCTTATGGTCATTATCTTTCTTGTGGGGCATTCAGAAACAAAATGACCATAACCTTGTGACGCGGAACCCTATGGCAATGAAGGCCTCAAACCCCAACGCACGATTGATAGAAGAAAAACCAAGAACGAAGGAAAAACCACCTTCTAAAGCACCCAATTGCTTAGCAAAGCACGAACACTTATAACGGAAGGATTTAGGAAGCTCGAATTAGAAGAACGCTACAATTGAAATTGATAGGTAAATCTAATTCTTGATGCAATCAAAAGAAAAAGAGAATCCACTCCTGTTCTATGATGGCCGAAATTTTCAATAAGAAAATTGAGAATATAATTTGTCATAAAAAGTCCTTACAAGAAAAATAAGGCCCTATTTATACTAAAAGGCTCTGATATCAGAATGATAAGAACCAGCCACGAGGTATGGATCCATAGCTGCTCCAAACTTCTTAGCTCTGCTCCTAGTCAATGGCCCATTTGGAAGCACCAATGGATCCTTACCTCGTGGCTGGTTCGTATCATTCTCCCCCTCTTCAAAAAGATTTGTCCTCAAATCTGTATCATCATAAGGAGATAAATCAGACACATTAAAAGTAGTACTAACACCATACTCACCAGGCAAGTCTATCTTGTATGCATTATCATTGATCTTTACCAACACTTGAAATGGACCATCACCACATGCATCAAGCTTATTCTTCCTTTGATTTGGAAACCTCTCCTTTCAAAAGTGTACCCAAACCCAATCCCCAGGAGCAAACACTATCTTTTTGCGTCCTCTATTCGCTCGATCAGCATATGACTTGTTCTTTTTCTCCATATTAACTCGAGCTTTCTCATGCATAGCCTTCACCAATTCTGCTTTCCTGTCTCCATCTAAACTAACAAGCTCATGTGAAGGTAAAGGAATAAGATCAAGTACAGTTAATGGGTTAAAACCATAAACAAGCTCAAATGGCGAATAACTTGTAGAAGAATGAATAGAACGATTATAAGCAAACTCAATAAAAGGTAAACAATCTTCCCAAGCAGCCAAATTCTTTCCCACTATAGCTCTCAACAATGTACCAAGTGCACGATTAACTACCTCTATTTGCCCATCTGTTTGTGGATGACAAGTAGTAGAAAACAAAAGCTTAGTTCCTAATCTACCCCATAAAACTCTCCAAAAATGGGACAAAAACTTAGCAGCTCTATCAGACACAATAGTCCTAGGCACCCCATGTAGTCGAACTACTTCTCTAAAGAACAAATCAGCTACAACAATCGCATCATCAGCTTTATGACAAGGAATAAAATGTGCCATCTTACTAAACCTGTCAACAACTACAAAAATGCTATCCCTACCTTTTCTAGTTCTAGGCAATCCAAGCACAAAATCCATGCTAATATCAATCCAAGGTGAACTAGGTACAGGTAAAGGCATATATAGACCATGAGGCATAGACTTAGATTTTGCCTGTCTACAAGCAATACAAGCAGAACACAATCTCTCAACATCCTTACGCATAGACGACCAATAAAAATGCTCAAACAAGATATCATAAGTCTTAGCTACCCCAAAATGTCCCATCAATCCCCACAATGAGATTCTAACACAAGCAAATCACGCATGGAACATTTAGGCACACATAATTTATTTCCCTTAAACAAGTATCCATCATGCCTATAAAAAGAATTAAAAGCTCCATGTTCACATGCAACATACACATTGCCAAAATCAACATCACCTACATATAAGTCCTTAACATACTCAAAACCAAGCAATTTAGAACTCAACACAGATAGTAATGTATATCTTCTAGACAATGCATCAGCCACTATATTATCCTTTCCTTGCTTGTATTTAACAACATAAGGGAATTGTTCTATAAATTCTATCCACTTACCATGCCTCTTGTTCAACTTACCAAAGAGAAAGAAAGAGACAAGTGATGGTTTTGATGATTTCAAGCTTAAATTGAAGAAAGATTAAGTGTTCAAGTGTTGATTTAAGAAGTTTTTAACTAAGGTAAGATCTTTTCTCTAATTTCTTCAATTCTTTTGAAGTGGTATGATTAAGTTGCTTATGGTATGATTGTGAGTATTGATTTTGCTTGATAGATGAGAAGTTGGGTTGGTGTTGGTGATGGAAGAGTAAGATTGGTGTTTAGTGAAATTGTTTCTGTTTTAGGATTAGTAAAGGCTGTGACATGTATGATTTTTAATTAATTTTAGAAAAATGTTCTTGAAGTGAATTTTTGATATGTTGTGCCTCTATGAGTCTAGAATGACTGAAAAATATGTTGATTCGATTTTGGAATGGTTATGAGTTTAGAAAAATTATTTTCATTAGACCTGTTCCAGCAGGTACCTTAACTGGGACAGCTATATTTCGGGATTTTTAATAAAATGTAGAAAAATCATATTCAATTGAATTTTGGATATGTTGTTTCTTAGTGAGTCTAGTATTTGAGAAAAATAATTTGGAACCACGTTGATTGAATTTGATTTATGGAATTCACAAAGTTCAGAACTGCTGCCAGGATGCAGGGCAATTGGGGCAGTCTGGTTAGGTGAACTATTTGACCAAGATTTTGTGTTCAGTTTGATCTGAAATTTTAAAGGGATGATTTTAAGATACAAAACTAAATTCTGTAAAAATTTTAGAATTTTTAGTCAAGTAGATTATTTTATACAATTTTTCAAAATAAGGATAAAATGGAGTTTAAAACCAGAATGTACTATTTATGGTTAGGGTTTAAATTCTTTGTTCTTCTTGCATTGCTTTGGTTCTCCAAAGGTAGGTTGGTCCTTAAACCTAACCCTAAACACTTTAAACACACTTGAATCAATGAATGTTATAATCAATTGTTCTTTGCCCTAATTGCATTGTTGAGATTGAACAATGTTATGTTGTGCATTGTGAATGGTAATGTGTTTCATGAATAATGTGGAATGAAATGTTGATATTTATGAATGATGCTATGTGAGATATAATGTGATCATGGATGAGATATATATATATATATACTTGAATAATGAGATGTTATATTGTGAAATGAAATGTGAAGCCATTGTTATTGGCTAAGATGATGTAATTGAAAGAAAGAAGGCATGTTTGCCTAAATGTGATGAGAATTGAGAATGGAAATGAATTGTTTGTTTAATATGTTATTCAGTTTCAGAGTTCTGGATTTGGGTGGCATGCCTAAGAAATGATGAAAGGTAACAGTCTTGCCGGGTTGAGGACCTCCTCATAGGTGTTGAGTTGATGGTCCAAGAGACTGGGTCTGTTACACTATGAGATACATGATTTGTAACAGTCTTGCCGGGTTGAGGATCTCCTCATATGTGTTGAGTTGATGATCCAAGAGACTGGGTCTGTTACACTATCCATGGATAGAGATACATGTAAATACATTGCCTACGGGCGTGATTATTGTGACTATGAACCAAAGCAGTAACTCTGAACTCTGAATATCGTATTAAATACTTGTTGGGCCCATAGGTGTCAAGGTTATATGAATGTCCTAAATAATGTTATGAGTTTAATGAAATGAGATGTTGGTTATGGAGTATGATTGATTAATGTTGAATGTGAAAAGATGTTGAAATGTGGTATGCTCATATGACTATGATTTGTGAAATGCATAATTGTGTGGTTAACTTTATATTTATGATGTTGATCTTATCAATAACATATGTGGCATTGCATTTCATTAAAGCATACTGTTAGCATGTTTTATCTTACTAAGCCGTTGGCTTAGCGCGATAGTGTTTAATCGCGCAGGTAGTAGAGTGGATAGAGTTGAACCCGAGAGTTCATCAAGACCTAGTGAGAGTAGACCTTGAAGAATCCATTTTGGGAGCTTAAAGATCAGAGCAGACTTGCCAATCATGTATAAATTTTATGTGTTGTAAAACTTGAGTTTTGATGTATATGAATTTGTAAATATGTAAATATTTTATAACTTCCGCTGTGTAATATTTAAATATGGGGGTTGTCCCAAAACCTTTATTTTATGTTGTACTAGAAGTGTAAATCCTTTTTGCAGGTTGTAGTTGAGGTTACAAGGGGGATTTATTGGGAGTGTACTGAGAATGATTTTGTTTGCATTGGTTTGTGTAAAATGTTTTTAAAAATAAGAAAAAAACCGGTTTTGTCGACACTTGGGACTCAATTTTTAGGCGAAACTATGGCAAAAATTTTGTAAAAAAAATCGGAACTAAAATTTGACTAAGTAAAATTGGTAGCAACATTAGGTTAGTGTGGCGCCTCTACTCAGCTTACATATGTAGGTTGGGAAGGGGTGTTACAATCGTTTTGGTATCAGAGCCTAGGTTTGAGATTCTCAACCTAGGTAAAATGTAAGAAAAAGACTATTTTTACTTAAAAAGTGAGTTTTTGAACAAAAATACATGTTTGGGATTGGCAGTCTCTGATCTTTAATAAGAGGTATTCTGTTGTGTTTGCAGACTTAGGTTGTGATGGATTCTCACTCACTTCAGTCGATTGAGGGTAGTGCCGAGAGTATTGCTCCTGCTGAGGGAGCTAGGGTTGATAGTGTTGAGGAGGCACCTGCTTCGGTGTCGGGTAGACCAGCTGGGGAGGAGGTTCCGCCAGCCTGGTTTAGGCCTATGATGGAAGCTATGAGATAAGCACCTGTGCAACCACAGCCACCGCCACCACCCCCTCAGCCTTCAATACCAGTAAGGCACTATGATAAGCTAAGGAAATATGGAGCAGAGGATTTCTTTGGTACAGTTGATCCGGCTGTAGCAGAACAGTGGCTTGATAGAGTTCAGAGGGTATTTGTGCAGTTGCAAGCCACTTCAGAGGAGAAGTTTGACTATGCAAGATCTTTGCTACAGAAGGATGCCTACGACTGGTGGAAGACAGTGCCCCATTCTATGGATGATCCTCCAACACTGTCTTACACTGATTTTCTGAGGGAATTTGAGTTGAAGTATACTCCTAGGGAGTATAAAGATGGGAAGAAAAGAGAGTTTCTAGATTTGAAGCAAGATCATCGGACCGTAACTGAGTATGAGGTTGAGTTTATTCGACTGAGCCAATATGCTGGGGGCATCATTGCTGATGAGATTGATAGATGTCGGCGATTTGAGGAGGGATTGAGACCCTCGATCATGTGCTTAGTGGCTGGATCCAGATATCAGGATTTCTCACAGCTTGTGGCAGCAGCTCGAAGTGTAGAGCGAGCTCAAGTTATTGCAGCTGTTTCAGAGGAGGAGGTTAGGGTTAGAAGGCCCCAGTTAGAGGCAGGGTCTTCTTCTGCGAAGAGGGGTAGAGGAAGTTTTGTTCCTCGGAGTAGTAGGAGCCAGAGACCAGCGGGTAGGTCAGTGGAGTTCCAGAGGCAGAGATTTAGACCTGCAGCTTCAGTAGCGAGTGCTCCTACTCCTGGAATTCAGAGATCCACCTTACCTGTGTGTGACCAGTGTGGTGGAAGACATGGGGGCGTTTGTTGGAGGCATAGTAGATCAGGGGTATGCTTCAGGTGTGGATCACCTGACCACTTTATGAGAGACTGTCCTGAGAGGCAGGAGCAGATGTCAGTTGATTCTGCTGCTTCTCGAGCTAGTGTGAGGGGAGGCAGAGGAGGCAGAGGTGCCAGCCGAGGAGGTAGACCAGGATTCAGTTCTAGAGGAGGTGCTGCATCCAGGGAGGGTAGACCAGAGGAGGTTGGATCTTCCCAGAGGATGTATGTTATGCAGAGGCAGCCAGATGCATCAGCAGTCATAGCTGGTACTTTTTCTTTATTTAATACTCCAGTACTTGCTTTGATTGATCCGGGTTCCACGCATTCATATATTAGTGCATCTGTTTTGCCTGTATCTGATTTGCATGCTGAGTCCCTAGGATTTGATGTGTTGGTAACAAATCCGTTAGGGCATAGTGTGGTTGTGAGTAAGGTGCATAGAGATAGTGCAGTAATGGTGCAGGGTGAGGAGTTCCTTGGGGATTTGATTGAGATGCCATTTAAGGATTATGATGTGATCTTAGGTATGGATTGGCTATCTCGACATGGAGCTGTGGTGGATTGTAAAAAGAAAATTGTTTCTTTGAGAACGGGTGATGGTAGAGAGGTGATAGTATCTAATGAGCAGGAACAGCTAGCCTCCTTATTTGTTTCAGCTGTTGCAGCCAGGAGGTTGATTAGAAAGGGGTGTGAAGCCTATCTTGCTCATGTGGTGGATACTAGAGTGAAGGGTTCTCCTATTGATAGTATTGCCACAGTTGCAGAGTTCCCTGATGTTTTTCCAGAGGAGTTGCCAGGATTGCCTCCTGAGAGAGAGGTGGAGTTCGGTATCGAATTGTTGCCTGGTACCACTCCTATCTCGATTACTCCTTACAGAATGGCACCAGCAGAATTAAGGGAGTTGAAAGTGCAATTACAGGAGTTGTTGGACAAAGGATTTATTCGCCCCAGTGTTTCTCCTTGGGGAGCTCCTGTTCTATTTGTGAAAAAGAAAGATGGTACTATGAGGTTGTGTATCGATTATAGGCAATTGAACAAGGTGACCATTAAGAATAAATATCCTTTGCCTAGAATCGATGATCTCTTTGATCAGTTGAAGGGAGCGTCAGTGTTCTCCAAAATTGATTTGAGATCTGGGTACCATCAGCTGAGGGTAAGAAGTGAAGATGTTCCTAAGACTGCTTTTCGGACCAGGTATGGGCATTATGAATTTCTAGTTATGCCTTTTGGTCTGACGAATGCACCTGCAGCTTTTATGGATTTGATGAATAGGGTGTTTAGGCCCTATTTGGATCAGTTTGTAGTGGTCTTCATTGATGATATACTGGTGTATTCGCGGAATGAAGAGGAACATGATATGCATCTGCGGTTTGTGTTGCAGATTTTGAGAGAAAAGCAGTTATTTGCCAAATTGTCGAAATGTGAGTTCTGGTTGGATCAGGTAGCTTTTCTCGGACATGTTGTTTCAGCAGAAGGCATTAAAGTTGATCCGAGCAAAGTTGAAGCTGTATTGAATTGGAATCCACCTAAATCAGTGACAGAGGTTAGAAGTTTTCTGGGTTTGGCAGGCTATTACCGGCGGTTTGTGAAAGGATTTTCTTTGATAGCTACTCCACTCACCAGATTGCTTCGTAAGGGAGTGAGATTTGTGTGGACGGATCAGTGTCAGGCGAGTTTTGAGCAGTTGAGAGAATTGTTAACTCAAGCGCCTGTTCTTACTTTACCTGTTGAAGGTAAACCTTATGTGATCTACAGTGATGCTTCACATAGAGGTTTGGGGTGTGTATTGATGCAAGAAGGTAAAGTTATAGCTTATGCATCTCGACAGTTGAAACCGCATGAGCTTAACTATCCGACCCATGATTTGGAATTGGCTGCCATTGTTTTTGCATTGAAGATTTGGCGCCATTATCTGTTTGGGGAGAAATGTTTCATCTACACTGATCACAAGAGTTTGAAGTATTTGGGTGTCCAGAAAGAACTCAATCTTCGTCAGAGGAGATGGTTGGAGTTGATTAAAGACTACGACTGTTTGATTGACTATCATCCAGGTAAAGCAAATGTTGTTGCTGATGCCTTAAGTCGGAAGTCTTTAGCTGGTTTAACAATTTATTCGCTCTCGTTGCTTGTTGAATTGAGAGCTCTGCGTGCTAACTTTGTATCTTGTGACGATGGTGCATTGTTGGCACAGTTGCTTTTGAAACCAGTTTTGTTAGATCAGATCAAAGAGGCTCAGTTGATTGATATGAAGATTCAGAAGATTATTTCAGATTGCAAGAATGGGAAGACTAGAGATTTTATTGTGAAGAGCGATGGGAGTCTCTGGTTCAAGAGCAGATTGTGTGTACCCGATGATGCTGAATTGAAAAGGGTCATTTTGGAAGAAGCTCATCAGTCAATGTTTGCTATGCATCCGGGTAATACGAAGATGTATCATGATTTGAGACAGCATTATTGGTGGATTGGTTTGAAGAGAGACATTGCAGATTTTGTGTCGAAATGTCTCACTTGTCAGAAGGTTAAAGCAGAGCATCAAGTTCCAACCGGGTTGCTTCAACCATTGTCAGTGCCAGAATGGAAATGGGAAAGAGTGACAATGGATTTTGTGTCTGGTTTGCCATTGACACAAAAGAAGCATGATGCCATATGGGTGATTGTGGATAGATTGACTAAAACAGCTCATTTCCTTCCGGTTCGAATGGATTACTCTTTGGAGAGATTGGCTGAGCTGTATATCCATGAGATTGTGAAACTGCATGGTGTTCCAACTTCTATAGTGTCTGATCGAGATCCCAGGTTTACTTCCAGATTTTGGAAGAGTTTGCATAGTGCTTTAGGTTCTCGACTGCACTTCAGCACTGCTTTTCATCCACAGACGGATGGACAGTCAGAGAGGGTGATACAGATTATTGAGGAACAAGAAAGTGCCATTGGTGAAGATTCTTTGGAAGAATCATGCAAAAGAAGAAGCAACTTGGGAAAGTGAGCAAACTATGCGAGAGCAATATCCTCAACTATTTCAGAGTTGATATCAGGTAATTTCGAGGACGAAATTTCTTTTTAGAGGGGGAGAATTGTAATATCCTCATTTATGCCCTAGAAGTTTTGCATATTGTTGTTGTTGTTAATGTTATATATTGGATTGAATATATGTGTTAAATTGTAAGAGAAAAGAAATTGAGAAGAGAAAGTATATGTATTTTGGGAAGAAATAGGGTTTAGAGACAAATTTATATGTTGTGTATATGTTAATATATATGACATATAAAGTGGTCAAAAGGCTTGGTCAATGCAAGAGAAGATATTTATTTGAGATTGGTAAATTACTTAATTGGGCACATATAAGATAAAAAGATAATTATGTGAATAAGGGCACTTTGGTAATTGCTTGGATAAAATCACATGGTGGATATTTAAAGAAGTTTTGACTTGTGTTTTCTTCATCATTTTCTTCTTCTTCTTCTTGTTGATGGCCGGCCCTCCATAGCCTAAGAGAAAGAAAGAGACAAGTGATGGTTTTGATGATTTCAAGCTTAAATTGAAGAAAGATTAAGTGTTCAAGTGTTGATTTAAGAAGTTTTTAACTAAGGTAAGATCTTTTCTCTAATTTCTTCAATTCTTTTGAAGTGGTATGATTAAGTTGCTTATGGTATGATTGTGAGTATTGATTTTGCTTGATAGATGAGAAGTTGGGTTGGTGTTGGTGATGGAAGAGTAAGATTGGTGTTTAGTGAAATTGTTTCTGTTTTAGGATTAGTAAAGGCTGTGACTTGTATGATTTTTAATTAATTTTAGAAAAATTTTCTTGAAGTGAATTTTTGATATGTTGTGCCTCTATGAGTCTAGAATGACTGAAAAATATGTTGATTCGATTTTGGAATGGTTATGAGTTTAGAAAAATTATTTTCATTAGACCTGTTCCAGCAGGTACCTTAACTGGGACAGCTATATTTCGGGATTTTTAATAAAATGTAGAAAAATCATATTCAATTGAATTTTGGATATGTTGTTGCTTAGTGAGTCTAGTATTTGAGAAAAATAATTTAGAACCACGTTGATTGAATTTGATTTATGGAATTCACAAAGTTCAGAACTGCTGCCAGGATGCAGGGCAATTGGGGCAGTCTGGTTAGGTGAACTATTTGACCAAGATTTTGTGTTCAGTTTGATCTGAAATTTTAAAGGGATGATTTTAAGATACAAAAATAAATTCTGTAAAAATTTTAGAATTTTTAGTCAAGTAGATTATTTTATACAATTTTTCAAAATAAGGATAAAATGGAGTTTAAAACCAGAATGTACTATTTATGGTTAGGGTTTTAATTCTTTGTTCTTCTTGCATTGCTTTGGTTCTCCAAAGGTAGGTTGGTCCTTAAACCTAACCCTAAACACTTTAAACACACTTGAATCAATGAATGTTATAATCAATTGTTCTTTGCCCTAATTGCATTGTTGAGATTGAACAATGTTATGTTGTGCATTGTGAATGGTAATGTGTTTCATGAATAATGTGGAATGAAATGTTGATATTTATGAATGATGCTATGTGAGATATAATGTGATCATGGATGAGATATATATATATATACTTGAATAATGAGATGTTATATTGTGAAATGAAATATGAAGCCATTGTTATTGGCTAAGATGATGTAATTGAAAGAAAGAAGGCATGTTTGCCTAAATGTGATGAGAATTGAGAATGGAAATGAATTGTTTGTTTAATATGTTATTCAGTTTCAGAGTTCTGGATTTGGGTGGCATGCCTAAGAAATGATGAAAGGTAACAGTCTTGCCGGGTTGAGGACCTCCTCATAGGTGTTGAGTTGATGGTCCAAGAGACTGGGTCTGTTACACTATGAGATACATGATTTGTAACAGTCTTGCCGGGTTGAGGATCTCCTCATATGTGTTGAGTTGATGATCCAAGAGACTGGGTCTGTTACACTATCCATGGATAGAGATACATGTATATACATTGCCTACGGGCGTGATTATTGTGACTATGAACCAAAGCAGTAACTCTGAACTCTGAATATCGTATTAAATACTTGTTGGGCCCATAGGTGTCAAGGTTATATGAATGTCCTAAATAATGTTATGAGTTTAATGAAATGAGATGTTGGTTATGGAGTATGATTGATTAATGTTGAATGTGAAAAGATGTTGAAATGTGGTATGCTCATATGACTATGATTTGTGAAATGCATAATTGTGTGGTTAACTTTATATTTATGATGTTGATCTTATCAATAACATATGTGGCATTGCATTTCATTAAAGCATACTGTTAGCATGTTTTATCTTACTAAGCCGTTGGCTTAGCGCGATAGTGTTTAATCGCGCAGGTAGTAGAGTGGATAGAGTTGAACCCGAGAGTTCATCAAGACCTAGTGAGAGTAGACCTTGAAGAATCCATTTTGGGAGCTTAAAGATCAGAGCAGACTTGCCAATCATGTATAAATTTTATGTGTTGTAAAACTTGAGTTTTGATGTATATGAATTTGTAAATATGTAAATATTTTATAACTTCCGCTGTGTAATATTTAAATATGGGGGTTGTCCCAAAACCTTTATTTTATGTTGTACTAGAAGTGTAAATCCTTTTTGCAGGTTGTAGTTGAGGTTACAAGGGGGATTTATTGGGAGTGTACTGAGAATGATTTTGTTTGCATTGGTTTGTGTAAAATGTTTTTAAAAATAAGAAAAAAAACTGGTTTTGTCGACACTTGGGACTCAATTTTTAGGCGAAACTATGGCAAAAATTTTGTAAAAAAAATCGGAACTAAAATTTGACTAAGTAAAATTGGTAGCAACATTAGGTTAGTGTGGCGCCTCTACTCAGCTTACATATGTAGGTTGGGAAGGGGTGTTACATTGCTTGTATTTAACAACATAAGGGAATTGTTCTATAAATTCTATCCACTTACCATGCCTCTTGTTCAACTTACCTTGTCCCTTCAAGTGTTTGAAGGACTCATGATTCGTATGTATCACGAACTCCTTTGGAAGGAGGTAGTGCTGCCACACGTCCAATGCTCTCACCAAGGCATACAACTCCTTATCTTAAGTGGAATAGTTCAATCGTGCACCATTGAGTTTCTCACTAAAATAGGCTATGGTCTTTTTCTCTTGCATCAATACAGCTCCAATACCTACACCAGAAGCATCACACTCAATCTCAAATGTACTCTCAAAATTAGGTAATGATAAAATAGGAGCGGATGTCAACTTCCCTTTTAGGCAGTCGAAGGCTATTTGTTGCTCCTCTCCCCATTGGAACCCAACTTCCTTTTTTATTATGCTAGTTAATGGTGCTGCAATAGTAGAAAAGTCCTTCACGAACCTCCTTTAGAAACTAGCCAATCCATGAAAGCTCCTCATGTCCGTCACACTCTTTGGAGTAGGCCACTCCTTTATAGCTTTCACTTTCTCTTCATCTACTTCAACGCCCTGCGCACTCACAATAAAACCAAGAAACACAAGCCTATCTATGCAAAATGTGCATTTCTTAAGCTTGGCATATAAGTTTTCATTTCTCAATACTTCCAAAACTAGCCTAGCATGCTCAACATGGTCATCCAAAGTCTTATTATAAATTAGAATATCATCAAAATAGACTACAACAAATTTGCCCAAATAAGCTCTCAAAACATGGTTCATTAGTCTCATAAAAGTAGTCTCATAAAAGTACTAGGTGCATTAGACAACCCAAAAGGCATTACTAACCACTCATATAGACCATATTTAGTTTTAAATGTTGTTTTCTATTCATCACCAGGTTTCATACTAATTTGATGATATCCACTCATAAGATCAATTTTAGAAAAATACCTGGCACCATGCAGCTCATCCAACATGTCATCAAGTCGTGGTATAGGATGCCGATACTTCACTGTGATCTTATTTATAGCCCTACAATCAACACACATTCTCCACGTGCCATCCTTCTTTGGAACCAACAACACAGGAACAGCACACGGACTCAAACTCTCTCTAATCAGCCCTTTCTCCAGTAACTCATCTACTTGCTTTTGCATCTCTTTCGTTTCCATGGGATTACTCTAGTAAGCTGGTCTATTTGGGATGGTAGAACCAGGCACAAAGTCTATTTGATGCTCAATTCCTCTTAGCGGTGGCAATCGACTAGGTAATTCATCTAGAAACACATCCTGAAAATCCTGCAACAAAGACACAAAACTAGAAGGCAAACTATCAAGCGAAACATTAGTGTTAGCAAACAAAGTTTCTTTGTATCTAATGAGCAATAATGGCTGCCCAATAGACATTGCAAAATTAACCTCTCTCGCTCTTGCATAAAAAGTTTGTTTTGCTCTCCCTTCTTTCTTATTTTCTCTCATCAATGGGCCATTTATTTGTTTTGTTTCTTTTCTGGTCTCTTTTCCCATTTTCTTTTCACTCTCACTCACCTTATCATGTTCTCTCAAACTCCCTTTAATTTTTGAATTGGTAGCCCCAACTTGCCTCTCTGCCTCAATCATCTTTCTTTGATCTTCATACACTTCTAGGGGTGATAATGGAACAAGAGTGACCTGTTTTCCTTCATAGGTAAATGTGTACCTATTAGAAAACCCATCATGTTGCGCTCTCCGATCATATTGCCAATGTTTGCCCAACAACATATGTCCAGCTTGCATAGGAACTACATCACAATCAACTTTGATGCGGTCGGGCCAAGCACTTCCCAGGTGGACACCCATTCTGGTACTGACCCTACACTAGCACGGCCGGGCCAAGCACTTCCTAGAAGGTCACCCCTTCTGGTACTGACCCTGCACCAATACGGCTAGGCCAAACACTTCCCAGAAGGTCACCCATCTTGGTATTGACCCTGCACCAGCACGCTTAACCGAAAAACGCTAACCATTTCTACCAAAAGCTTAAGCTGTCAGCAGAGGCGCACCCATTTCCTTTATTTGGATCAAACATGGGCTCACCAGTCTCTTTCGACTTTATGTGCCACCTTTATCGAACCTGATCCACAACCCTCCAAACCCTCAGACATATCATTCCCTCCCTCTTTAAGGAAGTTCATCCTCGAACTTGGAGCAGTGGGACTAGACCCGATAATAGGCTCTGATACCAAATGATGCGGCGGGGCCAAGCACTTCCCAGGTGGACACCCATTCTGGTACTGACCCTGCACCAGTACGCTTAATCGGAAGAACGCTAACCATTTCTACCAAAAGCTTAAGCTGTCAGCAGAGGCGCACCCATTTCCTTTATTTGGATCAAACATGGGCTCACCAGTCTCTTTCGACTTTATGTGCCACCTTTATCGAACCTGATCCACAACCCTCCAAACCCTCGGACATATCAAACTTCATCTTTGTACCAGCCTATTGAAAATGGTACCCTCACTCGCTTAGTTACTTTCACCTCACCACTATCATTAAACCACTGCAACTTATAAGGATTGGGATGCTTCATACATTCTAACCCCAAATTTTCAACATAGTAGTACTTGCAGCATTAGTACAGCTCCCACTATTAATAATAAGTGTACAAACCTTATTATTCACTAAGCATCTAGTATGAAAGATATTATCACGCTGTACTAGACTTTCCTCTTTCACCTGCATATTCAATGCACGCCTAGCAACTAACAATTCACCACGCTCAGCTAACAAAGTACAATCAACATGCTCATCACTACCAACATCATCATATATAGGAGAATCAAAGTTCCCTACATCATCATTATCATTATCACTAGGTTCAGAATCAGACACAACATCACCATCAGCTGTAGCAATCATAACTCTTTTATTTGGACATTGGGATGCAATATGCCCATTCCCTAAACACTTAAAACATTTAATCTCCCTACTAGGAGTGGTAGTGTTAGATGTACCTGTTTGCTTGTTTGGACCACTAGATGGCCCTTTTCCACTGGAGGTTGCAGCATTGCTTTTCTGGAATGAATTCTTGAACTCCCCTTTCTCTCCACCCCTATTGGCTGAATTTGCCCCACCACTATATTGGGGTCCTCTATAGGCCGAATTACTCCCAAACACATTTTGTGGTCTCCCATAGCCAAGTTTGGTGGAACTCTTGCTCTTTAACCTCCTCTCTATCTTCATAGCTTTATCAACCATCTCCTCCATGGTATTGTAATCATACATGTCCAACTCACTTGCAATATTCTGATTAAGTCCTCCAAGAAATCTAGACATCATCCGTTGTTCATCTTCCTCAATATTGGCTCTAGCCATGATCATCTCCATCTCCTTGTGGTATTCTTCTACACTCTTGCCACCTTGCACCAGTCGTGCTAAGCAATTATAAAGATCCCTATAATAATGAGAAGGGATAAAACGCTGCCTCATCAGGTCTCGCAACTCCTCCCATGCGGGTATGGCTCTCAACCCCTTACCTCTTCTAGTGGATTTTAGTTGATCCCACTAGAATGTTGCATAACCCTTGAACTCCACAGCTATAATGTGTGACTTCTTTTCTTCAGAATAATTATGGCACTCAAAAATTTGCTCTACTTTGCGCTCCCATTCAATGTATTCTTCAGCATTGTTGTTCCCTCTAAATTCAGGAACCTTCATTTTGATGGAAGTCAAATCATTATCATTGATAGGTGCTTGATAAATTGCAGCTTCTCCTTCTTCAAATCCATAATCAGCCACACGCCCTGACGCGGACCCTTAGCAATGATGGCAGCAAACCCAACGTATAACAATGGTAGAGAACTCCTTGAAACTTCATAATCACCTCCTAAGGAACCCAACGCCTATAAAGAGATGCGAACTCACTATGATTGAAGGATTTAGTTGGTAAGAAGAAGGAAAATGCCACAACTCTTGTTGATAAGTAAACATAATTCTTGATGCAAAGAAAGAATTAAAGAATCCACTCTAATCTCTCTCACACGAAAATTCACAAGAAGAACTTGTAGAAGAATTCAAAAATTTTTATTAATTGTTGTCTATGAAATTCGGCCTAATAGTACCCTTAAATAAGGGTTACAAAATTCCTAATTGCATATGGAAAATTAAGACTAAAACATTCCTAATAGCATAAGGATAACATAAAGTATGGAAACAAAATCCTAATCCACTAAGGAAAATATAAAGTATGAAAACAACCAAACTAATCCCTTCAACATAAGAAACGCCCCACACTATTTGGGCTATCCATTGGGCCTTAAATTACTTCCCAAGGCTTTATATGAACCCCCATGGACCTTTCTTGCACGTTGGACCTTTCTTTAGCTAGCCTTTAGCTTCCACACTAAGCATCATAATCAGCTTTAGTGTGCCTTCTTCAAGCTCTATCTCCATCTTCTTGAATGATAATTCTTGAAGCTCTTTGGAAATCTCTTCTTGAATATGCAAAGCCATACTAGCTTGATATGTCTTTGCCTTGCTCCTAGTGATTGGTCCACTTGCTAGCTTCAAGGGATCCTTTCTTGCATCATTCTCCCCCTCTTCAAAAAGATTTGTCCTCAAATCTGCATCATCAAAAGGAGAAAGATCACTTACATTAAAAGTAGCACTAACATTATACATACCTGGTAAGTCAATCTTGTAGGCATTGTCATTAATCTTCTCCAGCACTTGGAATGGGCCATCTCCCCTTGCTTGCAACTTGTTCTTCCTTTGGTTAGGAAACCTCTCTTTTCGAAAATTCACCCAAACCCAATCTCCTACTTGAAACTTCATCTCACGTCTCCCTCTATTTGCAGAATCAGCATATCTCTTGTTCCTTTTCTCAATATTCGCCCTTGCTTTCTCATGCATCTCTTTTGTCTCCATAGGATTGCTCCTATATGCTGGCCGGTTTGGAATTGTAGAACCAGGTATGAAGTCAATTTGATGTTCAATCCCTCTTAATGGTGGCAAACCACTAGGAAGGTCTTCAGGAAACACATCCTCAAAATCCTGTAACAAAGACACAAAACTAGAAGGTAAAGAATCAAGAGATTCTTCACTGTCAGTAAGTAACGATTCTTTATACATAATAATGAGTACAAGCTGCCCTACATCTATCTCTCTAGCTCTTGCATAAAAAGTATGTTTTGCTTTTTCTCCTTGCTTATTTTCTCTCACCAATGGGCCATTTATTTGTTTGCTTATTTTCTTTTGACTCTTGGCCTCTTTTACCTTTCTGCACTCACTCACTTTATTATTTTCTCTTTCCCTACCCTTAGAATTACCCTTGGGTCTTGAAGAAACATCATTGGCCGAATTTGAACCCCCTTGGTTCTTGCTGGCCGAAACTTCTTTCTACCTCTAGCATCCTCTTTTGATCTTCATACACCTCTTGAGGTGATAATTGTGCTAGAAAAACCTTCTTTCCTTCATAAGTAAAGGTATACTTAATAGAAAAGCCATCATGTTGTGCCCTTCTATCATGCTGCCATGGTCTTCCTAATAGCAAATGTCCAGCTTGCATTGGCACTACATCACATAAAACCTCATCTTTATACCACCCAATGGAGAATGGTACCTTGTCTTGCTTCAACACTTTTACTTCCCCAGCATCATTGAACCATTGCAACTTGTAAGGATTGGGATGTTTAAAACAAGCTAACCCCAATTTATCCACCATTGTAGTACTAGCAGCATTGGTACAACTTCCACCATCAATGATAAGTGTACAAACCTTACCATTCACCAAACACCTAGAGTGGAAAATATTCTCCCTTTGATCCAAGCCTTCTTCCTTGACTTGAATATTCAAGGCTCTTCTAGTAACAAGCATCTCTCCGTGTTCAGCATTCAATACTTGATTCTCCCAAGCCTCTTCATCATATTCGGCCCTATCACCACATTCAGCCTCCTCTTCTTCTTCATGTTCAGATTCTGATTCAATTTCCCCTTCATAGGTAGCAATCATCACCCTCTTATTCGGACATTAAGAAGCAATGTGTCCACTTTCCAAACACTTGTAGCATTTAATTTCCCTACTTGGAGTAGGTCTAGAAGGTGTTTCCTTGGCTGTTTTTGCATCCCCATCATTCGGCTTCTTGAAATTAGGATTGTAGGAAGAATTCTTTTGGAAAGAACCCTTGTAATCCCCTTTGTAGGAACCTCCACTCGAACTTGAACCCTTGAAGTTTGATAAATTTCCACTAGCTTTAGAGTAGCTAGTTTTCGAAATAGCTTTATTCTTCAATCTTCTCTCTATCTTCATGGCCTTTTGAACTAACTCTTCCATTGTGTTGAATTCATACATCTCTAATTCATTGGCTATGTTCAAATTCAATCCCCCAAGAAATCGTGACATCTTCTTGTCTTCATCTTCATGAATATTTGCCCTAGCCATGATCATCTCCATCTCTTTGTGGTACTCTTCCACACTTCTTCCACCTTGAACTAGTCTTGCTAGTCGATTGTACAAATCCCGAATGTAGTGAGATGGTACAAATCGGCTTCTTATTAGTTCTTTCAAGGTTGACCATTCAGGAATAGGCCTCATACCTTTCCCTCTTATATTAGCTTTCAATAGATCCCACCAAAAGGTAGCATACCCTTTGAACTCTACGGCTGCCAAAACTGATTTCTTCTCTTCGGTGTAGTTATGGCATTCGAAAATCTGCTCAACTTTCCTCTCCCATTCTATGAACTCTTCTGCATTGTTCTTCCCTTCAAAGGAAGGAATCTTCATCTTGATGGAAGTAAGGCCACCATCAGTGGTAGGTTGATTTCCACCTTCATCTTCATCTTCTACCCTTTCGGCTGCTTCTAGGGCTTCAAGATTTCCTTGTCCTTCTCTTCTAAGCACTCTTCTAGCTCGCATTATGGGATTTGGATGTGCGGCTGGCTGCCCTTGTTGCACTTGCTGAATTCGTTGTGCTTGTCGTGCTGTATTCTCTTGCAATCTAGTATCCATCATATCCATTCGACCAAGCATTGCTGCCAAAGTCTCATTAAGCCTAGCCAAGCTTTCAGCCATAGCTCCTTCTTTGCTAGTCTCTTCTCCTTTTCCAGCCATGTTAACAAACAAGCAAACTCAAAGAAACAAGATTAGTAATAATCAAAATTCACTCAAGTGTTTAGAATTACCTCACTTTTCTTGTCTTCCTTGATTGCACTTCAGAACCAAGCTCACCAACCAACAATTGTCAAGTCGTTCAAAAAACTAGAACCTAAATCCTAGAACTAGATAGAAAACAAGACAAGTATCCGGAGGCAATGCAAGGTAATTTGCACTACATGATATAGAACCAAGTATCGACATAAGCAAATGATACTTAGCATTGTAATGTAATTAAAAGCTAGATAAAGAAATTAGAAACAATGAAGCCAATAAACAAGACAAATTTGGATATAATGAATCAAAACAACCCACACTTGGCAAGCTGCTTTATGGACCTAATCAATTCTACCCAAAATGCTAGCTTCTAGACTCTAATTCCCACCTAAAACACTCAAATAATATGAATATTAAGGTCTGATTTTCGAATTCCTAAAGCCCCTCAAAAGGTGAAATTTTTCGCCCAAATATTTTATTACTTCTCACCCACCTAGATTTGATCCTTAGCACCCAAATAGCAAAAATATCAAATAATTTTTGTTGAGGTGGTTTTGTACTCTTTTTTTTTTTTTGCTTCCTCTCACTATCCCCTTGATTCGGGACTTAATTTACTTCCAAGGACTTTTCAAAATCTGAACTTAATTCGCAACCCTAGATTCGCTCAAAATCAAATCGAAATCAAACTTGAACAAAAACTCTAGCTTTTGCTTTCTTTCAAGAACCCTAATCTTGGTTTCGAATCCAATTCAGATGCAAGGCCTAGGTTTCAAATTTCAATCAGACTCCTTTTCCTAGGTTTCGAATTACTCTTTGAACAATCTTTAGACTTTTTGAATTTTGATATATGACTCTTTTTTTTCGAAAATTAAAGATTAGACTCTCTAAGAACCCTAAAATGCAGAAACTTAAAAGACCTAAATTAACAAACCCTAGAAAGACAAAGTAGATAAAAATTACCTTGTAGCAAGGCTCTGATACCAAATGACGCAGACCCTTAGCAATGATGGCAGCAAACCCAATGTATAACAATGGTAGAGAACTCCTTGAAACTTGATAATCACCTCCTAAGGAACCCAACGCCTATAAAGAGACACGAACTCACTATGATTGAAGGATTTAGTTGGTAAGAAGAAGGAAAACACCACAACTCTTGTTGATAAGTAAACCTAATTCTTGATGCAAAGAAAGAATTAAAGAATCCACTCTAATCTCTCTCGCACAAAAATTCACAAGAAGAACTTGTAGAAGAATTCAAAAATTTTTATTAATTGTTGTCTATGAAATTCGGCCTAATAGTGCCCTTAAATAAGGGTTACAAAATTCCTAATTGCATATGGAAAATTAAGACTAAAACATTCCTAATTGCATAAGGAAAACATTCCTAATTGCATAAGGAAAACATTAAGTATGGAAACAAAATCCTAATCCGCTAAGGAAAATATAAATTATGGAAATAAAATCCTAATCCACTAAGGAAAATATAAAGTATGGAAACAACCAAACTAATCCCTTCAACATAAGAAACGCCCCATACTATTTGGGCTGTCCATGGGCCTTAAATTACTTCCCAAGGCTTTATATGAACCCCCATGGACCTTTCTTGCACGTTGGACCTTTCTTTAGCTAGCCTTTAGCTTCCACACTAAGCATCATAATCAGCTTTGGTGTGCCTTCTTCAAGCTCTATCTCCATCTTCTTGAATGATAATTCTTGAAGCTCTTTGGAAATCTCTTCTTGAATATGCAAAGCCATACTAGCTTGATATCTCTTTGCCTTGCTCCTAGTGATTGGTCCACTTGCTAGCTTCAAGGGATCCTTTCTTGCATCACGGCCTCTCTCATATGCACCTCTTGGTGCCCTCCTCCTAACTGACTCTTCTCTCTCTTCAGCTCTTGCTGGTTGTAGAATTCTCTGTGGTAGCCTTATTGGAGCAGGTTGTTGTGCTTGCATTAAGCATTCCATAAGCTAGCTAACGTATTTGCTATTCTTTCCATATTGTCCTCATTTGCTTGCTTGTATGTCTCAAGATCATCTGCAATATCCCGGATACTCATCTCTTCTTTCTCAACAGCTATGCCTTTATCTCTACTAGAATTGCTACTCATTATCTCACAAAAGAAAGAACTCACCTTCGCTAATTCTTCGATTGCACTTCAGAACAAAGGCTCACAAATCAATCACCAAGCACATTTAAGGGAACTAGAACCTAAATCCTAGAATGACACCTAGAAAGAAACTTGACAAATTTGGAGGCAACACAAGAAAATTTTGTGTCACACGATTATATCAACCAGAGTATAGAATCAAACAAATAATACTCTAGCAATGTCACGGAATCAAAACGGTAGCTCAAACAAGAAATAGAAACAAAGAGGTCAAAAATTATGACGAATCTGGTCAAAATGTATCAAAACCAACTCACCTTAGCAAGTTAGTTTATGGACCTAATAATTCTACCCAAGAAAACTAGTATCAAGACTCCCCAAGAATTCAATTTCAAAAAGGAAACTTCCAAATCAACAAGAAAAACGTAATAAAACAGCCCCTCAATTGACCGAAATTGGTGGCCAAATTTTTTTTTTTTTAGGATATGGTCACTATCCTTGGATCACCAGCGAAACATAAAGCCTTCAGTCCAATTTATACCCAATTCGGAATAAGAAAAACGTATTTCGAATCAAAAGGCAAGAACACAATTTCAAAATTGAACAAAGAATCCTAATTCGAAAATCCAATTAGAACCCTAACGGAACAACTAAAACAACCCTAGAAAGACAGATAGATAAAGATTTACCTGTAATTGGCTCTGATACCAAATGACGCATAACCCTATGGCAATGAAGGTCTCAAACCCCAACGCACGATTGATAGAAGAAAAACTAAGAACGAAGGAAAAACCACCTTCTAAAGCACCCAATTGCTTAGCAAAGCACGAACACTTATAACGGAAGGATTTAGGAAGCTCGAATTAGAAGAACGCCACAATCGAAATTGATAAGTAAATCTAATTCTTGATGCAATCAAAAGAAAAAGAGAATCCACTCCTGTTCTATGATGGCCGAAATTTTCAATAAGAAAATTGAGAATATAATTTTTCATAAAAAGTCCTTATAAGAAAAATAAGGCCCTATTTATACTAAAAGGCACACATAAATCTGAAACCCTAATTCTAATGGGAAAAGGAAAGCTACAAAGTCAAAATCCTAACCCATTAAGGAAAATATAAAGTATGAAAACAAATTAATATTCTGAAATAACTAAATAGGAAACCACACATCCTAACCCACTAAGGAAAATATAAAGTATAAAAAAAGGGCCAAACTAAAACCCTTTAAAATAAGAACACGCCCCACACTATTTGGGCTGCCCATGGGCCTTAAATTACTTCCCAAGGCTGTATATGAATCCCCATGGACCTTTCTTGCACGTTGGACCTCTTTAGCTAGCCTTTAGCTTCCATATTCACACTAAGCATCATAATCAGCTTTGGTGTGCCTTCTTCAAGCTCTATTGTGCACTTTTCCATTGCCATTTCAGTCACTTCCTTTGAAATTTGATCTTGAATATGCAATCCCATAGTTGCTCCAAACTTCTTAGCTCTGCTCCTAATCAATGGCCCATTTGGAAGCACCAATGGATCCTTACCTCGTGGCTGGTTCGTATCACCTTGGCATTTAAAACATTTCAAGACATTTTTAGAGACACTTTTGGTTGGTGGGGTAGATTGAACATTCTTGATTAGGGTGAAGGTGTTTTGGGTGTTTGATGGGATTTTTGGTGGTGGTGTAGAGGAATCCTTTGTAGAGGCAGATTGTGAGGTATTGAGACTTGATTTGTAAGGTAAAGGAAAGTTTGAAGATTTAGAAAAACTTCGGGTTGGGTGAGCATGAGATAAACTAGCCTCACTTCTTAGAGGCAATTTTTTCAATTCAATCAGAGAATCATAAGGATAAAAACTCACCATGTCTTGAATATCAAGACGTAGTCCTTGGAGAAAACGCCCCATGAGTAGTTCTTCAGTCTCCTCTGATGCAAGAAAGGATCCCTTGAAGCTAGCAAGTGGACCAATCACTAGGAGCAAGGCAAAGAGATATCAAGCTAGTATGGCTTTGCATATTCAAGAAGAGATTTCCAAAGAACTTCAAGAATTATCATTCAAGGAGATGGAGATAGAGCTTGAAGAAGGCACACCAAAGCTGATTATGATGCTTAATGTGGAAGCTAAAGGCTAGCTAAAGAAAGGTCCAACGTGCAAGAAAGGTCCATGGGGGTTCATATAAAGCCTTGGGAAGTAATTTAAGGCCCATGGATAGCCCAAATAGTGTGGGGTGTTTCTTATGTTGAAGGGATTAGTTTGGTTGTTTCCATACTTTATATTTTCCTTAGTGGATTAGGATTTTGTTTCCATACTTAATGTTTTCCTTATGCATTTAGGAATGTTTTCCTTATGCAATTAGGAATGTTTTCCTTATGCAATGAGGAATGTTTTCCTTATGCAATCAGGAATGTTTTCCTTATGCAATTAGGAATGTTTTCCTTATGCAATTAGGAATGTTTTAGTCTTAATTTTCCATATGCAATTAGGAATTTTGTAACCCTTATTTAAGGGCATTATTAGGCCGAATTTGAGACAACAACAATTAATAAAAATTTTCAAATTCTTCTACAAGTTCTTCTTGTGAATTTTCGTGTGAGAGAGATTAGAGTGGATTCTTTAATTCTTTCTTTGCATCAAGAATTAGGTTTACTTATCAACAAGAGTTGTGGCGTTTTCCTTCTTCTTACCAACGAAATCCTTCAATCATAGTGAGTTCGCATCTCTTTATAGGCATTGGGTTCCTTAGGAGGTGATTATCAAGTTTCAAGGAGTTCTCTACCATTGTTATACGTTGGGTTTGCTGCCATCATTGCTAAGGGTCCGCGTCATTTGGTATCAGAGCCTTGCTACAAGGTAATTTTTATCTACTTTGTCTTTCTAGGGTTTGTTAATTTAGGTCTTTTAAATTTCTACGTTTTAGGGTTCTTAGAGAGTCTAGTATTTAATTTTCAAAAAAGAGTCATATATCAATTCTGATCAAGGCTGAATTGAAGGAGGGTATTCTTATGGTGAAAATGAAACCTAGGAAAGGATTCTTAGAGAATTTTGAAACCAAGAATTAGGGTTCTTGAAAGAAAGCAAAAGCTAGAGTTTGTGTTCAAGTTTGATTTCGATTTGGTCTTGAGTGAATCTGGGGTTGTGAATTAAGTCCAGATTTTGAAAAGTCCTTGGGAGTAAATTAAGTCCCGAATCAAGGGGATAGTGAGAGGAAGCAAAAAAAAGAGAGTACAAAACCACCTCAACAAAAATTGTTTGATATTCTTGCTATTTGGGTGCTAAGGATCAGATCTAGGTGGGTGAGAAGTAATAAAATTTTTGGGCGAAAAATTTCACCTTTTGAGGGGCTTTTGGAATTCGAAAATCAGACCTTAATATTCATGTTATTTGAGTGTTATAGGTGGGAATTAGAGTCTAAAAGCTAGCGTTTTGGGTAGAATTGATTAGGTCCATAAAGCAGCTTGCCAAGTGTGGGTTGTTTTTTATTCATTATATCCAAATTTGTCTTCTTTATTGTCTTCATTGTTTCTGATTTCTTTATCTAGCTTTTAGTTCCATTACATTGCTAAGTATCATTTGCTTGTGTCGATACTTGGTTTTATATGGTGTAGTGCAAATTACCTTGCATTGCCTCCGGATACTTGTCTTATTTTCTATCTAGTTCTAGGATTTAGGTTCTAGTTTCTTGAACGACTTGACAATTGTTGGTTGGTGAGCTTGGTTCTGAAGTGCAATCAAGGAAGACAAGAAAAGTGAGGTAATTCTAAACACTTGAGTGAATTTTGATTATTACTAATCTTGTTTCTTTGAGTTTGTTTGTTTGTTAACATGGCTGGAAAAGGAGAAGAGACTAGCAAAGAAGGAGCTATGGTTGAAAGCTTGGCTAGGCTTAATGAGACTTTGGCAGCAATGCTTGGTCGAATGGAGATGATGGATACTAGATTGCAAGAGAATGTAGCACGATAAGCACAACAAATTCAGCAAGTACAACAAGGACAGCTAGCCGCACATCCAAATCCCATAATGCGAGCTAGAAGAGTGCTTAGGAGAGAAGGGCAAGGAAATCTTGAAGCCCTAGAAGCAGTCGAAAGGGTAGAAGATGAAGATGAAGGTGGAAATCAACCTACCAGTGATGGTGACCTTACTTTCATCAAGATGAAGATTCCTTCCTTTGAAGGGAAGAACAATGCAGAAGAGTTCATAGAATGGAAGAGGAAAGTTGAGCAGATTTTCGAATGCCATAACTACACCGAAGAGAAGAAATAAGTTATGCTACCTTTTGGTGGGATCAATTGAAAGCTAATAGAAGAGGGAAAGGTATGAGGCCTATTCCTAAATGGTCAACCTTGAAAGAACTAATGAGGAGCCAATTTGTACCATCTCACTACATTCGGGATCTGTACAATCGACTAGCAAGACTAGTTCAAGGTGGAAGAAGTGTGGAAGAAGTGTGGAAGAGTACCACAAAGAGATGGAGATGATCATGGCTAGGGTAAATATTGATGAAGATGAGGACAAGAAGATGTCACGATTTCTTGGGGGATTGAATTTGAACATAGCCAATGAATTAGAGATGTATGAATTCAACACAATGGAAGAGTTAGTTCAAAAGGCCATGAAGATAGAGAGAAGATTGAAGAATAAAGCTATTTTGAAAACTGGCTACTCTAAAACTAGTGGAAATTTTTCAAACTTCAAGGGTTCAAGTTCGAGTGGAGGTTCCTACAAAGGGGATTACAAGGGTTCTTTCCAAAAGAATTCTTCCTACAATCCAAATTTCAAGAAGCCAAATGATGGGGATGCAAAAACAGGCAAGGAAACACCTTCTAGACCTACTCCAAGTAGGGAAATTAAATGCTACAAGTGTTTGGGAAGTGGACACATTGCTTCTCAATGTCCGAATAAGAGGGTGATGATTGCTACCCATGAAGGGGAAATTGAATCAGAATCTGAACATGAAGAAGAAGAGGAGGTCGAATGTGGTGATAGGGCCGAATATGATGAAGAGGCTTGGGAGAATCAAGTCTTGAATGCTGAACATGGAGAGATACTTGTTACTAGAAGAGCCTTGAATATTCAAGTCAAGGAAGAAGGCTTGGATCAAAGGGAGAATCTTTTCCACTCTAGGTGTTTGGTGAATGGTAAGGTTTGTACACTTATCATTGATGGTGGAAGTTGTACCAATGCTGCTAGTACTACAATGGTGGATAAATTGGGGTTAACTTGTTTTAAACATCCCAATCCTTACAAGTTGCAATGGTTCAATGACGTTGGGGAAGTAAAAGTGTTGAAGCAAGTCAAGGTACCATTCTCCATTGGGTGGTATAAAGATGAGGTCTTGTGTGATGTAGTGCCAATGCAAGCTGGACATTTGCTATTAGGAAGACCATGGCAGCATGATAGAAGGGCACAACATGATGGCTTTTCTAATAAGTATACCTTTACTTATGAAGGAAAGAAGGTTGTTCTTGAACCATTATCACCTCAAGAGGTGTATGAAGATCAGAAGAGGATGCTAGAGAGGGAGAAAGAAGTTTTGGCCAACATGAACCAAGGGGGTTCAAATTCGGCCAATGATGTTTCTTCAACACCCAAGGGTAATTCTAAGGGTAGGGAGAGAGAAAATAATAAAGTGACTGAGTGCAAAAAGGGAAAAGAGGCTGAGAGTCAAAAGAAAGTAAGCAAACAAATAAATGGCCCATTGGTGAGAGAAAATAAGCAAGGAGAAAAAAGCAAAACATACTTTTTATGCAAGAGCAAGAGAGATAGATGCAGGGCAGCCTATACTCATTATTATGTACAAAGAATTGTTACTTGCTGACAGTGAAGAATCTCTTGATTCTTTACCTTCTAGTTTTGTGCCTTTGTTGCAAGATTTTAAGGATGTGTTTCCTGAAGACCTTCCTAGTGGTTTGCCGCCATTAAGAGGGATTGAACATCAAATTGATTTCATACCCGGTTCTACAATTCCAAACTGGCCAACATATAGGAGCAATCCTATGGAGACAAAAGAGATGCAAAGACAAGTTGAAGAGCTTTTGGAGAAAGGCTTGGTTCATGAGAGCCTTAGTCCTTGTGCCGTTCCAGTCTTATTAGTACCCAAGAAAGATGGTTCTTGGAGGATGTGTGTTGATTGTAGGGCTGTGAACAAGATTACTGTGAAGTATAAACATCCCATTTCTAGACTTGATGACATGTTGGACGAATTGCATGGGGCGAGATATTTCACAAAGATTGATCTTATGAGTGGATATCACCAAATTCGCATGAAGCCTGGAGATGAATGGAAGACTACCTTCAAAATAAAATATGGTTTGTATGAATGGTTAGTTATGCCTTTTGGTTTATCTAATGCACCTAGTACTTTTATGAGATTAATGAACCATGTTTTGAGAGCTTATTTAGGTAAGTTTGTGGTAGTTTACTTTGATGATATTCTGATTTATAGCAAAACTGAGGAAGAACATGTTAAGCATGTTAGGAATGTGCTTGAAATCCTTAGGGAGCAAAACCTGTATGCTAAGCTTAAGAAGTGTTCTTTTTTGCCTAGATAGGGTTGTTTTTCTTGGTTTTGTTGTGAGTATGTAGGGAATTGAAGTTGATCAAGAGAAGGTGAAAGCTATCCAAGAGTGGCCGAATCCTTCAAGTGTGACAGAAGTGAGGAGTTTTCACAGATTGGCAAGCTTCTATAGGAGATTTGTCCCTAATTTCTCTACATTGGCAGCCCCCTTGACTAGCATAATCAAGAAAGAAGTGGGGTTCGTTTGGGGCAAGGAGCAACAAGAAGCATTTGATGCTTTGAAAGAGAAGCTTTCTACTACACCTGTTTTAGCTTTAACTAACTTTGATTCTACTTTTGAAATTGAATGTGATGCTTCTGGTGTAAGTATTAGAGCTGTTTTGATGCAAGAGAAGAAGCCCATTGCATACTTTAGTGAAAAGCTTAATGGAGCAAAGCTAAATTATTCAACTTATGACAATGAGCTATATGCTTTGGTGAGAGCATTGGAAGTATGGGAGCATTATTTGCTGCCCAAGGAATTCGTGATCCATTCAGACCATGAATCATTGAAGCATTTGAGAGGGCAAGGCAAGTTGAATAAAAGACATGCAAAATGGGTTGTGAAGAATGAGAAGTTTCCTTATGTGATCAAATACAAGCAAGATGGTGAGAAGAAAGCTAAATTGGTGAAAGAGATGCATGAGAAAGTAAGGGAAAATATTAAGAAAAGGAACAAGAGATATGCTGATTCTGCAAATAGAGGGAGACGTGAGATGAAGTTTCAAGTAGGAGATTGGGTTTGGGTGCATTTTTGAAAAAAGAGGTTTCCTAACCAAAGGAAGAACAAGTTGCAAGCTAGAGGAGATGGCCCATTCCAAGTGCTGGAGAAGCTTAATGACAATGCCTACAAGATCGACTTACCAAGTACGTATAATGTTAGTGCTACTTTCAATGTAAGTGATCTTTCTCCTTTTGATGATGCAGATTTGAGGACAAATCTTTTTAAAGAGGGGGAGAATGATGCAAGAAAGGATCCCTTGAAGCTAGCAAGTGGATCAATCACTAGGAGCAAGGCAAAGAGATATCAAGCTAGTATGGCTTTGCATATTCAAGAAGAGATTTCCAAAGAGCTTAAAGAATTATCATTCAAGAAGATGGAGATAAAGCTTGAAGAAGGCACACCAAAGCTGATTATGATGCTTAGTGTGGAAGCTAAAGGCTAGCTAAAGAAAGGTCCAACGTGCAAGAAAGGTCCATGGGGGTTCATATAAAGCCTTGGGAAGTAATTTAAGGCCCATGGACAGCCCAAATAGTGTGGGTCTTTTCTTATGTTGAAGGGATTAGTTTGGTTTTTTCCATACTTTATATTTTCCTTAGTGGATTAGGATTTTGTTTCCATGCATTACCTTATGCATTTAGGAATGTTTTCCTTATGCAATTAGGAATGTTTTCCTTATGCAATCAGGATTGTTTTCCTTATGCAATCAGGAATGTTTTCCTTATGCAATTAGGAATGTTTTATTTTTCCATATGCAATTACTTATTTAAGGGCACTATTAGGCCAAATTTCAGACAACAACAATTAATAAAAATTTTTGAATTCTTCTACAAGTTCTTCTTGTGAATTTTCCTATGAGAGAGATCAGAGTGGATTCTTTAATTCTTTCTTTGCATCAAGAATTAGGTTTACTTATCAACAAGAGTTGTGGCGTTATCCTTCTTCTTACCAACTAAATCCTTCAATCATAGTGAGTTCGCGTCTCTTTATAGGCGTTGGGTTCCTTAGGAGGTGATTATCAAGTTTCAAGGAGTTCTCTACCATTGTTATACATTGGGTTTGCTGCAATCGTTGCTAAGGGTCCGCGTCATCCTCCACTTCACATTTCATTAAAAACTCATCAAACTCCATGGTATATTGTTCCACAAATTTGGTGCCTTGTTTAAGGCTCAACATCTTCTCAATCATCTTTTGTCTATAATGGGATGGTAAAAACACCACATCCATTTCCTCCTTCATCCAGTCCCATTGGGTGATTCGTAATCTACCTTCTCTAACCTTTTGCTTTCAAATTTCATTTGCATTGCCTCTAACATGAAGGTTATGTCATTCATGGTCATATCATGTTTTTCACCTCCAGAATTTGACATGGTATAAGAACCTGCAAGAAAATGTTAGTAAAGAAAAATTTTCTCACCACACTCCCTTGCGTGTTTCACTCAAGATCAAATTGTCACTCCTCTTGTATTTCACTCAAAACTTGGTCCTTATTACCTCTCCATTCTTCTTTTATCAAGTTGAATTTCAAAATTGAATCCACTTAAATCAAGTAAAAACAAGTTTTGTTTTAAAGACTCTACAAGGAACCTAATGAACAAAATGAATCCAACAATTCTATAAGCAATTTTATTTAAACAACAAGAATTGAAAGTTAACACAAGAAGCAAAAATTATTTGTGTTAATCAAACCAAAGTAACTATAATTGAGAATTAGCTACTTAATGCATACAAGAAACAAGAGGTATATGAAAAAATGAAACTAAGAATATAAAGAAAAATAATTCTGGATATTGAAAAATAGAATTCAAATCACTCCAATGAGTAATCTGAATATGCAACCTAAATCTATTCCCAATGCAAGCTATGCCCTAAATATCATATTTTAAATGCTAAATGGATACATAATGAGGAGCTGATGTAATTTGATCAAATATAATAAGATAGCAAGCTGTTAATGGTATAAATATGCAAAATATCTCAAAAACTTGTGTAGAAAAATATTGGACAGAAACAGGTACGAATTTTTTTTTTCTATGTTGAGGAAGTTGAATCTGATTTCTTTTTTTTTTTAGATCTTTTCCTTCTTCTTTTTTTAACTTTCAGTAAACAAGGATAGAAATTGAAAAGATAAACAAAAATCCATAGATTTTAAGAACACGAACAAGGTGCAACTAGAACAGAAAATGAAGAGACAGAAACTGAATCTGGTTCTTTTTTTTTTCTTTTGGATAATTAAAACATAAAAGATACCTAGAGATTTATCTTCAAGGTAAAGCTCTAATACCAAATGATGCGGAACCCATGGATCAAATATTACATCTAGAATCCCACATACACATGTAGCTAGAATCTTAGAACTAAAAAACAAATCCTCCCTACCAAACCCACAACTAACCTGTAATTGAGAACTTGGGTGATTGGGATGAAGAAATGAATTGATTTAAATGCCACAAGTCAGACTTGATAAGTTAGAACCAATTCTTCATGCAACAAGAAAAAGAAGAAAATCTCTCAAACTTGAAAACACATCAATTACATTCAACAGAAACTTGAAATTCATCGTAACTCTCTTGAGTTCTTTTTCCCCTCCCTATATAGTTGGAAAAGAAGAACTAATGGCTTAAAAGTCTAGGTTTACATGTATCTAGTGACAATAGAATTAATTATTCATCCACATCAATAATATATTCTAAATTACTTCCCATAATTCCGACAACATTGATGGGCAGATTCTACATGCATTTTGGTGTTGGTTCACATGTGTCTAGTCACACTAGCACTAAACCACATCAATATTATATTCCAAATTCGTGCTAATGCCCATCACCATACTTATGGGTAGATTCTTCATGCTTGTTGGTGAGTTTCTGACTTCCTCTTGATGATCCATCATATTCAGTACATATTGGTCTCCCTCTTCATTAATCCACCTTTGAATGAAGTGTTGGAACACATGCTAGAGTTTCTTTGATTGTAATCTTGTGATTGGTTAACTTGGCATAATGATATCATTAACATATTTGCTGCCTTGTGTAAATTCATCAAGCTTGCTTATAGTTTCCTCATCAAAATCAAACCTTTCAAATTTCCTTTGCATTGCCTCTAACATGAAGGCTATGTCATTCATGGTCATATCACTTCTTTTACCTCCAGAATTTGACATTGTATAAGAACCTGCAAGAAAATTTTAGTAAAGAAAAATTTTCGCACCACACTCCCTTGCGTGTTTCACTCAAGATTAGATTGTCACTCCTCTTGTATTTCACTCAAAACTTGGTCCTTATTACCTCTCCATTCTTCTTTTATCAAGTTGAATTTCAAAACTGAATCCACTTAAATCAAGTAAAAACAAGTTTTGTTTTAAAGACTCTACAAGGTACCTAATGAACAAAATGAATTCAGAAATTCTAGAAGCAATTTAATTTAAACAACAAGAACTGAAAGTTAACACAAGAAGCAAAAAGTATTTGTGTTAATCAAACCAAAGTAACTATGATTGAGAATTAGCTACTTAATGCATACAAGAAACAAGAGGTATATGAAAGAATGAAACTAAGAATATAAAGAAAAACAATTCTGGATATTGAAAAATAGAATTCAAATCACTCCAATGAGTAATCTGAATATGCAACCTAAATCTATTCCCAATGCAAGCTATGCTCTAAATATCATATTTTAAATGCTAAATGGATGTATAATGAGGAGCTGATGTAATTTGATCAAATATAATAAGGTAGCAAGCTGTTAATGGTATAAATATGCAAAAAATCTCAAACACTTGTGTAGAAAAATATTGGACAAAACAGGTACAAATTTTTTTTTCTATGTTGAGGAAGTTGAATCTGATTCCTTTTTTTGTTTTTGTTTTTGTTTTGATATTTTCCTTCTTTTTTTTAACTTTCAGTAAACAAGGATAGAAATTGAAAAGATAAACAAAAATCCACAGATTTGAAGAACAAGAACAAGGTGCAACTAGAACAGAAAATGAAGAGACAGAAACTGAATCTGGTTCTTTTTTTTTCTTTTGGATAATTAAAACATAAAAGATACCTAGAGATTTATCTTCAAGGCAAAGCTCTAATACCAAATGATGCGGAACCCATGGATCCAATATTACATCTAGAACCCCACATACACATCTAGCATAGAATCTTAGAACTCAAAAACAAATCCTCCCTACCAAACCCTCAACTAACCTGTAATTGAGAACTTGGGTGATTGGGATGAAGAAATGAATTGATTTAAATGCCACATGTCAGACTTGATAAGTTAGAACCAATTCTTCATGCAACAAGAATAAGAAGAAAACCTCTCAAACTTGAAAACACATCAATTACATTCAACCGAAACTGGAAATTCGTCGTAACCCTCTTGAGTTCTTTTTCCCCTCCCTATATAGTTGGAAAAGAAGAACTAATGGCTTAAAATTCTAGGTTTACATGTATCTAGTGACAATAGCATTAATTATTCATCCACATCAATAATATATTCTAAATTACTACCCATAATTCTGACAACATTGATGGGCAGATTCTACATGCATTTTGGTGTTGGTTCACATGTGTCTAGTCACACTAGCACTAAACCACATCAATATTATATTCTAAATTCGTGCTAATGCCCATCACCATACTTATGGGTAGATTCTTCATGTTTCTTGGTGAGTTTCTGACTTCCTCTTAATGATCCATCATATTCAGTACATGTTGGTCTCCCTCTTCATTAATCCACCTCTGAATGAAGTGTTGGAACACATGCTGGAGTTTCTTTGATTGTGATCTTGTGATTGATCCACTTGGCATAATGATATCAGCAACATATTTGCTGCCTTGTGTAGATTCATCAAGCTTGCTTATAGTTTCCTCATCAGATGCATTACTTGTAAACAAGCTAAATCCAAATTGACACCTCATGAGTTGTATACACCACTTCCCATACCTGTTGAACCTTGGGTAGACATTTCCATGGACTTTGTTTTAGGATTACCTAGGTCAAGGGGAGGGAAAGATTATGCTTTTGTTGTTGTTGATAGGTTTAGCAAAATGGCACATTTCATTCCATGCCATAAGATGGATGATGCAACTCATGTTGCAGGGCTGTTCTTCAAAGAAATTGTGAGATTGCATGGAGTTCCAAGGATAATTGTTAGTGATAGAGATGTCAAGTTCCTTAGCCACTTTTGGAAGACACTTTGGAGCAAGTTGGGAACTGCCTTTTTTTTGTAGAGTGAAATATTAACTAACGGAATTGGTCTTGCTTTGGGATTCACATGGATTACTTATTTTGTAAGTGACTATGCATAAATTATAATTTATTTAATATAATTTACAATTTCATATTTTTTTAGATGATTCTTTAGGTTTGATTTTTTATTTAGTGGTTGTTAATGGATATTCAAATTTATTTTTCTTGGAATAATTGGTCATTCATATATTGTTGGTTGTCTATTTTTCTGTTTTCTTATCTTGCTTGTTTTGAGGATGGTTTGAGTTAACTGATGTTTATAGAGTTATGTATGTAGTTTTGCTTGAGGTTGGTGGAAGTTGTGAGTTGGTTTGATTTGAGTTTTGTTTGAGTTATTTATTTAAGTGTAATAATTTTGCTGGATTGTTTGAGTTTTGTTTATTTATGGATTATTTGTGATTTATATAGCTGACGCCTGATGGTGCTGGGTGACTTTTTTGAATGTTGGCTATTGAGGTTTAATTAAGGTTTTGGTTAGTTGGATGAGGAGTTTTATTTTTTATTATTGCCTTTGTTTTAGTATAATTGTTCTGATGTTTACATGTTAGTAAATTGTTTAGTAATGGTGTTGTTTTGATTAGTTGAGTTTCTAAAAGGTTATTGTGTTTAGCTACTGGGTGTGATGTTTTTGTTTAGTGAGTTTCTGAAATTATTTGTGTTTTTGCATGTCTCCTTAGTGCCAGCCAGTTTGTGTTTATGATTTATATCTAGGTGCTGTATTTTTTTCACCACCTGTAAATTCTTATTGGATAATTGATGTATACATTTTTTGATAGATATAGTTTTAGTGCTTTCTGTTTTTTTTTTTTTTTGTTAAATTAGAAAGCACTAAAACTACTAAATTGATGATTGATGTATATATTTTATTATTTGGTAGCTATAGTTTTAGTGTTTTCTATTTAGTGTTTTTGTTAAATAAGAAAGAAAGTACTAAAACTATTGTCATTGATATGTTTATTTTGTAATTTGGTTCTTGCATAATGTGAGCCACTGCAAATATTTAAATATGAAGTTTTAAAGGATTGCCATATATGTTTAATAGTTTGTTATTTTAAAATATGTATTTTAAATCTCACTTTGATGAATAAACAATTTGGTTAATTGATGTGGAGAAAATTGCAGTGGAAAAAAGCTCTGGAAAATGAAAAATAAAACTTTTGTAAATATTTTTCTCACTTAATTCCCAGAAAAAAGTAAGTCCAAAATTAAGGCCCAGATGATCGGCCCAATTTGATCCAAACCATTGAAAACCGACCAAAACCAATATAGGCTTGGGTCGGTCAAAATGCTCTCTCCTTCGGTTGGTTTCAGATTGAGAAATAATGCCATATGTGGGTTCAGTCGGGTGGCAGAATATATCAAACCTGACCGAAATCGACCCGTGCACACCCCTATTTACAAATGAGTTGTTCCAATAATGACTAGAATAATTATAAATATCGACTCGAACAATTCATTTGTAAATATTCATTTAAGATAGAATTGAAAAAAAATTAAAACACCAAAATAGAAAATAATATAAAATACGAAAACTAGTAAAATCCTTATTGCCTAAGCTAAAAAATATTAATTTTCCAAAATTAAACACAAATATTACAAACAAGACCATATAACCAAGCTTTATTAGCATCAGGCAATCCCCGCTCTTACCCCCTTTTTTTAAAAAAAATTTATGCTTTGATTTTTTTTTCATTTTTTAGCATTCTCTACACCTTTCATGGTCTCTTTCTACCCTTATAATACAAATGCCACCCAAGATGGTCAAGAGAGCAAAACAGATGATTTGAAGTTGATTGCAAATAATGAAACTTTTCCTGACATGGACAGTCTCATTGGACAGATCACAAGATCGCTTGCAAAAAGCCTAAAAGATCAACTTCAAATTTATGTACAAAAGCATTTTAAATATGGGTTGTCCAAACATAAAAATTTCATATATGGAAATAATGGAGAGCCCAAATATGTCAAAAAAAAAAAGGGCTAGAAGACTTGAATCAAACTTAAGCGCATTTGGGCTCAGTTTTTTTGGGTTCTTTTGAGGTGTGGGCCAAGTTGGCCAAATTTTGCTTATTTTTAATGTTTAAATTTGTTTGTTTTTGAACCTGTTCTTCAAAGACCTTTTAAATTCCTTTGAGCATAACCACCAACCATTATAATCAGCCATTAAAATAATATTCCACTACCATTTACCCATATTTTGTCGAGATACATCTATTTAAAAAGAGGAATTTCATTTTTGAATTTGAAGACTTGACCATTCACCATGGGAGTTCCAAATGCATTTATGGAGGAGAATTATTCTAGTATTAGGTTGTGTGTTTATTTCTGATGTAAACCCCTATAAAAGGGGCTGTTTGCTTTGTGTTTGAGGCATCCAAGAAAATTATGAATTATCATTTTATGAATGAAAAGAGAGTTTGCTTTCTTTTAGTTTTTATGCATAAGGGGATGCGAACAAAGATGGCAGTATGAGCAAGGCTAGCGGAGCAAGCATAGGAGGCCAACATGACATGGAGCTCATTTTACCAAATGGGCCAATTACAAGTTTGCAGGCCAAGAAGCTCAAATCTACCTTCCAAGGCGTTGTAAGGCGATTCATGGAAGAAAGACTTGGTGGGCAGGCCTTTGACGCTATGGATATAGAGGAGAAGCAGCCCATAAATTTAATCTAAGTATATGTGATGCGACTGGGCCATGCACTTCTCAGGAGGTCACCCATCCTGGTACTAACCCTGCACCAGCATGCTTAACCGAAAAGAACGCTAACCATTTCTACCAAAAGCTTAAGCTATCAGCAGAGGCACAACCATTTCCTTTATTTGGATCAAACATGGGCTCATCAGTCTCTTTCGACTTTATGTACCACCTTGTCGAACCTAATCTACAACCCTCCAAATCCTCGGACTTATCATTCTCTCCCTCTTTAAGGAGGTTCGTCCTCGAACCTGGAGTAGTGAGACCAGACCCGATAAATAGGCTCTGATACCAAAATGATGGAAATCATCAATTTAGCAACCATACACCCCAATAGTTAAAGAACTATGATATATATGGAATGCAAATTAACACACTCCAAAAGTTGAATAAAAAACTGGATCGTTCAAGAATGAAGTAAGATTAACTATTCTAATCACTTTTATCAATGGAATTATGATTAAGTAATTAGAATAGTACTTTGACTTCCTCAAAACGCCACAAACAAAGAAGGTTTGATAAGTTAAGGATGAAAACAAAGATTCTGGAATTTGAACGCCACAAACTGAATAACTTAATAAGTTCCAAAGTTCATGTAAAAACTTAAGACAAAACACTCACAAGTGCTCAAAATATCTTTTATATCTTATAATAATTGTATGATTACAAAGGAAATCAGCCTTGTTTATATAGAAGAAGGCCATATACAAAGAGAGCATCAAAATTAAGTTCATATGTAACTCCCATATTAATTGACAGCCCCATTACTCCTAAATAAATAGCCCCCTTACTTTGCCAACTCAATGTGAAAGTTGGACCATTATTTTCTTGGCTTTTGTAACTCTTTTTCTTCATATTTCAGCCTTTGTAACTCATACTTAATAAAAATAACCCTAATAAAAGTCAAAAATGCAGAAATAAAACACAAATAGTCTTAAATAGCCTATTAATTTGTCTTAGGCCATTGGTCTTTTAGAATTCAAGACTATGGCCAAATGACCTGTTATTATTAAAAATGGACCTAAATCTTTACTCTCATAAACCTAGATTAGCCTTCAAGATTAGGTCTTGCTTGAATTATGTTGACCAACTTAAGCTCTTCTTGCATCCATGGATCATCCTTAAACAAATCTTGAGCAACTTGTTTTCTCCAAATCTGATCCATGAAGGAAATTAAAGCCTCTTTCAACTTATTAGCTCTAGACCTTGTCATTGGTCCTCCATATATGGCTAGTGGATCTTTGAATTGTTTGTTCATGTCATCATTGCACTGTTGGTGCTTGAATAATTTTTTATCAGCATATAATTCCTCATCAAGGGCCCTGTTTGTTTTGTATTAAATTAGAACTTTTTTACTTTATTATTTCTTAAATTTTGATTAGCCAACTAAATGCAACTTAATAACCCTAATTAGGGTTTAGCTATTTATATCTCATTTAGGGTTATAAGACATGAGTTTTTTGTGATCATATTATTCAATTATTTTGGCTTGGCCGAATTTCATCAAGAGAGGGTTTTCTTCTTGTTGTTGCATCAAGAATTGGAATCAACTTATCAAGGTAACACTTGTGGCATTCTTTCTAGTTTTTTCTTTAATTTTGTCCAATTATCTACGTTTCTAGTTGCATGTCAATTAGAGGTTTAGTAGGACAAACAACTAGCTAGGGTTCTTGGTTTACTGAATTTGTGTGTTGGGATTTTGGATTCTTTATAATCTTGGGGTTCCGCATCATAAGGTGTTGATTGAATTGCAATTGAATTATTCATTTGTATTTCAGTTTTAATTCCTATTTCTTATGTTCTAGAGTGCTTATTTCATTGGGGTTCAAGGGAAACTTTTGTGTAACTTGAGTTCTAATTAGAAAGTGTTCTTGGGTGTAAGAACAAATCAAAATCTGATTACTTGGGTGTAATTGAAAATCTGATTAGTTTGACAAAGAGTTCTAAGAATTGAATTTGGGTCTTGGGGTTCCGCATCCTTTGGTATCAGAGCACTGGGTTTACCAAGTAATTATCTATCCTTTATCTATTGTTTATTATTTATTATTTGTTGTTCTTGGTGTTCTTGAGCTATTTAATACCAATTTGTACAAATCTGTCAGTTTTTTTGTTTTGCATTATATAATTTGGGGGAAATCTTTCCTAAGTTGTATAATCACATTTGAATTCATCTAATAACAAAAAAAAAAAAAAAAAACAATTCTGTTCAAAATTGCAAATTACATCATTCTATTCGTTTTTGCTTCTTTTGTGTTAATTAAGTTCCCTTTGCTATTATAACTTGATTATCATCTTCAAGTTTAGTTATTTTTGGTTGAAATATACTAAAATATAAGGGAAAATCAGTTCTAAACTAGTTCTTTTCAATTAGAGTTATTGTGAGAATTTGGGGCTGTTTGGAATCAACTCATGTCAATTGAGTTTGGTTTCTTGCAAAACCATTTATTTCACATTATTTGAGTGTTTGGTGTGATAATTTGTGTTTCCACTAGGGGATTACAAGTTTCATTCATTAAATTTCCAATTCGTTATATTGTTTGCATCTTTAGTTGTCATTTTTTAATTCTGCCCATTTGATTCTATCTTCAACAGGTAACAATATTGAATCATTGTTGCCTAAATAACATTAAAAAAATCATTATACACTTAATTCTAATTCAAGTGTGTTCCTTTCATTTGTTTGGTTGCGTTATTTGCCTCTAGTTTTGTTTTCACCTCTTCTTGCTCAATTAGGATTCCTTTGTTAATTCTCATTAAAAGTGTTTACATTGAGTCATTTAATTGTGATTTGAACTGATCCTTGTGTATAAAATCATAAAGATTGCTTGAGCGGAAAAGGCAAGAGTGAGTGAGCTTATAAGAGGATAAAAACCAATTGTGAGTGAAACACGAGTCGAGTGTCATTACCACAAAAGCAAACACGCAAGGGAGAGTTCTTGTGTTTTCTTTGTTTTGTTCTCAAATTTCAGGTTAATATGGAATCATCAAGTGGAGACAACAAACAAGATACAACCTTCCTTCTCAAAGCCATGCAACAACAATTTGAGAGGATGCAACTAGTGTTTGAAAACATGAATGAAAAGCTTGAGAGACAACAAGGAGAGATCAATGCTATTCATGGAGGGGCTGTTCAAAATGCTCCTAGACCAAGAAGGCAGCCAACACCTCCAACTTATGAAGAAGAAGAAGAAGACTTTGATGATCAAGCCACCATGATAAATGAAGGCCAAAACTTTGAGGGCATAAGGAGGGGTAGAAATGATGTTGACAAGAACATAGGGAGCATAAAAATGAAGATCCCTCCTTTTCAAGGAAGGAATGATCTTGATGCATATATGGAGTGGGAGTGAAAGGTGGAGCTTATTTTTAAGTGCCACAACTACTCAGAAAAGAAAAAGGTGAAGCTTGCAGCCATGGAGTTTAGTGACTATGCAATTGTATGGTGGGATCAACTCCTTACAAATGGAAGGAGAAATAGAGAAAGACCTATCCAAACATGGGAGGAAATGAAGGCTGTAATGAGACAACGCTTTATTCCTAGCCACTACTACAGGGACTTGCATCAAAAATTGCAAGGCCTTGTACAAGGGACAAAGAATGTGGAGGACTGGTACAAGGAAATGGAAATAGCATTGATAAGAGCAAATGTTGAAGAAGATAGGGAAGCTACCATGGCAAGGTTCTTGAATGGCCTAAATAAAGACATAGCCAACATAGTGGAGCTACAACACTATGTGGAGATTGAAGACATGGTGCATATGGCAATTAAAGTGGAGAAACAATTGAAGTACAAAGGTAATGTGAGGCAAGCCAACACATATTCAAATCAAAATACCACATGGAGGTCTAATTGGAAGAATGATAATAAGGCTGTCCAACATAAGAAAGATGAGAAAATGAAGCTAATAGGAAATCATCATCTTAGCAACCATATACCCCAATAACTATTAAGTTATGATACATACGGAATGCAAGAAAACACCCTCCAGTCAAGATGATTCCAAAACCTAAGGACCTCCTCAAGTGAAGTTAGGGAAAAACTAGTTCCAATTGTTATTGTTTACCAATGAAACTAGTACTTGAATTCAACCCACAACGCCACAAACCAGATATGATCTGATAAGTTAAGAATTAAACACAATATTTTTTTTGTTAGAGAATGCTACAAACTAAATTAGTTTGATAAGTTCAAAGTTCATGAAAGAACTTAAGCAAAAACACTCATAAAGAGCAAATTCAAATTATCATTCATCAATGGTCCTCATCATTCCCCCTTTCCTCAGAAGGATTTGTCCTCGAATCTGCTCCTTCATCACCTACATCAAACAAAGACAAATCAAAAACATTAAAGGTCCACTTACATTTCCATACTCACTAGGTGATGAGGAAACTATAAGCAAGCTTGATGAATCTACACATGGCAGCAAATATGTTGATGATATTGTTATGCCAAGTAGACCAATCACAAGATAACAATCAAAGAGACTCCAACATGTGATCCAACACTTCATTCAAAGGTGGATTAATGAAGAGGGAGACCAACTTGTGGTGAATATGATGGGTCATGAAGAGGAAGACAGAAACTCACCAACAAGCATGAAGAATCTGCCCATAAGTATGGTGATGTGCATTAGCACAAATTTGGAATATAATATTGATGTGGTTTAGTGCTAGTGTGACTAGACACATGTGAACCAACACCAAAATACATGCAGAATCTGCCCATCAATGTTGTCAGAATTATGGGTAGTAATTTAGAGTATATTATTGATGTGGATGAACAATTAATGCTATTGTGGCTACGAATTTTCAGATTGTTGAATGTAATTAATGTGTTTTCAAGTTTGAGAGGTTTTCTTCTTATTCTTGTTGCATGAAGAATTGGTTCTAACTTATCAAGTCTGACTTGTGGTGTTTAAATCAATTCATTTCTTTATCCCAGTCACCCAAGTTCTCAATTACAGGTTAGTTGTGGGTTTGGTAGGGAGGATTTGTTTTTGAGTTCTAAGATTCTATGCTAGATGTGTATGTGGGGTTCTAGATGTAATATTTGATCCATGGGTTTCGCATCATTTGGTATCAGAGCTTTAGCTTGAAGATAAATCTCTAGGTATCTTTTATGTTTTAATTATCCAAAGGAAAAAAAAAGAAAAAAAAAACGAATCAGATTCAGTTTCTATGTTTCTTCATTTTCTGTTCTTGTTGCACCTTGTTCTTATTCTTCAAATCTGTGGACTTTTGTTTAACTTTTCAATTTCTATCCTTGTTTACTGAAAGTTCAAAATAAAAAAAGAAGGAAAAGATCAAAAGAAAAACAAAGAAAAAAAAAGAGAATCAGATTCAACTTCCTCAACATAAAAGAAAAAAAATCGTACCTGTTTTTGTCCAATATTTTTCTTCACAAGTGTTTGAGATTTTTTTGCATATTTATACCATTAACAGCTTGCTACCTTATTATATTTGATCAAATTACATCAGCTCCTCATTATGCATCCATTTAGCATTTAAAATATGATATTTAGAGCATATCTTGCATTGGGAATAGATTTAGGTTGCATATTCAGATTACTCATTGGAGTGATTTGAATTCTATTTTTTTTAGTATCCAGAATTGTTTTTCTTTGTATTCTTAGTTTCATTCTTTCATATACCTCTTGTTTCTTGTATGCATTAAGTAGCTAATTCACAATCATAGTTACTTTGGTTTGATTAACACAAATACTTTTTACTACTTGTGTTAACTTTCAGTTCTTGTTTAAAATTAAATTGCTTTTAGAATTACTGAATTCATTTTGTTCATTAGGTTCCTTGTAGAGTCTTTAAAACAAAACTTGTTTTACTTGATTTAAGTGGATTCAATTCTGAAATTCAACTTGATAAAAGAAGAATTGATAGGTAAAAAGGACCAAGGTTTGAGTGAAATACAAGAGGAGTGACAATTTGATCTTGAGTGAAACACGTAAGGGAGTGAGGTGAGGAAATTTTCTTTATTAACATTTTCTTGTAGGTTCTTCTTACACCATGTCAAATTCTGGAAGTGAAAAACATGATATGGCCATAAATGACATAGCCTTCATGTTAGAGGCAATGCAAAGGAGATTTGAAATGTTTGATTTGGCCATAAACAACATGAGAGGTGATGTAGACAACATAATGCAAAGGCAGCGGAATGATACTAATCGAAGGGGGCAGAATAGAGGGAGAGGAAACATGATGAATGATGATGAGATAGAAAGGGAAGATGATGAAGAAAGTGAGGAATTAATTGCCCAAAGAAGACCTCAACAAAGGGACAGTAACATATCTTCCATAAAAATGAAGATACCATCATTCAAGGGGAGAAATGATGTTGAAGCTTACCTTGAATGGGAAAGAAAAGTTGAGTTGGTGTTTGATTGTCATAATTATAGTGAAATGAAGAAAGTTAAAATTGCAGCAGTTGAATTCACAGATGATGCACTAATTTGGTGGGATCAATTGATGATTTCCAAGAGGAGAAATGGAGAAAGAACCATCACTACTTGGGCTGAAATGAAAACTATGATAAGAAAGAGATTTGTACCATCTTACTACTATAGGGAGCTTCACCAAAAATTACAGTGGTTAACTCAAGGATCCATGTCAGTGGAGGATTACCATAAAGAGATGGAGATGATCATGAGTAGAACTAATATAGAGAAGGATCCAAAAATCACTATGGCTCGATTTTTGAGTGGGCTGAATAGAGAAATTGCTAACATAATTGAATTACATCATTATGTGGAGCTTGAAGATATGGTACACATGGCCATGAAAGTGGAGAAGCAACTGAAACTCAAGGGAGCAGCAAAGGGATTTTCTAATTCTAGCTCTAGTTTCACTTCAAAATGGCCAAAGAAAGATGATAATCCTAAAGGGAAGGAGGCTGCCAGGAAAGGAAAGGAAAAACAAGTTCTAGATGACCCTAAAGGTAACTCTAAAACATCTAACTCTAATCAAAAGCATAGTACCATTAAATGCTTTAGGTGTTTAGGAGTAGGGCATATAGCATCTCAATATCCAAATAAGAAAATCATGTTGATAATAGATAATGGTGAAATTGATAGTGCTGGTGAACATGAAAGTGATGATAATAATGATAGCATGCCACCATTAGAGGAAATTGAACATATTATTGAATATCCTGCCCATGGTGAATCTTTGATTATTAGAAGAGCTTTAAACATGCAAATTAAAGATGAAGAAAGTAATCAAAGAGAGAACATTTTCCATACTCGTTGCATTATGAATGGAAAAGTGTGTAGCATGATCATTGATGGGGGTAGCTGTGCAAATGTTGCTAGTACTGATTTTGTAGATAAATTAGGGTTAGCATGCACAAAACATCCTAGCCTTTACAAGCTGCAATGGTTGAATGATTGTGGAGAGGTGAGGGTAACAAAGAAGGTTCTGTTTTCTTTTGTAATTGGGAGATACAAAGATGAATTTTGCTGTGATGTTGTGCCTATGCATGCTAGCCATATCCTTCTTGGTCATCCATGGCAGTTTGATAGAAAAGCTTTTCATGATGACTTCAAGAATCATTATTCTTTCAGCCTAAATGGTTTAAATTTCACTCTTGCTCCATTGTCACCTAAGCAAGTGTATGAAGATCAAGTAAATATTTTGAGATCATTTGAAAAGAATTCTGGTGGTGAGGGTAAAACAAATAAAAACGGAGTACAAGAGGCCAAGTGTGAGAAAAAGAATGATAAAACGACCCATTGGTGAGAGAAAAAGAGAAAGGGAGAGAAAATAAAAGAGAGTGTTTCTATCAAAAGAAAAGGAGTTAAGGAGTGCTTTTTGTGAGAAAAGAAGTCTAATTATACTTAGGTATAAAGAGACCTTGATTTCTACATTTGACCTTAATAACCATTTGCCTAGTTGTGTTAGTTCTCTTTTACAGGAATTTGGAGATGTTTTTTCAGAAGATGTACCTAAAGGTTTACCACCTTTAAGAGGGATTGAGCATCAAATTAACTTCATTCCGGGCTCAACAATTCCTAATCAACCAGCTTATAGAAGTAATCCGGAGGAAACCAAGGAACTTCAAAGGCAAGTGGAGGAGTTGCTAGCAAAGGGACATGTGCGTGAAAGTCTTAGTCCATGTGCTGTTCCGGTGTTATTAGTCCCAAAGAAAGATGGATCATGGAGAATGTGTGTGGACTGCCGAGCAATCAATAAAATCATGGTGAAGTATAGACATCCAATTCCTAAACTTGATAATATGCTTGATGAGTTGAGTGGTTCTTGCATTTTTACTAAGATTGATTTGACAAGTGGTTACCATCAAATTAGGATGAAAGAAGGAGATGAGTGGAAAACTACATTCAAAACAAAATACGGTGTTTATGAGTGGTTAGTTATGCCATTTGGTTTATCTAATGCCCCTAGTACATTCATGAGATTAATGAATCATGTTCTGCGTGCATATCTTGGTAAATTTGTTGTTGTATATTTTGATGACATACTCATTTATAGCAAATCAGTAGATGAGCATGTAGAACATATTAGGGTTGTTCTTGATGTTTTGAGAAAGGAAGAATTGTATGCCAACTTGAAAAGGTGCATGTTTTGTAGTGATAAAATCATATTCTTAGGTTTTATGGTTAGTGCACAGGGAATTGAGGTTGATGATGAAAAGGTAAAGGCAATAAGAGATTGGCCAGCACCTAAAACTGTGAGTGAGGTAAGAAGTTTTCATGGTTTGGCTAGTTTCTATAGAAGGTTTGTTAAAGATTTTAGTTCCATTGCTGCACCATTAAATGAATTGGTAAAAAAAGATATAAAGTTTAATTTGACTAAAATTCATGAAAAGGCATTCAATTTGTTGAAAGAAAGGTTAACTACTACTCTAATTCTTGCTTTACCAGATTTTGATAAGACCTTTGAATTAGAGTGTGATGCTTCGGGTGTGGGCATAGGTGCTGTTTTGATGCAAGAAGGGAAACCAATTGCATATTTTAGTGAGAAGCTTCATGGTGCACAATTAAATTATTCCACTTATGACAAGGAGCTATATGCTTTGGTAAGAGCTTTACAAGTGTGGCAACATTACTTATTGCCTAAAGAGTTTGTTATTCATACAGATCATGAATCATTAAAGCATCTAAAGGGGCAAACCAAGCTGAACCGAAGACATGGAAAGTGGATAGAGTTCGTTGAGCCATTTTCATATGTGATAAAGTATAAGCGTGGCAAAGACAATGTAGTAGCAGATACACTTTCAAGAAGGTATTCCTTAATCTCAACTCTTAGTTCTAAGTTATTAGGCTTTGAGCAAATTAAGGATATGTATGACAATGATGTTGACTTTGGAAATGTTTATAAAGCATGTGAGCATTCTGCATTTCAAAAGTTTTATAGGCATGATGGGTACTTGTTTAAGGATGGAAGATTATGCATGCCTAGTTGCTCATTAAGGGAATTGCTTGCGCGTGAGGCACATAGTAGAGGACTCATGGGACATTTTGGGGTATTTAAGACTTTAGAAATTCTGCATGAACATTTCTATTGGCCAAACATGAGAAAAGATGTTGAAAGAATTTGTGCCAAGTGTATTGCATGTAAACAAGCAAAATCTAAGTCTTTACCTCATGGGTTGTATACTCCTTTACCTATTCCTAATGCACCTTGGATTGACATATCTATGGACTTTGTTTTGGGGCTGCCTAGGACTAGAAGAAGGAAAGATAGCATATTTGTTATTGTTGATAGATTCAGCAAAATGGCTCATTCCATTGCATGTCACAAAACTGATGATGCAACAAATATTGCTAATTTGTTCTTTGGGGAAGTAGTTCGGTTGCATGGCATTCCTAAAACAATTGTAAGTGATAGAGATGTGAAGTTCTTAAGTCATTTTTGGCGTGTTTTGTGGAATAAGTTAGGTACTAAATTGTTGTTCTCTACAACTTTTCATCCACAAACTGATGGACAAACAGAAGTGGTAAATAGGACTTTAGGATCTTTGTTACATGCTGTTGTGGGTAAGAATTTGAAAACTTAGGAAGATTGTTTGCCATTAATGGAGTTTGCATATAATAGAAGCATACATTCTTCTACAGGTTATTCACCATTTGAAATTGTTTATGGTTTTAATCTGCTTACACCACTTGATCTGTTTCCTTTGCCATTAAATGAAATAACTAACTTAGATGGTGAAAAGAAAGCGGAGTTGGTTAAGAGGATACATTAGAAGGAACGAGCTCATCTTGAGAAGAAATATGAATCATTTGCCCATAATGCAAATAGAAGAAGGAAACATGTGATTTTCCAACCTGGTGATTGGGTATGGGTTCATATGAGGAAGGAAAGATTTCCTAAACAAAGGAAATTCAAGTTGGATGCAAAGGGAGATGGCCCATTCCAAGTTTTAGAAGGAATCAATGACAATTCCTACAAAATTGATCTACTAGGTGAGTATAATATTTCTGCAACTTTCAATGTTAGTGATCTTTCTCCTTTTGATGTAGGTTTAGATTTGAGGACAAATCTTTTTGAGCAAGGAGGGAATGATGAGGAAACTATAAGCAAGCTTGATGAATCTACACATGGCAGCAAATATGTTGATGATATCATTATGCCAAGTGGACCAATCACAAGATCACAATCAAAGAGACTCCAACATGTGTTCCAACACTTCATTCAAAGGTGGATTAATGAAGAGGGAGACCAACTTGTAGTGAATATGATGGGTCATGAAGAGGAAGATAGAAACTCACCAACAAGCATGAAGAATCTGCCCATAAGTATGGTGATGGGCATTAGCACGAATTTGGAATATAATATTGATGTGGTTTAGTGCTAGTGTGACTAGACACATGTGAACCAACACCAAAATGTATGCAGAATCTGCCCATCAATGTTGTCAGAATTATGGGCAGCAATTTAGAGTATATTATTGATGTGGATGAACAATTAATGCTATTGTAACTACGAATTTTCAGATTGTTGAATGTAATTAATGTGTTTTCAAGTTTGAGAGGTTTTCTTCTTATTCTTGTTGCATGAAGAATTGGTTCTAACTTATCATGTCTGACTTGTGGCATTTAAATCAATTCATTTCTTCATCCCAATCACCCAAGTTCTCAATTACAGGTTAGTTGTGGGTTTGGTAGGGAGGATTTGTTTTTGAGTTTTAAGATTCTATGCTAGATGTGTATATAGGGTTCTAGATGTAATATTTGATCCATGGGTTCCGCATCACTAGGCAATTATAGCTTGTATGCATTGTCATTGATTCTTTGTAGGACTTGAAATGGTCCATCTCCTCTAGGCATCAGCTTAGACTTCCTTTGACTTGGAAATCTTTCCTTCCTCAAGTGTACCCAAACCTAATCACTTGGTTAAAATATGACTTTCTTTCTTCCCTTGTTGTGTTGCTTTTCATATTATTGAGCTTTCTCTATATTTGAGCACGCCCCCTCTCATGTAAGCATTTAACAAATTCAGCCTTTTTCTTTCATTCCAAATTAGCTTTTTCAATGGGTAATGGCAGTAAATCCATAGGTGTTAATGGATTGAAACAATATACAACATCAAAAGGTGAACAATTTGTTGTAGCATGAATACTCCTATTGTAGGCAAACTCAACATGTGGCAAACATTCTTCCCAATTCTTCAGATTTCTTTGAATTATTGCCCTCAATAGTTGTGAAAGAGTTCTATTGACCACCTTCATTTGTCCATCTGTTTGTGGATGACACATTGTTGAGAATAGAAGCTTTGTTCCCAACTTACTCCAAAGTGTCTTCCAAAAGTGGCTAAGGAATTTGACATCTCTATCACTAATAATTGTCCTTGGAACTCCATGCAATCTCACAATTTCTTTGAAGAACAGTCCTGCAACATGAGTTGCATCATCTGTCTTATGGCATGGAATGAAATGTGTCATTTTGCTAAACCTGTCAACAACAACAAAAACAGAATCTTTCTCTCCCCTTGACCTAGGTAATCCTAAAACAAAGTCCATGGAAATGTCTAACCAAGGTTTAATAGGTATGGGAAGTGGTGTGTACAACCCATGAGGCATCAATTTGGATTTAGCTTATTTACAAGTAATGCATCTCTCACAATTTCTCTCAACATCTCTTTTCATTTGTGGCCAAAAGAAATGATCACTTAAAACATCTAAAGTTTTTCTCACACCAAAATGCCCCATCAAACCCCCACCATGTGCCTCCCTCATAAGCAACTCTCTCAAAGAAGATTGAGGCACACATAGCTTATTTTCTTTGAAAAGAAAACTATCCAGCCTATAAAACTTGCCAAAACCCCCTTTCTCACATGCCTCATAAACATTAGCAAAATCAAGGTGTGAATTATATAAATCCTTAATTAACTCAAAACCTAATAATTTTGCATCAAGTGTAGAAATTAGAGCATACCTCCTTGATAAAGCACAGGCAACTACATTTTCCTTACCTTGCTTGTACTTGATGACGTAAGGAAATGATTCAATGAACTCCACCCATTTAGCTTGTCTTTGATTGAGCTTTCCTTGTCCTTTGAGATATTTCAATGACTCATGATCAGTGTGGATTATGAATTCCTTATACCATAAGTGGTGCTGCTAATTTTCTAACACTCTCACCAATGCGTAGAACTCCTTATCATAAGTTGGGTAGTTTAAACTTTCTCCACTTAGCTTCTCACTAAAGAATGCTATTGGTCTTCCTTCTTGCATCAAGACTCCACCAATACCTATTCCACTTGCATCACACTCAACCTCAAAAGTTTTAGAAAAGTTAGGCAAAGCAAGTAAAGGTGTTGAACTGAGTTTGTCTTTTAGCAAGTTAAAAGCATCATCTTGTTCTTTTCTCCACTTGAAACCCACATTCTTTTTAATGCATTCAGTTAAAGGTGTAGTAATTATAGAAAAATCCCTAATGAATCTATAAAAGCTAGCAAGACCATGAAAACTCCTAACATCATGCACACTTGTAGGTTTCGACCAATCTCTAATTACTTTTACTTTTTCTCGATCAACATGAATTCCTTTGTCATAAACAATATATCCAAGAAAAGTAATTTCATTAGTTAAAAAAGTGCATTTCTTAAGATTAGCATATAACTTTTCTTGCCTTAACACATCAAAAACAACCTTTAAATGTGTTACATGCTCATCTAAAGATTTGCTATACACAAGAATATCATCAAAATAAACCACCACAAACTTTCCAATGAAAGAATGAAAAACATGATTCATTAATCGCATAAAAGTACTTAGTGCATTAGTTAAGCCAAAGGACATTACTAACCATTCATACAAACCATGTTTAGTTTTGAAAGTAGTTTTCCATTCATCACCTGCATGCATTCTAATTTAATGATATCCAGATTTTAAATAAATTTTAGAAAAAACACAAGAACCATGCAATTCATCCAACATCATCTAGCCTAGGAATAGGATGTCTATACTTCACCGTTATTTTGTTGATGGCTCGGCAATCAACACACATACTCCATGGCCCATCCTTTTTAGGCACCAATAATACAAGAACCACACATAGACTCATGCTTTCACGCACATACCCCTTCTCCATAAGTTCACTCACTTGCCTTTGGATTTCCTTAGTCTCCTCAAGATTGCATCTATAAGCTGGCCTATTTGGTATGCTTGCACTAGGAATGAAATCAATTTGATGTTCAATTTCTCGAATTGATGGCAAACCCTTAGGCACATTTTTAGGAAAGAGATCTTCATGTTCCTGTAATAAATCAATAATAACACTAGGCAAACTCTTGTCAAGCTCGTTAGATATAATCAAAACATCCTTGTACATAAGTACAAGTATAAGCTGCCTCATGGTTAGTGTTTTCCTCACATCACTTGCTTTGCATAAACACTCATTTTTCTTTCATTCATTCCTCCTTTATATTCTCTCCCCTTGTGTTTCCCATTGCTCTCATTCTTATCACTCATCTCACCTTTTTCTTTTTTTTTCTCTTTCTTGCTCCCTCCCCAAAGTTTCAGACAATGAAAATTCAAGTTCTTCATATTGCTCCTTTATTCTCATTTGGTCTTCAAAAATGGTCTTTGGAGACAAAGGTCCAAGTTGGTATTTCTGTCCATTCATGCTCAAAGAATATCGGTTCTTAAACCCATCATGTATGACCCTTCGATCATATTGCCATGGTCTCCCCAACAATATGTGACCAGCATACATAGAAACCACATCACACAACATCTCATCTTTATATCTACCAATAGAGAAAGAAACCAATACTTGCTTATTCACCTTCACAACAACACTATCATTCAACCATTGTAACTTGTACGGTTTTGGATGTTTAGTAGTAGGTAATTTCAGTTTTTCCACAAGCAAAGTACTAGCCATGTTTGTACAACTACCACTATCCGCAATCATATTACACAACTTGTTAGCAATCAAACAATGAGTATGAAATAGATTTTCACGTTGTTCACCATGTTCATCATGTTTACTTTGGAAACTAAGTGTGCATTGTACAACTAACACATCTCCCTTAGCAAACTCAACATCACTAGCATCTTCTAAAGATGGCATTTCATCATCTTCCTCTCTCTCACTTTTAAGACTCAACAATCCCATCCCTCATGATCATTACCCTTTTATTGGACATTCACGTGCGATATGACCATGTCCTAGGCACTTAAAACACTCAATTTCTCTAGTTTGATTAGTTTGATTCTCACCTCTACCCTTGCTGCCTATTTCATTTTTGTTTTTATTTTCATCAATCTTAGGCTTAACAATAGGTTTATCCTCCTTTTTACTCCAATTTGGTTTCCAAGAAGAAGAAGAGGAAGTTAAATAAGGTTTAGAATCATACTTACTTGTACCCTTGCATTTCAGTTGTCTTTCAATTTTTCTGGCCATATTCACCATGTCTTCAATCTCCACATAGTGTTGCAACTCCATAAGATCAGCAATGTTCTTGTTCAAGCCATTCAAGAACCTTGCCATGGTGGCTTCACGATCCTCATCCACATTAGCCCTTATCATGGCTATCTCCATTTCTTTGTGATATTCCTCCACACTCATGAAACCTTGTGTTAGGATTTGTAAACGCTGGTGCAAGTCCCTATAATAGTTGCTAGGGATAAATCGCTTTCTCATGATGCATTTCATCTCAAACCATTTCTCAACATACCTTTCACCATTTTGACACCTGTCTTTACACAATTGATCCCACCAAATAATAGCATAATCACAAATTCAACAGCGACTAATTTTATCTTTTTCTCTTTAGAGTAGTTGTGACACTCGAAGATCATCTCCACCTTTCTCTCCCACTCCAAATAAGCATCTGGGTCATTCTTTCCTTGGAAGGAAGGAATCTTCATTTTGATGCTGCCTATATTTCGATCAATGTCGTCAAACCTTGCTCTCCTATTTTGCCTTCTAGGATGAGCATCCCCTCCAATAATGGTTGCTTGATCATCATCTGTGTCAATTCCTCCATCATATTCATCATTGGCAAAGGCTGGTTGCCTTCTATGCCTTGGCTCACCTTGCAATGTGGTAATCGCATCATCATATTTTTCTAAATGATCTCTTACATCTCCAATCATTTTGAACATATGTTCAAATTGTTGTTGCATTGCTTGAATTATTTCACCATTTGAGGAAGAACACATGTATTTATCTTTGTTAGACATGTTTAAAACCTGAAAGAAGAAAATTTAAAACAGTCTCACAAGATACTCCCTCACGTGTTTCACTCAAAGATTTGATTCACACCACTCGTGTTTCACATGAAAATTTGGCTTTTCTCGATGCTGGTCTTACCACTCTTGCCTTTTACCTCTCTTGCTTTTGCTTTCGGTTCATAAATAAACTAATCACCTAAAAAATCAAATTAGATTATCGCAATTCAATGGATTGAAAAGGGCTGATCTAGAACAAGATTTTAGATAAGGCCAAATTTAAAGTATCTAAACACAAGGAAACAAATCTAAGTGCTGAAATTTAAGTCCCTTAGCCTTAAACAGTTCTGAAACTTTAAGATCTAGAATTCCACACTTTTGCAATTCTGATTTTTTTTAAATTTTTGTTTCTTTCTTTATGATATTAACAAAAGTGCAGAAATTTTAAGATTAACACAAGAAAGTAACAATAAGAGAAGGAACAACAAAACTTGTTGTGTCAACACAAAGAGGTATGAACTTAAATTAAAGAATACTTAATAGGTCAGAATTAAAACAAGAAGATTCAGCACAAATAAAGAAAAATAAGTTGAAGATGTTAAACTTAAATAAAAAAAATAAATACAAAGATAAGCAAACCTCAACTTGAACCTTGCTCTGATACCAAATGATAGAAAATCATCATCTTAGCAACCATATACCCCAATAACTATTAAGTAATGATACATATGAAATGCAAGAAAACACCCTCCAGTCAAGATGATTTCAAAACCCAAGGACCTCCTTAAGTGAAGTTAGGGAAAACCTAGTTCCAATTGTTATTGTTTACCAATGATAATACTTGAATTCAACCCACAACGCCACAAACCAGATATGATTTGATAAATTAAGAATTAAACACAAGAATTTTTTTTTTGGTTAGAGAACACCACAAACCAAATTAGTTTGATAAGTTCAAAGTTCATGAAAGAACTTAAGCAAAAACACTCACAAAGAGCAAATTCAGATTATCATTCATCAATGGTCCTCATCAGAAGCCTAAGCATACATTTGACCCAAAAAAAAAAGGTAACACTTCTGCACAAACTTTTAGGAATTGGGATATTAAATGTTTTAAGTGTTTGGGGTATGGACACATAGCATCACAAATTTCAAATAAAAGGGTAATGATTATGAGAGAGAGTGAGGTTGAAACACATTATGAGACTGATGTTGAGGATGAGATGCCTTCATTGGAGGATTGTAGTGATTGTGAGGTAGATGCCTATGGAAGGTAGTTTGATCATTGATGGGGGTAGTTGTGTGAATGTGGCTAGTACTTTGTTTGTGGACAGATTGGGATTAGAGACCACTAAGCCATACAAATTGCAATGGCTTAATAATAGTGGGGAAGTGAGAGTCCAAAAACAAGTGAGGTACCATTTACAATTGGAAAATATCATTATGAGATGACATTTGATGTGGTGCCTATGCAAGCTAGTCATTTGTTATTAGGTAGACCATGGCAATGGGATAGGAGAGTGACTCATGATGGGTATTCTAATAGGTACTCTTTGGAGAAAGAAGGTAGAAGATTCACTCTATCTCCTTGATGCGGAACCCATGGATCAAATATTACATCTAGAACCCCACATACACATCTAGCATAGAATCTTAGAACTCAAAAGCAAATCCTCCCTACCAAACCCACAACTAACCTGTAATTGAGAACTTGGGTGATTGGGATGAAGAAATGAATTGATTAAAACGCCACAAGTAAGACTTGATAAGTTAGAACCAATTCTTCATGCAACAAGAATAAGAAGAAAACCTCTCAAACTTGAAAACACAGAAATTACATTCAACAATTCTGGAAATTCGTAGTCAACCCTATTAAGTTCTTTTTCCCATCCTTATATAGTTGGAAAAGAAGAACTAATGGCTTAAAAGTCTAGGTTTACATGTATCTAGTCACAATAGCATTAATTGTTCATCCACATCAATAATATACTCTAAATTACTGCCCATAATTATGACAACATTGATGGGCAGATTCCACATGCATTTTGGTGTTGGTTCACATGTGTCTAGTCACACTAGCACTAAATCATGTCAATATTATATTCCAAATTCATGCTAATGCCCATCACCATACTTATGGGCAGATTCTTCATGCTTGTTGGTGATTTTTCTGACTTCCTCTTCATGATCCATCATATTCACTACAAGTTGGTCTCCCTCTTCATTAATCCACCTTTGAATGAAGTGCTGGAACACATGCTGGAGTTTCTTTGATTGTGATCTTGTGATTGGTCCACTTGGCATAATGATATCATCAACATATTTCCTATAAGGAAAACTATTAACTAATATTACAATAAAAACCTAATAAGCAAAATATGGAGGGGACCACTTAAAAGACTCAAAAAACACGCCCCAAACATGTGTTAAGCATGCCAAAGTCGTTCTTGCTGAAACTGGTATAGGGGGTTGTGAAATAGTAGATTTCACAGGGGGTTGTGGGACTTTCTGGACAAGCAGCACATTTCACAGGGTGGTTGTGGTATTGGCTGGACAATTCGCACATTTCAGCACCATGTGTACAATCAGCACCATGACTAGCTTGGGTTGGTCTTCTAGTTCCTTCTCGCACTTGTCCCATGCTAATTCAGTCACCTCTCTTGTAATAAAGTATTGAATATGCATTCCAAGAGTGATGCCATATTTCTTTGCTTTATTCCTCGTCAATGCCCCTTGTTGTAGCACCAATGGATCCTTGCTATGCTGGTTCACATCACTCCTTTAACCCCTAAATAGATTTTTGAAGATCAAATGCAACTTGACAAAGCAAATGAAGAATTCATACAAAGAGAGGCTGAAAGAAAAAGGAGAGAAAAAGAAAAGAGTGTGAAAAAGGAGAGTGAGAAAAAATTAAAGAGTGAAAATGAAAATTTAAGAGAGAAAATTAGTCTGAGTGAATCAGCCCAAAGAGAAAAGAGGGGAGAAAAGTGAGCTTCTATGCATAAATGAGGGATGTTGAGAGCTTTGGTTACAAATAAGCCAATGATTGTACTTATGTATAAAGAGGCCTATTTTTCTTCTAACGATCTTAACCCTACTTTGTCTAGTGTTGTGGTTGATGTTTTGCAGGAATATAGTGATGTTTTCCCTGATGATCTACCACGAGGTTTGCCACCTTTAAGAGGGATTGAACATCAAATTGATTTTGTTCCCGGGGCTGCCATACCTAATAGGCCTGCATATAGAAGCAATCCGAAAGAGACCAAGGAGCTTCAAAGACAAGTGGAAGAGCTTTTGGAGAAAGGACACATAAGAGAAAGCTTAAGCTCATGTGCGGTACCGATCTTGTTGGTGCCAAAGAAGGATGGAAGTTGGTGTATGTGTGTTGATTGTCAAGCTGTCAACAAAATTATGATAAAATATTGACACCCTATACCTCAATTTGATGACATGTTAGATGAATTACATGGTTCTTGTATCTTCTCTAAAATTGATATTACAAGTGGTTATCACCAAATAAGAATGAAACCAGGCGATGAATGGAAAAATGCTTTTAAAACAAAACATGGATTGTATGAGTGGATGGTTATGACATTTGGTTTAACTAATGCACCTAGCACTTTCATGAGACTTATGAACCATGTTTTGGGTAAGTTTATTGGAAAGTTTGTGGTTGTCTATTTTGATGACATTCTTTTGTATACCAAATCTTTTGATAATCACGTTATGCATTTAAAATGTGTATTTGATGCATTATGCAAATATCAATTGTATGCTAATATGAAGAAATGTACATTTTGCATTGATCGCATCATTTTCTTGGGATATATGGTAATGCGGCTAGGCCAAGCACTTCTGATAAGTTCGAGGGTTTGGAGGGTTGTGGATCAGGTTCGACAAGGTGGCACATAAAGTCGAAAGAGACTGATGAGCCCATATTTGATTCAAATAAAGGAAATGGGTGCGCCTCTGCTGACAGCTTAAGCTTTTGGTAGAAATGGTTAGCGTTCTTTGAAATGTTTGTTCATGTCATCATTGGACTATTGGTGCTTGGCCAATTTTTTATCAGCATGTAATTCCTCATCATTCCCCCTCTCCTTGCAAGGATTCATCCTCGAATCTGATCCTTCATCACCTACATCAAACAAAGACAAATTAGAAACATTGAAGGTTGCACTAGCATTACCATACTCACTTGGCAATTCCAGCTTATATGCATTGTCATTTATTCTTTGAAGGACTCAAAATGGACCGTCCCCTCTAGGCATTAGTTTTGACTTCCTTTGGCTAGGAAATATTTCCTTCCTTAAGTGTAGCCAAACCAAATCTCCTGGTTCGAACACTACTTTCTTTCGGCCTTTGTTGTGTTGTTTCTCATATTGTAGAGTCTTCTTTTCAATTTGTGTGCGTACCTTTTCATGCAAAGTTTTAACAAAGTCAGCTTTTTGTTTACCATCCAAATTTGCTTTCTTTAATGGTAAAGGTAGCAAATTCATTGGAGTTAATGGATTGAACCCATACACAACTTCAAATGGTGAATGGTTTGTTATAGCATGCACACTGCGATTATAAGCAAACTCCACATGTGGCAAACATTCCTTCCAATTCTTCAAATTTTTTTTTATTATGGCCCTCAAAAGAGTTGATAAGATCCTATTTACCACTTCTATTTGTCCATCTGTTTGTGGATGACAAGTGGTTGAATACAACAGCCTTGTACCCAACTTGCTCCAAAGTGTTTTCCAAAAGTGGCTTAGGAACTTCACATCTCTGTCACTCACAATTATTCTTGGGATGCCATGTAATCTCACAATTTCTTTGAAGAACAACCCCGCAACATGTGTTGCATCATTTGTTTTGTTGCATGGAATGAAATGTGCCATCTTGCTAAACCTGTCCACAACAACAAAAATAGAATCTCTCCCCCCTTTAGACCTAGGTAAAGCCAAGAGTCCACTGATATATCAACCCAAGGTTCATTAGGTATAGGAAGAGGGTTATACAGCCCATGAGGCATTACTCTAGATTTAGCTTGTTTGCATGTAATGCATTTCTCACATATCCTCTCAACATTTCTTTTCATTTGTGGCCAAAAGAAATGCTCACTTAACACACCTAGAGTCTTTTTAATTCCAAAATGTCCCATTAACCCACCACTATGTGCCTCCCTCACAAGTAATTCTCTCATTGAACATTGAGGAACACATAACTTGTTTTCTTTAAAAAGAAAACCATCATGCCTATAGAATTTGTCAAATCCACCTTTCTCACATGCCCCATAAAAACTAACAAAATCAAGGTCATAATTATAAAAATTTTTAATGTACTCAAAACCTAATAATTTTGCATCAAGTTTAGATTTGCATACCTTCTAGAAAGAGCTTCAGCAACCACATTTTCCTTACCTTGTTTGTACTTGATGATGTAAGGAAAGGATTCAATGAATTCCACCCATTTTGCATGTCTTTTACATAACTTCCCTTGCCCTTTGAGATACTTCAAGGACTCATGATCAGTGTGGATTATGAATTCCTTGTAGTAAAGATAATGCTCCCATGTCTTCAAAACTCGCACCAAAGCATAGAACTCTTTGTCATATGTAGGGTATTTTAAACTTGCTCCACTTAATTTCTCACTAAAGAATGCAATTGGCTTACCTTCTTGCATTAAGACTCCACCAATGCCTATGCCACTGGCATCACACTCAATTTTAAAAGTTCTAGAAAAATTAGGCAAAACAAGTAAAGGTGCTAAACAAAGTTTATCTTTAAGCAAGTTAAAAGCCTCATCTTGTTCTTTACCCCACTTAAATCCTACATTTTTCTTAATGCATTCAGTCAAAAGTGCAGCAATTGTAGAGAAATCCTTAATGAATCTCCTATAAAAGCTAGCAAGACCATAAAAACTTCTTACATCACTGACACTAGTGGTTTTGGCCATTCTCTAATTACTTTCACTTTTTCTTGATCAACATGTATTCCTTTATCATTAACAACATAACCAAGAAAAGTAATTTCATTAGTGCAAAAATGCATTTGTTTAGATTAGCATACAACTTTTCCTTTCTAAGCACATCAAAAAAAGATTTCAAATGTTGTACATGCTCATCTAAAGTCTTGCTATAGATCATAATATCATCAAAATAAACAACCACAAACTTTCTAATAAAATCTCACAAAACATGGTTCATCAATCTCATAAAAGCGCTAGGTGCATTAGTTAAACCAAAAGGCATTACTAACCACTCATATAATCCATGGTTAGTTTTGAAAGTTGTTTTCCATTCATCACTTTCACGCATTCTTATTTGATGATATCCACATTTTAAATCAATTTTTGAAAACACACAAGAACCATGCAATTCATCCAATATATCATCTAGCCTAGGAATATGGTGTCTATACTTCACCGTGATTTTGTTGATGGCTAGACAATTAATACACATTCTCCAAGTTTCATCCTTTTTAGGCACTAATAATATAGGAACAGCACATAGACTCATGCTTTCACACACATACCCTTTCTCCATAAGCTCACTTACTTGCTTTTGGATCTCTTTTGTTTCCTCCGGATTACATCTGTATGCAGGTCTATTTGGAATGCTTGAACCTGGAATGAAGTCAATTGGATGTGAAATGCCTCGAATTGGCAACAATCCATTAGGTACTTCTTTCGGAAATAGATCCTCATTTCCCTGCAAAAGATCAACAACAACACTAGGAAAATCTTTGGTTACTTCATTAGAAATAATGAAAACTTCCTTATAAATAAGTACAAGCATTTGCTGCCTCATTGTCAAAGCTTCTTTCACATTACTCATTTTAGCATAAACACTCATTTTTCTTTCACTCAAGTCTTCCTTGTTTTCTCTTACCTTGTGTTTCCCATTTTTATTTCTTAATTCACTTAACTCACTTATCTCACCTTTCTCTTTTCTCTCTTGGGTTTCCCTTCCCAAATTCGTCCCTAATGAAGAGTTAAGTTCTTCATATTGATGTTTGATGTGCATTTGGTCCTCAAAATTTGTTTTTGGAGATAATGGGCCAAGTTGATACTTTTCCCCATTCATACTCAAAGAATAACGATTTTTGAACCCATCATGCAACACTTTTCGATCATATTGCCATGGTCTACCCAATAACATGTGTCTAGCATACATGGGTACCACATCACACAAAACCTTATCCTTATATCTACCAATGGAAAATGAAATCAAAACTTGCTTATTTACCTTCACCATACCACTATCATTCAACCACTGAAGCTTGTATGGTTTTGGGTGTTTAATAGTGGGTAGCTTCAACTTCTCTACTAGCAAAGTGCTTGCTACATTGGTACAACTTTCACTATCCACAATCAAGTTACACAACTTATTAGCAATCAAACAATGAGTATGAAACAAATTCTCACGTTGCTCCCCATGTTCATCTTTTTTATTTTGTAAACTAAGTGTGCATCGTACAACTAAAGTTTTACCCTTAGCATATTCTATATCACTATCATCTTCCAAAGGTGGCATATCATCTTCATCCTCTCTCTCACTTTCAGATTCTACAATCCTATCCCTCATGATCATTATTCTTTTATTAGGGCATTCACGTGCCATATGACCATGTCCAAGGCACTTGAAGCATTTAATGCTTCTAGTTTGATTAGGTTGATTCTCAACTTTACCCTTGCTGCCTAATTCATTTTTGTTTTTAGTTTCATCTATTTTAGGCTTAACAATGGGTTTATCATCCTTTTTACTCCAAGAAGAAGAAACCGAAGAAAGTTTAGAATCATACCTTGTGCCTTTTCCTTTGAGTTGTCTTTCAATTTTCATGGCCATATTTAGCATTTCCTCCATTTCCACATAATGTTGCAACTCCAAACGATCAGCAATTTGCTTGTTTAGTCCACTCAAAAACTGTGCCATAGTAGCCTCATGATCTTCCTCCATATTAGCCCTTATCATGGCCATTTCCATCTCCTTATGGTACTCCTCTACACTCATAGAGCCTTGTGTCAAAGTTTGCAGCCTTTGATGCAATTCTCTATAGTAATAACTTGGGACAAATCTCTTCCTCATGATTTGCTTAATCTCCCACCATGTCTCTATGGGTCTTTCACCATTTCTACGTATTTCCTTGCAAATTTGATCCCACCAAACAATAGCATAATCACAAAATTCAACAACAGCAAGTTTTGCCTTTTTCCCTTCGGAATAATTATGACATTCAAAGATCAGCTCCACTTTTTGCTCCCATTCCAAGTAAATATCTGGATTATTCCTTCCTTGAAATGGAAGAATTTTCATCTTAATGCTGCCAATGTTGCGATCTACATCATCAACACGTCCCCTCCTTACTTGCCTCCTAGGATTGATGTTTTGACCAACCAAAGTGATTTGATCATCATCCATATCGTCCTCGCCATCATAATCTTCTTGATGAAAGGCTGGTTGTCTTTGTTGAGTTGGTTCACCATGCAAATGTTTGAGAACATCATCATGCCTTTCGAGACGATCATTGACTTCTCCCATCATTTTGGTATCAGGGCAGGTTTCAAGTTTGAGGTTTGCGTATCCCTTTTAAATTGCAGATTATTTCACTTTTAATAATTCCATTTTTTATTCTTCTCTTTATATCACCATGGATTAAAAAAAAAGTTCTTTCTTCATTCTAATTCTGTATTCCTAGAGAAAATTGTTGTTCCTGCTCCTTATACAAAAAAAAAAGTAAAAGAAAATAAAAAAAAGTAAAAGAAAACAGAATATTCATCTATTGATATTTGAATTATATATTTTGCTTGTGTCCTTGTGTAAACCACTATTAATTTTTTAGCGTACCTTTATTAAAAATGGACCTAAATCTTTACTCTCATAAGCCTGGATTAGCCTTCAAGATTAGGTCTTGCTTGAATTATGTTGACCAACTTAAGCTCTTCTTGCATCCATGGATCATCCTTAAACGAATCTTGAGCAACTTGTTTTCTCCAAATCTGATCCATGAAGGAAATTAAAGCCTCTTTCAACTTATTAGCTCTAGACCTTGTCATTGGTCCTCCATATATGGCTAGTGGATCTTTGAAATGTTTGTTCATGTCATCATTGGACTGTTGGAACTTGGCTAATTTTTTATCAGCATGTAATTCCTCATCATATGGTGAGTGCAAAAGGAATTGAAGTAGATGAAGAAAAGGTTAAGGCAATTAAGGAGTGGCCAAAACCTCAAAATGTGAATGAATTAAGGAGCTTTCATGGCTTAGCAAGTTTCTATAGGAGATTTGTCAAGGACTTTAATACAATTGTTGCCCCCATTAACTAAAATTATGAAAAAAGATAACGAATTTGTATGGGTTAAAGAGTAAGAACATGCATTTTCATTGTTGAAAGATAAGTTGAGTAATGCACCATTATTGAAGCTGCCTAATTTTGATTCTACTTTTGAAATTGAATGTGATGCCTCCGGGATCGGTATAGGTGCTATGTTATTGCAGGAAAAGAGACTCGTTGCTTATTTTAGCAAAAAGCTAAATGGAGCTCAACTTAACTACTCTACTTATGACAAGGAGATGTATGTATTGGTGAGAGCTTTAGAGACTTGGCAGCATTATTTATTACCAAAGGAATTTGTAATACACACGGACCATGAGTCATTGTGCCATTTGAAAGGCCAAGGCAAATTGAATAAGAGACATGCCAAATGGGTAGAGTTCATTGAACTTTTTCCTTATGTCATCCAATATAAGAAAGGAAAAGAAAACGTCGTGGCTGATGTCCTTTCAAGAGGTATAATCTGATTTCAACTCTTTCTTCTAAATTGTTGGGATTTGAACATTTGAAAGAATTGTATGTGAATGATAATGATTTTTCAAATGTGCATGATGCTTGTGAACATGTGGCATCCAATGATTTTAATAGGCATGAGGCATTTTTATTTTAAAAAGGAAAGTTGTGTGTGCCTAATAGCTCAATTAGAAATTGCTTGTTCGAGAAGCATATAGTAGGGGGACTTATGGGACATTTTGATATAGATAAAACATTGAACATTTTACATGAGCCTTTCTTTTGGCCTAATATGTGCAAAGATGTTGAGAAAATTTGTTCATGATGTATATCTTATAGGCAAGCTAAATCTAGAACTCAACCATATGGATTATACATGCCATTGCCTATTCCTACTCACTCTTGGGTTGATATTTCTATGGATTTTTTTATTGGGGCTGCCTAGGACTAAAAATGGTCGAGACTCAATTTTTATTATTGTGGATTGATTTTCTAAAATAGCACACTTTATACAATGTCACAAAACTAACGATGCCACACACATGGCTGATTTGTTCTTTCGTGAGATTGTATGTTTGCATGGCATTCCTAAGATAATTGTGTCTGATAGGGATGTTAAGTTTTTAAGCCATTTTTGGCGAGTTTCATGGTCCAAACTTAGAACAAAATTGTTGTTTTCCACTACTTCACACTCACAAATTGATGGGCAAACCGAAGTAGTAAATAGAACTCTTGGATCATTGTTGCGTGCTTTGATTGGAAGGAATATAAAAACTTGGGAAGACAGTTTACTATTTGTTGAATTTGCATATAACAGGAGTGTGCATTCTTCCACTGATTTTTCTTATTTTGAAATTGTATACGGTTTTAATCCACTAAACCCTTTGGATCTTTTGCCTATTCCATTGAGTGAAATTTCTAACATAAATGGGCATAAGAAGGCGGAAATGGTGAAAGTCATTCATGATAAACAAGGCAGAAAATAGAGAAGCGAAATGAGGAAATTGCTTCTCGAGTTAATAAAGGAAGGCACATGATGTCTTTTGAACCTGGAGATTGGGTATGGATTCACTTGCGCAAAGAGAGATTCCCTTCGAAAAGAAAATCCAAACTGGATGCACGTGGGGATGGACCCTTTCAAATTATAGCGAAGATCAATGATAATGCATATAAAGTTGATCTTCCAGGTGAGTATTGTCACATCCCAAAATTTAGGTAGTCGAGTATTAGGCAAGAAGGATATAAATAAGTGGTCAAATAGAGGCTCGAGATAGTCAAAAATAAAATCGGTGTGCAAAGGAGGCCCGTGAAGTCGACGGGACCTAAAGGTAATTTTTTGAAAGGCCGAGGACCTAAGAGTAATTTTCCAAAAAGTTGTACTGGAGGTTCTTAATAGTGCACATAACAGATTCCAAAAATGGAAAGTAGAGAAAAATCGGATCGCAACGACGTGTAACGGTTTTTCCAGGAAATGTCCCGTTAAAGAAAAACGAAGACATGTTGACTAGGGGCATTTTGGTCATTATCAATTAAAGTTATATATGAATTTAAAGTAGAAAATAAACATAAGAGTAAGTAGAGAACGTCAAGAGGTTGAATATGAAACGATCGTCAGTAGAAACGGAGTCCGGGCAAAACCCGAGCAAAGAAAGGACCTAAAGGGAATTTTGTAAAAAGTCAAGGGCTTATTGGTAATTTTTCAAAACGGCTTGGAAACCTAAAATAGACCTTATAAATAGAAAGTAGAGGTCGAGAGGATCAAAACTATTTGTAGTTTGACTCGTGGAACTGTACGGTTTAAAAGATATGATCGATTAATCGTCGGAATGTAAAGTGGGCCCAGTTTCGTGTCGGGATCGTATGGGTAACACGGGACAACTTTAGAGTATCCAATGGGAAGAGGGACAAGTGGGAAGAAGTAATGGGAAAGAAAACTATAAAAATCTCTTGTTGGCCAATCAAAAATAACCATTTAGCATTTATTAAAAGAAGAAAAGAAAAAGAGATGGACAAATGGCCCTAAGGCAATCATCCACCCCAAAAGTGGAACATAATTAGCCATATAGCATTTATTAAAAGAAGAAAAGAAAAAGAGATGGACAAATGGCCCTAAGGCATTCATCCACCCCAAAAGTGGATCATAATTAGCCATATAGCATTTATTAAAAGAAGAAGGCAAGTGGACCAATTAAAAGTGGCCATTTTTGCTATAAGGTGTACCAATTAGAAGAAGGTAAATGGACCAATTAAAAGTGGCCATTTTTGCTATAATGTGTACCAATTAGAAGAAGGCAAATGGACTAATTAAAAGTGGCCATTTTTGCTATAAGGTGTACCAATTAGAAGAAGGCAAATGGACCAATTAAAAGTAGCCATTTTTGCTATAAGGTGTACCAATTGGAAGAAGGTAAATGGACCAATTAAAAGTGGCCATTTTTGCTATAAGGTGTACCAATTAGAAGAAGGCAAATGGACCAATTAAAAGTAGTCATTTTTGCTATAAGGTGTACCAATTGGAAAAAGGCAAATGGACCAATTAAAAGTGGACATTTTTACTATAAAGTGTACCAATTGGAAGTCTTATGGCTTCCATTTGGATCAAAATAAGCTAAGGAAAGAAAGTATAAAAGCCCCCTCTTGCATGGTGAATTCGTCAAAACCATAAGAGAAGGAAGAATGAGGTATTTTTCCTAAGTTGGAGGCTTTTGATTTAAAGAGTTTGGTGACAAACAAGATTATAAGGAAATCAAGGAGACAAGGAAGGAAAGGAAGTGATATAGAATAAGGACTAAGGAAAAGCAAGGTTTGGTACTTTAACATAAAAGAAATTTTATTTTCTTACAAACTTTTGTTCATATGGTATATATATGCGTGTATATGATATATATGTGAATACATATGATACATATGTGAGTATATATGGTATTTGTGTAAGTATATATTGTATATACATGGAGAATATGTGGTATATATATACGAAGTGAATGTGTATTTATGAAATGTTATATATGCTCTACTCGGTAAATGAGTAAAACCGGTCTGGAATGAGGATTATATCGTGTGAGGTCAAGATCATGGCAACTAGTCGTGTGAGACCAAGACCACGCAGTTATATCGTGTGAGACCAAGACCATGGCAATTAGTCGTGTGAGGTCAAGACCACGCAGTTATATCGTGTGAGACCAAGACCATGGCAATTAGTCGTGTGAGGTCAAGACCACGCGTAATTCTATACGAGGCCTCATTTCGAGATCGGTGTATTCATAATTACCTTGTGGAGCAAAATGATAAAATGATAATAACTGAATATATGACATGTATGGATTGTGTTTTACTGTGATATTATTTTTCAATACGACTCATTGCTTTTAAAAGTGCATTATGTTTTATTATTTATTTACCGTAATTAGTTAAAGTACCCACTAAGCAATGCTTAGCGAGTTTAGTTTCTTCTAAACTCGTAGATTATTAGCAAGGAGCCAGTAGCAAGCAGAGGAGTCCTGCGATCTGCCGGTCATCAACAAGCTTAGGAGGTGCTCTTCATTTTGTATTTTGGTATTAGAAACTGGCATGTACTTATTTGAACAATACAAAGAGATAACTTTATGTAGCATGTAAATCTAGTAATGTATAATAACTGTATGGTTTTGAATTGAGTTGGGTTGTGAATATAGAAGTGCGAATTCTTCTTGCAGGATTGTAGTTGAGGTTATAAGGGTGGATTATTGGGAGTGTGCTTGTATTGAATTGTGAAACAAAATGTTTTTCATGAATAAGAAAAATCAGTTTTGTCGACACTTAGGACCACCAATTATAGGGGAAACTCTGGCAAAATTTTTTTGGCTAAGTAAAATATTAAGACACAACCACCATGAGATAACAGTCCATCTTGGTCTATAAACGTAGGCTAAGATGGGGTGTTACAAGTATGGTGTTTCAGCTACATTCAATGTTTCTGACTTGACTCCCTTTGATCTTGATGTAGGTGAAGATTCGAGGACGAATCCTTTTGAGGGGAGGGGAAATGATACAGATGATACAAATGCCACCCAAGAAGGTCAAGAGAGCAAAACAGATGATTTGAAGTTGATTGTAAATAAGAAAACTTTTCCCGACATGGACAGTCTCGTTGGCCCAATCACAAGGTCGCATGCAAAAAGCCTAAAAGATCAACTTCAAATTTATGTATAAAAGCATTTTGAATATGGGCTGTCCAAACATAAAAATTTCATATCTGGAAACAATAGAGAGCTCAAATATGCCAACAAAATTGGGCTAGAAGACTTGAAACAAGATTAAGTGCATTTGGGCTCATTTTTTTTTGGGTTCTTTTGAGATGTGGGCTAAGTTGGCCGAATTTTGCTTATTTTTAAGGTTTAAATCTATTTGTTTTTGAATCTCTTCTTCAAAGACCTTTTAAATTCCTTTGAGCATAACCACCAACCATTATAATCAGCCATTAAAACAATGTTCCACTGACCCATATTCTGTCTAAATACATCCATTTAAAGAGAGAAATTTCAGTTTTGAATTTGAAGACTTGACCATTAATCAAAGAGTTACAAATGCATTTATGGAGGAGAATTAATCTAGCATTAGGTTTTGTTTTATTTCTGATGTAAACTCCTATAAAAAGGGTTGTTTGCTTTGTGTTTGAGACATCCAAGAAAATTATGAATTATCATTTTATGAATGAAAAGAGAGTTTGCTTTCTTTGAGATTTTATGTATAAGGTGTTGATTGAATTGCAATTGAATTATTTATTTGTATTTTAGTTTTAATTCCTATTTCTTGTGTTCTTGAATGCTTATTTTATTGGGGTTCAAGGAAAATTTTTGTGTAACTTGAGGTCTAATTAGAAAGTATTTTTGGTTGTAAGAACAAACCACAATATAATTGCTTGGGTGTAATTGAAAATATGATTAGTTTGACAAAGAGTTCTAAGAATTGAATTCGGGTCTTGAGGTTCCGCATCACCTTATTTTGGGGTTTTTTATCTACCATTTTTATGACAATTATTTTGATGTTCGGGAGATCTGTCAACAAGAAACTTCCACATAGGAACTTTACTCAGCCTATCCGCAAACTAAAAGACTTTCTAAGAGATACTAACTTAGCCTAACCCGCAGATTAAGAATTTTTCAACAATTTCATGTTTAACATTGGCAAATCAAGTCTTTTTCCGCCTTACCCAATGTTCAACAGGACCCAACTAGATTTGTGACCTCGACTGAAACAAAAATGGACATCCATGGACACCATCTTAATTGGTTACAGAAAAAAAAACTTGTTTTTCAAAATTTTTTTTTAAGAAAATAAAAAGTAGTAATTTTGTGCTTAATTACCAATGCATACACTAAACTACTTGGATTCAGGCCTTTTCTTAGTGATCTAGACCTCTTTAACTATGAAATATAATAAACTAGCTATGAAATTCACTTTGTTAAGCTTTAAGCATAATGTCTCATGCAATTCAACAGTAATGCATCACTATTGATGGTTTTAGAACTTTATTGGGAACTTTATTTCTCAAGCATCTCACACAGCTTTCCAAATACTGTTTTCTTACAGCTATTCATCAATGTTTTTACATCCACGAACTTAATGAGCTAAATTTATGCTTCACCATGTTCTATTCTCAATGTATCAAGGTAAGATTTTGAATGAAGTTTACGAGAAAATAATCCCTTGAAGAACTCTTGAACCGTCACTCTTTTAAATAATGCTGGTGTTTGCTCACTAATCAAGCTGGGTGCAGGACTTATTTCACCATCATACTTTGGTGAGTGGAACGAGGCAATTGAGAGTCTTTCCTGTTGAGAGTTCACCATTGCACGGTGAAGAATGCTACGATATTCACCATTAGTTATGATCTGCAATATAAAGTAACAGGAATATTATTAGCAAAATCATTTGGCTTTCTTCCATGGAAAAATCAGAAGGCAATAAATATGATTCATCTTTAACAATCACAGTTTTTGTGCTTGTGTCTTATGTTATATTGATTGTCTAAATTAAGTTGAAAGGATGTGATTAGCTTCAAAAGTAAACCATTTGTTACCTCTAAAATGTCTCCAATGTTGACAACGAAGGCATTTGGGAGGGGCTTGATAGGTACCCACTTGTCATCCTTTTTAATTTGGAGACCTTCAACATCATTAATTTGTAGGAGAATGGTGAGACCGGTGCCATCTGAATGAGGGGTGAGGCCAATGACCTGATCTGGTTGAGGACATGGTGGATAATAGTTCATCCTCATTGTTTGCCTTATACCTTCAGTGAATAAATCTCTCATTTCATCGGCTCTAATGTTCAGAACTTTTGCCATCTGCTCAAGTATAGCTACAGCTAAATCTTTTACTTGTGATGAGTAACTCTCCAACGTTTCTCTGTATTTACAAAGAAAAAGGTCCATCACAAATTAAAATACTTAACTGGAAAAGAACTTGCAAACAAGTGCTAATATACATCCAAAAGAGAGAGAAAGATGACCTGAAAGGAAGAGGGAGCTTTGGAAATAAATGAGGCTTTCTCAAATGAACTGGTTGAGTAACCAGAAAGAAAATATCATCCCAATCAAGCTTTTGCTCCTCAGATACAACAAAAGCCTGTCCAAATCCCTCAACTTCTCCTGGATACTGCCAGAATTTTTCCTTCTCCTCCATTGGGAGGTCAAAAAACTCCTTAACTTGTATCTTCATTTTTTCTAACAATGAAGTGCTCACTCCATGATTTACCAACTGTGATAGTTCGCAGATTAAATAAAGCATGTACAAGAACTAATTAAGGCTATAGATAGTTAAAACATCTGTACCTGGAATCTTTGCTAAGAATCTTTTAGGTGGCTAGATTGATCTTAATTTTCAGTGTTGAAGAATCTTTTTGAAAATAAAAATTCATCATAATTATATATGTAAAATCAACAAATTTTCATCAAGATTATTCGCCTAAAAGGTAACTCGAACTACTCATCACATTTCTTAGCAAAGATTATACAAAATAGATTTTCTAATAAACTAATATTATCCGTTTATTATTATCAATATTGTTGTTAAAAGAAGAGAAGAAGAAGAAGAAGAAAAGAGTGTGTATACCTGGAAGAAACCCCACTCTTTGCAAGCAAAGTGGAGCTTAGCCAATTCAGAATCCATGGATTGTTGATCATGTAATCTCTGCAAATCTATAACAGGAACCTCAGGTAGTGAATCAACTTCATTGGCAGCAATAATGGGATGGTCTTGACCAGAGCGTATATATCTTGGAGGTACAGTAACCAATGGCTCCTTAGCCAACTCTTGAACACAAGGCACCAGCAGAGAGCTTCCAATACTGCTGCTACCTTTTGATGCCATGCTGTTGCTGCTAAGCCCTTTCCAGCAGAGGATGATTAATTATAGATAAAACACTACGATTAAATGGTCAAAAGTCAATTAAACATGGGCTAGTCAGTATGGGTTGTAAATTGAATGCAGTGGACAATAATTTTTATTTTTACAGCATATTAAAATTAAAAATATTATATATATGCATATACAAAAAATAATTTGGGGAAAGTAAAAAAGTACCATATAATTGGGTTTTCATTTTTTTTTACTGACGAGCAAATTAGTGATATTTACATGAATATTATATTTTTATAAGTTCATTTTACTTAAAAATTAAATTAAGAAAATTAATATTTATAATATAATAAAATATTAAAAAATTAACAAAAATATAATATTTAAATTCGAAGACGAAGCAAGCATCCACTATGCTAACCCAGAAAAGAAAGTTCGCTGTTCATTTTTCATACTATTCATAATTCCAACATTTTCTCCCTTACCAAACACTAAAGCGATCAATAAAGCAATCTTTAACATACAAATTTCATAAAAACAAGTTTCATATGCGTAACTTGTCTCCCGCTCGGCTTAGAGAATAACTCTCCGAAGATTAAATAATCAAAATTTCTAGAGGATAAGATAAAATAATTAAATTGAAAGTTTTATCTTGATTTGATAAAAATCGAAAATTTCATTACCTTAAAAGCCGATTCGCTGAGTCAACTCAGATAACCGTGACGCACGCCAAGGAGAATCTGAAGAAGTGACTTTAATAATCTTAAACAAGGAAGGAGTTATACCGAGTTAAAAGATAAATGTTAGGAGTTCTGAGAGGAATTTAGGATAGGTTTTTGAAGGAAAGTCAAGTGGAAAATAAGTTTTTTCGACAGTCATAGTCAACCACTGCCGTTGATTTTTAACGTGAAAGAACACAATATCGACAGCTTATTTTGGATGTATAAATATAATCACTTAAATTTGTTATAAATTTCAATTTCAGTTAAAAAATAAATATAATAATAAATTTTTAAATTTGGAATTGGCTAAATTTTAGTGGTTAAAATATAAGAAAATAATTGTATTTATTTATCCAATTTTATCTTTTTCTAGTCATCTTCGGAGGCTGGCTTATTTTTCAACACCGGCTGAGGGATTGTTGTTTTGATGACTTTTTTTTTGGTAACAAATGCTTCTAGAATTCTCCACTTTTCTTGTTGCATTGCATATGTGTTTCTAGAATTTTTGACCAATTAATTTGGTCTTTTTTGTTATTTTCTTTTTTCACAGATGATATATTACACTAAATTTTTAATCAATAACACCATATTATATCATGTGTCCTCCTATCATTTTGCCACACATTATATTTGTAAAATAATAATAGTAATTTCTTTATATATTAAATTAAAAATATTTCAATTAATATTTAAATTTTGATTTTCAAATTAAAATTCTTTAAATAAATTATAAAATAAACTAAAATCATAAATTTCAAATTAAAAAATTGAAATGTTAATCTTAAAATTCTTCTTAATATAATTTTTAATATATATATTAAAAATTTATTTGTGTGTTATTATATATATTAAAAAATATAAATATTTTTTAAAAAATATATTTTTTTTTATCTCTCACAATCCAGGTTCTGAATCGCCGGCTCTAATCCTGATTTAAAAAATTAAAAACTTGAACTAAGCTCTTTTAAACTTGTCTTGATTTTGATTAGGGTCCAATTCTTTTAGTTTTGTTCCAGACCAATAAACTGAACTAATGTTCATGGTTTAAGCTACAGTCCGTGACAATGATTATTAATGGCAGTAGAATTCAAATTTAAAGTAAATTAATTCATCTTAATTAATTTACTTAAAATAAATAGATAATTAATCTATTTTATAATAAATTATATTAAATTTATAGCCACTGACATCATATCTTTTTATAATCTTGTCACATGTCACAAATAAAACAAATAATAATATTGATAATAATAATTTCATTATATATTAAAATAAAAATATTCAAATTAATATTTATGTTTCGATTTTTAAATTAAAATTCTTTAAATAAATTAAAATCATAAATTTCAAATTAAAAAATTGAAATGTTAATCTTAAACATTATTATTGATCCAATTTTTAATTGTAAGATCTCAATTCTAGAACTAAAAATTATATATAATTTTTAATATATATATTAAAAATTTATATGTGTATTAATATTATATATATTAAAATTAATACATATTTTTTAGACTCTATTTTATTTTTTTAAAAAAAATTCACAATTCAAGTCCTGAATTGTTGGCTTCAGTTTCTGTTTGAGAAATTAGAAATATGAACCGAATCCTTACAAACCGGTCTTGGTCTTAATTAGAGTCATGTTCTCTCAATTTCATTATGGACCAATGAACTGAATCGATAATTCATAAATTGTGGCCATAGTTACTTCTCCTAGTAGAATTCAAATTTGAATTAAAATAATCTATTTTAATTAATTTACTTAAAATAAATAGATAATCAATCTATTATATATATTATGCTAAATTTATAGTTACTAACACCATATCGTGCCATGTGTCTTTCTATAATTTTACCCTACATCATATTTTTAAAATAATAATAATTTTTATATATTAAGTTAAAAATATTCAAATTAATGTTTAAGTTTCAATTTTTAAATTAAAATCTTTTAATTATATTGTAAAAAAAATATTGAACTATTAATCTTAAATATTCTTATTAATATAAATTTTTAATTCTAAGACTTTAATTTTTGAATAAAAAATTAATATAATTTTTAATATATATTAAAAATTCATATATGTATTAATATTATATATATTAAAATATATGCATATTTTTTAAAAATATGTATTATTTTTTAATTTTTCACGATTCAGGCCTTAGACAGTCAATTTCGATTTTGATTTTGATTCCAGAAATAAAAAAAATCTGAATTAGGCCCTTATAAACAGATGTTGGTTTTAATTAGGGTTCGATTCTCCCAGTTTCAATTTGGATGTAATATCCCAAAATGTGCCTTAGAAGTTGTGATATTATTGTTATAATGGGATTGAATGAATATATGTTAAGTTGATAAGAAAAGAAAATGGAAGAGAGAATGTATGTGTAGTGTATATGGTAATATATATATGACATATAAGTTGGTCAAAGGGAGAGTCAAGGTGTTGGATTTAGTGGAAGAAGATATTTCTTTTGTTATTGTGAAATTATATAAATGGGCACATAAGAGACAAAAGAGTAGTTGAATGGATGAGGATATTTTAGTAATTATCATTATTATTATTATTATTATATATATATATGGATAAGAACAAAGAGAAAGAAGATTCTTTCTTCTTCTTCCTCTTCGTTTCTTTTTGGTCGAGAGAGAGAGAGAGAGAGAGAGAGAGAGAGAGAGAGAGATATGTGATTTTGATGATTTATACACCAAATTTCTTAAGGTTTCAAGAGGATTGAAGATAGAGATGAAGATTTGACAAAGGATTCAAGTAAGTATTCATTTCTTTGAGTTGGTTTTCATTGTTTGAGTTTGGATTTGATATGGTTGGTATGGGATGATGATGATATTGAAAGATTGAAGTATTTATGTGTGTTGATTTGGTAATTTGATGATGATAATATGATTAATTGTGAAGTTGAGGATGAATTGTTGAATAAGGGTTTAGTTTAATGAATTGGGGATTTGATTAATTGATGCATGGATGATGTTTATAATGATGATTGGTGTGTGTTTTGAGTTGTGTTGATGTTTTTGTAAGTTTGTTATGGTTTTTGGGTGTTTGGTGAAGATTGTTTGGAATGGATGATAGCTAAAAGAAGTGTTTTGTTGGATGTTGTTTTGGGTTGATCGGAATCTGGGTTTTAGCCTGACATGCCCAGGAACACGTCCAGAACTTTAGGCGTGTCAATTGTTTGTAAGGCAGTAGATGTGACACGGCCATTAACACGCCCGTGTTAGTGAGCGTGCCATAGCTACTGTGTTGTTGGTAAATTGACACGGCCAGGAACACGTTCATGTTGTTGAACGTGTCAATGTTTCTGTGATACAGTATATATTACACGCCCAGGGACACGCCCGTGGTCATGAGCGTGTAAATGTTTCTGTGTTGTGGAGTTAGGGCATGATCAGGAACACGCCCGTGTTGGTGAGCGTGTCAAGTGTTGAGTTTGCCCTAGTTGATTCTTATTTGTATTATATCATGTGTATCTCTAAGTAAGTGTGTATGCTCACTTTTGGATTAGGTTTTTAAGAGATGGAATGGCCTTAATCCAAGTATTAAAGGATTCATGGGAGAGAAGTTTAAATGGATGTGAAATTCTTAGGAGGTAAGTACTAAATCTTATTTGATTATATTATTGATAAATATATATATATATATATATATGATGTATAGGCTATGGAATATGAAAGATATGATTGTATAATAAAATATATGAAATGTGAACGTATTCAATGTATATATATATATGTTATGAAAGGTGAAAGTTGTGAGGATAGGATTATGCAATTGATTGTGTATACTTGAATGATGCATAGTTATGTATATATATATGTATATATATATATATAAAAGATGAAGTATGAAATGTAGGTGATGTGTAATATGATATGTGAAAGAAATGTAATATGGTGATAAAATATGAAATGTGAAAGAAATGTAATATTGTGATAAAATATGAAATGTGAAAGAAATGTAATATTGTGATGAAATATGAAATGTGAAAGAAATGTAATAATGTGATGAAATATGAAATGTGAAAGAAATGTAATATTGTGATGAAAAATGAGTTGTGAATTGAGATATGATGATGTATGAAGCCATTGTTATTGGCTATAATATTGAAAATGAGACAAATGAGGCATGTTTGCCTAAATGATGCCATTGTGGTTGGCTATGATAATGTAAATGATGATTGAGGCATGTTTGCCTAAATGATGCCATTGTGGTTGGCTATGATGATGTAAATGATAAGGAAACAATGAATGAAATTGATAATGAGATAATGAATGAATTGTGTGTCTAATATGTTATTCATTTTCAGAGTTTTGTTGTTGGTGGCATGCCTAATAATAGTAACAATCTCTTGAAGTTAGGTTGGATATGATCCTTGAAGCCTAATTGAGATGTTACAACCCTTGAAGCTAGGTTGGATTGGTTCTTGAAGCCAAGTTGGGTTGAAGTTTAACATGTTTTACTCCCCTTGAAGCTTGGTTGAATCTAAATCCTTGAAGCCTAGTTGGGTCAATGATAATGATAATGTGATAATTAAACCAAAGCATTAACTCTGAAAGTTGAATGGCATATTAGTGTTTGGGCCCGAGTCTGTCCTTGTTTTTAATGTGATATGCAAAGGTTGAGCTAAATGAGTAATGAGATCTATGGTTGCCTTTGTTGAAAACGTGATTCATGATTGGTGAATTGTGAATAAAGTAATGACATGATATGTAATGTGAGTATTGATATATTGATTGTGAGTTTTAGTGATGGATCTGTGGTTGGTGTAATGAAGTATAATGTTGTGTAGTATGGCATGATAATATTGTATAAATGAATTATTGAAAAGAGACATGGGTTGTGAAACTATGATGAAATGTGTGATGGTGAAGTAAAATGTGACATATAATATGTTTATGAGGCAGAAGTGGTAAGTATCATTGTAATGATATATATATATGTATATAACTTATGAGATTAATAGGAATATGTGAAGAATGCATTGAAAAAGAGGAACACAGAGTAAGAGAATGATAAAACATAATGTTAAACACCTAAGGTATGTTTCCTTTGTATTGTATATAGTAATGTTTATTTGTACTACTAAGCTTTCGAGCTTAGCGTGGTTATATTAATCACGCAGGTATGGGTGATGGTGCTGGAGTTAACCATTATGTCACGAAGAGATCAAGGGTAGTTCGAGACCAACTAGAGGGTGATGCATGCATGTACAAGTTAAAGATTTTGTATATTTACAAGAATGTATTCATATGTATAAATGAAAATATTGGAAGAAACAATGTAATTTACATATATATATGTGTTATCATCAAAAGGATAATGATTTTGAAAGTACTTTTATATATTTCAATGTGATGTTGTTTTGGAATGAAAGTAAAGATTTTAAAATTTTAATAATTAGTAACATCCTTATACTTTATATACTTGCTGTATATATGCGAGGTATATGTATAGTAATGATATGGAGTATCGGGGTGTTACATTGGACCAATGAGTCCGACCTAAATTCATGGTCCTTTGAATCGTGGCCATGGTTATTTCTGCCAATAAAATTCAAATTTGAAGTAAAATAATTTATTTTGATTTTTTTACTTAATAAATAGATAATTGATCTATTTTATCTAATATTACTAATATTTGAAATTTAAAACTGAAAGGATTTAAAGGAGTCATAAAATTAAATAAATTTACAAATCATGATAAATATTATGTAGCTACAAATCTCTCTGTGTAATTTGATAATTATAGATTATTTATTTAAATTTGTCAATATATGAATTAATTTGCTTCTTTTATTTATAATTATGGGTAAATAATTATTTATTTAAAATTATTATATGATTAAAAAAAAACACTCGAAGTATCGCAAGAGATCTTTTCTACTATTATACGAACACCATATTACGCCACATGTCTTTCTATAATCTTGCCACATGTCACATTTTTATAATAATAATAATTTATATATTAAATTAAAAATATTCAAATTAATGTTTACGTTTCAAATTAAAATCCTTTAAATAAATTGTAAAATAAATTAAAATCATAAATTTTAAATTAAAAAATTGAAATGTCTTAAACATTCTTATTTTCAATTTTTAATTCTAAGATTTTAATTCTTGAACTAAAAATTATATATAATTTTTTATACATATATTAAAATTTATATATGTATTAATATGCTATATATATTTATAGAATATATATAATTTTTTATTTTCTTAATTTAGACTTTAAATCTCCAATTTTAGTTTCGATTCAAGAAATTAGAAATCCGAATTAAACTTTTATAATCAAGTTTTGATTTTGATTCAGTTCTCTCATTTTTTTTGTTCGAACTATTGAACTAGACCGACAATTCATGATCTGAGCAATGGTTAATAGAAAATTATGACCATAATTACTTTTGCCATTAGAATTCAAATTTGAAGTAAATTAATCTATTTTGATCAATTTACTCGACTCAACTTAACTCAACAAAACCTTAGTTGAGTTGAGTTGAGTGAATTAATCAAAATAGTTTACATCAAATTTGATTAATTTACTTAAAATAAATAGATAATTAATATATTTTATATATGATACTAAATCTACAATTACTAATATAATATTGCGTCATGTGTCTTCTTATAATCTTGCCACATGTCACATATTTAAAATAATAATAATAATTTCTTTAAATTATTATGAAATTAAAAACTTAAATTAATGTTTAATGTTCAACTTTCATATTAAAATCTTTTTAAATAAATTGTAAAATAAATTAAAATAATAATTTCAAATTGAAAAATTGAAATATTAATCTTACACATTCTTATTAATCAAATTTTTAATTTTAAGAATTTAATTTTTAAACTAAAAATTATATATAATTTTTATTACATATATATTAAAAATTTATATTTGTATTAATATTATATATATTAAAATATATACATATTTTTTAAAACATATATTATTTTTTTTCACAATTCAAACCCTAAACCGCTGATTTCGATTTCGATTAAAAAAATTAGGAACCTGAACCAAACTCTTATAAACTGGTCTTAGTTTTAGTTAGGGTCTACTTCTCCCAATTCAAGTAAGGACTAATGAATCAAACTGGCAAAGAACCTTGGCCATGATTATTTCTATCATTAGAATTCAAATTTGAAGTAAATTAATTTATTTTGATTAATTTACTTAAAATAAATAGATAACCAATCCCTTTTAATTAATATTACTAATTTTTGAAATTTAAAATTAGAAGGATTTAAAGGATTCATAAAATTAAATAACTTTACAAATTTAGTTAATTATATTACAATATTATCATGTAGTTTCAAATCTTTATGTGTTTTGAAATTTGATAATTATAGATTATTTATTTAAATATATTTTTTTATTTATGGTTGTGGGTAAATAATTATTTATTTAGAATTATTATAAGATTTGAAAAAATAAAAATAGTCACAACATCATGCAAGATCTTTTCTAGTATATTTTCAAAAAATCGTAAAACAAGTAAAACTTGAAAACTAATTATTTATTAATTATATATATATTAGTTTCCTTTTTCAATTTTTTACCTTTTTATCTTCTTTTCTTGTTTTATTTTTTTTTTTAATTAATCTATGGTCACTAACTTTTTTTTAAAAAAATTATAACTTATTTTTTAAGACTTTGAAATGATTAATTAAATTGGAAAGCAAGGTAAAAAAATGGAAGTGCTTGTAGATTTCTGGTTCAGTATTAAGTGCAAGGTCTAAAGAATGTTAAAATTTTAAGTTTTTAACCGAAATCTAATAATATGTAATATGATTTATATATATACATTCTGAATGAGAAAAGGTTTCAAGATCTTATCAACATACTCCACATACAACAGGATTCAAAAGTTTTGCAAGAAGTAGAGATGAATATGTAAGCTAATATTTACATTACTTTTTATTTATTTCATGTGTGATTACTAGTTATGCTTTAAATACACTTTATATAAAGATGATAATATTATCATTTATAATAATAGGAAGTGGAAAATGGAAAAGAGCCGTGGAAAATGGAAAAGAGCCTAGGTTGATAGAGTTTTTCTCTATTATTTATAAGCGTAATGATGGAACTTTTATTAATGATATGTCACAACAATTTGTGGTTTATACTTTATTACTATAATTGAAGTTCATGCTGCTAGTTTTGTTTATTATTATCATCCTTGCATATTTAATTTTATATTTTGTTATCATGTTTGCAGGATTCTACACTAGCTGATGCGGAACCCATTGATCAAATATTACATTTAGAACCCCACATACGCATCTAATATAGAATCTTAGAACTCAAAAAATAAATCCTCCCTACCAAATCCATAACTAACCTGTAATTGAGAACTTGGGTGATTGGGATGAAGAAATGAATTGATTTAAACGCCACAAGTCAAACTTGATAAGTTAGAACCAATTCTTCATGCAACAAGAATAAGAAGAAAACCTCTCAAACTTGAAAACACTTAGATTACAATGATAACAACATGAAAATTCGTAGTCACCCCCTTAAGTTCTTTTTTCCCATCCATATATAGTTGGAAAAGAAGAACTAATGGCTTAAAAGTCTAGGTTTACATGTATCTAGTCACAGTAGCATTAATTATTCATCCACATCAATAATATACTCTAAATTACTGCCCATAATTCTGACAACATTGATGGGCATATTCTACATGCATTTTGGTGTTGGTTCACATGTGTCTTCATGAGGAAACTATAAGCAAACTTGATGAATCTACACAAGGTAGCAAATATGTTGATGATATCATTATGCCAAGTTGACTAATCACAAGATCACATTCAAAGAAACTCCAACATGTGTTCCAACACTTTATTCAAAGGTGGATTAATGAAGAGGGAGACCAACTTTGTACTGAATATGAGGGATCATGAAGAGGAAGTCAGAAACTCACCAAGAAGCATGAAGAATCTGCTCATAAGTATGGTGATGGGCATTAGCACAAATTTAAAATATAATATTGATATGGTTTAGTGCTAGTATGACTAGACACATGTGAACCAACACCAAAATACATGTAAAATCTGCCCATCAAGTTGTCAGAATTATGGGCAGTAATTTAGAATATATTATTGATGCAGATGAATAATTGATACTATTGTGACTAGATACATGTAAACCTAGACTTTTAAGCCATTAGTTCTTCTTTTTCAACTATATAGGGAGGGGAAAAAGAACTCAAGAGGGTTACTATGAATTTCTAGTTTATGCTGAATGTAATTGATGTGTTTTCAAGTTTGAGAGGTATTCTTCTTATTCTTGTTGCATGAAGAATTGGTTCAAACTTATCAAGTATGACTTGTGGCATTTAAAATCAATTCATTTCTTCATCCCAATCACCCAAGTTCTCAATTACAGGTTAGTTGTGGGTTTAGTAGGGAGGATTTGTTTTGAGTTCTAAGATTCTATGCTAGATGTGTATGTGGGGTTCTAGATGTAATATTTGATCCATGGGTTCTGCATCATTTGGTATCAGAGCTTTGGCTTGAAGATAAATCTCTAGGTATCTTTTATTTTTTAATTATCCAAAAGAAAAAGAAAAAAAAAACCAGATTCAGTTCTATGTCTCTTCATTTTCTGTTCTTGTTGCACCTTGTTCTTGTTCTTCCAATCTGTGGATTTTTATTTATCTTTTCAATTTTTCTATCCTTGTTTACTAAAATTTCAACAAAAAAAGAAGGAAAATATCAAAAGAAAAACAAAGGGAAAAAAAAGAGAATCAGATTTAACTTCCTCAACATAAAAGAAAAAAAAATTCGTACATGTTTCTGTCTAATATTTTTCTACACAAGTGTTTGAGATTTTTTGCATATTTATGCCATTAACAGCTTGCTACCTTATTATATTTGATCAAACTTTCTTTACTTGATTTAAGTGGATTCAGTTTTAAAATTCAACTTGATAAAAGAAGAATTGAGAGGTAAAAAGGACCAAGTTTTGAGTGAAATACAAGAGGAGTGAAAATCTGATCTTGAGTGAAACACGTAAGGGAGTGAGGTGAGGAAATTTTCTTTACTAACATTTTCTTGTAGGTTCTTCTTACACCATGTCAAATTCTGGAAGTGAAAAACGTGATATGACCATAAATGACATAGCCTTCATATTAGGGGCAATGCAAAGGAGATTTGAAAGGTTTGATTTGGCCATAAACAACATAAGAGGTGATGTAGACAGCATAATGCAAAGGCAATGGAATGATACTAATCGAAGGGGGCAGGATAGAGGGAGAGGAAACATGATGAATAATGATGAGGTAGAAAGGGAAGATGATGAAGAAAGTGAGGAATCAATAGCCCAAAGAAGACATGAAAGAAGGGACAGCAACATATCTTCAATAAAAATGAAGATACCATCATTCAAGGGGAGAAATGATGCTGAAACTTACCTTGAATGGGAAAGAAAAGTTGAGTTGGTATTTGAGTGTCATAATTATAGTGAAATGAAGAAAGTTAAAATTGCAGCAGTTGAATTCACAGATTATGCACTAATTTGGTGGGATCAATTGATGATTTCCAAAAGGAGAAATGGAGAAAGAACCATCACTACTTGGGCTGAAATGAAAACTGTGATGAGAAAAAGATTTGTACCACCTTACTACTATAGGAAGCTTCACCAAAAATTACAGCAGTTAACTCAAGGATCCATGTCAGTGGAGGATTACCATAAAGAGATGGAGATGATCATGAGTAGAACTAATATAGAGGAGGATCCAAAAATCACTATGGCTCGATTTTTGAGTGGACTGAATAGAGAGATTGCTGACATAATTGAATTACATCATTATGTGGAGCTTGAAGATATGGTACACATGGCCATGAAAGTGGAGAAGCAACTGAAACTCAAGGGAGCAGCAAAGGGATTTTCTAATTCCAGCTCTAATTTCACTTCAAAATGGCCAATAAAAAAAAGATAATCCTAAAGGGAAGGAGGCCGCCTGGAAAGGAAAGGAAAAACAAGTTCCAGCTGACCCTAAAGGTAACTCTACATCTAACTCTAATCAAAAGCATAGTACCATTAAATGCTTTAGGTGTTTAGGAGTAGGGCATATAGCATCTCAATGTCCAAATAAGAAAATCATGTTAATAAAAGATAATGGTGAAATTGATAGAGCTAGCGAACATGAAAGTGATGATGATAATGATAGCATGCCACCATTAGAGGAAATTGAACATATCATTGAATATCCTGCCCATGGTGAATCTTTGGTTATTAGAAGAGCTTTAAACATGCAAATTAAAGATGAAGAAAGTAATCAAAGAGAGAATATTTCCATACTCATTGCATTGTGAATGGAAAAGTGTGCAGCATGATCATTGATGGGGGTAGTTGTGCAAATGTTGCTAGTACTGATTTTGTAGATAAATTAGGTTTAGCATACACAAAACATCCTAGTCCCTACAAGCTGCAATGGTTGAATGATTGTGGAGAGGTGAGGGTAACAAAGCAGGTTCTGTTTTCTTTTGCAATTGGGAGATACAAAAATGAAGTTTGTTGTGATGTTGTGCCTATGCATGCTAGCCATATCCTTCTTGGCCGTCCATGGCAGTTTGATAGAAAAGCTTTGCATGATGGCTTTAAGAATCATTATTCTTTCAGGCTAAATGGTTTAAATTTCACTCTTGCTCCATTGTCACCTAAATAAGTGTATGAAGATCAAGTAAAGATTTTGAGATCATTTGAAAGGAATTCTGGTGGTGAGGGTAAAACAAATAAGAATGGAGTACAAGAGGCCAAGTGTGAGAAAAAGAATGATAAAAATGGCCCATTGGTGAGAGAAAAAGAGAAAGAGAGAGAAAAATAAAAGAGAGTGTTTCTATATAAAAGAAAAACAGTTAAGGAGTGCTTTTTGTGAGAAAAGAAGTCTGATTGTACTTAGGTACAAAGAGACCTTGATTTCTACATCTGACCTTGATAATCCTTTGCCTAGTTGTGTTAGTTCTCTTTTACAGGAATTTGGAGAAGTTTTTTCAGAAGATGTACCTAAAGGTTTACCACCTTTAAGAGGGATTGAGCATCAAATTGACTTCAATCCGGGCTCAACAATTTTTAACCGACCAGCTTATAGAAGTAATCTGGAGGAAACCAAGGAACTTCAAAGGCAAGTGGAGGACTTGCTAGCAAAGGGACATGTGCGTGAAAGTCTTAGTCCATGTGCTGTTCCGGTTTTATTAGTCCCAAAGAAGGATAGATCATGGAGAATGTGTGTTGACTGCCGAGCAATCAATAAAATAATGGTGAAGTATAGACATCCAATTCCTAGACTTGATGATATGCTTGATGAGTTGAGTGGTTCTTGCATTTTTACTAAGATTGATTTGAAAAGTGGTTACCATCAAATTAGGATGAAGGAAGGAGATGAGTGGAAAACTGCATTCAAAACAAAATATGGTCTTTATGAGTGGGTTAGTTATGCCATTTGGTTTATCTAATGCACCTAGTACATTAATGAGATTAATGAACTATGTTTTGCATGCATATCTTGGTAAATTTGTTGTTGTGTATTTTGATGACATACTCATTTATAACAAATCAGTAGATAAGCATGTAAAGCATATTAGGGCTGTTCTTGATGTTTTGAGAAAAGAAAAATTGTATGCCAATGTGAAAAAGTGCATGTTTTGTAGTGATAAAATCATATTCTTAGGTTTTATGGTTAGTGCAAAAGGTATTGAGGTTGATGATGAAAAGGTAAAGGCAATAAGAGATTGGCCAGCACCTAAAACAGTGAGTGAGGTAAGAAGTTTTCATGGTTTGGCTAGTTTCTATAGAAGGTTTGTTAAAGATTTTAGTTCCATTACTGCACCATTAAATAAATTGGTAAAAAAAGATGTAAAGTTTAATTGGACTAAAGTTCGTGAAAATGCATTCAATTTGTTGAAAGATAGGTTAACTACTGCTCCAATTTTTGCTTTACTAGATTTTGATAAGACCTTTGAATTAGAGTGTGATGCTTCAGTGTGGGCATAGGTGCTATTTTAATGCAAGAAGGAAAACCAATTGCATATTTTAGTGAGAAGCTTCATGGTGCACAATTAAATTTTCCATTTATGACAAGGAGTTGTATGCTTTGGTAAGAGCTTTACAAGTGTGGCAACATTACTTATTGCCTAAAGAGTTTGTTATTCATACAGATCACGAATCATTAAAACATCTAAAGGGGCAAACCAGGCTGAACTGAAGACATGGAAAGTGGATAGAGTTCATTGAGCCATTTCCATGTGATAAAGTATAAGCGTGGCAAAGACAATGTAGTAGCAGATGCACTTTCAAGAAGGTTCGGATTTGAGGATAAATCTTTTTGAGCAAAAAGGGAATGATAAGGAAACTATAAGCAAGCTTGATGAATCTACATAAGGCAGCAAATATGTTGATGATATCATAATGCCAAGTGGACCAATATTCACAAGATCACAATCAAAGAAACTCCAGCATGTGTTCCAACACTTTATTCAAAGGTGGATTAATGAAGAGGGAGACCAACTTGTACTGAATATGAGGGATCATGAAGAGGAAGTCAGAAACTCACCAAGAATCATGAAGAATCTGCCCATAAGTATGGTGATGGGCATTAGCACAAATTTGGAATATAATATTGATGTGGTTTAGTGCTAGTGTGACTAGACACATGTGAACCAACATCAAAATGCATGTAGAATCTGCCCATCAAGTTGTCAAAATTATGGGTAGTAATTTAGAATATATTATTGATGTGGATGAATAATTGATGCTATTGTGACTAGATACATATAAACCTAGACTTTTAAGCCGTTAGTTCTTCTTTTTCAACTATATAGGGAGGGGAAAAAGAACTCAAGAGGGTTACTACGAATTTCCAGTTTATGCTGAATGTAATTGATGTGTTTTCAAGTTTGAGAGGTTTCTTCTTATTCTTGTTGCATGAAGAATTGGTTCTAACTTATCAAGTATGACTTGTGGTGTTTAAATCAATTCATTTCTTCATCCCAATCACCCAAGTTCTCAATTTTAGGTTAGTTGTGGGTTTGGTAGGAAGGATTTATTTTGAGTTCTAAGATTCTATTCTAGATGTGTATGTGGGGTTCTAGATGTAATATTTGATCCATGGGTTCCGCATCATGTCTAGTCACACTAGCACTAAACCACATCAATATTATATTCCAAATTCGTCCTAATGCCCATCACCATACTTATGGGCAGATTCTTCATGCTTCTTGGTGAGTTTCTGACTTCCTCTTCATGATCCATCATATTTAGTACAAGTTGGTCTTCCTCTTCATTAATCCACCTTTGAATGAAGTGTTGGAACACATGCTAGAGTTTCTTTGATTGTGATCTTGTGATTGGTCCACTTGGCATAATGATATCATCAACATATTTGCTGCCATGTGTAGATTCATTAAGCTTGCTTATAGTTTCCTCATCACTAGCTCATGTTGTTGAACGTGGGGGTACCTCAAAATCTTCAAATAATGTAGAAATTGAGCAAGAAGTGCATGATAAAATTTCAGGGTTAGATACTTATGGTTGATTAAGGGGTTATGGACATGAAGTGGTATTAAAGCAACTTTCTAGATCTCAATCTAATGTAAGAGATCAAGTGGTGGAGAGAAAGTTGAATTATTGAATGGGAGACCTGATGACATGCAAAAAGAATATGAACGCTTCAAAAGAGATCATGAGGAGAGATATTAATAGTTGAAGAAACATCATGAGGATATGAAGAGACATAATGGGGATATGAAGAAAGATAATGATAAGACGATACAAAATATCTCTAACTTGTAAGAAAAAGTAAGTAATATGACTTTAATATTGGAGAAGTTTGTTTCAATTCAAATAGTAGGAGAATTGGGAAACATGAGGCCTCTGTTTCTTTACAAGATCAACAAGTCTCTAGCTTATCCACATCACAAGTATGTATTTAAACCCATCTCGAGCTTATCCATCTTACTTATGATGAATGAATAATGGTGCATAGTAAATTTTTGCAAATTTCTATAGTAAACACAATGCCTTGCTAGTGATATAACATATTCTTAATGAACATGTGAAGTTTGTTATGAACTTTCCCTTATAATATAATGAATTAGTGATTTTTCTTCTTGTATTAAAATGTGTGTTAGTGAAAATTTTTTTTGTCGTTTTATGGTATTTGGAGTTATGTCTATTGCTAGTATGTGTGATTGTATTATTGATGTTTAACTTTGCTAGTTGGTATGATATTAGTGTTATTGGTTGTATTTGGCAGCCTAGGGTAAGAACTTTTGCTTTGGTCTTTATGGCATTTAGTGTTCTGGATGTGTTGGAATGTGCTTGTTGGTCGGTGTTTTCGGGTGTGCGAGAATGTGATTATTGGTTTATTATTTAGCATTGGCATGAGTTGGGGTTAGTCAAGTAGTTATGTAATACCCTTATACCCTATATATGTATTATACCCTATATATGTATTGTACATACACTCAGTATATGTAAAATATGAATACAAAATATAAGAATGTCACGTTTCATACTTTTCAAATTTCCATAATTATAAGACAATATTTAAAACTTTAAAAATGTATTCTAATAAATAATTAAACATATATATAAGTAATTTAATTACCAAAAATATAAATTTAAAGAAAAATCTCTGAAAAAAAATTTATCAAAGTTTTGTCTATATTTCAGACGTTCTCAATATTCAAGTAACACAATCTGCAAAAAATTTTACATTTCCAATAATCATATATTCAACCATTTCTCCAAGAAAGCCAAATGGCTCAAAATCATCCCAATTCCTCCAAAATATTCATATAAATACATACACACAAAAGTATTCCAAATTTTTGGCATTTAGCCAAAAACTTTACAATTTAAAACATTTTCATGTTATAAAAATAAAATGTACATAGCAAAATTGCAAAAAGAAAAAAAAATAGAAAAATACATGGTATACTGCCAACCCTGGTCTGATGGAAAAGCCATGCTTCTAATGTCACGCTCTCGCCCTAGACTTGATTTGGTCTGGCAGGGCTTTCGGTCTTTATCCTTCACTTGTGCGATAAACAAATTACACTAAGCTCTTTGCCTACATACTTGGATAATGAAAGAAAATTTAAAGAATAATGCAAAATGCTTTTACTTTGAAATTCACAATGTGACATGCAATCATATACTAGAACTTATGCATTTTCCTTATAAAACCATCATATGTCACATTCATATGAATTGCGCCTCAAATGACCTTATATAATATTTATGTTCTAGAGATATTATTTTGGACCATTTTTACATTCAGTATCTAGCTGGAAGATAGATAGTACAAATCATATAATGATGATGCCCAACATCTAGCCCGAAGGCAAATCATAAAATAGTGACACCCAGTGTCTAGCCTAAAGGTAAATTATAGGCATGCCATATCCATATTGCCAAACACACACCTTAGGAATAGAATATTATATACAACAAAACACATTACATACACATTTCCATATCCATGAATAATTGCCTAAGCATAGTCTTTTTATTGGGACATTGTGAAGCAATATGTCCATTATCCAAACATTTAAAACAATTAATATTTCTTTGCCTATTAGAAAAATTAGAAAAATCAATAGTACCTTTATTTGTGAAAGAGGCTCCTTTGCTCTTTTCAAAGCTCCTTGAAACTTAAATCTTTATCGTTAGACCTCTCATCTTTAGTCTTCTCATCTTTCTTTAGCCACCTTAAGGTCCATGTTGGGTTGTAATTGGAGGAATTCCTTGCTGTCCCCTTTTGCTTGAGTTGTCTCTCCACCTTCATGGCCATGTTCACCATCTCCTCAAGCTCTATATAGTGATGTAGCTCTACCATATTTGCAATATCTCTGTTTAGACTTCCCATGAATCGAGCCATGGTAGCTTCTCTATCCTCTTTAATATTTGCTCGAATCATTGCCATCTCCATCTCTTTGTGATAATCTTCTACTAACATAGGTTCTTGAGTGAGTCTCTGCAATTTTTGATGTCGCTCATGATAGTAGTAGGATGGCACAAATCTCCTCCTCATGACAGCCTTAATTTCTGCCCATGTCTCAATAGGCTTCTCTCCATTTCTTCTACTTGTAAGTTTCAGTTGCCCCCACCATATCGATGCATAATCTGTAAGCTCAGCTGCTGCTAACTTCACCTTCTTTCCCTCTGAGTAGTTATGATAATCAAATATAAGCTCCACCTTCCTTTCCCAGTCTAGGTATGTTTCAACATCATTCCTTCCTATAAATGTTGGAATCTTCATCTTTATGGAATTAATGTTGCTACCTCTCCTTCCTGGCCTCCCATCTCCTCCTGGCCTTCTATATCTTCTAGGCCTAACCCTTGAAGATTGGTTGTCATCTTCATCTTCATCAGGTTCATCATGGGACTCTATGTCTTCTTCATCATAAGTTTGTTGCCTACTGTCCCTCCGCCTTGTTGATGGAGCTCCTGATTGTTGGGATTGCTTAACCACCTCAACTTCATCCCTCAAATTCATAACATCTAAACTAAACTTCTCAAATTGGTTTTGCATAGCCTTTAACATGAAAACTACATCTTTCATGCTCATTTTTCCACCCTTGCTTGCCTCCTCAGACATGATGTAAAACTACAAGAAAATTTTCGAGAAAAAAAATCCTCACACTCTCCCTCACGTGTTTACACTCAATAATATATCACTCAACTCGTGTTTCACTCAAATCAGGCTTTTACCCTCTTATTTGCTCACACTCTCTTGCTTTTTCCCTCTTTTGTTCCCTTCTTAAAGTTGCACTTTAGAATTTTAAAATAACTAATCAGGTTAGTCACAAGTACCAATCTATAAAAATTACAATGAAAAGCCTAAAAAGAAATGAAAAAAACATTCAAGTTCTAGATGCAATTTGATAATCATTGTAATAAAAAAGAGAAAAACACACAGATGAAGAATTATATATTTGTGAAAGTAAGTCCTAAGAGTAACTAGAGTGCAAAAGTCACCCTTATATGCGTGGTAGACGCAAAAGAAATTGAAAACAGGAAAATTAAACTATGAATGTAATAAAATTGACAAAACACGAAGCTAAATTAAAGAATTTTGATTTTCCCCAAGTGGGAGCCAAAATAAACCCTAGACCTAGTGATTTAACTAACTTACACTAATTAGGAAGGTAAGATATGGTGTAGATATGAAATAAAATTAATTGAAACAAGGAAACCCTAAACAGTTTTGAAAATAGAATAAAAAATCCCAAAAATGGTGCAAGAATTTTCAAATGGCCCGTTCTCCCTAAAATTAAATAATTTGGGGGCTGTGATAGGCCGTTACGGGTGAACCCAGTAAGAATTGTAGAGCTTAAAAATCAGTTTTCTAAATTGGTATTGTGCGTTCCGTAACACTTTCGTAGCGAAAAATTATGACCTTTCAAAGTTGATCCTTCTACCACCAAAATTGACCCTATATTTTTCAACCCTAATTTCAACCCAAAAAGATCTCCTTCAACCCTAGCTTTATTCTAGCAGCCGCCAAGCTATTTTTTTTTTCATTTTTTTTTCATTTTTTTTTCCTTTTTTTTCCTTCTTTCCTTTTTTTTTTAAGCTAACAAACTAATAGGCTAAAATTAAAATTTCTAATGGATTGAAATAAGAAAAACACAAAATTATAGAATTGATTGAAGTAAAGAAAAGCATATCACAAAAAGCATAAAAACAGAGATAGAGCCAAAGCTCTGATACCAAATGATGCAGAACCCCAAGATTATAAAGAATCCGAAACTCCAACACACAAATTCAGTATACCAAGAACCCTAGCTGGTTGTTTGTTCTACTAAACTCCTAATTGATATGCAACTAGAAACATAGATAATTGGACAAAATTAAAGAAGAACTAGAAAGAATGCCACAAGTGTTATCTTGATAAGTTGATTCCAATTCTTGATGCAATAAGAAGAAGAGAACCCTCTCTTGATGAAATTCCGCCAAGCCAAAATAATTGAATAATATGATCACCAAAACTTCCGTCTTACAACCCTAAATGAGATATAAATAGCTAAACCCTACTTAGGGTTATTAAGTAGCATTTGGTTGGCTAATCAAATTTTAAGAACTAATGAAGTAAACAAAGTTCTAATTTAACACAAAATAAATAGGTTCCTTACTTTTTAAATAAGCATAACTAGTGGGCCTTAATACATATTAAATAATAGGCCCATATACTTGGATTAAATTTATGGGCTACTTCTCCTCTATATTCTTAGCGTCAAAGGCCTGTCCACCAAACATTTCTTCCATGAATCGCCTTACAAAGCCTTGGAAGGTAGATTTGAGCTTCTTGGCCTGCAATCTTATAATTGGCCCACTTGGTAAAATGAGCTCCATGCCATGCTGGCCTCCTATGCTTGCTCTGCTAGCCTCACTCATACTGTCATCTTTGTTTGCATCACTTGACCTTTCAAATGCCTTAAGGATTCATGATCTGTATGGATTACAAATTCTTTGGGCCAGAAATAATGTTGCCAAGTTTCTAATGCTCTCACTAATGCGTACAATTCCTTTTCATATGTGGAGTAAATTTATTGTGTCCTATTTAGCTTTTCACTAAAATATGCAATAGGCCTCTTATCCTCTGATAGGGAAGCCATAAGCAAGCTTGGTAAGTCTACATAATGCAGCAAATATGTTGATAATATCATTATGCCAAGTGGACCAATCATGAGATCACATTCAAAGAAACTCCAGCATGTGTTCCAACACTTCATTCAAAAATTGGATTAATGAAGAGAGAGACCAACTTGGACCGAATATGAAGAATTATGGAGAATCTGTCCAAAGGTCACCAAAATGCATGAAGAATCAGACTAGCAATATTACTAGAGTTATTAACACGAATTTAGAAGAAAATATTGATGTAGATTAAATTATTAGAAACCTTCATTATTAATTAGTCTTGATCTCCAAAAATGACTAGATCTATTGAATGTGTATTTATAGGTAATTAATGCTAGTGTGACCAGATTGTATCCATATTTCTATGTAATTAATGCTAGAGTGACTAGAAACAATGAATATGGACTTTTAGGGCAGTGAATATTGACTTTTAGGGTATGAATACTTCATTTCTAGCCTTAAAAAGAGAACTTTGTAATGAATTAGGGGGGATACAAATTTGAGATCATTTTCATTATAATTTATGTGTTTCAAGTTTGAGAGGTTTTCTTATTCTTGTTGCATGAAGAATTGGTTCTAACTTATCAAGTCTGGCTTGTGGCATTTTAAATCAATTCCTTTTCTTCATCCCAATCATCCAAGTTCTTAATTACAGGTTACTTGTGGGTTTGGTAGGGAGGATTTGTTTTGAGTTCTAAGATTCTATGCTAGATGCATATGTGGGGTCCTAGATGTAATATTTGATCCATGGGTTCCACATCAATTTGGTATTAAAGCTTTGGCTTGAAGATAAATCTCTTCGTATCCTTTATGTTTTAATTATCTCAGTTTATTCCTTGTTCTTGTTTGTCATCTAAGTCTCTTCATTTTCCATTCTTGTTGCACCTTGTTCTTGTTCTTCAGATCTTTTTTTTATCTTTTCATTTTCTATTATTGTTTACTGAAAGTTTTAAAAAAAAGAAGGAAAATATTGAAAAAGAAAAGAATCAAATTCAGCTTTCTTATTATATATATATAAAAAATTCGTTCTTGTTTTTGTCCATTATTTTTCTACACAAGTGTATAAGAGTTTTTGCATATTTATGTCATTAACAGCTCTCTATCTTCATTATATTTGATCAAATTGCATCAGTTCCTCATTATGCATCCATTTAGCATTTTAAATTTGATCTTTAGATCATAGTTTACATTGGGAATAGATTTAGGTTGCATATTCAGATTACTCATTGGAGTGATTTGAATTCTATTTTTCAATATCCAGAATTATTTTCTTTGTATTCTTAGTTTTATTCTTTCATATACCTCTTATTTTCTATATGCATTAAGTAGCTACTTCTAAATCGTAGTTACTTTAATTTGATTAACATAAATACTTCTTGCTTCTTGTGTTGACTTTCAATTCTTATTGATTTAATTGTTGAATTAATTTTCTTCATTAGGTTCCTTGTAGAGTCTTTAAAACAAAAATTGTTTACTTAATTTAAGTGGATCAAGTTCTGAAATTCAACTTGATAAAAGAAGAATTAAGAGATAAAAAGGCTAAGAATTTGAGCTTATTAGAAAAAAAGGCCAAGTTTTGAGTGAAATACAAGAGGAGTGACAATCTGATCTTGAGTGTGTTCACATATGGAAGTGTGGTGAGGAATTTTCTTTACTAACTTTTTCTTCTAGATTCTTACACCATGTCAAATTCTGGAGGTGATAAACATGATATGACAATAAATTACATAGCCTTCATGTTAGAGGCAATGCAAAGGAAATTTGAAAGGTTTAATTTGGTCATAAACAACATGAGAGGTGATGTAGACAACATAATGCAAGGACAATAAAATGATACTAATCGAAGGGGGGCAAAATAGATGGAGAGGAAACATGATGAATGATGATTAGGTAGAAAGAGAAGATGATGAAAAAAGTGAGGAATCAACAGCCTAAAGAAGACCTGAAAGAAGAGACAACAACATATCTTCAATAAAAATGAAGATACCACCATTCAAAGGGAGAAATGATGCGGAAGCTTACCTTGAATGGGAAAGAAAAATTGATTATCATAATTATAGTGAAATGAAGAAAGTTAAACTTGCAGCGGTTGAATTCATAGATTATGTACTAGTTTGGGGGGGGGGGGATCAATTGATGATTTCCAAGATAAGAAATGGAGAAAGAACCATCACTACTTGGGTTGAAATGAAACATGTGATGAGAAAGAGATTTATACCATCTTACTACTATGGAGAGCTTCACCAAAGATTACAGTGGTTAACTCAAGGATCCATGTCAGTGGAGGGTTATCATAAAGAAATGGAGGAGGATCCAGAAATCACTATGGCTCGATTTTTGAGTGGGCTGAATAGTGAGATTGTCAACATAGTTGAATTATATCATTATGTGGAGCTTGAAGATATGGTATACATGGCCATGAAAGTGGAGAAGCAACTAAAACTCAAGGGAGCAGCAAAAGGATTTTCTAATTCCAGCTCTAGTTCCACTTTAAAGTGGCAAAAGAAATAAGATAAACCTAAAGGGAAGGAGGCTACCTAGAAAGAAAAGGAAAAGCAAGTTCTAGCCGACCCTAAAGGTAACTCTAAAACATCTAACTCTAATCAAAAGCATAGTATCATTAAATGCTTTAGGTGTTGAGGAGTAGGGCATATAGCATCTCAATGTCCAAATAAGAAAGTCATGCTGATAAGAGATAATGGTGAAATTGATAGTGCTAGTGAGCATGAAAGTGATGATGATGATAATGATAGCATGCCACCATTAGAGGAAATTGAGAATATCATAGAATATCCTGCACATGGTGAATCTTTGGTTATTAGAAGTGCTTTAAACATGCAAATTAAAGATGAAGAAAGAAATCAAAGAAAGAACATTTTCTATACTCATTGCATTGTGATTGGAAAAGTATGCATCAGGATCATTGATGGGAGTTGTGAAAATGTCGCTAGTACTGATTTTGTGGATAAATTAGGATTAACATGCACAAAACATCCTAGTCTCTACAAGCTGCAATGGTTAAATGATTGTGGAGAGGTAAAGGTAACAAAGCAGGTTCTGTTTTCTTTTACAATTGGGTGATACAAAGATGAAGTTTGTTGTGATGTTGTGCCTATGCATGCTAGCCATATTCTTCTTGGTCGTCCAAGGTAGTTTGATAGAAAAGCTTTGCATGATGGCTTTAAGAATCATTATTCTTTCAGTCTGAATGGTTTAAATTTCTGATAGGAAATTATCATCTTAGCAACCATATACCCCAATAACTAATAAGTTATGATACATATGGAATGCAAGAAAACACCCTCCAGTCAAGATGATTCCAAAACCCAAGGACCTCCTCAAGTGAAGTTAGGGAAAAAACTAATTCCAATTGTTATTGTTTACCAATGAAACTACTACTTGCATTCAACCCACAATGCCATAAACCATATATGATCTGATAAGTTAAAGAGTCAAACACAAGATTTTTTTTATTAGAGAACACCATAAACCAAATTAGTTTGATAAGTTCAAAGTTCATGAAAGAACTTAAGCAAAAACACTCACATAGAGCAAATTCAGATTATCATTCATCAATGGTCTTCTTACAAATTAGTTTGGCTTTGATATTTATAGCCAAAGTAAGGCAGAAGAAACCTAAATGATTGTTATTATAGTTCTTCCAAGTTCTTCCCTTTAATCCCCACTAACTCTCATTGAAAAGAGTTGTTATACATCAAAATCATTCATTTTGTAACTCCCAAATGACAACTGATCACACCCCAAACTAAATGCACTCATTTGTAACTCCCAAATGACAACTTATCAAAAACTCAAACTTTAACAAGAATAAAACTCTAACTCTAATATGTTGATTTCATAAAGCAAATAAACTAAACCAAATTGATAATTAAAATAAAATGACAGCCCAAGATCCATACACATTTAATCAAGGCTGAATGGCCTTTTATTCTTCAATGGGCTGGATTGATTCAAACAATGTGGGCTGGACTATTGTCTTCATATTTGAAGATGCTTGAAATATGTTGACAATGTTAAGGTCTTCTTGCATACATAGATCCTTGACAGAATCTAGATGAGTTTGGTCCTCCCAAATGTCTTCAAGTAAGCAAGTTACTGCTTCTTTTATCCTTTTAGCTTTAGCTCTTGTCATTGGTCCTCTATGAATGGTTAAAGGATCATTCTTGATGTTACTTCTAACCTTAGCTGAATCATTCCCTAGTTGATCCTCATCAATCCCCCTTTCCTCGAAAGGATTCATCCTCGAATCATCACCTACATCAAACAAAGATAAATCAGAAACATTGAAAGAGGCACTAATATTGCCATACTTACTTGGCAATTCAAGCTTGTAGGCATTGTCATTGATTCTTTCAAGGACATGGAATGGTCCATCCCCTCTATGCATCAATTTAGACTTCCTTTGGCTTGGAAATTGTTCTTTCCTCAAGTGTACCCAAACCCAATCACCTAGTTCAAATATAACTTTCTTTCTTCCTTGGTTATGTTGCTTCTCATATTGTTGAGTTCTTTTCTCTATTTGAGCAACATAAATTCCCTTGTCATTAACAATATATCCAAGAAAAGTAATTTCATTAGTGGAAAAATTGCATTTCTTAAGATTAACATATAACTTTTATTGCCTTAACACATCAAAAACAACCTTTAAATGTGTTAAATGCTCATCTAAAGATTTTCTATAAACAAGAATATCATCAAAATAAACCACTACAAACTTTCCAATGAAATCATGCAAAACATGATTCATTGATCACATAAAAGTACTTGTGACGCGGACCCTTAGCAACGATGGCAGCAAACCCAACGTATAACAATGGTAGAGAACTCCTTGAAACTTGATAATCACCTCCTAAGGAACCCAACGCCTATAAAAAGACGCGAACTCACTATGATTGAAGAATTTAGTTGGTAAGAAGAAGGAAAATGCCACAACTCTTGTTGATAAGTAAACCTAATTCTTGATGCAAAGAAAGAATTAAAGAATCCACTCTAATCTCTCTCACACGAAAATTCACAAGAAGAACTTGTAGAAGAATTCAAAATTTTTTATTAATTGTTATTGTCTGAAATTCGGCCTAATAGTGCCCTTAAATAAGGGTTACAAAATTCGTAATTGCATATGGAAAACTAAAACATTCCTAATTGCATAAGGAAAACATTCCTAATTGCATAAGGAAAACATTCCTAATCCACTAAGGAAAATATAAAGTATGGAAACAAAATGCTAATCCACTAAGGAAAATATAAAGTATGGAAACAAAATCCTAATCCAATAAGGAAAATATAAAGTATGGAATCAACCAAACTAATCCCTTCAACATAAGAAATGCCCCACACTATTTGGGCTGTCCATGGGCCTTAAATTACTTCCCAAGGCTTTATATGAACCCCCATGGACCTTTCTTACACGTTGGACCTTTCTTTAGCTAGCCTTTAGCTTCCACACTAAGCATCATAATCAGCTTTGGTGTGCCTTCTTCAAGCTCTATCTCCATCTTCTTGAATGATAATTCTTGAAGCTCTTTGGAAATCTCTTCTTGAATATGCAAAGCCATACTAGCTTGATATCTCTTTGCCTTGCTCCTAGTGATTGGTCCACTTGCTAGCTTCAAGGGATCCTTTCTTGCATCAACTTGGTGCATTAGTTAAGCCAAAGGGTGTTACTAACCATTCATACAAACCATGTTTAGTTTTGAAAGCAATTTTCCATTCATCACCTTCACGCATTCTAATTTGATGATATCCAGATTTTAAATCAATTTTAGAAAAAACACAAGAACCATGCAATTCATCCAACATATCATCTAGCCTAGGAATAGGATGTCTATACTTCACCGTTATTTTGTTGATTGTTCAGCAATCAACACACATCCTCCATGAACCATCCTTTTTAGGCACCAATAATACAGGAACCACAAATGGACTCATGCTTTCATGCACATACCCCTTCTCCATAAGTTCACTCACCTGCCTTTGGATTTCCTTAGTCTCCTCAGGGTTGCATCTATAAGCTCACCTATTTGTTATGCATGCACCGAGAATGAAATGAATTTGATGTTCAATTTCTCGAATTGGTGGCAAACCCTTAGGCACATCTTCAGGAAAGAGATCTTCATGTTCCTGCAGTAAATCAACAATAACACTAGGCAAACTCTTGTCAAGCTCATTAGATATAATCAAAACATCTTGTACATAAGTATAAGTATAAGCTGCCTCATGGTTAGTGTTTTTCTTACATCATTCATTTTTACATAAACACTCATTTTTCTTTCATTCATTCCTCCCTTATTTTCTCTCTCCTTGTGTTTCCCATTGCTCTCATTCTTACCATGCATCTCACCTTTTTTCTTTTTTCTCTCTTTCTTGCTCCCTCCCTAAAGTTTCAGCCAATGAAAATTCAAGTTCTTCATATTGCTCTTTTATTCTCATTTGGTCTTCAAAAATGGTCTTTGGAGACAAAGGTCCAAGTTGGTATTTCTATCCATTCATGATCAAAGAATATTGGTTCTTAAACCCATCATGTATGACCCTTCGATCATATTGCCATAGTCTCCCCAACAACATGTGACCAACATACATAGGAACCACATCACACAACACCTCATCTTTATATCTACAAATGGAGAAAGAAACCAATACTTGATTATTCACCTTCACAACACCACTATCATTCAACCATTGTAACTTGTATGGTTTTGGATGTTTAGTAGTAGGTAATTTCGGTTTTTTCACAAGCAAAGTACTAGCCACGTTTATACAACTACCACTATCCACAATCATATAATCAACAATAACACTAGGCAAACTCTTATCAAGCTCGTTAGATATAATCAAAACATCCTTGTACATAAGTACAAGTATAAGCTGCCTCATGGTTAGTGTTTTTCTCACATCACTCATTTTTGCATAAACACTCATTTTTCTTTCATTCATTCCTCCCTTATTTTCTCTCCCCTTGTGTTTCCCGTTGCTTTCATTCTTACCATGCATCTCACCTTTTTCTTTTTTCTCTCTTTCTTGCTCCCTCCCTAAAGTTACAGCCAATGGAAATTCAAGTTCTTCATATTGCTCTTTTATTCTCATTTGGTCTTCAAAAATGGTCTTTGGAGACAACGGTCCAAGTTGGTATTTCTGTCTATTCATGATCAAAGAATATTGGTTCTTAAAATTGCTATGGTCTCCCCAACAACATGTGACCAGCATACATAGGAACCACATCACACAACACCTCATCTTTATATATATCGATGGAGAAAGAAACCAATACTTGCTTATTCACCTTCACAACACCACTATCATTCAACCATTGTAACTTGTATGATTTTGGATGTTTAGTAGTAGGTAATTTTAGTTTTTCCACAAGCAAAGTACTAGCCACATTTGTACAACTACCAATATCTACAATCATATTACACAACTTGTTAGCAATCAAACAATGAGTATGAAACAAATTTTCAAGTTGTTCACCATGTTCATCATGTTTACTTTGCAAACTAAGTGTGCATTGTACAACTAACACATCTCCCTTAGCAAACTCAACATCACTAGCATCTTCTAAAGATGGCATTTCATCATCTTCCTTTCTCTCACTTTCAGACTCAATAGTCCCATCCCTCATGATCATTACCCTTTTATTGGGACATTCACATGCCATATTGTTGTGGAACAACCAGCACACCGCAAGGATGAGCAAGAGTTAGGACGTGAGGAACAAGTTGAGGAGATCATCAATCCAATTATTCTGCCAAAAGGTCCTATAACTAGATCGCGAGCCAAAAAGATTCAGCTAGCACTAATTTGCCATTTGCAAGATTTGGTGAATTTGGCTAACTATGGTTTGCAAGGAATTACAAGCTTGGAGACAAGACCAAAGGAAGTCAATTACAACTTGCTACAAGTTGAAATTCACGAATGAGGCTTGTAATTAATATGTATTAAGGCCCACTAGTTATGCTTATTTAAAAAGTAAGGGCCCTATTTGTTTTATATTAAATTAGAACTTTGTTTACTTTATTATTTCTTAAACTTTGATTAGAAAGCCAAATGCTACTTAATAACTCTAATTAGGGTTTAGCTATTTATATCTCATTTAGGGTTGTAAGACATCAGTTTTGGTTTTTGGATGAATTAATAACCTAAAGCCGATTTGCTTTTATCTTTGTGCTCTTGCTTGAATACATGCTTAAGAAACATTCAAGTAGTTTGATCAACTTTCTTGTGGAGTGTTTCGAATCTGGGATTTTGGGAACTAGTTTGTTTCGACATCTTGGATCTCTGATCAATTCAAAAAAATCTGAAATCTAACCTTTATTCTTTGGAGGTTGTACCGAATTCAACTAGGGGTTTTCAAGTTAATGTTTTGGGGGTTCGACATCAAGGAGTTCTCAGGCTTATTCTTGGAGGTTCCGTATCACATATGACCATGTCCTAGGCACTTAAAACACTTAATTCCTCTTGTTTGACTCTCACCTCTACCCTTGCTGCCTATTTCATTTTTGTTTTTATTTTTTTTATCAATCTTAGGCGTAACAATAGGTTTATCATCCTTTTTACTCCAACTTGGTTTCAAAGAAGAAGAAGAGGAAGTCAAATAAGGTTTATAATCATACTTACTTGTACCCTTGCATTTCAGTTGTCTTTCAATTTTCATGGCCACATTCACCATGTCCTCAATCTCCACATAGTGTTGCAACTCCACAAGATCAGCAATGTTCTTGTTCAAGCCATTCAAGAACCTTGCCATGGTGGCTTCATGATCCTCATCCACATTAGCCCTTATCATGGCTATCTCCATTTCTTTGTGAAATTAATCCACACTCATGGAACCTTGTGTTAGGGTTTGTAAACGCTGGTGCAAGTCCCTATAATCGTGGCTATGGATAAATTGCTTTCTCATGATGCATTTCATCTCAAACCATGTCTCAACAGGCCTTTCACCAATTTGAGGTCTATCTTTACACAATTGATCCCACCAAACAATAGCATAATCACAAAATTCAACAACAGCTAATTTTACCTTTTTCTCATTAGAGTATTTGTGACACTCGAAGATCATCTCCACCTTTCTTTGCCACTCCAAATAAGAATCCGGATCATTCTTTCCTTGGAAGGAAGGAATCTTCATTTTGATGCTGCCTATATTTCGATCAATGCCATCAAACCTTGCTCTCATATGTTTCCTTCTAGGGTGAGCATCCCCTCCAATAATGGTTGCTTGATCATCATCCGTGTCAATCTCTCCATCATATTCATCATTGGCAAAGGCTGGTTGCCTTCTATGTGATGCGAAACCCTAAGATTATAAAGAATCCAAAACCCCAAAACACAAATTCAGTATACCAAGAACCCTAGCCGGTTGTTTGTCTTACTAAACCCTAATTGACATGCAACTAGAAACATAGATAATTGGATAGAATTAAAGAAGAACTAGAAAGAATGCCACAAGTGTTACCTTGATAAGTTAATTCCAATTCTTGATGCAACAAGAAGAAGAGAATTCTCTCTTGATGAAATTCGGCCAAGCCAAAATAATTGAATAATATGACCACCAAAACTTCTATCTTACAACCCTAAATGAGATATAAATAGCTAAACCCTAATAAGGGTTATTAAGTATTGTTTGGTTGGCTAATCAAAATTTAAGAACTAATAAAGTAAATAAAGTTCTAATTTAATACAAAACAAACAGGTTCCTTACTTTTTAAATAAGCATAACTAGTGGGCCTTAATACATATTAAATAATAGGCCATATACTTGGATTAAATTTATGGACTGCTTTATTTAATCCAATTGTGTTGATGCAAGAAAAATGTCCCATGGCATATTTCAGTGAGAAGTTGAATGGAGCTCAATTGAAGTACTCTACCAATAACAAAGAGTTATATGCCCTAGTGAGAGCACTAGATGTGTGGCAACTGATGCGGAACCCTATGGCAATGAACGCCTCAAACCCCAACGCATGATTGATAGAAGAAAAACCAAGAACGAAGGAAAAACCACCTTCTAAAGCACCCAATTGCTTAGCAAAGCATGAACACTTATAACGGAAGGATTTAGGAAGCTTGAATTAGAAGAACGCCACAATCAAAATTGATAAGTAAATCTAATTCTTGATGCAATCAAAAGAAAAAGAGAATCCACTCCTGTTCTATGATGGCCGAAATTTTCAATAAGAAAATTGAGAATATAATTTGTCATAAAGTGTCCTTACAAGAAAAATAAGGCCTTATTTATACTAAAAGGCACACATAAATCCGAAACCCTAATTCTAATGGGAAAAGGAAAGTTACAAAGTCAAAATCCTAACCCATTAAGGAAAAATATAAAGTATGGAAACAAATTAATATTCTGAAATAACTAAATAGGAAACCACACATCCTAACCCACTAAGGAAAATATAAAGTATAAATAAAACGGCCAAACTAAAACCCTTTAAAATAAGAACATGCCCCACACTATTTGGGCTATCCATGGGCCTTAAAATACTTTCCAAGGCTATATATGAACCCCCATGGACCTTTCTTGCACGTTGGACCTCTTTAGCTAGCCTTTAGCTTCCATATTCACACTAAGCATCATAATCAGCTTTGGTGTGCCTTCTTCAAGCTCTATTGTGCACTTTTCCATTGCCATTTCAGTCACTTCCTTTGAAATTTGATCTTGAATATGCAATCCCATAGTTACTCCAAACTTCTTAGCTCTGCTCCTAGTCAATGACCCATTTGGAAGCACCAATGGATCCTTACCTCGTGGCTGGTTCGTATCATTCTCCCCCTCTTCAAAAAGATTTGTCCTCAAATCTGCATCATCATAAGGAGATAAATCAGACACATTAAAAGTAGTACTAACACCATACTCACCAAGCAAGTCTATCTTGTATGCTTTATCATTGATCTTTGCCAACACTTGAAATGGACCATCACCACGTGCATCAAGCTTATTCTTCCTATGATTTGGAAACCTCTCCTTTCGGAAGTGTACCCAAACCCAATCCCCAGGAGCAAACACTATCTTCTTGCGTCCTCTATTCGCTCGATCAGCATATGACTTGTTCTTTTTCTCCATATTAACTCGAGCTTTCTCATGCATAGCCTTCACCAATTCTGCTTTCCTGTCTCCATCTAAACTAATAAGCTCATGTGAAGGTAAAGGAATAAGATCAAGTACAGTTAATGGGTTAAAACCATAAACAAGCTCAAATGGCGAATAACCTGTAGAAGAATGAATAGAACAAATATAAGCAAACTCAGTAAAAGGTAAACAATCTTCCCAAACAGCCAAATTCTTTCCCACTATAGCTCTCAACAATGTACCAAGTGTACGATTAACTACCTCTGTTTGCCCATATGTTTGTGGATGATAAGTAGTAGAAAACAAAAGCTTAGTTCCTAATCTATCCCATAAAACTCTCCAAAAATGGGACAAAAACTTAGCATCTCTATCAGACACAATAGTCCTAGGCACCCTATGTAGTCGAACTACTTCTCTAAAGAACAAATCAGCTACAACAATCGCATCATCAACTTTATGACAAGGAATAAAATGTGCCATCTTACTAAACCTGTCAACAACTACAAAAATGCTATCCCTACCTTTTCTAGTTCTAGGCAATCCAAGCACAAAATCCATGCTAATATCAATCCAAGGTGAACTAGGTACAGGTAAAGGCATATATAGACCATGAGGCATAAACTTAGATTTTGCCTGTCTACAAGCAATACAAGCAGAACACAATCTCTCAACATCCTTACGCATAGACGGCCAATAAAAATGCTCAAACAAGATATCATAAGTCTTAGCTACCCCAAAATGTCCCATCAATCTTCCACAGTGAGATTCTAACACAAGAAAATCACGCATGGAACATTTAGGCACACATAATTTATTTCCCTTAAACAAGTATCCATCATGCCTATAAAATGAATTAAAAGCTCAATGTTCACATGCAACATACACATTGCCAAAATCAACATCACCTACATATAAGTCCTTAACGTAATCAAAACCAAGCAATTTAGAACTCAACACAGATTACTATGTATATCTTCTAGACAACGCATCAGCCAATATATTATCCTTTCCTTGCTTGTATTTAACAACATAAGGGAATTGTTCTATAAATTCTATCCACTTACCATGACTCTTGTTCAACTTACTGACGCGGAACCCTATGGCAATGAAGGCCTTAAACCCCAACACATGCTTCGATATAGGAATCCAAGAACAAGGATAAACCACCCTCTATAGCACCCAATGCTTAGCGAAGCAAGAACACTAATGACGGAAGGATTTGGAAGGACGGATCAGAAGAACGCCAAAATCGAAATTGATAAGTTAGTCTGATTCGTGATGCAATCAATGAAAGAAGCAAAATCTCTCACTCTCTCAAAGATGGCCGAAATTTGCATAAGAGCAATCTGAATATCATATGTCAAAAGTTTCTCTTACAAGAAAATAAGGCCCTATTTATAGAAAAACAAATTAAAATTCATAACTATCCTAACCCTAGTGAAAAAAAGGAAAATTACAAAGTCAAAATCCTTGTCAAATAAGGAAAATATCATCCTAACCAACTAAGGAAAGAAGGATCCTTGTCAAATAAGGAAAATACCATCCTAACCAACTAAGGAAAGAAGGATCCTTATCAAATAAGGAAAATATCATCCTAACCAACTAAGGAAAGAAGGGAACCACATCCCATGTGCATGGGTGTGAACACAGCCCATGTGCATGAAAGAATAGGCTGCCCATGTGACAAAAGTGGTCCCAAAAAACCTAATTTCGTCCAAGGCCCATGTGCTTGCATGTGGGCTGCCTTCCTTACTCCTTTCTTGCTCCTCTAGCCCATTTTTAAAGTCTTATCTTCCATATAAACATTCAGCATCACAATCAGCCTCTGTTGGTCTTCCAGCTCCATACTGCACTTGTTTATTGCTAATTCAGTCACCTCCCTTGTAACAAAGTCTTGAACATGCAATCCAAGAGTGACGCCATACTTCCTTGCTTTATTCCTTATCAATGGTCCTTGTTGTAGCACCAAAGGATCCTTGCCATGCTGGTTTACATCATTCTCCCCTTCTTTAAAAAGATTTATCCTCAAATCTGCATCATCATAAGGAGATAAATCAGTCACATTAAAAGTAACACTAACACCATACTCACCAGGCAAGTCGATCTTGTATGCATTGTCATTGATTTTCTCCAATACTTGGAATGGACCATCACCACGTGCATCAAGCTTACTCTTCCTTTGATTTGGAAACCTCTCCTTTCGGAAGTGTACCCAAACCCAATCGTCAGGAGCAAATGCCATTTTCTTTCGTCCCTTATTTGCCCTATCAGCATATGACTTGTTCTTTTTCTCTATATTTGCTCGAACCTTTTCATGCAAAGACTTTACCAAATCAGCCTTCTTCTCACCATCCAAACTAGCAAGCTCATGTAAAGGCAAAGGAACAAGATCAAGTACAGTTAGTGGATTAAAACCATAAACAATCTCGAATGGCGAATAACCTGTAGAAGAATGAATTGAACGATTATAAGCAAATTCAATGAAAGGTAAACAATATTCCCAAGTGACCAAATTCTTCCCCACTAAAGCTCTCAACAACGTACCAAGTGTACGATTCACTACTTTAGTTTGCCCATATGTTTGTGGATGACAAGTAGTAGAAAAAAAAAGCTTAGTTCCTAATCTACTCCATAACACACGCCAAAAATGGGACAAAAACTTAGTATCTCTATCAGAAACAATTGTCCGAGGCACCCCATGTAAACGAACAACATCTCTAAAGAACAAATCAGCCACAACTTTGGCATCATCAGCTTTGTGACATGGAATAAAATGTGCCATCTTACTAAACCTATCAACAACCACAAAAATGCTATCTCTACCTTTCCTAGTCCTAGGCAAACCAAGCACAAAATCCATACTAATATCAACCCAAGGTGAACTAGGTACAGGTAATGGCGTATAAAGACCATGAGGCATAGACTTAGATTCGCCTGTCTACATGCAATACAAGCAAAACATAATCTCCCAACATCTTTACGCATAGACGGCCAATAAAAATGCTCAAACAGAATATCATAAGTCTTAGACACACCAAAATGCCCCATCAAACCACCACAATGAGATTCCATAACAAGCAAATTACGCATGGAACATCTAGGCACACATAGTTTACTTCCCTTAAACAAATAACCATCCTGCCTAAAAAATGAATTAAAAGCTCCTTGTTCACATGTGACATAAACATTGCCAAAATCAATATCACCAATATATAAGTCCTTAATATACTCAAAACCAAGCAATTTAGAACTCAAAACAGACAGCAATGTATATCTCCTAGACAACGCATCAGCAACAACATTATCCTTACCTTGCTTATACTTAATGACATAAGGAAATTTCTCAATTTGTTCAATCCACTTACCATGTCTTTTGTTCAACTTACCTTGGCCCTTCAAATGCTTGAGGGATTCATGGTAAGTGTGAATAATGAACTCCTTTGGCAGCAAATAATGCTCCCACACATTCAATGCCCTTTCCAAAGCATGCAACTCCTTGTCATAGGTAGAATAATTCAGTTGCGCACCATTGAGCTTCTCACTAAAATATGCTATTGGCTTCTTTTCTTGCATCAAAACAGCCCCAATACCTATACCTGAAGCATCACATTCAATCTCAAAAATAGAATCAAAGTTAGGTAAAGCTAAAACAGGCGCAGTAGTGAGTTTTTCTTTCAAACTTTCAAACGATCGTTGTTGCTGTTCACCCCATTGAAATCCAACTTCCTTCTTGACAATACTTGTGAGTGGTGCGGCGATGGTAGAAAAATCCTTCACGAATCTCCTATAAAAACTCACCAGCCCATGGAAGCTCCTCAGTTCCATCACACTCTTAGGAACAGGCCATTCCCTTATAGCTTTCACGTTCTCTTCATCAACTTCCAATCCCTGTGCACTAACAACAAAACCAAGAAAAACAAGCATATCCATGCAAAATGTGCACTTCTTAAGCTTTGCATATAAGTTCTCTTTTCTTAAAGCTTCTAAAACCAACCTAACATGTTCTATATGCTCTTCCTCAGTCTTACTATAGATCAAAATATCATCAAAATAAACAACTACAAATCTGCCCAAATAAGCCCTCAAAACATGGTTCATCAACCTCATAAAAGTACTAGGTGCATTAGACAACCCAAAAGGCATTACCAACCACTCATACAACCCATATTTTGTTTTAAAAGCTGTTTTCCATTCATCCCCAGGTTTCATACGAATTTGATGATATCCACTCATAAGATCAATTTTAGTAAAATACCTTGCACCATGTAATTCGTCCAACATGTCATCAAGACGCAGTATAGGATGCCGATACTTCATGGTGATCTTATTTACAGCCCTACAATCAACACACATTCTCCACGTGCCATCTTTCTTTGGAACCAACAAAACAGGGACGACACACGGACTTAAACTCTCTCGAATCAACCCTTTCTCCAACAACTCTTCCACTTGTCTCTGCATCTCCTTGGTCTCCATCGGATTACTTCGATATGCTGGTCTATTTAGAATGGTAGAACCAGGTATGAAGTCAATTTGATGTTTGATTCCTCTTAATGGTGGCAAACCACTAGGCAACTCCTCCGGAAACACATCTTGGAAATCCTGCAATAAGACACAAAACTAGAAGGCAAATGTTCAAGTGAAACATCAATGTTAGCAAACAAAGTTTCCTTGTATCTAATGAGTAACACAGGCTGCCCAACATTTAATTCTCTCGCTCTTGCATAAAAAGTTTATTTTGCCTTCCCTTCTTTCTTGTTTTCTCTCACCAATGGGCCATTAATTTGATTAGTTTCTTTTCTGGCCTCTTTTCCCATTTTCTTCTCACTTTCACTCACCTTATCATGTTCTCTCGCACTCCCCTTGTTTTTGGAAGAAACAGCCCCAACCACTACTTTGGCCGAATCTTGCTTTGCTTTCTCAAGCATCTTTCGATAATCTTCATAAACCTCCAATGGTGATAATGAAACAAGAGTAACCAGCTTTCCCTCATAGGTAAACGTGTACCTATTTGAATGCCCATCATGCTGTGCTTTCCTATCAAATTGCCAAGGTCTTCCCAATAACATATGGCCTGCTTGCATAGGAACTACATCACACAACACTTCATCTTTATACCAGCCTATAGAGAATGGTATTCTCACTTGTTTAGTAACCTTCACCTCTCCACTATCATTAAACCATTGTAGTCTATATGGATTGGGATGTTTTAAACAAGTCAATTTCAGCTTCTCCACCATGGTCTCACTTGCGGCATTAGTACAACTACCGCTGTCAATGATGAGCATACAAACCTTACCATCAACTAAACATCTAGAATAAAATATGTTATCTCGTTGCTCAAGACCCTCTCCCTTCACCTGCATATTCAAAGCACGCCTAGCAACTAACATTTCACCATGTTCAGCCATCAACACATTTTCAACTAGCTCACTACACTCATCATCATCATCATACATGTCATTCACATCATTATCAACATCACTATGATCAGAATCAGAAATTATACCCCCATCATTAGTAGCAATCATAACTCTCCCATTTGGACATTCAGAAGCAATATGCCCATTCCCTAAACATTTGAAACATTTAATATCTCTACTAGGAGTAGTATTAGAAATACCTGATTGCTGCCTATTTGGACCACCATTCGTCCCTTTTCCACTTGTAGGTGGAGGATTGTTCCTTTGGAAGGAATTCTTGAAATCTCCACTTCTTGAGGACGAATTGCTACTAGTGTTTTGAGGTCCTCTGTAGGTCGAACTACTTCCACCCATATTCTGAAATTTGCTAGAACCAGACTTGGTGTAATTCTTGCTCTTTGGTCTCCTTTCTATCTTCATGGCCTTTTCAACCAATTCTCCCATGGAATTGTAATCATACATTTCCAGCTCATTTGCTATGTTTGAATTTAGACCCCCAAGGAATCTAGACATCACCTCTGCTCATCCTCTTCAATATCAGCTCTTGCCATGATCATCTCCATCTCTTACCACCTTGGATCAGCCTTGCCAACCTATTATACAAATCCCTATAGTAATGAGAAGGGACAAACCTTGTTCTCATTAAGTCTTTCAAAGTCTCCCAATCAGGTACGGGTCTCAATCCCATTCCTCTCCTATTAGATTTGAGTTGATCCCACCAGAATGTAGCATATCCCTTAAATTCCACGGCTGCAATGTGGGATTTCTTCTCTTCTGAATAATTATGGCATTCAAAAATCTGCTCCACCTTTCTCTCCCATTCAATGTACTCTTCAGCATTGTTTCTCCCTTAAAAGGAAGGTACCTTCATCTTTATGGAAGTAAGGTCATTGTCATTTGCTGGGTTATTTTCACCAACCTCTTCATTACCTCTAGGTGCTCTACGATCTCCTTCACCAATTCTTAGTAGAACCCTTTGTGGTAACCTCACTTGAGCTGCTGGTTGCTGCTCTCTTTCTCTCATCATTAGATTCATGCTCTCTTGTAGAGTAGCCATCATTCTTGCCATCTCATTCATCCTCTCATTACTTTGCTGCATATATGTCTCAAAATTGCTAGAACCTTCTTGGACATTTTCCTCCCCATCTTGCAAGTTCTGGTTTCTCCCACTACTCATGATCACAAACACAAACTCACAAAGAAAAGATTAGTAATAAACAAAATTCACTCAAAGTGTTTCGCTCTTACCTGACCTTTGCTGATTCTTCGATTGCACTTTAGAATCGAGGCTCACAAATCAATCTGACAAGCACGTTCAAGGAAGCTAGAAACCTAATTCCTAGACACCTAGAAAAGAAACTCGACGATTTGGAGGCGACACAAGGAAATTTGTGTCACACTATTATCATAAACCAGAGTGTTGGAACAAGCAAATAACACTCCAGCAACGTAACGAAATCCAAAAAATGGTAGCTCAATCAAGAATTAGAAATAAAGAGGTAAAAATATGACAATTCTGGCCAAGATGTATCAAAACCAACCCACCTTTAGCAAGCTGATTTATGGACCTATTGATTCTACCCAAGAAAGCTAGTATCAAGTCTTCCTAAACTAAAGAGAATTTTGAATTCCCCTTTGCAATGGCAGCCCCCACAATTCAAACAAAAAAAAACAGCCCCAAAAAAAATGGAAATTTTGTGGCCTAAAAATTTTGATTGCTTTTAACCCACTTCAAACCAACCACGGAACCTTTAATTTCTAAGAAACAGAAAATTTTTTGTTGGAGTACTTTTGTACTCTTTTTTTTTTAGGGATGGATCACTATCTCTAGATCACCCCCCCAAAATACTAAACGAAAATCAAGAAATAGAAGCTTAAACAGCACATGAATTATTGCAAACTCAAACGGAAAGATCCGTATACTTTAAAAATTGAAAACGAATTGACTATGGTGAAGTAGGTGAAAAATGATTTGGACTATGATGAAAAGGGGACACAAACGAATTGGGGTATGGGGAAAGAAGAAATTTTGAATAAAATAAAAGAACCCTAAAAAAATGAATTGAACAAATGAAGACTCTAACGGAAATAAAAACAAGCCCTAGAAAGACAGATAGATAAAGATTTACCTGTAATTGGCTCTGATACCAAAAGATGCGGAACCCTATGGCAATAAAGGCCTCAAAGCCCAACGCACGCTTCGATATAGGAATCCAAGAACAAGGATAAACCACCCTCTATAGCACCCAATGCTTAGTGAAGCAAGAACACTAATGACGGAAGGATTTGGAAGGACGAATAAGAAGAACGCCACAATCGAAATTGATAAGTTAGTCTGATTCGTGATGCAATCAATGAAAGAAGCAAAATCTCTCACTCTCTCAAAGATGGCCGAAATTTGCATAAGAGCAATCTGAATATCATATGTCAAAAGTTTCTCTTACAAGAAAATAAGGCCCTATTTATAGAAAAACAAATTAAAATTCGTAACTATCCTAACCCTAGTGAAAAAAAGGAAAATTACAAAGTCAAAATCCTTGTCAAATAAGGAAAATATCATCCTAACCAAATAAGGAAAGAAGGATCCTTGTCAAATAAGGAAAATACCATCCTAACCAACTAAGGAAAGAAGGATCCTTGTCAAATAAGGAAAATATCATCCTAACCAACTAAGGAAAGAAGGGAACCACATCCCATGCGCATGGGTGTGAACACAGCCCATGTGCAAGAAAGAATAGGCTGCCCATGTGACAAAAGTGGTCCCAAAAAACCTAATTTCATCCAAGGCCCATGTGCTTGCATGTGGGCTGCCTTCCTTACTCCTTTCTTGCTCCTCTAGCCCATTTTTAAAGTCTTATCTTCCATATAAACATTCAACATCACAATCAGCCTTTGTTGGTATTCCAGCTCCATACTGCACTTGTTTATTGCTAATTCAGTCACCTCCCTTGTAAAAAAGTCTTGAAATGCAATCCAAGAGTGACGCCATACTTCCTTACTTTATTCCTTGTCAATGGTCCTTGTTGTAGCACCAAAGGATCCTTGCCATGCTGGTTTACATCACTTACCTTGTCCCTTCAAGTGTTTGAGGGGCTCATGATCCGTATGTATCACGAACTCCTTTGGAAGGAGGTAGTGCTGCCACACATCCAATGCTCTCACCAAGGCATACAACTCCTTATCATAAGTGGAATAGTTTAATTGTGCACCATTGAGTTTCTCACTAAAATAGGCTATGGGCTTTTTCTCTTGCATCAATAAAGCTCCAATACCTATACCAGAAGCATCACACTCAATCTCAAATATAGTCTCAAAATTAGGTAATGATAAAATAGGAGCAGATGTCAACTTCCCTTTTAGGAAGTCGAAGGCTTTTTGTTGCTCCTCTCCCCATTGGAACCCAACTTCCTTTTTGATTATGCTAGTTAACGGTGCTGTAATAGTAGAAAAGTCCTTCACGAACCTCCTATAGAAACTAGCCAATCATTGAAAGCTCCTCACGTCCGTCACACTCTTTGGAGTAGGCCACTCCTTTATAGCTTTCACTTTCTCTTCATCTACTTCAACGCCCTGCGCACTCACAACAAAACCAAGAAACACAAGCCTATCTATGCAAAATGTGCATTTCTTAAGCTTGGCATATAGGTTTTCATTTCTCAATACTTCCAAAACTAGCCTAGCATGCTCAACATGGTCATCCAAAGTCTTACTATAAATCAGAATATCATCAAAATAGACTACAACAAATTTGCCCAAATAAGCTCTCAAAATATGGTTCATTAGTCTCATAAAAGTACTAGGTGCATTAGACAATCCAAAAGGCATTACTAACCACTCATATAGACCATATTTAGTTTTAACTGCTATTTTCCATTCATCACCAGGTTTCATATGAATTTGATGATATCCACTCATAAGATCAATTTTAGAAAAATACCTGGCACCATGCAGCTCATCCAACATGTCATCAAGTCGTGGTATAGGATGCCGATACTTCACTGTGATCTTATTTATAGCCCTACAATCAACACACATTCTCCACGTGCCATCCTTTTTTGGAACTAACAACACAGGAACAGCACACGGACTCAAACTCTCTCTAATCAGCCCTTTCTCCAGTAACTCATCTACTTGCTTTTGCATCTCTTTCGTATCCATGGATTACTCCGATAAGCTGGTCTATTTGGGATGGTAGAACCAGGCACGAAGTCTATTTGTTGCTCAATTCCTCTTAGCGGTGGCAATCCACTAGGTAATTCATCTAGAAACACATCCTGAAAATCCTGCAACAAAGACACAAAACTAGAAGGCAAACTATCAAGCGAAACATTAGTGTCAGCAAACAAAGTTTCTTTGTATCTAATGAGCAATAATGGCTACACAGTAGACATTGCAAAATTAACCTCTCTCGCTCTTGCATAAAAAGTTTGTTTTGCTCTCCCTTCTTTCTTATTTTCTCTCACCAATGGGCCATTTATTTGTTTTGTTTATTTTCTGGCCTCTTTTCCCATTTTCTTTTCACTCTCACTCACCTTATCATGTTCTCTCAAACTCCCCTTAATTTTTGAATTGGTAGCCCCAACTTGCCTCTCTGCCTCAATCATCTTTCTTTGATCTTCATACACTTCTAGGGGTGATAATGGAACAAGAGTGACCTGTTTTCCTTCATAGGTAAATGTGTACCTATTAAAAAACCCATCATGTTGCGCTCTCCGATCATATTGCCACGGTCTGCCCAACAACATATGTCCAGCTTGCATAGGAACTACATCACAATCAACTTCATCTTTGTACCAGCCTATTGAAAATGGTACCCTCACTCGCTTAGTTACTTTCACCTCACCACTATCATTAAACCACTGCAACTTATAAGGATTGGGATGCTTCATACATTCTAACCCCAATTTTTCAACCATAGTAGTACTTGCAGCATTAGTACAGCTCCCACTATCAATAATAAGTGTACAAACCTTATTATTCACTAAGCATCTAGTATGAAAAATATTATCACGCTGTACTAGACTTTCCTCTTTCACCTGCATATTCAATGCACGCCTAGCAACTAACAATTCACCATGCTCAGCTAATAAAGTACAATCAACATGCTCATCACTACCAATATCATCATATATAGGAGAATCAAAGTTCCCAACATCATCATTATCATTATCACTAGGTTCAGAATCAGACACAACATCACCATCAGCCGTAGCAATCATAATTCTTCTATTTAGACATTGGGATGCAATATGCCCATTCCCTAAACACTTAAAACATTTAATCTCCCTACTAGGAGTGGTGGTGTTAGGCGTACCTGTTTGCTTGTTTGGACCACTAGATGGTCCTTTTCTACTGGAGGTTGCAGCAATCCTTTTCTGGAATGAATTCTTGAACTCCCTTTTTCTCTCCACCCCTATTGGCTGAATTTGCTCCACCACTATATTGGGGTCCTCTATAGGCTGAATTACTCCCAAACACATTTTGTGGCCTCCCATAGCCAAGTTTGGTGGAACTCTTGCTCTTTAACCTCCTCTCTATCTTCATAGCTTTATCAACCATCTCCTCCATGGTATTGTAATCATACATTTCCAACTCACTTGCAATATTCTGATTAAGTCCTCCAAGAAATCTAGACATCATCTGTTGTTCATCTTCCTCAATATTGGCTCTAGCCATGATCATCTCCATCTCCTTGTGGTATTCTTCTACACTCTTGCCACCTTACACCAGTCGTGCTAAGCGATTATAAAGATCCCTATAATAATGAGAAGGGATAAAACGTTGCCTCATCAGGTCTCTCAACTCCTCCCATGCGGGTACGACTCTCAACCCCTTGCCTCTTCTAGTGGATTTTAGTTGATCCCACCAGAATGTTGCATAACCCTTGAACTCCACAGCTGCAATGTGTGACTTCTTTTCTTCAAAATAATTATGGCACTCAAAAATTTGCTCTACTTTGTACTGCTATTCAATGTATTCTTCAGCATTGTTGTTCCCTCTAAATTCAGGAACCTTCATTTTGATGGAAGTCAAATCATTATCATTGATAGGTGCTTGATAAATTCCAGCTTCTCCTTCTTCAAATCCATAATCAGCCACACGGCCTCTCTCATATGCACCTCTTGCTGGTTGTAGAATTCTCTATGGTAGCCTTATTGGAGCAGGTTGTTGTGCTTGCATTAAGTGTTCCATGGACTGCTGCAAGCTAGCCAATGTATTTGCTATTCTTTCCATATTGTCCTCATTTGTTTGCTTGTACGTCTCAAGATCATCTGCAATATCTCGGATACTCATCTCTTCTTTCTCAACAGCTATGCCTTTATCTCTACTAGAATTGCTACTCATTATCTCACAAAACAAAGAACTCACCTTCGCTAATTCTTCGATTACACTTCAGAACAAAGGCTCACAAATCAATCACCAAGGACGTTCAAGGGAACTAGAATCTAAATCCTCGAATGACACCTAGAAAGAAACTTGACAAATTTGGAGGCAACACAAGAAAATTTTTTTGTCACACGATTATATGAACCAGAGTATAGAATCAAACAAATAATACTCTAGCAATGTCACGGAATCAAAACGGTAGCTCAAACAAGAAATAGAAACAAAGAGGTCAAAAATTATGACGAATCTGGTCAAAATGTATCAAAACCAACTCACCTTAGCAAGTTAGTTTATGGACCTAATAATTCTACCCAAGAAAGCTAGTATCAAGACTCCCCAAGAATTCAAATTTGAAAAAGGAAACTTCCAAATCAGCAAGAAAAACGTAATAAAACAGCCCCTCACTTGACCGAAATTGGTGGCCAAAATTTTGATTACTTTCAACCTGATTCAAAATGATTCTTATACTATAAATTACTAGAAAAGCAAAGAATTTTTGTTGAAGTGATTTTGTACTCTTATTTTTTTAGGATATGGTCACTATCCTTGGATCACCAACAAAACACAAGGCCTTCAGTCCAATTTATACCCAATTTGGAATAAGAAAAACGTATTTCGAATCAAAAGGCAAGAACACAATTTCGAAATTGAACAAAGAATTCTATAACCCTAATTCGAAAATCCAATTATAACCCTAACGGAACAACTAAAACAACCTTAGAAAGATAGATAAATAAATATTTACCTGTAATTGTCTCTGATACCAAATGACGTGGAACCCTATGGCAATGAAGGCCTCAAACCCCAACGCACGATTGATAGAAGAAAAACCAAGAACGAAGGAAAAACCACCTTCTAAAGCACCCAATTGCTTAGCAAAGCACGAATACTTATAACGGAAGGATTTAGGAAGCTCGAATTAGAAGAACGCCATAATCGAAATTGATAAGTAAATCTAATTGTTGATGCAATCAAAAGAAAAAGAGAATCCACTCCTGTTCTATGATGGCCGAAATTTTCAATAAGAAAATTGAGAATATAATTTGTCATAAAGTGTCCTTACAAGAAAAATAAGGCCCTATTTATACTAAAAGGCACACATAAATTCGAAACCCTAATTCTAATGGGAAAAGAAAAGTTACAAAGTCAAAATCCTAACCCATTAAGGAAAATATAAAGTATGGAAACAAATTAATATTCTGAAATAACTAAATAGGAAACCACACATCCTAACGCACTAAGGAAAATATAAAGTATAAAAAAAATGGCCAAACTAAAACCCTTTAAAATAAGAACACGCCCAACACTATTTGGATTGTCCATAGGCCTTAAATTACTTCCCAAGGCTGTATATGAACCCCCATGGACCTTTCTTGCACGTTGGACCTCTTTAGCTAGCCTTTAGCTTCCATATTCACACTAAGCATCATAATCAGCTTTGGTGTGCCTTCTTCAAGCTCTATTATGCACTTTTCCATTGCCATTTTAGTCACTTCCTTTGAAATTTGATCTTGAATATGCAATCCCATAGCTGCTCCAAACTTCTTAGCTCTGCTCCTAGTCAATGGCCCATTTGGAAGCACCAATGGATCCTTACCTCGTGGCTGGTTCGTATCAGCAACATTACTTGCTTCCAAAAGAATTTGTGATCCATACAGACCATGAGTCACTTAAGCACCTGAAAGGGCAAGGGAAGTTGAATAAGAGGTATCTAAAATGGGTTGAATTCATTGAGACATTTCCTTATGTGATCCACTACAAGCAAGGTAAAGATAATGTTGTTGTTGATGCATTATCGAGGAGGTATGCTTTAATCACTACACTTAGTTCTAAGATGTTAGGATTTGAGCAACTTAAAGATATGCATGCAACATATTCTGATTTTGTTAATGTCTATGTTGCTTGTGAACATGTTGCTTTTTAAAGATTTTATAAGCATGATGAATTTTTATTTCGTGGGAATCGATTATGTGTACCAGCATGTTCATTAAAGGAATTACTTGTGCATGAATACATAGTGGTGGATTGATGGGTCATTTTGGTGTGCATAAGACTTTGAATATACTTTCTAAGCATTTTTATTGGCCTCACATGCATAGGGATGTTGAAAGAATTTGTTCTAAATGTATTGCGTGTAGGCAAGCTAGATCCAAATCTATGCCTCATGGATTGTATACACCTCTACCTATTGCTAATGAGCCTTGGGTTGACATTTCTATGGATTTTGTGATAGGTTTACCTAGGACAAAGAAAGGTAGAGAACATATTTGTTGTTGTGGATAGATTTAGCAAAATGGCACATTTCATTAGCTTATCATAAAACTAATGATGCAACAAATATAGCTAATTTATTCTTTAGAGATGATGTGTGTTTGCATGGTATACATAGGACAATAGTCTCTGATCGTGATGTTAAATTCTTGAGCCACTTTTGGAGAGTTTTGTAGGAAAATTGGATACTAAGTTATTATTTTCTACTACTTGTCATCCACAAACTGGTGGACAAACTGAAGTGGTGAATAGGACTTTAGGGACTTTATTGTATGCTATGGTAGGTAAGAATTTGAAAACATGAGAAGAGTGTCTTCCATTAGTTGAATTTGCTTATATTCATAGTTTGCATTCTTCCACTGGATTCTCACCTTTTGAAATTGTGTATGGGTTTAATCCTCTTACTCCTATGGATTTAATGCCTTTGCCATTACATGAGATTACTAACCTAGATGGAGAGAGGAAGGCTGAGTTGGTCAAGACTATACATGAGTAGGCTAGACAAAACATTGAGAAGAAGAATGAGCATTATGCACGTCAGGCCAATCGAGGGCTCAAAGTTATTACTTTTGAACCTGGTGATTGGGTATGGGTGTATTTAAGGAAGGAAAGGTTTCCCAATATGACAAAATCAAAGTTGGATCCAAGAGGCGATGGTCCTTTCCAAGTGCTAGAAAAGATTAATGACAACGCTTATAAAATTGACTTGCCTAGTGTGTATCAAGTTTCTGCAGCCTTTAATGTTTCTGATCTTTCTCCTTTTGATATGGATGCATATTCGAGGACGAATCTTTTTGAGGGAGGGATTGTTGCAAACAAAGATGATAGTATGAGCAAGGCTGGCAGAGCAAGCATAAGTGACCAACATGGCATGGAGCTCATTTTACCAAGTGGGCCAATTACAAGATTGCAGGCCAAAAAGCTCAAATCTACCTTCCAAGGCTTTGTAAGGCGATTCATGGAAGAAATGTTTGGTGGACAAGCCTTTGACGCTAAGGATATAGAGGAGAAGCAGCCCATAAATTTAATCTAAGTATATGGGCCTATTATTTAATATGTATTAAGGCCCACTAGTTATGCTTATTTAAAAAGTAAGGGACCTGTTTGTTTTGTATTAAATTAGAACTTTGTTTACTTTATTAGTTCTTAAATTTTGATTAGCCAACCTGACGTGGAACCCTATGGCAATGAAGGCCTTAAACCCCAACTCACGATTGATAGAAGAAAACCAAGAACGAAGGAAAACCACCTTCTAAAGCACCCAATTGCTTAGCAAAGCACGAACACTTATAACAGAAGGATTTAGGAAGCTCGAATTAGAAGAACGCCACAATCGAAATTGATAAGTAAATCTAATTCTTGATGCAATCAGAAGAAAAAGAGAATCCACTCCTATTCTATGATGGCCGAAATTTTCAATAAGAAAATTGATAATATAATTTGTCAAAAAGTGTCCTTACAAGAAAAAATAAGGCCTTATTTATACTAAAAGGCACACATAAATCCGAAACCCTAATTCTAATGGGAAAAGGAAAGCTACAAAGTCAAAATCCTAACCCATTAAGGAAAATATAAAGTATGAAAACAAATTAATATTCTGAAATAACTAAATAGGAAACCACACATTCTAACCCACTAAGGAAAATATAAAGTATAAAAAAGGGCCAAACTAAAACCCCTTTAAAATAAGAACACGCCCCACACTATTTGGGCTGTCCATGGGCCTTAAATTACTTCCCAAGGCTGTATATGAACCCCCATGGACCTTTCTTGCACGTTGGACCTCTTTAGCTAGCCTTTAGCTTCCATATTCACACTAAGCATCATAATCAGCTTTGGTGTGCCTTCTTCAAGCTCTATTGTGTACTTTTCCATTGCCATTTCAGTTCCTTTGAAATTTGATATTGAATATGCAATCCCATAGCTGCTCCAAACTTCTTAGCTCTGCTCCTAGTTAATGGCCCATTTGGAAGCACCAATGGATCCTTACCTCGTGGCTGGTTCGTATCATTTTCCCCCTCTTCAAAAAGATTTGTCCTCAAATCTGCATCATCATAAGGAGATAAATCAGACACATTAAAAGTAGTACTAACACCATACTCACCAGGCAAGTCTATCTTGTATGCATTATCATTGATCTTTGCCAACACTTGAAATGGACCATCACCACGTGCATCAAGCTTATTCTTCCTATGATTTGGAAACCTCTCCTTTCGGAAGTGTACCCAAACCCAATCCCCAGGAGCAAACACTATCTTCTTGCGTCCTCTATTCGCTCGATCAGCATATGACTTGTTCTTTTTCTCCATATTAACTCGAGCTTTCTCATGCATAGCCTTCACCAATTCTGCTTTCCTGTCTCCATCTAAACTAACAAGCTCATGTGAAGGTAAAGGAATAAGATCAAGTATAGTTAATGGGTTAAAACCATAAACAAGCTCAAATGGCGAATAAACTATAGAAGAATGAATAGAACGATTATAAGCAAACTCAATAAAAGATAAACAATCTTCCCAAGAAGCCAAATTCTTTCCCACTATAGCTCTCAACAATGTACCAAGTGTACGATTAACTACCTCTGTTTGCCCATTTGTTTGTGGATGACAAGTAGTAGAAAACAAAAGCTTAGTTCCTAATCTACCCCATAAAACTCTCCAAAAATGGGATAAAAACTTGGCATCTCTATCAGACACAATAGTCCTAGGCACCCCATGTAGTCGAACTACTTCTCTAAAGAACAAATCAGCTACAACAATCGCATCATCAGCTTTATGACAAGGAATAAAATGTGCCATCTTACTAAACCTGTCAACAACTACAAAAATGCTATCCCTACCTTTTCTAGTTCTAGGCAATCCAAGCACAAAATCCATGCTAATATCAATCCAAGGTGAACTAGGTATAGGTAAAGGCATATATAGACCATGAGGCATAAACTTAGATTTCGCCTGTCTACAAGTAATACAAGTAGAACACAATCTCTCAAAATCCTTACGCATAGACGGCCAATAAAAATGCTCAAACAAGATATCATAAGTCTTAGCTACCCCAAAATGTCCCATCAATCCCCCACAATGAGATTCTAACACAAGCAAATCACGCATGGAACATTTAGGCACACATAATTTATTTCCCTTAAACAAGTATCCATCATGCCTATAAAAAGAATTAAAAGCTCCATGTTCACATGCAACATACACATTGCCAAAATCAACATCACCTACATATAAGTCCTTAACATACTCAAAACCAAGCAATTTAGAACTCAACACAGATAGTAATGTATATCTTCTAGACAATGCATCAGCCACTATATTATCCTTTCCTTGCTTATATTTAACAACATAAGGGAATTGTTCTATAAATTCTATCCACTTACCATGCCTCTTGTTCAACTTACCTTGTCCCTTGAAGTGTTTGACGGACTCATGATTCGTATGTATCACGAACTCCTTTGGAAGGAGGTAGTGCTGCCACACGTCCAATGCTCTCACCAAGGCATACAACTCCTTATCATAAGTGGAATAGTTCAATTGTGCACCATTGAGTTTCTCAATAAAATAGGCTATGAGCTTTTTCTCTTGCATCAATACAGCTCCAATACCTACACCAGAAGCATCACACTCAATCTCAAATGTACTCTCAAAATTAGGTAATGATAAAATTGGAGAGGATGTCAACTTTCCTTTCAGGCAATCGAAGGCTTTTTGTTGCTCCTCTCCCCATTGGAACCCAACTTCCTTTTTTATTATGCTAGTTAACGGTGCTGCAATAGTAGAAAAGTTCTTCATGAACCTCCTATAGAAACTAGCCAATCAATGAAAGCTCCTCACATCTGTCACACTCTTTGGAGTAGGCCACTCCTTTATAGCTTTCACTTTCTCTTCATCTACTTCAACGCCCTGCACACTCACAACAAAACCAAGAAACACAAGCCTATCTATGCAAAATGTGCATTTCTTAAGCTTGGCATATAAGTTTTCATTTCTCAATACTTCCAAAACTAGCCTAGCATGCTCAACATGGTCATCCAAAGTCTTACTATAAATCAGAATATCATCAAAATAGACTACAACAAATTTGCCCAGATAAGCTCTCAAAACATGGTTCATTAGTCTCATAAAAGTACTAGGTGCATTAGACAACCCGAAAGGCATTACTAACCACTCATATAGACCATATTTAGTTTTAAATGCTGTTTTCCATTCATCACTAGGTTTCATACGAATTTGATGATATCCACTCATAAGATCAATTTTAGAAAAATACTTGGCACCATGCAGCTCATCCAACATGTCATCAAGTTGTGGTATAGGATGCCGATACTTCACTGTGATCTTATTTACAGCCCTACAATCAACACACATTCTCCATGTGCCATCCTTCTTTGGAACCAACAACACAGGAACAGCACACGGACTCAAACTCTCTCTAATCAGCCCTTTCTCCAGTAACTCATCTATTTACTTTTGCATCTCTTTCATTTCCATGGGATTACTCCGATAAGCTGGTCTATTTGGGATGGTAGAACTAGGCATGAAGTCTATTTGATGCTCAATTCCTCTTAGCGGTGGCAATCCACTAGGTAATTCATCTGGAAACACATCCTGAAAATCCTGCAACAAAGACACAAAACTAGAAGGCAAACTATCAAGCGAAACATTAGTGTCAGCAAACAAAGTTTCTTTGTATCTAATGAGCAATAATGGCTGCCCAATAGACATTGCAAAATTAACCTCTCTCGCTCTTGCATAAAAAGTTTGTTTTGCTCTCCCTTCTTTCTTATTTTCTCACACCAATGGGCAATTTATTTGTTTTGTTTCTTTTCTGGCCTCTTTTCCCATTTTCTTTTCACTCTCACTCACCTTATCATGTTCTCTCAAACTCCCTTTAATTTTTGAATTGGTAGCCCCAACTTGCCTCTCTGCCTCAATAATCTTTCTTTGATCTTCATACACTTCTAGGGGTGATAATGGAACAAGAGTGACCTGTTTTCCTTCATAGGTAAATGTGTACCTATTAGAAAACCCATCATGTTGCGCTCTCCGATCATATTGCCACGGTCTTCCCAACAACATATGTCCAGCTTGTATAGGAACTACATCACAATCAACTTCATCTTTGTACCAGCCTATTGAAAATGGTACCCTCACTCGCTTAGTTACTTTCACCTCACCACTATCATTAAACCACTGCAACTTATAAGGATTGGGATGCTTCATACATTCTAACCCCAATTTTTCAACCATAGTAGTACTTGCAACATTAGTACAGCTCCCACTATCAATAATAAGTGTACAAACCTTATTATTCACTAAGCATCTAGTATGAAAAATATTATCACGCTGTACTAGACTTTCCTCTTTCACCTGCATATTCAATGCACGCCTAGCAACTAACAATTCACCATGCTCAGCTAACAAAGTACAATCAACATGCTCGTCACTACTAACATCATCATATATAGGAGAATCAAAGTTCCCAACATCATCATTGTCATTATCACTAGGTTCAGAATCAGACACAACATCACCATCAGCTGTAGCAATCATAACTCTTCTATTTGGACATTGGGATGCAATATGCCCATTCCTTAAACACTTAAAACATTTAATCTCCCTACTAGGAGTGGTAGTGTTAGGCGTACCTGTTTGCTTGTTTGGACCACTAGATGGCCCTTTTCCACTGGAGGTTGCAGCATGGCTTTTTTGGAATGAATTCTTGAACTCCCCTTTCTCTCCACCCCTATTGGCTGAATTTTCCCCAACACTATATTAGGGTCCTCTATAGGTCGAATTACTCCCAAACACATTTTGTGGTCTCCCATAGCCAAGTTTAGTGGAACTCTTGCTCTTTAACCTCCTCTCTATCTTCATAGCTTTATCAACCATCTCCTCCATGGTATTGTAATCATACATGTCCAACTCACTTGCAATATTCTAATTAAGTCCTCCAAGAAATCTAGACATCATCCGTTGTTCATCTTCCTCAATATTGGCTCTGGCCATGATCATCTCCATCTCCTTGTGGTATTCTTCTACACTCTTGCCACCTTGCACCAGTCGTGCTAAGCGATTATAAAGATCCCTATAATAATGAGAAGGGATAAAACGTTGGCTCATCAGGTCTCTCAACTCCTCCCATGAGGGTACGACTCTCAACCCCTTGCCTCTTTTAGTGGATTTTAGTTGATCCCACCAGAATGTTGCATAACCCTTGAACTCCATAGCTGCAATGTGTGACTTCTTTTCTTCAGAATAATTATGGCACTCAAAAATTTGCTCTACTTTGCGCTCCCATTCAATGTATTCTTTAGCATTGTTGTTCCCTCTAAATTCAGGAACCTTCATTTTGATGGAAGTCAAATCATTATCATTGATAGGTGCTTGATAAATTCCAGCTTCTCCTTCTTCAAATCCATAATCAGCCACACGGCCTCTCTCATATGCACCTCTTGGTGCCCTCCTCCTAATTGGCTCTTCTCTCTCTTTAGCTCTTGCTAGTTGTAGAATTCTCTGTGGTAGCCTTATTAAAGCAGGTTGTTGTGCTTGCATTAAGCGTTCCATGGACTGCTGCAAGCTAGCCAACGTATTTGCTATTCTTTCCATATTGTCCTCATTTGCTTGCTTGTACATCTCAAGATCATCTGCAATATCTCGGATACTCATCTCTTCTTTCTCAACAGCTATGCCTTTATCTCTACTAGAATTGCTACTCATTATCTGACAAACACAAAGAACTCACCTTCGCTAATTCTTCGATTGCACTTCAGAACAAAGGCTCACAAATCAATCACCAAGCACGTTCAAGGGAACTAGAACCTAAATCCTCGAATGACACCTAGAAAGAAACTTGACAAATTTGGAGGCAACATAAGAAAATTTTGTGTCACACGATTAAATCAACCAGAGTATAGAATAAAACAAATAATACTCTAGCAATGTCACGGAATCAAAACGGTAGCTCAAACAAGAAATAGAAACAAAGAGGTCAAAAATTATGAGGAATCTGGTCAAAATGTATCAAAACCAACTCACCTTAGCAAGTTAGTTTATGGACCTAATAATTCTACCCAAGAAAGCTAGTATCAAGACTCCCCAGGAATTCAATTTCGAAAAAGGATACTTCCAAATCAGCAAGAAAAACATAAAAAAACAGCCCCTCAATTGACCAAATTGGTGGCCAAAATTTTGATTACTTTCAACCTAATTCAAAATGATTCTAATACCTTAAATTACTAGAAAAGCAAAGAATTTTTGTTGAAGTGATTTTGTACTCTTTTTTTTTAGGATATGGTCACTATCCTTGGATCACCAACGAAACATAAGGCCTTTAGTCCAATTTGTACCCAATTTGGAATAAGAAAAACGTATTTCGAATCCAAAGGCAAGAACACAATTTCAAAATTGAGCAAAGAATTCTATAACCCTAATTCGAAAATCCAATTATAACCCTAACGGAACAACTAAAACAACCCTAGAAAGACCGATAGATAAATATTTACTTGTAATTGTCTCTGATACCAAATGACGCTGAACCCTATGGCAATGAAGGCCTCAAACCCCAACGCACGATTGATAGAAGAAAAACCAAGAACGAAGGAAAAGCCACCTTCTAAAGCACCCAATTGCTTTGCAAAGCACTTATAACGGAAGGATTTAGGAAGCTCGAATTAGAAGAATGCCACAATCGAAATTGATAAGTAAATCTAATTCTTGATGCAATCAAAAGAAAAAGAGAATCCACTCCTGTTCTATGATGGCTGAAATTTTCAATAAGAAAATTAAGAATATAATTTGTCATAAAGTGTCCTTACAAGAAAAATAAGGCCCTATTTATACTAAAAGGCACACATAAATCTGAAACCTTAATTCTAATGGGAAAAGGAAAGCTACAAAGTCAAAATCCTAACCCATTAAGGAAAATATAAAGTATGGAAACAAATTAATATTCTGAAATAACTAAATAGGAAACCACACATCCTAACCCACTAAGGAAAATATAAAGTATAAAAAAAATGGCCAAACTAAAACCTCTTTAAAATAAGAACACGCCCCACACTATTTGGGCTGTCCATGGGCCTTAAATTACTTCCCAAGGCTGTATATGAACCCCCATGGACCTTTCTTGCACGTTGGACCTCTTTAGCTAGCCTTTAGCTTCCATATTCACACTAAGCATCATAATCAGCTTTGGTGTGCCTTCTTCAAGCTCTATTGTGGACTTTTCCATTGCCATTTCAGTCACTTCCTTTGAAATTTGATCTTAAATATGCAATCCCATAGCTGCTCCAAACTTCTTAGCTCTACTCCTAGTCAATGGCCCATTTGGAAGCACCAATGGATCCTTACCTTGTGGCTGTTTCGTATCACAACCAAACACTACTTAATAATCCTAATTAGGGTTTAGCTATTTATATCTCATTTAGGGTTGTAAGACAGAAGTTTTGGTGATCATATTATTCAATTATTTTAGCTTGGCTAAATTTCATCAAGAGAGGATTCTCTTCTTCTTGTTGCATCAAGAATTGGAATCAACTTATCAAGGTGACACTTGTGGCGTTCTTTCTAGTTCTTCTTTAATTCTGTTCAATTATCTATATTTCTAGTTTCATGTCAATTAGGGGTTTTGTAGGACAAACAACCAACTAGGGTTCTTGGTATACTGAATTTGTGTGTTGGGGTTTCGGATTCTTTATAATCTTGGGGTTCTGCATCACTATGCCTTGGCTCACCTTGCAATGTGGTAATCACATCATCATGTTTTTTTAAATGATCTCTTACATCTCCAATCATTTTGAACATATGTTCAAATTGTTGTTGCATTGCTTGAATTATTTGATCATTTGAGGAAGAACTCACGTCTTTATCTTTGTTAGACATGTTTAAAACCTGAAAGAAGAAAATTTAAAAGTGCCTTACAAGATACTCCCTCACGTGTTTCACTCAAAGATTTGATTCACACCACTCGTGTTTCACACAAAAATTTAGCTTTTTCTTGATACTGGTCTTATCACTCTTGCCTTTTACCTCTCTTGCTTTTGCTTTGGGTTCATAAATGAACTAATCACCAAAACAAACCAAATTAGATTATGGCAATTCAATGGATTGAAAAGGGCAAGTCTAGATCAATATTTTAGGTAAGGCCAAATTTAAAGTAGCTAAACACAAGGAAACAAACCTAAGTGCTGAAATTTAAGTCCTTTAGCCTCAAACAATTCTGAAACTTTAAGAACTAGAATTCCACACTTTTGCAATTCTGATTCTTTTTTTTTTAATTTTTATTTTTTTATGATATTAACAAAAGTGCAAAAATTTTAAGATTAACACAAAAAAGTAATAATAAGAGAAGGGACAACAAAACTTGTCGTGTCAACACAAAGAGGTATGAAATTAAATCAAAGAATACTTAATAGGACAAAATTAAAACAATAAGATTCAGCACAAAAAAAAAAGAGATGAAGATGATAAACTTGAACAAAAAAAAAACACAAAGATAAGCTAATCTCAACTTGAGCCTTGCTCTGATACCAAATGATAGGAAATCATCATCTTAGCAACCATATACCCCAATAACTAATAAGTTATGATACATATGGAATGCAAGAAAACTGATGGCGTGGTGATTGACTAAGGTGGCTAGTGGCGAAGATTAAGTTGACAAAGGCTAGGATGAAAGGTTTGGGTGAAAGATAGATGATTGTTTTTGGAAACAAACAAAACCCAATAGTTTTTGGAAACTAATAAAACCCAAATGTGATTAACACCTTCTTTTCTTATTCAAAATCTGATTTTCCAAGTACACAAAGACACCCTTTAAATAGTGAAACAAGAGACATAATGGCCATAAAACCTCATGTTGGTTACAAACAACCATAAACTCCATTTAAAACCAATAAAGTAACATTTAAAGACATAATTAATGGCCATAAAATCTCATGTCAGTTACAAACAGCCATAAACTCTATTTAAAACCAATAAAGTAACATTTAAAGACACAATTAAGGTTTGAAACAGCCATTGCCCAATATGAAAGGTGTTCCAACGAATTATGGGCTCAAATGGACTGAAATTTATAGTCTATGATTAACCAAGTGGGCTTTGATTGTTGTCTTCAAAGATGATGGCTTGAAAAAACCCAAATGGCCTCAAAAGGAGCTATAATTTCAGATTGAACATGCCACCCCCACTAAGCCCATCTTCACTTGGGGTGTCTTCATCATCTTCACTAATAGAATCAAGACTAAGGCCCATGTTAAGAACATCTTGAAAGGCTAGGCTAGATGGACCTCCATAATTCTCCCCTTCTTGAAAAGTTTCTACTTGGGTAGAAGTTGACATAGTGTCTTCCTTGTATTTGGCTAAGTCACTTACATTGAAGGTGTTGGAAATCTTGTAAGTTGGGGGTAGCTCAACTTTGTAAGCATTCTAATTTACCTTCTTTATGACCTTGTAAGGACCTTCGGCTTTGGGCATAAGTTTATTCTTTCTTTTAGAAGGGAATCGTTCCTTCCTCAAGTGAACCCACACTAGCTCACCTTCTTTGAACTCCACAATAGGTTAGCTTGGCTTGCATTTTGTAGGCTTCTTCTCAATATGTGCTTTTGCTTTAGCATGGAGTTTGACAATTTCAGTAGCTCTATCCTCGACCTTTGAGTTAGAGGGAATACTAGAATGTGCTTTGCTCAAATCAAGACGAACAAGTGGATTAGCTCCATAAACTAATTCAAAAGGAGTAAAATTTGTAGTCTTACTCTTCGAACTATTGTAAGCAAATTCAGCATGAGCCAACAAAGAATTCCAATTCTTCACTTTCCCCTTCAACAAACTTCTCAAAATATTGCCCAAGCTTCAATTAACTGCCTCAATTTGTCGATCCATTTGAGGATGAAAGGTCGTGCTAAAATTCAAGGTAGTCCCTAACCTTGCCTTTGTCTCCAGAAATGACTCAAAAACTTTACATCTCTATCACTCACTATACTCCTAGGAATTCCATGGAGTTTTACAACATTTTCAAAGTACAAATTTAGAACATGAGATGCATCATTATTTTTGTTACAAGCAATAAAATGAGCCATTTTTAAGAGCCTATCTACTACAACCATAATGGAATCATGATTTCGTCTTGTTCTTGGCAATCCAACAATGAAATCAATACTTACATCTTCCCATGGTGATCTTGGAATCAGCAAAGACATGTATGGTTCGTGAGCTTGTGTAGTCATCTTGGATTGTTTACAAGTATTACAGCCCTCAACGAGTCTTGAAAACTCTTTTCACATCTTTGGCCAATAGAAATTCTTGCTGGCCAATTCATAGGTTTTGTCTCTTCCAAAGTGACCGGCTAGGCCTCCACCATGGACTTCCTTTAGAATTTCTTCCCTTAAAGAGCCTTGAGGAACACAAACAGAATCAAGCTTTAAAAGATAACCATCATGAATAGTGAAGTCCCTAAATGCACCATCTTTTCTAACTCTCTCCCAAATTTGACCGAAATCCCCATCACTCTTATACAAGGTCATAATATCCTTAAATCCTATTACATGAGCATTCATGGTACTAAGAACCTCATATCTCCTAGACAATGCATCAGCCACCTTATTGCTTGGACCATGATGCAAGAAAGGACCCCTTGAAGCTAGCAAGTGGACCAATCACTAGGAGCAAGGCAAAGAGATATCAAGCTAGCATGGCTTTGCATATTCAAGAAAAGATTTCCAAAGAGATTCAAGAATTATCATTCAAGAAGATGGAGATGGAGCTGCAAGGAAGGCCTAAATATATCATGGTTCTAGAAGCATGCAATGGAAGCCAAGAATGAGCCTTTGAAGGCTATTTTTAAGCCTAGACCGAAACTACCAAGGAAGAGTCAAAGCTTGGTCAATCTTATTTCCATGCACATGCATGCACATTCATGGATGCAAGTTGGCCGAATTCCAAGGGAGTTTGTTGCACCCCTTGGCTGAATCTTCATAGTTAGTTAGAGGGGATATTTTTGTTATTTTGTGGTCCCCATCCTTTTATTTTAATTAGTTAAGTTGTTTTGACTTTGTCAAATCCTATTCTTGTTGGGTTTTTGGAAGTGTTTTCCCATACAAGCCTAGGATCCTTCTAGAATGTTTTAGTCTTAATTTTCCATATGCAATTAGGAATTTTGTAACCCTTATTTAAGGGCACTATTAGGCCGAATTGGGGAGACCATTATTATTAAAAGAAAATTTCGAATTCTCCTACAAGTTCTTCTTGTGAATTTTTGTGTGAGAGAGATTAGAGTGGATTCTTTAATTATTTCTTTGCATTAAGAATTAGGTTTACTTATCAACGAGAGTTGTGGCATTTTTCCTTCTTCTTACCAACTAAATCCTTCAATCATAGTGAGTTCGCGTCTCTTTATAGGGGTTGGGTTCCTTAGGAGGTGATTATCAAGTTTCAAGGAGTTCTCTACCATTGTTATACGTTGGGTTTGCTGCCATCGTTGCTAAGGGTCCGCGTCAGACCATCCCTATACTTCACAACAAAATCAAAGGATTACATGCATTCAATGCAAGATGCATGTCTCTTACTTAACTTAGCTTGACTTTGTATGTATTTGAGGGCTTGATGGTCAGTAAATAAGATCAAAGAATTAGCCAACAAAAATGCACTCCAATGTCTTAGAGCATGAATTAAGGCATAGAACTCAAGATCATAGGCAGAATATTTTCTCCTACACTCATTCAACTTTTCTCCAAAGAATGCAATAGGTTTGTCTTCTTGACTCAAAACAACCCCTATCCTAACCCCACTAGCATCACACTCCAATTCAAAATGTAAATTGAAATTAGGCAAGGCTAAAACAGAAGCTTTTGACATTGCGTTCTTTAAAGTGTTAAAAGCAAGGGTGGCTTGAGGTGTCCATTTAAACATCCCCTTTTTCATGCAGTTTGTTATAGAACTTGTTATAGTACTAAAACCCCTGATGAATCTCCTATAAAAAGAACAAAAACCATGAAAACTCCTTACTTGAAACAGATTATTTGGAATAGGCCAATCAACAATAGCATTAACCTTTTCAAAATCCATACTTATCCCATTTTTAGATACAACATACCCCAAAAAACTAATGGTGCTATCACAAAAATGACATTTCTCTACATTAGCATACAATGATTCATGGTCCAAAACCTCAAAAACAAGTCTCAAATGCATATAATGCTCATGTAAACTAGTACTAAAGATCAGAATATCATCAAAGTATACCACCACAAATTTGTTAAGGAAAGGTTTAAGTACCTCATTCGTGAGCTGCATAAAGGTGGAAGGTGAATTAGAGAGTCCCATTGGCATGACCAACCATTCACACAACCCCACATTGGTCTTGAAGGCTGTTTCCTCTCATCACCTTCTCTAACATGAATTTGGTAGAATCCATTTGCAAGATCAATCCTTGAAAAAACTGAAGCTCCATTCAATCGGTCAAGAATGTCATCAAGCCTTGGAATAGGAAACCTGTACTTGATTGTTATCTTGTTAACATCTCTTGAATCTATCACCATTCTCCACATGCCATTCTTTTTAGGAACAACAAAGGTCGGCACAACACAAGGAGAAACACTTTCTCTTATGGAACAACCTACACACTAAGAGGATGAGCATGACCAAAGAAGCAAGGATCAAATTGAGGAGATTTTCAATCCAATTATTCTGCCTCAAGGACCTATAACTAGATCACGAGCTAAGAAGATTCAGCAAGCATTAATTTGTCATCTATAAGATTTGGTGAATTTGGCTTGTAATGGGCTACAAGGAATCCAAGGCTTGGAAACAAGATTAAATAAAGTTAATTACAAATTAATTCAAGTCCAACTTCAAAATGGGCTTACTTAATTTGTTTTTAAATCTTAGCTTTTTTAATTGAGTAAAATTAAATATGTTTGTATTTTTGTCTTAATGGGCTATTTAAAACATGTTAATTTAAAAAGCCTATTATTTTTTATTGCTTTGATAATGGGCTGTCCAAACTTGTTTATGTCAAGGCCCATAAGTTGAGTTTGCCTATTTTAATTTATGAGCTTTTAGGTCTTGTAAAGGCTATATAAAGGCCGAAAATGAATTTCAATTCAGATTATTGATGAATTATAACCAAAAGGCTGTTTGCTTTTATCTTTGTGTTCTTGAGTAGAATACATGCTAAGAAACATTCAAATGGACTGATCATCTTCTTGTGGACTATTTCGAATCAGGAATTTAGAAACAAGTTTCCTTTATTCTAGATCTTTGATCATCTTTCTAAGCAATCTGAATTCTAGCCTTTCTTAGGGGTTGAGACTGAATTGTTATTGGGGTTTTTAAGTTAATATTGTGGGTCCATAATAATCAAAGGGCTTCTCAAGCTTATTCTTGGAGGTTCCATATCACTTTCCCTTATAAAGCCTCTCTTTAACAATTCATCAACTTGCTTTTGCAATTCATCACTCTCTTGAGGACTCATTCTATAGGAGTGTTTATGAGGGATTTGAGCTCCCGGAGCAAAACTGATCTCATATTGTTTTATTCCTAGAGGGGGCAATCTGATAGGTAAAGTGTTTGGGAAAACTCTCTTAAACTTACTAATAAGAAATTGTACCTCATTTGGAATCACATGATTCTGTTTGGGCTCATCCTCCACATCAAATGGAACAAAGTTAGGCAGCCCTTCCATGATCTCACTCTTCTCATCATTGGATAACAATCCAACCACCCCAACTTCTCTCTTCTTCTTTCGCTTCTCGGGCAGTAACGGTTTGAGAAAGATTGTATTACCCTCATGGAAAAAGGTGTAAGTATTGGCTTTCCCTTGGTGTTGCGCATCCTTATCATACAACCAAGGCCTCCCAATAAGCAAGTGACAAGCGGTCATTGGGATAATATGGCAGCTCACCTCATCCACATATTGCCCAATTGCAAAAGGAACTAGACACTTCTTAGTGACCTTAATTTCATGCTCGGAGTTCAGCCATGACAACCTGTAAGGGATGTCAATTGGCTCAGTTTTCAATCCCGACTTTGCAACCATTTCATTGGATACAACATTCTCACATGCACCACTATTAATAATAACTTCACATAATTTGTTTTTTGTCAAACATCTAGTGTGAAATAGGGACTTCCACCTCCAATCCTCCTCACTCTTCTCAATATTTAGAATATGCATCACCACTAAACACTCCCCATCTTCCATCGCGTCACAAATAAGGGTTGCTCCCTCGTCAACATTCAGTTCACTATTTACTGCAACAGAATCAGCATGGTATATTTCTTCCTCAATCTCCTCTATGTCTCTGAAGGTCATTATTTTTCTTGAAGGACATTCGGATTGGAAGTGTCTATACCCTTGGAATTTGAAACATTTCAAATCATTCTTAGAGGTACTTTTGGATTGTGGGACAGATTGGGTATTTTTTGGTGTGCTGGAAGCATTTTTAAAAGGGGGGTTTTGGTGAGGGTGTGTATGTGGTCTTTATAGAGGCAAAATTAGAGCCGCTAGAGCTTGGTTTGTAAGGTAATGAGGTGTAGTTAGAAGGTTTGGTATTGGTTCTGTTTTGGTGTGAATGCTTCAAACTTGCCTCACTTCTCAAAGCCAATCTCTTCAATTCAATAAGAGACTCATAAGGGTAGAAGTTTACCATGTCTTGGATTTCAAGACGCAGTCCTTGGAGAAAACACCCCATGATCAGCTCCTCGGTCTCCTCTACCTCACACTTCAAAAAAAATTTCTCAAATTCCATGGTGTATTGTTCCATGGTTTTAGTGTCTTGTTTGAGGCTCAACATTTGCTCAATCATTTTCTGTCTGTAATGGGGTGGTAAGAACACCGCATCCATCTCCTCTTTCATCATATTCCATTGAGTAATCCGAGACCTCCCTTCCCTCATTCTTCGCTTTTGCAAATTATCCCATCAAAGGACAGCATATCCCTTCAATCTCATAGCAGCAAGCTTCATCCTTTTGTCTTCGATCACCTTCCTCAGTTCAAAGGATCTCTCCATTGAGTATACCCATTCAAGATAGGCATCATCATCAATCTTACCATGAAATTCTGGTAATTCGATTTTATAATTAAAAAACTCTTCTTGCCTTTCAACATGGATGGGTGGTGGCAAATGCCTTCCCCCTTGGCCATGACCTCCATGAAATAGTCCTTGCCCTCTTCCTCTAAAACCTCCATGTTCCAACATAAGGTGCTAGTCCTCCTCATTGAAATCATCATTAGTCAGTTCCTCTTCATGAGGCTTTCAGGTATTTGGAGGGGTATTTTGGATAAGCGTTTCCAAGGCCTCATTCTTAGCCTTAATAACTTCCATTTCCAACCTCATTTTCTCAACTGTCGAGGCAAGATCTTGATCTTCTGACATGACCTGTTTGTCCTTATTAGAAGATTGGCTCTGATACCAACTGATGGCGCGGTGATTGGCTAAGGTGGTTGGTGGTGAAGATTAAGTTGACAAAGGCTAGGATGAAAGGTTTGGGTGAAAGATAGATTATTGTTTTTGGAAATAATTAAAACCCAATAGTTTTTGGAAACTAATAAAACCCAAATGTGATTAACACCTTCTTTTCTTATTCAAAATCTGATTTTCCACGTACACAAAGACACCCTTTAATAGGGAAACAAGAGACATAATGGCCATAAAACCTCATGTCGGTTACAAACAGCCATAAATTCCATTTAAATTCAATACAGTAACATTTAAAGACACAATTAATGGCCATAAAACCTCATGTCGGTTACAAACAGCCATAAACTCTATTTAAAACTAATAAAGTAACATTTAAAGACACAATTAAGGTTTGAAACAGCTATTGCCCAATCTAAAAGGTGTTCCAATGAATTATCGGCTCAAATGGACTGAAATTTATAGTCTATGAGCAACCAAATGGGCTTTGATTGTTGTCTTTGATGATGATGGCTTGAAAAAACCCAAATGGCCTCAAAAGGAGCTGTAATTTCAGATTGAACATGCCACCCTCACTAAGCCCATCTTCACTTGGGGTGCCTTCATCATCTTCACTAATAGAATCAAGACCAAGGCCCATGTCAAGGACATCTTGAAAGGCTAGGCTAGATGGACCTCCATCAAAAACACCCTCCAGTCAAGATGATTCCAAAACCCAAGGACCTTTTCAAGTGAAGTTAGGGAAAAAACTAGTTCCAATTGTTATTATTTACCAATGAAACTAGTACTTGATTTCAACCCACAATGCCACAAACCAAATATGATCTAATAAGTTAAGAGTTAAACATAAGATTTTTTTTTGATAGAGAATGCCACAAACCAAATTAGTTTGATAAGTTCAAAGTTCAGGAAAGAGCTTCAGCAAAAATAGTCACAAAGAGCAAATTCAGATTATCATTCATCAATAGTCTTCTTAAAAATTAGTTTGGCTTTGATATTTATAGCCAAAGTGAGGTAGAAGAAACCTAAATGATTGTTATTATAGCTCTTCCATGTTCTTCCCTTTAATCCCCACTAACTCTCATTGAAAAGAGTTATTATACATTAAAAGCATTCATTTTGTAACTCCCAAATGACAACTGATCACACCCCAAACTAAATGCACTCATTTGTAACTCCCAAATGACTACTGATCAAAAACTCAAACTTTAACAAGAATAAAACCCTAACTCTAATATGTTGATTTTATAAAGTAAATAAACTAAACCCAAATTGATGTATAAAATAAAATGACAACCCAAGATCCATGCACATTTAATCAAAGCTGAATGGCCTTTTATTCTTCAATAGGCTGGATTGATTCAAATAATGTGGGCTGGACTATTGTCTTCATATTTGAAGATGCTTGAAACATGTTGAAAATGTTAAGGTCTTCTTGCATACATAGATCCTTGACAGAATCTAGATGAGGTTGGTCCTCCCAAATGTCTTCAAGTAAGCAAGTTAATGCTTCTTTCATCCTTTTACCTTTAGCTCTTGTCATTGGTCCTCTATGAATGGTTAAAGGATCATTCTTGATGTTACTTCTAACCGATGTTACTTCTAACCTTAGCATCTCAGGAGACACCCATCCTGGTACTTACTGATGAGGAAATTATAAGCAAGCTTGATGAATCTACACAAGGCAGCTAATATATTGATGATATCATTATTCAAGTGGACCAATCATAAGATAACAATCAAAGAAACTCCAGCATGTGTTCCACCACTTCATTCAAAGGTGGATTAATGAAGAGGGAGACCAAATTGTACTGAATATGAGGGATCATGAAGAGGAAGTCAGAAACTCACCAAGAAGCATGAAGAATCTGCCCATAAGTATGGTGATGGGCATTAGCACAAATTTGGAATATAATATTGATGTGGTTTAGTGCTAGTGTGACTAGAAACATGTGAACCAACACCAAAATGAATATAGAATCTGCCCATCAATGTTGTCAGAATTATGGGCAATAATTTAGAATATATTATTGATGTGGATGAATAATTAATGCTATTGTGACTAGGTACATGTAAACCTAGACTTTTAAGCCATTAACTCTTCTTTTACAACTATATAGGGAGGGGAAAAAGAACTCAAGGGGGTGACTATGAATTTTCAGATTGTTGAATGTAATTGATGTGTTTTTGAAGTTTGAGAGGTTTTCTTTTTATTTTTGTTGCATGAAGAATTTGTTTTAACTTATCAAGTCTGACTTGCGGCGTTTAAATCAATTCGTTTCTTCATCCCAATCACCCAAGTTCTCAATTACAGGTTAGTTGTGGGTTTGGTAGGGAGGATTTATGACGCAAACCCTTAGCAATGATGGCAGCAAACCCAACGTATAACAATGGTAGAGAACTCCTTGAAACTTGATAATCACCTCCTAAGGAACCCAACGCCTATAAAGAGACGCGAACTCACTATGATTGAAGGATTTAGTTGGTAAGAAGAAGGAAAACGCCACAACTCTTGTTGATAAGTAAACCTAATTCTTGATGCAAAGAAAGAATTAAAGAATCCACTCTAATCTCTCTCACACGAAAATTCACAAGAAGAACTTGTAGAAGAATTCGAAAATTTTTATTAATTGTTTTATATGAAATTCGGCCTAATAGTGCCCTTAAATAAGGGTTACAAAATTCCTAATTGTATATGGAAAATTAAGACTGAAACATTCCTAATTGCATAAGGAAAACATTCCTAATTGCATAAGAAAAACATTCCTAATTGCATAAGGAAAACAATAAGTATGGAAATAAAATCCTAATCCACTAAGGAAAATATAAAGTATGGAAACAAAATCCTAATCCACTAAGGAAAATATAAAGTATGGAAACAACCAAACTAATCCCTTCAACATAAGAAATGCCTCACACTATTTGGGCTATCCATGGGCCTTAAATTACTTCCCAAGGCTTTATATGAACCCCCATGGACCATTCTTGCATGTTGGACCTTTTTTTAGCTAGCCTTTAGCTTCCACACTAACCATCATAATCAGCTTTGGTGTGCCTTCTTCAAGCTCTATCTCCATCTTCTTGAATGATAATTCTTGAAGCTCTTTGGAAATCTCTTCTTGAATATGCAAAGCCATACTAGCTTGATATCTCTTTGCCTTGCTCCTAGTGACTGGTCCACTTGCTAGCTTCAAGGGATCCTTTCTTGCATCATTCTCCCCCTCTTCAAAAAGATTTGTCCTCAAATATGCATCATCAAAAGGAGAAAGATCAATTACATTGAAAGTAGCACTAACATTATACGTACCTGGTAAGTCGATCTTGTAGGCATTGTCATTAATCTTCTCCAGCACTTGGAATGGGCCATCTCCCCTTGCTTGCAACTTATTCTTCCTTTGGTTAGGAAACCTCTCTTTTTGAAAATGCACCCAAACTCAATCTCCTACTTGAAACTTCATCTCACGTCTCCCTCTATTTGCAGAATCAGCATCTCTTGTTCATTTTCTCAATATTCGCCCTTGCTTTCTCATGCATCTCTTTCACTAATTTAGCTTTCTTCTCACCATCTAAACTAACAAGCTCATGAGAAGGTAAAGAAACAAGATCCAAAACTGTTAGTGGGTTAAAACCATAAACAAGCTCAAAAGGTGAATATCATGTAGAAGAATGAATAGCACGATTATAAGCAAACTCAATAAATGGCAAACAATCTTCCCAAGAACTCAAATTTTTACCCACTAAAGCTCTCAACATGGTACCTAAAGTTCTATTTACTACTTCTGTTTGTCCATCCATTTGAGGATGACAAGTGGTGGAAAAAATAACAACTTGGTACCTAACTTTCCCCAAAGCACACGCCAAAAGTGAGACAAAAACTTGGTGTCTCTATCAGAAACTATGGATTTTGGTATCCCATGAATTCGAACCACCTCCCTAAAGAAGAGTTCGGCTACTAAACTAGCATTATCACTCTTATGACATGGGAGAAAGTGTGCCATCTTACTAAACCTATCAACAACCACAAATATGCTATCTCTCCCTGATGCAAGAAAGGATCCCTTGAAGCTAGCAAGTGGACCAATCATTAGGAGCAAGGCAAAGAGATATCAAGCTAGTATGGCTTTGCATATTCAAGAAGAGATTTCCAAAGAGCTTCAAGAATTATCATTCAAGAAGATGGAGATAGAGCTTGAAGAAGGCACACCAAAGCTGTTTATGATGCTTAGTGTGGAAGCTAAAGGCTAGCTAAAGAAAGGTCCAACGTGCAAGAAAGGTCCATGGGGGTTCATATAAAGCCTTGGGAAGTAATTTGAGGCCCATGGACAGCCCAAATAATGTGGGGCATTTCTTATGTTGAAGGGATTAGTTTGGTTATTTCCATACTTTATATTTTCCTTAGTGGATTAGGATTTTATTTCCATACTTTATATTTTCCTTAGTGGATTAGGATTTTGTTTCCATACTTAATGTTTTCCTTATGCAATTAGGAATGTTTTCCTTATGCAATTAGGAATGTTTTAGTCTTAATTTTCCATATGCAATTAGGAATTTTGTAACCCTTATTTAAGGGTACTATTAGGCCGAATTTCAGATACAACAATTAATAAAAATTTTGAATTCTTCTACAGGTTCTTCTTGTGAATTTTCGTGTGAGAGAGATTAGAGTGGATTCTTTAATTCTTTCTTTGCATCAAGAATTACGTTTACTTATCAACAAGAGTTGTGGCGTTTTCCTTCTTCTTACCAACTAAATCCTTCAATCATAGTGAGTTCGCATCTCTTTATAGGCGTTGGGTTCCTTAGGAGGTGATTATCAAGTTTCAAGGAGTTCTCTACCATTGTTATACGTTGGGTTTGCTACCATCATTGCTAAGGGTCCGTGTCATTTGGTATCAGAGCCTTGCTACAAGGTAATTTTTATCTACTTTATCTTTCTAGTGTTTGTTAATTTAGGTCTTTTAAATTTCTGTGTTTTAGGGTTCTTAGAGAGTCTAGTCTTTAATTTTCGAAAAAAAAGTCATATATCAATTCTGATCAAGGCCGAATTGAAGGAGGGTATTCTTAGGGTGAAAATGAAACCTAGGAAAGGATTCTTGGAGAATTTCGAAACCAAGAATTAGGGTTCTTGAAAGAAAGCAAAAGCTAGAGTTTGTGTTCAAGTTTGATTTCAATTTGGTCTTGAGTGAATCTGGGGTTGTGAATTAAGTCCAGATTTCAAAAAGTCATTGGAAGTAAATTAAGTGAGAGGAAGCAAAAAAAAAAAAAAGAGTACAAAACCACCTGAACAAAAATTGTTTGATATTCTTGCTATTTGGGTGCTAAGGATCAGATCTAGGTGGGTGAGAAGTAATAAAATTTTTGGGCAAAAAATTTCACCTTTTGAGGGGCTTTTGGAATTCTAAAATCAGACCTTAATATTCTTATTATTTGAGTGTTTTAGGTGGGAATTAGAATCTAGAAGCTAGCATTTTGGGTATAATTGATTAGGTCCATAAAGCAGCTTGCCAAGTGTGGGTTGTTTTTGATTCATTATATCCAAATTTGTCTTGTTTATTGGCTTCATTGTTTCTGATTTCTTTATCTAGCTTTTAATTCCATTACATTGCTAAGTATCATTTGCTTGTGTCGATACTTGGTTCTATATCGTGTAGTGCAAATTACCTTGCATTCCCTCCGGATACTTGTCTTGTTTTCTATCTAGTTTTAGGATTTAGGTTCTAGTTTCTTGAACGACTTGGCAATTGTTGGTTGGTGAGCTTGGTTCTAAAGTGCAATCAAGGAAGAGAAGAAAAGTGAGGTAATTCTAAACACTTGAGTGAATTTTGATTCTTACTAATCTTGTTTCTTTGAGTTTGTTTGTTTGTTAACATGGCTGGAAAAGGAGAAGAGACTAGCAAAGAAGGAGCTATGGCCAAAAGCTTGGCTAGGCTTAATGAGACTTTGGCAGCAATGCTTGGTCGAATGGAGATGATGGATACTAGATTGCAAGAGAATGCAGCATGAAAAGCACAACAAATTCAGCAAGTGCAGCAAGGGCAGCCGGCCGCACATCGAAATCCCATAATTCGAGCTAGAAGAGTGCTTAGGAGAGAAGGGAAAGGAAATCTTGAAGCCCTAGAAGCAGCCGAAAGGGTAGAAGATGAAGATGAAGGTGGAAATCAACCTACCACTGATGGTGACCTTACTTCCATCAAGATGAAGATTCCTTCCTTTGAAGGGAAGAACAATGCAGAAGAGTTCATAGAATGGGAGAGGAAAGTTGAGCATATTTTCGAATGCCATAACTACACCGAAGAGAAGAAATCAGTTTTGGCAGCCATAGAGTTCAAAGGGTATGCTACCTTTTGGTGGGATCAATTGAAAGCTAATAGAAGAGGGAAAGGTATGAGGCCTATTCCTGAATGGTCAACCTTGAAAGAACTAATGAGAAGCCGATTTGTACCATCTCACTACATTCGGGATTTGTACAATCGACTAACAAGACTAGTTCAAGGTGGAAGAAGTGTGGAAGAGTACCACAAAGAGATGGAGATGATCATGGCCAGGGCAAATATTGATGAAGATGAAGACAAGAAGATGTCACGATTTCTTGGGGGATTGAATTTGAACATAGCCAATGAATTGGAGATGTATGAATTCAACACAATGGAAGAGTTAGTTCAAAAGGCCATGAAGATAGAGAGAAGATTGAAGAATAAAGCTATTTCGAAAACTAGCTACTCTAAAGCTAGTGGAAAATTTTTCAAACTTCAAGGGTTCAAGTTCGAGTGGAGGTTCCTACAAAGGGGATTACAAGGGTTCTTTCCAAAAGAATTCTTCCTACAATCCTAATTTCAAGAAGCCGAATAATGGGGATGCAAAAATAGCCAAGGAAACACCTTCTAGACCTACTCCAAGTAGGAAAATTAAATGCTACAAGTGTTTGGGAAGTGGACACGTTGCTTCTCAATGTCCGAATAAGAGGGTGATGATTGCAACCCATGAAGGGGAAATTGAATTAGAATCTGAACATGAAGAAGAAGAGAAGGTCGAATGTGGTGATAGGGCCGAATATGATGAAGAGGCTTGGGAGAATCAAGTCTTGAATGCTGAACATGGAAAGATGCTTGTTACTAGAAGAGCCTTGAATATTCAAGTCAAGGAAGAAGGCTTGGATCAAAGGGAGAATCTTTTCCACTCTAGGTGTTTGGTGAATGGTAAGGTTTGTACACTTATCATTGATGGTGGAAGTTGTACCAATGCTGCTAGTACTACAATGGTGGATAAATTGGGGTTAGCTTGTTTTAAATATCCCAATCCTTACAAGTTGCAATGGTTCAATGACGCTGGGGAAGTAAAAGTATTGAAGCAAGTCAAGGTACCATTCTCCATTGGGTGGTATAAAGATGAGGTTTTGTGTGATGTAGTGCCAATGCAACCTGGACATTTGCTATTAGGAAGACCATGGCAGCATGATAGAAGGGCACAACATGATGGCTTTTCTAATAAGTATACCTTTACTTATGAAGGAAAGAAGGTTGTTCTAGCACCATTATCACCTCAAGAGGTGTATGAAGAACAAAAGAGGATGCTAGAGAGGGAGAAAGAAGTTTTGGCCAGCAAGAACCAAGGGGGTTCAAATTTGGCCAATGATGTTTCTTCAACACCCAAGGGTAATTCTAAGGGTAGGGAAAGAGAAAATAATAAAGTGAGTGAGTGCAGAAAGGAAAAAGAGGCCGAGAGTCAAAAGAAAGTAAGCAAACAAATAAATGGCCCATTGGTGAGAGAAAATAAGCAAGGAGAAAAAGCAAAACATACTTTTTATGCAAGAGCAAGAGAGATAGATGTAGGGCAGCCTGTACTCATTATTATGTATAAAGAATCATTACTTGCTGACAGTGAAGAATCTCTTGATTCTTTACCTTCTAGTTTTGTGTCTTTGTTGCAGGATTTTAAGGATGTGTTTCCTGAAGACCTTCCTAGTGGTTTGCCGCCATTAAGAGGGATTGAACATTAAATTGACTTCATACCCGGTTCTACAATTCCAAACCGGCCAGCATATAGGAGCAATGCTATGGAGACAAAAGAGATGCAAAGACAAGTTGAAGAGCTTTTGGAGAAAGGCTTGGTTCGCGAGAGCCTTAGTCCTTGTGCCGTTCCAGTCTTATTAGTACCCAAGAAAGATGGTTCTTGGAGGATGTGTGTTGATTGTAGGGCTGTGAACAAGATTACTGTGAAGTATAGACATCCCATTCCTAGACTTGATGACATGTTGGACGAATTGCATGGAGCGAAATATTTCACAAAGATTGATCTTATGAGTGGTTATCATCAAATTCGCATGAAGCCTGGAGATGAATGGAAGACTGCCTTCAAAATGAAATATGGTTTGTATGAATGGTTAGTTATGCCTTTTGGTTTATCTAATGCACCTAGTACTTTCATGAGATTAATGAACCATGTTTTGAGAGCTTATTTAGGTAAGTTTGTGGTAGTTTACTTTGATGATATTCTGATTTATAGCAAAACTGAGGAAGAACATGTTGAACATGTTAGGAAAGTGCTTGAAATCCTTAGGGAGCAAAACCTTTATGCTAAGCTTAAGAAGTGTTCTTTTTGTCTAGATAGGGTTGTTTTTCTTGGTTTTGTTGTAAGTATGCAGGGAATTGAAGTTGATCAAGAGAAGGTGAAAGCTATCCAAGAGTGGCCGAATCCTTCAAGTGTGACAGAAGTGAGGAGTTTTCACGGATTGGCAAGCTTCTATAGGAGATTTGTCCCTAATTTCTCTATATTGGCAGCCCCATTGACTAGCATAATCAAGAAAGAAGTGGGGTTCGTTTGGGGCAAGGAGCAACAAGAAGCATTTGATGCTTTGAAAGAGAAGCTTTCTACTACACCCATTTTAGCTTTACCTAACTTTGATTCTACTTTTGAAATTGAATGTGATGCTTCTGGTGTAGGTATTGGAGCTGTTTTGATGCAAGAGAAGAAGTCCATTGCATACTTTAGTGAAAAGCTTAATGGAGCAAAGCTGAATTATTCAACTTATGACAAGGAGCTATATGCTTTGGTGAGAGCATTGGAAGTATGGGAGCATTATTTGTTGCCCAAGGAATTTGTGATCCATTCAGACCATGAATCATTGAAGCATTTGAGAGGGCAAGGCAAGTTGAATAAAAGACATGCAAAATGGGTTGTGAAGATTGAGAAGTTTCCTTATGTGATCAAATACAAGCAAGGTAAAGACAATGTAGTGGCAGATGCACTTTCAAGGAGGTACGCTTTACTTAATGTTTTGAGTACTAAATTGCTTGGATTTGAATGTATAAAGGACTTATATGTTGGTGATTCTGATTTTGGCAATGTTTATGATGCTTGTGAGCATGGTGCTTTTAATTCTTTCTATAGACATGATGGGTTTTTATTTAAGGGTTCGAAATTATGCATGCCTAGATGTTCTATGAGAGATTTGCTAGTATTAGAATCACATTGTGGGGGGTTTGATTGGGCATTTTGGAGTTGATAAGACTATAGACATGTTGAATGAACACTTTTATTGGCTGAATATGAAAAGGGATGTAATTCAGATTTTTAAGGCTTGTTTGGCTTATAGGCAAGCTAAGTCTAAGTCTATGCCTCATGGTTTGTATATGCCATTACCTGTTCCTAGTTCTCCTTGGATGGACATTAGTATGGACTTTGTTTTAGGATTACCAAGGACTAAGAGTGGGAGAGATAGCATATTTGTGGTTGTTGATAGGTTTAGTAAGATGGCACACTTTATCCCATGTCATAAGAGTGATTATGCTAGTTTAGTGGCCAAACTCTTCTTTAGGGAGGTGGTTCGAATTCATGGGATACCAAAATCCATAGTTTCTGATAGAGACACCAAGTTTTTGTCTCACTTTTGGCGTGTGCTTTGGGGAAAGTTAGGTACCAAGTTGTTATTTTCCACCACTTATCATCCTCAAACGGATGGACAAACAGTAGTAAACAGAACTTTAGGTACCATGTTGAGAGCTTTAGTGGGTAAAAATTTGAGTTCTTGGGAAGATTGTTTGCCATTTATTGAGTTTGCTTATAATCGTGCTATTCATTCTTCTACATGATATTCACCTTTTGAGCTTGTTTATGGTTTTAACCCACTAACAGTTTTGGATCTTGTTTCTTTACCTTCTCATGAGCTTGTTAGTTTAGATGGTGAGAAGAAAGCTAAATTAGTGAAAGAGATGCATGAGAAAGCAAGGGCGAATATTGAGAAAATGAACAAGAGATGCTGATTCTGCAAATAGAGGGAGACGTGAGATGAAGTTTCAAGTAGGAGATTGAGTTTGGGTGCATTTTCGAAAAGAGAGGTTTCCTAACCAAAGGAAGAACAAGTTGTAAGCAAAGGGAGATGGCCCATTCCAGGTGCTGGAGAAGATTAATGACAATGCCTACAAGATCGACTTACCAGGTACGAATAATGTCAGTGCTACTTTCAATGTAAGTGATCTTTCTCCTTTTGATGATGCAGATTTGAGGAAAAATATTTTTGAAGAGGGGGAGAATGATGTAAGAAAGGATCCCTTGAAGCTAGCAAGTGGACCAATCACTAGGAGCAAGGCAAAGAGATATCAAGCTAGTATGGCTTTGCATATTCAAGAAGAGATTTCCAAAGAGCTTCAAGAATTATCATTCAAGAAGATGGAGATAGAGCTTGAAGAAGGCACACCAAAGCTGATTATAATGCTTAGTGTGGAAGCTAAAGCCTAGCTAAAGAAAGGTCCAACGTGCAAGAAAGGTCCATGGGGGTTCATATAAAACCTTGGGAAGTAATTTAAGGCCCATGGACAACCCAAATAGTGTGGGGCGTTTCTTATATTGAAGGGATTAGTTTGGTTATTTCCATACTTTATATTTTCCTTAGTGGATTAGGATTTTGTTTCCATTCTTTATATTTTCCTTAGTGGATTAGGATTTTGTTTCCATACTTAATGTTTTCCTTATGCAATTAGGAATGTTTTCCTTATGCAATTAGGAATGTTTTAGTCTTAATTTTTCATATTCAATTAGGAATTTTGTAACCCTTATTTAAGGGCACTATTAGGCCGAATTTCAGATACAACAATTAATAAAAATTTTTGAATTCTTCTACAAGTTCTTCTTGTGAATTTTCGTGTGAGAGAGATTAGAGTGGATTCTTTAATTCTTTCTTTGCATCAAGAATTACGTTTACTTATCAACAAGAGTTGTGGCGTTTTCCTTCTTCTTACCAACTAAATCCTTCAATCATAGTGAGTTCACGTCTCTTTATAGGTGTTGGGTTCCTTAGGAGGTGATTATCAAGTTTCAAGGAGTTCTCTACCATTGTTATACATTGGGTTTGCTGCCATCATTGCTAAGGGTCCGTGTCACTCCCCCTCTTAGTCCTTGGTAATCCTAAAACAAAGTCCATACTAATGTCCATCCAAGGAGAACTAGGAACGGGTAATGGTATATACAAACCATGAGGCATAGACTTAGACTTAGCTTGCCTACAAGCCAAACAAGCCTTACAAATTCGAATTACATCCCTTTTCATATTCAGCAAATAAAAGTATTCATTCAACATGTCTAAAGTCTTATCAACTCCAAAATGCCCCATCAAACCCCCACAATGTGATTCTAATACTAGCAAATCTCTCATAGAACATCTAGGCATGCATAATTTCGAACCCTTAAATAAAAACCCATCATGTCTATAGAAAGAATTAAAAGCACCATGCTCACAAGCATCATAAACATTGCCAAAATCAGAATCACCAACATATAAGTCCTTTATACATTCAAATCCAAGCAATTTAGTACTCAAAACATTAAGTAAAGCGTACCTCCTTGAAAGTGCATCTGCCACTACATTGTCTTTACCTTGCTTGTATTTGATCACATAAGGAAACTTCTCAATCTTTACAACCCATTTTGCATGTCTTTTATTCAACTTGTCGTGCCCTCTCAAATGCTTCAATGATTCATGGTCTGAATGGATCATGAATTCCTTGGGCAGCAAATAATGCTCCCATACTTCCAATGCTCTCACCAAAGCATATAGCTCCTTGTCATAAGTTGAATAATTCAGCTTTGCTCCATTAAGCTTTTCACTAAAGTATGCAATGGGTTTCTTCTCCTGCATCAAAACAGCTCCAATACCTACACCAGAAGCATCACATTCAATTTCAAAAGTAGAATCAAAGTTAGGTAAAGCTAAAACGGGTGTAGTAGAAAGCTTCTCTTTCAAATCATCAAATGCTTCTTGTTGCTCCTTGCCCCAAATGAATCCCACTTCTTTCTTGATTATGCTAATCAAGGGGGCTGCCAATGTAGAGAAATTAGGGACAAATCTCCTATAGAAGCTTGCCAATCCGTGAAAACTCCTCACTTCTATCACACTTGAAGGATTCGGCCACTCTTGGATAGCTTTCACCTTCTCTTGATCAACTTCAATTCCCTGCATACTTACAACAAAACTAAGAAAAATTACCCTATCTAGACAAAAAGAACACTTCTTAAGCTTAGCATAAAGGTTTTGCTCCCTAAGGATTTTAAGCACTTTCCTAACATGTTTAACATGTTCTTCCTTAGTTTTGCTATAAATCAGAATATCATCAAAGTAAACTACCACAAACTTACCTAAATAAGCTCTCAAAACATGGTTCATTAATCTAATGAAAGTACTAGGTGCATTAGATAAACCAAAAGGCATAACTAACCATTCATACAAACCATATTTGTTTTGAAGGCAGTCTTCCATTCATCTCAAGGCTTCATGCGAATTTGATGATAACCACTCATAAGATCAATCTCTGAAAAATATTTCGCCCCATGTAATTCGTCCAACATGTCATCAAGTCTAGGAATGGGATGTCTATACTTCACAGTAATCTTATTCACAGCCCTACAATCAACACACATCCTCCAAGAACCATCTTTCTTGGGTACTAATAAGACTGGAACGGCACAAGGACTAAGGCTCTCGCGAACCAAGCCTTTCTCCAAAAGCTCTTCAACTTGTCTTTGCAACTCTTTTGTCTCTATAGGATTGCTCCTATATGCTGGCCGGTTTGGAATTGTAGAACCGGGTATGAAGTCAATTTGATGTTCAATCCCTCTTAATGGTGGCAAACCACTAGGAAGGTCTTCAGGAAACACATCCTCAAAATCCTGTAGCAAAGACACAAAACTAGAAGGTAAAGAATCAAGAGATTCTTCACTGTCAACAAGTAACGATTCTTTATACATAATAATGAGTACATGCTGCCCTACATCTATCTCTCTTGCTCTTGCATAAAAAGTATGTTTTGCTTTTTCTCCTTGCTTATTTTCTCTCACCAATGGGCCATTTATTTGTTTGCTTACTTTCTTTTGACTCTCGGCCTCTTTCCCTTTCTGTACTCACTCACTTTATTATTTTTTCTTTCCCTACCCTTAGAATTACCCTTGGGTGTTGAAGAAACATCATTGGCTGAATTTGAACCCCCTTGGTTCTTGCTGGCCGAAACTTCTTTCTCCCTCTCTAGCATCCTCTTTTGATCTTCATACACCTCTTGAGGTGATAATGGTGCTAGAACAACCTTCTTTCCTTCATAAGTAAAGGTATACTTATTAGAAAAGCCATCATGTTGTGCCCTTCTATCATGCTGCCATGGTCTTCCTAATAGCAAATGTCCAGCTTGCATTGGCACTACATCACACAAAACCTCATCTTTATACCACCCAATGGAGAATGGTACCTTGACTTGCTTCAACACTTTTACTTCCCCAGCGTCATTGAACTATTGCAACTTGTAAGGATTGGGATGTTTAAAACAAGCTAACCCCAATTTATCTACCATTGTAGTACTAGCAGCATTGGTACAACTTCCACCATCAATGATAAGTGTACAAACCTTACCATTCACCAAACACCTAGAGTGGAAAAGATTCTCCCTTTGATCCAAGCCTTCTTCCTTGGCTTGAATATTCAAGGCTCTTCTAGTAACAAGCATCTCTCCATGTTCAGCATTCAAGACTTGATTCTCCCAAGCCTCTTCATCATATTCGGCCCTATCACCACATTCGGCCTCTTCTTCTTCTTCATGTTCAGATTTTGATTCAATTTCCCCTTCATGGGTTGCAATCATCACCCTCTTATTCGGACATTGAGAAGCAATGTGTCCACTTCCCAAACACTTGTAGCATTTAATTTTTCTACTTGGAGTAGGTCTAGAAGGTGTTTCCATGGTTGTTTTTGCATCCCCATCATTCGGCTTCTTGAAATTAGGATTGTAGGAAGAATTCTTTTGGAAAGAACCCTTGTAATCCCCTTTGTAGGAACCTCCACTCGAACTTGAACCCTTGAAGTTTGAAAATTTTCGACTAGCTTTAGAGTAGCTAGTTTTCGAAATAGCTTTATTCTTCAATCTTCTCTCTATCTTCATGGCCTTTTGAACTAACTCTTCCATTGTGTTGAATTCATACATCTCCAATTCATTGGCTATGTTCAAATTCAATCCCCCAAGAAATCGTGACATCTTCTTGTCTTCATCTTCATGAATATTTGCCCTAGCCATGATCATCTCCATCTCTTTGTGGTACTCTTCCACACTTCTTCCACCTTGAACTAGTCTTGCTAGTCGATTGTACAAATCCCGAATGTAGTGAGATGGTACAAATCGGCTTCTCATTAGTTCTTTCAAGGTTGACCATTCAGGAATAGGCCTCATACCTTTCCCTCTTCTATTAGCTTTCAATTGATCCCACCAAAAGGTAGCATACCCTTTGAACTCTACGGCTGCCAAAACTGATTTCTTCTCTTCGGTGTAGTTATGGCATTCAAAAATCTGCTCAACTTTCCTCTCCCATTCTATGAACTCTTCTGCATTGTTCTTCCCTTCAAAGGAAGGAATCTTCATCTTGATGGAAGTAAGGTCACCATTAGTGGTAGGTTGATTTCCACCTTCATCTTCATCTTCTACCCTTTCGGCTGCTTCTAGGGCTTCAAGATTTCCTTGCCCTTCTCTCCTAAGCACTCTTCTAGCTCGCATTATGGGATTTGGATGTGTGGCTGGCTGCCCTTGTTGCACTTGCTGAATTTGTTATGCTTGTCGTGCTGCATTCTCTTGCAATCTAGTATCCATCATCTCCATTCGACCAAGCATTGCTGCCAAAGTCTCATTAAGCCTAGCCAAGCTTTCGGCCATAGCTCCTTCTTTGCTAGTCTCTTCTCCTTTTCCAGCCATGTTAACAAACAAACAAACTCAAAGAAACAAGATTAGTAATAATCGAAATTCACTCAAGTGTTCAGAACCAAGCTCACCAACCAACAATTGTCAAGTCGTTCAAGAAACTAGAACCTAAATCCTAGAACTAGATAGAAAACAAGACAAGTATCCGGAGGCAATGCAAGGTAATTTGCACTACACGATATAGAACCAAGTATTGACACAAGCAAATGATACTTAGCAATGTAATGGAATTAAAAGCTAGATAAAGAAATCAGAAACAATGAAGCCAATAAATAAGACAAATTTGGATATAATGAATCAAAAACAACCCACACTTGGCAAGCTGCTTTATGGACCTAATCAATTCTACCCAAAATGCTAGCTTCTAGACTCTAATTCCCACCTAAAACACTCAAATAATATGAATATTAAGGTCTGATTTTCGAATTCCAAAAGCCCCTCAAAAGGTGAAATTTTTCGCCCAAAATTTTTATTACTTCTCACCCACCTAGATCTGATCCTTAGCACCCAAATAGCAAGAATATCAAACAATTTTTGTTGAGGTGGTTTTGTACTCTTTTTTTTTGCTTCCTCTCACTATCCCCTTGATTCGAGACTTAATTTACTTCTAAGGACTTTTCAAAATCTGGTCTTAATTCGCAACCCTAGATTCACTCAAGACCAAATCGAAATCAAACTTGAACACAAAATCTTGCTTTTGCTTTCTTTCAAGAACCCTAATTCTTAGTTTCAAAATTCTCCAAGAATCCTTTCCTCGGTTTCGTTTTCACCCTAAGAATACCCTCCTTCAATTCGGCCTTGATCAGAATTGATATATGACTTTTTTTTGAAAATTAAAGACTAGACTCTCTAAGAACCCTAAAAAGTGAAAATTTAAAAGACCTAAATTAACAAACCCTAGAAAGACAAAGTAGATAAAAATTACCTTGTAGCAAGGCTCTGATACCAAATGACGCGGACCCTTAGCAATGATGGCAGCAAACCCAATGTATAACAATGGAAGAGAACTCCTTGAAACTTGATAATCACCTCCTAAGGAACCCAACGCCTATAAAGAGATGTGAACTCACTATGATTGAAGGATTTAGTTGGTAAGAAGAAGGAAAATGCCACAACTTTTGTTGATAAGTAAACCTAATTCTTAATGCAAAGAAAGAATTAAAGAATTCACTCTAATATCTCTCACACGAAAATTCACAAGAAGAACTTGTAGAAGAATTCGAAAATTTTTATTAATTGTTGTATATGAAATTCGGCCTAATAGTGCCCTTAAATAAGGGTTACAAAATTCCTAATTGCATACGGAAAATTAAGACTAAAACATTCCTAATTGCATAAGGAAAACATTAAGTATGGAAACAAAATCCTAATCCATTAAGGAAAATATAAAGTATGGAAACAAAATCCTAATCCACTAAGGAAAATATAAAGTATGGAAATAACCAAACTAATCCCTTCAACATAAGAAACGGCCCACACTATTTGGGCTGACCATGGGCCTTAAATTACTTCCCAAGGCTTTATATGAACCCCCATGGACCTTTCTTGCACGTTGGACCTTTCTTTAGCTAGCCTTTAGCTTCCACACTAAGCATCATAATCAGCTTTGGTGTGCCTTCTTCAAGCTCTATCTCCATCTTCTTGAATGATAATTCTTGAAGCTCTTTGGAAATCTCTTCTTGAATATGCAAAGCAATACTAGCTTGATATCTCTTTGCCTTGCTCCTAGTGATTGGTCCACTTGCTAGCTTCAAGGGATCCTTTCTTGCATCAATTTATTTTTGAGTTCTAAGATTCTATACTAGATGTGTATGTGGGGTTCTAGATGTAATATTTGATCCTTGGGTTCCGCATCATTTGGTATCAGAGCTTTGGCTTGAAGATAAATCTCTAGGTATCTTTTATGTTTTAATTATCCAAAAGAAAAAAAAAGAACCAGATTCAGTTTCTATGTCTTTTCATTTTCTGTTCTTATTGCACCTTGTTCTTGTTCTTCAAATTTGTGGATTTTTGCCTATCTTTTTAATTTCTATCCTTGTTTACTGAAAGTTCAACAAAAAAAAAAAGAAGGAAAAGATCAAAAGGAAAACAAAGAAAAAAAATGAGAATCAAATTCAACTTCCTCAACATAAAAGAAAAAAAAATTCATACTTGTTTCTGTCCAATATTTTTCTACACAAGTGTTTGAGATTTTTTGCATATTTATACCATTAACAGCTTGCTATCTTATTATATTTGATCAAATTACATTAGCTCCTCATTATGCATCCATTTAGCATTTAAAATCTGATATTTAGAGCTTAGCTTGCATTGGGAATAGATTTAGGTTGCATATTCAGATTACTCATTGGAGTGATTTGAATTCTATTTTTCAATATCCAGAATTGTTTTTCTTTGTATTCTTAGTTTCATTCTTTCATATGCCTCTTGTTTCTTGTATGCATTAAGTAGCTAATTCTCAATCATAGTTACTTTGGTTTGATTAATACAAATACTTTTTGCTTCTTTTGTTAACTTTCAGTTCTTGTTGTTTAAATTAAATTGCTTCTAGAATTGCTGAAGTCATTTTGTTCATTAGGTTCCTTGTAGAGTCTTTAAAACAAAACTTGTTTTACTTGATTTAAGTGGATTCAGTTCTGAAATTCAACTTGATAAAAGGAGAATTGAGAGGTAACAAGGACCAAGTTTTGAGGGTAATACAAGAGGAGTGACAATCTGATCTTGAGTGAAACACGTAAGGGAGTGTGGTGAGAAAATTTTTCTTTACTAACATTTTCTTGCAGTTTCTTATACCATGTCAAATTCTGGAGGTGAAAAATGTGATATGACCATGAATGACATAGCCTTCATGTTAGAGGCATAAACAACATGAGAGGTGATGTAGACAGTATAATGCAAAGGCAACAAAATAATACTAATCGAAGGGGGCGGAATAGAGGGAGAGGATGAATGATGATGAGGTAGAAAGGGAAGATGATGAAGAAAGTGAGGAATCAATTGCTCAAAGAAGACCTCAACAAAGGGACAGTAACATATCTTCCATAAAAATGAAGATACCATCATTCAAGGGAAGAAATGATGCTGAAGCTTACCTTGAATGGGAAAGAAAAGTTGAGTTGGTATTTGATTGTCATAATTATAGTGAAATGAAGAAAGTTAAAATTGCAACAGTTGAATTAATAGATTATACACTAATTTGGTGGAATCAATTAATGATTTCCAAGAGGAGAAATGGAGAAAGAACCATCAATACTTGGGCTGAAATGAAAACTGTGATGAGAAAGAGATTTGTACAATCTTACTACTATAGGGAGCTTCACCAAAAATTGCAGCGGTTAACTCAAGGATCTATGTCAGTGGAGGATTACCATAAAGAGATGGAGATGATCATGAATAGAACTAATATAGAGGAGGATCCAGAAATCACTATGGCTCGATTTTTGAGTGGGCTGAATAGAGAGATTGCTAACATAATTGAATTACATCATTATATGGAGCTTGAAGATATGGTACACATGGCCATGAAAGTGGAGAACCAACTGAAACTCAAGGGAGCAGCAAAGGGATTTTCTAATTCCAGCTCTAGTTTCACTTCAAAATGGCGAAAGAAAGATGATAATCCTAAAGGGAAGGAAGTTGCCTGGAAAGGAAAGGAAAAACAAGTTCCAGCTGACCCTAAAGGTGACTCTAAAACATCTAACTCTAATCAAAAGCATAGTACCATTAAATGCTTTAGGTGTTTAGGAGTAGGGCATATAGCATCTCAATGTCCAAATAAGAAAATCATGTTAATACGAGATAATGGTAAAATTAATAGTGCTACTGAACATCAAAGTGATTATGATAATGATAGCATGCCACCATTGGAGGAAATTGAACACATCATTGAATATCCTGCCCATGGTGAATCTTTGGTTATTAGAAGAGCTTTAAACATGCAAATTAAAGATGAAGAAAGTAATCAAAGAGATAACATTTTCTATACTCGTTGCATTGTGAATGGAAAAGTGTGCAGCATGATCATTGATGGGGTAGTTGTGCAAATGTTGCTAGTACTGATTTTGTAGATAAATTAGGGTTAGCATGCACAAAACATCCTAGTCCCTACAAGCTGCAATGGTTGAATGATTGTGAAGAGGTGAGGGTAACAAAGCAGGTTCTGTTTTCTTTTGCAATTAGGAGATACAAAGATGAAGTTTGTTGTGATGTTTTGCCTATGCATGCTAGTCATATCCTTCTTGGTCATCCATGGCAGTTTGATAGAAAAGCTTTGCATGATGGCTTTAAGAATCATTATTCTTTCAGCCTAAATGGTTTAAATTTCACTCTTGCTCCATTGTCACCTAAACAAGTGTATGAAGATCAAGTAAAGATTTTGAGAACAAATGAAAGGAATTCTGGTGGTGAGTGTAAAAAAAATAAAAATGGAGTACAAGAGGCCAAGTGTGAGAAAAAGAATGATAAAAATGGCCCATTGGTGAGAGAAAAAGAGAAAGGGAGAGAAAATAAAAGAGAGTGTTTCTATGAAAAAGAAAAAGAGTTAAGGAGTGCTTTTTGTGAGAAAAGAAGTCTGATGGTACTTAGGTACAAAGAGACCTTGATTTCTACATCTGACCTTGATAACCCTTTGCCTAGTTGTGTTAGTTCTATTTTACAAGAATTTGGAGATGTTTTTCCAGAAGATATACCTAAAGGTTTACCACCTTTAAGAGGGATTGAGTATCAAATTGACTTCATTTTGGGGTCAACAATTCCTAACCGACCAGCCTATAGAAGTAATTTGGAGGAAACCAAGGAACTTTAAAGGCAAGTGGAGGAGTTGCTAGCAAAGGGACATGTGTGTGAAAGTCTTAGTCCATGTGCTGTTTCGGTTTTGCTAGTCCCAAAGAAGGATGGATCATGGAGAATGTGTGTGGACTGTCGAGAAATTAATAAAATCACGGTGAAGTATAGACATCCAATTTCTAGACTTGATGATATGCTTGATGACTTGATGATATGCTTGATGAGTGGAAAATTGTATTCAAAACAAAATATAGTCTTTATGAGTGGTTAGTTATGCCATTTGGTTTATCTAATGTACCTAGTACATTCATGAGATTAATAAACCATGTTTTACGTGCATATCTTGGTAAATTTGATGTTGTGTATTTTGATGACATACTCATTTATAGCAAATCAGTAGATGAGCATGTAGAGCATATCAGGGCTGTTCTTGATGTTTTGAGAAAGGAAAAATTGTATGCCAACGTGAAAAAGTGCATGTTTTATAGTGATAAAATCATATTCTTAGGTTTTATGGTTAGTGCACAAGGTATTGAAGTTGATGATGAAAAGGTAAAGGCAATAAGAGATTGGCCAGCACCTAAAACAGCGAGTGAGGTAAGAAGTTTTCATGGTTTGACTATTTTCTATAGAAGGTTTGTTAAAGATTTTAGTTCTATTGCTACACCATTAAATAAATTGGTAAAAAAAGATGTAAAGTTTAATTGGACTGAAATTCATGAAAAGACATTTAATTTGTTGAAAGAAAGGTTAATTACTGCTCCAATTCTTGCTTTACCAGATTTTGATAAGACCTTCGAATTAGAGTGTGATGCTTCAGGTGTGGGCATAGGTGTTGTTTTGATGCAAGAAGGGAAACCAATTGCATATTTTAGTGAGAAGCTTCATGGTGCACAATTAAATTATTCCACTTATGACAAGGAGCTGTATGCTTTGGTAAGTGCTTTACAAGTGTGGCAACATTACTTATTGCCTAAAGAGTTTGTTATTCATACAGATCATGAATCATTAAAGCATCTAAAGGGGCAAACCAAGTTGAACCAAAGACATGGAAAGTGGATAGAGTTCATTGAGCAATTTCCATATGTGATAAAGTATAAGCATGGCAAAGACAATATAGTAGCAGATGCACTTTCAAAAAGGTATTCCTTTACCTCAACTCTTAGTTCTAAGTTATTAGGATTTGAGCAAATAAAGGATATGTATGCCAATGATGTTGACTTTGTAAATGTTTATAAAGTATGTGATCATTCTGCATTTCAGAAGTTTTATATGCATGGTGGGTACTTGTTTAAGGATGGAAGATTATGCATTCCTAGTTGCTCATTAAGGGAATTGCTTGTGCGTGAGGCACATAGTGGAGGACTCATGGGACATTTTGGGGTATTTAAGACTTTAGACATTCTGCATGAACATTTCTATTGGCCAAACATGAGAAAGGATGTTGAAAGAATTTGTGCCAAGTGTATTGCATGTAAACAAGCAAAATATAAGTCTTTTACCTCATAGGCTGTATACTCCTTTACCTATTCCTAATGCACCTTGGATTGACATATCTATGGAGTTTGTTTTGGGGCTACCTAGGACTAGAAAAGGGAAAGATAGCATATTTGTTATTGTTGATAGATTCAGCAAAATGGCTCATTTCATTGCATGTTACAAAATTGATGATGCAACAAATATTACTAATTTGTTTTTTGGGGAAGTAGTTCGTTTGCATGGCATTCCTAAAACAATTGTAAGTGATAGAGATGTGAAGTTCTTAAGTCATTTTTGGAGTGTTTTGTGGCATATGTTAGGTACTAAATTATTGTTCTCTACAACTTGTCTTCCACAAATTGATGGACAAACAGAAGTGGTAAATAGGACTTTAGGATCTTTGTTACGTGCTGTTGTGGGTAAGAATTTGAAAACTTGGGAAGATTGTTTGCCATTAGTGGAGTTTGCATATAATAGAAGCATACATTCTTCTACAGGTTATTCACCATTTGAAATTATTTATGGTTTTAATCTGCTTACACCCCTTGATCTGGTTCCTTTGCCATCAAATGAAATAACTAACTTAGATGGTGAAAAGAAAGCGGAGTTGGTTAAGAAGATACATGAGAAAGCACGAGCTCATCTTGAGAAGAAATATGAATCATTTGCCCATAATACAAATAGAAGAAGGAAACATGTGGTTTTCCAACCTGGTGATTGGGTATGGGATCATATGAGGAAGGAAAGATTTCCTAAACAAAGGAAATCCAAGTTGGATGCAAGGGGAGATGGCCCATTCCAAGTTTTAGAACGAATCAATGAAAATGCCTACAAAATCGATCTACCAGGTGAGTATAATGTTTCTGCAACTTTCAATGTTAGTGATCTTTCTCCTTTTGATGTAGGTTTAGATTTGAGGACAAATCTTTTTGAGCAAGCAGAACATGGTTCATTAATCTCATGAAAGTGCTAGGTGCATTAGTTAAACCAAAAGGCATTACTAACCACTCATATAATCCATGCTTAGTTTTGATAGCATTTTTCCATTCATCATCTTCACGCATTCTTATTTGATTATATCCACATTTTAAATCAATTTTGAAAACACACAAGAACCATGCAATTCATCCAACATATCATTTATCCTAGGAATAAGTTCTCCATACTTCATCGTGATTTTATTGATGGCTCGACAATCAACACACATTCTCCAAGTTCCATCCTTTTTAGGCACTAATAATATAGGAACAGTACATGGACTCATGCTTTCATGCACATACCCTTTCTCCATAAGCTCACTTACTTACTTTTGGATCTCTTTTTTTTCCTCCGGATTACATCTGTATGCAGGTCTATTTGGAATGCTTAAACTTGGAATGAAGTCAATTTTATGTTCAATGCCTCGAATTGGTGGCAATCCATTAGGTACTTCTTCTGGAAATAGATCCTCATTTCCTTGCAAAAGGTCAACAACAACACTAGGCAAATCTTTGGTTACTTCATTAGAAATAATCAAAACTCCCTTATAAGTACAAGCATTTGCTGCCTCATTGTCAAAGCTTCCTTCACATCACTCATTTTAGCATAAACACTCATTTTTCTTTCACTCAAGTCTGCCTTGTTTTTTGTTACCTTGTGTTTCCCATTTTTATTTCTTAATTCACTTAACTCACTTATCTCACCTCTCACTTTTTCTCTCTTAAGTTTCCCTTCCCAAATTCATCCCCAATGAAGAGTTAAGTTCTTCATATTGATGTTTGATGTGCATTTGGTCCTCAAAAAATGTTTTTGGAGATAATGGGCCAAGTTGATACTTTTCCCCATTCATACTCAAAGAATAACGATTTTTGAACCCATCATGCAACACTTTTCGATCATATTGCCATGGTGATGGAGGTCCATCAGTCCTTGCCATTCAAGACACTCTTGATATGGGCCTTCATACACTTTTGGAAGATGACGAAGATGATGTTGTTGATCCTAATGGAGAACTCTACTTTGAACCCATACATAACATGAAGATTCAACTCATTTTGAAGCCTTTTGGGCTGTTCCAAGCCCTTATATTTGAAGACAAATTTAAAGCCCAACATAATGCACTTAAAGATTTATTTTAGCACATGTTTTCAGCTCATACATGTGGGGGACTTTTGAAGACTTCAATTTCTGTTTTTCAGTTTCATTTTCCATTATTATCTTGCTTTTAATACGTATTTGATGTTGATTTAATGTAAGCAGTTTTCTTTGGCTTTAATTGCCTTTATTTAGCTTGTAACTCTTCTTTGTTTCCTTATTTAAAAAGGGAAATGAATTTGGAATAGGGACAAATTATCTTTTGAGTGAATTGAAGTGTTTTAACACATTTGGGTTTTGTTAGTTTCCAAAAACTAATAGGGTTTTGTATGTGATCTAAAAACATTCAATCAGTTCCATTTTTGTTGTCACAATCAACCATTTAATTTCTGAAATTCCAGATTTTAAAGCAAACATAAACACCTTCCTTTTCTCACAAAATAAGCCCTTACACCTTACATTCATCCTAATTTTCATACAACACTACAAACCATCCATAAAGTATCATTTTCTCCCATTTCTTTCATTTACAAACATCCATCTAAACACCACCATGCCATCAGTTGGTATCAGAGCCAAATTTACCTCACTTCATTTCCATTCCCCATGTCTAATCTCCAAAACAAAGACAAACACGTCATGACTAACCCACAAGAATTAGCTACTGCATTTGAGGAAATGAGGTTAGAGATGGAGTTACTTAAGAAAAAAAAATGAGGCCCTTGAAACAATTATTCAAAATTCCCCTTTGAATACACGTAAACCAAATGAGGAGGAGCCATTTGATGAAGAACCTAATGAAGATGAACAACCAATTGATTTTGGCCGAGGTAGGTTTAGAGTAAGAGGGAGAGGCCCTTTTCATGGAGGTTTTGGATGAGGAGAACGAAACATGCCCCCACCTATCCGTGGTGAAAGACAGACAGGGGAAATTCTTCAATTACAAGATTGAGTTGCCTGAATTTCATGGAAAAATTGATGCTGATGCCTATCTAGAATGGGTATATTCCATTGAAAGAGCCTTTGAATTGAAGGAGATTTTTTAGGAAAAGAAGATGAAACTTGTTGCCATGAGATTGAAAGGTTATGCTGCCCTTTGGTGGGAAAATTTGCAAAAGCAAAGGGTTAGAGAAGGTAGACTACAAATCATCCAATGAGACCAGATGAAGGAGGAAATGGATGTGGTGTTTTACCATCCCATTATAGACAAAAGATGATTGAGAAGATGTTGAGCCTTAAACAAGGCACCAAATCCGTGGAACAATATACCATGGAGTTTGATGAGTTTTTAATGAAATGTGAAGTGGAGGAGACTGAAGAACTACTCATGGGGAGTTTTCTCCAAGGGCTACGTCTTGATATTCAAGACGTGAGTTTTTATCCTTATGATTCTCTGATTGAATTGAAAAAATTGGCTCTAAGAAGTGAGGCTAGTTTATCTCATGCTCGCCCAACCCAAAGTTTTTTTAAATCTTCAAACTTTCCTTTACCTTACAAATCAAGTCCCAACACCTCACAATCTGCCTCTATAAAGGCTTCATCTACACCACCACCAAAAATCCCATCAAACACCCAAAACACCTCCACCCTAATCAAGAATGTTCAATCTGCCCCACCAACCAAAAATGTCTCTAAAAATGTCTTGAAATGTTTTAAATGCCAAGGTTATGATCATTTTGCTTCTGAATGCCCTACAAGAAAGATAATGACCATAAGGGAAATAGAAGAGGTAGAGGAAGGTTTGTTACTTACTGACTCCAATGAGGTAAATTAAGTTTTGTATGATGGTGAGGAAGGGGTCCTTGAACGTGAAGCTATGGAGGATGGAGAATGTTTAGTTGTGATGAGAGTTCTGAACTTAGAAAGGAGTGAGGAGGATTGGAGGAGGAAATCTTTGTTCCACACTAGATGTTTGACAAATAACAAGCTTTGGGAAGTTGTTATTGATAGTGAGGCGTGTGAGAATGTTGTTTCCAATGAGATGGTCACCAAGTTGGGACTGAAAATTGAGCCAATCGACACCCCTTACAAGTTGACTTGGCTGGATTCTACACATGAGATAATAGTGACTAAGAAATGCCTTGTCCCATTTTCTATAGGAAAATACGTTGATGAGGTGAGCTACCATGTTATTCCTATGACAGCTTGTCATTTGTTACTTGGAAGGCCTTGGTTGTATATAAAGATGTTCAACACCAAGGGAGAGCTAATACATATACATTGCTCCATAATGGGAAAAAGATATTACTCAAGCCTATGCTGCCAGAAAAGAAAAAGAAGAAGAAAGAGGTTGGAGTTGTTGGGTTTTTGTCCGATGATGAGAAGAGTGAAATCATTGAGGAGTTGCCTAGCTTTGTCCCTATAGATGTGGAGGATGAGCCCAAACAGAATCATATTATCCCAAAAGAGGTACAATCTTTGATTAATGAGTTTAAGAGAGTATTCCCAAACACATTACCCTTGGGTTTACCCCCTCTAAGAACCATACAACACGAATAAGCTTTGTTTTGGGAGCCCAAATTCCTCACAAACAGTCCTATAGAATGAGCCCTAAAGAGAGTGATGAGTTACAAAAGCACATTGATGAATTGTTGAAAAGGGGATTTATAAGGGAGAGTGTATCTCCATGTGTCGTGCCAACATTTGTAGTACCTAAAAAAATGGAAAGTGGAGAATGGTGATTGATTCTAGAGCTGTTAATAAGATCACAATCAAGTACAGATTTCCAATTCCAAGGCTTGATGACATGCTTGATAGATTGCATGGAGCTTCGGTATTCTCAAGGATTGATCTTGCAAATGGATTCTATCAAATTCGTGTTAAAGAAGGTAATGAGTGGAAAACAGCCTTCAAAACTAATGCGGGGCTATATGAATGGTTGGTTATGCCAATGGGGCTTTCAAATTCACCTTCCACCTTCATGCAGCTTATGAATGAGGTACTCAAACCTTTTCTCAACAAATTTGTGGTGGTATACTTTGATGATATTCTGACTTTTTGCGGAACCCATGGATCAAATATTACATTTAGAACCCCACATACACATCTAACATAGAATATTAGAAACTCAAAAACAAATCCTCCCTACCAAACCCACAACTAACCTGTAATTGAGAACTTTGGTGATTGGGATGAAGAAATGAATTGATTTAAACGCCACAAGTCAGACTTGATAAGTTAGAACCAATTCTTCATGCAACAAGAATAAGAAGAAAACCTTTCAAACTTGAAAACACATCAATTACATTCAGTATAAACTAGAAATTCGTAGTCACCCTCCTAAGTTCTTTTTCCCATCCCTATATAGTTGGAAAAGAAGAACTAATGGCTTAAAAGTCTAGGTTTATATGTATCTAGTCACAATAGCATTAATTGTTCATCCACATCAATAATATACTCTAAATTACTGTCCATAATTCTGACAACATTGATGGGTAGATTCTATATGCATTTTGGTGTTGGTTCACATGTGTCTAGTCACACTAGCACTAAACCACATCAATATTATATTCCAAATTCGTGCTAATGCCCATCACCATACTTATGGGCAGATTCTTTATGCTTGTTGGTGAGTTTCTGACTTCCTCTTCATGATCCATCATATTCACTACAAGTTGGTCTCCCTCTTCATTAATCCATCTTTGAATGAAGTGTTGGAATACATGCTAGAGTTTCTTTGATTGTGATCTTGTGATTGGTCCACTTGGCATAATGATATCATCAACATATTTGCTGCCATGTGTAGATTCATCAAGCTTGCTTATAGTTTCCTCATCATTCCCTCCTTGCTCAAAAAGATTTGTCCTCAAATTTGAACGTATATCAAAAGGAGAAAGATCACTAACATTGAAAGTTGCAGAAACATTATACTCACCTGGTAGATCGATTTTGTAGGCATTGTCATTGATTCGCTCTAAAACTTGGAATGGGCCATCTCCCCTTGCATCCAACTTGGATTTCCTTTGTTTAGGAAATCTTTCCTTCCTCATATGAACCCATACCCAATCACCAGGTTGGAAAATCACATGTTTTCTTCTTCTATTTGCATTATGGGCAAATGATTCATATTTCTTCTCAAGATGAGCTCGTGCCTTCTCATGTATCTTCTTAACCAAATCCGCTTTCCTTTCACCATCTAAGTTAGTTATTTCATTTAATGGCAAAGGAAACAGATCAAGTGGTGTAAGTGGATTAAAACCATAAACAATTTCAAATGGTGAATAACCTATAGAAGAATGCATGCTTCTATTATATGCAAACTCCACTAATGGCAAACAATCTTCCCAAGTTTTCAAATTCTTGCCCACAACAGCACGTAACAAAGACCCTAAAGTCCTATTTACCACTTCTGTTTGTCCATCAGTTTGTGGATGACAAGTTGTAGAGAACAACAATTTAGTACCTAACTTATTCCACAAAACATGCCAAAAATGACTTAAGAACTTCACATCTCTATCACTTACAATTGTTTTAGGAATGCCATGCAACCAAACTACTTCCACAAAGAACAAATTAGTAATATTTGTTGCATCATCAGTTTTGTGACATGCAATGAAATGAGCCATTTTACTGAATCTATCAACAATAACAAATATGCTATCTTTCCCTTTTCTAGTCCTAGGCAGCCCCAAAACAAAGTCCATAGATATGTCAATCTAAGGTGCATTAGGAATAGGTAAAGGAGTATACAGCCCATGAGGTAAAAACTTAGATTTTGCTTGTTTACATGCAATACACTTGGCACAAATTCTTTCAACATCCTTTCTCATGTTTGGCCAATAGAAATGTTCATGCAGAATGTCTAAAGTCTTAAATACCCCAAAATGTCCCATGAGTCCTCCACTATGTGCCTCATGCACAAGCAATTCCCTTAATGAGCAACTAGGAATGCATAATTGTCCATCCTTAAACAAGTACCCATCATGCATATAAAACTTCTGAAATGCAGAATGCTCACATGCTTTATAAAACATTTGCAAAGTCAACATCATTGGCATACATATCCTTAATTTGCTCAAAGCCTAATAACTTAGAACTAAGAGTTGAGATTAAGGAATACCTTCTTGAAAGTGCATCTGCTACTAAATTGTCTTTGCCACGCTTATACTTTATCACATATGGAAATGGCTCAATGAACTCTATCCACTTTCCATGTCTTTAGTTCAGCTTGGTTTGCCCCTTTAAATGCTTTAATGATTCATGATCTGTATGAATATGTAACACCCCTTCCCAGCCTAAATGTGTAAGCCGAGTAGAGGCGCCACACTATCCTAATGTTGCTACCAATTTTACTTAATTCGAATTTTAGTTCCGGTTTTACAGAAATTTTACTAGAGGTTCGCCTAGAAATTGGATCCCAAGTGTCGACAAAAATGGTTTTTCTGATTTTTGAAAACATTTTTACACAAACCAATGCAATCAGTTTCAATACACTCCCAATGAATCCACCTTATACCCTCAACTACAAACCTGCAAGAAGAGTTCACACTTCTAATACAAAATAAGTAGAGGTTTATTATTATCACATACTACTAACGTACAGTATAACTGTAACACCCCCATACACTATATAAGTACTATACATATACCGGGTATACATACAGTACGTATATAAAGTATAAGAATGTCACTATTTGTTACAGTTTAAAAACCTATATCTGAGTTCAAATAATATTACATTAATTTAAATATAGAACATTTACAAAATCATTATACTTTCAATAATCCTACATATATATGATAATCTTGTCTTTACCAAAATTTCATTTATACATATGAATACATTCTTGTCAGAAATACAACATAACGAAATTATACATATATGCATCACCTTCTAGTTGGTCTCAAAATACTCTTACCCTTCTCGTGGCATAACAGTTTGACTTCCAGATCAACCACCTACTCACCTGCGTGATTTATACAACCGCGCTAAGCCCGAAAGCTTAGTAGTACAAATAAATATTATAAACATACATAACAGACAATCATACTTATATTTTAACTTCATATATTATTATTTTCTTATCATATTTTCCCATTTCAATTACACCTTATATATATTTCTACTAATCTCATAATTATATACATATGCACGTATTTCATTAATACAACCCATAATTCCATGACTTATTAAAACATTCATAAAATAATACTCACAATGTCCACAACCACAATCCATATTATACATCATATTGTATTTTCATGTAGTACCTTCAGATCTCATCATTCAACATAGTTTTTCAATCCACATTCACCTTCAATAATTTACTTATACATTGTAATCATCTCATTTCATAATTATCATCATATATCTCATAACATTACATCTTATTCCATAATTCACATTTAAACAAAAATAATCATTGGTCTCATTATTCATTCATTTCACATTTCATGAATCACATTTAAACAAAGACAAGCATGGGCCCAAAAGACACTAATATGTTATTCAAAGTTCAGAGTTACTGTTTTGGTCTATAATCATAATCATCAATACATTTATCCATGGATATTCAACTAGATTTGAGCTTACGACCCAGTCATTTCACTCAATCTAGTTTCAATAATTTATTTTTGAGGTTTACGACCCGGTCATTTCACCTCAAAAACATCACATTTCACATTTTCCAATTGGAATCGGCTTACGACCCAGTCATTTCACCTATCCAGTGATTCATAGGCATGCTGCCAAAAACAGAACTCTGAAAATTGAATTAACACATTAGGCACACAATCATTTCATTTATCTCTTTATCAATCTCTTTTCATTTCATTTCTCATAATTAATTAGGCAACCATGCCTCAATTATATATTTCATTTGCATTATCATAGCCAACAACCATGGCCTCATATCTCATATGATCTCAAATCACCTTAATCAATTCAAATGTATATAATCAATGGCATTAACACACATTTTACATACTCATCACAACATTCATATTATACCAAACATAATATTATTAATATACATCAACAATGCATTACATTTCCTAACACATTTACAACCAAATGTGTATCAAGTCTCAAAGTCATATGCATTTATGCAATAACGTAGTTTGTACTTACCTTAAAACCAACTCACACCAATCTATACACTTACTCTTCCAAGAATCCTCAACACTTAGATTAGGGCAATTCAACCTCTTCACAACCTAATCCAAAGGGAATATTAGCAAAATGACCATATGAATAGTAAATTCTGGTTTTGGACTCAACTTAATCCTTATTTTGAAAAATTGTATAAAATAATCTACTTGACTAAAAACTCTAAAATTTTTACAGAATTTATTTTTACATCTTAAAATCATTCCTTTAAAATTTCAGATCAAACTGAACACAAAATCTTGGTCAAATAGTTCACCCAACCAGACTGCTCCAATTGCCCTGCATCCTGGCAGCAGTTCTGAACTTTGTGAATTCCGTAAATTAAATTCAATCAACGTGGTTCCAAATTATTTTTCTCAAATACTAGACACACTAAGAAACAACATATCCAAAATTCAATTGGATATTATTTTTGTACATTTTATTAAAAATCCCGAAAGATAGCTGTCTCAGTTAAGGTTCCTGCTGGAACAGGTCTAATAAAAATAATCTTTATAAAATCATAACCATTCCAAAATCAAATCAACATATTTTTCAGTCATTCTAGACTCATAGAGTCACAACATATCAAAAATTCACTTCAAGAACATTTTTCTATATTTAATTAAAAATCATACAAGTCACAGTATTTACTAATTGTAAAACAGAAAAATTTCACTAAACACAACTCTTACTCTTCCATCACCAACCTAACTTCTTATCTTTAGTTCCATTTCAACACTTTTACACACACCATACACAAACACACTCCAACCATCAACAACACTCCATCAAACTCAAACAAAATTCCAAATAGAACAAGAGAAATCAAAAGAAAACTTACTTGAATATTATGCCAAATCTTCAACATCCATCTTCAATTCTCTCAAAATCCCTATGGATTTGATGTGTATATAAGTAAAATCACATCTCTCTCTCTCTCTCTCTCTCTCTCTCTCTCTCTCTCTCTCTTTCTCTCTCTCTCGTGTAAGAAGAAGAAGAAGAAGAAAGATATCTTTTTCCCTTCTTCTTTTCACGTTTATCATATATATATATAATAATAATAATATAATATAATAAATTATTTCTAAAAACCTCCACCACACACTTTTCTCCCTTTGACTTTTCTTTCTTCTTTTTCTATTATTATTATTATTATTATTATTATTATTATTATTATTATTATTATTATTATTATTAATTATATAAACTTACTTTTCCTACACCACTTTATACATTTTGTATATGCAATATATATGTTGGTATATGTATATCTCTTTTATATTTCCCTTATATTTTCCATATTTTTCAAATACCACATAAATATATATCATCCCTCATATACACCTATTTCTTATAATATTTTCCTTACATATTTTACCAACATATCTTCTCACAACTACCATTCCAATGTACACCAAAATCGGGTATTAAATTAATTCATTTATCTTCTTTTGACTTTCATTAGTTTAACTTATATATGTTATATATACCTTCACTTCTTTTCTCCTTCCATTAAACATACTCCTTAAATCCAAATACCACAATAATTATTCCAAAACTTTTAGGGTGTACCTTGGGATATTACAAAATAACAAACTCTTTAGGCAATAAGTAATGTTGCCACACTTGTAAAGCTCTTACCAAAGCATACAGCTCCTTGTCATAAGTAGAATAATTTAATTGTGCACCATGAAGCTTCTCACTAAAATATGCAATTGGTTTCCCTTCTTGCATCAAAACAACACCTATGCCCACACCTGAAGCATCACACTCTAATTCGAAGGTCTTATCAAAATCTGGTAAAGCAAGAATTGGAGCAGTAGTTAACCTTTCTTTTAACAAATTGAATTCCCTTTCATGAATTTTAGTCCAATTAAACTTTACATCTTTTTTTACCAATTCATTTAATGGTTCAGCAATGAAAATAAAATATTTAACAAACCTTCTATAGAAACTAGCCAAACCATGAAAACTTCTTACCTCACTCACGGTTTTAGGTGCTGGCCAATCTCTTATTGCCTTTGCCTTTTCATCATCAACCTCAATTCCCTATGCACTAACCATAAAACCTAAGAATATGATTTTATCACTACAAAACATGCACTTTTTCAAGTTGGCATACAATTCTTCCTTTCTCAAAACATCAAGAACAACCCTAAAATGCTCTACATGCTCATCTACTGATTTGCTATAAATGAGTATGTCATCAAAATATACAACAACAAATTTACCAAGATATGCACGCAGAACATGGTTCATTAATCTCATGAATGTACTAGGTGCATTAGATAAACCAAATGGCATAACTAACCACTCATAAAGACCATATTTTGTTTTGAATGCAGTTTTCCACTCATCTCCTTCTTTCATCCTAATTTGATGCTAACCACTTTTCAAATCAATCTTAGTAAAAATGCAAGAACCACTCAACTCATCAACCATATCATCAAGTCTAGGAATTGGATGTCTATACTTCACCATGATTTTATTGATTGCTCGGCAGTCCACACACATTCTCCATGATCCATCTTTCTTTGGGACTAATAACACCGGAACAGCACATGGACTAAGACTTTCACGCACATGTTTCTTTGCTAGCAACTCCTCCACTTGCCTTTGAAGTTCCTTGGTTTCCTCCAGATTACTTCTATAAGCTGGTCGATTAGGAATTGTTGAGCTCGGAATGAAGTCAATTTGATGCTCAATCCCTCTTAAAGGCGGTAAACCTTTAGGTACATCTTTTGGAAAAACATCTCCAAATTCCTGTAAAAGAGAACTAACACAACTATGCAAAGGGTTATCAAGGTCAGATGTAGAAATCAAGGTCTCTTTGTACCTAAGTTCAATCAGACTTCTTTTCTCACAAAAAGCACTCCTTAACTCTTTTTCTTTTGCATAGAAACACTCTCTTTTATTTTCTCTCCCTTTATCTTTTTCTCTCACCAATGGGCCATTTTTATCATTCTTTTTCTCACACTTGGCCTCTTGTACTCCACTTTTATTTGTTTTACCCTCACCACCAGAATTCCTTTCAAATGATCTTAAAATCTTTACTTGATCTTCATACACTTGTTTAGGTGACAATGGAGCAAGAGTGAAATTTAAACCATTTAGGCTGAAAGAATAATGATTCTTAAAGGCATCATGCAAAGCTTTTCTATCAAACTGCCATGGACGACCAAGAAGGATATGGCTAGCATGCATAGGCACAATATCACAGCAAACTTCATCTTTGTATCTCCCAATTGCAAAAGAAAACAGAACCTGCTTTGTTACCCTCACCTCCCCACAATCATTCAACCATTGCAGCTTGTAGGGGCTAGGATGTTTTGTGCATGCTAATCCTAATTTATCTACAAAATCAGTACTAGCAACATTTGCACAACTACCCCCATCAATGATCATGCTGCACACTTTTCCATTCACAATGCAATGAGTATGGAAAATGTTCTCTCTTTGATTACTTTTTTCATCTTTAATTTGCATGTTTAAAGCTTTTCTAATAACCAAAGATTCACCATGGGCAGGATATTCAATGATATGTTCAATTTCCTTTAATGATGGCATGCTATCATTATCATCATCACTTTCATGTTCACTAGCACTATTAATTTCACCATTATCTCGTATCAACATGATTTTTTTATTTGGACATTGAGATGCTATATGCCCTACTCCTAAACACCTAAAGCATTTAATGGTACTATGCTTTTGATTAGAGTTAGATGTTTTAAAGTTACCTTTAGGGTCAGCTGGAACTTGTTTTTCCTTTCCTTTCCAGGCAGCCTCCTTCCCTTTAGGATTATCATCTTTCTTTGGCTATTTTGAAGTGAAACTAGAGCTAGAATTAGAAAATTTATTTGCTGCTCCTTTGAGTTTCAGTTGCTTCTCCACTTTCATGGCCATGTGTACCATAACTTCAAGCTCCACATAATGGTGTAATTCAATTATGTTAGCAATCTATCTATTCTGCCCACTCAAAAATTGAGCCATAGTGATTTCTAGATCCTCCTCTATATTAGTTTTACTCATGATCATCTCCATCTCTTTATGGTAATCCTCCACTGACATGGATCCTTGAGTTAACCGCTGTAATTTTTGGTGAAGCTCCCTGTATTAGTAAGATGGTACAAATCTCTTTCTCATCACAGTTTTCATTTCAACCCAAGTAGTGATGGTTCTTTCTCCATTTCTCCTCTTGGAAATCATCAATTGATCCCACCAAATTAGTGCATAATCTGTGAATTCAACTGCTGCAATTTTAACTTTCTTCATTTCACTATAATTATGACAATCAAACGCCAACTCAACTTTTCTTTCCCATTCAAGGTAAGCTTCAGCATCATTTCTCCCCTTGAATGATGGTACCTTCAGTTTTTTGGAAGATATGTTATTGTCCCTTTGTTGAGGTCTTCTTTGAGCAATTGATTCCTCACTTTCTTCATCATCTTCCCTTTCTACCTCATCATCATTCATCATGTTTCCTCTCCCTCTATTCTGGTCCCTTCGATTAGTATCATTCCGTTGCCTTTGTATTATGCTGTCTACATCACCTCTCATGTTGTTTATGGCCAAATCAAACCTTTCAAATCTCCTTTGCATTGCCTCTAACATGAAGGCTATGTCATTTATGGTCATATCACATTTTTCACTTCCAAAATTTGACATGGTGTAAGAAGAACCTAAAAGAAAATTTTAGTAAAGAAAATTTCCTCACCTCACTCCCTTACGTATTTCACTCAAGATCAGATTGTCACTCCTCTTGTATTTCACTCAAAACTTGGTCCTTTTTACCTCTCAATTCTTCTTTTATCAAGTTGAATTTCAGAACTGAATCCACTTAAATCAAGTAAAACAAGTTTTGTTTTAAAGACTCTAATAGGAACCTAATGAACAAAATGAATTCAGCAATTCTAGAAGCAACTTAATTTTAAACAACAAGAATTGAAAGTTAACACAAGAAGCAAAAAGTATTTGTGTTAATCAAACCAAAGTAACTATGATTGAGAATTAGCTACTTAATGCATACAAGAAACAAGAGGTATATGAAAGAATGAAACTAAGAATACAAAGAAAAATAATTCTGGATACTAAAAAAAAAATAGAATTCATATCACTCCAATGAGTAATCTGAATATGCAACCTAAATCTATTCCCAATGCAAGATATGCTCTAAATATCAGATTTTAAATGATAAATGGATGCATAATGAGGATCTGATGTAATTTGATTAAATATAATAGGGTAGTAAGCTGTTAATGGTATAAATATGCAAAAAATCTCAAAAACTTGTTGTAATATCTTAATGTATGCCCTAGAAGTTGATTATGTTGTTGGTTTAAAATTTGATTGAATGTATATATTATGTGATAAGAAAAGAAATTGGTAAGAGAATGTTTATGTATATGTGTTTTGGGAAAGAAAGAGGGTTTAGAGAGAAGTGTATATATTGTTTATATGCTTGTATAATTAACATATACATAAGTCAAAGGGAGAGTCAATGGAAGAGAGATATTTATTTTGTGAGGGTGGAATTACATAAATGGGCATTTAAGTTAAATGAAAGCTAGAACAAATGGAAAAGGGTGTTTTGGTAATTGTTTAGTTAAAAACTCTTGGTGGAGATTAAAAGGAAAATTTGACTTTGCTTCTTCATAATTTCTTCTTCTTCTCCATGTGTGGCCGGCTTCTCCATAGACAAAGGAAAGCAAGAGGCAAAGAGAATATCTTGAAGAGTTAAGCTCAAATTGAAGAAAGATTAAGTGATCAAGTGTTGATTCAAGAAGTTTTTAACTAAGGTAAGTTCTTTTCTTTGATTTCTTTTATTCTTTTGAAATGAATTAGGGTTTGTGGATTTGATGATGAGATGTGTTTGTGATGTGTGTGTTCAAGAGTTAAAATTGGTTTTAAATTAAGAGTTTAAATAGGTGTTGTTGTTGGAAGTGGTGGATGTTGATTTTGAAAGATGGAGAAGGATGTTGGTTTTAGGGTTTTGAGATGGTTGGTGTTTAAATGTAATGTTAATGTATTGTTAAAGTGATTCTTGTGATGAGGATGTGAAATATGTGTTTATGTCATTGATTGTGTTCATTTGAATGAGATTGTTGTTGTGTAAAAAGTGTGTAAATGAAATTGAAAGAGTGTTGGCTTGGGTTAGGGTTTTGGTCATGGGTGACACGGCCAAAAGCAATGAGAGACACTGCCAAGTCAAGGAAATTTGGGCGTGTTGGATTGGTTTTTGAGAGACACGGCCGTGTCCCATGCCAGTGTTTGTCACTGCAAAAATTTAGTTGAGAGACACGGGCACAAGCTTGGCCGTGTCCCTTGCCCGTGTTTGTTACTGGAAGTTGTGGTTGAGAGACACGGCCACAAGCTTGGCCGTGTCCCTCAAGTGTGCTGCCCGTGTCCCTCAAATGTGTTAGATAAGGTTTTGATTCTTTGTTCTTTTTGCATTGTTTTGGTTCTTCAAAGGTAATTGTATACCTAAACCTAAACCTAAACACTTTAAACATACTTAAATCAATGAATGACATAAACAAATGCATGTGTAAGATCCTAAAGCTATGAACAATGGTATGTGATATGTATTGTGAATCTTGTAAATGATAATGTGTGATATGGATAATGTATTTTGAAATACTATATCAATGATGCTATATGCATAATATGAATTGAGATGTGAAATGTGATGTAAAGCCATTGTGATTGGCTATGATGATGAAATTGAAAGAAATAAGGCATGTTTGCCTAAATGTTGATGAGAATTGAGAATGGAAATGATAACTAAATAATAAATGAATTGTGTGGCTAATGTGTTATTCCTTTTTTAGAGTTTGTTGTTGGTGGCATGCCTAATATGAGTAACAATCTCTTGAAGTTAGGTTGGATTGAATCCTTGAAGCCTAATTGAGATGTTACAACCCTTGAAGCTAGGTTGGGTTGGTTCTTGAAGCCAAGTTGGGTTGAAGCTTAGCATGCTTTGCTCCCCTTGAAGCTTGGTTGAACCTAATCCTTGAAGCCTAGTTGGGATTATGATATTGATAAATGTGATAATAAAACCAAAGCATTAACTCTGAAAATTGAATGGCATATTAGTGTGTCTTGGGCCCATGCTTGTCTTTGTTTTGTGTTGTTCATGAATGGTTTAATGAGTAACTAATGAGGTATATGAAAAGATGTTGAAATGTGATATGTCTACATATGTTGGATTATGAAATGTAAAGGTATGTTGTTAGTTTTGCATATATGATGTTACATGTATAATATGGATTGAGAATTGACATTGCATTGCACTAAAGCATAACATTAGCATGAATTGTCTTACTAAGCCCTTGGCTTAGCGCGATAGTGTTTAATCACGCAGGTGATAGAGTTGATAGAGTTGAACCCGAGAGCTCTTTGAGACCGAGTGAGAGTAGACGTTGAAGAGTTGATTTTGGGAACTTAAAGATCAAAGAAGATTTGCCAATCATGTATAACTTCTTTATATTTTGTAAATATTGTTTACAATGCGAATATATGTATATTTGTAAATATGGATTTAAAAGCTTTCATATATGTAAATATTTTCTATATTCCGCTGCGTATTTAGTAAATGTATATATATATATATATCTATTTATTTTATATTACAAGTTAATGACTTATTTTCTCTAATGTATAATGAGAAAGCTTATGATATCATTTAAAAAGGTGTTCTTGAATGTTAATAAAAATCTGTAGCATTCCTATATTCGATACATGTATACTACATTGTGGTGTATGTAGTGTGTATGTATTGGGTGTGGGGGTGTTACACTTGTGTAGAAAAATATTGGACAGAAACCAGTACGATTTTTTTTTATCTTGAGGAAGTTGAATCTGTTTCTTTTTTTTGTTTTTCTTTTCATCTTTTCCTTCTTCTTTTTTTTTTGAACTTTCATTAACAGGGATAGAAATTGAAAAGATAAACAAAATCCACAGATTTGAAGAACAAGAACAAGGTGCAACTAGAACAGAAAATGAAGAGACAGAAACTGAATTTGGTTCTTTTTTTTTCTTTTGGATAATTAAAACATAAAAGATACCTAAAGATTTATCTTCAAGCCAAAGCTCTGATACCAAATGATGCGGAACCCATGGATCAAATATTACATCTAGAACCCCACATACACATCTAGCATAGAATCTTAGAACTCAAAAATAAATCCTCCCTACCAAACCCACAACTAACCTGTAATTGAGAACTTAGGTGATTGGGATTAAGAAATGAATTGATTTAAATGCCACAAGTCAGACTTGATAAGTTAGAACCAATTCTTCATGCAACAAGAATAAGAAGAAAACCTCTCAAACTTGAAAACACATCAATTACATACAGTATAAACTGGAAATTCGTAGTCACCCTCTTAAGTTCTTTTTCCCATCCCTATATAGTTGGAAAAGAAGAACTAATGGCTTAAAAGTCTAGATTTACATGTATCTAGTCACAATATCATTAATTGTTCATCCACATCAATAATATACTCTAAATTACTGTCCATAATTCTGTCAACATTGATGGGCAAATTCTATATGTATTTTGGTGTTGGTTCACATGTGTCTAGTCACACTAGCACTAAACCACATCAATATTATATTCCAAATTCGTGCTAATGCCCATCACCATACTCATGTGCAGATTCTTCATGCTTGTTGGTGAGTTTCTGACTTCCTCTTCATGATCCATCATATTCACTACAAATTGGTCTCCCTCTTCATTAATCCACCTTTGAATGAAGTGTTGGAACACATGCTGGAGTTTCTTTGATTGTGATCTTGTGATTGGTCCACTTGGCATAATGATATCATCAACATATTTGCTGCCATGTGTAGATTCATCAAGCTTGCTTATAGTTTCCTCATCATCCTGTTTTATCCTTACCCAATTTTACCTTGCCTTTTGAATTGGAGTGTGATGCTAGTGGGGTAGGGATTGGGGCTGTCTTGAGTCAAGAAGGAAAGCCTATTGCATTTTTTAGTGAAAAGTTGAATGAAGTTAGGAGAAAGTATTCTGCCTATGACCTTGAGTTTTATGCTTTTGTGCGTGCACTTAGACATCAGAGTGCATATTTGTTGGCAAATTCATTCATTCTGTATACTGACCACCAAGCACTTAAATATATTCAAAGCCAAGCTAAGTTGTGTAGAAGACATGCATCTTGGGTTGAATATATGCAATCCTTTGATTTTGTTGTGAAGTATAGAGATGGTCCAAGTAATGTTGTGGCTGATGCATTGTCTAGGAGATTTGAGGTTCTTAGTACCATGCATGCTCATGTAATAGGATTTGATGATGTGAGAACTTTGTATGAGAATGACTGGGATTTCGGTCAGATTTGGGAAAGAGTTAGGAAAGATGGTGCATTTAGGGATTTCACTATTCATGATGGTTATCTTTTCAAGCTTGATGTTGTTTGTGTTCCTCAAAGTTCTTTATGGGAAGCAATTCTAAAAGAAGTCCATGGTGGAGGCCTAGCTGGACACTTTGGACGAGACAAGACCTATGAATTGGCTAGTAGGAATTTCTATTGGCCAAAGATGTGGAAAGACGTTTCAATGCTTGTTAAGGGCTGTAATACATGTAAACAATCCAAAATGACATCACAAGCACATGGTCCATTCATGCCTTTGCCAGTTCTGAATGCTTCATGGGAGGATGTAAGTATTGATTTCATAGTTGGGTTGCCACGAACAAGGAGAAATCATGATTCTATTATGGTTATTGTAAATAGATTTTCTAAAATGTCTCATTTTGTTGCTTGTAACAAAACTAATGATGCATCACATATTCTGAACTTGTATTTTGAAAACATTGTAAAACTCCATGGAATTCCAATAAGTATTATAAGTGATAGGGATGTAAAGTTTTTGAGTCATTTTTGGAGACATTTATGGGCAAGACTTTGCAGGACTCTGAAATTTAGCACGGCATTTCATCCTCAAACTGATGGACAAACCGAGGTGGTCAACCAAAGCCTTGGTAACATTTTGAGAAGTTTGCTGAAGGGAAAGGTGAAGAATTGGGATACTATGTTGGCACATGCAGAGTTTGCTTACAATAGTTCCAAGAGTAAGACTACAAATTTTACTCCTTTTGAATTAGTTTATGGTGCTAACCCTCTTATTCCAATTGATTTGAGCAAAGCACATGCTAGTGTCCCATCCAACCTAAAGGTTGAAGAAAGGGCTGTTGAAATAGTCAAACTTCATACTAAGGCAAAAGAACATATTCAGAAGAAGAATGATGCCTACAAGTGTCAATCCAAGCCGAAATCTATTGTTGAATACGAAGAAGGTGATCTTGTGTGGGTGTACTTGAGGAAGGCGAGATTCCCTTTAAAAAGGAAGAATAAGCTAATGCCCAAAGCGGAGGGTCCTTATAAAGTCCTAAAGAAGATAAATCAGAATGCCTACAAGATTGAGCTTCCACCATCTTACAAGATTTCCAACACATTCAATGCAAGCGACCTCTCTAAATTTGTTGAAGATTCAATGCAACCTTCTATGCAAGAGGAGACTTCCCAAGAAGGGGAGAATGATGGAGGTCCATCAGTCCTTGCCATTCAAGACACTCTTGATATGAGGCTTCATACTCTTTTGGAAGATGACGAAGATGATGTTGTTGATCCTAATGGAGAACTCTACTTTGAACCCATACATAACATGAAGATTCAACTCATTTTAAAGCCTTTTGGGATGTTCCAAGCCCTTATATTTGAAGACCAATTTAAAGCCCAACATAATGCACTTAAAGATTGATACGTTTGAAGACTTCATTTTCTGTTTTTCAGTTTCATTTTCCATTATTATCTTGCTTTTAATACGTATTTGATGTTGATTTAATGTAGGCAGTTTTCTTTGGCTTTACTTGCCTTTATTTAGCTTGTAACTCTTCTTTGTTTCCTTATTTAAAAAGAGAAACAAATTTGGAATAGGGACAGATTATCTTTTGAGTGAATTGAAGTGTTTTAACACATTTGGGTTTTGTTAGTTTCCAAAAAACTAATAGGGTTTTGTATGTGATCCAAAAACATTCAACCAGTTCCGTTTTTGTTGTTACAATCAACCATTTAACTTTTGAAATTCCAGATTTTAAAGCAAACATAAACACCTTCCTTTTCTCACAAAATAAGCCCTTACACCTTACATTCATCCTAATTTTCGTACAACACCACAAACCATCCATAAAGTATCATTTTCTCCCATTTCTTTCATTCACAAACAACCATCTAAACACCACCACGCCATCACATGGTCTACCCAATAACATGTGTCCAGCATACATGGGTACCACATCACACAAAACCTCATCCTTATATCTACCAATAGAAAATGAAATCAAAACTTGCTTATTTACCTTCACCATAACACTATCATTCAACCACTGAAGCTTGTATGGTTTTGGGTGTTTAATAGTGGGTAGCTTCAACTTCTCTACTAGCAAAGTGCTTGCTACATTGGTACAACTTCCACTATCTGCAATCAAGCTACACAACTTATTAGCAATCTAACAAATAGTATGAAATAAATTCTCACATTGCTCCTGATGTTCATCTTGTTTATTTTGCAAACTAAGTGTGCGTTGTACAACCAAAGTGATACAGAACCCATGGATCAAATATTACATCTAGAACCCCACATACACATCTAGCATAGAATCTTAGAACTCAAAAACAAATCCTCCCTTCCAAACCCACAACTAACCTGTAATTGAGAACTTGGGTGATTGGGATGAAGAAATAAATTGATTTAAATGCCACAAGTCAGACTTGATAAGTTAGAACCAATTCTTCATGCAACAAGAATAAGAAGAATACCTCTCAAACTTAAAAACACATCAATTACATTCAGCATAAACTGGAAATTCGTAGTCACCCTCTTAAGTTCTTTTTCCCATCCCTATATAGTTGGAAAAGAAGAACTAATTACTTAAAAGTCTAGGTTTACATATATCTAGCCATAATAGCATTAATTGTTCATCCACATCAATAATATACTCTAAATTACTGCCCATAATTCTGACAACATTGATGGGCAGATTCTACTTGCATTTTGGTGTTGGTTCACATGTGTTTAGTCACACTAGCACTAAACCACATCAATATTATATTCCAAATTCTTGCTAATGCCCATCGCCATATTTATGGGCAGATTCTTCATGCTTGTTGGTGAGTTTCTGACTTCCTCTTCATGATCCATCATATTCAGTACAAGTTGGTCTCCTTCTTCATTAATCCACCTTTGAATGAAGTGTTGGAACACATGCTGGAGTTTCTTTGATTGTGATCTTGTGATTGGTCCACTTGGCATAATGATATCATCAACATATTTGCTACCTTGTGTAGATCCATCAAGCTTGCTTGTAGTTTCCTCCTCATTCCCTCCTTTCTTAAAAGATTTGTCCTCAAATCTGAACCTACATCAACAGGAGAAAGATCACTAACATTGAAAGTTGCAGAAACATTATACTCACCTGGTAGATCGATTTTGTAGGCTTTGTCATTGATTCGTTCTAAAACTTGGAATGGGCCATCTCCCCTTGCATCCAACTTGGATTTCCTTTGTTTAGGAAATCTTTCCTTCCTCATATGAACCCATACCCAATCACCAGGTTGCAAAATCACATGTTTCCTTCTTCTATTTGCATTATGGGCAAATGAATCATGTTTCTTCTCAAGATGAGCTCGTGCCTTCTCATGTATCTTGTAACACCCCTATATCCCGTATACGTACCAAGCATGCTTAAACGATCGTAACATACGTATACTGAATATAGAAAATGTCACAGTTTAAAAAGACAACAATAATCTTTATAAATAAATGAAACCAATTTCAAACATTTATAAGAAATCCAAAAGACACCATATATAAAAATGTTTATCAAATTCACAGCAGAAGTTATTACAAATAAGTTATAAATCAAAGTTTACAAAACATAAAATATATATATACATGATTGGCAGCTTTTCTCTGATCTTTAAGTCCCAAAATGAACTCTTCAAGGTCTACTCTCACTCGGTCTCGAAGAACTCTCAGGTTCAACTCTGTCACCTGCGCGATCAAACACTATCGCGCTAAGCCATCGGCTTAGTAATACAAAACATTCTATCATTATGCTTTAATGCAATGCAATGTCACACATGTTACTAATAAAGGTAACATCTTAGGTAGCAATATAATACTACACCTTTGCATTTCACAATTCATATTCATATAATCATATCACATTTCAAGAATCCTTCCATGAATCTCATTATTCAATTATTTCAACATCAATAAATCACATATAAACAAAGACAAGCATGGGCCCAACATACACTAATATCCCATTCCGTTTTCAGAGTTAATGTTTTGGTTCATTTATCATATTCATCAATATCATAATCCCAACTAGGCTTCAAGGATTAAGTTCAACCAAGCTTCAAGGGGAGCAAAGCATGCTAAGCATCAACCCAACTTGGCTTCAAGAACTAACCCAACCTAGCTTCAAGGGTTGTAACATCTCAATTAGGCTTCAAGGATCAAATCCAACCTAACTTCAAGAGATTGTTACTAATATTAGGCATGCCACCAACAACAAACTCTGAAAATGGAATAACACATTAGCCACACAATTCATTTATTATTTAATTATCAATTCCATTCTCAATTCTCATTATCAACTAGGCAAACATGCCTTATTTCTTTCAATTGAATCATCATAGCCAATCACAATGGCTTCACCTTTCATTATACCTCCAATCACATTTCATAATAGCAATTCATCTTTCAAATACACAATCATTTACCTCATATTCTTCACATGATACATATGTCATCATTAATATTAACATGACAAAGTACATTATTCATATGCAACATCATATCATCATACTCATCACAACATTCACATTATGCCAACCTAACAATAACAATATGCATCAACAATGCATTAGGTTTTTCAACACATGAACATACAAGTGTGAGTTAAGCCTCAACACTTTATAAATATATGCAATGATGTGGTTTGTACTTACCTCAATAACAATTCTAAACACTTTCCCTTTCCAAGTTTTCTACACTTCCCAAATTAGGGCAAATCACCTTCTTTCAAAACCTAATTCAAAAAAAAAAATGATACAATTCATAAATTCCAATACCATTTATCACTTATTAACTTCATCTTAGACCGTTAGATTACAAAGTATCACTCAACATCACTCACAAAGGCCCACGGCCGTGGCTACCTCAACCCCCATGGGCGTGGCTTAGAAATCACTTCTGCCTCCCTTGCATCCAACCTCCACGGCCATGGCTACAAATGACCAAGGCCATGGCAACCAAGGCCACGGGCGTGGCATCAAGAATGCTACTGCCTTCCATCAAAATCACATATTTTGAGCTTACAACTCCAACAAACACAAACAATAAGAAAAACTATGAAAACAATTGATCAAACTCAAGTTAAACTTCACCCATCACTTCATAACCCTAATTCAACACAACTTAATCTTTCAACTCACACACCAACTTAACTTCTTATCTTAATATCAATTTCAACATTAGAAAACACCTCACAAACACACCTAATTATACAATCCATACTCAATCATCAACCCCAAACATATCTTTAAAAAGAATAAAGGAAAACAAGAGAAAGAACTTACCAAAGTGATGAATTCCACAACTTTCCAACTTAATCACTTGAATCTTCTTTCAATTTGAGTTTGAAATAAACAAATCCCACTCTTGCTCCCTTCCTTTAGTGTAGCCGGCCACCATAAAAGAAAAAGAAGAAGAAAAGATAATGAATAAACAAAGTCAACTCTTCTTTAAATCTCCACCAAGTGTTCCAAAACAAGAAATTACTATCATACCCTCTTCTCACTTGTTCTAATTACCTTTCATCCACAAGTCCTTTTTAGTAATTTCACAATCCACAATTAAAATATCCTCTTCCCTTGACCACTTATTTTGACCAACTTATATGTTATATATATTGACATATACACAACATATACCATATCTCTCTACACATTACTTTCCTTTTAAACAATACATAAACATTTCCCCTTTTTCATTACTTTTCTTATCAACATATCATATACACATAATTCAAACAAACAATAATAATATTCAAAACTTCTAGGGCATACATTGGGATATTACATATCTTCTTAACCAACTCTGCTTTCTTTTCACCATCTAAGTTAGTTATTTCATTTAATGGCAAAGGAAATAGATCAAGTGGTGATGCGGAACCCATGGATTAAATATTACATCTAGAACCCAACATACACATCTAGCTTAGAATCTTAGAACTCAAAAACAAATCCTCCCTACCAAACCTATCTTGTGGAATAAGTTAGGTACTAAATTATTGTTCTCTACAACTTGTCATCCACAAACTGATGGACAAATAGAAGTGGTAAATAGGACTTTAGGATTTTTGTTACTTGCTGTTGTGGGTAAAAAATTTGAAAACTTGGGAAGATTGTTTGCCATTAGTGGAGTTTGCATATAATAGAAGCATACATTCTTCTACAGGTTATTCACCATTTGAGATTGTTTATGGTTTTAATCTGCTTACACCACTTGATCTATTTCCTTTGCCATTAAATAAAATAACTAATTTAGATGGTGAAAAGAAAGCAGAGTTGGTTAAGAAGATACATGAGAAGGCACGAGCTCATCTTGAGAAGAAATATGAATCATTTGCCCATAATGCAAATAGAAGAGGAAAAATGTGATTTTCCAACCTGGTGATTGGGTATGGGTTCATATGAGGAAGGAAAGATTTCCTAAACAAAGGAAATCCAAGTTGGATGCAAGGGGAGATGGTCCATTCCAAGTTTTAGAATGAATCAATGACAAAGCCTACAAAATCGATCTCCCAGGTGAGTATAATGTTTCTGCAACTTTCAATGTTAGTGAGGCATAATGATATCATCAACATATTTGCTGCCATGTGTAGATTCATCAAGCTTGCTTATAGTTTCCTCATCAAGTGGTGTAAGCGGATTAAAACCATAAATAATTTCAAATGGTGAATAACCTATAGAAGAATGTATGCTTTTATTATATGCAAACTCCACTAATGGTAAACAATCTTCCCATGTTTTCAAGTTCTTACCCACAATAGCATGTAACAAAGATCCTAAAGTCCTATTTACTACTTCTGTTGTCCATCAGTTTGTGGATGACAAGTTGTAGAGAACAACAATTTAGTACCTAACTTATTCCACAAAACATGCCAAAAATGACTTAAAAACTTCAAATCTCTATCACTTACAATTGTTTTAGGAATTCCATGCAACCGAACTACTTCCCCAAAGAACAAATTAGCAATATTGTTGCATCATCAGTTTTGTGACATGCAATGAAATGAGCCATCTTGCTGAATCTATCAACAATAACAAATATGCTATCTTTCCCTTTTCTAGTCCTAGGCAGCCCCAAAACAAAGTCCATAGATATGTCAATCTATGGTGCATTAGGAATAGGTAAAGGAGTATACAGCCCATGAGGTAAAAACTTAGATTTTGCTTGTTTACATGCAATACACTCGGCACAAATTCTTTCAACATCCTTTCTCATGTTTGGCCAATAGAAATGTTCATGCAGAATGTCTAAAGTCTTAAATACCCCAAAATGTCCCATGAGTCCTCCACTATGTACCTCATGCACAAGCAATTCCCTTAATGATCAACTAGGCATGCATAATCTTCCATCCTTAAACAAGTGCCCATCATGCCTATAAAACTTCTGATACAAACCAGATATGGCAGCTTTGTGCCATTGAAGAAAAGCAATCTTACATCATCCAAATAGATTTAAAAGGAGTTCAAAAGCTCTTTTATGAGGCTGAAATACACTTGGGGCGTGCTACACTTCATATGGAGCAGATTTGGTGCAATTCAAGCAATATGGGCTTTGTGGAGCTTGATACAACTTATAGGCCAAAGCTACACAAAGGGAAGCCTAAAGTGAAGATCAAAGTATGGAAATCACGTCCAAACACATGCCAAAAAAACATGCCAAAAAAACTTGCTAAACATGCCAAAAAAAACTTGCTGAACAAGCCCAAGAAAGCATGCCCATGTGTTTGGACGTGATTTCCATACTTTGAACTTCACTTTAGGCTTCCCTTTGTGTAGCTTTGGCCTATAAGCTGTATCAAGCTCCACAAAGCCCATATTGCTTGAATTGCACCAAATCTGCTCCATATGAAGTGTAGCACGCCCCAAGTGTATTTCAGCCTCATAAAAGAGCTTTTGAACTCCTTTTAAATCTATTTGGATGATGTAAGATTGCTTTTCTTCAATGGCACAAAGCTGCCATATCTGGTTTGTATCAAGAGGGAAAGGTATAAGGCCTATTCCTGAATGGTCAACCTTGAAAGAACTAATGAGAAGCCGATTTGTACCATCTCACTATATTTGGGATTTGTACAATCGACTAGCAAGACTAGTTCAAGGTGGAAGAAGTGTGGAAGAGTACCACAAAGAGATGGAGATGATCATGGCTAGGGCAAATATTGATGAAGATGAAGACAAGAAGATGTCACGATTTCTTGGCAGATTGAATTTGAACATAGCCAATGAATTGGAGATGTATGAATTCAACACAATGGAAGTGTTAGTTCAAAAGGCCATGAAGATAGAGAGAAGATTGAAGAATAAAGCTATTTCGAAAACTAGCTACTCTAAAGCTAGTGGAAAATTTTCAAACTTCAAGGGCTCAAGTTCGAGTGGAGGTTCCTACAAAGGGGATTACAAGGGTTCTTTCCAAAAGAATTCTTCCTACAATCCTAATTTCAAGAAGCCGAATGATGGGGATGGAAAAACAGCCAAGGAAACACCTTCTAGACCTACTCCAAGTAGGGAAATTAAATGCTACAAGTGTTTGGGAAGTGGACACATTGCTTCTCAATGTCCGAATAAGAGGGTGATGATTGCAACCCATGAAGGGGAAATTGAATCAGAATCTGAACATGAAGAAGAAGAGGAGGCCGAATGTGGTGATAGGGCAAAATATGATGAAGAGGCTTGGGAGAATCAAGTCTTGAATGCTGAACATGGAGAGATGCTTGTTACTAGAAGAGCCTTGAATATTCAAGTCAAGGAAGAAGGCTTGGATCAAAGGGAGAATCTTTTCCACTCTAGGTGTTTGGTGAATGGTAAGGTTTGTACACTTATCATTGATGGTGGAAGTTGTACCAATGCTGCTAGTACCACAATGGTGGATAAATTGGGGTTAGCTTGTTTTAAACATCCCAATCCTTACAAGCTGTAATGGTTCAATGACGCTAGGGAAGTAAAAGTGTTGAAGCAAGTCAAGGTACCATTCTCCATTGGGTGGCATAAAGATGAGGTTTTGTGTGATGTAGTGCCAATGCAAGCTGGACATTTGCTATTAGGAAGACCATGGCAGCATGATAGAAGGGCACAACATGATGGCTTTTCTAATAAGTATACCTTTACTTATGAAGGAAAGAAGGTTGTTCTAGCACCATTATCACCTCAAGAGGTGTATGAAGATCAAAAGAGGATGCTAGAGAGGGAGAAAGAAGTTTCGGCCAACATGAACCAAGGGGGTTCAAATTCGGCCAATGATATTTCTTCAACACCCAAGGGTAATTCTAAGGGTAGGGAGAGAGAAAATAATAAAGTGAGTGAGTGCAGAAAGGGAAAAGAGGCCGAGAGTCAAAAGAAAGTAAGCAAACAAATAAATGGCCCATTGGTGAGAGAAAATAAGCAAGGAGAAAAAGCAAAACATACTTTTTATGCAAGAGCAAGAGAGATAGATATAGGGCAGCATGTACTCATTATTATGTATAAAGAATCGTTACTTGCTGACAGTGAAGAATCTCTTGATTCTTTACCTTCTAGTTTTGTGTCTTTGTTGCAGGATTTTAAGGATGTATTTCCTGAAGACCTTCCTCCTAGTGGTTTGCCGCCATTAAGAGGGATTGAACATCAAATTGACTTCATACCCGGTTCTACAATTCCAAACCGGCCAGCATATAAGAGCAATCGTAAGGAGACAAAAGAGATGCAAAGACAAGTTGAAGAGCTTTTGGAGAAAGGCTTGGTTCGCGAGAGCCTTAGACCTTGTGCCGTTCCAGTCTTATTAGTACCCAAGAAAGATGGTTCTTGGATGATGTGTGTTGATTGTAGGGCTGTGAACAAGATTACTGTGAAGTATAGACATCCCATTCCTAGACTTGATGACATGTTGGATGAATTGCATGGGGCGAGATATTTCACAAAGATTGATCTTATGAGTGGTTATCATCAAATTCACATGAAGCCGGGAGATGAATGGAAGACTGCCTTCAAAACGAAATATGGTTTGTATGAATGGTTAGTTATGCCTTTTGGTTTATCTAATGCACCTAGTACTTTCATGAGATTAATGAACCATGTTTTGAGAGCTTATTTAGGTAAGTTTGTGGTAGTTTACTTTGATGATATTCTGATTTATAGCAAAACTGAGGAAGAACATGTTGAACATGTTAGGAAAGTGCTTGAAATCCTTAGGGAGCAAAACCTTTATGCTAAGCTTAAGAAGTGTTCTTTTTGTCTAGATAGGGTTGTTTTTCTTGGTTTTGTTGTAAGTATGCAGGGAATTGAAGTTGATCAAGAGAAGGTGAAAGCTATCCAAGAGTAGCCGAATCCTTCAAGTGTGACAGAAGTGAGGAGTTTTCAAGGATTGGCAACCTTCTACAGGAGATTTGTCCCTAATTTCTCTACATTGGCAGCCCCGTTGACTAGCATAATCAAGAAAGAAGTGGGGTTCGTTTGGGGCAAGGAGCAACAAGAAGCATTTGATGCTTTGAAAGAAAAGCCTTGTACTACACCCATTTTAGCTTTACCTAACTTTGATTCTACTTTTGAAATTGAATGTGATGCTTTTGGTGTAGGTATTGGAGCTGTTTTGATGCAAGAGAAGAAGCCCATTGCATACTTTAGTGAAAAGCTTAATGGAGCAAAGCTGAATTATTCAACTTATGACAAGGAGCTATATGCTTTGGTGAGAGCATTGGAAGTATGGGAGCATTATTTGCTGCCCAAGGAATTCGTGATCCATTCGGACCATGAATCATTGAAGCATTTGAGAGGGCAAGGCAAGTTGAATAAAAGACATGCAAAATGGGTTGTGAAGATTGAGAAGTTTCCTTATGTGATCAAATACAAGCAAGGTAAAGACAATGTAGTGGCAGATGCACTTTCAAGGAGGTACGCTTTACTTAATGTTTTGAGTACTAAATTGTTTGGATTTGAATGTATAAAGGACTTATATGTTGGTGATTCTGATTTTGGCAATGTTTATGATGCTTGTGAGCATGGTGCTTTTAATTCTTTCTATAGACATGATGGGTTTTTGTTTAAGGGTTCAAAATTATGCATGCCTAGATGTTCTATGAGAGATTTGCTAGTATTAGAATCATATTATGGGGGTTTGATGGGGCATTTTGGAGTTGATAAGACTTTAGACATGCTGAATGAACACTTTTATTGGCCGAATATGAAAAGGGATGTAATTCGGATTTGTAAGGCTTGTTTGGCTTGTAGGCAAGCTAAGTCTAAGTTTATGCCTCATGGTTTGTATATGCCATTACCTGTTCCTAGTTCTCCTTGGATGGACATTAGTATGGACTTTGTTTTAGGATTACCAAGGACTAAGAGGGGGAGAGATAGCATATTTATGGTTGTTGATAGGTTTAGTAAGATGGCACACTTTATCCCATGTCATAAGAGTGATGATGCTAGTTTAGTGGCCGAACTCATCTTTAGGGAGGTGGTTCGAATTCATGGGATACCAAAATCCATAGTTTCTGATAGAGACACCAAGTTTTTGTCTCACTTTTGGCGTGTGCTTTGGGGAAAGTTAGGTACCAAGTTGTTATTTTCCACCACTTGTCATCCTCAAACGGATGGACAAACAAAAGTAGTAAACAGAACTTTAGGTACCATGTTGAGAGCTTTAGTGGGTAAGAATTTGAGTTCTTGGGAAGATTGTTTGCCATTTATTGAGTTTGCTTATAATCGTGCTATTCATTCTTCTACAGGATATTCACCTTTTGAGCTTATTTATGGTTTTAACCCACTAACAGTTTTGGATCTTGTTTCTTTACCTTCTCATGAGCTTGTTAGTTTAGATGGCGAGAAGAAAGCTAAATTGGTGAAAGAGATGCATGAGAAAGCAAGGGCAAATATTGAGAAAAGGAACAAGAGATATGCTGATTCTGCAAATAGAGGGAGACGTGAGATGAAGTTTCAAGTAGAAGATTGGGTTTGGGTACACTTCCGAAAGGAGAGGTTTCCAAATCAAAGGAAGAATAAGCTTGAGGTGATGGTCCATTTCAAGTGTTGGCAAAGATCAATGATAATGCATACAAGATAGACTTGCCTGGTGAGTATGTTGTTAGTACTACTTTTAATGTGTCTGATTTATCTCCTTATGATGATGCAGATTTGAGGACAAATCTTTTTGAAGAGGGGGAGAATGATACGAATCAGCCAAGAGGTAAGGATCCATTGGTGCTTCCAAATGGGCCATTGACTAGGAGCAGAGCTAAGAAGTTTGGAGCAGCTATGGGATTGCATATTCAAGATCAAATTTCAAAGGAAGTGACTGAAATGACAATGGAAAAGTGCATAATAGAGATTGAAGAAGGCACACCAAAGCTGATTATGATGCTTAGTGTGGAAGCTAAAGGCTAGCTAAAGAGGTCCAACGTGCAAGAAAGGTCCATAGGGGTTCATATAAAGGCTTGGGAAGTAATTTAAGGCCCATGGACAGCCCAAATAGTGTGGGGCGTGTTCTTATGTTGAAGGGATTTAGTTTGGTTGTTTCCATACTTTATATTTTCCTTAGTGGATTAGGATTTTGTTTCCATACTTTATATTTTCCTTAGTGGATTAGGATTTTGTTTCCATACTTTATATTTTCCTTAATGGGTTAGGATTTTGACTTTGTAGCTTTCCTTTTCCCATTAGAATTAGGGTTTTGGATTTATGTGTGCCTTTTAGTATAAATAGGGCCTTATTTTCCTTGTAAGGGGACTTTTTTTCACATATTATTATTAAAGATTTTTGAATTCTTCTACAAGTTCTTCTTGTGAATTTTCGTGTGAGAGAGATTAGAGTGGATTCTTTAATTCTTTCTTTGCATCAAGAATTAGGTTTACTTATCAACGAGAGTTGTGGCATTTTCCTTCTTCTTACCAGCTAAATCCTTCAATCATAGTGAGTTCGCGTCTCTTTATAGGCGTTGGGTTCCTTAGGAGGTGATTATCAAGTTTCAAGGAGTTCTCTACCATTGTTATATGTTGGGTTTGCTGCCATCGTTGCTAAGGGTCCGCGTCAGAAAAGTTAAGTTGGTGTTTGATTTTCATAATTATAGTGAAATGAAGAAAGTTAAAATTGCAGCAGCCGAATTCACAGATTATGCACTAATTTGGTGGGATCAATTGATGATTTCCAAGAGAAGAAATGGAGAAAGAACCATCACTACTTGGGCTGAAATGAAAACTTTGATGAGAAAGAGATTTGTACCATCTTACTACTATTGAGAGCTTTACCAAAGATTGCAGCAATTAACTCAAGGATCCATGTCAGTGGAGGATTACCATAAAGAGATGGAGATGATCATGAGTAGAACTAATATAGAGGAGGATCTAGAAATCACTATGTTTCAAATTTTGAGTGGGCTGAATAGGGAGATTGCCAACATAATTGAATTACATCATTATGTGGAGCTTGAAGATATGGTACGCATGGCCATGAAAGTGGAGAAGCAACTGACACTCAAGGGTGTAGCAAAGGGATTTTCTAATTTCAGCTCTAGTTTCACTTCAAAATTGCCAAAGAAAGATGATAATCCTGAAGGGAAGGAGGCTGTCTGGAAAGGAAAGGAAACAAGTTCCAGCCGACCCTAAAGGTAACTCTAAAACATCTAACTCTAATCAACAGCATAGTACCATTAAATGCTTTAGGTGTTTAGGAGTAGGACATATAGCATCTCAATGTCCAAATAAGAAAATCATGCTGATAAGAGATAATGGTGAAATTGATAGTGCTAGTGAACATGAATGTGATGATGATGACAATGATAGCATGCCACCATTAGAGGAAATTAAACATATCATTGAATACCCTGCCCATGGTGAATCTTTGGTTATTAGAAGAGCTTTAAACATGCAAATTAAAGATGAAGAAACTAATCAAAGAGAGAACATTTTCCATACTCATTGCATTATGAATGGAAAAGTGTGCAGCATGATCATTGATGGGGATAGTTGTGCAAATATTGCTAGTACTGATTCTGTGGATAAATTAGGGTTAGCATGCACAAAACATCCTAGTCCCTACAAGCTCCAATGGTTGAATGATTGTGGAGAGGTGAGGGTAACAAAGCAGGTTCTGTTTTCTTTTGCAATTGAGAGATACAAAGATGAAGTTTGTTGTGATGTTGTGCCTATGTATGCTAGCCATATCCTTCTTGGTCGTCCATGGCAGTTTGATAGAAAAGCTTTGCATGATGGCTTTAAGAATCATTATTCTTTCAGCTTAAATGGTTTAAATTTCACTCTTGTTCCATTGTCACCTAAACAAGTGTATGAAGATCAAGCGAAGATTTTGAGATCATTTGAAAGAAATTATGGTGGTGAGGGTAAAAGAAATAAAAATGGAGTACAAGAGGCCAAGTTTGAGAAAAAGAATGATAAAAATGGCCCCTTGGTGAGAGAAAAAGAGAAAGGGAGAGAAAATAAAAGAGAGTATTTATATGCAAAAGAAAAAGAGTTAAGGAGTGCTAACTGTGGGAAAAGAACTCTGGTTGTACTTAGGTACAAAGATACTTTGATTTCTACATCTGACCTTGATAACCCTTTGCCTAGTTGTGTTAGTTCTCTTTTATAGGAATTTGGAGATGTTTTTCCAGAAGATGTACCTAAAGGTGCACCTTTAAGAGGGATTGAGCTTCAAATTGACTTCATTCCAAGCTCAATAATTCGTAACCGACCAGCTTATAGAAGTAATACGGAGGAAACCAAGGAACTTCAAAGGCAAGTGGAGGAGTTGCTAGGAAAGGGGCATGTGCTGACAGTCTTAGTCCATGTGCTGTTCTAGTTTTACTAGTCCCAAAGAAGGATGGATCATGGAGAATGTATGTGGACTACCGAGCAATCAATAAAATCACGGTGAAGTATAGACATCCAATTCCTAGACTTGATGATATAATTGATGAGTTGAGTGGTTCTTGCATTTTTACTGAGATTGATTTGAATAGTGGTTACCATCAAATTAGGATGAAGGAAGGAGATGAGTGGAAAACTGCATTCAAAACAAAATATGGTCTTTATGAGTGGTTAGTTATACCATTTGGTTTATCTAATGCACCTAGTACATTCATGAGATTAATGAACCATGTTTTGCCTGCATATCTTGGTAAATTTGTTGTTGTGTATTTTGATGACATACTCATTTATAGCAAATCAGTCGATGAGCATGTAGAGCATATCAGGGCTATTCTTGATGTTTTGAGAAAGGAAAAATTGTATGCCAACGTGAAAAAGTGCATGTTTTGTAGTGATAAAATCATATTCTTAGATTTTATGGTTAGTGCATAAGGTATTGAGGTTGATGATGAAAAGGTAAATGTAATAAGAGATTGACCAGCACCTAAAACAGTGAGTGAGGTATGAAGTTTTCATGGTTTGGCTAGTTCTATAGAAGGTTTGTTAAAGATTTTAGCTCCATTACTGCACCATTAAATGAATTGGTAAAAAAGATGTATATTTTAGAGTGTGATGCTTTAAGTGTGGCCATAGGTGCTGTTTTGATACAAGAAGGGAAACCAATTGCATATTTTAGTGAGAAGCTTCATGGTGCACAATTAAATTATTCCACTTATGACAAGGATTTGTATGCTTTGATAAGAGCTTTACAATTGTGGCAACTTTACTTATTGCCTAAAGAGTTTGTTATTCATATAGATCATGAATCATTAAAGCATCTAAAGGGGCAAACCAAGCTGAACTGAAGACATGGAAAGTGGATAGAGTTCATTGAGCCATTTCCATATGTGATAAAGTATAAGCGTGGCAAAGACAATGTAGTAGCAGATGCACTTTCAAGAAGGTATTCCTTAACCTCAACTCTTAGTTCTAAGTTATTAGGATTTGAGCAAATTAAGGATATGTATGCCAATGATGTTGACTTTGCAAATGTTTATAAAGCATGTGATCATTCTGCATTTCAGAAGTTTTATAGGCATGATGGGTACTTGTTTAAGGATGAAAGATTATGCATGCCTAGTTGCTCATTAATGGAATTGCTTGTACGTGAGGCACATTTTGGAGGACACATGGGATATTTTGGGGGTATTTAAGACTTTAGACATTCTTCATGAACATTTCTATTGGCCAAACATGAGAAAGGATGTTGAAAGAATTTGTGTCAAGTGTATTGCATGTAAATAAGCAAAATCTAAGTCTTTACTTCATGGGCTGTATGCTCCTTTACCTATTCCTAATGCACCTTGGATTAACATATCTATGGACTTTGTTTCGGGGCTGCCTTGGACTAGAAAAGGGAAAGATAGAATATTTATTATTGTTGATAGATTCAGCAAAATGGTTCATTCCATTGCATGTCACAAAACTGATGATGCAACAAATATTGCTAATTTGTTCTTTGGGGAAGTAGTTCGTTTGCATGGCATTCCTAAAACAATTGTAAGTGATAGAAATGTGAAGTTCTTAAGTCATTTTTGGCGTGTTTTGTGGAATAAGTTAGGTACTAAATTAATTTTATCTACAACTTATCATCCACAAACTGATGGCCAAACAGAAGTGGTAAATAGGACTTTAGGATCTTTGTTACGTGCTGTTATGGGCAAGAATATGAAAACTTGGAAAGATTTGTTGCCATTAGTGGAGTTTGCATATAACAGAAGCATACATTCTTCTATAGGTTATTCACCATTTGAAATTATTTATGGTTTTAATCCGCTTACACCACTTGATCTGTTTCCTTTGCCATTAATGAAATAACTAACTTAGATGGTGAAAAGAAAGCGGAGTTGGTTAAGAAGATACATGAGAAGGCATGAGCTCATCTTGAGAAGAAATATGAATCATTTGCCCATAATGTAAATAGAAGAATGAAAAACTTGTGGTTTTCCAACCTGGTGATTTGGTTTGGGTTCATATGAGGAAGGAAAGATTTCCTAAACAAAGGAAATCCAAGTTGGATGTAAGGGGAGATGGCCCATTCCAAGTTTTAGAACAAATCAATGACAATGCCTACAAAATCGATCTACCAGGTGAGTATAACGTTTCTGTAACTTTCAATATTAGTGATCTTTCTCCTTTTAATGTAGGTTCAGATTTGAGGATAAATCTTTTTTAGCAAGGAGGGAATGATGAGAAAACTATAAGCAAGCTTGATGAATCTACACAAGGCAGCAAATATGTTGATGATATCATTATGCCAAGTGGACCAATCACAAAATCACAATCAAAGAAACTCCAGCATGTGTTCCAACACTTCATTCAAAGGTGGATTAATGAAGAGGGAGACCAACTTGTACTGAATATGATGGATCATCAAGAGGAAGTCAGAAACTCACCAAGAAGCACAAAGAATCTACCCATAAGTATGGTGATGGGCATTAGCATGAATTTGGAATATAATATTGATGTGGTTTAGTGCTAGTGTGACTAGACACATGTGAACCAACACCAAAATGCATGTAGAATTTGCCCATCAATGTTGTCAGAATTATGGGTAGTAATTTAGAATATATTATTAATGTGGATGAATAATTAATGCTATTGTGACTAGATAAACCTAGACTTTTAAGCCATTAGTTCTTCTTTTCCAACTATATAGGGAGGGGAAAAAGAACTCAAGAGGGTTACTATGAATTTCCAGTTTATGCTGAATGTAATTGATGTGTTTTCAAGTTTGAGAGGTTTTCTTCTTATTCTTGTTGCATGAAGAATTGGTCCTAACTTATCAAGTCTGACTTGTGGCGTTTAAATCAATTCATTTCTTCTAACCAATCACCCAAGTTCTCAATTACAGCTTAGTTGTGGGTTAGGTAGGGAGGATTTGTTTTGAGTTCTAAGTATCTATGCTAGATGTGTATGTGGAGTTCTAGATGTAATATTTGATTCATGGGTTCCGCATCACCTAGTGGACCAATCGCAAGATCACAATCAAAGAAAATTCAGCATGTGTTCCAACACTTCATTCAAAGGTGGATTACTAAAGAGGGAGACCAACTTGTACTGAATATGAAGGAACATGAAGAGGAAGTCAAAAACTCACCAAGTAGCATGAAGAATCTGCCCATAAATATGGTGATGGGCATTAGCACGAATTTGAAATATAATATTAATGTGGTTTAGTGCTAGTATGACTAGACACATGTGAACCAACACCAAAAGCGCATGTAGAATCTGCCCAATAATGTTGTCAAAATTATGGGCAGTAATTTAGAATATATTATTGATGTGCATGTATAATTAATGCTAGTGTGACTAGATACATGTAAACCTAGAATTTTAAGCCATTAGTTCTTCTTTTGCAGCTATATAGGGAGGGGAAAAAGAACTCAAAAGGGTGGATACGAATTTCTAGATTATGTTGATTGTAATTTATGTAATTTCAAGTTTGAGAGGTTTTCTTCTTATTCTTGTTGCATGAAGAATTGGTTCTAACTTATCAAGTCTGACTTGTGGCATTTTAAATCAATTCATTTACTTCATCCCAGTCATCCAAGTTCTCAATTACAGGTTAGATGTGGGTTTGGTAGGGAGGATTTGTTTTTGAGTTCTAAGATTCTATGCTATATGCATATGTGGGATTCTAGATGTAATATTTGATCCATGGGTTTTTGATACGAAACCTCCAAGAATAAGCCTGAGAACTCCTTGATGTCGAACCCCCAAAACATTAACTTGAAAACCCCTAGTCGAATTCGGTACAACCTCCAAAGAATAAAGGTTAGATTTCAGATTTCTTTGAATTGATCAGAGATCCAAGATGTCGAAATAAACTAGTTCCCAAAATCCCAGATTCGAAACACTCCACAAGAAAGTTGATCAAACTACTTGAATGTTTCTTAAGCATGTATTCAAGCAAGAACACAAAGATAAAAGCAAAACGGCTTTAGGTTATTAATTCGTCCAAAAACCAAAACTCATGTCTTACAACCCTAAATGAGATATATATAGCTAAACCCTAATTAGGGTTATTAAGTAGCATTTGGTTTTCTAATCAAATTTTAAGAAATAATAAAGTAAATAAAATTCTAATTTAATACAAAACAAACAGGGCCCTTACTTTTTAAATAAGCATAACTAGTGGGCCTTAATACATATTAACTACAAGCCTCATTCGTGAATTTCAACTTGTAGCAAGTTGTAATTGACTTCCTTTGGTCTTGTCTCCAAGCTTGTAATTCCTTGCAAACCATAGTTAGCCAAATTCACCAAATCTTACAAATGGCAAATTAGTGCTTACTGAATCTTTTTGGCTCGCGATCTAGTTATAGGATCTTGTGGCAGAATAATTGGATTGATGATCTCCTCAACTTGTTCCTCACGTCCTAACTCTTGCTCATCCTTGCGGTGTGCTGGTTGTACCACAACATTTCCCCTCTCCTCAAAAGGATTCGTCCTCGAATCAAAAGCATCACCTACATCAAAAGGACTTAAATCAGCAACATTAAACGAAGCACTTACATTATACTCACCTGGCAAATCCACTTTATATGCATTGTCATTAATCCTTTCAAGTATCTGAAAAGGACCATCTCCTCATGGGTTTAACTTGGACTTTCTTTGGTGTGGAAACCGTTCTTTGTGAAAATGAACCCAAACCCAATCACCAGGCTGAAAAATCATTGGCTTCCTTCCTTTATTCACTCGAGAAGCTACTTTAGCATTTTGCCTTTCAATCCTTTCCTTAACCTGTTTATGTAACTGCTTCACAAAATCTGCCTTTGAGCTAGCATCAACACTCACAAAATCATTAGATGGCAATGGCAAAATATCCAAAGGAGTAAGCGGATTAAAACCATAAACAATTTCAAATGGAGAACAATTAGTAGTGCTATGAACAACCCTATTATAAGCAAACTCCACAAATGGTAAACAATCCTCCCACATCCTAATATTCTTTTCTATCATTGCCCTAAGCAAAGTAATCAATGTTCGATTCACAACCTCAGTTTGACCATCGGTTTGAGGATGGCAAGTAGTAGAAAACAACAACTTAGTCCCCAATTTTCCACATAAAACACGCCAGAAATGACTCAAAAACTTAACATCTCTATCACTAACAATGCTTTTGGGTATGCCATGCAAACGAACAACCTCTTTAAAGAACAAATCAGCAATCAATTTAGCATCATCAGTTTTATGAGATGGTATAAAATGAGCCATTTTACTAAATCTATCAACCACAACAAATATACTATCACGACCTCTCCTAGTTTTAGGTAATCCAAGCACAAAATCCATAGACAAATTAGTCCAAGGTCCATTAGGAACAGGTAATGGCGTGTACAAACCATGCGGTTTCACCCTAGACTTAGCTTCTCTACATGTTATGCAATGCTCATAAAATTTATGCACACCATGTTTCATACCAGGCCAATAAAAATGTTCTAACAACACATCATAGGTCTTACTTACCCCAAAATGACCCATCAAACCTCCTCCATGTGCTTCCTTAACTAACAACTCTCTCATGGAACACTTAGGAATACACAATCTATTTCTCTTAAACAAGAAACCATCAAACAAATGAAAGTCTTTTGAAACAGCCACATCTCCACACAAATTATATATGTCACCAAAATCCACATCACTAACATATAATTCCTTAATATGCTCAAAACCCAATAATCTAGCACTAAGAGAATTAAGTAAAACATACCTTCGCGACAACGCATCAGCCACTACATTCTCTTTACCTCGCTTGTATTTAATCACATATGGAAATGTTTCTATGAATTCCACCCTTTTGGCATATCTACGATTCAGCTTATCTTGACCTTTCAAATGCTTTAAACTTTCATGATCAGTATGTATCACAAACTCTTTTGACCACAAATAATGCTGCCATGTATGCAAAGCTCGAAACAATGTGTAACACCCCTTCCCAACCTACATGTGTAAGCCGAGCAGAGGCGCCACACTATCCTAATTGTTGCTACCAATTTACTTAGTCAAATTTTAGTTCTGATTTTTACAGAAATTTTGCCATAGTTCCGCCTAGAAATTTGGATCCCAAGTGTCGACAAAACTTGTTTTTCTGATTTTTGAAAACATTTTACATAGACCAATGTGAATACCATCAAATTTAATGCACTTCCAATGAATCCACCTTATACCCTCAACTACAAACCTGCACGAAGAGTTCACACTTCTAATATAACATAAAATAAAGATTTATGATTATTACATACTAATAACATACAGTTACAACATAGAAATTCTCTTTTTTATTTATTCATATACATGCCACAACTATCAACTCATAATGGAACTAAAAGATCTACCCCTGAGATTTGCTGTGGTCTGGTCGTTGCTTCCCCAAGATTTATCTACTGCTCCGAACCTACGAGTCAAGGAAAACTTAACTCGTTGAGCGTTGTCGCTCAGTGGGTACTTTACCAATAAAAATAAGAGTAGTATATGAAAGTATTTGAAATCAAAGGAAATAATTAAATCAACAATCAACCCACTTTATACCAATAGAAATCATGATACATTCAGTGTGATATGCTTTCAATAATGTAAAATCATAATTCAAACTCATTTGCATTACATAGTTCAACGAAAAATAATGTCTTTGATTCAGGCTCTACTGGTATATAGGGAACCATAGTGATAAGGCAGTGGGCCTCCCCACTGTAACATAGGTGGCCCTCACCACCGATATCAGATCACAGGAATGGGCCTCCCCATCCTGGTTAACCAATGGGCCTCCCCATTGGCTTCAGTGGCCTCACCACTGAATAAAATATCATATCACAATAATGAGCAGTACTGCATGCGTTAGTATAGTGCACCATACCCTTATCTACCACTCCCACTATCCAGTAGAGCAAAAAGATTAAAATGATTCAATTTAAGTCCCAACTTCATTTTAGAATTCAAGAAATCAATTTAAATTCTCATTGCGCTTTGCCATTTATGCCGTGCACCACTTTCTTTGGTCAAACCGTTACTCTTTTTCACATATTTAACATCCACAATAAACACATCAAACATTTCAAAATATTCCTCAAAAGATCACAAATTGACCAAATGAATAGTGTTGCGGCGAGAAAAATCGGCAACGCAAAATGGCATGACCAAATGAATAGTAAAATCTGGGTTTTCGTCAAAATTTCAGTCCACTTCAGTCATGTATTTGACCAAGTAAATGATCTTATTTTTGGCTGAAATTTTACAGAAAACTTATTTCATATGTTGACTAATTGCATGTAAAATTTCGTTGAAAAATACATTCGTTTGCTGCCCCAAACAATTTCCACAAAAATAGTCCAGAAGCTGTCACTTTGGGACCATTTCGGCCCAAACATTTGAAATGCATAGGATAGTTTATTTTTCTTTTGCAAATCAATATTAAGGCTTCTTTAATAGTAAAGTGAAGATTCAAACACTTCCTTTTAGCAATTTTTGCAAGTTTAACTCAAATCAAACTAATTAAAGTCCAAACAACATACTAAATCAACTTGCCAAATTTTCTCAAAACATTTGGTTTCAATTAAATTTAACAATCCAATTGCCATAAGAAAACAAGAACATAACTTAAATATTTAATTTAAACTCAATCAATATATTTAAACATCAATTTCAAAACTTCCATAAACCAAAGTTTGTAAGAAAATAGAATTTCTTTTATGGTAAAGCACCAAATCAAAAGTAACTATTCAAAGGTAAAGTACCAAACCTTATTTCTTTAACTCCTCTTAGCTTTTCCTTCTTCTCCTTCTTTAATTCTTTATTTCTCCTTCAATCAATTGAAGATACAAGATAAACCTTAGAATTTCAAAATAATAAATTATCCTCCATTTCTTTTCCAACCGAAACTCCTAATCCAACCTTATTAATCTTTCTACATCTTGATTCTTCCATGTAATCAATTAATCTCATCACTTACTTAATATTTTTTTTTTTACAATTCCATATAAAGACTCTAATTCCCAATCTTCCAATAAATATATAACTACCTAATTTTGATACTAAAATTAAAGTCTACATACTTAAAAACCTTAGAACTTACCTTAAAAATCAAATTTTGAAGAAGCTTGGAAGTCCTTTGGTGTTTCCCTTTGTTGGCCGAATTTTGTAAGTGGAAAAAGAGAGAATTTGCTCTTCATTTCACATATATTTATATACAAAGGAAATGATGATCACCTTATGTGTTGGTTAAACTCTTTAAGACCACTTGTCCACTTTTCTCTTTCTTCATTTATTACACATGCTAAATGCTTTTTTTAATTGGCCAACATTAGATTTTTTTTAGTTTTCTTTTCCTTTACTTCTTTCCACTTGTCCCTCTTACCATTGGATCTCATAAAGTTATCCCGGGTTACTCATCCGGTCCCGACACGAGACCGGGCCCACATTACATTTCGGCGATTAATCGATCATATCTTTTAAATCGTATAGTTCCACGAGTCAAACTATATATAGTTTTGATCCTCTCGACCTCTAATTTCTATTTATAAGGTCTATTTTAAGTTTCCAAGTCATTTTGAAAAATTACCGATAAGCCCTCAACTTTTTACAAAATTTCCTTTAGGTCCTATTTTTGCTCGGGTTTTCTCCGGCTTCGTTTCTACTGACGAATGTTTCATATTTAACCCCTCGCCATTCTCTACGTACTCACGTCCTTATTTCCTATCCTAAATTCATGTATAACTTTAATTGATAATGACCAAAATGCCCTTAGTCAACATATCTTCATTTTTCTTTAACGGGACATTTCCTGGAAAAACTGTTACACGTCGTTGCGATCCGATTTTTCTCTACATTCCATTTTTGGAATCTGTTATATGCACTATTAAGAACATCCGGTGCAACTTTTTTTTGAAATTACATCTATGTCCCCAAAACTTTGGAAATTTACAATTAGGTCCCTTTGGTCATACAACCTTATCTAGGGCTGTTATCAAGAATTATCTTCTCCTTCCCCCTACTCTCGCTATGCACGTGACTACACTGCATAAATGCAGTAGGCGGATGTGACAGTTCCTTCCTCGTTAATTTAAGCTTCGTCCGAAGCTCATCAAGTGAAAACAAGTATGGGTATTGCTTCTTCATAGTTTCTTCGCGTTCCCATGTAGCTTCTTCTACTTTGTGATTCCTCCAAAGCACTTTGACCAATGGAATCTTCTTATTTCGCAACTCTTTGATTTCCCGTGCTAGGATCTCTACCGGCTCTTCCTCATATGTCAGTTCAGGCTGAATTTCAATATCTTGAACTTGTATGACGTGGGTTGGATCTGAACGATACCTCCTTAGCATCGAAACATGGAAAACATCATGTATTTTACTTAATTCGGGTGGTAACGCCAACTGGTAAGCTACCGGACCTACCCGTTTAATAATTTCATATGGTCCGATGTATCTAGGGCTTAGCTTGCCTTTTTGTTTAAATCGTAACACTTTCTTCCAAGGAGAGACTTTGAGGAATACTCTATCGCCTACTTCAAACTGTATGTCTTTCCTTTTTAGATCCGCGTATGATTTTTGCCTGTCCGCCGCTGCTTTTAATCTATCTCGAATGATTTCTACCTTCTCTTCAGTTTCCTTAACTATGTCTGGCCCCAATATCTTTTTCTCACTCAATTCTGTCCAGCAAACTGGAGTTCTGAATTTCCGACCGTACAGTGCTTCGTAAGGTGCCATTTGTATGCTGGATTGATAACTGTTGTTGTACGCGAATTCCATTAAGCTTAGGTGTTTGTTCCAGCTACCTTTAAATTCTAAAACGCACGCCCTCAGCATATCTTCCAAAACTTGAATCACTCTTTCCGACTGTCCGTCTATCTGGGGATGGAATGCTGTGCTGTGGTAAGTTCGAGTCCCAAGAGCTGTTTGTAACTTCTGCCAAAAATTTGACGTAAAACGTGGATCTCGATCGGATATGATCGAAGTTGGAACTCCGTGGAGACGTATAATATCTTTGATATACAAGTCTGCCAACTTGTCTAGTGAGTAATCCACACGTACTGGTATGAAATGAGCGGACTTAGTAAGCCGGTCTACGATTACCCAAATTGCGTCATGTTTGTTTCTTGTTATAGGCAATCCTATGACAAAATCCATAGTAATACGATCCCATTTCCAGGTTGGAATCGTAATAGGTTGTAGTAGCCCTGAGGGTAGTTGATGTTCCGCCTTCACTTGCTGACAGGTTAGACACTTCGTTACGTGATCAATGATATCTCTTTTCATTCCTGGCCACCAATAATACTCCTTCATGTCTCGATACATTTTCGTTACTCCCGGATGCATTGTATAAGGACTATTATGAGCTTCTTGCAAAATCTGTTTCTTCAGCTCCTTGGACTTAGGTACCACCATTCTCTTCTTATAGTAGAGAATACCATCAGGACGAATTTGATAGTCTCCTGAAGAGTTCTCTTGTGCCTGTTGACTCCACTTCTTCACTTGTTCATCTTCCTTCTGAGCCTCACGTATTTGTTGATGTAAGTTAGGTCGCACGTGCATTTCTGCAAAGATAGCTCCATCTTCTGTGGGTTTTAACGTTACCCTCATAGCACTTAGCGCTTGCATTGACTTCCTACTAAGTGCATCTGCTACGACATTCGCTTTACCCGGGTGATAATTAATCGTATAGTCGTAGTTGGCTAACCATTGCATCCATTTTCGCTGTCGCAGGTTTAAATCTTTCTGCGTGGGCAGATACTTCAGGCTTTGATGATCTGTAAAGATGTAACACTTTTCCCCGAATAAGTAGTGCCTCCACATCTTGAAAGCCAAAACAATCACTGCTAGCTCTAAGTCATGCATAGGATAATTCTTTTCATGTGGCTTGAGTTGTCGAGAGACATACGCAATGACTTTGCCTTCCTGCATCAATACGCAACCTAACCCGATATGGGATGCATCGCTATATATCACAAAATCTTTTCCTGATTCGGGTTGTGTAAGAATAGGCGCTTCAGTAAGTTTTTGTTTCAGCTTTTCAAAGCTCCGTTGACAAGCGTCGGTCCACTGGAATTTGGCATTCTTCTGAAGTAGCTTGGTCATAGGTGCGGCGATCATGGAAAACCCTTTGACGAATCTCCGATAATATCCTGCTAACCCCAAGAAACTACGGACTTCCGTTACTATTTTAGGTGACTTCCTTTCCAATACTGCTTCTATTTTCTTGGGATCAACCCTTATTCCTTCTGCCGATACAATATGTCCCAAGAAGGCTACTTCTTCCAACCAAAATTCACATTTACTGAATTTAGCGTATAACTGCTTTTCTCGCAGAGTTTGCAAAACAATTCTAAAGTGACGATCATGGTCCTCTCTATTCTTTGAATACACCAATATGTCGTCAATGAATACAACCACGAACTGATCCAAATACGGGTGGAAGATTCTGTTCATCAAATCCATGAATACTGCAGGTGCGTTCGTTAATCCGAAAGGCATAACAATGAATTCATAATGTCCATAGCGAGTTCTGAATGCGGTTTTTGGTATGTCTTCACCTTTAATTCCCAATTGATGATAACCCGATCGTAGATCAATTTTTGAAAAGACTCCAGCACCTTTGAGTTGATCAAACAAATCATCTATGCGAGGTAACGGATACTTGTTTTTGATGGTCAGCTTATTAAGTTGACGGTAATCTACACACAACCTTAAGGATCTGTCTTTCTTTTTCACGAACAATACTGGTGCTCCCCATGGTGATACGCTTGGCCTTATGAACCCCTTGTCTAAAAGTTCCTGTAGCTATACCTTTAATTCTTTTAGCTCTGTTGGCGCCATTCGGTAAGGTGCGATAGATACTGGTGCAGCTCCCGGGTGCACATCTATGGTGAATTCCACCTCTCGTTTAGGTGGTAATCCGGGTAAATCGTCAGGAAATACGTCTGGAAAATCGCATACCGTAGGTATATCTTGTAACTTTGGTGCCTCTTCTTTCGCTACTAATGCACATACCAGGTATGCCTCGCAACCTTTTTGCACTAACCTCTTAGCCATCATGGCAGAAATGATGTTAGTTAGATAGTCCTTCCTTTTTCCCACTAGGGTCACTTCGTCACCGTCTGCAGTATGCAAGGTAACTCTCTTCCGTTTACAGTCAACTAGTGCATCGTGCTTGGCCAACCAATCCATCCCAAGAACAGCATCGAATTCTTGAAATGGTAGTTCAAATAAATCTCCCCAAAAGATATGTCCATGTATCTCTACGGGGCAATCTTTCACTACCTTTCTAGTAATCACCTCATTTCCTAATGGGTTAGTAACTAATATTCCCTCTTTCTCGAGTTCTACCTTTAAGTTCTCAAGTTTTTCATTTTTCGTGCATATATATGAGTGTGAAGAACCTGGATCTATCAAAACGTAAAGTGAAACTCCAAACATAGACAACTGACCTGCAATCACGTCTAACGCTTCTTCGTCTTCTCGCCCCCTCATGGCATACATTCTAGCAGGAACCCTTGCTTCTGGTCGATTCACCATTTCAGATTGCACACGTGACGGATTTTCGCTCCTACCTCTGCCTCGGCCTCGACCTGCTGCCGCTTGCGATCTCTCAGTATCCCTAGGTAGATTCTGCATTCGCTGGGGACACTCTCGCATAAGGTGGTCCAAAGATCCACATATATAGCATGCAAATGTCCGACCCCAACATTCTCCCGGGTGACGGCGTTCGCATTGATCACAACGTGGATTAGTATTTTCACCTTCATTACCTCTCGGACCAATAGAGAAGTTACCCACTTTGGCTGAATCCTCTTCCTTGTCCTCTTCCGGATTGTCCCGTACTAGCGAATGAAGTAGTTTGACTTAATCCACCACGAATCGATCCCTGGCTATAACCTCGACGTTGACCGCCTCCCGTGGAACCACTGCCTCAGAATCGTTTCCTCGATGACTGAAAATTTCCCGAATAGCTCTGGTACCTCTCTTCTGTTTCATCTTCTGTCGTCTATTCTGCTCATCAGACTGACATTGCTCTACTTCTAGAGCCCTATTGACCAACTCGGAAAATTCTTTGATATTAGCAGCAATTAGCTGCATCCTAATCTCATTATTCAACCCATCCTGGAACTGCTTACACCTATCATGTTCGTCTTCAATTGTCTTCTTGGCATACCTACTCAGCCTAGTAAATTCCCTCTCGTATTCAGCAACAGTCAGTCGACCTTGCTTTAAGTGTAGAAATTCCTTTTTCTTGGCATCTAGGTATGCCTCCGATATAAACTTCCTTTTAAACTCACTCACAAAGAAATCCCATGTTCTATGTTCCGGTGGAACTCGTTGGTGAACTGTGTCCCACCATATATATGCTTCTTCCACTAATAAGGAAGTAGCACATACCACTCACTCTTCTGGCGTACACTGTAACTGATCTAAGGCTCGTATTGTTCCTTCCAGCCAATACTCGGCTGTTGAAGAATCATCGTCCCTTCGAGCCTTAAACTCCTTCGCACCATACTTTCTTATCTTTTCTATCGGGGGTTTTCTTTCCCCTCCTACAGCAGGTACTGGTACGGGTGCTGGCGTGGGGGTGGGGCTGGGGCAACGCCGGCTATCTGCCAAAGTACGGCAGCCATTTGTTGCAACATTTCATTTCGAATAGGAGCATCAGCGGGTGGTTGCTCAGATGCTGATGTCTCTGATACATGCATTTCTACAATTCGGGAGGCCTGAGATTCGGCCTCCTCCCCTATATCACGCTGCGCTGATTGCGACATCTAAAGAGTAAACATATACCATCCCATCATTAATAACGACTCAGACCAACAGCATTATCTTATCCTAAGTGGCATGTATATAAATATAAAATTCTTAAATAACCCATATACAACACAACCTTTATTTCAACTAACTACCCAGAACCGACTAAACCTTTGCTCTGATACCACTAATTGTAACACCCCTTCCCAACCTTCATGTGTAAGCCGAGCAGAGGCGCCACACTATCCTAATTGTTGCTACCAATTTACTTAGTCAAATTTTAGTTCTGATTTTTACAAAAATTTTGCCATAGTTCCGCCTAGAAATTTGGATCCCAAGTGTCGACAAAACTTGTTTTTCTGATTTTTGAAAACATTTTACATAGACCAATGTGAATACCATCAAATTTAATGCACTCCCAATGAATCCACCTTATACCCTCAACTACAAACCTGCACGAAGAGTTCACACTTCTAATATAACATAAAATAAAGATTTATGATTATTACATACTAATAACATACAGTTACAACATAGAAATTCTCTTTTTTATTTATTCATATACATGCCACAACTATCAACTCATAATGGAACTAAAAGATCTACCCCTGAGATTTGCTGTGGTCTGGTCGTTGCTTCCCCAAGATTTATCTACTGCTCCGAACCTACGAGTCAAGGAAAACTTAACTCGTTGAGCGTTGTCGCTCAGTGGGTACTTTACCAATAAAAATAAGAGTAGTATATGAAAGTATTTGAAATCAAAGGAAATAATTAAATCAACAATCAACCCACTTTATACCAATAGAAATCATGATACATTCAGTGTGATATGCTTTCAATAATGTAAAATCATAATTCAAACTCATTTGCATTACATAGTTCAACGAAAAATAATGTCTTTGATTCAGGCTCTACTGGTATATAGGGAACCATAGTGATAAGGCAGTGGGCCTCCCCACTGTAACATAGGTGGCCCTCACCACCGATATCAGATCACAGGAATGGGCCTCCCCATCCTGGTTAACCAATGGGCCTCCCCATTGGCTTCAGTGGCCTCACCACTGAATAAAATATCATATCACAATAATGAGCAGTACTGCATGCGTTAGTATAGTGCACCATACCCTTATCTACCACTCCCACTATCCAGTAGAGCAAAAAGATTAAAATGATTCAATTTAAGTCCCAACTTCATTTTAGAATTCAAGAAATCAATTTAAATTCTCATTGCGCTTTGCCATTTATGCCGTGCACCACTTTCTTTGGTCAAACCGTTACTCTTTTTCACATATTTAACATCCACAATAAACACATCAAACATTTCAAAATATTCCTCAAAAGATCACAAATTGACCAAATGAATAGTGTTGCGGCGAGAAAAATCGGCAACGCAAAATGGCATGACCAAATGAATAGTAAAATCTGGGTTTTCGTCAAAATTTCAGTCCACTTCAGTCATGCATTTGACCAAGTAAATGATCTTATTTTTGGCTGAAATTTTACAGAAAACTTATTTCATATGTTGACTAATTGCATGTAAAATTTCGTTGAAAAATTCATTCGTTTGCTGCCCCAAACAATTTCCACAAAAATAGTCCAGAAGCTGTCACTTTGGGACCATTTCGGCCCAAACATTTGAAATGCATAGGATAGTTTATTTTTCTTTTGCAAATCAATATTAAGGCTTCTTTAATAGTAAAGTGAAGATTCAAACACTTCCTTTTAGCAATTTTTGCAAGTTTAACTCAAATCAAACTAATTAAAGTCCAAACAACTTACTAAATCAACTTGCCAAATTTTCTCAAAACATTTGGTTTCAATTAAATTTAACAATCCAATTGCCATAAGAAAACAAGAACATAACTCAAATATTTAATTTAAACTCAATCAATATATTTAAACATCAATTTCAAAACTTCCATAAACCAAAGTTTGTAAGAAAATAGAATTTCTTTTATGGTAAAGCACCAAATCAAAAGTAACTATTCAAAGGTAAAGTACCAAACCTTATTTCTTTAACGCCTCTTAGCTTTTCCTTCTTCTCCTTCTTTAATTCTTTATTTCTCCTTCAATCAATTGAAGATACAACATAAACCTTAGAATTTCAAAATAATAAATTATCCTCCATTTCTTTTCCAACTGAAACTCCTAATCCAACCTTGTTAATCTTTCTACATCTTGATTCTTCCATGTAATCAATTAATCTCATCACTTACTTAATATTTTTTTTTTACAATTCCATATAAAGACTCTAATTCCCAATCTTCCAATAAATATATAACTACCTAAGTTTGATACTAAAATTAAAGTCTACATACTTAAAAACCTTAGAACTTACCTTAAAAATCAAATTTTGAAGAAGCTTGGAAGTCCTTTGGTATTTCCCTTTGTTGGCCGAATTTTGTAAGTGGAAAAAGAGAGAATTTGCTCTTCATTTCACATATATTTATATACAAAGGAAATGATGATCACCTTATGTGTTGGTTAAACTCTTTAAGACCACTTGTCCACTTTTCTCTTTCTTCATTTATTACACATGCTAAATGCTTTCTTTTAATTGGCCAACATTAGATTTTTTATAGTTTTCTTTTCCTTTACTTCTTTCCACTTGTCCCTCTTCCCATTGGATCTCATAAAGTTATCCCGGGTTACTCATCCGGTCCCAACACGAAACCGGGCCCACATTACGTTCCGGCGATTAATCGATCATATCTTTTAAACCGTATAGTTCCACGAGTCAAACTATATATAGTTTTGATCCGCTCGACCTCTACTTTCTATTTATAAGGTCTATTTTAAGTTTCCAAGTCATTTTGAAAAATTACCGATAAGCCCTCAACTTTTTACAAAATTCCTTTTAGGTCCTATTTTTGCTCGGGTTTTCTCCGGCTTCGTTTCTACTGACGATCGTTTCATATTTAACCCCTCGCCATTCTCTACGTACACACGTCCTTATTTCCTACCCTAAATTCATGTATAACTTTAATTGATAATGACCAAAATGCCCTTAGTCAACATTTCTTCATTTTTCTTTAACGGGACATTTCCTGGAAAAACCGTTACACGTCGTTGCGATCCGATTTTTCTCTACATTCCATTTTTGGAATCTGTTATATGCACTATTAAGAACATTCGGTGCAACTTTTTTTTGAAATTACATCTATGTCCCCAAAACTTTGGAAATTTACAATTAGGTCCCTTTGGTCATACAACCTTATCTAGGGCTGTTATCAAGAATTATCTTCTCCTTTCCCCTACTCTCGCTATGCACGTGACTACACTGCATAAATGCAGTAGGCGGATGTGACAGAATGTATATAACTCCTTATCATATGTCGGATACTTCAAAGCCGCTCCACTTAGTTTTTCGCTAAAGTACATCAATGGCCTTTGATCCTGTATCAAAACTGACGCGGACCCTTAGCAATGATGGCAGCAAACCCAACATATAACAATGGTAGAGAACTCCTTGAAACTTGATAATCACCTCCTAAGGAACCCAATGCCTATAAAGAGACGCGAACTCACTATGATTGAAGGATTTAGTTGGTAAGAAGAAGGAAAATGCCACAACTCTTTTTGATAAGTAAACCTAATTCTTGATGCAAAGAAAGAATTAAAGAATCCACTCTAATCTCTCTCACATGAAAATTCACAAGAAGAACTTGTAGAAGAATTCGAAAATTTTTATTAATTGTTGTATATGAAATTTGGCCTAATGGTGCCCTTAAATAAGGGTTACAAAATTCCTAATTGCATATGGAAAATTAAGACTAAAACATTCCTAATTGCATAAGGAAAACATTAAGTATGGAAACAAAATCATAATCCACTAAGGAAAATATAAAGTATGGAAACAAAATCCTAATCCACTAAGGAAAATATAAAGTATGGAAACAACCAAACTAATCCCTTCAACATAAGAAACGCCCCACACTATTTTGGCTGTCCATGGGCCTTAAATTACTTCCCAAGGCTTTATATGAACCCCCATGGACCTTTCTTGCACGTTGGACCTTTCTTTAGCTAGCCTTTAGCTTCCACACTAAGCATCATAATAAGCTTTGGTGTGTCTTCTTCAAGCTCTATCTCCATCTTCTTGAATGATAATTCTTGAAGCTCTTTGGAAATCTCTTCTTGAATATGCAAAGCCATACTAGCTTGATATCTCTTTGCCTTGCTCCTAGTGATTGGTCCACTTGCTAGCTTCAAGGGATCCTTTCTTGCATCAGAAGACCTTCCTAGTGGTTTGCCACCATTAAGAGGGATTGAACATCAAATTGACTTCATACCAGGTTTTACAATTCCAAACTGGCCAGCATATAGGAGCAATCCTATGGAGACAAAAGAGATGCAAAGACAAGTTGAAGAGCTTTTGGAGAAAGGCTTGGTTCGCGAGAGCCTTAGTCCTTGTGCCAATCCAGTCTTATTAGTACCCAAGAAAGATGGTTCTTGGAGGATGTGTGTTGATTGTAGGACTGTGAACAAGATTACTGTAAAGTATATTCATCCCATTCCTAGACTTGATGGCATGTTGGACGAATTGCATGGGGGGAAATATTTCACAAAGATTGATCTTATGAGTGGTTATCATCAAATTCGCATGAAGCTGGGAGATGAATGGAAGACCGCCTTCAAAATGAAATATGGTTTGTATGAATGTTTAGTTATGCCTTTTGGTTTATCTAATGCACCTAGTACTTTCATGAGATTAATGAACCATGTTTTGAGAGCTTATTTAGGTAAGTTTGTGGTAGTTTACTTGGATGATATTCTGATTTATAGCAAAACTGAGGAAGAACATGTTAAACATGTTAGGAAAGTGCTTGAAATCCTTAGGGAGCAAAACCTTTATGCTAAGCTTAAGAAGTGTTCTTTTTGTCTAGATAGGGTTGTTTTTCTTGGTTTTGTTGTAAGTATGCAAGGAATTGAAGTTGATCAAGAGAAGGTGAAAGCTATCCAAGAGTGGCCGAATCCTTCAAGTGTGACAGAAGTGAGGAGTTTTCACGGATTGGCAAGCTTCTATAGGAGATTTGTCCCTAATTTCTCTACATTGGCAGCCCCGTTGACTAGCATAATCAAGAAAGAAGTGGGATTCGTTTGGGGCAAGGAGCAACAAGAAGCATTTGATGCTTTGAAAGAGAAGCTTTCTACTACACCTGTTTTAGCTTTACCTAACTTTGATTCTACTTTTGAAATTGAATGTGATGCTTCTGGTGTAGGTATTGGAGCTGTTTTGATGCAGGAGAAGAAGCCCATTGCATACTTTAGTGAAAAGCTTAACGGAGCAAAGCTGAATTATTCAACTTATGACAAGGAGCTATATGCTTTGGTGAGAGCATTGGAAGTATGGGAGCATTATTTGCTGCCCAAGGAATTTGTGATCCATTCAGACCATGAATCATTGAAGCATTTGAGAGGGCAAGGCAAGTTAAATAAAAGACATGCAAAATGGGTTGTGAAGATTGAGAAGTTTCCTTATGTGATCAAATACAAGCAAGGTAAAGACAATGTAGTGGCAGATGCACCTTCAAGGAGGTACGCTTTACTTAATGTTTTGAGTACTAAATTGCTTGGATTTGAATGTATAAAGGACTTATATGTTGGTGATTCTGATTTTGGCAATGTTTATGATGCTTGTGAGCATGGTGCTTTTAATTCTTTCTATAGACATGATGGGTTTTTATTTAAGGGTTCAAAATTATGCATGCCTAGATGCTCTATGAGAGATTTGCTAGTATTAGAATCACATTGTGGGGGTTTGATGGGGCATTTTGGAGTTGATAAGACTTTAGATATGTTGAATGAACACTTTTATTGGCTGAATATGAAAAGGGATGTAATTCGGATTTGTAAGGCTTGTTTGGCTTGTAGGCAAGCTAAGTCTAAGTCTATGCCTCATGGTTTGTATATGCCATTACCCGTTCCTAGTTCTCCTTGGATGGACATTAGTATGGACTTTGTTTTAGGATTACCAAGGACTAAGAGGGGGAGAGATAGCATATTTGTGGTTGTTGATAGGTTTAGTAAGATGGCACACTTTATCCCATGTCATAAGAGTGATGATGCTAGTTTAGTGGCCGAACTCTTCTTTAGGGAGGTGGTTCGAATTCATGGGATACCAAAATCCATAGTTTCTGATAGAGACACCAAGTTTTTGTCTCACTTTTGGCGTGTGCTTTGGGGAAAGTTAGGTACCAAGTTGTTATTTTCCACCACTTGTCATCCTCAAACGGATGGACAAACAGAAGTAGTAAACAGAACTTTAGGTACCATGTTGAGAGCTTTAGTGGGTAAAAATTTGAGTTCTTGGGAAGATTGTTTGCCATTTATTGAGTTTGCTTATAATCGTGTTATTCATTCTTCTACAGGATATTCACCTTTTGAGCTTGTTTATGGTTTTAACCCACTAACAATATTGGATCTTGTTTCTTTTTCTTCTCATGAGCTTGTTAGTTTAGATGGTGAGAAGAAAGCTAAATTGGTGAAAGAGATGCATGAGAAAGCAAGGGCGAATATTAAGAAAAGGAATAAGAGATATGCTGATTCTGCAAATAAAGGGAGACGTGAGATGAAGTTTCAAGTAGGAGATTGGGGTTGGGTGCATTTTTGAAAAGAGAGGTTTCCTAACCAAAGGAAGAACAAGTTGCAAGCAAGGGGAGATGGCCCATTCCAAGTGCTGGAGAAGATTAATGACAATGCCTACAAGATCGACTTACCAGGTACGTATAATGTTAGTACTATTTTCAATGTAAGTGGTCTTTGTCCTTTTGATGATGCAAATTTGAGGACAAATCTTTTTGAAGAGGGGGAGAATGATGCAAGAAAGGATCCCTTGAAGCTAGCAAGTGGACCAATCACTAGGAGCAAGGCAAAGAGATATCAAGCTAGTATGGCTTTGCATATTCAAGAAGAGATTTCCAAAGAGCTTCAAGAATTATCATTCAAGAAGATGGAGATAGAGCTTGAAGAAGGCACACCAAAGCTGATTATGATGCTTAGTGTGGAAGCTAAAGGCTAGCTAAAGAAAGGTCCAACGTGCAAGAAAGGTCCATGGGGGTTCATATAAAGCCTTGGGAAGTAATTTAAGGCCCATGGACAGCCCAAATAATGTGGGGCATTTCTTATGTTGAAGGGATTAGTTTGGTTGTTTCCATACTTTATATTTTCCTTAGTGGATTAGGATTTTGTTCCCATACTTTATATTTTCCTTAGTGGATTAGGATTTTGTTTCCATAATTTATATTTTCCTTAGTGGATTAGGATTTTGTTTCCATACTTAATGTTTTCCTTATGCAATTAGGAATGTTTTCCTTATGCAATTAGGAATGTTTTTGTAACACCCCTTCCTAACCTACATATGTAAGCTGAGTAGAGGCGCCACACTAACCTAATGTTGCTACCAATTTTACTTAGTCAAATTTTAGTTCCGATTTTTACAAAATTTTTGCCATAGTTTCGCCTAAAAATTGAGTCCTAAGTGTCGACAAAACCGGTTTTTTTCTTATTTTCAAAAACATTTTACACAAACCAATGCAAACAAAATCATTCTCAGTACACTCCCAATAAATCCCCCTTGTAACCTCAACTACAACCTGCAAAAAGGATTTACACTTCTAGTACAACATAAAATAAAGGTTTTGTGACAACCCCCATATTTAAATATTACACAGCGGAAGTTATAAAATATTTACATATTTACAAATTCATATACATCAAAACTCAAGTTTTACAACACATAAAATTTATACATGATTGGCAAGTCTGCTCTGATCTTTAAGCTCCCAAAATGGATTCTTCAAGGTCTACTCTCGCTAGGTCTTGATGAACTCTCGAGTTCAACTCTATCCACTCTACTACTTGCGCGATTAAACACTATCGCGCTAAGCCAACGGCTTAGTAAGATAAAACATGCTAACGGTATGCTTTAATGAAATGCAATGCCACATATGTTATTGATAAGATCAACATCATAAATATAAAGTTAACCACACAATTATGCATTTCACAAATCATAGTCATATGAGCATACCACATTTCAACATCTTTTCACATTCAACATTAATCAATCATACTCCATAACCAACATCTCATTTCATTAAACTCATAACATTATTTAGGACATTCATATAACCTTAACACCTATAGGCCCAACAAGTATTTAATACGATATTCAGAGTTCAGAGTTACTGCTTTGGTTCATAGTCACAATAATCACGCCCGTAGGCAATGTATATACATGTATCTCTATCCATGGATAGTGTAACAGACCCAGTCTCTTGGATCATCAACTCAACACATATGAGGAGATCCTCAACCCGGCAAGACTGTTACAAAACATATATCTCATAGTGTAACAGACCCAGTCTCTTGGACCATCAACTCAACACCTATGAGGAGGTCCTCAACCCGGCAAGACTGTTACCTTTCATCATTTCTTAGGCATGCCACCCAAATCCAAAACTCTGAAACTGAATAACATATTAAACAAACAATTCATTTCCATTCTCAATTCTCATCACATTTAGGCAAACATGCCTTCTTTCTTTCAATTACATCATCTTAGCCAATAACAATGGCTTCACATTTCATTTCACAATATAACATCTCATTATTCAAGTATATATATATATATATATCTCATCCATGATCACATTATATTTCACATAGCATCATTCATAAAATCAACATTTCATTCCACATTACTCATGAAACACATTACCATTCACAATGCACAACATAACATTGTTCAATCTCAACAATGCAATTAGGGCAAAGAACAATTGATTATAACATTCATTGATTCAAGTGTGTTTAAAGTGTTTAGGGTTAGGTTTAAGGACCAACCTACCTTTGGAGAACCAAAGCAATGCAAGAAGAACAAAGAATTAAAACCCTAACCATAAATAGTACATTCTGGTTTTTAAACTCCATTTTATCCTTATTTTGAAAAATTGTATAAAATAATCTACTTGACTAAAAATTCTAAAATTTTTACAGAATTTAGTTTTGTATCTTAAAATCATCCCTTTAAAATTTCAGATCAAACTGAACACAAAATCTTGGTCAAATAGTTCACCTAACCAGACTGCCCCAATTGCCCTGCATCCTGGCAGCAGTTCTGAACTTTGTGAATTCCATAAATCAAATTCAATCAACGTGATTCCAAATTATTTTTCTCAAATACTAAACTCACTAAGCAACAACATATCCAAAATTCGATTGGATATGATTTTTCTACATTTTATTAAAAATCCCGAAATATAGCTGTCCCAGTTAAGGTACTTGCTGGAACAGGTCTAATGAAAATAATCTTTCTAAACTCATAACCATTCCAAAATCGAATCAACATATTTTCAGTCATTCTAGACTCATAGAGGCACAACATATCAAAAATTCACTTCAAGAACATTTTTCTAAAATTAATTAAAAATCATACAAGTTACAGCCTTTACTAATCCTAAAACAGAAACAATTTCACTAAACACCAATCTTACTCTTCCATCACCAACCCAACTTCTCATCTATCAAGCAAAATCAATACTTACAATCATACCATAAGCAACTTAATCATACCACTTCAAAAGAATTGAAGAAATTAGAGAAAAGATCTTACCTTAGTTAAAAACTTCTTAAATCAACACTTGAACACTTAATCTTTCTTCAATTTAAGCTTGAAATCATCAAAACCATCACTTGTCTCTTTCTTTCTCTTTGGCTATGGAGGGCCGGCCATCAACAAGAAGAAGAAGAAGAAATGATGAAGAAAACACAAGTCAAACCTTCTTTAAATATCCACCATGTGATTTTATCCAAGCAATTACCAAAGTGCCCTTATTCACATAATTATCTTTTTGTTTTATATGTGCCCAATTAAGTAATTTACCAATCTCAAATAAATATCTTCTCTTGCATTGACCAAGCCTTTTGACCACTTTATATGTCATATATATTAACATATACACAACATATAAATTTGTCTCTAAACCCTATTTCTTCCTAAAATACATATACATATACTTTCTCTTCTCAATTTCTTTTCTCTTACAATTTAACACATATATTCAATCCAATATATAACAATAACAACAACAACAATATGCAAAACTTCTAGGGCATAAATGAGGATATTACAGTTTTCCTTATGCAATTAGGAATGTTTTCCTTATGCAATTAGGAATGTTTTAGTCTTAATTTTCCATATGCAATTAGGGATTTTGTGACCCTTATTTAAGGGCACTATTAGGCCGAATTTCAGATACAACAATTAATAAAAATTTTCGAATTCTTCTACAAGTTCTTCTTGTGAATTTTTGTGTGAAAGAGATTAGATTGGATTCTTTAATTCTTTCTTTACATCAAGAATTAGGTTTACTTATCAACAAGAGTTGTGGCATTTTCCTTCTTCTTACCAACTAAATCCTTCAATCATAGTGAGTTCACGTCTCTTTATAGGCGTTGGGTTCCTTAGGAGGTGATTATCAAGTTTCAAGGAGTTCTCTACCATTGTTATACGTTGGGTTTGCTGCCATCATTACTAAGGGTCCGCGTCACTGGTGCTTGTCCATTTCTCTATTTTATCGAATCAACCAATTCCTTATGGATTAGGAGCATCAGAAGCTCCGGCCATTCTTCACCAAAGCTCTATATTAGCAAGGAGAAGGAAGTCAGATTATAGAAGGGTGAGACACTAGATTTTTTAATACACTTTTGTTGACAAGTTATCCCTTTACCTACAAATTCTATTGCTTGCCATGTTGTTCAGTTGTTCTAGTTAGCTTTTGAGGCTTATATGATTATGTCGTCCAACTTAAAGCCTTTGTTTCTAAGTTGTTTGGTCACCTTACCTCTGCTCCTCCCTTTTCTCTGTCACTAATGAGGAGCCTCTATTATTTCTCTTTATTTTGGTTGTCTCTAATTGAACCTCTTATTGAATGACTATTATATTAGTTTTGCTTCTCGTATTCTTTTCAGTTATAATGAGATTTTGGGGTTTTTTTCATATAACTACAGAGTGCTCTTTAGGTCGGTTCTACTAGGCTCGGTTATTTTGGGTAGTTTGCCTCCACAAGTATGTTTTTCCCCATTTAATTTTAATTAAAATAAAAATTTTAAACTTTCAATAAAAAAAAGATTAATTGACAACTTAATTAATCAATGAGAGAAAATAACCCAAATTTAATTATAAAAAATTTAACCCAAATTTATTTTCAAATATAATTTTGTTTTTATGTAAATAAAATGTTAAATCAACCTTCTTATATAACCTTTCTAAAAACTTGTTAGAAAGCCGATTGGGAGAAGAAAAGCAAACAAATTTGGGCAGAAGTGATAACATCATCGACTATTATTAGCAATAGAGCCAACCCTAGATTTTAATTGCAATATTCTACTCAAATTTTGACTATTCACATAATATTAAATATTAAAATATATAAAATTTTAAAATATTATGCTTATATTATATTTTCAATGTAAATTAAATAAAAAAAATTAATATATACATATTCTAATTATCTATTTATAATTTTTTTTTTGTCTATACACACACACACATATAATTATTTATGTATAAATTATATATATTTATATTAATTTTAGTTATCCTTTAAGATGGGTTGCCTTAGACAATACTCTCCTTACACTTATCCTAGAGCCGACCCTGATTAGCAACATCATGCATCACTAGTAGGAAATTCCTGCAGTGTAGTGAGCAAGAAGTGTGTATAAATGGGGCTCATGTGGCTAAACAAAACAATAAATACATACATATTGTGAGCAGGGATTTTAGCCCCCACTCCTATGTAGAATGGTTCTTGCGACTTCGGCACTGTTAGGCTTACAACCTTGAAGACGCGGGTCTAAACTTAGAGAAAATGGAGTCGCCATCTAGACAGGCTGGAAAAATAGAAATAGGTAGATGACTCGATTCCTAAGAAATCTCCAACCCCTATTGGGTTTGAAAAGTTGGGTATGAGTAGGGAATGTGACAATGATCCTACACCCCAATAATGTCCAGTTCATTAGAACCAGCCACCTTTCAGGTCTCAATATTATAAAATTCTTAATTATAATGATATTATCCATATCGCATGCAATCATAAGAATAAATAATTACTTTATTAAAATCATAACAAGTTCAAAACAAAATAAATGGGTGCCCATACTGGATGAAAACATGCTCTTATAATGTCCAATATCCAAAAACTAAATAGGACACCACCGCTTGGTGGAAAACATGCCCTTTAGATTAATCTTCAAAATAAAAAAAATTAAATTATATTAAACCTAACTAATGAGGTACCCACAAATGGGAATATAGCTCTTACATCTTGGAAACTAAAATAATAATAAATCAAATAAATTAACTCATTTGACAATAAAAATAATTCATCCATACCAAGCAAAACATTAATGAGTCATTCTTCATAAACATGAAATAATTGCATCTAGATTTCACTATTTAAATTAAACATAAGATATATAAATTTAAGGCTTAATATATGAATTAGGGTTTTGGTGATCAAGCTAGGGTTTTTAGGATTTTAGAAAACAACATTGGGGTTTTAGGGTTTTAGAGAACAATATTAGGGTTTTAGGGTTTTAAAGAACAATATTAGGGTTTTAGGGTTTTAGAGAATAATATTAGGGTTTTAGGGTTTATGAAAATAATATTAGGGTTTTAGGATTTCTGTACTTTAGTATCAAGGTTTTAGGGTTAGTGTTTTGGGCTCAGGGTTTTAAAGTTTGAAGTCTTAGTTTTGCAGATTATGATTTTGAGATTAGGGTTTGATGCTTAACATGATCAAAGTCATGTGTGGTTTAATATTTAATGTTGACTACAATAATTACAAACTTATATATGCTTGAATATTTTTAAATGAAACAAATATAAAGAGCCAAATTAATTATTGAAAAATTAAAACAACTCACTGAATAAGATTATAACAAAATAACTACTATAAGTTTAATTTAATTAATCACGAGAATCAAACCTTCATTTTGTTTGTTCCTCCAAATTAAAATGTTGAATCCAATCTGTGTTACTACCTAGATCAATATTCTCTTTGGTTGAAACGAAGCAAACTTGGTCACTGCCTCTTCGGTTGCTATTGGTTTAAATTTGCATGTTCACTAATTGTTCAAGGTGGCTATTGGTTGTTGTCTATTAATTTCTTATTTTCATTTTAATTGTTGCTCCCTTCCTTTCTTTACTACCAATTTGTTAATCAAATTTGGTGTCTCTCTCCTCTATATCCGTGTTAATCACATATTTATAGGGAAATTAAAACCTTAACCCTAAACCTAATTTGAGTTTTAAAAGACTTATAAGTTGATTAGGAAATCCAATTTCACGATCAAATTGTGTTTAGGACTAGCCTATACCCATATCAAACTGATATGGGCAATACCCATACGCTTTGGCCCTCCCAAATTGATATGGGCTAACCTCATATCGATTTGGGAGGACCAACTCGACCAAAACCATTAATTTCAACTCAAACCGATCCAAAAATAATTAATTTTTCAGCCAATACTTTTTTGTAATTTTAATTTAAATTCATGCCAATTGAATTCTAATCTTTAAGGGATTTTAGATTTATAATGGACTAATATAAGCTTTTTAAATTTAAATCGGTCCAAATTTAAGGGTCTATAGTTTGTCCCTTGGTTGAATGATTTGAGACTTCAGTAGAAGAGAGTGAAAATCAACATGATTTTGATCTGATTTTAGATGAGGATGGGTTCTTGACCCAAGGTTGATTGGGTTCTGGACCCAAACTGAGTTCTAAACTAAAAAAAGATTTGGATTCTGGACCCAAAATAAGTTCTGGACTCAAAAATAATTTGGATTCTGGACCCTAGGTGAGTTCTGGACTCAAAAATAATTTGGATACTTTGACCCGAGACTAGGTACTTTGACCCGAGATTGAATTTGATTTGGGTACTTAAACTCAAGACTGAGTACTTTGACCCAAGACTGAATTGGGTTTGGCTACTTGGACCCAAGAATAAATTTGATTTGAGTACTTGGAGCCGAGACTGAATTGAGTTTGGGTACTTGCACCTAAGACTGGGTACTTAGACTAAAAAAAGATTTGGGTTCTGAACCTAGATTGGTTTGGGTTCTGGACCAGGAATGAGTTTTGGACTCAAAAAAAGATTTAGGTTATGGACCCGTATTGGGTTGGATTCTGGACCTAGAATGAGTGTTGGACTAAAAAAAATTTGAGTTCTGGACTCGAGGTGAGTTTTGGACTCAAAAATAATTTAGATTCTGGATCCGAAGTGAGTTCTGAACCTGATGTGAGTTCTGGACTCAAAAATGGATTGGTTTGGGTTCTGGACCCATGCTGGAATTGATTTGGGTACTTAGACCCGATTCTGGATTTTGGGTGCACAACCTGAAATTGGATTTTGGGTGCTCGACCCAATACTAGATTTTGGGTGCTCGACCTAATACTAGATTTGGGTTCTCGACTCGAAACTAGATTTGACTAACCTTTTATCAGTTGAGAATTCTAGCTTCCTTTTAAGCGACTGTTCCATTCTTTAATAGATTGTGGATCTTTACCCACCAAAAATGAATCTTTATCCATTGGAGATCGGGTCTTTACCCTTAAAACATGGATCTTTATCCATTGAAGATCGGGTCTTTACCCTTAAAACATTGATCTTTATCCATTGAAAATCAGGTCTTTACCCTTAAAATATGGATCTTTATCCATTGGAGATCAGGTCTTTACTCTTAAAATATGGATCTTTATCCATTGGAGATTGGGTTTTTACCCTTAAAACATGAATCTTTATCCATTGAAAATCGGGTCTTTACCCTTAAAATATGGATCTTTATCCATTAGAAATTGGGTCTTTACCCTTAAAACATGGATTTTTATCCATTGAAGATCGGGTCTTTACCCTTAAAACATGGATCTTTATCCATTGGAGATTGGGTCTTTACCCTTAAAACATGAATCTTTATCCATTGAAAATCAGGTCTTTACCCGAAAACATGAATCTTTATCCATTAAAAATCGGGTCATTACCCTTAAAACATGAATCTTTATCCATTGGAGATCGAGCCTTTACCCTTCAAAATGGATCTTTATCTATTGAAAATTGGGTCTTTATCCTTAAAACATGGATCTTTATCCATTGAGAGATCGGGTCTTTAACCTTCAAAATGGATCTTTATCTATTAGAAATCGGGTCTTTACCCTTAAAACATGGATCTTTATCCATTGAGAGATCAGGTCTTTACCCTTCAAAATGGATCTTTATATATTAGAAATTGGGTCTTTACCCTTAAAACATGGATCTTTATCCATTGAGAGATCAAGTCTTTACCCTTAAAATATGGATCTTTATCCATTGAGAGATAGAGTCTTTACCCTCCAAAATGGATCTTCATCCTTGGCATCTGGTCTTCACCCTTAAAAACATGGATCTTTATCCATTGAAGATCCGGTCTTCACCTTTTAAATTGGATCTTCATCCTTTGGACTTTTGGTCTTCACTCTTTAAATTGGATCTTCATCCTTTGGTCTTCGGGTCTCCACCCTTTAAATTGAATCTTCATCCTTTTGGACATTTGTCTTATATTGGCTTTAGCTCTTCTAGCTGGACTGATCTTTTATCTTTTGCATCTTTATTTCTTTTGGGATTCTTATGTTCTTTTTGTTCTTCTTTTTGTAAAAAATTCAGCTATTTTTTAGCTGGCTTTTATATTCTCTCTTTGCTCCCTGCATGGCAAAATATTGAAAGTAAGTCTGAAAATATTTTGTACATGCATAAACTCAAAAATTGAAAAGAGAAACTTTGCCCCTGTGTAGGCTCAAACCAATGATTTTTCCCATGCAGGCTCATATTGATGTTTTGCATTGTCTAGTTCTTTTGCACAATCATGCATTTCTTCTTTTGCAAAATGACTGGAGCTTCCTCAAGCAATGGGTCTTCCATGCCTCCTGATTCCATACCCGCTTCATGTTTGCTTCACAGAGTATTGTTGTTTACTTTTGACTAAGAATAGATAACATAAGATAAAAATGTAGTGTGATATGCTCATACATGCATGGTATGCATGGATAATACTTACAGCAGTTCTGTCGACTCATAGACCGAGATGATCAGCTGAAGTGTTCTCATTTGTTCCTTTTAGATGCTCATTCAGGTCTTGCATTGGAATGATAGAATGCTTCACATTTATGGCTTTTATCTTCAAAATGTTGAAAACATGAGTAGTGGAGGCCCAAGCAGCAAAGATACATCCATTTCAAATTAGGATTCAGCAAAGATAATATCAGTTGGTAACTTCTTCACAACCTTGCAAATAATCCTTTGTTTTGCCCAATGTGTCCTTCGAGTTTTGATGATGCAACATACTTCCCTTAACTTGAAGGCTTGGTATGACAATTTTTTTAAAAAAATCTTAAAATCATATTTTGGCTTTGTCAAATTAGTGTCATTATACCTCGGACTCAATTTTACAAATTAACATATCCATAACATAACAACCCTAGTTACCGAAATAAACTTGAGAATTATTTCCATTTGAACAAGAACTGTTGCACTTCAGATAGGCACATGCACATTACTTGGTCAAACATCTCATTGAATTTGAATATTATCTATCTCATATGCATGCATATTCAAATTATCTCCACTAGTAGACTCTACCTACCAAGAGAGATCAACAGGTCTTTAATAAGCTTGAAATGGAGTCTATAAGGGACACAGGTTAATGAAGGCCATTTGTAAGTTGGAGCCGTTGTGACACTATGGGCAAACCCTCACACTATAAATTTCTTATTCAGATAGTTGGAAGCATGAAAAGATAGAGCTTTGAACATTCTTTTTTCTTCTTGATATGAATCTAAATCTTGATTAGGACAGTGCTTGCCTTTGCAAAATGTTTGGTACCCATATTGATGCGGAATCCATGGATCAAATATTACATCTAGAACCCCAAATACACATCTAGCATAGAATCTTAGAACTCAAAAACAAATCCTCCCTACCAAACCCATAACTAACCTGTAATTGAGAACTTAGGTGATTGGGATGAAGAAATGATTGATTTAAATGCCACAAGTCAGACTTGATAAGTTAGAACCAATTCTTCATGCAACAAGAATAAGAAGAAAACCTCTCAAACTTGAAAACACATCAATTACATTCAACAATCTAAAAATTCATAGTAACCCTCTTGAGTTCTTTTTCCCCTCCCTATATAGTTGGAAAAGAAGAACTAATGGCTTAAATGTCTAGGTTTACATGTATCTAGTCATAATAGCATCAATTATTCATCCACATCAATAATATATTCTAAATTACTGTCCATAATTTTGACAACATTGATGGGCAGATTCTACATGCATTTTGGTGTTGGTTCACATGTGTCTAGTCACACTAGCACTAAACCACATCAATATTATATTCCAAATTCATGCTAATGCCCATCACCATACTTATGGGCAGATTCTTCATGCTTCTTGGTGAGTTTCTGACTTCCTCTTCATGATCCCTCATATTCAGTACAAGTTGGTCTCCCTCTTCATTAATCCACCTTTGAATAAAGTGTTGGAACACATGCTGGAGTTTTTTTTTTATTGTGATCTTGTGATTGGTCCACTTGGCATAATGATATCATCAACATATTTGATGCCTTGTGTAGATTTATCAAGCTTGCTTATAGTTTCCTCATCACATATTCCTTTTCTTTTCTTCTTTTCCCTTTCTCTCTCTCTCTCTTTTTAGCATTTTATCATTTTGTCCTTCTTCCCTATAAGACTGTCAAGTACACGACTTTTAAGAACTAGATGACATTTTTCCATCTCTCTAATTTTAGTTGAATTTTTGGTTGGGTTTGACCAATTTAAGTCAAACTATTTTTGCCTTCTATTGCTTTAGGTAAAGGAAAACTCGGTTGGCTTTCTGAACTGCCTTTTGTATTTTATTTTTTTTTTCCTTTTCTTTTTCTTCTTCTTCTCTTCTTCTTCTTCTTTCCTTTCTTCTTTTTTCTTCTCTTTTCTCTTTTTTCCTTTTTATTTTTCTTTCTTTTTTTCTTTTTCTTCTTTTCTTTTTGTTCCTTAGTGATCATAAGACTTGCCAAAAGTGTAACAATAGCTCATGGTAGGTCATTAGGTTTACTAGCCTATGAAGAGTAAGCTAAAATATCATGAAGGCTCAAGGGGGGAAAACTGAGGAATGATGTTAACATGGGTAGATACTAGTTCTTAGCTTATCAAACAATGCCTAGATCATCTCTCCCTAAAATAAGCACAGTTCAATTTTGCCTTGAAAGTCCATCAAAGCATGTTCAAAGACTAACTAGGACCTAGACAAAGGTAATTATGTAGGAGCCCTCTCTAAGCATACACAACTCAATGCTATAGAATAATTCTCTCATGTAGTAAAGTCATTCAAATCACGATGCATAGATAAGCTAATTTATAAATATCAAGCTAAATTAGTCATCGGTTGAGCACCAAAATAAACAAAGACCAACAAAAAATTTAACGAAAATAATTTATTCAAGCAACTTTAAATTTTAAAAACATAATTATTCTAGAAAATGCCAAATAAAGAAAATAAAGCAAAAAATAAACAAGCCAAGGGAAGTTTGTTGAGTTGTAGTTGAAAAATGCTCCATTTATTTAGACATATCGAGGGCAAGAATTTTTCCATCATCAAGGATCATTGCTTCATCATCCACAGTTAGTCCAAACTTGCTTAGTAACACACCCTCATTAGCAGTTTCTCCATCCATATCATGACAAGATGACAAGATAAAACTCTCCTCCATTCTCCTTCCACCATGAAGGTTGCAAGTGGTGGCGCTGTAATATCCCAATTTTGATGTACTTTAGAATAGTAAATATGGGAGAGCATATGGGTGTAATGGGTACAGAAAATATTAGATGGATATTTATGATGGATGATATATATGTACTATATATATATTTGAGATACATGAGAAGGATAAATAGAATATATAAGACATTTATGTATACCTAACATATACTACATATATGCATGAGGTATACATTGGTGGTGGGAAAGTTGATTTTAATCATTTAATTCATTGATAATAATAATAATAATAATAATAATAATAATAATAATAATAATAATAATAATAAAAGGGAAAGTAAAAAGTCAAAGGAAGGAAGAAGATGAGTGGTGGAGAATTTAAGTGGGAATTTTATATAATATTTTATTTATATAAGCATAAGAATGGGTAAAGAGAAGACAAGTGTTCTTCTTATTCTTCTTCTTCTTCAACGTGAGATAGAGAGAGAGAGTGGGGATGAGTGAACTTTTCATGCTACGTGAGATTCAAGAGGGATTAAAGAAAATAGTCAAGATTTGGCAAGTAATTCAAGTAAGTAGCTTCTTCTTAAACTTATTTTATGGATTTTATGTATATATGTATGATATAGTTAGTGAGAGAAAGTGATGATTAATTGAATAATATTATGACAATGACATATTGATGTGTATATATATATGTTGAATTGATACATAGATAAAGAAAATATGATTAGATGTTGGGGATAATAATGAGTAGTTGAAATTGAGAAAAAGAGTAAGGGTTTGGTAAAGTTGAGTTGGGGATTGAATGAATTGATATATGGATGATGGTATGAATAAAATATATGATTATTTTTATTATGATTTTATGTTTAGATTAACAAGAAATAAGTAAAGAAGAGTAAGCTTGGGAATAACCAAAGATTTGTATGTATAACTTCTTTGGTTTGTATATATGATTTTGAGATTGTGCATATTTGATTTAACATGGGTTGGAGTTGCTATGTGATATGTGAGTATTGTATTGATGAAATGGAATGAAAGAGTGTTTTTACGATGTCATGGGAGTACCCAGAGATTTAGCCTGACACGTCTAATGACATGCCGATATTCCTGGGCATGTCGTAGTCACTGTGATACAGAATTAAAGACATGTGTAGTGACATGCCCATGTCTCTGGGCGTGTTGTAGCTATTGTGATGCAGGACTAAGAGTATGGGTAGTGACACGCCCATGTCTCTGGGCTTATTGTAGCTACTGAAAGGCAGTATAATTGACACAGCCATTAACATTCCCGTATTATTGGGATTGTCAAAGTTTCTGTAAGGCGGAATGAATGACAAGGGCAGTGACATGCCCATGTCTTTGGGCATGTCGTAGCAACTGTAACGCAGTATTAAGGATAGGCAGTGACACGCCCATGTCCCTGGGAGTGTCAAAGTTGTAGAAGTTGAGTGTGTCACTTGAAGAATTATGAGAAAAGATGTCAATTATGCTACATATTGTTATGTTGATGAGTCATATGGTGAGTGTGGCTCATTCTTGCATTATGAAAGTATAAAATGGGAAAATGTGGTTAGACGTCAAGTGTGAATTATAAATGAATAATGATATGATATGATATTGAAATGTATGAATGAAATGATATGACATTGAAATGATGATATGATATGATATTGAAATGAATGAGAAAAATAAGAAATGAAACAAAGTACCTAGTTGAATGTGAGAAAATGTGAAAGAAATGGAAGATGAGTATTTGTAATGCATGTGACCTATGTGTGAATTGGTAATGTGATGTGATCAAGAATGGTGATAATCACTGGAAAAGTATAAACTAAAGTGATGTTATATACATGTAACCTATATCATTACTTGTCTAATTGTGTTGTGATTGATTGGATATGCACGAGAGGTCCTGAGCAGAACTAGGCCTAGAGGTGCATATGTTAATAGACCTGAGTAGAGCTAGGTCTTGACCAGAGCAGAGCTGGGTCATGTGTTTGAGATGATGGTTGACTTGAGCAGAGCTAGGTCATATGATTGAAATTGAAATTGGAGCCGAGCAGAGCTGGGTCGAGAAACTAATAGTGTGATAGCTAAACTTAGTAATTGAAATTATGTGTGAGTGGGATGTGAAGCCAATAGTCATGTATGAATATGGAATGTGATTTTTCAATAGTGTAATGATGTGTAAGTGGGATGTGAATCCCAATATTGTATATGTGTATTTGAATATAAATATTGTTTATATGTATCACTAATCTTTGAAGCTTAGTGCATTGTGTGAATCGCTCAGGTAAGTAGATTGTTGATTTGAGAGTCAGATATTTATGCCACATGAAGACTAAGGGTGTACCATAGACCAACTAGAAGGTGGTGCATGCATGTACATTTTGTTATTCTATAATTTAACCATATGTATATGTATATAAGTAAATTTTTGGAAAGACAATGTATAAATGTATATATGTAATTAAATGAAAAGTGTTCTTATGCTCTTATATATATATATGTATTTGTATAAATATGATAATGAAATGTTTGAATGGATTTGTAATTTAGTTATGTCTTATATGCATATTGTACATATATGGGGTATGTGTATAGTATGTATATAGGGTATGGGGGTATTATAGGCGCCCTTCTAAATTTAGACAGAGGATCATTTTTAGTGTTGGACTCATTAGGATAAGGCAGCTTTCCACTATCAATTAAATCTTGGATCTCATGCCTTAATCGAATACATTTATCTGTCTCATGCCCTTGCACTTGATGGAATTGACAGAAGATGTTAGCATTAAAATTTGATGACAAAGGCTTGTGTTGAGGCCGAGGTGCCAATGGTTGTAGCAAATCCATCTCCATTAGATTCTCTAACATCTTTGACAAAGGTTCCCTTAAGTCTAAAAATTTATGCTTCTTTGCTAGTTTAGTTGTTGCATTTTTCTCAACACCTCTTCTTTCCCTTTGACTTTGCCCACCGGAGTGGTAGCCGTCCTTATTGCTCCACTTAGAAAGCACATGGTTTGACCGATCTTATGAAATAGGGATTGACCTCTCATTTCTCATTTGATCTCTGTCAGTGGACTTGTTCCTCATTAATGCTACCTTTCTTTCTTATGTCAATGGGAGATGCCTCATTAGCATTGTTGATAATCTCTAGAATTTCAATCAACTAGGTCTTCATAATTTCAACCAATTGATCCTGTAGCTCGGTCATCCTAGCTTTGACAACCTCATTGACTATATCCCTTAGCTAGTTTGCATCCATCCTCCCAATGAAGCACTTGAATCAAAATCACCGTTGTAGATGGTGTCATTGTATGCTTCTGAACTGCTGTACTCCAGGTCTATGAGCTAGAAAGGATCAATGACAAGTTATGCAATGTGTGTATGCATGTACACATAAATAACAAGCAAACAAAGATAATTAGGATGTTCCTTCCAACTTTATAACTTCCATACATGAATGGCGAGTCTCTTTTCCTAGGTATATGGTCAACAAAATACCAACATGGGATATTTTATTTTCAAAATATATTTTTAAACTTAGAAGTCAGTCCATGATAATTTCCATTAATTAGGCTTTAATCCATTGGATCTCAGCTTAAAATAACTTTTATGCTAAATTGGATTAAAACTAAATTAAGAGGGTTATCATAAATAAATTTCTTAATTGAAAAAGTAACTAATGGTTTATGCCATAAACAAGCCTATGATTAATAAGTCTTGGCATAAATTAGGCCCACACTTGATTTTTAGTATTCCATAATTGACCTAAATAGTTGTAAGCTCATTAAATAAAAAGGTTTTAACTTGGATGAAGTGCAAAAATAGTTTTGTTTGAAAGCCCATTATAAAAAGGTTTGTTTAAAAATGAAATTTGGGCTTTGTACTTAGGTCATGAGGAAAAAGATTTTTGACCCATCTTAAAATGTTTTCATGTCCAAAGACCTTCTTGAAAATTTTGAAAATAGTTTTGGTTCTTTGGATTTTAAGGGAAAATTTATTTTGAGCTTACAATATAGGGAGGTCAAATTAGAAAAAGAGCAAAACAAATAAGCCATGGCTTAAACTAAGATAAATTAATCATAGTCAAACAACAAGCATTTTGGGTAAAAATCTAAGAAAAATAACTAGGCCAATTAAATAAGCTTTAGTCTTTGGGTTAAAAAGATTAGGTTCCCATAGCAAGTATATACCAAAAGGTACAAGGCTATGAATGGTAATGCTATGCTTAATCTCCATACCTTAAGTGAAAGTATAACATCCCTTACATAACACAGCACGGGTAACATAGGTATTCTAACTCACGCACACAATGCAATCTAAATGATGCAATAGACAATATCATAATAAGAAAGAATAAAATAATATAAAGACCAATAGAATTAACTTCTCTTATTCCCAGTAGAGTCGCCACTATGAGCAGAGATTTTCGTCCCCACTCCCATGTGGAATAGTTCTTGGGACTTTAGCACTGTTAGGCTTAGGGCCTTAGAGAACACGAGTCTAAACCCAGAGAAATAGAGTCGCCACCCGGGCGGGCTAGAAAAATAGGAAGGGGTGGATGACTCGATTCCTACGAAACCCAACTGATGCGAAACCCTATGGCAATGAAGGCCTCAAACCCCAATGCACGATTGATAGAAGAAAACCAAGAATGAAAGAAAAACCACCTTCTAAAGCACCCAATTGCTTAGCAAAGCACGAACACTTATAACGGAAGGATTTAGGAAGCTCAAATTAGAGGAACGCCACAATCGAAATTGATAAGTAATTCTAATTCTTGATGCAATCAGAAGAAAAAGAGAATCCACTCTTGTTCTATGATGGCTGAAATTTTCAATAAGAAAATTGAGAATATAATTTGTCAAAAAAAAGTGTGCTTACAAGAAAATAAGGCCCTATTTATACTAAAAGCCCAATAAAATTTGAATCCCTAATTCTAATGGGAAAAGGAAAGCTACAAAGTCAAAATCCTAACCCACTAAGGAAAATAGAAAGTATGGAAACAAACTAATATTCTGAAATAACTAAATAGGGGACCACACATCCCATGTGCCAAAAAGATGTCAAAATTCGGCCAAACTAAATCTCTTCAAAATAAGAACACACCCCGTACTATTTGGGCTATCCATGGGCCTTAAATTACTTCCCAAGGCTGTATATGAACCCCCATGGACCTTTCTTGCACGTTGGACCTCTTTAGCTAGCCTTTAGCTTCCATTTTCACACTAAGCATCATAATCAGCTTTGGTGTGCCTTCTTCAAGCTCTATTGTGCACTTTTCCATTGCCATTTCAGTCACTTCCTTTGAAATTTGATCTTGAATATGCAATCCCATAGCTGCTCCAAACTTCTTAGCTCTGCTCCTAGTCAATGGCCCATTTGGAAGCACTAATGGATCCTTACCTCGTGGCTGGTTCGTATCACCAACCCCCTATTAGGTTCGAAAAGTTAGGTACGGAGAAGGTGAGAATGACCCAGCACCCCCATAGTGCCCGGTTCATTGAAACCGGCCTCCTTTTCAGATCTTAATATTATAAAATTCATAATTATAATGAATTATCCATACTACATGCAATCATAAAGAATACATAATTACATTATTAAAATCACAACAAGTTCAAAACAAAATAAATGGGCACCCATACTGGATGAAAACATGCCCTTACAATGTCCAATATCAAAAAACTAAATAGGAAACCCACCACTTGGTGAAAAACATGTCATTTACATTAATTCTCAAAATCCAAAATAATTTAAATTAAATTAAATCTAACTAATGAGGTACCCACAAAGTGAGAACATACCTCTTATATCTTAGAAACTAAAATAATAATAAATCAAATAAATTAACTCATTCAACCATAAAATAATCATTCATAACAAGCAAAACATTAATGAGTCATTCTTCATAAACATGAAATAATCGCATCTAGACTTCACTATTTAAATTAAACATAAGATATATAAAATTAAGGCTTAATATATGAATTAGGGTTTTGGTGATCAGGCTAGGGTTTTTAGGATTTTAGAAAACAACATTGGGGTTTTAGGGTTTTAGAGAAAAATATTGGGTTTTAGGGTTTTAGAGAACAATATTAGGGTTTTAGGATTTTTGAAAATAATATTAGGGTTTTAGGGTTTATGGTTTTTAGTATCAAGGTTTTAGGGTTAGTGTTTTGGGATCAGGTTTTTAAAGTTTGAAGTCTTAGTTTTTCATATTATGATTTTGAGATTAGGGTTTGATGCTTAATGTGATCAAAGTCATGTGTGGTTAAATATTTTATATTGACTATAATAATTACAAACTTAAGAGTACTTAAATATTTTTAGATAAAATAAATATAGAAAGCCAAATTAATTATTGAAAAATTAAAACAACTCACTGAATAAGATTATAACAAAATAACTACTGTAAGTCCAATTTAATTAATCACGAGAATCAAACATCCATTTTGTTGGTTCCTCCAATTTAAAATCTTAAATCCAATTGGTGTTACTGCCCGGATCAATCTTCTCTTTAGTTGGAACGAAGAAAACTTGGCCACTGCCTCTTTGGTTGCTATTGGTTTAAACTCTGCATGTTCACTGATTGTTCAAGGTGGCTATTGGTTGTTGTCTGTTCATTTCTTATTTTCATTTTATTGTTGCTCCCTTCCTTTCTTTACTGCCAATTTGTTAATCAAATTTGGCATCTCTCTCCTCTCTATCTGTGTTAATAACATATTTATAGGGAAATCAAAACCTTAACCCTAAACCTAATCCGAGTCTTAAAAGACTTATAAGTTGATTAGGAAATCCAATGGCCGGCCAAATTGTGTTTAGGACTCAGATTAGTGAAATTAAAGGTAAAAATTGACATGAAATCCCACTTCATATCAATTTGGGTTGGCCAAATCGATATGAGGCAGGTTCCATATCGATTTGGCCAACAAAATTGATATGAAATTGCCTCATATCAATTTGGCTTGCCAAAATCGATATGAGGCAATTGCCCATATCGATTTGGCCCTCCCAAATCGATGTGGGCCATCCTCATATTTATTTGGGAGAACCAACTCAACTAAAACCATTAATTTCAACTCAAACTGATCCAAAATAATTAATTTTTCAGCCAATACTTTTTTGCAATTTCAATATAAATTCACGCCAACTGAATTCTAATCTTTAAGGAATTTTAAATTTATAATGAACCAATATAAGCTTTTTAAATTTAAACCGGTCCAAATTTAAGGGTTTACACATATTATACATCTGTGATCTCTTTAACATACACTTGAGAGATTTCTATCTATTTAAAAGAGATAATTAATGTTCCTTTTTTTTCTTTTTGGCTCTTGTTGCAGATGTGCATATTTGTGCAAACATATTTATAAGTGAGTCTGAATTTATCACATTAATATTAATTTTTTTAAGAAATAATATACATCATATTTATAAATTATTAAAAACTAAGATTCGAAATTCCTCCTATATATGTTTGCCAATACAACTCTATGAATTTATATATGTTATGTTCATGAAATAAGAAATAGGAAAAAATTGATCATTTTCTTGTATATTGATTACAGCTATAGGAATGGCAAACACCGCAGTTACGCCTAATCCAGAGTTGCTGCAGAGCTCAAACTTACACAAAGTAATAACTTAATCTTTATTTCTTATATATTAAAAGATAGACATTCAATTATCAATTTAAAAATAAATTAATGGTTCCAGTTGATCTAAGATTGAACTTAATTACGTGGCAGTATATACTAGAGACAATGGTCTACCCACGAGAACCTTTGCCTCTCAAGGAACTCAGGGATTCTACTGCAAAACACCCCAAGTAATTAGTGTATCTTTATATATATAAAAATATTTTCAACTTATAATTAAAATTCCCATCTCCTATATATTTGGAAAAAGAAAATATTATCTCCAAAATATTTGGAAGAGCTGAGAAATTTGAAAATATTATTACTATAACATCCCCAGACAATTCTCAATAGAACTATCAGAGAATGTTACTCAATATACTGTCAGTACTCTAATCATTTCATTGGCAAAGTTTCCTTTTAAAGTGTTACAAATAAAAATTTTCAAATAATAATATAATCTGTATAATACAACACTTATAAATCCAACATTTAAACCAATATCCAATATCTCCAATAATCCAAATACTAATTATAAATCAGATAACTATCATAAGTTTGTCAAATTAAATAAATATACAATACATTGCTTTATTTGATAATCATTTACTAGAATCTCAAACTTCGTCCTCTAAGTAATTATATTCCTTTCATGTTTGCAAATTTGTACAATCTCTCAAATAGTCAAATTAAATTGTATATATACATTTCATAACTTATGAGTATAATATACAAAAGTTCTCTATATGTATTGTAGATAATTTCTGAGATCCTTAATTCCACAACTTAACTTGCTCTGATGACATGATACCTGCATATCAAAAAATAATTCTAACACGCTAAGCAAAGCTAGTGGTGCTTGTATAAACATATTTTGTCACTTAATATTAAAAAAAATACTTATGCAAATATAGTAATGACACTCATTTTTAAGAAATATTTTAATATATTAACTATTTTCAATAACAAACTAACATAATATTTTGATTACACAAAATAATAACTTTAACTTTGTAAAAGTCATCATGCTATACTACACTTTCAATATTGTAACTTTTCTCTTTATGAATCATTTTATTTAAGACTTACTTTCTCATTTGTTAACATTGCTCATAATACACTTATTTTATTTTTCAGTAAGTCTTACTTTTTAGTTTCACATATAGAATAATTTCATTCAATCTATAATTTTTGGCACTTAAATTTAGTACTATACTTTGGGGCACTTTGTATCTTATATAATTATATACACTTTTAATCATTATAACACTTAGAAAGTTTTTGATCAATTCAATAACTTAAACATAATATTTCTATTCCGTGCATTAGAACTTTTACTTGTAAACATTAATATATACATTACCAATCACTTTCACATTATAACATAGTAATTCGATTTTAAGTAATTGACTTATATTATTATTTTTCATTTCTTACATTATTCATAACATCATATTCACATATATTTTCAATTTAGATAACTTCATTAAATATGCCCATACATACTGAACTCAGATCATAAGTTTGGATAACAGGTTAGTGTCGTAATTTTAATGTCAAGTCTCAAGAATATATATAATGGCAATTATGTCCACTGTCACTGATGACACAATATGTCCATTAATGGCATGAGGTGCCCACTATCACTATGGCTATCCTTCCTCTAGTTAGCCATTCAATTCAAAGCTAAATCTAAAATCTGTATGATTTGGGAAATTCATTAGTTTTGATTAACACTGAAATATGTATATCACTTCAATGGAACAATTCTTTGATCAACACTTGGTATTACTCATATTTATCTTATATTCAAAATTTATTGTACTACTTGTTAGGGTTGATTTCAAAAATCTTTTACATTTTGAGGCCTTATAGTCATTTACGCTAAAATCACAGATGAAAGACAAGAAAAAGAACTACTTTAGGCAAATTCTTCAAGTGATACGCCCAACGACATGGGCGTGTCAATGACCGTGTCACTTGCCCATTTCACAGAAGCTTTGACATGCCCAATGACATGAGCGACATGTCATTGGCTGTGCCATTTAACTTGCATTACAGTAGTTATGACATGCCCAACGACACGGGAGTGTCACTGGCCATGTCATTTAAATTGCATTACAGTGGCTAAGCCACGCCCAGTGACACGGGCTTGTCATTGGCCGTGTCATTTATTTTTATCATAGTAGCTATGACATGCCCAATGACACGGGTGTATTCTTAGTCATGTCATCAACACTGAAACACAGCAACGTTGACACGCCTAGTGACATGGCCGTGTCATTGGTTGTGTCAAGCAAAGTTCTGTATTTCGAACACTTATCAACTTAAACTCCATATATCCAAATATATGATAACAATGGATCAAAACTAGTTTCTTTAACATAGAAAGAGCTTATATCAAATATTTTCAGTAAAAACTCTTCAAAGATAACTCAATCAATTACTTTAATCAATAAAATTCATAGAAATTCAGATAGTTGCAGATCAAAATACATAAGCATATACCTCTTTAAACTCTTCTTTTTCCTCTAATCACTTGTTGATAATCTCAACTTTTCCAGCTTATTCTTCTAAAAACTTGTATCTAGATGTGATTTTCTCTTATGTTTTATTTAAAATCTTGGAAAGAAGAAAGAAAGGAGTTTTTGATGGTGAAAGTGGTGATGAACGTGGAAAGAAGAAAGAAGAACAGAGAAGGAAGGAGAAACTTCTACACATACACACACATGTCCACACATATATATATATGGCTTAATCTAGTGTGGTCACTTTTATTTTAACTATGGTGTACCCTTACTCTTAACATTTGATTCTAATTCAATTTTTAGTCTTATAACACTGTAAAAATACATAATTTCTTCAGTAAATTTTTAAAATCCACTATTTACATCACTTATTTGTGCCACTTATATCACAATTCACTATCAATTATCAATATTAAATTAAAAGTTTAGTATTTAAAATTGTAAACATTATAATTCTCTCCCACTAAAGAAATTTCATCCTCAAAATTTACCTGTTATGGTAATAAGCCATTTAATTTATAAATAATCTTAAATCTCACATAAAATCAATTATTTTATTAATTTATATAACTTTTTGTATGTTTGATATCATTTAATGTAACACTTTCAGAATAATCTTATTATAGAACTGCAGATGATTCAGCTCTACACACTTACACTGTTTAAGCTCAATTCAATAATTGTCTTTAATTCTCTTTAAATTTTTTTTATATAATTTGTATCATTACATTCCACGGTTATATATATATTTCTTTCTTTCCTTCATATACTAAACTTTAAATCCTAGTTTTGAATAGTGGGTCACTGATGGCAAGTAAATGTCCACTGTAATGATCTGGCTAAAGGCCCACTATGGCACGAATGCCCACTGTAATAATATGGCCAAAGGCTCACTCTGGCATGAATGCCCATTGTAATAATATGGCCAAAGGCCCACTATGGCGAATGCGTGTCACTTTGAATATTCACCCTTTAGCTAATTCAAAAACTAGATTTAACATCAGTATAATCGGACAATACATTTATTTCACTTTTTCAAATTATTTTCAATCATAATATCTTCTTCTGGTATAGAAAATTTTCTTTTTAAATTATTTGCTAATTACTGTGAATTTATAAGATTGAGAATTATTTTAATTATATTTATTATATGAACATATATACACATTATATTTGTTTTTGATTAGTTCGACTACTTATATTTATTTATCAATCTTTATCTTTCAAATCACTTCCATGTTTTCATTGTAATAATGAAATCAAAATATATTTTTCACTCTTACTTGTTTAATTCTTTTCGGAACATATTAAGAATTCACAACTATTCTTTTACTTTAAGAGTATATGTACATATATAATGTATTCACTATGTTTAATACACACTCACACACACATATATATATTTCTAACTTGATCCACAGTACATCATTTCACTAGAAAAATTAAACTACCTACAAATCTCACTACATTCTTTCCTTTTCACATTATCAATTCCTTTCTTTCTATTGTAATCAATTAGTATCTATTAACTCTTTAATACTTCTATATATAATCTATAACTTGTCTTCAATCACCATAAGTACACAATATGCAAATCTCACATTCTTACTTTCATTACTTAATCAATTTGTATATACACCTCTTTGTTTTCTTTATCTTGCTCTTCAAACTATTTAAATTCATCAATGATTCATCAATATATCATTCTTCTCACCTTACTTCATAAATTATCTTATTTCTTCATGAATAATGTGAAATCCACTAATCTCTTGTAATCATCTTTTATCTTTTCTCTAATCTTACACTTATTTCAACTATCCAATTATATTTATCCATACTTTCCTCAAGTTTTATCCACATCTAACTTTCATCATTTAATGGACTGATTTCATTTCAATCTTATAAATAATCTTTCGAAAATTATAACTGTTTCCAAGATGTATTCAATAATTCACTACTAATTCCACCTATAAACTTTACTTTGTGAAGGTATAAGAAGGTAGAAATATGCATGGGAAAATGCATGACCATACAAGTGATCATGCACATCACTGCTTGAATTATTTTTAAAATTTTGAAGAATAGAAGTTTGCATAGCCAGATGCATGACCGCATGAATGGTCATACACTTCTCTACTGAATTCTCTTTTAAAAGTTTTAATGGCACAAATATATGCATGTCCATATGAATGATCATGCTCCTCACTGTTGGGATTTCTTCTCAAAGTTTGAAGAATAGAAATTTGCACAAGCATACGCATGACTATACAAATGATCATGCGTATCTCTGCTAGAATTTCTTTTCATTATTTAATTAAGAAGTTATCCATAATTCAACTCTAACAAATTAAGGAAAAAGCATCCAACCCTTCAAAGTATAATCAAATTCAAATCCAAACTTCCATAATCCTAAAATCTTTCAAAACCTTATTTTCTTCCACAACCTTATATCAACTCATAAATAATTCAATGATGAATTTAATCATTGTTTTAGTTAATAATTAATAAATAAACATTTACATATTGCAAGAATAACTTTATTATCATAGAAATAACATTTTATACTTGTATTTTTCACAATTATTCAATACACCATATCTTTCACAAGTAATGGTATTTTATCAATTCACAAATCTCTTTACATAATAAAAATCAAGATTATTTCAGTAAATAACAAAATAAGTATTATACAAGCACCAACCTCTTTAAAAATACTCTTCCGTCACTTTTCCTTTCAATCTTTAATTTTGATGATGTTTTTCTCGATAAATCAAGCTTAAATTAGCTAAATCCATCAAAACTTGGTTTTTCTACCAATTCTCCATGATTTCTATGGTGAGAAAGGGAAGAAGAAGAAAAAGAGATGAAGATGGAGGTGGAGATGATAAGTATGACATTTTAGAAGACAATAGAAGACTCTAGAAATCTTTAAATAGGCTTTGGGACTTTTATCCAATATACTCACTTATACAATAGTTTCGATGCATTCACTTTCTTTAATTATCTATTACTCCAATTTTTTAACGTTGAAACATTATAAAAACAATTACTATAGTCACTTTAAACCCCCCCCCCCCCCCCCCATTATCCACATTTCACATCTAAATTATAGCTTGAATTCATTTCAGGCTATAAGGGCATTTTCATAATTTCTTACCAAAGTTATTTTTCCATCATCAATCTATTTAATTGATACTTTCAAGAAATATTTCATTATAAATAACTCAATCAATCAATTCAAACATTAAAACTCATAAAAATTTTTATATTTGCAAATTATAATATAAAAGCACATACCTCTTTAAAATTCTTCTTTCTCTTTCTTTTCTCTCTTTCCCTTTGATTACTTATTGATAATCTTGCCTTTTCTAGCTTATTCTTTTAAAAATCTATACCTATATGTGATTTTCTCTTAATCCTTGATTAACTTGATGAAAGGAAGAAGAAAATAAAGAAGATGGTGATGGTAGTGGAAGATGGTATGGGAGATGGAAGAAGAAATGAGAAGTTTCCACACACACACATGTACACCCATATATATCTATAGTTTAATCAAGTGAGGGAATGCTCATAATAATTATGGTGCACCCTCATTCTTAACTGTTGATTCTAAATCAAGTTTTAATATCGTAAAACCGTAAAAATAATTTCTACAGTAAATTTTGAGATATATTATTCACTATTCTCTGCTTATAGCATTTATCTACATTACTTTTATCACTATACATTATCAATTATCAATATTAGTTAAAAAGTTCCATGTTTAAAATCTTGACCATTATAATTCTCCCTCACTAAAGAAATTTCATCCTCGAAATTTTTCTGTTATGGCAATAAGCTATTTAATTCATAACTAATCTTAAATCTCACATAAAATTAATTATTTTATTAATTGACATAACTTTTATTTATTATTATTTTTCTTTATGTCTTATATCAGTCAATGTAACACTTTCAGAATAATCTTATTATAGAACTACAGAAGATTCAGCTCTACACACTTACACTATTCAAGTTTAATTCAATAATTTCCTTTGATTCTCTTTAGATTTTTTTTATATATAATTTGTGTCATTACATTCCATTGTTATATATATATATCTCTTTCTTTCCCTTATATACTAAACTTTAAATCCTAGTTTCGGATAGCGGGACACTGATGACAAGTAAATGCCCACTGTATAAATATGGCCAAAGGCCTACTATGGCACAAATACCCACTATATATGATGACGTCCACTGAGAGAAAGGGACCAAAGATCCTCTATGACGCAAAGCGTCCACTGATGACATAGATGCCAATATCACTGGGACATGTATAAAAAAAATGTCCTCTATGGCACAGAGTGCCCACTTTCAATATGAGACATAAGTGTTCTCTATGGCACAGAGTGCCCACTTTCAATATGGCATAAAATGCCCACTATCACTTTGAACATTTACCCTTTAGCTAATCTGAAAACTAGATTTAACATCAGTATAATCGATCAATACATTTATTTCATTGTTGCAAATTATTGTCAATTATAATATCTTTTGGAATATAACACTTTCTCTTTGAAGTGTTTGTTTATTAATGTGAATTTATAAGATATGAGCAAGTATTTCAAACACATTTATCATATAAACATATATACACTTCATATTTGTTTTCGAATAGTTTAACTAATTTTATTTATTCATCAATCTTTATCTTTCAAATCACATCCATGTTTCCAATATAATAATGAAATCTAAATAGATTTCCACTCTTGTTTAATTCTTTTCTTAACATATTAAGAATTCACAACTATTCTTTCACTTTAAGAGTATATATACATATATAATGTATTCACTATATTTAATACACACACACACTCACACACACACACACACATATATATATATATTTAACTTGATCCACAGTATATCATTTCACTAGAAGGGTTAAACTACCTACAAATCTCACTACATTCTTTCCTTTTCATATTATCAATTCCTTTCTTTCTATTATAATCAATTAGTGTCAGTTAACTCTTTAACACTTCTATATATAATCTATAATTTTTCTTTAATCATCAAACAATGTTACTATCATGTATTCCATAAGTACACAATATATAAATCTCACATTCTTACTTTCATTACTCAATCAATTCTTATATAAACTTCTTTGTTTTCTTTATCTTGCTCTTCAAACTATTTAAAATCATTAATGATTCATCAATATATCATTCTTCTCACCTTGCTTCGTAAATTAACTTATTTCTTCATGAATAATGTAAAATCCACTAATCACATGTAATCATCTTTTATCTTTTCTCTAACCTTAAACTTATTTCAAATATCCAATTACATTTATTCATACTTTCCTCAAGTTTTCTTCACATCTAATTTTCATCATTTAATGGATTGATTTCATTTCAAGCTTATAAGTAATCTTTCGTCATTTATAACTATTTTCAAGATGTATTCAATAATTCACTATTAATTCCACCCATAAACCCTACTTTGTGAAGGCATAATAAGGTAGAAATATGCATGTCCATAGGAATGATCATGCACCTCACTGTTGGGATTTCTTCTCAAAGTTTGACGAATAGAAATTTGCATAAGCATATGCATGACGATACAAATGATCATGCATATCTCTGCTAGAATTTCTTTTCATGATTTATTCAAGAAGTTATCAATAATTCAACTCAAATAAATTAAGGAAATAGGATTCAACCCTTCAAAGCACAATCAAATTCAAATCCAAACTTCCATAACACTAAAACCTTTCAAAACCTTATTTTCTTCCACAACCTTATATCAACTCATAAATGATTCCATGATGAATTTAATCATTATTTTAGTTAATAATCAATAAATACACATTTACATATTGTAAGAATAACTTTACTATCATAAAAGTAAAGTTTTTTACTCGTATTTTTCTCAATAATTTAATACACCATGTCTTTCACAAGTAATGGTGTTTTATCAATTCACAAATCTCTTTACATAGTAAAAATCAAGATCATTTCAATAATTAGCAAAATAAGTATTATACAAGCACTAACCTCTTTAAAAATACTCTTCCATCACTTTTTCTTTCAATCTTTTGTTTTCATGATGTTTTAGAAGGCAATAGAAGACACTAGAAATCTTTAAATAGGCTTTAGCACTTTTTTCCGATATACTCACTTATACAATAGTTTCGATGCATTCACTTTCTTTAATTAACTATCACTTCAATTTTTAATATCTGAAACATTATAAAATCAATTACTTTTGACACTTTGAAATCCCATCATCCATATTTCACGTCTAAATTATAACTTAAGTTTATTTCGGGGCTATAAAGGTATTTTCATAATTTCTTACCTCTTTGAAATTTTTTCCAAACATACGGATATTATCCATACTCAGATTTAATGTTACTCTTATTAAAGCTTATTTAACCGTATTACTATTAGTTCCAAATACTCAAGCTATACATAATATCATAATCAATCCAATTTACACTCTTATATTCACTTAATGTAGAAAATCAATACTTAAAATTTTAAAGCATGACAATTCTTATTCTCGAAATTTATCTATCAGTCATAATTAATTCCTCAGATTCAAATAAATTATTACACTTCCACTGTGTTACTTTGATATATCTCTTTAACTACTCATTTTTTTCTTTTTGCATCCTTTTTTTTTCACAAATAGGTTTAGTGCACTCTAAACAATACACTATGAATTCTCAATCAATTCTTAGAAAACATTCTACTACAATAAACATATGAAATATCAATTGCATCAAACATATACCCACTTATTCGATTCACATAACATAGATAATTGCATTTCGCTTCTCTCATAACTTCACATGCCAGAAATGCCTAAATCACACTCTGATACCACTAAATGTAAAATCCCCTAACAATTCTCATTAGAACTATCAGAGAATGTTACTCAATATACTATCAATACTATAATCAATTCATCGACAAAGTTTCCTTTCAAAATGTTACTAACAAAAATCTTCAAATAATAATACAATCTGTATAATACAACATTTATAAATCCAACATTTAAACCAATCTCCAATATCTCCAATAATCCAAATACTAATTATAAATCAGATAACCATCATAATTTTGTCAAATCAAATAAATATATATTACATTGCTTTATTTGATAATCATTCACTAGAATATCAAACTTCGTCCTCTAAGTATATATATTCCTTTCATTTTTATAAATTTGTATAATCTCTTAAATAGCCAAATAAAATTGTATATATACGTTTCATAAATTATGAGTACAATATACAAAAGATCTCTATAAGTACTATAAATAATATTTGAGATCCTTAATTTCACTGCTTAACTTGCTTTGATGACATTATACTTGCATGTCAAAAAACAATTCTAACATACTAAGCAAAGCTTAGTGGTGCTTGTATAGATATATTTTGTCACTTAATATTAAAGAAAAATACTTATGGAAATATAGTAATAACACTTAGTTTTAAGAAATATTTCAATATATTAACTATTTTCAATAACAAATCAATATAATATTTTGATTACACAAAATAATAACTTTAACTTTATAAAAGTCATCATGCTATGTTATTATTTCGGCATTGTAACTTTTCTCTTTATGAATCATTTTATTTAAGACTTACTTTCTCATTTGTTAATATTGCTCATAATATGCTTATTTCATTTTTCAGTAAGTCTTACTTTTCAGTTTCACATATAGGATAATTTTATTCAATCTATAATTTTTGGTAATTAATTTAGTACTATACTTTGAGGCACTTTGTAGCTTATATAATTATATACACTTTCAATCATTATAACACTTAGAAAGTTTTTTATCAATTCAATAACTTGAGCATAACATTTTTATTCCCTGCATTAGAACTTTCACTTGTAAACATTAATATATACATTACCATTCACTTTCACATTGTAACACAGTAAGTAGATTTTAAGTAATTGACTTATATTATTATTTTATATTTTTTCCATTATTCATAACATCATATTCACATATATTTTCAAATTTAGATAACTTCATTAAATATGCCTGTACATACTGAACTCAGATCATAGGTTTGGATAATGGGTTAGTGTATCAATTTTAATGCCAAGTCTTAAGAATATATATATATATAATGGCAATTATGTCCACTGTCACTGATGACACAATGTGTCCATTAATGGCACGAGTGCCCACTATCACTATGGCTATCCTTCCTCCAGTTATCCATTCAATCCAAAGCTAGATTTAAAATCTGTATGATCTGGGCAATTCATTAGTTTTGATCAACACCAAATTGTTTATATCATTTCAGTGGTACAATACTTTTATCAACATTTAATATTATATATATTTGTCACATATCCAAATTTTATCACTCTTTTCCATACTTTTAACACATACACATAAATTCTCAACACAAAAGTAAGAAACATAAACATATTAGCCTCATACTAGGCCCGTATATCACAAAATACAAAATGAGCCTGTCAAATGCCTTTGTAGACCCCACGGTCGTGGCCTTCAAGGCCTATGGCCATGGAATTCAGAATGTCTCTGTTTTATCAAAATTTTTAAAGAAACAACCTCACTTTCAACCCCACGGTTGTGGCACTCAATTGCCACGCCCGTAGCATTAGTTTTGGGTCTATTTTTAGAGTAATTCTTCCTCCAGCAGTCCTGACTTTGATACTATGCCCATGGCACTTTTAAGCCATGCCCGTGGCATTCTAAAATCATGTATTTTACACTTTTAACTTCATTAAACACAAATATATTGAAAATCTAAGTTAAAAATATATCAAAACTAAAGTTTTTGACATAAAAAGAGTTCATATTAAATAATTTACTACAACTTCACTTAATCAAACTTTCAACCATCTCACATGGCTAAAAATAATATCAAACCACCCAATTCTCATAAGGGTTGAATTAAGAATCAAACTCATCACATAAAAATTATTTTTCTGTCATCAATCTATTTAATCAATACTTTTAAGAAATATTTCATTATAAATAACTCAATCGATCAATTCAAACATTAAAACTCATAAAAATTCATATATTTGCAAATTATAATACAAAAGCACATACCTCTTTAAAATTCCTCTTTCTCTTTCTTTTCTCTCTTTTCCTTTGATTACTTATTGATAATCTTGCCTTTTCTAGCTTATTCTTCTAAAAATCTATACCAATATGTGATTTTCTCTTAATCCTTGATTAACTTGATGAAAGAAAGAAGAAAATAGAGAAGATGGTGATGGTGGTGGAAGATGGCGTGGGAGATGGAAGAAGAAATGAGAAGTTTCCACACACACACACATATACACATATATATATAGTTTAATCAAGTGAGGGAATGCTCATAATAACTATGGTGCATCTTTTTTCTTAACCATTGATTCTAAATCGAGTTTTAATCTAGTAAAATAATAAAAATAATTTCTTCAGTAAATTTTGAGATATATTATTCATTATTCCCTGCTTATAGCATTTATCCATATTACTTTTTATCATTATACATTATTAATTATCAATATTAGCTAAAAAGTTCCATGTTTAAAATCTTGACCATTATAGTTAATGTGAGTTATAGACAGAGAATTAAAGCCTCCATACAAACACAATCAAATGTTTCTTAATTTCAAAACTTGGCACATAAAATGTCAAAGGGATAAATATGGACTATTTTCAAAAGAAGTTAGTGTATAGTTGGTGATAGTTATTCATAGTTAGTGAGAGTTAGTGACTATTTAATTAAGGAATTAACACATTCATACAAACTCAGTCAAACACTTCTCAATTTCAAAACCTGGTACATACATTGTCCAAGAGATAGATATAGACTATTTTAAAAATATGTTAGTTGAAGTTAGTGTACACCTAGTGATAGTTGTTTATTAGTAGGGATAGTTCATGACTATTTCATTAAGAAATTAACACCTGCATACAAACTCAGCCAAACACTTCTCAAATTCAAATCCTGCAACATATTAATCTAAGAGATAATTAGAGATTGTTTTCACATGTAGTTTGTAGTAGCTAGTGACAATTAGTGATTATTACTTTAAATTTAATTAATGATTATTTTATCTACATACATACTCAATCAATAGAGAACTTATACCATAAACTCACTAGCAGCCAATTGAATAGTAAATATTAACTCACAAACAAACCCTAACTGCACATAAATGCAGTTAACGATCGTAAACCCTAAACTCAACATTAAATCAAATGAGAAAAATAAAGCATAATTAAAATATATAAGATTAAATAATTAATTTCTAGTCTAACAGTTCAATAAAATAAAAAAACTCAACCATTTCAAATTTTGAATAAATAAAAAAACAAAAAACATTCATAAACTAATGGATAAAATTAAAGTTTGATGAAATAAATGGTCAATATTCTCAATCTTTCACACATGGAACTTAGGGAAGAAGAGGAGAAAATAATAAGAGAAGCAAATAGGAGTTCGTAAAGGTGCCCTACTAGAGCTAAGGGTGGAGATGCTGAGAGTTTTTTTTTTTTAAGGTATGAGGGGCATTTCTATCAATGTTGGGTCATTTTAGATTAAATGGGTTCATAATATTCTAACGTATTTTAGGAGTAGTAATTTTAGGTGAATTCCCTATTATATTTTTAATTTAAATTGAATAAAAATTTTAATATATGTAAATTATAATTATCTATTTATAATTTTCTTGCCTATACACACACATATATAAATAATTATTTAAGCATAAAATTTATATATACATATATATTTCTTAATTTTAGTTATTCCTTAAGATGGGTTGTCCTAGACAATAAGATCATTAAACTTATCCTATAACCGACCCTGATTAGCAAACATCATGCATCACTAGCAGGAAATTCCTATAGTCTAGTAAACTAGAAGTGTGTATAAGTAGGACCATGTTGGGTAAACAAGAAAATAAATATATACATATTACACATTTGTTATCTCTTTCACATACACTTGAGAGATTTCTATCAAGTTAAAGTGGTAATTAATGTTCCTTTTTTTTCTTTTTGGCTCTTGTTGCAGATATGCATAGTCGTACAAACATATTTATGAGCGAGTCTGAATTTATAACATTAATATTGAATTTTTTTAAGAAATAATGTACATCATATTTATAATTTATTATATATTAAGATTCGAAATTCCTCCTATATGTATTTGGCAATACAACATTATGAATTTATATATGTTACGTTTATGAAATAGGAAAAAATGATCATTTTCTTGCATACTGGTTACAAACAATGGCAAGCACCTCAGTCACGCCTAATCCAGTGTTGCTGCAAAGCTCGGACTTACACAAAGTAATAATTAATTTGATCTTTATATCTTATATAATAAAAGAAGCCATTCAATTATCAATTTTTTTTTAAAAAAAATTAATGGTTCCAGTTGATCTGAGATTGAACTTAATTACATGCATGGCAGTATATACTAGAGACAATGGTCCACCCATGAGAACCTTTGACTCTCAAGGAACTCAGGGGCAAAACACCCCAAGTAATTAGAGTATCTTATATATATTATATATTAAACTTATAATTAAAATTCCCATCTCCAATATGTTTGGAAAATAATATATTATCTCAAAAATATTTGGAAGAGCTAAGATTCTGGTCAGTTAATGACATTGCTATTGACGCTTATTAATGCAATGAAAACTATTGAAATTGGAGCCTTTGATGGATATTGTCTCTTACTTACTTCCCTTGCAATTCTTGATGATGGCAAGGTTTAATTGGACTTTTAAATTACTCTTCGATTTACTGTTTAAAAATAAATTATATTAGATTATGTTTATTAAAAATTATATCAAAATTAATTATTAAATATATTTTACATGTTCTAAATCAATTTATCATCGAATCAGCTAATATTATTCTGAATTGTTTTTCTTTTTTTTTTTTGAGAAAAATTTCAGTTTTAATGTTCAAATAGACTTGTATATAATTTCAATTTCTTCTTAGTTTTTCTTCAAAGAATATAATTATTTTTTTGAGCAATATATAATAATTAGATTAATTATAATTTACATATTACTTCTATAGATATTGATAGGAGAAACTATGAGATAGGCTTGCCAACAATACATAAGGCTGGTGTTGAACAAAAAATTGAAAGATTTACGCTTGATGAAGTGGAGTTTAAAACTAAATCATTAATTGTAATGTTATAGAACTTTATATACATGATATTTGTATTCTAATAAAATTCTACTTGTCAGGAGTTTACACGATAAGTTTAGAATACAACAGTTTTAAGATAGAATAAGATAAGCATTATCTTCAATACCCCCCTTTAAGCTTAGCAGGGTGTGGAAGATGATGATTTGGATTGCACTGCCCGCCACCGCTGCAACACCTTCTTCCTAGTAATGGTGACTACTGAGGATATTGGTATTTCAAGGTTGGGGAATTCTCTTCCAATCAAAAGCCATAAAGTACAGTTGGTTTAAATCTTTTTTAGATATCTTATTGTATTTTTGATAGCTTTTATAATTGGGATGAATATTTTATGGTTGGATTTTTTATTTTTAGAGATTTTCATTTCAAATGGTTAATGTTTGAATGCATGAATTCTTATATTTTAGACATTAAGTAGTTTCATAATAGACTATTTATATGTGACTTTATATATTAAAGTTTTAAAATTAAAATTTTCAAAATTTTAAATAAAAAACATGGTAAAATAATTTTGCCTTACGGATTTTGAACAAAATGAGCTTTTGGATTTGATTGAGAGCAATTAATTATGAATATTTAGAAAAGGTTTATATTTGTAATATCCCAAAGTATACCCTAAAAGTTTTGGAATTATTGTTTTTTTATTAAATGTATATGTTTATATGGAAAGAGATAAAAGATAAGAAGAGGAGAGTGTATATGTTATATATATCAATACAAGTCAAACTAATGGAAATCAAAAGAAGATATTTATTTATTTTAAATTAGTGAAATAAATTAAAAGGAAAATAAATGAGTGGAAGAGAATATATTAGAATATTTTAATGATTTATTGCTTGGTGGAGGTTTAAGTGGAGGAGAAATGTTTGACTTTGCCATTTACTCTTTTTCTTCTTCTTTTCTTTGTGGTTTGGCCGGCACACTCCAAAGCAATAGAGAGAAAGAGAGTTTTGCTTTCTTAAGATCAAAATTGAAGGAGAATTCAAGTGATCAAGTTGGAGATTTGAGAAATTTCATTAACTTTGGTAAGTTTCTTCTTGATTCTCTTGTTTTATATTAAGTTGTATTTGAGTTTAATGATTGATTGTGGATAGTGTGAATATGTTGGATTGTGGTGTGTTTGAGAGTGTTGGGTTTAATTGATTGTGATTTTGGAGTTGAATGGAAGAGTAAGGGTTGTGTTTATGTTATGGTTTCGAGTTGGTAATTGATGTATTTTGTGAGTTTGATCAAATTATTATCTTAGATTTTCTATGTGTTTGTGTTTATTGAAGTTGGAAACCTAGAATACATGAGTTTGGTTCGAAACAGAAGCATTTTGAATGCCACGCCCGTGGCCCTTGGATGCCACGACCGTGGGGGTGTTAAGAAAATTGGACAGATTCATTTGCTAACCCACGACCGTGGGGGTTTGTGAGGCCACGACCGTGGGGGTGTGAGGCCACGACCGTGGGTCCTAGATAGTTGTGTTGGCTTATAATTTGTGATATATGGGTTTAGTATGAGACTAATAGGTGAATAATTGTATTGGAATTCTTGTGTATTTGTATTTAAGTGTGTATTATTCCTTTTGGATTAGGTGGTGAAGAGGTTAAGTTGCCCTAATCTTAGTAGTGAAGAATTCTTGGAAGAGGAAGTGTATAGATTGGTGTGAGTTGTTCTTGAGGTAAGTACAAACCCTACATTATTGCATACATTTACATGACATTGGGACTTAACACATTTGGTTGTAAATGTGTTAAGTAATCTATTACATTGTTGATACATTTGACTAATGCTATGATTTGCTTAATGTGGAAGATATGATGATCATTCAAAATGTATATTCAATGCAATTGGTTATGATGAATACTTTAATGATGAATTACCTTAATATGAATTGAGATGTGAAGCCGTTGTTATTGACTATGATAATACAAATGAAATAATTAGAGCATGATTGCTTATGTGATTATGGAATATGAAATGAGAAATGAATTGAGAAGAGAATGATAAAGAGATAAATGAAATAATTGTATGCTTAATATGTTATTCAATTTTCAGAGTTCTGAGTTTGGCGGCATGCCTATGAATCGCTGGATAGGTGAAAAGACCGGGTCGTAAGCCGAGTCCAACTGAAAAACGTGAAATGTGATGTTTTTGGGGTGAAAAGACTGGGTCGCAAGCCTCAAAAACAAATCCTTGAAGCTAGATTGAGTTAAAAGACTGGGTCGTAAGCTCAAATCTAGTTGATTATCCATGGATAAATATATATATCACCTATGGGCTTGATGATTGTGATTATGGACCAAAGCAGTAACTCTGAACTTTGAATAACATATTAGTGTCTTTTGGGCCCATGCTTGTCTTTGTTTCAATGTGATTCATGAATGGTGAAACAATTGGATAAAATAATGGAATGTAATGTTATGAAAAATATTAATATATCATTTATGAATATTCTCTTTATTGTGAAATGTGTGACATTGATATTGCATTGAAACATATTGTTATTGTGGTTTGTACCACTAAGCCGTTGGCTTAGCGCGATTGTGATTCATCGCGCAGGTGACAGGGTAGAACCAGAGAGTTCAGCTAGACCAAGTTGAGTCTAGATTCTGAAGCGTTGATAGAGGGCTTAAAGATCAAAGACAAACTGCCAAAAATGTATATATATATATTTTTATGTTTTGTAAACATGAATTTTGATGTAATTATATATGTAAATATCGCTATATTTTCCGCTGCATATTGAATGAATGTTTTATCTATTGTACTTTATAATATGATTTAAATGTTTTAAGTTTTCTTATAATATTGCTAAATTGAAAGATCGGTTTGCTTATTAAAAACCGTAGCACTCCTATATTCAATATACGTATATTATAGGTGTAGTAGTATGTAATGTGCGTGTACGGGGTATAGGGGTGTTAGAATTGTTTTGGTATCAGAGCCTAAGTTTGAGATTCTCAACCTAGGTAAATTGTAAGAAAAAGAAAATTTTGATTTTAAAATATGGTTTTTAAATAAGATACATGTTTTGGTATTGGCAGTCTTTGATCTTTAATGAGGTATATTCTGCTGTGTTTGTAGATATAGGTAGTGATGGCATCTCAGTCACGTCAGTCTTTAGAAGGTAGTGCAGAGAGTGTAGCTCCTGAAGAGGGTAGAGATGGAGCTAGGGTTGATAGAGCTGGAAAGGTACCTGTTCCTGTGCCAGAGAGACCAGCTGCTGATGAGGTTCTACCAGTTTGGCTAAGACATGTGGTAGAATTGTTGAGGCAAGCTCCAGTGCAGCAACCGCCACCGCCACCATAGCCTCAAGTGCCGGTGAGACATTATGATAAATTGAGGAAGTATGGGGCTGAGGATTTCTTTGGTACTACATATCCTGCAATAGCTGAACAGTGGTTGGATAGAGTACAGAGAGTGTTTATTCAGTTGCAAGCCACTCCTGAAGAGAAGTTTGATTATGCTAGATCCCTTCTGCAGAAAGATGCTTATGATTGGTGGAAGACAGTTCCTCATGCTATGGATGATCCACCAACTTTGTCGTATAATGATTTTCTGTGGGAGTTTGAGCAGAAATATACTCCGAGGGAGTATAAAGATGTCAAGAAGATGAAATTTTTGAATCTGAGGCAGGATAACCGGACCGTGACAGAGTATGAGATAGAGTTCATCCAGTTGAGCCATTATGCAGGTGGAAATATTTCTGATGAGATTCACCGGTGTAGGAGATTTGAGGAGGGGTTGAGGCCCTCTATTATGTGCATTGTTGCTGGTTCTCGGTACCAAGACTTTTCTCAGTTGGTTGCAGCAGCTAGAAGTGTTGAGAGAGCACAGGGTATTGCAGCAGCTACTACTGAAGAGGAGACCAGAATTAGGAGACCCCAGTTTGAGGCAGGATCTTCGTCTATGAAGAGAGGCAGAGGAAGTTTTATTCCGAGGATCAGTAGGAGCCAGAGGTAGTCAGGTAGTTCAGTTTAGTTTCAGAGGCACAGACCGAGACCTACAGTTTCTGTAGCTAGTGCTCCGACTCCAGTGGTTCAAAGGTCTACTCCACCTACATGTGTTCATTGTGGTAGGATACATGGGGGTGTTTGTTGGAAGATTGGTGGATCAGCTGTGTGTTTCAAATGTGGATCGCCTGATCATTTTGTTAGAGATTGTCCTGAGATGCAGGAGCATAGGCAGACAGATTCTGCAGTTTCTCGACCTAGTGTGAGAGAAGGTCGAAGTGGCAGAGGTGTTAGTAGAGGTGGTCGACCTGGGATCAGTCAGAGAGGAGGCTCTACATCTGGAGGCAGTAGGCCAGATGAGGCTGGGTCTTCTCAGAGAGTGTATGTGATGCAGAGGCAGCCTGATGCTTCAGCAGTCATTGCGGGTACATTTTTTTATTTGGCATTTCAGTTCTTGCTTTGATTGATCCAGGATCTACTCATTCATACATAAGTGCATCTGTCTTGCCTATTTCTGAATTGCATTCAGAGTCCTTAGGATTTGATGTGTTGGTGACAAATCCTTTAGGACATAGTGTGGTTGTTAGCAAGGTGCATCGTGATAGTGCAGTTGTGGTGCAAGGTGAGGAATTTTTGGGGGATTTGATTGAAATGCCTTTTAAGGAATATGATTTGATTTTAGGCATGGATTGGTTGTCTAAGCATGGAGTTGTAGTAGATTGTCAAAAGAAATGTGCTACCTTGAGAACTGGTGATGGTAGAAGTGTGATGGTATCTGGTGAGCAGAGACGACTTGCATCCTTGTTTGTATCAGCTTTTGCAGCTAGTAAGTTGATTAGAAAAGGGTGTGACGCTTATCTTGCTCATGTTGTGGATACCAGAGTAGTCGATTCTCAACTTGATAGTATACCCACAGTTGCTGAATTCCCAAATGTGTTTCCTAAGGAGTTGCCAGGGTTACCCCCTGAGAGAGAGGTTGAGTTTGGTATCGATTTGTTGTCTGGTACCACTCCTATCTCTATTACTCCTTACCGAATGGCACCTGCTGAGTTGAGAGAGTTGAAGGTGCAGTTGCAGGAGTTGTTGGATAAAGGGTTTATTCGCCCTAGTGTTTCTCCGTGGGGAGCTCCTGTCTTGTTTGTGAAAAAGAAGGATGGTACTTTGAGGTTGTGCATTGATTATAGGCAATTGAATAAGGTGACTATCAAGAATAAGTATCCTTTGCCTAGGATAGATGATCTCTTCGATCAGTTGAAAGGAGCAGCAGTGTTTTCCAAGATTGATTTGAGATCAGGGTACCATCAGTTGAGAGTCAGAGAGGAAGATGTTCCTAAGACAGCTTTCCGCACAAGATATGGGCATTATGAGTTCTTAGTGATGCCATTTGGATCAACAAATGCACCTACAGCTTTTATGGATTTGATGAATAGGGTGTTTAGGCCCTATCTAGATCAGTTTGTGGTAGTCTTTATTGACGATATTTTGGTGTATTCGCGTAATGAAGAGGATCATGACAAGCATTTGCGGATCGTATTGAAGACTTTGAGAGAGAAGCAATTGTATGCTAAGCTGACGAAGTGTGAATTTTGGCTTGATCAAGTGCTTTTCTTGGTCATATAGTTTCAGCAGATGGTATAAGAGTTGATCCGAGTAAAGTTGAAGCCATTTTGAATTGGAGTCCACCAAAGTCTGTAACTGAAGTTAGAAGTTTTCTGGGTTTGGCAGGCTATTATCGACGATTTGTGAAAGGTTTTTCTTTGACAGCTACTCCACTCACCAGATTACTTCGAAACGGAGTTAGATTTGTGTGGACAGATCAGTGTCAATTTAGTTTTGAGCAGTTGAAGAAGATGTTGACTCAAGCGCCTGTTCTTAAACCATATGTGATTTATAGTGATGCTTCACATATTGGTTTAGGTTGTGTTTTGATGCAAGAAGGTAAAGTTATAGCTTATGCTTCTCGGCAATTGAAGCCGCATGAGCTTAATTATCCGACGCATGATTTGGAGTTAGCAGCCATAGTTTTTGCTTTGAAGATTTGGCGACATTATTTGTATGGAGAGAAGTGTTTTATCTATACAAATCATAAGAGTTTGAAATATTTAGGGGTTCAGAGAGAGCTTAATCTTCGGCAAAGATGATGGTTGGAATTGATCAAAGACTACGACTGTTTGATTGATTATCATCCTGGTAAGGCAAATGTTGTTGCTGATGCATTGAGTCGAAAGTCTTTAGCAAGTTTGACTGTTTATTCACTCTCGTTGCTTGTTGAGTTGAGAGCGTTGCATGCTAGTTTTGAATCATGTGACGATGGTGCGTTGTTGGCTCAGTTGCATTTGAGACCGGTGTTTTTGGATCAGATTAAAGAGGCTCAATTGGCTGATGAGAAAATTCAGAAGATTGTTTCAGATTGCCAAAATGGGAGAGCCAAGATTTCCATGTGAGAAGCGATGGTAACCTTTGGTTCAAAGATAGATTGTGTGTTCCTGATGATGCAAGATTGAGACAGATTATTTTAGAAGAAGCACATCAATCAATTTTTGCTATGCACACAACCATTTTCAGAGTTTGTTGTTGGTGGCATGCCTAATGATAGTAACAATCTCTTGAAGTTAGGTTGGGCTTGATCCTTGAAGCCAAGTTGGGTAGAAGTTTAACATGTTTTACTCCCCTTGAAGCTTGGTTGGGTCTAGTCCTTGAAGCCTAATTGAGATGTTATAACCCTTGAAGCTAGGTTGGGTTGGTTCTTGAAGCCAAGTTGGGTTGATAATTAGCATGCTTTGTTCCCCTTGAAGCTTGGTTAAACCTAAATCCTTGAAGCCTAGTTGGGATAATGATAATGATAATGTGATAATAAAACCAAAGCATTAACTCTGAAAGTCGAATGGCATATTAGTGTCTTTTGGGCCCGAGTCTGTCTTTGTTGTCAATGTGATATACAAATGTTAAAATAAATGAGTAATGAAATCTATGGTGGCTTTGTTGGAAATGTGATTCATGAATGGTGATAATGATTGCCTTCATTGGAAATGTGATTCATGATTGGTGAATTGTGAATAAAATAATGATATGAAGTATGTTATGTAATATGTATATTGATATAATGATTGTGTGTATTAGTGATGGATTGTGGTTGGTGTTAATGATATGTATATATGTATATATAATATATGAGATTAGTAGAGATATATGAAAGGTGCAATTGAAAAGGAAAAACATGATAAGAAACTAATGGTACATGAAAGTGATATTTCATTATATGTTAGAATTTCTATAATGTATGTTTATATTTTATATTCGTACTACTAAGCTTTTGGGCTTAGCGCGGATGTGTAATCGCGCAGGTGACTAGGTGGAAGATATGAAGTCTTTCGTTATGCCACGAGAAGAGTAAGAGTTTGTCGAGACCAACTAGAGGATGATGCATAAATGTATAATTTTTAATTATGATGTATTTTTGACAAAAGTATATTTATATGTATCAATGAAGTTTTGATAAAGATAAGATTATGGTATGTATATGTAAGATCATTAAAAGTATAATGATTTCGTAAATGTTCTTTAAATTTATGTATTGTGATTTGAACTCTGTTAAAGGTTTTAAAAATGTAACGAAAAGTGACATCCTTATACTTTATATACTTACTGTATGTATACCGGGTGTATGTATAGTACTTATATGGAGTATTGGGGTGTTACAAGCACTAATTTGCCATTTGCAAGATTTGGTAAATTTGGCTAACTATGGTTTGCAAGGAATTACAAGCTTTGAGACAAGACCAAAGGAAGTCAATTACAACTTGCTACAAGTTGAAATTCACGAATGAGGCTTGTAATTAATATGTATTAAGGTCCACTAGTTATGCTTATTTAAAAAGTAAGGGCCCTGTTTGTTTTGTATTAAATTAGAACTTTGTTTACTTTATTATTTCTTAAAATTTGATTAGAAAACCAAATGCTACTTAATAACCCTAATTAGGGTTTAGCTATTTATATCTCATTTAGGGTTGTAAGACATTAGTTTTAGTTTTTGAAAAATTATTAACCTAAAAGCCGAATTTGCTTTTATCTTTGTGTTCTTGAGTAGAATGCATGCTTAGAAACATTCAAGTAGTTTGATCAACTTTCTTGTGGAGTGTTTCGATTCTGGGGTTTAGCAACTAGTTTGTTTCAAAATCTTAGGTCTGTGATCAATTCAAGGTAATCTGAATTCTAACCTAATCCTTGGAGGTTGTGCCGAATTCGACTAGGGGTTTTCAAGTTAATGCTGTGGGGGTTCGACATCAAGGAGTTCTCAGGCTTATTCTTGGAGATTCCGTATCACAAGCCACCCTTGCTTTTAACACTTTAAAGAATGCAATGCCAAAAGCTCCTGTTTTAGCCTTGCCTAATTTCAATTTACCTTTTGAATTGGAGTGTGATGCTAGTGGGGTTGGGATAGGGGCTATTTTGAGTCAATAAGGCAAACCTATTGCATTTTTTTAGTGAAAAGTTGAATGGGTGTAGGAGAAAATATTCTGCCTATGATCTTGAGTTCTATGCCTTAATTCGTGCTCTAAGACATTGGAGTGCATATTTGTTGGCTAATTCTTTCATCTTATTTACTGACCATCAAGCCCTCAAATTCATATAAAGTCAAGCTAAGTTAAGTAAGAGACATGCATCTTGGGTTGAATACATGCAATCCTTTGATTTTGTAGTGAAGTATAGGGATGGTCCAAGCAATAAGGTGGCTGATGCATTGTCTAGGAGGTATGAGGTTCTTAGTACCATGAATGCTCATGTAATAGGATTTGATGATATTAAGACCTTGTATAAGAGTGATGGGGATTTCGATCAAATTTGGGAGAGAGTTAGGAAAGATGGTGCATTTAGGGACTTCACTATTCATGATGGTTATCCAAGCTTGATGCTGTTTGTGTTCCTTAAAGCTCTTTAAGGGAAGCAATTCTAAAGGAAGTCCATGGTGGAGGCCTAGCCGTTCACTTTGGAAGAGACAAAACCTATGAATTGGCAAGTAAGAATTTCTATTGGCCAAAGATGTGGAAAGAGGTTTCAAGACTCATTGAGGGCTTTAATACTTGTAAACAATCCAAGATGACTACACAAGCTCACGAACCATACATGCCTTTGCCGATTCCAAGCTCACCATGGGAAGATGTAAGTATTGATTTCATTGTTGGCTTGCCAAGAACAAGGCGAAATCATGATTCCATTATGGTTGTAGCAGATAGGATCTCAAAAATGGCTCATTTTATTGCTTATAACAAAACTAATGATGCATAGTCTATGAGCAACCAAGTGGGCTTTGATTGTTGTCTTCAAAGATGATGGCATGAAAAAACCCAAATGGCCTCAAAAGAAGCTGTAATTTCAGATTGAACATGCCACCCCCACTAAGCCCATCTTCACTTGGGGTGTCTTCATCATCTTCACTAATAGAATCAAGACCAAGGCCCATGCCAAGGACATCTTGAAAGGCTAGGCTAGATGGACCTCCATCATTCTCCCCTTCTTGAAAAGTTTCTACTTGGACAGAAGTTGACATAGTGTCTTCCTTGTATTTGGCTAAGTCACCTACATTGACGGTGTTGGAAATCTTGTAAGTTGGGGGGTAGCTCAACTTTGTAAGCATTCTGATTTACCTTATTTATGACCTTATATTGACCTTCGGCTTTGGGCATAAATTTATTCTTTCTTTTAGAAGGGAATCGTTCCTTCCTCAAGTGAACCCATACTAGGTCACCTTCTTTGAACTCCACAACAGGTTTCAGCTTGGCTTGCATCTTGTAGGCTTCATTTTTCTTCTCAATACGTGCTTTTGCTTTAGCATGGAGTTTGAAATTTTCAGTAGCTCTATCCTCGGCCTTTAAGTTAGAGGGTATACTAGAATGTGATTTGCTCAAATCAAGAGGAACAAGTGGATTAGCTCCATAAACTAATTCAAAAGGAGTAAAATTTGCAGTCTTACTCTTCGAACTATTGTAAGCAAATTCAGCATGAGCCAACAAAGAATCCCAATTCTTCACTTTTCCCTTCAGCAAACTTCTCAAAATATTGCCCAAGCTTCGATTGACTACCTTAGTTTGTCCATCTGTTTGAGGATGAAAGGCCATGCTAAACTTCAAGGTAGTCCCTAACCTTGCCCACAATTGTCTCCAGAAATAACTCAAAAACTTTACATCCCTATCAATCACTATACTCCTAGGAATTCCATGGAGTTTTACAATATTTTCAAAGTACAAATTCAGAACATGAGATGCATCATTAGTTTTGTTATAAGCAATAAAATGAGCCATTTTTGAGATCCTATCTGCTACAACCATAATGGAATCATGATTTCGCCTTGTTCTTGGCAAGCCAACAATGAAATCAATACTTACATCTTCCCATGGTGAGCTTGGAATCGGCAAAGGCATGTATGGTTCGTGAGCTTGTGTAGTCATCTTGGATTGTTTACAAGTATTAAAGCCCTCAATGAGTCTTGAAACCTCTTTCCACATCTTTGGCCAATAGAAATTCTTACTTGCCAATTCATAGGTTTTGTCTCTTCCAAAGTGACCGGCTAGGCCTCCACCATGGACTTCCTTTAGAATTGCTTCCCTTAAAGAGCTTTAAGGAACACAAACAGCATCAAGCTTGGATAACCATCATGAATAGTGAAGTCCCTAAATGCACCATCTTTCCTAACTCTCTCCCAAATTTGATCGAAATCCCCATCACTCTTATACAAGGTCTTAATATCATCAAATCCTATTACATGAGCATTCATGGTACTAAGAACCTCATACCTCCTAGACAATGCATCAGCCACCTTATTGCTTGGACCATCCCTATACTTCACTACAAAATCAAAGGATTGCATGTATTCAACCCAAGATGCATGTCTCTTACTTAACTTAGCTTGACTTTGTATGAATTTGAGGGCTTGATGGTCAGTAAATAAGATGAAAGAATTAGCCAACAAATATGCACTCCAATGTCTTAGAGCACGAATTAAGGCATAGAACTCAAGATCATAGGCAGAATATTTTCTCCTACACCCATTCAACTTTTCACTAAAAAAATGCAATAGGTTTGCCTTATTGACTCAAAATAGCCCCTATCCCAACCCCACTAGCATCACACTCCAATTCAAAAGGTAAATTGAAATTAGGCAAGGCTAAAACAGGAGCTTTTGGCATTACATTCTTTAAAGTGTTAAAAGCAAGGGTGGCTTGTGATACGGAATCTCCAAGAATAAGCCTGAGAACTCCTTGATGTCGAACCCCCACAGCATTAACTTGAAAACCCCTAGTCGAATTCGGCACAACCTCCAAGGATTAGGTTAGAATTCAGATTACCTTGAATTGATCACAGACCTAAGATTTTGAAACAAACTAGTTGCTAAACCCCAGAATCGAAACACTCCACAAGAAAGTTGATCAAACTACTTGAATGTTTCTAAGCATGCATTCTACTCAAGAACACAAAGATAAAAGCAAATTCGGCTTTTAGGTTAATAATTTTTCAAAAACTAAAACTAATGTCTTACAACCCTAAATGAGATATAAATAGCTAAACCCTAATTAGGGTTATTAAGTAGCATTTGGTTTTCTAATCAAATTTTAAGAAATAATAAAGTAAACAAAGTTCTAATTTAATACAAAACAAACAGGGCCCTTACTTTTTAAATAAGCATAACTAGTGGACCTTAATACATATTAATTACAAGCCTCATTCGTGAATTTCAACTTGTAGCAAGTTGTAATTGACTTCCTTTGGTCTTGTCTCAAAGCTTGTAATTCCTTGCAAACCATAGTTAGCCAAATTTACCAAATCTTGCAAATGGCAAATTAGTGCTTGTAACACCCCAATACTCCATATAAGTACTATACATACACCCGGTATACATACAGTAAGTATATAAAGTATAAGGATGTCACTTTTCGTTACATTTTTAAAACCTTTAACAGAGTTCAAATCACAATACATAAATTTAAAGAACATTTACAAAATCATTATACTTTTAATGATCTTACATATACATACCATAATCTTATCTTTATCAAAACTTCATTGATACATATAAATATACTTTTGTCAAAAATACATCATAATTAAAAATTATACATTTATGCATCATCCTCTAGTTGGTCTCGACAAACTCTTACTCTTCTCGTGGCATAACGAAAGACTTCATATCTTCCACCTAGTCACCTGCGCGATTACACATCCGCGCTAAGCCCAAAAGCTTAGTAGTACGAATATAAAATATAAACATACATTATAGAAATTCTAACATATAATGAAATATCACTTTCATGTACCATTAGTTTCTTATCATGTTTTTCCTTTTCAATTGCACCTTTCATATATCTCTACTAATCTCATATATTATATATACATATATACATATCATTAACACCAACCACAATCCATCACTAATACACACAATCATTATATCAATATACATATTACATAACATACTTCATATCATTATTTTATTCACAATTCACCAATCATGAATCACATTTCCAATGAAGGCAATCATTATCACCATTCATGAATCACATTTCCAACAAAGCCACTATAGATTTCATTACTCATTTATTTTAACATTTGTATATCACATTGACAACAAAGACAGACTCGGGCCCAAAAGACACTAATATGCCATTCGACTTTCAGAGTTAATGCTTTGGTTTTATTATCACATTATCATTATCATTATCCCAACTAGGCTTCAAGGATTTAGGTTCAACCAAGCTTCAAGGGGAACAAAGCATGCTAATTATCAACCCAACTTGGCTTCAAGAACCAACCCAACCTAGCTTCAAGGGTTGTAACATCTCAATTAGGCTTCAAGGACTAGACCCAACCAAGCTTCAAGGGGAGTAAAACATGTTAAACTTCTACCCAACTTGGCTTCAAGGATCAAGCCCAACCTAACTTCAAGAAATTGTTACTATCATTAGGCATGCCACCAACAACAAACTCTGAAAATGGTTGTGTGCATAGCAAAAATTGATTGGACTTTTTTTGGCAAGTTCATGCTTGTAGCCTTATTTTCTACAAATATGGCTCCTATGCAAAAGAGGGATCCTTTTGGCAAGTAGCAAAGCGATAAAAGAGAGATTTTAGTTAGAATATTCAAAGAACTTTTTTTTCTTGTGTGTTAGCTAGGTAGGAGAGCAAACAATAGCCTACGATTAGTAAAACCCACAACCTATAAAACATAAACCTAGCACACCACAACTCATATTCACTCAGTAGAAAGAAAAACTTAAGTAAGAAGAGAAGAAGGTAGATCTCAGAGGACCTCCCTTGTTCTCTTCATCCATAAAGAAAAGAGGAAATAACAATGGAAGTATCATGTCCTTTCTCTTTTATCTTCTCCATTTTCATATTTTATTTTCTTGGTGTTTCCTATTAGATGTCTTGTTTTATGGTTAGTTTCTTTATTTCACTTCTTTATTTTGGATGGTGATGGCCCTTAAAAATGTATTATAATTGTTATTAATGAATAAATAACAACATGACTAATGATAACTTGGTTAAAACAAACATACTTTAAACCTTTATTTCTATAAAGTTTAAAACAAAAAAAGTTAACGACTTTAAATTGTTATATACCTCTTAGATTGTTAATAATGTTGCCTAAATTTTTGGACAATAAACACTCTTTTGATCTTTAGCAATGAAATTTGTTCTAATATTCAGACCAAGTTTTTTTGCCTCATGACGTAGCATATTTCAAGTTTTCTATTGAGCTTAAATGTCATGACAATTATATGTGAAGCGCGACCATGCTTGTCAATCCTCTACTGGCTCATTTTGCGGTAAAGATCGCGGTCACCGGGCTAGACCATGAGAAAAATATGACAATCACAGAGTGACTGTCCCATTAAATAGAAAAATAACTTAAGTCATAGTGAGGTTCACATTTAGAGGCGCAGTACCTTTTTAGACTGCTAGACAAATCTCATGATCACTCCCAACACAGTGCAACCATAAAATCCCTAAAGGCACCTAGTCAAATTTTGGTAGAAAGGTTTGCGGCCAAGCCTCACAGCGATCTCCTCAATGCCAAAACCTCTCAATTACCACTATCTAGCCACGATGTGATCATAACATTTGTAAGGTCAGAAGATCTTGGTAGGTTTTTGACAAAAAATGAAAGGCAGCCACTTGGAAGGAAAAATTCAAAAGAAAAGTCAACCTGGTGATATCGCGACCAAGCCAAAGTAGATAAAGTGGCATGAAATGGTACCGCCAACATATCAAATGCCATGTGTACTAGTGATTGGACTAGCTGGGAGACATAGTAGAAATCTTGCAACCATGCCATTGCTAATTTGACAGCTAAACATGTCTCATGATCGCTATACAAGGCAAGCGACCACGAGAGTCTTTTAACAATATTTAACACAAGAGATTTTGGTTAGTGAGAGGTTAATCCTTTGGTACTCAACTTTAATGACTCCATGAAGTAAAGATGGCTATAAATACCTTACCAAACATCATTTAATATATCTTGTTAAGTATTCAATAGCCAAAATCTTTCACTTTGATTTTTCAATTGCCTTGTAAACCTTTTTATTGTAATATTTTAAGAGTTTAGTTGTGAACACATTAAAAAACCTTGTATAGGTTTTGGCTGAGCTTGGAAACATTAGGTTAGAAAGTGAAGCTTGGGAAAAACTCTTATAAGGGCTGTGACAAAAACACAATTGTCATAAAAGTTTGATGTGAGCTTGTAAAATACCAAGTTAGGGTTGAACTTGCAAAAATGGACATACATAGATAGTGAAATACTCAACTAGTTTGTTGAGGAGTGGATGTAGGATATGCTTATTCAAACCACTATAAATCATTTATGTTTGATTTTCTTCTCCATAACTCTTTTATATTTCCAAGAAATTTCAAAATTACTCATTATCTCCTAAGAAATCAATTCATCCCCTGGTAGCCAGTAAGGGACAACAAGTTGTATTAAAGATTCCTATTCCACCTCCAAGTACATCTACCTCTACCTCTACACCTACTTCCAAAACCCATTGATACCTCAATGCACATCTTAGACCATACTTTGTTGGATTTGACTAATCAATATGGAAGTACAAAATGTACATGTTCTTGGATAATGAAAGAATTGAGTTGTGGAATATGCGATAAAAGAATGGAAGCCCCCAACTTAACTATGGATAGAGTGGAAGTCCTCGTTCTAAGAGATCAATGGACATAGGATCATACTAGAGCACTTTACAAGAATATTCATGCAGGATCCATCCTAATTAGTCAAGAAAAGAAGTTGGGTGTGACACTTACATCCAATTTTTGTACGAGTGCATACACCATAGGCTACCTTAGTTTTTTGTTAAAAAAAACTAAAATTGAAAGGAAGAATTGGGTAGGTGAGAAAAAAGGATCTACTTCCTTACCAAGTCTCCTTTTTTACCATTTTCTCCTCATTATTCACCTATTATCTCCATCTCCATAAAGAAATTCACAAAATCAACCTCATATTTCAATAAATTAAACACTATTTATTCCTATTATACATGGGTTTGTGAATATTAAAGAAAGAATGTGGGTTTTGGTTGTGGTAAGTCATCATCTTCTTCTTTTCTTCTTCATTTTTGTTTTTCAACTCAATCAACCTACGTTTCATTTTTTTTAAAGTAATTTCCTTATAAATAAGCCTTCATGATGGTTAATTTGTGAATGTAAAAAAAGAGAGAGGTAGATTGGGGAAATTATGGATAAAGCCCTTAGTGTCTAATTAGAGCATTCTAAACCTTACTTTTATAAAAGACAGCCATTACCAAGTTCCTCTTCACATTCTAGTCATTTGGTGGTTTTCATTTGTTTTTCAGCGAGCTCCGATGACAGTGCCAGCAACAATGGTCTTAAATTCCAAAATTTGTCATTTTGAGCCCAAAGCCATTTTCTCACATTTTTTAGCACAAATTTTTGAGGTAAAACATAAATATTATAGTTTTAGATGAATAAATACAAGTTAATGAGAAATTATAGATATTTATATACATATATGAAATTCATGTGTTAATAAATTATAAAAATATGTTTTTCTTAATAATTTTTTAGTAAGCTTAAACTGTGAAATGGATATATATATATTATTTATCAATTTTAAGAACTATCAATTTATAACTCAAAGAGAAATTTGAATATATATGTATGTATGTTGGTTGATGATTGAAAATAGATTGGGAAGATTCTTTAATTTTAGCATATTTATAAATGATTAAAGATATCCATAACAACTTGTATATTTTATTATGGATTGAAAATATAAAATTTGAAAATTTTAGTGCTATTAGAAAGTGGGTAAGTGTTCATTGGTGGAAGGGAGATTTTATGAAAGGTTCAAAACGAACATTGATAATTTTATAAAATGATTCTGATAATACTCATTGGAGTATTTTGGAATTTGGAGAATGTCTAATTTACACCGAAACTCTATAAAAGTTTTGCTAGAATTAGGGATCATTCTTACGCATTCTTTCCATGTCATACATCCCATAATAGTTTGACAATTATGAGTTATATCTTAGTTAATGGTTATTCTTATATCCCTGTAGAAGTGGATTCAACTTTAGAGGTAGATTATAGAGTGATTCTGTTAGCTAAGTGATCATAGCTTTTGGTCAAGGTGAGTAGATAACTATAAAACATAGTTGTTTTATTATATATAGGTGTTTTATTATATATATGTGTGTGCATGTGTGAATCATTAAACTTGTTTTATAATGACCCACAATTTATAATGGAGTTTTAAAAGAAATAGTTTCTATATATATAACTTGGGAATGAATAATAGTATATTGATATTTGAATTATAGAAATAATGATTTCTTATTAATACAACTAAATAAATGCTTAGCATACACTCATAATATGTTTCCTGATAGGTACACCTTGATGACAAGTGCTTCAGGAGTAGATTGATTCACATTTATATTATATACTGCCTTTGAGCCAACATTTGATATACCTTGAGGCATATATTAGGTGGTTCCTTTGGAAAATAGCTTTGAACATGCGTATACCAATATTATTGCTCTTGGGCTGCTAGCATCATCATTGCACCCAAGATAGCATTTGCTCTTAGGCTGCCAACACATCTATATGGATTTTACAAGTATATGAGAAAACATTGTACCTATTTGTTATATTATTATCTTTCACTAAGTAATTGTACTCACCTCTTTCTTATATTAACATTTTTTAGATACTTTTGGACAGTGACCCTATAGATTCCAATAGGGCATAGTCTCTCTTCTTTTCATTCCTTCTGCATATAAAAAAGGTTAGGTTAATTGATTAGGTTTTAAAACTTTTTTTTTTCATAGTTGGTTTTATTTTGGGTTGCTCATGTCTTATTTGGGTGAATGACATTAAGGATGTACTTAATGATATAGCAATGATAGTATTTTTTTTTATGATAATTTATATATGCTATATACTCATAGATATGTTCATGTGAAGGATATGGAATAGTCATATATAATGGAAAATCTATAACGAGTTTTGTATTATGAATTTCTTAGTTTATAGGGGAGAATCTTTCCAAATACAGGTCATGTTCACTTTGAGTTTTATATGTTGGGGGCGAAACATTTAATGGTATCAGAGCTTAAGTTATAAATTCTATATACTTCCATTTCATTGCATAGGGTTATCAAGTTCATAATCTTATACTTTTTTATTTTATTTTATAGGACTATGCCACCATGAGTACAAGTTGAGAGGTTGTGGTACCCATGGTCATAGGAAAAAGTTGGCCAGCCTCATAGGAATTCTCCACCACCTCTACCTAATGATGAGGTGGTAAATCATGAGTTACCTACGAGCAATGAGTAACATGATAATAGCTATGGTAACTAGTAGTCAGTACCAAAATCCTTGGGATAGCATTTCTCATTATTGGAAGCTTGGGGAATAGATATTTGATAGGTCATTAAATTTAGAAAAAATAGATAAGTGGTTTAGGAAATTGGAGAAGACTTACTTTCTCTCACACTTGACAAGCAAAGATAAGTTGAAGTATGTTCATGCTTTTCTTGAAGGAGTAGCTGACAGTTGGTGCACCCGGTTGAGCCATAGTTATGGTGCTGATTTAACATGGGGGGATGTTTTTAATTGATTTTCAAAAATAATATATCACAGAGAGCTATAAGAGGGAGAAGGGAAATATGTTTTTCAATCTCTGGCAAGGTAGTATTACTATCATACAATATATGGATATATTTGAGGAGCTATACATATATATGGCTCATAAGATTGTAGAAGAAAAAGACAAGTGCAATAGATTCTATAAAGGGTTGTACTTTACAATTCACATGAGTGTGCATGATTGGTAGAGTTTGGCTTTCATGCCTCGTAGATAGAACATTGGATGCTAAGAAGTCAGTGAAAGAGGAAGTAGAGTTCGAACAAATGAAGAAGAGGCAAATTCTTGGTTCATTTCATGAGGGTTATGGGGGATAAGTCAATAGGGGAAGTAGTTCTTATCCCAAACCTAGAGGTTTAAGGAAGGGTTTCCAAGCATATTTGGCATATGTGGTTGATTCACGGTTGGAAGGGCCAAAATTGGAGAATATACTATGGTATGTGAATTTCTTGGTGTATTTCTAGAAAAACTTCCAATTTTACTTCATGATAGAGAGATTGAGTTCTCTATTGATATTTCACAATTTAAAGTGCGACCTGAAGTTCAGCGTGAGAACCCCTGTCCAATCGCTATCCTGAAGTTCACCTTCTAATTTGTTGGTGTATTTTCTCTCCACTAATGAGCACAAGACATATGGCATAATGGTTTTAAGGAAAATTTGAAATTACATCTAGTGCGACCATGAATGAATCAAGGGCGGCCATATGACAATAATGGGCTGGCACAAATTGGAGGCATGTTATTTGTCAGGGCAACTTGCACTTGCCGTTGGAGACTCTTCAAAATGAGCGACTATGCCATGCCCTAGGGTGACCACAACTTATGTCAAAGTGACCGCACTAAGGGCAAGGGTGATCGCGAGTTGTCTCTAAATAATAAGTGTATACCCTTAATTTTTGACTCAGTCCAATAAGATAGTTCAAAATAATTTTTGTGGTGTTTTAATTAAATAATATTCATTTTTAATAAAAATAAAAAAAAGTAATAATAAAAAGGATAATAAATAATAAATAAATAAAAATCGGCGATGAAAATTTTTCGTTGGATAAAAAATAATAAATAAATAAAAATCGGCGATGAAAATTTTTCGTCACTGACGACAAATTGGCCACAAGCCAATTTGCTGCAAATTTTTCTGTAGTGAAATGGCCACATGCCAATTTGCCATAGGAAAATCCAGCTGCAAATTGGCCTGGCCCGGGCCTGAGCCAGCAGTACCCAAGCCCAGTACCGCAAATTTTCTTCGCCAGCGTACTTTCGCACGCCCGGCCCATGTGCAATTTTGCCAAAACACTATTCTACTTGGTTTTTAATTTTATTTCCTAAAAGGGTTTTTATTTCTTTAGCCAATTAGTATTATGATTTTATTTTTTTCCTATAAATATCATATTAAAACACACAAAAAGGGACTTTTGACTTTTGAACTTAAAAGAGGATCTGGACCTTTGGGCTCAGAACTATTGAAATTCTTTTGGCAATTAATTAATAATCTCAAGCTTGAATGATCAAGAGGCAGCAAACAATATACAACTCATCAAAGAAAGTCCACACTGTCTTTAGTATTGTTCAACCAGAATTAAAGTTGTGGTGGAACCAACAACGGAGGTTTGATTTTCTATTGACTTATTTAAGTTCACAGTAGCTTCATCATTCAAATTGATCAAAATTTTAAACATACAATAGATGACGTTTTTTTTTATCAATTATTCTGTTTACCATTCTAACTCTATTTAAAACCCTAAAAAGTATTTTTTTCAAAACCCTTAATACCTGTTAAACTAACTTTTGAAATATAAAACCCTAATTACACTTTTCTAAAACCACAAAACACTAATCTGTTTTTTTAAAACCCTAACCAAATCTATTTTTCTAAGATTTACAATAGCTTGTTTCTTCCTATTCCGAAACCCTATTTTCTAAATCTTAAACCCTAAAATCTTAATTTTCAACACCAAAACCTACAACCCTAAAAGCCAATTTTCAAAATCTTTTGGGGCGCTGCCCCGACCCTGCAAGGGGCGCTGTCTCCTTGACCCCCGCCCGTTAACAGGCTAGCGGGACCGCCGTATGGGCTTGTCGAAGGGGTCAATATTTATTTGTGTATTGTAAGTCTTTATGTTTAACTTCCTTTATTATGATTATTCAAAATACAGTAGCTTTATTCAAACCATACAAACTTAAATCCTAATTTATTCAAACCATAAATCTTAATTAATTCTATTTTCCTAATCATTACAGTAGCTTGTTCCTTTCAAATATCTAAAGATTTTATTTTATTTTCATAAGCTTCAATCTTATTTACTTAAACCCTAAAGTTATATACTTACTGTTTTGTTTAAATTAGATGAATGATTTATTTATGATGAATGGTTGTTTACTTTTATTGATTTTCTTTGGTTTCAAAATATTGTAAGAGGTATGTTTCCGTTATTGGATACCTCATTAATTAATTTTCATGTAATTTAAATTGTTCTTATATTTTGGGATTAATGTAAAGGACACGTTTTCACCTTTTGGTGGGTGTCCTATTTAGTTTTATACCTTGAATGATGTAAGGACATATTTTCATTCTCTGATAGGTGTCCATTTATTTATTTTATTTGGACATTGCTTTGATTTTAATTAATGATGCTTTATTTTAATTGTTGCATGTAGTATGGATAATATTGTTATATTTAAGAATTTTATAATATTAAGACCTGCAAAGAAGGTCGATTCTAATGAACCGGGTGTTGTGAGGGTGTTAGGCCATTTCTCACCTTCTCCACACATACCCAACTTTCTGAACCCATTAGGGGGTTGGGGATTCCTTAGGATTCGAGTCATCCACCCCTTTCTTTTTTCCGGCCTGTCCGGTTGGCAACTCTATTTTTTTAGGCTTAGGCCCCTATTCTCTAAAGCCCCGAGCCTAAACAGTGCTAAAGTCGCAAGAACCATTCCATCGGGAGTTGGGGAAAAAATCCTGGCTCATAATAAGTTAAAACAAATTATAAATCAAACATGTTGGAATCCACTAATAAATTTTATAATGGTTAGTTAGACCTTAAATGGCTATAAACTTCATGCTTATGTTTTAAAGTAAGCCATTTACACCATATAATCAATTTCATTTACATTGTATTACAATTTTATACTTGTTGTATTTGAGTGTTAGGTGTGAGCATTAAACACCATTGTATAAGTTTAGTGTGAGCTTTGAAACACTAGGTTTTAGAGTGAGCCTGGGTAAAACTCTTATTGAGTTTTGAGAAATACTCAAACCACTATAAAAGTTTGGTGTGATCTTGTAAAAATACCAAGTTAGAGTTAAGCTTGTAAAAACTCAAAGCCAGTGGAACCTCAATAAGTTATTGAGAAAGTCAATGTAGGATTATGGAATCTGAATCACTATAAACTCATTGTGTTCATTTTCTAAATCTCTATTTAATTACTTTCTTGTTTGACTTAAAATTTTAATTTCATATTGACGTGAAACCCTATGGCAATGAAGGCCTCAAACCCCAACGCACGATTGATAGAAGAAAACCAAGAATGAAGGAAAAACCACCTTCTAAAGCACCCAATTGCTTAGCAAAGCATGAACACTTATAACGGAAGTATTTAGGAAGCTCGAATTAGAAGAATGCCACAATCAAAATTGATAAGTAATTCTAATTCTTGATGCAATCAGAAGAAAAAGAGAATCCACTCTTGTTCTATGATGGCCGAAATTTTCAATAAGAAAACTGAGAATATAATTTGTCAAATAATAGTGTGCTTACAAGAAAATAAGGCCCTATTTATACTAAAACGCCAATAAAATCCGAATCCCTAATTCTAATGGGAAAAGGAAAGCTACAAAGTCAAAATCTTAACCCATTAAGGAAAATAGAAAGTATGGAAACAAACTAATATTCTGAAATAACTAAATAGGGGACCACACATCCCATGTGCCAAAAAGATGCCAAAATTCGGCCAAACTAAATCCCTTCAAAATAAGAACACACCCCACACTATTTGGGCTGTCCATGGGCCTTAAATTACTTCCCAAGGCTGTATATGAACTCCCATGGATCTTTCTTACAAGTTGGACCTCTTTAGCTAGCCTTTAGCTTCCATATTCACACTAAGCATCATAATCAGCTTAGGTGTACCTTCTTCAAGCTCTATTGTGCACTTTTCCATTGCCATTTCAGTCACTTCCTTTGAAATTTGATCTTGAATATGCAATCCCATAGCTGCTCCAAACTTCTTAGCTCTGCTCCTAGTCAATGGCCCATTTGGAAGCACCAATGGATCCTTGCCTCGTGGCTGGTTCGTATCATTCTCCCCCTCTTCAAAAAGATATGTCCTCAAATCTGCATCATCATAAGGAGATAAATCAGACACATTAAAAGTAGCACTAACACCATACTCACCAGGCAAGTCTATCTTGTATACATTATCATTAATCTTTGCCAACACCTGAAATGGACCATCACCATGTGCATCAAGCTTATTCTTCCTTTGATTTGGAAACCTCTCCTTTCAGAAGTGTACCCAAACCCAATCCCCAGGAGCAAACATTATCTTCTTGCGTCCTCTATTCGCGCGATCAGCATATGACTTGTTCTTTTTCTCCTTATTAACTCGAGCTTTCTCATGCATAGCCTTCACCAATTCTGCTTTCCTGTCTCCATCTAAACTAACAAGCTCATGTGAAGGTAAAGGAATAAGATCAAGTACAGTTAATGGGTTAAAACCATGAACAAGCTCAAATGGCGAATAACCTGTAGAAGAATGAATAGAATGATTATAAGCAAACTCAATAAAAGGTAAACAATCTTCCCAAGCAGCCAAATTCTTTCCCACTATAGCTCTCAACAATGTACCAAGTGTATGATTAACTACCTCTATTTGTCCATCTGTTTGTGGATGACAAGTAGTAGAAAACAAAAGCTTAGTTCCTAATCTACCCCACAAAACTCTCCAAAAATGGGACAAAAACTTAGCATCTCTATCAGACACAATAGTCCTAGGCACCCCATATAGTCGAACCACTTCTCTAAAGAACAAATCAGCTACAACAATCGCATCATTAGCTTTATGATAAGGAATAAAATGTGCCATCTTACTAAACCCGTCAACAACTACAAAAATGCTATCCCTACCTTTTCTAGTTCTAGGCAATCCAAGCACAAAATCCATGCTAATATCAATCCAAGGTGAACTAGGTATAGGTAAAGGCATATATAGACCATGAGGCATAGACTTAGATTTCACCTGTCTATAAGCAATACAAGCAGAACACAATCTCTCAACATCCTTACACATAGACGGCTAATAAAAATGCTCAAACAAGATATCATAAGTCTTAGCTACCCCAAAATGTCCCATCAATCCCCCACAATGAGATTCTAACACAAGCAAATCACGCATGGAACATTTAGGCACACATAATTTATTTCCCTTAAACAAGTATCCATCATGTCTATAAAATGAATTAAAAGCTCCATGTTCACATGCAACATACACATTGCCAAAATCAACATCACCTACATATAAGTCCTTAATGTACTCAAAACCAAGCAATTTAGAACTCAACACAGATGGTAATGTATATCTTCTAGATGCATTAGCCACTATATTATCCTTTCCTTGCTTGTATTTAACAACATAAGGGAAATGTTCTATAAATTCTATCCACTTACCATGCCTCTTGTTCAACTTACCTTGTCCCTTCAAGTGTTTGAGGGACTCATGATCCGTATGTATCACAAACTCCTTTGGAAGGAGGTAGTGCTGCCACACGTCCAATGCTCTCACCAAGGCATACAACTCCTTATCATAAGTGGAATAGTTCAATTGTGCACCATTTAGTTTCTCACTAAAATAGGCTATGGGCTTTTTCTCTTGCATCAATACAGCTCCAATACCTACACCAGAAGCATCACACTCAATCTCAAATGTACTCTCAAAATTAGGTAATGATAAAATAGGAACAGATGTCAACTTCCCTTTCAGGCAGTCGAAGGCTTTTTGTTTCTCCTCTCCCCATTAGAACCCAACTTCCTTTTTGATTATGCTAGTTAACGGTGCTGCAATAGTAGAAAAGTCCTTCACGAACCTCCTATAGAAACTAGCCAATCCATGAAAGCTCCTCACGTCCGTCACACTCTTTGGAGTAGGCCACTCCTTTATAGCTTTCACTTTCTCTTCATCTACTTCAACGCCCTGCGCACTCACAACAAAACTAAGAAACACAAGCCTATCTATGCAAAATGTGCATTTCTTAAGCTTGGCATATAAGTTTTCATTTCTCAATACTTCCAAAACTAGCCTAGCATGCTCAACATGGTCATCCAAAGTCTTACTATAAATCAGAATATCATCAAAATAGACTACAACAAATTTGCCCAAATAAGCTCTCAAAACATGGTTCATTAGTCTCATAAAAGTACTAGGTGCATTAGACAACCCAAAAGGCATTACTAACCACTCATATAGACCAAAATTTAGTTTTAAATGCTATTTTCCATTCATCACCAGGTTTCATACGAATTTGATGATATCCACTCATAAGATCAATTTTAGAAAAATACCTGGCATCATGCAGCTCATCCAACATGTCATCAAGTCATGGCATAGGATGCCGATACTTCGCTGTGATCTTATTTACAACCCTACAATCAACACACATTCTCCACGTGCCATCCTTCTTTAAAACCAACAACACAAGAACAGCACACGGACTCAAACTCTCTCTAATCAGCCCTTTCTCTAGTAACTCATCTACTTGCTTTTGCATCTCTTTCGTTTCCATGGGATTACTCCGGTAAGCTGGTCTATTTGGGATGGTAGAACCAGGTAAGAAGTCTATTTGATGTTCATTTCCTCTTAGCGGTGGCAATCCACTAGGTAATTCATCTGGAAACACATCCTGAAAATCCTACAACAAAGACACAAAACTAGAAGGCAAACTATCAAGCGAAACATTAGTGTCAACAAACAAAGTTTCTTTGTATCTAATGAGCAATAATGGCTGCCCAATAGACATTGCAAAATTAACCTCTCTCGCTCTTGCATAAAAAGTTTGTTTTGCTCTCCCTTCTTTCTTATTTTCTCTCACCAATGGGCCATTTATTTGTTTTGTTTCTTTTCTGGCCACTTTTCCCATTTGCTTTTCACTCTCACTCACCTTATCATGTTCTCTCAAACTCCCCTTAATTTTTGAATTGGTAGCCCCAACTTGCCTCTCTGTCTCAATCATCTTTCTTTGATCTTCATACACTTCTAGGGGTGATAATGGAACAAGAGTGACCTGTTTTCCTTCATAGGTAAATGTGTACCTATTAGAAAACCCATCATGTTGCGCTCTCCGATCATATTGCCACGGTCTTCCCAACAACATATGTCCAGCTTGCATAGGAACTACATCACAATCAACTTCATCTTTGTACCAGCCTATTGAAAATGGTACCCTCACTCGCTTAGTTACTTTCACCTCACCACTATCATTAAACCACTGCAACTTATAAGGATTGGGATGCTTCATACATTCTAACCCCAATTTTTCAACCATAGTAGTACTTGCAGCATTAGTACAGCTCCCACTATCAATAATAACTGTACAAACCTTATTATTCACTAAGCATCAAGTATGAAAAATATTATCATGCTTTACTAGACTTTCCTCTTTCACTTGCATATTCAATGCACACCTAGCAACTAACAATTCACCATGTTCAGCTAACAAAGTACAATCAACATGCTCATCACTAGCAACATCATAATATATAGGAGAATCAAAGTTCCCAACATCATCATTATCATTATCACTAGGTTCAGAATCAGACACAACATCACCATCAGCTGTAGCAATCATAACTCTTCTATTTGGACATTGGGATGCAATATATGCCCATTCCCTAAACACTTAAAACATTTAATCTCCCTACTAGGAGTGGTAGTGTTAGGCGTACCTGTTTGCTTGTTTGGACCACTAGATGGCCCTTTTCCACTGGAGGTTGCAGCATTGCTTTTCTGGAATGAATTCTTGAACTCCCCTTTCTCTTTACTTCTATTGGCTGAATTTGCCCCACCACTATATTGGGGTCCTCTATAGGCCGAATTACTCCCAAAAACATTTTGTGGTCTCCCATAGCCAAGTTTGGTGGAACTCTTGCTCTTTAACCTCCTCTCTATCTTCATAGTTTTATCAACCATCTCCTCCATGGTATTGTAATCATACATGTCCAACTCACTTGCAATATTCTGATTAAGTCCTCCAAGAAATTTAGACATCATCCGTTGTTCATCTTCCTCAATATTAGCTCTAGCCATGATCATCTCCATCTCCTTGTGGTATTCTTATATACTCTTGCCACCTTGCACCAGTCGTGCTAAGCGATTATAAAGATCCCTATAATAATGAGAAGGGATAAATTGCTGCCTCATCAGGTCTCTCAACTCCTCCCATGAGGGTATGGCTCTCAACCCTTTGCCTCTTCTAGTGGATTTTAGTTGATCCCACCAGAATGTTGCATAACCCTTAAACTCCACAGCTGCTATGTGTGACTTCTTTTCATCAGAATAATTATGGCACTCAAAAATTTGCTCTACTTTGCGCTCCCATTCAATGTATTCTTCAGCATTGTTGTTCCCTCTAAATTCAAGAACCTTCATTTTGATGAAAGTCAAATCATTATCATTGATAGGTGCTTGATAAATTTCAGCCTCTCCTTCTTCAAATCCATAATCAGCCACACGGCCTCTCTCATATGCACCTCTTGGTGCCCTCCTCCTAATTGGCTCTTCTCTCTCTTCAGCTCTTGCTAGTTGTAGAATTCTCTGTGGTAGCCTTATTGGAACAGGTTGTTGTGCTTGCATTAAGCGTTCCATGGACTGCTACAAGCTAGCCAACGTATTTGCTATTCTTTCCATATTGTCCTCATTTGCTTGCTTATACGTCTCAAGATCATCTGCAATATCCCGGATACTCATCTCTTCTTTCTCAACAGCTATGCCTTTATCTCTACTAGAATTGCTACTCATTACCTCACCTTCGCTAATTCTTCGATTGCACTTTAGAACAAAGGCTCACAAATCAATCACCAAGCACGTTCAAGGGGAACTAGAACCTAAATCCTAGAATGACACCTAGAAAGAAACTTGACAATTTTGGAGGCAACACAAGAAAATTTTGTGTCACACGATTATATCAACCAGAGTATAGAATCAAACAAATAATACTCTAGCAATGTCACGAAATCAAATGGTAGCTCAAACAAGAAATAGAAACAAAGAGGTCAAAAATTATGACGAATCTGGTCAAAATGTATCAAAACCAACTCACCTTAGCAAGTTAGTTTATGGACCTAATAATTGTACCCAAGAAAGCTAGTATCAAGACTCCCCAAGAATTCAATTTCGAAAAGAAAACTTCCAAATCAGCAAGAAAAACGTAATAAAATAGCCTCTCAATTGGCCGAAATTGGTGGCCAAAATTTTGATTATTTGAACCTGATTCAAAACGATTCTAATACCTTAAATTACTAGAAAAGCAAAGAATTTTTGTTGAAGTGATTTTGTACTCTTCTTCTTTTTTTTAAGGATCTGGTCACTATCCTTTGATCACCAACTAAACACAAAGCCTTCAGTCCAATTTATACCCAATTCGGAATAAGAAAAACATATTTCGAATCAAAAGGCAAGAACACAATTTCAAAATTGAACAAAGAATTCTATAACCCAATTCGAAAATCCAATTAGAACCCTAACGGAACAATTAAAACAACCCTAGAAAGACAGATAGATAAAGATTTACCTGTAATTGGCTCTAATACCAAATGACGCGGAACCCTATGGCAATGAAGGCTTCAAACCCCAACGCACGATTGATAGAAGAAAACCAAGAACGAAGGAAAAACCACCTTCTAAAGCACCCAATTGCTTAGCAAAGCACGAACACTTATAACAGAAGGATTTAGGAAGCTCGAATTAGAAGAACGCCACAATCGAAATTGATAAGTAATTCTAATTCTTGATGCAATCAGAAGAAAAAGAGAATCCACTCTTATTCTATGATGGCCGAAATTTTCAATAAGAAAATTGAGAATATAATTTGTCAAATAATAGTGTGCTTACAAGAAAATAAGGCCCTATTTATACTAAAAGGCCAATAAAATCTGAATCCCTAATTCTAATGGGAAAAGGAAAGCTACAAAGTCAAAATCCTAACCCATTAAGGAAAATAGAAAGTATGGAAACAAACTAATATTCTGAAATAACTAAATAGGGGACCACACATCCCATGTGCCAAAAAGATGCCAAAATTTGGCCAAACTAAATCCCTTCAAAATAAGAACACGCCCCACACTATTTGGGCTGTCCATGGGCCTTAAATTACTTCCCAAGGTTGTATATGAATCCCCATGGACCTTTCTTGCATGTTGGACCTCTTTAGCTAGCCTTTAGCTTCTATATTCACACTAAGCATCATAATCAGCTTTGGTGTGCCTTCTTCAAGCTCTATTGTGCACTTTTCCATTGCCATTTTAGTCACTTCCTTTGAAATTTGATCTTGAATATACAATCCCATAGCTGCTCCAATCTTCTTACCTCTACTTCTAGTCAATGGCCCATTTGGAAGCACCAATGGATCCTTGCCTCGTGGCTGGTTCGTATCACCTATCACTTCAGCCATCTTGGGACAACAAATTGTATTAGAGCCTCAAATTTTCACAAAGCTTAATTATGAAATTTAGACCCTCAATGGCAACCACTTCTCCCTAAAACACTTCTACTTCTACCTCCACTACCAATGCTTCTTCCCATGGAAACCTAATTCCTATCTTAGACCCTATTTTGATGGAATTAATTACTCTTATTAGAAATACAAGATGCATTTGTTCTTAGATAGTGAAGGAATTGAGTTATGGAAGTGTGTGATCAATGAATGAAAATCTCCTACACAAGAAGTGGAAGGAGTCCAAGTGCCTCTCCCTAGAGTACAATGGACTGAAGCTCAAGAAAAAACTCTTTATAAAAATAATCAAGCTTACTCAATCTTTGTTTCTATGTCGAGAGAAGAAGTTGAAAGAGTCCAACACATTACAAGTGCATGTGGTATTCAGAAAAAGCTTGAGAACTACCATGTGGGTACTGCCCAAGCAAGGTTTACCAAAATCCAAATATTTATGCATGAGTATGAAATCTTCAGAATGAAGCCAAATGAGAGTGTCACCGAGATGACAAATTGGTTACTTGCAATTAATCACATGAAGATATATGGAAAAGTGTATACTCAAGAAGATATCAATAGCAAAATATTGAGAGCACTTAGAGCATATCTAAAGAAGAACTTCGAGTCAAAGGTTTCTTCAATTGAAGAAGCTCAAGACCTCAACAATCTAAGAACATATGAGCTATTTGGAAAGCTTCTCACCATTGAAATGCATATTGAAAAAGAAGATGACAAAGGTGAAAAGAACAGAAGAAAAGCAATAGCTCTCAAAGCTTTGAAAAATGAGAGCTCAAGTGAAAGAGATAATAAGGAAGATGAGGAAATGGCCATGCTTTTAAAAAAGTATAAGTGAATGGAAAAGAAAGAGGAGAATGCAAGCTGACAAGGGAATATTCTCTATATCCCCCTTTCAATGACAAAGAGAAGAAGAATGATGTTAAATGCTATGAATGTGGAAAACTGGGTCATATCAAAACCAAGTGTCCCAAACTTAAGAACAAGAAGAAATGGGACAAGGAAATGTAGAATGCTCTCAAGGCTAATTAGGATGATGATTCCTTTAGTGAAAAAGAGGAAGTGCAAGAATAACACAGTTTTGCCTCATGGCCATAAAAGATGACAATGAATCTAATGAGCTATTTACTTTATCCTTGAACTTTAATATAACTTGTGACAACATTATGTATGATGCTTAGATGATAATGACTTAGTTGAGCAAGTGAACCAAAGAGTTCAAAAATATTTTTGCAAAATGAAATTTTATAAAGAAAAATGTTCTAAGCTAGAAATAGACTTTATTACACTAAAAAAATTCTACTTTAGAACTAAAAGCCTCCAATGAACAACTAAAAAGCTTATTGGATGAACTTTCAAAGAATTCCTCTAGCTTAGATAAAATTTCAAAGGAAAATCAAATTTTGAAAGAAGAAATAAGTGAATTGAAAATTCTATTTCAAAATTTCATAAAATAAAGGAGGCTTTAGATACTTTAATTAGGGCTCAAAGGCCACCTTCCTCCAAATTTGGCTTAAGGTTCAATGGCTCTTCTACTCCTACATCCAATACACCCACATTCATTAAGGCATCTACACTTTAAAATTTTGGTATTAAGGTTAATAAGAACACTAGTGCACACACCAAGCTTAAGAGTCTCAAAAAGACTAATCAAGGATCACAAGGCTCACAATGCTCTAGAACAAAGCCTCCTAGAGCATATCATGTATACATGTACACTAAAAATGAACATAAGCACAAGTATCCACAAAAACACTCTCATGTTAAACATATTTGTGGTTGTCAACATTCACAACATCATCAAACAAAATTCAGTGAAAAAGAAAGGAGAAACCTAAATTTCTATATAGATGCCATTATTGTATGAAATATGGACATATAAACACATTTTGTTATATTAGGAAGTTATACCTCAAGTTAGAGGACCCTTTACTGACTAACCTCAAAGGACCCAAGTTAATTTAGGTACCTAAGAGAAGATAAAATCTATTGTTTTGTAGGTATGCCTAAAATCTATAACAATGAATGTATTTGGGTAGTAGATAATGGATGCTCAAGGCACATGACCCGTAATGCAAAACCCTTTACAACCCTTACCAACAAGAAATGAGGTAATATAAATAATTCCTAAGGTTAAATTATAGGCATTAGTTCCATTGGCATACTTGGTAATAATTTAATTGACAATGTTTGGTTAGTTGATGGCTTAAAGCATAATTTACTAAGTATGAGTCAATTATATGATAAAGGATACAATGTCAATTTTGAATTGAAGGGATGTAAGATCACTTCACCAAATGGTAAACTTGGATTCAAAGGAGGAAGAATTGGTAATGCTTATAAAATTGACCTACATTTTAATAATGCTTTTAAATGTTTAGTTATAATTAGCAATAATGCTTGGCTTTGGCATAGAAGATTAGGACATGATAGTATGAACTAACTCCAATGTTTAAGTGAGGAAGAGCTTATGGATGGACTACCTAAGATTACATTTCATAAGAATAAGGTAAGTGAACCATGTCAACTTGGGAAGCAACATAAAAGCTGCTTTAAGTCAAAAACTATTGTAAGCTATAAATGCATATTTTATACACAATTGGATTACATTTGCATTAGTTTTCATTAATTTTTGTTAGTTTTTATTAGTTTTATTATTTTTTTCATTTGATTTTAGTTATTTTGATTATTTAATCTTTTTTTTTATCTCTGTAGATAAATTTTTGAAAATACAACAAATATCCAGTGAAAGCACATAAAGAGCAGAGATGCGCATGGGCATGTAGATGGCCATGCATGTGGCTGTCAGAGTTTTTCCAGTGCTGAGTTTTGAAAGTCATAAAGGCACATGTGTAACATCTTTATACCTTATATACGTATAATACATACACCAAGTGCATGCAAAATATGCATATACGGAATAAAAATATCACAACCTGGTTTACTAAAATTTTTCACATTTCCAGTTTAAAATCTCAAATTCTTTAAAATGTATATTTAAATAATAAATTAAATATTCTTTATAAATCATAGGTTCCAAAATAAGTATTTATATGAAAATCTCTGAAAATAATTTGCAAGAGTTTTATCTATAATTTGGACATCCCAAATTTTCAACAGTTACACAACCTACATAAAAATACTCCTAATAAAACAAATCACACATTTCCACCTCAACATCTCCATTTCTCCACATTTCCTCAAAACATTTATACATATACATAGATATATATCAAAAACACATATAAAACCCAAATTATACAATTTATCCAAAATATATTTTATTATTTATAATAAAACATAACATAATATACATAATATCAAAAGTACTAAATATAAAATATATACATGATGGAAATGGCTCTAATCTTGATGTACCCAAAATTAGGTCAACAAGCAACCTCAAATCTAGACTCAACCTGGTCTAGAAGAACTCTCCAGCTCAACCAGATCACCCCTGTCACATTTGTGATAAATTATAATCGCGTTAAGCGAAAAGCCTAGCAGTACAAACTTGATAACAATAAAACTTAAATACAATGCCAATGCATAATTCATTTGTATGTTATGTCACAATGTGGTACTCAATTCCACTTTAAAACATAATCTTTAATCTTTTTATAATTCACATAAACACATACACAAGCATGAGCCCAAACAAACTAATATATTATTCAAATTCCAGAGTTACTATTTTGGTCTATAATGACACCAATTGTCTAGCTCCAAAGGCAAATCATATATAAGTGACGCCTAGCATCTAGCCCCAGAGGAAAATCATGTATCTATGATGCCTAGCGTCTAGCCCTGAAGGCAAATAATGAGGATAACCTCATAGGCATGCCGCCAAATATAAAACTCTGTAAATTGAATAACATACTAGGCACACAATTATTTTCTATTTTTCATCATCAATTTCTTTCTCATTTTCCCAATTTTCTCATTCATATGAATGTCATTTCATTTCATATTATCACATGTCATCATTTCATCACAATGTAGGATATTTTATAACAAAATCATGCTACCCAAACACTTTGGGTCATTTTCACATTTTGCACATAATTCACATTTTATTCAATCTAGCCATTTATAATGGCTTTTCATAATGCATATAATACATACATAACAATTTACATGTTATAGCACAATGTTCATGAATGTTCAATGTATCAAGTAGCTTAACACATTTTCCATCCAAAATGTATTAAGCCCAATTCAATGCCAACATATCTAATTTACCAAAAGTTTGTACTTATCTTAATAAGCACTCAAATGCAACCTCAAAATCTCCCACAAACCTTCACTTCCATCTTGCCCTTCAACACTAGGGTTGGGAAATCTACATCTTCTTAATGCCTTTACACAATGTGATCAAATATAATCATTTAATATCACATTTTAAGGCATTTCCAATATTAAACCCTAATCAAACATCACTCCTACAAATTTCCAAAATTTAGCCTTTCCTTTAATTTTTAAAATCCATTTTAATCTATTTAAATTAGTGTTTTAAGTTTATTTATATTATTAAAAACATATTATAACATGTTTCAATCATTCACCTTAATTAAATACACACTCTTAAACAAAATCCTAAAATGGCATAACCTTCATCAATAAAGGTTCTTCATTCCAACTCATTCCAATTGTTAACCCAAGCTTATTTCCATCACTTATGTCATTAAATAACATGATTTAAATATTAAAATCAAACAATTAACTATTCTTTAAAAATTCCCTTTCCAAAACCCTAAATCAACACTACCATTTCCAAACTCTATCCAAACTTAACCAAATCCATCATGTGACTTTAAAATCCTTGTTTATGAATCAAAAAAACACATTTGGAACAAAATTGTACAATTAAAACTCATGATTTCACAAACCCAAAAGGTCCATAACCCTAAATTCTCTCTCTTCACCAAACTCAACTTAAATTCAACCATTTCCTCAATCCAACCTTAATCATTAATAACTACTCAAAATAACTTCATACATAACCAATTAGGCAATTAAATCATGCTAATACAAAAATCCCAAATTCAACATATTCAAATCTTTATGGAAATCCAAAGAAATAAGTTAGAAACTTACTATTTCAAGAGGAAATCACCAAACTTCCACTTGAATTCTTGAAATCCTTTCCATTATGGAAGCTTGGAAGAAGAAAAAACCTTCTCTTGGATGGCTATGGTGGTTTGGATAGCTTAAGGAAGAAGAAGAAGAAGAAGAAGACTTTTAAAAATTTCTCTTTCTTTCCACTTTAAATTTGACCAGATATATAATATATTTTATTATATTTTTAATTAATTATTTATTTATTTAAAAAGACTATAAATTACATCTTCCATTCAAAAATAATTTATTTTTAATTTATTTAAATAATTTTAATTTTTCAAAGTATATTTATAATTTTGCCACTTGACCTTTGACTTTTCTTTTTAAAGTGTTGACTTTTGTATATATTATGTATATTATATATATATTTCATATATATTCTTTACTTTTTCACTTAAAATTCTTCCATTTTTTATTTAAATTATTTATTTAATTAATTAATTTTTAATTAATTAATTTTTTTTAATTTATAAAATTTACGGATGTTACAATTTTCTCCTTCTAAAAAAAATTTCGTTTGTGAAATTACCTGCTATCAACTCTGGAACAACTGGGGATACTGACTCCGCATCGTCTGCTCACTCTCCCATGTCGCCTTCTCAGTGGCATGATTGCTTCAAAGGACTTTAACAAGTGGCACCTTTTTGTTTATCAACTCTTTCACCTCTCGTGCCAAAATTGCCACTGGTTCTTCTTCAGAACTTAAATCTGGGCTCACCTAAATGGACTCCACTGACAAGATATGAGATGGGTATAATCTATATCTTTGAGGCGTAGAGACATGAAAGACATTATGTATCCGGTCTAACTCAGGTGGCAGAGCCAACCTGTAAGCCACTGTACCAACTCTCTCCAAAATCTCATATGGTCCTATGAAACGAGGACTCAACTTCCCTTTGCGACCGAATCTCAAAATCTTCTTCCATGGAGAAACCTTCAGGAACATTTTATCTCCCACACTAAACTCTATATCCTTCCTCTTCAAATCTATATAGAATTTATATCGGTCTGAAGCTACTTTCAAATGATCCCGAATCAATTTCACTTTCTCTTATGTTTCCTTAATCAAATCAGGACCAACTAGTTTATCTTCTCCAACCTCATCCCAACACAAAGGTGTCCTGCATCTCCTGCCATACAAGGCCTCATAAGGTGTCTTCATAATATTGGACTGATAACTGTTGTTATGTGCAAACTCAATTAGTGGCAAGAATATGTCCTAGCTCCCTGTGAAATCAATGATGCAACTCTTTAACATATCCTCTAGAATGTATGTATATGACTCTCTTTGACTACCCATCTGTCTGAGGATGGGAAGTAGTTCTAAAATGTAACCGAGAACCCAATGCATCCTGCAAACTCCTCCAAATCTCAATGTAAATCGAGGATTTTGATATGACACCAAAGAAACAGGGACTCTATGCAACCTCACAATCTCACTAATATACAGATCAACCAACCTCTCAAGTGAGTAATCCATCCTAATTGGAAGAAAATGAGCCGTCTTCTTCATCTGATCAATAATCACCCAGATTGCATCATGATTCTTCTAGGTCAAAGGTAGTCTAATCACAAAATCCATCGTCACTCACTCCCATTTCCACTCTGGTACTAACAATGGCTAAAGCAACCCTGAAGGAATTTGGTGCTCAACCTTCATTCTCTGGCAAGTGAGACATCTGGACACAAACTCTGCTATTTTTCTCTTCATACCTGACCATCAGTAATGCTACTTCAAATCTTGATACATCTTAGTACTACCGGTGTGTATAGCATAAATTGACTGATGTGCTTCCTCTAATATCTTTCTCTTCAATTTTGATTCATCATAAATGCATAACCTATCTCTATACAACAAACTGATATCCTCTCTAATATGAAAGTCTCGACTCTCCCCCTCTTGGCAATCCATCACAATCTTTTGGATTTTCTCATATGCCAATTGGGCTTTTCTAATCTGTTCCAACAAGACTGGCCTCAACTGCAACTAAGCCATCAATGTACCATCATCACATAACTTAAATCTAGCATGCAACGCTCTCAACTCAACAAGCAATGAGAGTGAATAGGCAATCAAACTTATCATGGACTTCCGACTCAAGGCATCTGCAAAAACATTCCCCTTACTAGGATGATAATCAATCAAGCAATCATAATCTTTAATCAACTTTAACCACTGTCTCTGCCAAAAATTCAGCTCTCTCTGAACACCCAGATACTTCAAACTCTTGTGATTAGTATAAATGAAGCATTTCTCCCCATACAAGTAACGCCGCCAAATCTTTAATGCAAAAACTATGGTAGCTCCAATCATGAGTTGGGTAATTTAGCTCATGAGGCTTCAACTATGGAGATGCATAAGCAATGACTCTACCTTACTACATCAAAACACAACCTAAACCACTATGTGAAGCATCATTGTATATCACGTGGGGTTTACCTTCCACAGGTAGAGTAAGAACAGGAGCCTGAGTCAACATATCCCTCAACTCCTCAAAACTGATTAGTCCATACAAATCTAACTTCTTTCCGAAGTAATCTGGTGAGTGGTGTAGCTATCATAGAAAAACCCTTCACAAACCAACGATAATAGCATGCCAACCCTAGAAAACTTCTAACCTCTATCATAGTCTTCGGTGGACTCTAATTCAAGATAGCTTTAACTTTACTTGGATAAAGTCTAATACCCTCTGCTAATACCACATGACCAAGAAAAGTTATCTGATCGAGCCAGAACTCACACTTAGCTTAGCATACAACTACTTCTCTCTCAATGTCTATAATATAATCTGCAAATGCTTGTAATGATCCTCCTCATTATGTGAATATAACATAATATCATCAATGAAGACCACCATAAACTGATCTAAGTATGGTCAAAACACCATGTTCATCAAATCCATAAATGTTGTTGGTGCATTTGTAACACCCTTATGCCCTATATATATAATACATATACCCAGTATATGTAAAATACGCAAATAAAGTATAAGAATGCCACAGCCCGGTTTAATAAAAACTTTTATATTTCCATTCCTCAAAACATTTATACATTTATGTATTAATGTATATCAAAAAGTATAAAGTCTCATATTATGCAATTATGCAAAACATTCTTTATAAGTTATAAAATATACATACCAAAAACATAACATAATATCAAAATGTTCTATAATATAATATATATATATATATGATGGCAAAATGGCTCTATCTTGATGTTGCAAAACACTTCAAGCTAAACCAACAAAAACCTAGACCCAACTTAGTCTAGTAGAACTCTCACCGGATCACCCCGAAGGCAAAGTTCTAATGCAACAGCCTAACCAAGTCTGGGCTTACAACCCAGTCTTTTAACCAAACCCACCTTCAAGGGCCTGCTACAATCCGCTTCCCCTCACTGGTCCATGGCAGGATTTGTTTATGAGGCTTACGACCCAATCTTTTCACCTCAGATATTTTCACAGTGATGCCAAGCGTCTAGCCCCAAAGGCAAATATTGAGGATAACCTCATAGGCATGCCGTCAAATACAGAACTCTGAAAATTAAATAACATACTAGGCACACATTTAATTCACATTTTCCATTCTCAATTTCTTTCTCATTTTCCATTTTCTCATTCATATCAATGTCATTTCATTTCAACATTTCATCACAAAACCACATTACCCAAACTGATGCAAGAAAGGACCCCTTGAAGCTAGCAAGTGGACCAATCACTAGGAGCAAGGCAAAGAAATATCAAGCTAGCATGGCTTTGCATATTCAAGAAGAGATTTCCAAAGAGCTTCAAGAATTATCATTCAAGAAGATGGAGATGGAGCTTCAAGGAAGGCCTAAATATATCATGGTTCTAGAAGCATGCAATGGAAGCCAAGAAGGAGCCTTTGAAGGCTATTTTTAAGCCTAGGCCAAAACTACCAAGGAAGAGTCAAAGCTTGGTCAATCTTATTTCCATGCACATGCATGCACATTCATGGATGCAAGTTGGCCGAATTCCAAGGGAGTTTGTTGCACCCCTTGGCCGAATCTTCATAGTTAGTTAGAGGGGATATTTTTGTTATTTTGTGGTCCCCATCCTTTTATTTTAATTAGTTAAGTTGTTTTGACTTTGTCAAATCCTATTCTTGTTGGGTTTTTGGAAGTGTTTTCCCATACAAGCCTAGGATCCTTCTAGAATGTTTTAGTCTTAATTTTCCATATGCAATTAGGAATTTTGTAACCCTTATTTAAGGGCACTATTAGGCCGAATTGGAGACCATTATTATTAAAGAAATTTTTGAATTCTTCTACAAGTTCTTCTTGTGAATTTTCGTGTGAGAGAGATTAGAGTGGATTCTTTAATTCTTTCTTTGCATCAAGAATTAGTGATACGAACCAGCCAAGAGGTAAGGATCCATTGGTGCTTCCAAATGGGCCATTGACTAGGAGCAGAGCTAAGAAGTTTGGAGCAGCTATGGGATTGCATATTCAAGATCAAATTTCAAAGGAAGTGACTGAAATGGCAATGGAAAAGTGCACAATAGAGCTTGAAGAAGGCACACCAAAGCTGATTATGATGCTTAGTGTGGAAGCTAAAGGCTAGCTAAAGAGGTCCAACGTGCAAGAAAGGTCCATGGGGGTTCATATAAAGCCTTGGGAAGTAATTTAAGGCCATGGACAGCCCAAATAGTGTGGGGCGTGTTCTTATGTTGAAGGGATTTAGTTTGGTTGTTTCCATACTTTATATTTTCCTTAGTGGATTAGGATTTTGTTTCCATACTTTATATTTTCCTTATTGGATTAGGATTTTATTTCCATACTTTATATTTTCCTTAGTGGATTAGGATTTTGTTTCCATACTTTATATTTTCCTTAATGGGTTAGGATTTTGACTTTGTAGCTTTCCTTTTCCCATTAGAATTAGGGTTTCGGATTTATGTGTGCCTTTTAGTATAAATAGGGCCTTGTTTTTCTTGTAAGGGGACTTTTTTTGACATATTATTATTAAAAGATTTTCGAATTCTTCTACAAGTTCTTCTTGTGAATTTTTGAGTGAGAGAGATTAGAGTGGATTCTTTAATTCTTTCTTTGCATCAAGAATTAGGTTTACTGATCAACGAGAGTTGTGGCATTTTCCTTCTTCTTACCAACTAAATCCTTCAATCATAGTGTGTTCGCGTCTCTTTATAGGCGTTGGGTTCCTTAGGAGGTGGTTATCAAGTTTCAAAGTGTTCTCTACCATTGTTATATGTTAGATTTACTGCCATCGTTGCTAAGGGTCTGCGTCAATTAGGTTTACTTATCAACGAGAGTTGTGGCATTTTTCCTTCTTCTTACCAACTAAATCCTTCAATCATAGTGAGTTCGCATCTCTTTATAGGCATTGGGGTTCCTTAGGAGGTGATTATCAAGTTTCAAGGAGTTCTTTACCATTGTTATACATTGGGTTTGCTGCCATCGTTGCTAAGGGTCCACATCATTTGGTATCAGAGCCTTACTACAAGGTAATTTTTATCTACTTTGTATTTCTAGGGTTTGTTAATTTAGATCTTTTAAATTTCTGCGTTTTAGGGTTCTTAGAGAGTCTACTCTTTAATTTTCAAAAAAGAGTCATATGTCAAAATTTGAAAAGCCTAAAGATTGTTCAAAGAGTAATTCGAAACCTTGGAAAAGGAGTCTGATCGAATTTCGAAACCTAGGCCTTGCATCTGAATTGGATTCGAAACCTAGGGAGTTAATCTGATTGAAATTCAAAAATTGTTTTGTGTTGTTGGGTATTCCCTCGATTTGTTTTATGGGTGAATTCTGTGTTGCGAATTAAGTCCAGATTTCGAAAAGTTCTTGTGAGTAAATTAAGTTTCGAATCAAGGGGATAGTGATAGGAAGCAAAAAAAGAAAAAAGAGTACAAAACCACTTCAACAAAAATTGTTTGATATTCTTGCTATTTGGGTGCTAAAGATCAGATCTAGGTAGGTTAGAAGTAATAAAATTTTTCGGGTGAAAAATTTCACCTTTTGAGGGGCTTTTGGAATTTGAAAATTAGACCTTAATATTCATATTATTTGAGTGTTATAGGTGGGAATTAGAGTCTAGAAGCTAGCATTTTGGGTAGAATTGATTAGGTCCATAAAGCAGCTTGCCAAGTGTGGGTTGTTTTTGATTCATTATATCCAAATTGGTCTTATTTATTGGCTTCATTGTTTCTGATTTCTTTATCTAGCTTTTAATTCCATTACATTGCTAAGTATCATTTGCTTGTGTCGATACCTGGTTTTATATCGTGTAGTGCAAATTACCTTGCATTGCCTCCGGATACTTGTCTTGTTTTCTATCTTATTCTAGGATTTAGGTTCTAGTTTCTTGAACGACTTGACAATTGTTGGTTGGTGAGCTTGGTTCTAAAGTGCAATCAAGGAAGACAAGAAAAGTGAGGTAATTCTAAACACTTGAGTGAATTTTGATTATTACTAATCTTGTTTCTTTGAGTTTGTTTGTTTGTTAACATGGCTGGAAAAGGAGAAGAGACTAGCAAAGAAGGAGCTATGGCCGAAAGCTTGGCTAGGCTTAATGAGACTTTGGCAGCAATGCTTGGTCGAATGGAGATGATGGATACTAGATTGCAAGAGAATGCAGCATGACAAGCACAACAAATGCAACAAGTGTAACAAATTCAGCAAGTGCAACAAGGGTAGCCAGCCGCACATCCAAATCCCATAATACGAGCTAGAAGAGTGCTTAGGAGAGAAGGGCAAGGAAATCTTGAAGCCCTAGAAGCAGCCGAAAGGGTAGAAGATGAAGATGAAGGTGGTAATCAACCTACCACTGATGGTGACCTTACTTCCATCAAGATGAAGATTCCTTCCTTTGAAGGGAAGAACAATGCAGAAGAGTTCATACAATGGGAGAGGAAAGTTGAGCAGATTTTCGAATGCCATAACTACACCGAAGAGAAGAAATCAGTTTTGGCAGCCGTAGAGTTCAAAGGGTATGCTACCTTTTGGTGGGATCAATTGAAAGCTAATAGAAGAGGGAAAGGTATGAGGCCTATTCCTGAATGGTCAACCTTGAAAGAACTAATGAGAAGCCGATTTGTACCATCTCACTACATTCAGGATTTGTACAATCGACTAGCAAGACTAGTTCAAGGTGGAAGAAGTGTGGAAGAGTACCACAAAGAGATGGAGATGATCATGGCTAGGGCAAATATTGATGAAGATGAAGACAAGAAGATGTCACTATTTCTTGGGGGATTGAATTTGAACATAGCCAATGAATTGGAGATGTATGAATTCAACACAATGGAAGAGTTAGTTCAAAAGGTCATGAAGATAGAGAGAAGATTGAAGAATAAAGCTATTTCGAAAACTGGCTACTCTAAAGCTAGTGGAAAATTTTCAAACTTCAAGGGTTCAAGTTCGAGTGGAGGTTCCTATAAAGGGGATTACAAGGGTTCTTTCCAAAAGAATTCTTCCTACAATCCTAATTTCAAGAAGCTGAATGATGGGGATGCAAAAACAGCCAAGGAAGCACCTTCTAGACCTACTCCAAGTAGGGAAATTAAATGCTACAAGTGTTTGGGAAGTGGACACATTGCTTCTCAATGTCCGAATAAGAGGGTGATGATTGCTACCCATGAAGGGGAAATTGAATCAGAATCTGAACATGAAGAAGAAGAGGAGGCCGAATGTGGTGATAGGGCAGAATATGATGAAGAGGCTTGGGAGAATCAAGTCTTGAATGCTGAACATGGAGAGATGCTTGTTACTAGAAGAGCCTTGAATATTCAAGTCAAGGAAAAAGGCTTGGATCAAAGAGAGAATCTGATGTGATCCCACATCGGCCGTGTAAGGAGTTCCTGGCTACTATATAAGCATGGGCTAAACCTCCACTCTTGAGCTAGCTTTTGTGGTGGAGTTAGGGTCCTTGCTCGTATCAGTTGGTATCAGAGCCAACCTTGCACGCACCGGTGTGGTCCTTGTCCCTTCGTTCCTTGGCTCGGGTGCGGGTTAACGAGTGAGTTGGCACAAGCGACTCGTGTGTGGACTGCGGGTAAACGATTGAGTTGGCACGAGCACGAGGACGTGCAGTCTAAAGAAGGGGAGGATGATGTGATCCCACATCGGCCGTGTAAGGAGTTCCTGGCTACTATATAAGCATGGGCTAAACCTCCACTCTTGAGCTAGCTTTTGTGGTGGAGTTAGGGTCCTTGCTCGTATCACTTTAGGTGTTTAGGAGTAGGGCATATAGCATCTCAATGTCCAAATAAGAAGATCATGTTGATACGAGATAATGGTGAAATTGATAGTGCTAGTGAACATGAAAGTGATGATGATAATGATAGCATGCCACCATTAGAAGAAATTGAACATATTATTGAATATCCTGCCCATGGTGAATCTTTGGTTATTAGAAGAGCTTTAAACATGCAAATTAAAGATGAAGAAAGTAATCAAAGAGAGAACATTTTCCATACTCGTTGCATTGTGAATGGAAAAGTGTGCAGCATGATCATTGATGGGGGTAGTTGTGCAAATGTTGCTAGTACTGATTTTGTGGATAAATTAGGGTTAGCATGCACAAAACATCCTAGTCCTTACAAGCTGCAATGGTTGAATGATAGTGGAGAGGTGAGGGTAACAAAGCAGGTTCAGTTTTCTTTTGCAATTGGGAGATACAAAGATGAAGTTTGCTGTGATGTTGTTCCTATGCATGCTAGCCATATCCTTCTTGGTCGTCCATGGCAGTTTGATAGAAAAGCTTTGCATGATGGCTTTAAGAATCATTATTCTTTCAGCCTAAATGGTTTAAATTTCACTCTTGCTCCATTGTCACCTAAACAAGTGTATGAAGATCAAGTAAATATTTTGAGATCATTTGAAAAGAATTCTGGTGGTGAGGGTAAAACAAATAAAAAGGGAGTACAAGAGGCCAAGTGTGAGAAAAAGAATGATAAAAATGGCCCATTGGTGAGAGAAAAAGAGAAAGGGAGAGAAAATAAAAGAGAGTGTTTCTATGCAAAAGAAAAGGAGTTAAGGAGTGCTTTTTGTGAGAAAAGAAGTCTGATTGTACTTAGGTACAAAGAGACCTTGATTTCTACATCTAACCTTGATAACCCTTTGCCTAGTTGTGTTAGTTCTCTTTTACAGGAATTTGGAGATGTTTTTCCAGAAGATGTTCCCAAAGGTTTACCACCTTTAAGAGGGATTGAGCATCAAATTGACTTCATTCCGGGCTCAACGATTCCTAATCGACCGGCTTATAGAAGTAATCCGGAGGAAACCAAGGAACTTCAAAGGCAAGTGGAGGAGTTGCTAGCAAAGGGACATGTGCGTGAAAGTCTTAGCCCATGTGCTGTTCCGGTGTTATTAGTCCCAAAGAAAGATGGATCATGGAGAATGTGTGTGGACTGCCGAGCAATCAATAAAATCACGGTGAAGTATAGACATCCAATTCCTAGACTTGATGATATGCTTGATGAGTTGAGTGGTTCTTGCATTTTTACTAAGATTGATTTGAAAAGTGGTTACCATCAAATTAGGATGAAAGAGGGAGATGAGTGGAAAACTGCATTCAAAACAAAATATGGTCTTTATGAGTGGTTAGTTATGCCATTTGGTTTATCTAATGCACCTAGTACATTCATGAGATTAATGAACCATGTTCTGCGTGCATATCTTGGTAAATTTGTTGTTGTATATTTTGATAACATACTCATTTATAGCAAATCAGTAGATGAGCATGTAGAACATATTAGGGTTATTCTTGATGTTTTGAGAAAGGAAGAATTATATGCCAACTTGAAAAAGTGCATGTTTTGTAGTGATAAAATCATATTCTTAGGTTTTATGGTTAGTGCACAAGGAATTGAGGTTGATGATGAAAAGGTAAAGGCAATAAGAGATTGGCCAGCACCTAAAACCGTGAGTGAGGTAAGAAGTTTTCATGGTTTGGCTAGTTTCTATAGAAGGTTTGTTAAAGATTTTAGTTCCATTGCTGCACCATTAAATGAATTGGTAAAAAAGGATGTAAAGTTTAATTGGACTAAAATTCATGAAAGGGCATTCAATTTGTTGAAAGAAAGGTTAACTACTGCTCCAATTCTTGCTTTACCAGATTTTGATAAGACCTTCGAATTAGAGTGTGATGCTTCAGGTGTGGGCATAGGTGCTGTTTTGATGCAAGAAGGGAAACCAATTGCATATTTTAGTGAGAAGCTTCATGGTGCACAATTAAATTATTCCACTTATGACAAGGAGTTGTATGCTTTGGTAAGAGCTTTACAAGTGTGGCAACATTACTTATTGCCTAAAGAGTTTGTTATTCATACAGATCATGAATCATTAAAGCATCTAAAGGGGCAAACCAAGCTGAACCGAAGGCATGGAAAGTGGATAGAGTTCATTGAGCCATTTCCATATGTGATAAAGTATAAGCGTGGCAAGGACAATGTAGTAGCAGATGCACTTTCAAGAAGGTATTCCTTAATCTCAACTCTTAGTTCTAAGTTATTAGGCTTTGAGCAAATTAAGGATATGTATGCCAATGATGTTGACTTTGCAAATGTTTATAAAGCATGTGAGCATTCTGCATTTCAGAAGTTTTATAGGCATGATGGGTACTTGTTTAAGGATGGAAGATTATGCATGCCTAGTTGCTCATTAAGGGAATTGCTTGTGCGTGAGGCACATAGTGGAGGACTCATGGGACATTTTGGGATATTTAAGACTTTAGACATTCTGCATGAACATTTCTATTGGCCAAACATGAGAAAGGATGTTGAAAGAATTTGTGCCAAGTGTATTGCATGTAAACAAGCAAAATCTAAGTCTTTACCTCATGGACTATATACTCCTTTACCTATTCCTAATGCACCTTGGATGGACATATCTATGGACTTTGTTTTGGGGCTGCCTAGGACTAGAAAAGGAAAGGATAGCATATTTGTTATTGTTGATAGATTCAGCAAAATGGCTCATTTCATTGCATGTCACAAAACTGATGATGCAACAAATATTGCAAATTTGTTCTTTGGGGAAGTAGTTCGGTTGCATGGAATTCCTAAAACAATTGTAAGTGATAGAGATGTGAAGTTCTTAAGTCATTTTTGGCGTGTTTTATGGAATAAGTTAGGTACTAAATTGTTGTTCTCTACAACTTGTCATCCACAAACTGATGGACAAACAGAAGTGGTAAATAGGACTTTAGGATCTTTGTTACATGCTGTTGTGGGTAAGAATTTGAAAACTTGGGAAGATTGTTTGCCATTAGTGGAGTTTGCATATAATAGAAGCATACATTCTTCTACTGGTTATTCACCATTTGAAATTGTTTATGGTTTTAATCCACTTACACCACTTGATTTGTTTCCTTTGCCATTAAATGAAATAACTAACTTAGATGGTGAAAAGAAAGCTGAGTTGGTTAAGCAGATACATGAAAAGGCACGAGCTCATCTTGAGAAGAAATATGAATCAGTTGCCCATAATGCAAATAGAAGAAGGAAACATGTGATTTTCCAACCTGGTGATTGGGTATGGGTTCATATGAGGAAGGAAAGATTTCCTAAACAAAGGAAATTCAAGTTGGATGCAAGGGGAGATGGCCCATTCCAAGTTTTAGAACGGATCAATGACAATGCCTACAAAATTGATCTACCAGGTGAGTATAATGTTTCTGCAACTTTCAATGTTAGTGATCTTTCTCCTTTTGATGTAGGCTCAGATTTGAGGACAAATCTTTTTGAGCAAGGAGGGAATGATGAGGAAACTATAAGCAAGCTTGATGAAGGTAATGGCAGCAAATATGTTGATGATATCATTATGCCAAGTGGACCAATCACAAGATTACAATCAAAGAAATTCCAGAATGTGTTCCAGCACTTCATACAAAGGTGGATTAATGAAGAGGGAGACCAACTTGTAGTGAATATGATGGACCATGAAGAGGAAGTCAGAAACTCACCAACAAGCATGAAGAATCTGCCCATAAGTATGGTGATGGGCATTAGCACGAATTTGGAATATAATATTGATATGGTTTAGTGTTAGTGTGACTAGACACATGTGAACCAACACCAAAATGAATGTACAATCTGCCCATCAATGTTGTCAGAATTATGGGCAGTAATTTAGAGTATATTATTGAGGTGGATGAACAATTAATGCTATTGTGACTAGATACATGTAAACCTAGACTTTAAGCCATTAGTTCTTCTTTTCCACCTATATAAGGATGGGAAAAAGAACTTAATAGGGTTGACTATGAATTTCCAGAATTGTTGAATGTAATTTCTGTGTTTTCAAGTTTGAGAGGTTTTCTTCTTATTCTTGTTGCATGAAGAATTGGTTCTAACTTATCAAGTCTCACTTGTGGCGTTTTAATCAATTCATTTCTTCATCCCAATCACCCTAGTTCTCAATTACAGGTTAGTTGTGGGTTTGGTAGGGAGGATTTGTTTTTGAGTTCTAAGATTCTATGCTAGATGTGTATGTGGGGTTCTAGATGTAATATTTGATCCATGGGTTCCGCATCAGCTGTATACTCCTTTACCTATTCCTAATGCACCTTGGATGGACATATCTATGGACTTTGTTTTGGGGCTGCCTAGGACTAGAAAAGGAAAGGATAGCATATTTGTTATTGTTGATAGATTCAGCAAAATGGCTCATTTCATTGCATGTCACAAAACTGATGATGCAACAAATATTGCAAATTTGTTCTTTGGGGAAGTAGTTCGGTTGCATGGCATTCCTAAAACAATTGTAAGTGATAGAGATGTGAAGTTCTTAAGTCATTTTTGGCGTGTTTTATGGAATAAGTTAGGTACTAAATTGTTGTTCTCTACAACTTGTCATCCACAAACTGATGGACAAACAGAAGTGGTAAATAGGACTTTAGGATCTTTGTAACGTGCTGTTGTGGGTAAGAATTTGAAAACTTGGGAAGATTGTTTGCCATTAGTGGAGTTTGCATATAATGGAAGCATACATTCTTCTACTGGTTATTCACCATTTGAAATTGTTTATGGTTTTAATCCACTTACACCACTTGATTTGTTTCCTTTGCCATTAAATGAAATAATTAACTTAGATGGTGAAAAGAAAGCTGAGTTGGTTAAGCAGATACATGAAAAGGCACGAGCTCATCTTGAGAAGAAATATGAATCAGTTGCCCATAATGCAAATAGAAGAAGGAAACATGTGATTTTCCAACCTGGTGATTGGGTATGGGTTCATATGAGGAAGGAAAGATTTCCTAAACAAAGGAAATTCAAGTTGGATGCAAGGGGAGATGGCCCATTCCAAGTTTTAGAACGGATCAATGACAATGCCTACAAAATTGATCTACCAGGTGAGTATAATGTTTCTGCAACTTTCAATGTTAGCGATCTTTCTCCTTTTGATGTAGGCTCAGATTTGAGGACAAATCTTTTTGAGCAAGGAGGGAATGATGAGGAAACTATAAGCAAGCTTGATGAATGTAATGGCAGCAAATATGTTGATGATATCATTATGCCAAGTGGACCAATCACAAGATTACAATCAAAGAAATTCCAGCATGTGTTCCAGCACTTCATACAAAGGTGGATTAATGAAGAGGGAGACCAACTTGTAGTGAATATGATGGACCATGAAGAGGAAGTCAGAAACTCACCAACAAGCATGAAGAATCTGCCCATAAGTATGGTGATGGGCATTAGCACGAATTTGGAATATAATATTGATATGGTTTAGTGTTAGTGTGACTAGACACATGTGAACCAACACCAAAATGAATGTACAATCTGCCCATCAATGTTGTCAGAATTATGGGCAGTAATTTAGAGTATATTATTGAGGTGGATGAACAATTAATGCTATTGTGACTAGATACATGTAAACCTAGACTTTAAGCCATTAGTTCTTCTTTTCCACCTATATAAGGATGGGAAAAAGAACTTAATAGGGTTGACTACGAATTTCCAGAATTGTTGAATGTAATTTCTGTGTTTTCAAGTTTGAGAGGTTTTCTTCTTATTCTTGTTGCATGAAGAATTGGTTCTAACTTATCAAGTCTCACTTGTGGCGTTTTAATCAATTCATTTCTTCATCCCAATCACCCAAGTTCTCAATTACAGGTTAGTTGTGGGTTTGGTAGGGAGGATTTGTTTTTGAGTTCTAAGATTCTATGCTAGATGTGTATGTGGGGTTCTAGATGTAATATTTGATCCTTGGGTTCCGCATCAAAGAGTTTCTTTGCAAAAAAGAGAGATCTTAAGAGTGCTTACATAGGCAGAAGATCACTTATAGCAATAAGGTATAAGGAGAGTTTATTGATTATGACTGACCTTAACCCCAATTTTGCCTAGTGGTTTTGTTTCTTTGTTATAGGAATTTGATGATGTCTTTCTTGAAGAGATGCCAAAGGGACTCCCTCCTTTGAGGGGTATTGAGCATCGGATTGATTTTATTCCTAGAGCAGTAATTCCAAATAGGCCAGCCTATAGAAGTAACCCAGAGGAGACAAAGGAACTTCAAAGGCAAGTAGATGAATTGTTAGAGAAGGGGCATGTGAGAGAGAGCCTTAGCCCATGTGCTGTACCAGTGTTGTTGGTACCTAAGAAAGATGGAACATGGAGAATGTGTGTCGATTGTCGTGTAGTCAACAAAATCACTGTAAAGTATCACCATCCCATTCCTAGATTAGATGACATGTTAGATGAGTTATATGGTGCATGTATTTTCACTAAAATAGATTTGAAAAGTGGATATCATCAAATTAGGATAAAATCGGGTGATGAGTGGAAAATTGCATTTTAAACAAAATATGGTTTATATGAATTGATGGTTATGGCTTTTGGTTTGAGTTGGTTAAGCAGATACATGAAAAGGCACGAGCTCATCTTGAGAAGAAATATGAATCAGTTGCCCATAATGCAAATAGAAGAAGGAAACATGTGATTTTCCAACCTGGTGATTGGCTATGGGTTCATATGAGGAAGGAAAGATTTCCTAAACAAAGGAAATCCAAGTTGGATGCAAGGGGAGATGGCCCATTCCAAGTTTTAGAACGGATCAATGACAATGCCTACAAAATTGATCTACCAGGTGAGTATAATGTTTCTGCAACTTTCAATGTTAGTGATCTTTCTCCTTTTGATGTAGGCTCAGATTTGAGGACAAATCTTTTTGAGCAAGGAGGGAATGATGAGGAAACTATAAGCAAGCTTGATGAATGTAATGGCAGCAAATATGTTGATGATATCATTATGCCAAGTGGACCAATCACAAGATCACAATCAAAGAAATTCCAGCATGTGTTCCAACACTTCATACAAAGGTGGATTAATGAAGAGGGAGACCAACTTGTAGTGAATATGATGGATCATGAAGAGGAAGTCAGAAACTCACCAACAAGCATGAAGAATCTGCCCATAAGTATGGTGATGGGCATTAGCACGAATTTGGAATATAATATTGATATGGTTTAGTGTTAGTGTGACTAGACACATGTGAACCAACACCAAAATGAATGTACAATCTGCCCATCTATGTTGTCAGAATTATGGGCAGTAATTTAGAGTATATTATTGAGGTGGATGAACAATTAATGCTATTGTGACTAGATACATGTAAACCTAGACTTTAAGCCATTAGTTCTTCTTTTCCAACTATAGAAGGATGGGAAAAAGAACTTAATAGGGTTGACTACGAATTTCCAGAATTGTTGAATGTAATTTCTGTGTTTTCAAGTTTGAGAGGTTTTCTTCTTATTCTTGTTGCATGAAGAATTGGTTCTAACTTATCAAGTCTCACTTGTGGCGTTTTAATCAATTCATTTCTTCATCCCAATCACCCAAGTTCTCAATTACAGGTTAGTTGTGGGTTTGGTAGGGAGGATTTGTTTTTGAGTTCTAAGATTCTATGCTAGATGTGTATGTGGGGTTCTAGATGTAATATTTGATCCATGGGTTCCGCATCAGCTGTATACTCCTTTACCTATTCCTAATGCACCTTGGATGGACATATCTATGGACTTTGTTTTGGGGCTGCCTAGGACTAGAAAAGGAAAAGATAGCATATTTGTTATTGTTGATAGATTCAGCAAAATGGCTCATTTCATTGCATGTCACAAAACTGATGATGCAACAAATATTGCAAATTTGTTCTTTGGGGAAGTAGTTCGGTTGCATGGCATTCCTAAAACAATTGTAAGTGATAGAGATGTGAAGTTCTTAAGTCATTTTTGGCGTGTTTTATGGAATAAGTTAGGTACTAAATTGTTGTTCTCTACAACTTGTCATCCACAAACTGATGGACAAACAGAAGTGGTAAATAGGACTTTAGGATCTTTGTTACGTGTTGTTGTGGGTAAGAATTTGAAAACTTGGGAAGATTGTTTGCCATTAGTGGAGTTTGCATATAATAGAAGCATACATTCTTCTACTGGTTATTCACCATTTGAAATTGTTTATGGTTTTAATCCACTTACACCACTTGATTTGTTTCCTTTGCCATTAAATGAAATAACTAACTTAGATGGTGAAAAGAAAGCTGAGTTGGTTTAGCAGATACATGAAAAGGCACGAGCTCATCTTGAGAAGAAATATGAATCAGTTGCCCATAATGCAAATAGAAGAAGGAAACATGTGATTTTCCAACCTGGTGATTGGGTATGGGTTCATATGAGGAAGGAAAGATTTCCTAAACAAAGGAAATCCAAGTTGGATGCAAGGGGAGATGGCCCATTCCAAGTTTTAGAACGGATCAATGACAATGCCTACAAAATTGATCTACCAGGTGAGTATAATGTTTCTGCAACTTTCAATGTTAGTGATCTTTCTCCCTTTGATGTAGGCTCAGATTTGAGGACAAATCTTTTTGAGCAAGGAGGGAATGATGAGGAAACTATAAGCAAGCTTGATGAATGTAATGGCAGCAAATATGTTGATGATATCATTATGCCAAGTGGACCAATCACAAGATTACAATCAAAGAAATTCCAGCATGTGTTCCAGCACTTCATACAAAGGTGGATTAATGAAGAGGGAGACCAACTTGTAGTGAATATGATGGACCATGAAGAGGAAGTCAGAAACTCACCAACAAGCATGAAGAATCTGCCCATAAGTATGGTGATGGGCATTAGCACGAATTTGGAATATAATATTGATATGGTTTAGTGTTAGTGTGACTAGACACATGTGAACCAACACCAAAATGAATGTACAATCTGCCCATCAATGTTGTCAGAATTATGGGCAGTAATTTAGAGTATATTATTGAGGTGGATGAACAATTAATGCTATTGTGACTAGATACATGTAAACCTAGACTTTAAGCCATTAGTTCTTCTTTTCCAACTATATAAGGATGGGAAAAAGAACTTAATAGGGTTGACTACGAATTTCCAGAATTGTTGAATGTAATTTCTGTGTTTTCAAGTTTGAGAGGTTTTCTTCTTATTCTTGTTGCATGAAGAATTGGTTCTAACTTATCAAGTCTCACTTGTGGCGTTTTAATCAATTCATTTCTTCATCCCAATCACCCAAGTTCTCAATTACAGGTTAGTTGTGGGTTTGGTAGGGAGGATTTGTTTTTGAGTTCTAAGATTCTATGCTAGATGTGTATGTGGGGTTCTAGATGTAATATTTGATCCATGGGTTCCGCATCAAAGAGTTTCTTTGCAAAAAAGAGAGATCTTAAGAGTGCTTACATAGGCAGAAGATCACTTATAGCAATAAGGTATAAGGAGAGTTTATTGATTATGACTGACCTTAACCCCAATTTTGCCTAGTGGTTTTGTTTCTTTGTTATAGGAATTTGATGATGTCTTTCTTGAAGAGATGCCAAAGGGACTCCCTCCTTTGAGGGGTATTGAGCATCGGATTGATTTTATTCCTAGAGCAGTAATTCCAAATAGGCCAGCCTATAGAAGTAACCCAGAGGAGACAAAGGAACTTCAAAGGCAAGTAGATGAATTGTTAGAGAAGGGGCATGTGAGAGAGAGCCTTAGCCCATGTGCTGTACCAGTGTTGTTGGTACCTAAGAAAGATGGAACATGGAGAATGTGTGTCGATTGTCGTGTAGTCAACAAAATCACTGTAAAGTATCACCATCCCATTCCTAGATTAGATGACATGTTAGATGAGTTATATGGTGCATGTATTTTCACTAAAATAGATTTGAAAAGTGGATATCATCAAATTAGGATAAAATCGGGTGATGAGTGGAAAATTGCATTTTAAACAAAATATGGTTTATATGAATTGATGGTTATGGCTTTTGGTTTGAGTTGGTTAAGCAGATACATGAAAAGGCACGAGCTCATCTTGAGAAGAAATATGAATCAGTTGCCTATAATGCAAATAGAAGAAGGAAACATGTGATTTTCCAACCTGGTGATTGGCTATGGGTTCATATGAGGAAGGAAAGATTTCCTAAACAAAGGAAATCCAAGTTGGATGCAAGGGGAGATGGCCCATTCCAAGTTTTAGAACGGATCAATGACAATGCCTACAAAATTGATCTACCAGGTGAGTATAATGTTTCTGCAACTTTCAATGTTAGTGATCTTTCTCCTTTTGATGTAGGCTCAGATTTGAGGACAAATCTTTTTGAGCAAGGAGGGAATGATGAGGAAACTATAAGCAAGCTTGATGAATGTAATGGCAGTAAATATGTTGATGATATCATCATGCCAAGTGGACCAATCACAAGATCACAATCAAAGAAATTCCAGCATGTGTTCCAACACTTCATACAAAGGTGGATTAATGAAGAGGGAGACCAACTTGTAGTGAATATGATGGATCATGAAGAGGAAGTCAGAAACTCACCAATAAGCATGAAGAATCTGCCCATAAGTATGGTGATGGGCATTAGCACGAATTTGGAATATAATATTGATATGGTTTAGTGTTAGTGTGACTAGACACATGTGAACCAACACCAAAATGAATGTACAATCTGCCCATCTATGCTGTCAAAATTATGGGCAGTAATTTAGAGTATATTATTGAGGTGGATGAACAATTAATGCTATTGTGACTAGATACATGTAAACCTAGACTTTAAGCCATTAGTTCTTCTTTTCCAACTATAGAAGGATGGGAAAAAGAACTTAATAGGGTTGACTACGAATTTCCAGAATTGTTGAATGTAATTTCTGTGTTTTCAAGTTTGAGAGGTTTTCTTCTTATTCTTGTTGCATGAAGAATTGGTTCTAACTTATCAAGTCTCACTTGTGGCGTTTTAATCAATTCATTTCTTCATCCCAATCACCCAAGTTCTCAATTACAGGTTAGTTGTGGGTTTGGTAGGGAGGATTTGTTTTTGAGTTCTAAGATTCTATGCTAGATGTGTATGTGGGGTTCTAGATGTAATATTTGATCCATGGGTTCCGCATCAGCTGTATACTCCTTTACCTATTCCTAATGCACCTTGGATGGACATATCTATGGACTTTGTTTTGGGGCTGCCTAGGACTAGAAAAGGAAAAGATAGCATATTTGTTATTGTTGATAGATTCAGCAAAATGGCTCATTTCATTGCATGTCACAAAACTGATGATGCAACAAATATTGCAAATTTGTTCTTTGGGGAAGTAGTTCGGTTGCATGGCATTCCTAAAACAATTGTAAGTGATAGAGATGTGAAGTTCTTAAGTCATTTTTGGCGTGTTTTATGGAATAAGTTAGGTACTAAATTGTTGTTCTCTACAACTTGTCATCCACAAACTGATGGACAAACAGAAGTGGTAAATAGGACTTTAGGATCTTTGTTACGTGCTGTTGTGGGTAAGAATTTGAAAACTTGGGAAGATTGTTTGCCATTAGTGGAGTTTGCATATAATAGAAGCATACATTCTTCTACTGGTTATTCACCATTTGAAATTGTTTATGGTTTTAATCCACTTACACCACTTGATTTGTTTCCTTTGCCATTAAATGAAATAACTAACTTAGATGGTGAAAAGAAAGCTGAGTTGGTTAAGCAGATACATGAAAAGGCACGAGCTCATCTTGAGAAGAAATATGAATCAGTTGCCCATAATGCAAATAGAAGAAGGAAACATGTGATTTTCCAACCTGGTGATTGGGTATGGGTTCATATGAGGAAGGAAAGATTTCCTAAACAAAGGAAATCCAAGTTGGATGCAAGGGGAGATGGCCCATTCCAAGTTTTAGAACGGATCAATGACAATGCCTACAAAATTGATCTACCAGGTGAGTATAATGTTTCTGCAACTTTCAATGTTAGCGATCTTTCTCCTTTTGATGTAGGCTCAGATTTGAGGACAAATCTTTTTGAGCAAGGAGGGAATGATGAGGAAACTATAAGCAAGCTTGATGAATGTAATGGCAGCAAATATGTTGATGATATCATTATGCCAAGTGGACCAATCACAAGATTACAATCAAAGAAATTCCAGCATGTGTTCCAGCACTTCATACAAAGGTGGATTAATGAAGAGGGAGACCAACTTGTAGTGAATATGATGGACCATGAAGAGGAAGTCAGAAACTCACCAACAAGCATGAAGAATCTGCCCATAAGTATGGTGATGGGCATTAGCACGAATTTGGAATATAATATTGATATGGTTTAGTGTTAGTGTGACTAGACACATGTGAACCAACACCAAAATGAATGTACAATCTGCCCATCAATGTTGTCAGAATTATGGGCAGTAATTTAGAGTATATTATTGAGGTGGATGAACAATTAATGCTATTGTGACTAGATACATGTAAACCTAGACTTTAAGCCATTAGTTCTTCTTTTCCAACTATATAAGGATGGGAAAAAGAACTTAATAGGGTTGACTACGAATTTCCAGAATTGTTGAATGTAATTTCTGTGTTTTCAAGTTTGAGAGGTTTTCTTCTTATTCTTGTTGCATGAAGAATTGGTTCTAACTTATCAAGTCTCACTTGTGGCGTTTTAATCAATTCATTTCTTCATCCCAATCACCCAAGTTCTCAATTACAGGTTAGTTGTGGGTTTGGTAGGGAGGATTTGTTTTTAAGTTCTAAGATTCTATGCTAGATGTGTATGTGGGGTTCTAGATGTAATATTTGATCCATGGGTTCCGCATCAAAGAGTTTCTTTGCAAAAAAGAGAGATCTTAAGAGTGCTTACATAGGCAGAAGATCACTTATAGCAATAAGGTATAAGGAGAGTTTATTGATTATGACTGACCTTAACCCCAATTTTGCCTAGTGGTTTTGTTTCTTTGTTATAGGAATTTGATGAAGTCTTTCTTGAAGAGATGCCAAAGGGACTCCCTCCTTTGAGGGGTATTGAGCATCGGATTGATTTTATTCCTAGAGCAGTAATTCCAAATAGGCCAGCCTATAGAAGTAACCCAGAGGAGACAAAGGAACTTCAAAGGCAAGTAGATGAATTGTTAGAGAAGGGGCATGTGAGAGAGAGCCTTAGCCCATGTGCTGTACCAGTGTTGTTGGTACCTAAGAAAGATGGAACATGGAGAATGTGTGTCGATTGTCGTGTAGTCAACAAAATCACTGTAAAGTATCACCATCCCATTCCTAGATTAGATGACATGTTAGATGAGTTATATGGTGCATGTATTTTCACTAAAATAGATTTGAAAAGTGGATATCATCAAATTAGGATAAAATCGGGTGATGAGTGGAAAATTGCATTTTAAACAAAATATGGTTTATATGAATTGATGGTTATGGCTTTTGGTTTGAGTTGGTTAAGCAGATACATGAAAAGGCACGAGCTCATCTTGAGAAGAAATATGAATCAGTTGCCCATAATGCAAATAGAAGAAGGAAACATGTGATTTTCCAACCTGGTGATTGGGTATGGGTTCATATGAGGAAGGAAAGATTTCCTAAACAAAGGAAATCCAAGTTGGATGCAAGGGGAGATGGCCCATTCCAAGTTTTAGAACGGATCAATGACAATGCCTACAAAATTGATCTACCAGGTGAGTATAATGTTTCTGCAACTTTCAATGTTAGTGATCTTTCTCCTTTTGATGTAGGCTCAGATTTGAGGACAAATCTTTTTGAGCAAGGAGGGAATGATGAGGAAACTATAAGCAAGCTTGATGAATGTAATGGCAGCAAAGATGTTGATGATATCATCATGCCAAGTGGACCAATCACAAGATCACAATCAAAGAAATTCCAGCATGTGTTCCAACACTTCATACAAAGGTGGATTAATGAAGAGGGAGACCAACTTGTAGTGAATAAGATGGATCATGAAGAGGAAGTCAGAAACTCACCAACAAGCATGAAGAATCTGCCCATAAGTATGGTGATGGGCATTAGCACGAATTTGGAATATAATATTGATATGGTTTAGTGTTAGTGTGACTAGACACATGTGAACCAACACCAAAATGAATGTACAATCTGCCCATCTATGCTGTCAGAATTATGGGCAGTAATTTAGAGTATATTATTGAGGTGGATGAACAATTAATGCTATTGTGACTAGATACATGTAAACCTAGACTTTAAGCCATTAGTTCTTCTTTTCCAACTATAGAAGGATGGGAAAAAGAACTTAATAGTGTTGACTACGAATTTCCAGAATTGTTGAATGTAATTTCTGTGTTTTCAAGTTTGAGAGGTTTTCTTCTTATTCTTGTTGCATGAAGAATTGGTTCTAACTTATCAAGTCTCACTTGTGGCGTTTTAATCAATTCATTTCTTCATCCCAATCACCCAAGTTCTCAATTACAGGTTAGTTGTGGGTTTGGTAGGGAGGATTTGTTTTTGAGTTCTAAGATTCTATGCTAGATGTGTATGTGGGGTTCTAGATGTAATATTTGATCCATGGGTTCCGCATCAGCTGTATACTCCTTTACCTATTCCTAATGCACCTTGGATGGACATATCTATGGACTTTGTTTTGGGGCTGCCTAGGACTAGAAAAGGAAAAGATAGCATATTTGTTATTGTTGATAGATTCAGCAAAATGGCTCATTTCATTGCATGTCACAAAACTGATGATGCAACAAATATTGCAAATTTGTTCTTTGGGGAAGTAGTTCGGTTGCATGGCATTCCTAAAACAATTGTAAGTGATAGAGATGTGAAGTTCTTAAGTCATTTTTGGCGTGTTTTATGGAATAAGTTAGGTACTAAATTGTTGTTCTCTACAACTTGTCATCCACAAACTGATGGACAAACAGAAGTGGTAAATAGGACTTTAGGATCTTTGTTACGTGCTGTTGTGGGTAAGAATTTGAAAACTTGGGAAGATTGTTTGCCATTAGTGGAGTTTGCATATAATAGAAGCATACATTCTTCTACTGGTTATTCACCATTTGAAATTGTTTATGGTTTTAATCCACTTACACCACTTGATTTGTTTCCTTTGCCATTAAATGAAATAACTAACTTAGATGGTGAAAAGAAAGCTGAGTTGGTTAAGCAGATACATGAAAAGGCACGAGCTCATCTTGAGAAGGAATATGAATCAGTTGCCCATAATGCAAATAGAAGAAGGAAACATGTGATTTTCCAACCTGGTGATTGGGTATGGGTTCATATGAGGAAGGAAAGATTTCCTAAACAAAGGAAATCCAAGTTGGATGCAAGGGGAGATGGCCCATTCCAAGTTTTAGAATGGATCAATGACAATGCCTACAAAATTGATCTACCAGGTGAGTATAATGTTTCTGCAACTTTCAATGTTAGTGATCTTTCTCCTTTTGATGTAGGCTCAGATTTGAGGACAAATCTTTTTGAGCAAGGAGGGAATGATGAGGAAACTATAAGCAAGCTTGATGAATGTAATGGCAGCAAATATGTTGATGATATCATTATGCCAAGTGGACCAATCACAAGATTACAATCAAAGAAATTCCAGCATGTGTTCCAGCACTTCATACAAAGGTGGATTAATGAAGAGGGAGACCAACTTGTAGTGAATATGATGGACCATGAAGAGGAAGTCAGAAACTCACCAACAAGCATGAAGAATCTGCCCATAAGTATGGTGATGGGCATTAGCACGAATTTGGAATATAATATTGATATGGTTTAGTGTTAGTGTGACTAGACACATGTGAACCAACACCAAAATGAATGTACAATCTGCCCATCAATGTTGTCAGAATTATGGGCAGTAATTTAGAGTATATTATTGAGGTGGATGAACAATTAATGCTATTGTGACTAGATACATGTAAACCTAGACTTTAAGCCATTAGTTCTTCTTTTCCAACTATAGAAGGATGGGAAAAAGAACTTAATAGGGTTGACTACGAATTTCCAGAATTGTTGAATGTAATTTCTGTGTTTTCAAGTTTGAGAGGTTTTCTTCTTATTCTTGTTGCATGAGGAATTGGTTCTAACTTATCAAGTCTCACTTGTGGCGTTTTAATCAATTCATTTCTTCATCCCAATCACCCAAGTTCTCAATTACAGGTTAGTTGTGGGTTTGGTAGGGAGGATTTGTTTTTGAGTTCTAAGATTCTATGCTAGATGTGTATGTGGGGTTCTAGATGTAATATTTGATCCATGGGTTCCGCATCAAAGAGTTTCTTTGCAAAAAAGAGAGATCTTAAGAGTGCTTACATAGGCAGAAGATCACTTATAGCAATAAGGTATATGGAGAGTTTATTGATTATGACTGACCTTAACCCCAATTTTGCCTAGTGGTTTTGTTTCTTTGTTATAGGAATTTGATGAAGTCTTTCTTGAAGAGATGCCAAAGGGACTCCCTCCTTTGAGGGGTATTGAGCATCGGATTGATTTTATTCCTAGAGCAGTAATTCCAAATAGGCCAGCCTATAGAAGTAACCCAGAGGAGACAAAGGAACTTCAAAGGCAAGTAGATGAATTGTTAGAGAAGGGGCATGTGAGAGAGAGCCTTAGCCCATGTGCTGTACCAGTGTTGTTGGTACCTAAGAAAGATGGAACATGGAGAATGTGTGTCGATTGTCGTGTAGTCAACAAAATCACTGTAAAGTATCACCATCCCATTCCTAGATTAGATGACATGTTAGATGAGTTATATGGTGCATGTATTTTCACTAAAATAGATTTGAAAAGTGGATATCATCAAATTAGGATAAAATCGGGTGATGAGTGGAAAATTGCATTTTAAACAAAATATGGTTTATATGAATTGATGGTTATGGCTTTTGGTTTGACTAATGCACCTAGCACATTTATGAGGCTAATGAACCATGTTTTACATAATTTCCTCGGAAAATTTGTTGTTGTATATTTTGATGACATTCTTATATACAGCAAGTCTCTAGATGAGCATATCATGCATGTTAGGTTAGTTCTAGAGGTTCTAAGGAAAGAGAGGTTGTATGCTAATTTGAAGATGTGTACTTTTATATTGATAAACTTATTTTCTTGGGTTTTGTTGTGAGTGCTAAAGGGGTTGAGGTAGATACTGAAAAGGTAAAAGCTATTCAAGAATGGCCTACGCCTAAGAGTATGTCTGAGGTAAGGAGTTTTCATGGGTTAGCCAGTTTTTATAGAAGATTTGTGAAAGATTTCTCATCCATTGCAGCTCCTTTGACTGAAATAATTAAAAAAGATGTTGGTTTTAAGTGGGGAGATGAACAAAATAGGGCTTTTAATACTTTAAAAGATAGGTTTTGTTCTGCTCCAATTTTATGTTTACCAAACTTTGATAAAACTTTTGAAATTGAATGTGATGCTTCTGGGATTGGTATAGTTGCTGTGTTGATGTAGGAAAAATGTCCCATAGCATATTTTAGCGAGAAGTTGAATGGAGCTCAATTAAGTACTCTACCTATGACAAGGAGTTATATGCCCTTGTGAGAGCACTAGACGTGTGGCAACATTACTTGCTTCCAAAAGAATTTGTGATCCATACATACCATGAGTCACTTAAGCACCTAAAAGAGCAAGGAAAGCTGAATAAGAGGCATGCAAAATAGGGTTGAATTCATTGAGACATTTCCTTATATGATCCACTACAAGCAAGGTAAAGATAATGTTGCTGCTGATGCATTATCAAGGAGGTATGCTTTAATCACTACACTTAGTTCTAAGATGTTAGGATTTGAGCGACTTAAAGATATGTATGCAAGATTTTGATTTTGCTAATGTCTATGTTGCTTGTGAACATGCTGTTTTTCAAAGATTTTATAGGCATGATAGATTTTTATTTCGTAGGAATCGATTATGTGTACCTGCATGTTTATTAGGGGAATTACTTGTGCGTGAATCACATAGTGGTGGATTGATGGGTCATTTTGGTGTGCATAAGACTTTGGATATACTTTCTGAGCATTTTTATTAGCCACACATGCGTAGGGATGTTGAAAGAATTTATTCTAAATGTATTGCATGTAGGCAAGCTAAGTCTAAATCTATGCCTCATGGATTGTATACATCTCTACCTGTTCCTAATGAGCCTTGGGTTGACATTTCTATGGATTTTGTGTTAGGTTTACCTAGGACAAAGAAAGGTAGAGAGCATATTTGTTGTTGTGGATAGATTTAGCAAAATGGCACATTTCATAGCTTGTCATAAAACTAATGATGCAACAAATATAGCTAATTTTTTCTTAGAGATGTTGTGCGTTTGCATGGTATACCTAGGACAATAGTCTCTGATTGTGATGTTAAATTCTTGAGCCACTTTTGGAGAGTTTTGTGGGGAAAATTGGGTACTAAGTTATTATTTTCACTTGTCATCCACAAACTGATAGGCAAACTGAAGTGGTGAATAGGACTTTAGGGACCTCATTGCGTGCTGTGGTAGGTAAGAATTTGAGAACATGGGAAGACTGTCTTCCATTAGTTGAATTTGCTTATAATCGTAGTTTGCATTTGTCCACTGGATTCTCACCTTTTGAAATTGTGTATGAGTTTAATCCTCTTACTCCTATGGATTTAATTCCTTTGCCATTACATGAGATTACTAACCTAGATGGACAGAGGAAGGCTGAGTTGGTCAAGACTATACATAAGAAGGCTAGACAACACATTGAGAAGAAGAATGAGCATTATGCACATCAAGCCAATCGGGGACACAAAGTTGTTAATTTTGAACCTGGTAATTGGGTATGTGTGCATTTAAGGAAGGAAAGGTTTCCCATTATGAGAAAATCAAAGTTGGATCCAAGAGGCGATGGTCCTTTCCAAGTGCTAGAAAAGATTAATGACAATGCTTATAAAATTGACTTGCCTGGTGAGTATCAAGTTTCTGCAACCTTTACTGTTTCTGATCTTTCTCCTTTTGATATGGACGTAGATTCGAGGATGAATCTTTTTGAGGAGGGAGGGATTGATGAGAACAAAGATGGTAGCATGAGCAAGGCTAGCGGAGCAAGTATAGGAGGCCAACATGGCATGGAGCTCATTTTACCAAATGGGCCAATTATAAGGTTGCTAGCTAAGAAGCTCAAATCTACCTTCCAAAGCTTTGTAAGGCGATTCATGGAAGAAAGACTTGGTGGACAGGCCTTTGACGCTATGGATATAGAGGAGAAGTAGCCCATAAATTTAATCCAAGTATATGGGCCTATTATTTAATATGTATTAAGGCCCACTAGTTATGCTTATTTAAAAAAGTAAGGGCCCTGTTTGTTTTGTATTAAATTAGAACTTTGTTTACTTTATTATTTCTTAAAATTTGATTAGCCAACCAAACGCTACTTAATAACCCTAATTAGGGTTTAGCTATTTATATCTCATTTAGGGTTGTAAGACATTAGTTTTGGGTGATCATATTAGTCAATTATTTTGGCTTGGCCGAATTTCATCAAGTGAGGGTTCTCTTCTTCATGTTGCATCAAGAATTGGAATCAACTTATCAAGGTAACACTTGTGGCATTCTTTCTAGTTTTTTTCTTTAATTCTATCCAATTATCTATGTTTCTAGTTGCATGTCAATTAGGGTTTAGTAGGACAAACAACCAGCTAGGGTTCTTGGCATACTGAATTTGTGTGTTGGGGTTTCGGATTCTTTGTAATCTTGGGGTTCTGCATCAGTAATGATCATGAGGGATGAACCTGTTGAGTTTGAAAGTGATAAAGAGGAAGATGATGAAATGCCATCTTTAGAAGATGCTAGTGATGTTGAGTTTGCTAAGGGAGATGTGTTAGTTGTACAACGCACACTTAGTTTGCAAAGTAAACATGATGAACATGGCGAATAATGTGAAAATCTGTTTCATACTCAGTGTTTAATTGCTAACAAGTTGTGTAATATGATTGTGGATAGTGGTAGTTGTACAAATGTGGCTAGTACTTTGCTTGTGGAAAAACTGAAATTAACTACTGCTAAACATCCAAAACCATACAAGTTACAATGGTTGAATGATAGTGGTGTTGTGAAGGTGAATAAGCAAGTATTGGTTTCTTTCTCTATTGGTAGATATAAAGATGAGGTGTTGTATGATGTGGTTCCTATGTATGCTGGTCACATGTTGTTGGGGAGACCCTGGCAATATGATCTAGGGGTCATACATGATGGGTTTAAGAATCAATATTCTTTGATCATGAATGGACAGAAATACCAACTTGGACCTTTGTCTCCAAAGACCATTTTGAAGACCAAATGAGAATAAAAGAGCAATATGAAGAACTTGAATTTTCATTGGCTGAAACTTTGGGGAGGGAACAAGAAAGAGAGAAAAAAGAAAAAGGTGAGATGAGTGGTAAGAATGAAAGAAATGGAAAACACAAGGGAAGAGAAAATAAGGGAGGAATGAATGAAAGAAAAATGACTGTGTATGCAAAAATGAGTGATGTGAGGAAAACACTAACCATGAGGCAGCTTATACTTGTACTTATGTACAAGGATATTTTGATTATATCTAACGAGCTTGACAAGAGTTTGCCTAGTGTTATTATTGATTTATTGCAGGAACATGAAGATCTCTTTCCTGAAGATGTGCCTAAGTGTTTGTGATGCGGTTGGGCCAAGCACTTTCCAGGAGGTCACCCATCCTGGTACTGACCTTGCACCAGCATGCTTAATCGAAAAGAACACTAACCATTTCTACTAAAAGCTTAATCTATCAACAGAGGTGCACCCATTTCCTTTATTTTGATCAAACATGGGCTCATCAGTCTCTTTCAACTTTATATGCCACCTTGTCAAACCTGATCCACAATCCTATAAACTCTCGGACTTATCATTCCCTCCTTCTTTAAGGAGGTTCGTCCTCAAACCTAGAGCAGTGGGATCAGACCTGATAAATAGGCTCTGATACCAAATGATGCAGCTGAGCCAAGCACTTCCCAGGAGGTCACTCATTTTGGTACTGACCTTGTACCAGCACACTTATTTACCTAATTTTGAGAGTACATTTGAGATTGAGTGTGATGCTTCTGGTGTAGGTATTGGAGCTGTATTGATGCAAGAGAAAAGCCCATAGCCTATTTTAGTGAGAAACTCAATGGTGCACAATTGAAATATTCCACTTATGATAAGGAGTTGTATGCCTTGGTGAGAGCATTGGACGTGTGGCAGCACTACCTCCTTCCAAAGGAGTTTGTGATACATACGGATCATGAGTCCCTCAAACACTTGAAGGGACAAGGTAAGTTGAACAAGAGGCATGGTAAGTGGATAGAATTTATAGAACAATTCTCTTATGTTGTTAAATACAAGCAAGGAAAGGATAATATAGTGGCTAATGCGTTGTCTAGAAGATATACATTACTATCTGTGTTGAGTTCTAAATTGATTGGTTTTGAGTACGTTAAGGACTTATATGTAGGTGATGTTGATTTTGGCAATGTGTATGTTGCATGTGAACATGGAGCTTTTAATTCATTTTATAGGCATGATGGATACTTGTTTAAGGGAAATAAATTATGTGTGCCTAAATGTTCCATGCGTGATTTGCTTGTGTTAGAATCTCATTGTGGGGGATTGATGGGACATTTTGGGGTAGCTAAGACTTATGATATCTTGTTTGAGCATTTTTATTGGCCGTCTATGCGTAAGGATGTTGAGAGATTGTGTTCTGCTTGTGTTGCTTGTAGACAGGCGAAATCTAAGTCTATGCCTCATGGTCTATATATGCCTTTACCTGTACCTAGTTCACCTTGGATTGATATTAGCATGGATTTTGTGCTTGGATTGCCTAGAACTATAAAAGGTAGGGATAGCATTTTTGTAGTTGTTGACAGGTTTAGTAAGATGGCACATTTTATTCCTTGTCATAAAGCTAATGATGCGATTGTTGTAGCTGATTTGTTCTGTAGAGAAGTAGTTCGACTACATGGGGTGCCTAGGACTATTGTGTCTGATAGAGATGCTAAGTTTTTGTCCCATTTTTGGAGAGTTTTATGGGGTAGATCAGGAACTAAGCTTTTGTTTTCTACTGCTTGTCATCCACAAACAGACGGGCAAACAGAGGTAGTTAATCGTACACTTGGTACATTGTTGAGAGCTATAGTGGGAAAGAATTTGGCTGCTTGGGAAGATTGTTTACCTTTTATTGAGTTTGCTTATAATCGTTCTATTCATTCTTCTACAGGTTATTCGCCATTTGAGCTTGTTTATGGTTTTAACCCATTAACTGTACTTGATCTTATTCCTTTACCTTCACATGAGCTTGTTAGTTTAGATGGAGACAGGAAAGCAGAATTGGTGAAGGCTATGCATGAGAAAGCTCGAGTTAATATGGAGAAAAAGAACAAGTCATATGCTGATCGAGCGAATAGAGGACGAAAGAAGATAGTGTTTGCTCATGGGGATTGGGTTTGGGTACACTTCCGAAAGGAGAGGTTTCCAAATCAAAGGAAGAATAAGCTTGATGCACGTGGTGATGGTCCATTTCAAGTGTAGGCAAAGATCAATGATAATGCATACAAGATAGACTTGCCTGGTGAGTATGGTGTTAGTACTACTTTTAATGTGTCTAATTTATCTCCTTATGATGATGCAGAATTGAGGACAAATCTTTTTGAAGAGGGGGAGAATGATACACACCAGCCACGAGGTAAGGATCCATTGGTGCTTCCAAATGGGCCATTGACTAGGAGCAGAGCTAAGAAGTTTGGAGTAGTTATGGGATTGCATATTCAAGATCAAATTTCAAAGGAAGTCACTGAAATGGCAATGGAAAAGTGCACAATAGAGCTTGAAGAAGGCACACCAAAGCTGATTATAATGCTTAGGCTGTATATGGAAGCTAAAGGCTAGCTAAAGAGGTCCAACGTGCAAGAAAAGTCCATGGAGGTTCATATACAGCCTTGGGAAGTAATTTAAGGCCCATGGACAGCCCAAATAGTGTGAGGTGTGTTCTTATTTTAAAGGGTTTTAGTTTGGCCATTTTTTTATACTTTATATTTTCCTTAGTGGGTTAGGATGTGTGGTTTCCTATTTAGTTATTTCAGAATATTAATTTGTTTCCATACTTTATATTTTCCTTAATGGGTTAGGATTTTGACTTTGTAGCTTTCCTTTTCCCATTAGAATTAGGGTTTCGGATTTATGTGTGCCTTTTAGTATAACTAGGGCCTTATTTTTCTTGTAAGGACACTTTTTGAAATATTATATTCTCAATTTTCTTATTGAAATTTCGGCCATCATAGAGCAGGAGTGGATTCTATTTTTCTTCTGATTGCATCAAGAATTAGATTTGCTTATCAATTTTGATTGTGGCGTTTTTCTAATTCGAGCTTCCTAAATCCTCCGTTATAAGTGTTCGTACTTTGCTAAGCAATTGGGTGCTTTAGAAGGTGGTTTTTTCCTTCGTACTTGGTTTTCTTCTATCAATCGTGCATTGGGGTTTGAGGCCTTCATTGCCATAGTGTTCCGCGTCATATGATACGAACCAGCCACGAGGTAAGGATCCATTGGTGCTTCCAAATGGGCCATTGACTAGGAGCAGAGCTAAGAAGTTTGGAGCAGCTATGGGATTGCATATTCAAGATCAAATTTCAAAGGAAGTCACTGAAATGGCAATGGAAAAGTGCACAATAGAGCTTGAAGAAGGCACACCAAAGCTGATTATAATGCTTAGGCTGTATATGGAAGCTAAAGGCTAGCTAAAGAGGTCCAACGTGCAAGAAAGGTCCATGGAGGTTCATATACAGCCTTGGGAAGTAATTTAAGGCCCATGGATAGCCCAAATAGTGTGAGGTGTGTTCTTATTTTAAAGGGTTTTAGTTTGGCCATTTTTTTATACTTTCTATTTTCCTTAGTGGGTTAGGATGTGTGGTTTCCTATTTAGTTATTTCAGAATATTAATTTGTTTCCATACTTTATATTTTCCTTAATGGGTTAGGATTTTGACTTTGTAGCTTTCCTTTTCCCATTAGAATTAGGGTTTCGGATTTATGTGTGCCTTTTAGTATAACTAGGGCCTTATTTTTCTTGTAAGGACACTTTTTGAAATATTATATTCTCAATTTTCTTATTGAAATTTCGGCCATCATAGAGCAAGAGTGGATTCTATTTTTCTTCTGATTGCATCAAGAATTAGATTTACTTATCAATTTCGATTGTGGCATTTTTCTAATTCGAGCTTTCTAAATCCTTCCGTTATAAGTGTTCGTGCTTTGCTAAGCAATCGGGTACTTTAGAAGGTGGTTTTTCCTTCGTTCTTGGTTTTTCTTCTATCAATCATGCGTTGGGGTTTGAGGCCTTCATTACCATAGGGTTCCACGTCAGATGCTTTATCAAGGAGGTATGCTCTAATTTCTACACTTGATGCAAAATTATTAGGTTTTGAGTTAATTAAGGATTTATATAATTCGGACCTTGATTTTGCTAATGTTTATGAGGCATGTGAGAAAGGGGGTTTTGGCAAGTTTTATAGGCTGGATGATTTTCTTTTCAAAGAAAATAAGCTATGTGTGCCTCAATCTTCTTTGAGAGAGTTGCTTGTGAGGGAGGCACATGGTGGGGCTTAATGGGGCATTTTGGTGTGAGAAAAACTTTAGATGTTTTAAGTGATCATTTCTTGTGGCCACAAATGAAAAAAGATATTGAGAGACTTTGTGAGAGATGCATTACTTGTAAACAAGCTAAATCCAAATTGATGCCTCATGGGTTGTATACACCACTTCCCATACCTATTGAACCTTAGGTGGACATTTCCATGGACTTTGTTTTAGAATTACCTAGGTCAAGGGGAGGGAAAGATTCTGGTTTAGCAAAATGGCACATTTCATTCCATGCCATAAGACGAATGATGCAACTCATGTTGCAGGGCTATTCTTCAAAGAAATTGTGAGATTGCATGGAGTTCCAAGGACAATTGTTAGTGATAGAGATGTCAAGTTCCTTAGCCACTTTTGGAAGACACTTTGGAGCAAGTTGGGAACAAAGCTTCTATTCTCAACAACGTGTCATCCACAAATGGATGGACAAATGGAGGTGGTAAATAGAACTCTTTCACAACCATTGAGGGAAATAATTCAAAGAAATCTGAAGAATTGGGAAGAATGTTTGCCACATGTTGAGTTTGCCTACAATAGGAGTTGATGAGAAAACTATAAACAAGCTTGATGAATCTACACAAGGCAGCAAATGTGTTGATGATATCATTATGCCAAGTGGACCAATCACAAGATCATAATCAAAGAAACTCCAGCATGTGTTCCAACACTTTATTCAAAGGTGTATTAATGAAGAGGGAGACCAACTTGTACTGAATATGAGGGATCATGAAGAGGAAGTTAGAAACTAACCAAGAAGCATGAAGAATCTGCCCATAAGTATGGTGATGGACATTAGCACGAATTTGGAATATAATATTGATGTGGTTTAGTGCTAGTGTGACTAGCCACATGTGAACCAACACCAAAATACATGTAGAATCTGCCCATCAATGTTGTCAGAATTATGGGCAGTAAGTTATAATATATTATTGATGTGGATGAATAATTAATGCTATTGTGACTAGATACATGTAAAACTAGACTTTTAAGCCATTAGTTCTTCTTTTCCAACTATATAGGGAGGGGAAAAAGAACTAAAGGGGCTTACTATGAATTTTCAGATTGTTATCATTGTAATCTAAGTGTTTTCAAGTTTGAGAGGTTTTCTTCTTATTCTTGTTGCATGAAGAATTGGTTCTAACTTATCAAGTCTGACTTGTGGCGTTTAAATCAGTTCATTTCTTCATCTCAATCACCCAAGTTCTCAATTACAGGTTAGTCGTGGGTTTGGTAGGGAGGATTTTTTTTTTCCTTTTTTCTTTTGGATAATTAAAACATAAAAGATACCTAGAGATTTATCTTCAAGCCAAAGCTCTGATACCAAATGATGCGGAACCCATGGATCAAATATTACATCTAGAACCCCACATTCACATCTATCATAGAATCTTATAACTCAAAAAATAAATCCTCCCTACCAAACCCACAACTAACCTGTAATTGAGAACTTGGGTGATTGGGATGAAGAAATGAATTGATTTAAATGCCACAAGTCAGACTTGATAAGTTAGAACCAATTCTTCATGCAACAAGAATAAGAAGAAAACCTCTCAAACTTGAAAACACTTAGATTACAATGATAACAATATGAAAATTCGTAGTCAGCCCCTTTAGTTCTTTTTCCCCTCCCTATATAGTTGGAAAAGAAGAACTAATGGCTTAAAAGTCTAGGTTTACATGTATCTAGTCACAATAGCAGTAATTATTCATCCACATCAATAATATATTATAAATTACTGCCCATAATTCTGACAACATTGATGTGCAGTTCTACATGTATTTTGGTGTTGGTTCACATGTGTCTAGTCACACTAGTACTAAACCACATCAATATTATATTCCAAATCCGTGCTAATGCCCATCACCATACTTATGGGCAGATTCTTCATGCTTGTTGGTGAGTTTCTGACTTCCTCTTCATGATCCCTCATATTCAGTACAAGTTGGTCTCCCTCTTCATTAATCCACCTTTGAATAAAGTGTTGGAACACATGTTGGAGTTCTTTGATTGTGATCTTGTGATTGATCCACTTGGCATAATGATATCATCAACATATTTATTGCCTTGTGCATATTTATACCATTAACAACTTGCTACCTTATTATACTTGATCAAATTATATCAGTACCTCATTATGCATCCATTTAGCATTTAAAATCTGATATTTAGAGCATAGCTTGCATTGGGAATAGATTTAGGTTGCATATTCAGATTACTCATTGGAGTGATTTGAATTCTATTTTTCAATATCCATAATTGTTTTTCTTTGTATTCTTAGTTTCATTCTTTCATATACCTCTTGTTTCTTATATGCATTAAGTAGCTATTTCTCAATCATAGTTACTTTGGTTTGATTAACACAAATACTTTTTGCTTCTTGTGTTAACTTTCAGTTCTTGTTGTTTAAATTAAATTGCTTCTAGAATTGCTGAAGTTATTTTTTCATTAGGTTCCTTGTAGAGTCTTTAAAGCAAAACTTATTTTACTTGATTTAAGTGGATTCAGTTCTAAAATTCAACTTGATAAAAGGAGAATTGAGAGGTAACAAGGACCAAGTTTTGAGTGAAATACAATAGGAGTGACAATCTGATCTTGAGTGAAACACGTAAGGGAGTGTGGTGAGAAAATTTTTCTTTACAAACATTTTCTTGCAAGTTCTTATACCATGTCAAATTCTGGAGGTAAAAAATGTGATATGACCGTGAATGACATAGCCTTCATGTTAAAGACAATGCAAAGGAAATTTGAAAGGTTTGATTTGGTCATAAACAACATGAGAGGTGATGTAGACAGCATAATACAAAGGCAGCAAAATAATACTAATCGAAGGAGGCAGAATAGAGGGAGAGGAAACATGATGAATGATGATGAGGTAGAAAGGGAAGATGATAAAGAATGTGAGAAATCAATTGCTGATGCAAGAAAGGATCCCTTGAAGCAAGCAAGTGGACCAATCACTAGGAGCAAGGCAAAGAGATATCAAGCTAGTATGGCTTTGCATATTCAAGAAGAGATTTCCAAAGAGCTTCAAGAATTATCATTCAAGAAGATGGAGATAGAGCTTGAAGAAGGCACACCAAAGCTGATTATGATGCTTAGTGTGGAAGCTAAAGGCTAGCTAAAGAAAGGTCCAACGTGCAAGAAAGGTCCATGGGGGTTCATATAAAGCCTTGGGAAGTAATTTAAGGCCCATGGACAGCCCAAATAGTGTGGGGCATTTCTTATGTTGAAGGGATTAGTTTGGTTGTTTCCATACTTTATATTTTCCTTAGTGGATTAGGAATTTATTTCCATACTTTATATTTTCCTTAGTGAATTAGGATTTTGTTTCCATACTTAATGTTTTCTTTATGCAATTAGGAATGTTTTCCTTATGCAATTAGGAATGTTTTAGTCTTAATTTTCCACATGCAATTAGGAATTTTATAACCCTTATTTAAGGGCACTATTAGGCTGAATTTCAGAAACAATAATTAATAAAAATTTTTGAATTCTTCTACAAGTTCTTCTTGTGAATTTTCATGTGAGAGAGATTAGAGTGGATTCTTTAATTCTTTCTTTGCATCAAGAATTAGGTTTACTATCAACAAGAGTTGTGGCGTTTTCCTTCTTCTTACCAACTAAATCCTTCAATCATAGTGAGTTTGCGTCTCTTTATAGGCATCGGGTTCCTTAGGAGGTGATTATCAAGTTTCAAGGAGTTCTCTTCCATTGTTATACGTTGGGTTTGCTGCCATCGTTGCTAAGGGTCTGCGTCATTGAACCATTGCAACTTGTAAGGATTGAGATGTTTAAAACAAGCTAACCCCAATTTATCCACCATTGTGGTACTAGCAGCATTGGTACAACTTCCACCATTAATGATAAGTGTACAAACCTTACCATTCACCAAACACCTAGAGTGGAAAAGATTCTCCCTTAGATCCAAGCCTTCTTCCTTGACTTGAATATTCAAGGCTCTTCTAGTAACAAGCATCTCTCCATGTTCAACATTCAAGACTTGATTCTCCCAAGCCTCTTCATCATATTTTGCCCTGTCACCACATTTGGCCTCCTCTTCTTCTTCATGTTCAGATTCTGATTCAATTTCCCCTTCATGGGTTGCAATCATCACCCTCTTATTCGGACATTGAGAAGAAATGTGTTCACTTTCCAAACACTTGTAACATTTAATTTCCCTACTTGGAGTAGGTCTAGAAGGTGTTTCCTTGGCTGTTTTTGCATCCCCATCATTCGGCTTCTTGAAATTAGGATTGTAGGAAGAATTCTTTTGGAAAGAGCCCTTGTAATCCCCTTTGTAGGAACCTCCACTCGAACTTGAACCCTTGAAGTTTGAAAAATTTCCACTAGCTTTAGAGTAGCTAGTTTTCAAAATAGCTTTATTCTTCAATCTTCTTTCTATCTTCATGGCCTTTTGAACTAACTCTTCCATTGTGTTGAATTCATACATCTCCAATTCATTGGCTATGTTCAAATTCAATCCCCCAAGAAATCGTGACATGTTCTTGTCTTCATCTTCATCAATGTTTGCCCTAGCCATGATCATCTCCATCTCTTTGTGGTACTCTTCCACACTTCTTCCACCTTGAACTAGTCTTGCTAGTCAATTGTACAAATCCCGAATGTAGTGAGATGGTACAAATCGGCTTCTCATTAGTTCTTTCAAGGTTGACCATTCAGGAATAGGCCTCATACCTTTCCCTCTTCTATTAGCTTTCAATTGATCTCACCAAAAGGTAGCATACCCTTTGAACTCTGCTGCCAAAACTGATTTCTTCTCTTCAGCGTAGTTATGGCATTCGAAAATCTGCTCAACTTTCCTCTCCCATTCTATGAACTCTTCTGCATTGTTCTTCCCTTCAAAGGAAGGAATCTTCATTTTGATGGAAGTAAGGTCACCATCAGTGGTAGGTTGATTTCCACCTTCATCTTCATCTTCTACCCTTTCGGCTGCTTCTAGGGCTTCAAGATTTCCTTGCCCTTCTCTCCTAAGCACTCTTCTAGCTCGCATTATGGGATTTGGATGTGCGGCTGGCTGCCCTTGTTGCACTTGCTGAATTTGTTGTGCTTGTCATGCTGCATTCTCTTGCAATCTAGTATCCATCATCTCCATTTGGCCAAGCATTGCTGCCAAAGTCTCAGTAAGCCTAGCCAAGCTTTCGGCCATAGCTCCTTCTTTGCTAGTCTCTTCTCCTTTTCCAGCCATGTTAACAAACAAACAAACTCAAAGAAACAAGATTAGTAATAATCGAAATTCACTCAAGTGTTTAGAATTACCTCACTTTTCTTGTCTTAATTGATTGCACTTCAGAAACCAAGCTCACCAACCAACAATTGTCAAGTCGTTCAAGAAACTAGAACCTAAATCCTAGAACTAGATAGAAAACAAGACAAGTATCAGGAGGCAATGCAAGGTAATTTGCACTACACGATATAGAACCAAGTATCGACACAAGCAAATGATACTTAGCAATGTAATGGAATTAAAAGCTAGATAAAGAAATCAGAAACAATGAAGCCAATAAACAAGACAAATTTGGATATAATGAATAAAAAACAACCCACACTTGGCAAGCTGCTTTATGGACCTAATCAATTCTACCCAAAATGCTAGCTTCTAGACTCTAATTCCCACCTGAAACACTCAAATAATATGAATATTAAGGTCTAATTTTTGAATTCCAAAAGCCCCTCAAAAGGTGAAATTTTTCGCCCAAAAATTTTATTACTTCTCACCCACCTAGATCTGATCCTTAGCACCCAAATAGCAAGAATATCAAACAATTTTTGTTGAGGTGGTTTTGTACTCTTTTTTTTTTGCTTCCTCTCACTATCCCCTTGATTCGGGACTTAATTTACTTCCAAGGACTTTTCGAAATCTGGACTTAATTCTCAACCCCAGATTCACTCAAGACCAAATCGAAATCAAACTTGAACACAAACTCTAGCTTTTGCTTTCTTTTAAGAACCCTAATTCTTGGTTTCGAAATTCTCCAAGAATCCTTTCCTAGGTTTCGTTTTCACCCTAACAATACCCTCCTTCAATTCGGCCTTGATCATAGTTGATATATGACTTTTTTTCAAAAATTAAAGACTAGACTCTCTAAGAACCCTAAAACGCAGAAATTTAAAAGACCTAAATTAACAAACCCTAGAAAGACAAAGTAGATAAAAATTACCTTGTAGCAAGGCTCTGATACCAAATGACGCGGACCCTTAGCAAAGATGGCAGCAAACCCAACGTATAACAATGGTAGAGAACTCCTTGAAACTTGATAATCACCTCCTAAGGAACCCAACGCCTATAAAGAGACGCGAACTCACTATGATTGAAGGATTTAGTTGGTAAGAAGAAGGAAAACGCCACAACTCTTGTTGATAAGTAAACCTAATTCTTGATGCAAAGAAATAATTAAAGAATCCACTCTAATCTCTCTCACACGAAAATTCACAAGAAGAACTTGTAGAAGAATTCAAAATTTTTTATTAATTGTTGTTTCTGAAATTCGGCCTAATAGTGCCCTTAAATAAGGGTTACAAAATTCCTAATTGCATATTGAAAATTAAGACTAAAACATTCCTAATTGCATAAGGAAAACATTAAGTATGGAAACAAAATCCTAATCCACTAAGAAAAATATAAAGTATGGAAACAAAATCCTAATCTACTAAGGAAAATATAAAGTATGGAAACAACCAAACTAATCCCTTCAACATAAGAAACTCCCCACACTATTTGGGCTGTCCATGGGCCTTAAATTACTTCCCAAGGCTTTATATGAACCCCCATGGACCTTTCTTGCACGTTGGACCTTTCTTTAGCTAGCCCTTAGCTTCCACACTAAGCATCATACCCAGCTTTGGTGTGCCTTCTTCAAGCTCTATCTCCATCTTCTTGAATGATAATTCTTGAAGCTCTTTGGAAATCTCTTCTTGAATATGCAAAGCCATACTAGCTTGATATCTCTTTGCCTTGTTCCTAGTGATTGGTCCACTTGCTAGCTTTGAGGGATCCTTCATGGACGCTGGGGAAGTAAAAGTGTTGAAGCAAGTCAAGGTACCATTCTCCATTGGGTGGTATAAAGATGAGGTTTTGTGTGATGTAGTGCCAATGCAAGCTGGACATTTGCTATTAGGAAGACCATGGCAGCATGATAGAAGGGCACAACATGATGGCTTTTCTAATAAGTATGCCTTTACTTATGAAGGAAAGAAGGTTGTTCTAGCACCATTATCACCTCAAGAGGTGTATGAAGATCAAAAGAGGATGCTAGAAAGGGAGAAAGAAGTTGCGGCCAGCAAGAACCAAGGGGGTTCAAATTTGGCCAATGATGTTTCTTCAACACCCAAGGGTAATTCTAAGGGTAGGGAAAGAGAAAATAATAAAGTGAGTGAGTGCAGAAAGGGAAAAGAGGCCGAGAGTCAAAAGAAAGTAAGCAAACAAATAAATGGCCCACTGGTGAGACAAAATAAGCAAGGAGAAAAGGCAAAACATGCTTTTTATGCAAGAGCAAGAGAGATAGATGTAGGGCAGCCTGTACTCATTATTATGTATAAAGAATCGTTACTTGCTGACAGTGAAGAATCTCTTAATTCTTTACCTTCTAGTTTTATGTCTTTGTTGCAGGATTTTGAGGATGTGTTCCCTGAAGACCTTCCTAGTGGTTTGCCACCATTAAGAGGGATTGAACATCAAATTGACTTCATACCCGGTTCTACAATTCCAAACCGGCCAGCATATAGGAGCAATTCTATGGAGACAAAAGAGATGCAAAGACAAGTTGAAGAGCTTTTGGAGAAAGGCTTGGTTCGCGAGAGCCTTAGTCCTTGTGCCGTTCCAGTCTTATTAGTACCCAAGAAAGATGGTTCTTGGAGGATGTGTGTTGATTGTAGGGCTGTGAACAAGATTACTATGAAGTATAGACATCCCATTCCTAGACTTGATGACATGTTGGACGAATTGCATGGGGTGAAATATTTCACAAAGATTGATCTTATGAGTGGTTATCATCAAATTCACATGAAGCATGGAGATGAATAGAAGACTGCCTTCAAAACGAAATATGGTTTGTATGAATGGTTAGTTATGCCTTTTGGTTTATCTAATGCACCTAGTACTTTCATGAGATTAATGAACCATGTTTTGAGAGCTTATTTAGGTAAGTTTGTCGTAGTTTACTTTGATGATATTCTGATTTATAGCAAAACTGAGGAAGAACATGTTAAAAATGTTAGGAAAGTGCTTGAAATCCTTAGGGAGCAAAACCTTTATGCTAAGCTTAAGAAGTGTTCTTTTTGTCCAGATAGGGTTGTTTTTCTTGGTTTTGTTGTAAGTATGTAGGGAATTGAAGTTTATCAAGAGAAGGTGAAAGCTATCCAAGAGTGGCCGAATCCTTCAAGTGTGACAGAAGTGAGGAGTTTTCACGGATTGGCAAGCTTCTATAGGAGATTTGTCCCTAATTTCTCTACATTGGCAGCCCCCTTGACTAGCATAATCAAGAAAGAAGTGGAATTCGTTTGGGGCAAGGAGCAACAAGAAGCATTTGATGCTTTGAAAGAGAAGCTTTCTACTACACCCGTTTTAGCTTTACCTAACTTTGATTCTACTTTTGAAATTGAATGTGATGCTTCTGGTGTAGGTATTGGAGCTGTTTTGATGCAGGAGAAGAAGCCCATTGCATACTTTAGTGAAAAGCTTAATGGAGCAAAGCTGAATTATTCAACTTATGACAAGGAGCTATATGCTTTGGTGAGAGCATTGGAAGTATGGGAGCATTATTTGCTGCCTAAGGAATTCGTGATCCATTCAGACCATGAATCATTGAAGCATTTGAGAGGGCAAGGCAAGTTGAATAAAAGACATGCAAAATGGGTTGTGAAGATTGAGAAGTTTCCTTATGTGATCAAATACAAGCAAGGTAAAGACAATGTAGTGGCAGATGCACTTTCAAGGAGGTACGCTTTACTTAATGTTCTGATTACTAAATTGCTTAGATTTGAATGTATAAAGGACTTATATGTTGGTGATTCTGATTTTGGCAATGTTTATGATGCTTGTGAGCATGGTGCTTTTAATTCTTTCTATAGACATGATGGGTTTTTATTTAAGGGTTCGAAATTATGCATGCCTAGATGTTCTATGAGAGATTTGCTAGTATTAGAATCACATTGTGGGGGTTTGATGGGGCATTTTGGAGTTGATAAGACTTTAGACATGTTGAATGAACACTTTTATTGGCTGAATATGAAAAAGGATGTAATTCATATTTGTAAGGCTTGTTTGGCTTGTAGGCAAGCTAAGTCTAAGTCTATGCCTCATGGTTTGTATATGGCATTACCCGTTCCTAGTTCTCCTTGGATGGACATTAGTATGGACTTTGTTTTAGGATTACCAAGGACTAAGAGGAGGAGAGATAGCATATTTGTGGTTGTTGATAGGTTTAGTAAGATGGCACACTTTATCCCATGTCATAAGAGTGATGATACTAGTTTAGTGGTCGAACTCTTCTTTAGGGAGGTGGTTCGAATTCATGGGATACCAAAATCCATAGTTTCTGATAGAGACACCAAGTTTTGTCTCACTTTTGGCGTGTGCTTTGGGGAAAGTTAGGTAGCAAGTTGTTATTTTCCACCACTTGTCATCCTCAAACGGATAGACAAACAGAAGTAGTAAACAGAACTTTAGGTACCATGTTGAGAGCTTTAGTGGGTAAAAATTTGAGTTCTTGGAAAGATTGTTTGCCATTTATTGAGTTTGCTTATAATTGTGCTATTCATTCTTCTACAGGATATTCACCTTTTGAGCTTGTTTATGGTTTTAACCCACTAACAGTTTTGGATCTTGTTTCTTTACCTACTCATGAGCTTGTTAGTTTAGATGGTGAGAAGAAAGCTAAATTGGTGAAAGAGATGCATGAGAAAGCAAGGGCGAATATTGAGAAAAGGAACAAGAGATATGCTAATTCTGCAAATAGGAGGAGACGTGAGATGAAGTTTCAAGTAGGAGATTGGGTTTGGGTGCATTTTCGAAAAGAGAGGTTTCCTAACCAAAGGAAGAACAAGTTGCAAGCAAGGGGAGATGGCCCATTCCAAGTGTTGGAGAAGATTAATGACAATGCCTACAAGATCGACTTACCAGGTACGTATAATGTTAGTGCTACTTTCAATGTAAGTGATCTTTCTCCTTTTGATGATGCAGATTTGAGGACAAATCTTTTTGAAGAGGGGGAGAATGATGCAAGAAAGGATCCCTTGAAGCTAGCAAGTGGACCAATCACTAGGAGCAAGGCAAAGAGATATCAAGCTAGTATGGCTTTGCATATTCAAGAAGAGATTTCCAAAGAGCTTCAAGAATTATCATTCAAGAAGATGGAGATAGAGCTTGAAGAAGGCACACCAAAGCTGATTATGATGCTTAGTGTGGAAGCTAAAGGCTAGCTAAAGAAAGGTCCAACGTGCAAGAAAGGTCCATGGGGGGTTCATATAAAGCCTTGGGAAGTAATTTAAGGCCCATGGACAGCCCAAATAGTGTGGGGCGTTTCTTATGTTGAAGGGATTAGTTTGGTTGTTTCCATACTTTATATTTTCCTTAGTGAATTAGGATTTTGTTTCCATACTTAATGTTTTTCTTATGCAATTAGGAATGTTTTCCTTATGCAATTAGGAATGTTTTAGTCTTAATTTTCCATATGCAATTAGGAATTTTGTAACCCTTATTTAAGGGCACTATTAGGCTGAATTTCAGAAACAACAATTAATAAAAAAATTTTAATTCTTCTACAAGTTCTTCTTGTGAATTTTCATGTGAGAGAGATTAGAGTGGATTCTTTAATTCTTTCTTTGCATCAAGAATTAGGTTTACTTATCAACAAGAGTTGTGGCATTTTCCTTCTTCTTACCAACTAAATCCTTCAATCATAGTGAGTTCACGTCTCTTTATAGGCGTTGGGTTCCTTACGAGGTGATTATCAAGTTTCAAGGAGTTCTCTACCATTGTTATACGTTGGGTTTGCTGCCATCGTTGCTAAGGGTCCGCGTCAATTGCTCAAAGAAGACCTCAACAAAGGGACAGTAACATATCTTCCATAAAAATGAAGATACCATCATTCAAGGGGAGAAATGATGCTTAAGCTTACCTTGAATGGGAAAGAAAGGTTGAGTTGGTGTTTGATTATCATAATTATAGTGAAATAAGGAAAGTTAAAATTGCAGTAGTTGAATTCATAGATTATGCACTAATTTGGTGGGATCAATTGATGATTTCCAAGAGGAGAAATGGAGAAAGAACTGATGAGGATCTGATTGCTAGCATACAACACCAAGGACCTGTTACTCGATCAATGGCAAGAAAACTTCAAGGATTAGTTTCCAAACATCTATATGTTCTCAATACAATTGGAACGTTAAGACTTGAAGAAAATAAGAGCAAAGAAGCTGTTTGGTTGCATGTGTCCAAATTGCAATCTACCCAAGAGGCCAATTGACCCAAAGGAGTTAGAATACATATTGGCATCCATCATTATACCTTTGGGAGCTAAATACTTACCATTCACGTTCCATTGGATGTCCATATATTAAGAGTGGCTGAAATTCACATTGGGAGTCAAAGATGCCTTTTAAAAGCTAGTGGGAGACAAGCTATATGGCTGCCCATGCCTTTTAAAAGCTAGTGGGAGACAAGCTATATGGCTGCCCAATTTGTTTTATGTAACCACATTATTATATTTGTATTTTTCCATCATTTCACTTGTTTTATGCTTTCTTTAAGTCTTTAAAAACAAATGTAATGGCAGATTTTGAACTTAATGAATATTCTGAGTTTTCTCTCCATTTTTGAGAGCTTTGAGAGGTTTTTAGCCTTCTTTTGAGTTCTGGTTAGAACTTGCACGAATTCCTTGCAAAAATAACCAAGTTTGCTAGGTCTTAACTTATATTCAAGGTTTTTCCTTCACAAGTTGGGGTTGGGTCTTGAATCTTTGGTTTCCAGCCATATAGTTTCAGTTTTACATCACAAGTTGGTGTTGGGTTGAAGGTGCTGGTTGGTGTTCTTATGTTTTGGAGACGATCCGTAGCTTGAGCTTTCTTAGGAATTAAATCCCAGCAAGGCAGGCTCACATCATTTGGTATCAGAGCTTAGGCTCTCCAAATCAGGTTTTTAGCATCATTCCTTCTTGTTTATGTCAAAAAAAAATATTGTCTTCCTTTGAGTCATTTTTTTTGCCATTAGTTTAATTTCTACAAGCTGTATGCTTTCTTGTTTCTTTGAGTCCTTCTTCCTTAATGTTGTTGCTGGATTAATTTTAAAAAAAAAAGAAAGAAAGAACAAAAAAAAGAGAAAAAAATCAAAGAAAAAAAAACAGCAACTAATCTCTAAAATTTGCTATTGGGTTAGAAACTGAAGTTGGGTTTGCACATAACCAAATCTTCTCAAATTTTATATGCTTGTTTCAGATGCTAAAATTAGCTTGGACATAAAATTTTAAGTCAAAATTCGTCCATTTTCCTCGTTATCCATATATTGCAGCCAATTTAGCTAGTTTTGTGTCCAAAAGTGAACGTGTATGTAAACATGTCCAAATCCTTTCAAATTTTACAGGCATGTTTTAGATATTCAGCTAAGCCTACATATTAAATTTCATGTCAAAATTCGTCTGTTTGCTTGGTTGTCCATATATTACAGCTAGTTAGCCATTTTGGGGTCCAGAATATAAACGTTTCATAAGAGACCTAAAAATTCGTTTTTTCTCTTCCATTTGGTCTCAATATATTATCCTAAATCCAGTTTTGTCAAATTCTTCCCTTTGGTAATGTTTGTCTAAAATTTCAGTGTCTTTCGTCCTTAGGTTTCAAATATCAAATATTCTGTTTTTTTCAGCTTGTGTTACTCTTGTTCCATTCTTGAATGTGTTTTAAACCTTGCAATTTAGTTATTTAGTTGAGGAAATATTAAGTTCTTGCTAGAACTTGGAAGGGGCTGAAGTGAGTGAAAAAAAGGCATAGAGTGGTGAGATTGTTAGAGGGTAAAAGCCATAGTTTGAGTGAAACACAGATTGAGTGTTACCAGATTAGAGTGAAACACGTGAGGGAGTGTGTTAGAGAATATTTCTAACATTTGTTTTGCAGCAATCAGTATGTCAACAAAACGAGATAGTGATCGAGAGAGCAACCAGCCCCAAGAGGAGCCAGAAGCTTCTTATGTTCTTAAGGCATTGCAATCTCAATTTCAAAGGATGAATGTGTTGTTTGTTGATATTAGAGAACAGATGGAAAAACACTCAAAGCAAATTGAAGAATTGCAGCAAGCAAGCTCTACAAATCAAAGGAATTTAGGAAGGGATGAACGAGATAATTTTCATAGGGAGCAAAACACAAATAGGGGGCAGAATAGAGGTAGGCGTGCTGGACTAAATGATTTGCCAGTTTTCAATGAATTGGAGGATGTAGATGAAGATAATCTTGATGATGACGATGGGCAGCAATCTGTTGCACTTGATGATGTTATTAGACCAAGATATATGAGAGGTAATATGCATGGTAGAGGTGGTGGCAGAAATATTAGGCAAGAAACTATGGAAAATGCAAGAGGGAGAGGGAGAGTAGACAGCAATGTTAATGGAATTAAAATGAAAATTCCATCATTCCAAGGCAAAGCAAATCCCGATGCATACTTGGAATGGGAGAGAAAGACCGAACTCATCTTTGATTGCCACAACTATAGTGAGCAAAAGAAGGTGACACTTGCTGTGGTAGAGTTTACTGATTATGCATTAGTTTGGTGGGATCAATTACTCACTAAACGAAGAAGAAATGGCATGAGAGGAGTGCAGACTTGGGATGAGCTGAAACAAGTCATGAGAGATAGATTTGTACCACAACACTACTATAGGGAGTTACATCAACGATTACAAGGGCTGGTACAAGGCAATAAAAGTGTGGAAGAATATTTTCAAGAGATGGAAATGGCTATGATACGAACTAATATAGAAGAAGAAAGGGAAGCAACTATGGCACAGTTTCTACATGGGCTGAAAGATGAAATTGCCGACATAGTGGAGCTGCATCATTATGTGGAGCTTGATGACATGTTAAATATGGCAATCAAGGTAGAAAAACAACTCAAGAAGAAGAAAACAACCAGATCGGGAATGGGAATGAATTCTGCCAATAATGGTCCTTGGAAGCCAAATTGGAAGAAAGGGGAATCTAGTGAGAATAAATTTGTTTCAAAGGAGAAGAAAGAGGGGAACAAGGCTGGAGAAAAACCCATTGTGATTGATAAGGGTAAGGCACCAATGAACTCCAATGGAAGAACAAGAGACATCCAATGTTTTCGATGTTTAGGGAAAGGGAATTATGCTAGAGAATGTCCAAATAAAAGGGTGATGGTGGTGAGGCCGAGTGGTGATATTGAATCTGAAGATGATGAAGTTGTAGATGAAGATTCAGATGTTAACATTCCACCTTTGGATGAAGATAGTGATGTAGAGCATGCTGTGCATGGAAATGCTCTTGTTGTTATGCGTGCTTTAAATATACAGGTGAAGGAAGATGAAGGTGATGAACTACAAAGAGAAAATATTTTTCATACTAGATGTTTAGTCAAAGAAAAAGTTTGTACTATGATCATAGATGGTGGGAGTTGTGTTAATGTGGCTAGCACTCTACTAGTAGAGAAACTTGCATTTCCTACTACAAAACATCCTAATCCATACAGATTGCAGTGGTTGAATGATAGTGGAGAAGTTAAGGTGACCAAGCAAGTATTATTGTCATTTACCATTGGGAGGTATAAGGATGAAGTGTTGTGTGATGTAGTTCCCATGCATGCTAGTCATATCCTACTTGGGAGGCCATGGCAATATGATAGAAAAGCAACACATGATGGGTTTAAGAATAGGTATTCATTTGATTTTGAAGGCCGAAAGGTGACTTTTGCACCTTTAACACCTATGGAGGCTTTTGAAGACCAAAAGCGAGTACAAGCTGCCATGCAAGAGAAAATGCAAAGAGAGGTTGAAAAGAGGGAGAGAGAAAAGAAAGATCAAGAGGAAAAACAAAGAATAAAAACTGAGAGAGAAAAAGAAAAAGAGAAAAAGAAGAAATTACATAATAAAAATGAGAGTGGAGAGAAGAAAGTAAGTTTAGTTGCTAGGGGGAAAGATGTGAGGCAAGCATACTTTTCTGATAGTATGATGCTCCTTCTGATATGTAAGGGAGTTTTTCTTAATGTAACTGACCTTGATCCATCTATTCCTAGTGTTGCTTTGACTTTGTTGCAGGAATTTGAAGATGTCTTTCCAAATGAGGTACCGAGTGGATTGCCACCCATTAGAGGAATAGAACATCAAATTGATTTCATTCCTGGAGCTGTAATTCCAAATCGTCCAGCATATAGGACAAATCCTCAAGAGGTCAAGGAGTTGCAAAAACAGGTGGATGAGCTGCTTGCGAAAGGTCATGTTAGGGAGAGCATGAGTCCATGTGCTGTGCCGGTACTTCTAGTACCTAAAAAGGATGGATCAATGCGAATGTGTGTGGATTGTCATGCTATCAATAAAATCACTGTAAAGTATAGACATCCAATTCCTAGGCTTGATGATATGCTTGATGAATTGCATGGTGCATGTATATTTTCAAAAATTGATCTTAAAAGTGGTTATCATCAAATAAGAATGAGATTAGGAGATGACTGGAAAACAGCTTTTAAGACTCAATATGGTTTGTATGAATGGTTAGTCATGCCTTTTGGACTAAGTAATGCACCTAGTACTTTCATGAGATTAATGAATCATGTCTTGCGTGCTTTTCTTGGAAAGTTTGTTGTTGTGTATTTTGATGATATCTTAGTGTATAGTCAAAGTTTAAATGATCATTTAATGCATTTAAGATGTGTGCTTGAAGTTCTTAGGAAAGAGAAATTGTATGCAAATTTAAAGAAATGTACATTCTGCATGGAAAAAGTCATTTTCTTAGGATTTGTAGTGAGTGGGAAAGGAATTGAGGTTGATGATGATAAGGTAAAAGCCATCAAAGAGTGGCCTACACCAAAATCCGTGACTGATGTTAGGAGTTTTCATGGTCTTGCTAGTTTTTATAGGAGATTTGTTAGAGACTTTAGTACAATTGCAGCCCCATTAAATGAAATTGTGAAGAAAAATGTAGGGTTCAAATGGAATGAGGAACAGGGGCATGCATTTAGATTACTAAAAGAAAAATTATGTTCTGCACCATTACTTGCATTACCTGATTTTTCTAAGAATTTTAAATTTGAATGTGATGCTTCCGGAGTGGGTATAGGTGCTGTTTTGATGCAGGAAAGAAGACCAATTGCATACTTTAGTGAGAAGCTAAGTGGAGCTCCTTTGAATTACTCTACTTATGACAAGGAGATGTATGCATTAGTGAGGGCGTTGGAGACGTGGCAGCATTATCTTTGGCCAAAGGAGTTTGTTATTCATAGTGATCATGAATCACTAAAATACTTGAAAGGACAAAGCAAGCTGAACAAACGCCATGCCAAATGGAGTGAATTTATTGAAGCGTTTCCATATGTGATTCAATATAAGCAAGGAAAAGAAAATGTTGTTGCTGATGCCTTATCTAGGAGGTATGCCCTAATCTCTATGCTTGATGCTAGACTTCTAGGATTTGAGCATATGAAAGAATTGTATAAGCATGACTCTGAATTTGCACAAATATATGCCTCTTGTGAAAATGCTGCCTTTAAAAAATTTTATAGGCATGATGGTTTCTTATTTAGAGAGAAACGACTTTGTGTTCCAAATAGCTCTATAAGAGGATTGCTTGTAAGAGAGTCACATGGGGGAGGTTTAATGGGACATTTTGGGGTGGCTAAAACATTAGAAATTCTGAATGAACATTTTTATTGGCCACATATGAGGAAAGATGTAGAGAAATTTTGTGCTAAATGCGTGACATGTATGAAAGCAAAGTCCAAAGTAAGACCACATGGTTTGTATATGCCTTTAAGTGTACCTAGTGAACCTTGGGTAGACTTATCTATGGACTTTATTTTGAGACTACCTAGAACAAAAAAGGGTCATGATAGTTTATTTGTTGTGGTTGATAGATTTTCTAAAATGGCACATTTCATTCCATGTCATAAAACTGATGATGCATGCCATATATCTGATTTGTTCTTTAGAGAAGTAGTGAGATTGCATGGTATTCCTAGGACCATAGTAAGTGATCGAGATGTAAAATTTTTGAGTCATTTTTGGAAAGTCCTATGGGGAAAGTTAGGTACAAAGCTTTGTTTCTCTACTACATGCCATCCGCAAACAGATGGGCAGACGGAAGTTGTTAATAGGACTGTGGGCACTCTTCTTCGTACCATGATTAAACAAAATTTAAAGACATGGGAGGAATGCATACCATTTATTGAATTTGCATATAATAGATCAATGCATTCATCCACTGGATTTTCACCCTTTGAGCTTGTCTATGGTTTTAATCCACTTACTCCATTAGATTTGTTGCCTCTTCCTACTAATGAGCTTACTAGTTTTGATGGTAAAAAGAAAGCTGAATTGGTGAAGCAAATGCATCAAAGGGCCAAGCAACAAATGGAGAAGATTAATGAGAATAGAGCAACCAAAGTAAACAAAGGAAGGAAAAAGATGGTGTTCCAGCCTGGTGATCTGGTATGGGTTCATTTGCGAAAAGAAAGGTTTCCTACACAAAGGAAATCAAAATTGCAGCCGAGAAGTGATGGACCATTTGAAGTACTTGAAAGGATTAATGATAATGCCTACAAGATTAATCTATCAGGTGAGTATGGTGTAAGTGCAACTTTTAATGTTTCTGATCTTGCTCCTTGCTATGCAGATGATGAAGATTCGAGGACGAATTCTTTTGAAGAGGGAGAGGATGATGAGGATCTGATTGCTAGCATACAACACCAAGGACCTGTTACTCGATCAATGGCAAGAAAACTTCAAGGATTAGTTTCCAAACATCTATATGTTCTCAATACAATTTGAACGATAAGACTTGAAGAAAATAAGAGCAAAGAAGCTGTTTGGTTGCATGTGTCCAAATTGCAATCTACCCAAGAGGCCAATTGACCCAAAGGAGTTAGAATACATATTGGCATCCATCATTATACCTTTTGGAGCTAAATACTTACCATTCACGTTCCATTGGATGTCCATATATTAAGAGTGGCTGAAATTCACATTGGGAGTCAAAGATGCCTTTTAAAAGCTAGTGGGAGACAAGCTATATGGCTGCCCATGCCTTTTAAAAGCTAGTGGGAGACAAGCTATATGGCTGCCCAATTTGTTTTATGTAACCACATTATTATATTTGTATTTTTCCATCATTTCACTTGTTTTATGCTTTCTTTAAGTCTTTAAAAACAAATGTAATGGCAGATTTTGAACTTAATGAATATTCTGAGTTTTCTCTCCATTTTTGAGAGCTTTGAGAGGTTTTTAGCCTTCTTTTGAGTTCTGGTTAGAACTTGCACGAATTCCTTGCAAAAATAACCAAGTTTGCTAGGTCTTAACTTATATTCAAGGTTTTTCCTTCACAAGTTGGGGTTGGGTCTTGAATCTTTGGTTTCCAGCCATATAGTTTCAGTTTTACATCACAAGTTGGTGTTGGGTTGAAGGTGCTGGTTGGTGTTCTTATGTTTTGGAGACGATCCGTAGCTTGAGCTTTCTTAGGAATTAAATCCCAGCAAGGCAGGCTCACATCAAGAACCATCACTACTTGGGCTGAAATGAAAACTGTGATGAGAAAGAGATTTGTACCATCTTACTACTATAGGGAGCTTCACCAAAAATTGCAGCAGTTAACTCAAAGATCCATGTCAGTGGAGGATTACCATAAAGAGATGGAGATGATCATGAGTAGAACTAATATAGAGGAGGATCCAGAAATCACTATGGCTCAATTTTTGAGTGGGCTGAATAGATAGATTGCTAAATAATTGAATTACATCATTATGTGGAGCTTGAAGATATGGTACACATGGCCATGAAAGTGGAGAAGCAACTGAAACTCAAGAGAGCAGCAAAGGGATTTTCTAATTCCAGCTCTAGTTTCACTTCAAAATGGCCAAAGTCCTAAAGGGAAGGAGGCTGCCTGGAAAGGAAAGGAAAAACAAGTTCCAGCTGACCTTAAAGGTAAATCTAAAACATCTAACTCTATTCAAAAGCATAGTACCATTAAATGTTTTAGGTGTTTAGGAGTAAGGCATATAGCATCTCAATGCCCAAATAAGAAAATCATGTTGATACGAGATAATGGTGAAATTGATAGTGCTAGTGAGCATGAAAGTGATGATGATAATGATAGCATTCCACCATTAGAAGAAATTTAACATATCATTGAATATCCTGCCCATGGTGAATCTTTGGTTATTAGAAGAGCTTTAAACATGCAAATTAAAGATGAAAAAAGTAATCAAAGAGAGAACCTTTTCCATACTCGTTGCATTGTGAATGGAAAAGTGTGCAGCATGATCATTGATGGGGGGTAGTTGTGCAAATGTTGCTAGTACTGATTTTGTGGATAAATTAGGGTTAGCATGCATAAAACATCCTAGTCCCTACAAGCTGCAATGGTTGAATGATTGTGGAGAGGTGAGGGTAACAAAGCAAGTTCTGTTTTCTTTTGCAATTGGGAGATACAAAGATGAAGTTTGTTGTGATGTTGTGCCTATGCATGCTAGCCATATTTTTCTTGGTCGTCCATGGCAGTTTGATAGAAAAGCTTTGCATGATGGCTTTAAGAATCATTATTCTTTCAGCCTAAATGTTTTAAATTTCACTCTTGCTCCATTGTCATCTAAACAAGTGTATGAAGCCATCACAGTGAAGTATCGGCATCCTATACCACGACTTGATGACATGTTGGATGAGCTGCATGGTGCCAGGTATTTTTCTAAAATTGATCTTATGAGTGGATATCATCAAATTCGTATGAAACCTGGTGATGAATGGAAAACAGCATTTAAAACTAAATATGGTCTATATGAGTGGTTAGTAATGCCTTTTTGGTTGTCTAATGCACCTAGTACTTTTATGAGCCTAATGAACCATGTTTTGAGAGCTTATTTGGGCAAATTTGTTGTAGTCTATTTTGATGATATTCTGATTTATAGTAAGACTTTGGATGACCATGTTGAGCATGCTAGGCTAGTTTTGGAAGTATTGAGAAATGAAAACTTATATGCCAAGCTTAAGAAATGCACATTTTGCATAGATAGGCTTGTGTTTCTTGGTTTTGTTGTGAGTGCGCAGGGCTTTGAAGTAGATGAAGAGAAAGTGAAAGCTATAAAGGAGTGGCCTACTCCAAAGAGTGTGACAGACGTGAGGAGCTTTCATGGATTGGCTAGTTTCTATAGGAGGTTCGTGAAAGACTTTTCTACTGTTGCAGCACCGTTAACTAGCATAATCAAAAAGGAAGTTGGGTTCCAATGGGGAGAGGAGCAACAAAAAGCCTTCGACTGCCTGAAAGGGAAGTTGACATCTGCTTCTATTTTATCATTACCTAATTTTGAGAGTACATTTGAGATTGAGTGTAATGCTTCTGGTGTAGGTATTGGAGCTGTGTTGATGCTAGAGAAGAAGCCCATAGCCTATTTTAGTGAGAAACTCAATGGTGCACAATTGAACTATTCCACTTATGATAAGGAGTTGTATGCCTTGGTGAGAGCATTGGACATGTGGCAGCACTACCTCCTTTCAAAGGAGTTCGTGATACATACGGATCATGAGTCCCTTAAACACTTGAAGGGACAAGGTAAGTTGAACAAGAGGCATGGTAAGTGGATAGAATTTATAGAACAATTCCCTTATGTTGTTAAATACATTACTATCTGTGTTGAGTTCTAAATTGCTTGGTTTTGAGTATGTTAAGGACTTATATGTAGGTGATGTTGATTTTGGCAATGTGTATGTTGCATGTGAACATGGAGCTTTTAATTCATTTTATAGGCATGATGGATACTTGTTTAAGGGAAATAAATTATGTGTGCCTAAATGTTCCATGCGTGATTTGCTTGTGATAGAATCTCATTGTGGGGGATTGATGGGACATTTTGGGGTAGCTAAGACTTATGATATCTTGTTTGAGCATTTTTATTGGCCGTCTATGTGTAAGGATGTTGAGAGATTGTGTTCTGCTTGTATTGCTTGTAGACAGGCAAAATCTAAGTCTATGCCTCATTGTCTATATATGTCTTTACCTGTACCTAGTTCACCTTGGATTGATATTAGCATGGATTTTGTGCTTGTATTGCCTAGAACTAGAAAAGGTAGGGATAGAATTTTTGTAGTTGTTGACAGGTTTAGTAAGATGACACATTTTATTCCTTGTCATAAAGCTGATGATGCGATTATTATAGCTAATTTGTTCTTTAGAGAAGTGGTTCGACTACATGGGGTGCCTAGGACTATTGTCTGATAGAGATTCTAAGTTTTTATCCCATTTTTGGAGAGTTTTGTGGGGTAGATTAGGAACTAAGCTTTTGTTTTCTACTACTTGTCATCCACAAACAGATGGGCAAATAGAGGTAGTTAATCGTACACTTGGTACATTGTTAAGAGCTATAGTGGGAAAGAATTTGGCTGCTTGGGAAGATTGTTTACCTTTTATTGAGTTTGCTTATAATCGTTCTATTCATTCTTCTACAGGTTATTCACCATTTGAGCTTGTTTATGGTTTTAACCCATTAACTGTACTTGATCTTATTCTTTTACCTTCACATGAGCTTGTTAGTTTAGATGGAGACAGGAAAGTAGAATTGGTGAAGGCTATGCATGAGAAAGCTCGAATTAATATGGAGAAAAAGAACAAGTCATATGCTGATCGAGCGAATAGAGGACGCAAGAAGATAGTGTTTGCTCCTGGGGATTGGGTTTGGGTACACTTCCGAAAGGAGAGGTTTCCAAATCAAAGGAAGAATAAGCTTGATGCACATGATGATGGTCTATTTCAAGTGTTGGCAAAGATCAATGATAATGCATACAAGATAGACTTGCCTGGTGAGTATGGTGTTAGTGCTACTTTTAATGTGTCTGATTTATCTCCTTATGATGATGCAGATTTGAGGACAAATCTTTTTGAAGAGGGGGAGAATGATACAAACCAGCCACGAGGCAAGGATCCATTGGTGCTTCCAAATGGGCCATTGACTAGGAGCAGAGCTAAGAAGTTTGGAGCAGCTATGGGATTGCATATTCAGGATCAAATTTCAAAGGAAGTGACTGAAATGGCAATGGAAAAGTGCACAATAGAGCTTGAAGAGGGCACACCAAAGCTGATTATGATGCTTAATGTGAATATGGAAGCTAAAGGCTAGCTAAAGAGGTCCAACGTGCAAGAAAGGTCCATGGGGGTTCATATACAACCTTGGGAAGTAATTTAAGGCCCATGGACAGCCCAAATAGTGTGGGGTGTGTTCTTATTTTGAAGTAATTTAGTTTGGCCGAATTTTGGCATTTTTTTGGCACATGGGATGTGTGGTCCCCTATTTAGTTATTTCAGAATATTAGTTTGTTTCCATACTTTCTATTTTCTTTAGTGGGTTAGGATTTTGACTTTGTAGCTTTCCTTTTCCCATTAGAATTAGGGATTCGGATTTTATTGGCCTTTTAGTATAAATAGGGCCTTATTTTCTTGTAAGCACACTTTTTTTTGACAAATTATATTCTCAATTTTCTTATTGAAAATTTCGGCCATCATAGAACAAGAGTGGATTCTCTTTTTCTTTTGATTGCATCAAGAATTAGAATTACTTATCAATTTCTATTGTGGCGTTCTTCTAATTTGAGCTTCCTAAATCCTTCCGTTATAAGTGTTTGTGCTTTGTTAAGCAATTGGGTGCTTTAGAGGGTGGTTTTTCCTTCGTTCTTGGTTTTCTTCTATCAATCGTGCGTTGGGGTTTGAGGCCTTCATTGCCATAGGGTTCCGCATCAGGGACATGTGCGTGAAAGTCTATGTCCATGTACTGTTCCGATTTTATTAGTCCCAAATAAGGATGGACCATGGAGAATGTGTGTGGACTGCCGAGCAATCAATAAAATCACAGTGAAGTATAGACATCCAATTCCTAGACTTGATGATATGCTTGATGAGTTGAGTGGTTCTTGCATTTTTACTAAGATTAATTTGAAAAGTGGTTACCATCAAATTAGGATGAAGGAAGGAGATGACTGGAAAACTGTATTCAAAATAAAATATGGTCTTTATGAGTGGTTAGTTATGCCATTTGGTTTATCTAATGCACCTAGTACATTCATGAGATTAATGAACCATCTTTTGCGTGCATATCTCGGTAAATTTGTTGTTGTGTATTTTAATGGCATACTCATTTATAACAAATTAGTAGATGAGTATGTAGAGCATATTAGGCTGATCTTGATGTTTTGAGAAAGGAAAAATTGTATGCCAACGTGAAAAGGTGCATGTTTTGTAGTGATAAAATCATATTCTTAGGTTTTATGGTTAGTGTACAAGGTATTGAGGTTGATGATGAAAAGGTAAAGGCAATAAGAGATTGGCTAGCACCTAAAAGAGTGAGTGAGGTAAGAAGTTTTCATGGTTTGACTAGTTTCTATAGAAAGTTTGTTAAAGATTTTAGTTCTATTGCTGCACCATTAAATGAATTGGTAAAAAAAGATGTAAAGTTTAATTGGACTAAAGTTCATGAAAATGCATTCAATTTGTTGAAAGAAAAGTTAACTACTGCTCCAATTCTTGCTTTACCAGATTTTGATAAGACCTTCGACTTAGAGTGTGATGCTTCAGGTGTGGGCATAGGTGCTGTTTTGATGCAAGAAGGGAAACCAATTGAATATTTTAGTGAGAAGCTTCATGGTGCACAATTAAATTATTCCACTTATGACAAGGAGTTATATGCTTTGGTAAGAGCTTTACAAGTGTGGCAACATTACTTATTGCCTAAAGAGTTTGTTATTCATACAGATGAATCATTAAAGCATCTAAAGGGGCAAACCAAGCTGAACCGAAGACATGGAAAGTGGATAGAGTTCATTGAACCATTACCATATGTGATAAAGTATAAGCGTGGCAAAGACAATGTAGTAGCAGATGCACTTTCAAGAAGGTATTCCTTAATCTCAACTCTTAGTTCTAAGTTATTAGGCTTTGAGAAAATTAAGGATATGTATGCCAATGATGTTGACTTTGCAAAAGTTTATAAAGCATGTGAGCATTCTGCATTTCAGAAGTTTTATAGGCATGATAGGTATTTGTTTAAGGATGGAATATTATGCATGCCTAGTTGCTCATTAAGGGAATTGCTTGTGCGTGAGGCACATAGTGGAGGACTCATGGGACATTTTGGGGTATTTAAGACTTAGACATTCTGCATAGGGGTGTAACTTCGTTTGGAATATTACCGATTTAAACTGAAATCCAAACCGAAATTGTTATTTGGATTGGAATTTTGGAATGTGGAATATGGAATGGAATGTATTTTCTAAAATTTTGGAATATGGAATATGGAATGGAATGTATTTTCTAAAATTTTGGAATATGGAATATGGAATGGAATGTTATAATGAAATTCCAAATTCCATTCCATATATCGAAATTTTATTATAAGATTTTTAATAATATAATTAATAATACATATTTAAATAAAATCATTAAATATTAATATTAAAATATGTAATTCAATTTTATACAATATTTTATTAACCCTACCCTATTAGGTTTAATATATATTCATTGCCTACTTTGGCAGCTTTGCTTTGTGAATACCGATAACAAACAAAAAACATAGGAAAGCTGCTAGTCTGCTACAAATCCTAAAGGTTAGAATACTGACTCTTTCTTCTTGGCTTTTCATCCTACCTATTGGCACAATCTATGATAATTATTATTTTATTTGCTTTACAACTAATGGTGGCTTAGGGATTATATTTATATAGGTTAGGGTTCTTGACACAATCATCAACTTTTATTACTAGCGTCAGTTTATATATGTATAGTATATTATTTAGAATCATTAGATCCATATATATATAGGATTATATTATGCTTTTCCTCCAAAGTTGTAACAACCATTATGATATTGTAAAAAAAACTGTTTTTACGTTACTGGTAATAATTTTTTTTCTTTTATGTTATTAAATATTTTGTGAGTATTACTGAATATATATATATGTATATATATTTTTCAATATCAGATGACTGAAAATAGCGAAACAATTCTCATAGATGGAGAAGGTGCGAACCCTCAACCTGCTAACGAAGCAAATGCTCCTTCTAAAGAGATTACTACAAAAAGAAAAAAGATGGCCCCTCGATCTGTAGCTTGGAACCACTTTGTTCGAAAAAATGATCCTAAAAAAGGTATGGTAGCTCAATGCAAACATTGTAATTTACAATATGGATATAACACCTCCTTATTAGGCACAAGCGGTTTGTTGGCACATTTAGACAGATGTCCTAAATATCCATATACTAGGCCTAAGGATCATAAGCAAACCCAACTTAACTTTCCTTGTGTCACAAAAGAAAATGATGGTGTGAGTAATCTAAAGTTTCAAGCATGCTTGGACCCAATTGCTTTGAGAAAGGCTATATCATACATGGTAATTGTGGATGAACTTTCTTTTAAATGTGTTGAGGGACAAGGTTTTAAATATCTTTTTAGTGTTGTGGATCCTTCTTTTCGTGTTCCTTCATGAATAACAGTTGCTAAAGATTGCTACCAAGTTTATTGTGATTCAAGGATAGAACTTAAAAAAGTCTTACCCCAAAGGAGGATATGTCTCACAACTGATACATGGACTTCTATACAACAAATCAATTATATATGTCTCACAGCACATTATATTGATGACAATTGGAAATTACAAAAGCGAATTATAAATTTTTGTCCAATTACTAGTCATAAGGGTGAGCAAATTGGAAAAACAATTGAGAGATGCTTATTAGATTGGGGCATTGAAAAAGTTTTTACTATCACAGTTGATAATGCAAGTTTGAATGATACAGCAATCAATTATATGAGAACTAGACTTAATACTTGGGGTGGTAGTGTCTTGAAAGGTGATTTTCTTCACATGAGATGTGTGGCTCATATAATTAATTTAGTAGTTGGGGATGGATTGAATGAGGCAAAAGAATCAATTCTCCGTGTTTGACAAGCTGTAAAATATATGAAACAATCTCCATCTAGATTGGAAAAGTTCAAAAAATGTGCATTAGAGGAGAAAATTCAAAGTAAAAAATTATTGTGTCTTGATGTTTCTACTAGATGGAATTCTACCTATATGATGTTGGATGCTGCTTACAAGTTTAAAAAGGCATTTGATAGGTATGACTTAAAGGATACTCGTTATGAAAGTGAGTTAAAAGATAGAGATGGGGGTGGAAAGCCTTCTGATGATGATTGGGTTAATGTTGGTAGGTTGGTGACTTTCTTAGAAAATTTTTATGAGTTGACTTTGCGTGTTTCTGGCTCTTTATATGTCACATCTAATAATTTTTTTCATGAGATGGTTGCTGTAGATGCTCTTTTGAATGAGTTGAATAATAGCTCTGATTTGAACATGAGTTTTATGGCTGAAAAAATGAAAGATAAGTACTACAAGTATTGGGGAAAGCCTGAAAAAATGAACATGATGATTTTTATTTCAGTTGTACTTGATCCTAGCTTCAAAATGAGCTTACTAGAATGGGGTCTTAATCAATTGTTTGATTGTTATACCTCATCTAGTATTCTTAAAAAAGTGAGAGAGACAATTAATTGCATGTTTGAAGAGTATAAGGGTGCTGGTGGTTCACCTACAAATGAGGTTGGGGCACAAGTTACTGAAATAAATCTGCATTCTAATGATATGGTGGATAGTTTTCAACCTTCTCAAAAAATAAGACAAATAATGAAAGAAAATTACAATAAGCATAAATGCGAGAAAAATACAGGGTATATCAAATCTGAGTTAGATAGATATCTTGAAGAAGATTGCATTGAGGATGTAAATGAATTTGATATTTTACTTTGGTGGAAGCACAATGGTTCTAGATTTCCAATAATTGCAGAGATGGCACGTGATGTGTTAGCCATTCCTGTTTCTACTGTTGCTTCTGAAGCTGCTTTTGGTGCTGGAGGTCGTATACTTGATAATTTTAGAAGTTCTTTGAGTCCTAAAGTCGTGGAGGCTCTTATATGTGCACAAGATTGGCTTCGTGTTTCTCCATTTCCAATCAATTATGAAGAATCACAAGAAGATATTCAACAACTTGAGGAAGGTACATATAATAATTTTCATAATTTTAATTTAAATATTTTATTTAATACAAATTTTAACAACCTTTTATTTATTCTTTTTTTTTCAATATTCGGATTTGTCAAAACTACCATGATGCGGTAAAGAAATTTTTTGGAAAGATATAGAGGTTCAAAGGATTACTTGAGATGAAAAGCTTTTCTTAAATTATTAAGTGCATTTGTTTTTAAAAAGAATATTATTAAGTACTTATTTAGTAATTTAACTTGAATGATATAATTTTATGAATTTATTTAGCTACTTTGAAATTTAAACTTATATAATGTTTCCATTTTCAGATTTATTTTAAATCTATTCTAATTTTAGTTTTGATGGAAAAATTTTGAAATTACCGAATACCATACCGAATTTTAATGGAATGGTATGGAACGAAATTTTTAAGTCCGAATAATATTTGGATTGGTATGGAATAAAATTCTAAATACCGAAATATTTTGGAATGGAATTGGAATAGAAACGATTCCATTCCATACCGACCGAATTACACCCCTAACTGATGATGTAACAAATATTGCTAATTTGTTCTTTAGGAAAGTAGTTCGTTTGCATGGCATTCCTAAAACAATTTTAAGCGATAGAGATGTGAAGTTCTTAAGTTATTTTTGGAGTGTTTTGTGGAATAAGTTAGGTACTAAATTGTTGTTCTCTACAACTTGTCATCCACAAACTGATGGACAAACAGAAGTGGTAAATAGGACTTTAGGATCTTTTTTACGTGCTGTTGTAGGTAAGAATTTGAAAACTTGGGAATATTGTTTGCCATTAGTGGAGTTTGCATATAATAGAAGCATACATTCTTCTACAGGTTATTCACCATTTAAAATTATTTATGGTTTTAATTCACTTACACCACTTGATCTGTTTCCTTTGCCATTAAATGAAATAACTAATTTAGATGGTGAAAAGAAAGCGGAGTTGGTTAAGAAGATACATGAGAAGGCACGAGCTCATTTGAGAAGAAATATGAATCATTTGCCCATAATGCAAATAGAAGACAGAAACATGTGATTTTCCAACTTGGTGATTGGGTATGGGTTCATATGAGGAAAGAAATATTTCCTAAACAAAGGAAATCCAAGTTGGATGCAAGTTTTAGAATGAATCAATGACAATGCCTGCAAAATCGATCTACCAGGTGAGTATAATGTTTCTGCAACTTTCAATGTTAGTGATCTTTCTCCTTTTGATGTAGGTTCAGATTTGAGGATAAATCTTTTTGAGCAAGGAGGGAATGATGAGGAAACTATAAGCAAGCTTGATGAATCTACACAAGGCAGCAAATATGTTGATGATATTATTATGCCAAGTGGACCAAGCACAAGATCACAATCAAAGAAACTCCAGCATGTGTTCCAACACTTCATTCAAAGGAGGATTAATGAAGAGGGAGACCAACTTGTACTGAATATGAGGGATCATGAAGAGGAAGTTAGAAACTCACCAAGAAGCATGAAGAATCTGCACATAAGTATGATGATGGGCATTAGCATGAATTTGGAATATAATATTGATGTAGTTTAGTGCTAGTGTGACTAGACACATGTGAACCAACACCAAAATGCATGTAGAATCTACTCATCAATGTTGTCGGAATTATGGGCAGTAATTTATAATATATTACTGATGTGGATGAATAATTAATGCGATTATGACTAGATACATGTAAACTTAGACATTTAAGCTATTAGTTCTTCTTTTCCAACTATATAGGGAGGGGAAAAAGAACTAAAGGGGCTGACTATGAATTTTCAGATTGTTATCATTGTAATCTAAGTGTTTTCAAGTTTGAGAGGTTTTCTTTTTATTCTTGTTGCATGAAGAATTGGTTCTAATTTATCAAGTCTGACTTGTGACATTTAAATCAATTCATTTCTTCATTCCAATCACCCAAGTTCTCAATTATAGGTTAGTTGTGGGTTTGGTAGGGAGGATTTATTTTTTGAGTTCTAAGATTCTATGCTAGATGTGTATGTGGGGTTTTAGATGTAATATTTTGATCCATGGGTTCCGCATCAGTAAGCTATGCTCTAAATTTCATATTTTAAATGCTAAATCAATGCAAAATGAGTAACTAATGTAATTTGATTAAATATAGTAAGATAGAGAGTTGTTAATGGCATAAATAAGTAAAAACTCTTGCACACTTGTGTGGAAAAATACTAGACAGGAACAAGTATGAATTTTTTTTTTCATATATTGATGAAGTTGAATCTGATTTCTTTTTTTTCTTTTCTTTTTTTTTCTTTTGATCTTTTCCTTCTTTTTTTTTTGTTGAACTTTCAATAAACAAGAATAGAAAATGAAAAGATAAAAAAACACAGATTTGAAGAATAAGAACAAGGTGCAGCAAGAATAGAAAAATGAAGAGACTTAGAAACTAAATTTGGTTCTTTTCTTTTTTTTTTTTATCTTTTATGTTCTTTTTTCTTTGAACTTTCAGTAAACAACAATAGAAAATGAAAGATAAGAACACAAAATCTAAAGAATAAGAACAAGATATGACAAGACTAGAAAAAAAATGAGGAGATTTAGATGATAAACAAGAACAAGAAAGAAACTGAGATAATTAAAACATAAAAGATACCTAGAGATTTATCTTCAAGCCAAAGCTCTGATACCAAATGATGCGGAACCCATGGATCAAATATTATATCTAGAACCCCACATACACATCTAGCATAGAATCTTAGAAGTCAAAAAATAAATCCTCCCTACCAAACCCATAACTAGCCTATAATTGAGAACTTAGGTGATTGGGATGAAGAAATGAATTGATTTAAATGACATAAGTTAGACTTGATAAGTTAGAACCAATTCTTCATGCAACAAGAATAAGAAGAAAACCTCTCAAACTTGAAAACACATCAATTACATTCAGCATAAACTGGAAATTCATATCCACCCTTTTGAGTTCTTTTTCCCCTTCCTATATAGCTAAAAAAGAAGAACTAATGGCTTAAAATTCTAGGTTTACATATATCTAGTCACAGTAGAATTAATTATCCATCCACATTAATAATATATTCTAAATTATTGCCCATAATTCTGACAACATTGATGGGCAGATTCTACATGCACTTTGGTATTGGTTCACATGTGTCTAGTCACACTAGCACTAAACCACATCAATATTATATTCCAAATTTGTGCTAATACCCATCACCATATTTATGGGAAGATTCTTCATGCTTCTTGGTAAGTTTCTGACTTCCTCTTCATGTTCCTTCATATTCAGTACAAGTTGTTCTCCCTCTTCATTAATCCACCTTTGAATAAAGTGTTGGAACACATGCTGGAGTTCTTGTGATCTTATGATTGGTCCACTTGGCATAATGATATCATCAACATATTTTCTGCATTGTGTACATTCACCAAGATTGCTTATAGTTTTCTCATCACTTGGACTGACATATCTATGGATTTCGTGTTAAGTTTGCTTAGGACTAGGAGGGGTAGAGATAGCATATTTGTGGTAGTGGATAGATTCAGTAAAATGGTTCATTTCTTGCCATAAGACTGATGATGCAACAAATATTGCTGATCTTTTTTTTAGAGAAGTGGTCCAGCTTCATGGTGTACCAAGAACCATTGTTTCTGATAGAGATGCTAAGTTTCTAAGTCACTTTTGGAGAGTATTGTGGGGAAAATTAGGGATCAAACTTTTATTTTCTACTACATGTCATCCCCAAACTGATGGACAAATTGACGTAGAAAATCAGACTTTAGGAACCTTGTTGCATGCAATTGTTGGTAAGAATTTGAGAACTTGGGAGAATTGTTTGCCATTCATTGAGTTTGCATATAATCAAGCTATACATTCTTCCACAGGTTTTTCACCATTTGAAATTGTATATGGTTTTAATCCATTAACTGTGCTCAATTTGATGCCTTTACCTTTGAGTGAGCTTACTAGCTTAGATGGAAAGAAGAAGGCAGAAATGGTTAAAGCAATACATGAGAAGGCACATGAACACATTGAGAGGATGAATTGTATGTATGCACAAAAGGCTAATAGGGGGGCAAAGACATATTATTTTTGAACCGGAAGAATGGGTTTGGTTGCACATGCGAAAGGAGAGATTTCCACAACAAAGGAAGTCAAAGCTTGATCCCAGAGGTGATGGGCCATTCCGGGTGTTGGAATGCATCAATGACAATGCCTACAAGATAGACTTGCCAGGTGAGTATAATGTAAGTGCTACATTCAAAGTTTCTAATTTATTTCCTTTTGAATTTGATTCAGATTTGAGGATGAATCCTTCTGAGGAAGGAAGGAATGATGTGAGCACAAGTGATGCAAATGCAGTCCATAATGGTCAAGGAAGCAAAGGAAACAATTGGGGGCTAATTCCAAATATTGAAAGTTTTGGTGGACCAATTACTAGATCTCGAGCTAAGAGACTCAAAGAGCAACTTCAAGTTTTCATGCAAAAACATGTTTATTATGGGCTGTCTAAATATGGAAAGTCCATATATGGAAGTTTTGAAGAGCCTAAATATGTCAAAAAAAAATTGGACTAGAAGACTTGCATTAAGCTTGAGTGCATTTGGTCTTGTTTTGGGTCCTTTTTGAGATGTGATCCATTTTGGACGAGTTTAATTTATATTTTAGTGTTTTACACCTTTTTGGTTTTAGTTATTTGGATTTAAATTGTTGGGTCTAAGTTTATTAAGTTCAGCCTAAGTTAGGCCCAATTGGGCTCCTTATTTACTTTGGCCCATACAAGTATTTTTAGGGTTTCTTCTTTTTGCTGTAAAATCCCTATAAAAGGGGCTATTGGCTTGGGATTTGGGGATGATATTTTTGTGGAGGCAGCTTCAAGACTACTTGTTTAGTTCTCTATTGAAACAATAATTTAATTTCATCAAGGTCTTTACAACTTAGCGAATTTATATTCTTGATCTTCTTAAATCAACCAATTATTTGCGTTTCCAATTGTGTTAGTTATTTGGGGGTTTAATAGGTTGGGAAATCTACTCCTCTTCTTGTTTCATATCAATTGTGTGTTGGCATTTTAGTCTCTTTATAGGCTAGGGATCCACATCATAGAAAAACTCTTATTGGGTTGTGAGGAGATTACTTAAACCATGTAAAAGTTTGGTGTGAACTTGTAAAAATACAAAGTTAGAGTTGAGCTTGTAAAAACTTATTGACAGTGGAAACTCAACAAGTTGTTGAGGAAGTGGATGTAGGATTGAGAAATCCGAACCACCATAAATGTCTTGTGTTCATTCTTCTTGCTCGTTTCTTCTTATCTTGTTTTCAAATTTTAATTTGCCATCATTTCTTCATAATAACCAATTCCCCCTCCCCCCTCCTCCCTTGGTTGCCATCTTGAGACAACTGGTTGGATCTAGTTAAAAACTTAAGAGAAACACCTTTGCTAATCGGGAAATGTGGCCAGTGGTTAATAATCTTAGAAGAATTTAAGATTGAATACATAACCAGAAAAACCATTAAGGGAAGAGCAGTAGCAAAATTCCTAGCTCAACAACCACTACCTAAAAGTGAAAAGGTAACATTTGAATTCTCAAATGAACACATGAAGGCCATAGAAGTGTAAGAATGGATGATGTACTTTAATGGAGAGATGAATAGAAAGAGAGCTAGATTAGGAGTTATATTGGAATCATCCAGGGAAGAACTCATCTACTTGGCTAAAAAAATTAAAATTCAAGGTAACCAACAATATGGTAGAATATGATGCATGCATTTTTGGCTTGGATACCTTGATAATTATGGGGGTTGATAAAGTCCAAGTTTTTAGTGATTTATTACTAGTAATATCCCATGCAAACAGAGAATGGGAATTGAAAAAGGAGAAGTTAAAACCGTACCATGATTATTTGACCACTGTGAGGAGGAATTTTAAGGATTGTAGGTTCCTACACCTACCTAGAGAAGAAAACCAGATGGATGATGCCCTGGCCACATTAGCTTTGGTATGGAAGGATTCTATTAAATTATTCCATAAACCTTTGGTTTTGATCGGTTCATCAACTCCTTGCTATGAATATGATATGATCATGGAGACTAGAACAGATCATGATGCATGGTATAACACTATTAAACAATTCTTGGAAAGTAGAAACTATTTGCTGAGGGCAACAAAAGAAGAGAGAAGCTCTATAAGGTGATGGTCTTTGCAGTACATCACTTTTCAAGGAGACTTGTACCGAAGATGGCTAGACGGGGGTACATTTGAGATGTCTAGGAAGTCTGAAATTGAATAGGTCATGTCAGGTACATACAGGTACCTACGGACCTCACATGAATGGTCTAGCTCTAGTTAAAAAGATAATCAGGTAAGGCTATTACTAGTTGACCATGGAGAAAGATTGCATTGATTTTATGCAAATGTTCCAATAATGGCAATTGTACAAAAATTTGAATCATTTACCTCCCAAGGAGTTACACTATATGTCTTCACCCTATTTGTTCATGACCTGGGGAATAGATATTATTAAGGCGATTCATCCAACAGCTTCAAAATGGCCACTGGTATATAGTAGTAGCAGTCAACTATTTTTTGAAATGGGTTGAAGCTGAATCTTTCAATAAGCTAGGAGCAAGACAAATGGATCGGTTTATTGAGAGAACTCTCATCTGTAGAAATGGAGTTCCACACTGTGTAGTATTAGATAATAGGGTACAGTTTCGAGGAGCAGTTAAAGATTTGTTTGCCAAGTATCGGATTAGTCATCACTGATCCTCCCCATATAGACTAAAGCTAATGGTGCATTAGAAGCAGCTAACAAGATAATTAAGCAGATTCTTTCTAAGATGACTGAGACATACAAAGATTGGTTAGAGATGCTCCCTTTTGCTTTATGGGAGTACAAAATAAGAGTTCAAAATTTGACTAGAATGACTCCATTTTCTTTGGGTTATGGGATGGAAGTAGTACTGCCTATTGAGATTGAGATAAAATCCCTAAAGGTAGTCTTGGAAGCTAAACTTCCAGAAAAAGAATGAGTATTAAGCATATACATACAACAAGCTCTATTGGAAGAAAGGAGACTGAAAGCATTATATCATCACCAATTATACCAAAAGAAAATAGCTCAGGCTTATAACAAAAGAGTCCACATTAGAAGACTTAAGATTGGTAATCTAGTACTAACAAATATCCTTGATCCAAGAGGGAAGTTTAGACTAAGTTGGGAAAGGCCTTATGTTGTGAGAAAAGTGCTGAAGAAAGGCACAGTCAAGTTGTCTGACATGGATGAAAATGAGTTCAGTGAACCGGTAAATATTTAACAGGCTAAAGAAATTATATATTTGAAAAAAAGAGGCTCGCTAGGTTGAAAACTCAAAAGGACAACCTAGACAAAAATTAGAGTAGTCTGTTAGTTCCAAAAACCTAAAAGGTAGGCTAGGAAAGCTCGGTGAAGAGTAGCAAATGGAACATACATCAGATATGTATAGGTGGTAATGAGGCTAATTTTCCACCAAGGCACCAACCATTAGATGTTAATAACAGCCCTTGAACTAATCCACTTAACCCATTTCAGCATATGAAGAAGCTAACCAGAGAAGTTTTCTTGTAGAATGATGTTATGGCAAGTATCTTACATGATCTACGGATAGGGTATCAAGTAAGCAAAAGCATTCTTGCAATCAAATCTGAAGAAAAGAAGGTATTAAAGAAGAAGAAGAAGAAGAAGAAGAAGAAGAAGAAGAAGAAGAAAAGTGAAACCGCTAGGTTGAAAACCCACAAGGGAGGCTTAGTCAAAAATTAAGGATGTTCACTAGTTTCAAAAATCCACAAGGGCATACTAGAAAAAAATTAGGGCCAAAATAAAAAAAAATAATAAAAGCTTGCTAGTTTCGAACACTCACAAGGGTGGGCTAGGAAAAAAATTAGAGTAATAAATAAATAATAAATTAAATCAAAAACTTGAAAGAGCGGTTTATGTAATTACCTAAAGCAGCAAATGACTTCTAGTGAATCTTTTTAATGAACTAGATTTGAATTGATCTAATCCAACCAGATTTTTGGCTAAAATCAATGGAATGGGCAAAAGCCTGCCTTCCATTTGGTCCATAGTATCCAACACCCATGGGTCGATATCACCATTAGAAGAAACAAGCAAGAATTGACCAAGCAGACATAAGCAGAACCCATGCTTTTGTGAGAGCCAAGTAGGATATACAAAAGTCAATCAAAGGACAAAGCAAAAATTTCTCACCTCTGGTTAATTGAAGAACGTTAGGTTTCGATATTTGAAGTAACATCTGCATTTTTTGTTGAGGTTTTGTGGACAATATAGCAATTTCATTTGGCGATTACTTTGATATACAATAATAGATTCAAATTCTTCAATCATAGGGCACAACTTGAAGTTATTAATTTTAAAAGTCCTATATTCCACATTCTAAAAGGAAGCCATTGCATGAAAAAAGGGTTAGTTCAATTTGATATTTTCAAAGTACTTTAAAGCACTAATTTCAAACCAAGATATTTGATTCCAGTGATCAACGTCAATTCTTTTGAATACGTTCTTCATCTTCTTTAAATTTTCTTCAAACATATTGACGCGGACCCTTAGCAACGATGGCAGCAAATCCAACGTATAACAATGGTAGAGAACTCCTTGAAACTTGATAATCACCTCCTAAGGAACCCAACGCCTATAAAGAGATGCGAACTCACTATGATTGAAGGATTTAGTTGGTAAGAAGAAGAAAAACACCACAACTCTTGTTGATAAGTAAACCTAATTCTTGATGCAAAGAAAGAATTATAGAATCCACTCTAATCTCTCTCACACGAAAATTCACAACAAGAACTTGTAGAAGAATTCGAAAATTTTTATTAATTGTTGTTGTCTCAAATTCGGCCTAATAGTGCGCTTAAATAAGGGTTACAAAATTCCTAATTGCATATGGAAAATTAAGACAAAACATTCCTAATTGCATAAGGAAAACATTCCTAACTGCATAAGAAAAACATTCCTAATTGCATAAGGAAAACATTCCTAATTGTATAAGGAAAACATTAAGTATGGAAACAAAATCCTAATCCACTAAGGAAAATATAAAGTATGGAAACAAAATCCTAATCCACTAAGGAAAATATAAAGTATGGAAACAACCAAACTAATTCCTTCAACATAAGAAATGCCCCACACTATTTGGGCTGTCCATGGGCCTTAAATTACTTCCCAAGGTTTTATATGAACCCCCATGGACCTTTCTTGCACGTTGGACCTTTCTTTAGCTAGCCTTTAGCTTCCACACTAAGCATCATAATCAGCTTTGGTGTGCCTTCTTCAAGCTCTATCTCCATCTTCTTGAATGATACTTCTTGAAGCTCTTTGGAAATCTCTTCTTGAATATGCAAAGCCATACTAGCTTGATATCTCTTTGCCTTGCTCCTAGTGATTGGTCCACTTGCTAGCTTCAAGGGATCCTTTCTTGCATCATTCTCCCCCTCTTCAAAAAGATTTGTCCTTAAATCTGCATCATCAAAAGGAGAAAGATCACTTACATTGAAAGTAGCACTAACATTATACGTACCTGGTAAGTCGATCTTGTAGGCATTGTCATTAATCTTCTCCAGCACTTGGAATGGGCCATCTCCTCTAGCTTGCAACTTGTTCTTCCTTTGCTTAGGAAACCTCTCTTTTCAAAAATGCACCCAAACCCAATCTCCTACTTGAAACTTCATCTCACGTCTCCCTCTATTTGCAGAATCAGCATATCTCTTGTTCCTTTTCTCAATATTCGTCCTTGCTTTCTCATGCATCTCTTTCACCAATTTAGCTTTCTTCTCACCATCTAAACTAACAAGCTCATGAGAAGATAAAGAAACAAGATCCAAAACTGTTAGTGGGTTAAAACCATAAACAGGCTCAAAAGGTGAATATCCTGTAGAAAAATGAATAGCACGATTATAAGCAAACTGAATAAATGACAAACAATCTTCCCAAGAACTCAAATTCTTACCCACTAAAGCTCTCAACATGGTACCTAAAGTTCTATTTACTACTTCTGTTTGTCCATCCATTTGAGAATGACAAGTGGTGGAAAATAACAACTTGGTACCTAACTTTCCCCAAAGCACACGCCAAAAGTGAGACAAAAACTTGGTGTCTCTATCAGAAACTATGGATTTTGGTATCCCATGAATTCGAACCACCTCCCTAAAGAAGAGTTCGGCCACTAAACTAGCATCATCACTCTTATGACATGGGACAAAGTGTTCCATCTTACTAAACCTATCAACAACCACAAATATGCTATCTCTCCCCCTCTTAGTCCTTGGTAATCCTAAAACAAAGTCCATACTAATGTCCATCCAAGGAGAACTAGGAACGGGTAATGGCATATACAAACCATGAGGCATAGACTTAGACTAAGCTTGCCTACAAGCCAAACAAGCCTTACAAATCTGAATTACATACCTTTTCATATTTGGCAAATAAAAGTGTTCATTCAGCATGTGTAAAGTCTTATCAACTCCAAAATTCCCCATCAAACCCCCACAATGTGATTCTAATACTAGCAAATCTCTCATAGAACATCTAGGCATGCATAATTTCGAACCCTTAAACAAAAACCCATCATGTCTATAGAAAGAATTAAAAGCACCATGCTCACAAGCATCATAAACATTGCCGAAATCAGAATCACCAACATATAAGTCCTTTATACATTCAAATCCAAGCAATTTAGTACTCAAAACATTAAGTAAAGCGTACCTCCTTGAAAGTGCATCTGCCACTACATTGTCTTTACCTTGCTTGTATTTGATCACATAAGGAAACTTCTCAATCTTCATAACCCATTTTGCATGTCTTTTATTCAACTTGCCTTGCCCTCTCAAATGCTTCAATGATTCATGGTCTGAATGGATCATGAATTTCTTGGGCAGTAAATAATGCTCCCATACTTCCAATGCTCTCACCAAAGCATATAGCTCCTTGTCATAAGTTCAATAATTCAGCTTTGCTCCATTAAGCTTTTCACTAAAGTATGCAATGGGCTTCTTCTCTTGCATCAAAACAGCTCCAATACCTACACCAGAAGCATCACATTCAATTTCAAAAGTAGAATCAAAGTTAGGTAAAGCTAAAAAGGGTGTAGTAGAAAGCTTCTCTTTCAAAGCATCAAATGCTTCTTGTTGCTCCTTGCCCCAAACGAACCCCAATTCTTTCTTGATTATGCTAGTCAAGAGGGCTGCCATGTAGAGAAATTAGGGACAAATCTCCTATAGAAGCTTGCCAATCCGTGAAAACTCCTCACTTCTGTCACACTTGAAGAATTCGGCCACTCTTGGATAGCTTTCACCTGCTCTTGATCAACTTCAATTCCCTGCATACTCATAACAAACCAAGAAAAACAACCCTATCTAGGCAAAAAGAACACTTCTTAAGCTTAGCATAAAGGTTTTGCTCCCTAAGGATTTCAAGCACATTCCTAACATGCTTAACATGTTCTTCCTCAGTTTTGCTATAAATCAGAATATCATCAAAGTAAACTACCACAAACTTACCTAAATAAGCTCTCAAAACATGGTTCATTAATCTCATAAAAGTACTAGGTGCATTAGATAAACCAAAAGGCATAACTAACCATTCATACAAACCATATTTTCTTTTGAAGGCAGTCTTCCATTCATCTCCAGGCTTCATGTGAATTTGATGATATCCACTCATAAGATCAATCTTTGTGAAATATCTCGCCCCATGCAATTCATCCAACATGTCATCAAGTCTAGGAATGGGATGTCTATACGTCACAGTAATCTTGTTCAAAGCCCTACAATCAACACACATCCTCCAAGAACCATCTTTCTTGGGTACTAATAAGACTGGAACGGCACAAGGACTAAGGCTCTCACGAACCAAGCCTTTCTCCAAAAGCTCTTCAACTTGTCTTTGCATCTCTTTTGTCTCCATAGGATTGCTCCTATATGCTGGCCGGTTTGGAATTGTAGAACCGGGTATGAAGTCAATTTGATGTTCAATCCCTCTTAATGGCGGCAAACCACTAGGAAGGTCTTCAGGAAACACATCATTAAAATCCTGCAACAAAGACACAAAATTAGAAGGTAAAGAATCAAGAGATTCTTCACTGTCAGCAAGTAACAATTCTTTATACATAATAATGAGTACAGGCTGCCCTACATCTATCTCTCTTGCTCTTGCATAAAAAGTATGTTTTGCTTTTTCTCCTTGCTTATTTTCTCTCACCAATGGGCCATTTATTTGTTTGCTTACTTTCTTTTGACTTTCGGCCTCTTTTCCCTTTCTGCACTCACTCACTTTATTATTTTCTCTCTCCCTACCCTTATAGAATTACCCTTGGGTGTTGAAGAAACATCATTGGCCGAATTTGAACCCCCTTGGTTCATGTTGACCGAAACTTCTTTCTCCCTCTCTAGCATCCTCTTCTGATCTTCATACACCTCTTGAGGTGATAATGGTGCTAGAACAACCTTCTTTCCTTCATAAGTAAAAGGTATACTTATTAGAAAAGCCATCATGTTGTGCCCTTCTATCATGCTGCCATGGTCTTGCATTGGCACTACATCATACAAAACCTCATCTTTATACCACCTAATGGAGAATGGTACCTTGACTTGCTTCAACACTTTTACTTCCCCAGCATCATTGAACCATTGCAACTTGTAAGGATTGGGATGTTTAAAACAAGTTAACCCCAATTTATCCACCATTGTAGTACTAGCAGCATTGGTACAACTTCCACCATCAATGATAAGTGTACAAACCTTACCATTAACCAAACACCTAGAGTGGAAAAGATTCTCCCTTTGATCCAAGCCTTCTTCCTTGACTTGAATATTCAAGGCTCTTCTAGTAACAAGCATCTCTCCATGTTCAGCATTCAAGACTTGATTCTCCCAATCCTCTTCATCATATTCGGCCCTATCACCACATTCGGCCTCCTCTTCTTCATCATGTTCAGATTCTGATTCAATTTCCCCTTCATGGGTAGCAATCATCACCCTCTTATTCGGACATTGAGAAGCAATGTGTCCACTTCCCAAACACTTGTAGCATTTAATTTCCCTACTTGGAGTAGGTCTAAAAGGTGTTTCCTTGGCTGTTTTTGCATCCCCATCACTCGGCTTCTTGAAATTAGGATTGTAGGAAGAATTCTTTTGGAAAGAACCCTTGTAATTCCCCTTTGTAGGAACCTCCACTTGAACTTGAACCCTTGAAGTTTGAAAATTTTCCACTAGCTTTAGAGTAGCTAGTTTTCAAAATAGCTTTATTCTTCAATCTTCTCTCTATCTTCATGGCCTTTTGAACTAACTCTTCCATTGTGTTGAATTCATACATTTCCAATTCATTGGCTATGTTCAAGTTCAATCCCCCAAGAAATCGTGACATCTTCTTGTCTTCATCTTCATTAATATTTGCCCTAGCCATGATCATCTCCATCTCTTTGTGGTACTCTTCCACACTTCTTCCACCTTGAACTAGTCTTGCTAGTTGATTGTACAAATCCCGAATGTAGTGAGATGGTACAAATCGGCTTCTCATTAGTTCTTTCAAGGTTGACCATTCAGGAATAGGCCTTATACCTTTCCCTCTTCTATTAGCTTTCAATTGATCCCACCAAAAGGTAGCATACCCTCCTTGAACTCTACGGCTGCCAAAACTGATTTCTTCTCTTCGGTGTAGTTATGGCATTCAAAAATCTGCTCAACTTTCCTCTCCCATTCTATGAACTCTTCTGCATTGTTCTTCCCTTCAAAGGAAGGAATCTTCATCTTGATGGAAGTAAGGTCACCATCAGTGGTAGGTTGATTTCCACCTTCATCTTCATCTTCTACCCTTTCGGCTGCTTCTAGGGCTTCAAGATTTCCTTGCCCTTCTCTCCTAAGCACTCTTCTAGCTCGCATTATGGGATTTGGATGTGCGGCTGGCTGCCCTTGTTGCACTTGCTGAATTTGTTGTGCTTGTCGTGCTGCATTCTCTTGCAACCTAGTATCCACCATCTCCATTCGACCAAGCATTGCTGCCAAAGTCTCATTAAGCCTAGCCAAGCTTTCGGCCATAGCTCCTTCTTTGCTAGTCTCTTCTCCTTTTCCAGCCATGTTAACAAACAAACAAACTCAAAGAAACAAGATTAGTAATAATCGAAATTCACTCAAGTGTTTAGACTTACCTCACTTTTCTTGTCTTCCTTTATTGCACTTCAGAACCAAGCTCACCAACCAACAATTGTCAAGTCGTTCAAGAAACTAGAACCTAAATCCTAGAACTAGATAGAAAATAAGACAAGTATCCGGAGGCAATGCAAGGTAATTTGCACTACACGATATAAAACCAAGTATCGACACAAGCAAATGATACTTAGCAATGTAATTAAATTAAAAGCTAGATAAAGAAATCAGAAACAATGAAGACAATAAACAAGACAAATTTGGATATAATGAATCAAAAACAACCCACACTTGGCAAGCTGCTTTATGGACCTAATCAATTCTATCCAAAACGCTAGCTTCTAGACTCTAATTCCCACCTATAACACTCAAATAACATGAATATTAAGGTCTGATTTTCGAATTCCAAAAGCCCCTCAAAAGGTGTAATTTTTCACCCAAAAATTTTATTACTTCTCACCCACCTAGATCTGATCCTTAGCACCCAAATAGCAAGAATATGAAACAATTTTTGTTGAGGTGGTATTGTACTCTTTTTTTTTTTTGCTTCCTCTCACTATCCCCTTGATTCGGGACTTAATTTACTTCTAAGGACTTTTCGAAATCTGGACTTGATTCGCAACCCCAGATTCACTCAAGACCAAATCGAAATCAAACTTGAAAATAAACTCTAGCTTTTGATTTCTTTCAAGAACCCTAATTCTTGGTTTCGAAATTCTCCAAGAATCCTTTCCTAGGTTTTGTTTTCACCCTAAGAATACCCTCCTTCAATTCGGCCTTGATCAGAATTGATATATGACTCTTTTTTGAAAATTAAAGACTAGACTCTCTAAGAACCCTAAAACGCAGAAATTTAAAAGACCTAAATTAACAAACCCTAGAAAGACAAAGAAGATAAAAATTACCTTGTAGCAAGGCTCTGATACCAAATGACGTGGACCCTTAGCACCGATGGCAGCAAACCCAACATATAACAATGGTAGAGAACTCCTTGAAACTTGATAATCACCTCCTAAGGAACCCAATGCCTATAAAGAGACGTGAACTCACTATGATTGAAGGATTTAGTTGGTAAGAAGAAAGAAAATGCCACAACTCTAGTTGATAAGTAAACCTAATTCTTGATGCAAAGAAAGAATTAAAGAATCCACTCTAATCTCTCTCACACGAAAATTCACAAGAAGAACTTGTAGAAGAATTCGAAAATTTTTATTAATTGTTGTTGTCTCAAATTCGGCCTAATAGTGCCCTTAAATAAGGGTTACAAAATTCCTAATTGCATATGGAAAATTAAGACTAAAACATTTCTAATTGCATAAGGAAAACATTCCTAATTGCATAAGGAAAACATTAAGTATGGAAACAAAATCCTAATTCACTAAGGAAAATATAAAGTATGGAAACAAAATCCTAATCCACTAAGGAAAATATAAAGTATGGAAACAAAATCCTAATCCACTAAGAAAAATGATGTGATCCCACATCGGCCGTGTAAGGAGATCCTGGCTACTATATAAGCATGGGCTAAACCTCCACTCTTGAGCTAGCTTTTGTGGTGGAGTTAGGGTCCTTGCTCATATCAGTTGGTATCAGAGCCAACCTTGCACGCACCGGTGTGGTCCTTGTCCCTTCGTTCCTTGGCTCGGGTGCGGGTTAACGAGTGAGTTGGCACAAGCGACTCGTGTGTGGACTGCGGGTAAAAACGATTGAGTTGGCACGAGCACGAGGACGTGCAGTCTAAAGAAGGGGAGGATGATGTGATCCCACATCGGCCGTGTAAGGAGATCCTGGCTACTATATAAGCATGGGCTAAACCTCCACTCTTGAGCTAGCTTTTGTGGTGGAGTTAGGGTCCTTGCTCGTATCAGTTGGTATCAGAGCCTATTATCGGGTCTGATCCCACTGCTCCAAGTTCGAGGACGAACTTCCTTAAAAAGAGGGAGGGAATGATATGTCCGAGGGTTTGGAGGGTTGTGGATCAGGTTCGATAAAGGTGGCACACAAAGTCGAAAGAGACTGGTGAGCCCATGTTTGATCTAAATAAAGGAAATGGGTGCGCCTCTGCTGACAGCTTAAGCTTTTGGTAGAAATGGTTAGCGTTCTTTCCGGTTAAGCGTGCTGGTGCAGGGTCAGTACCAGGATGGGTGACCTTCTGGGAAGTGCTTGGCCTAGCCGTGTTGGTGCAGGGTCAGTACCAGGAGGGGTAACCTTCTGGAAAGTGCTTGGCCCAGCCGTGCTTATGCAGGGTCAGTACCAGAATGGGCGTCCACCTGGGAAGTGCTTGGCCCGGCCGCATCATTTGGTATGTGATCCCACATCGGCCGTGTAAGGAGATCCTGGCTACTATATAAGCATGGACTAAACCTCCACTCTTGAGCTAGCTTTTTGTGGTGGAGTTAGGGTCCTTGCTCGTATCAGTTGGTATCAGAGCCAACCTTGCACGCACCGGTGTGGTCCTTGTCCCTTCGTTCCTTGGCTCGGGTGCGGGTTAACGAGTGAGTTGGCACAAGCGACTCGTGTGTGGACTGCGGGTAAAAACGATTGAGTTGGCACGAGCACGAGGACGTGCAGTCTAAAGAAGGGGAGGATGATGTGATCCCACATCGGCCGTGTAAGGAGATCCTGGCTACTATATAAGCATGGGCTAAACCTCCACTCTTGAGCTAGCTTTTGTGGTGGAGTTAGGGTCCTTGCTCGTATCAAAAAATATAAAGTATGGAAACAACCAAACTAATTCCTTCAACATAAGAAATGCCCCACACTATTTGGGCTATCTATGGGCCTTAAATTACTTCCCAAGGCTTTATATGAACCCCCATGGACCTTTCTTGCACGTTGGACCTTTCTTTAGCTAGCCTTTAGCTTCCACACTAAGCATCATAATCAGCTTTGGTGTGCCTTCTTCAAGCTCTATCTCCATCTTCTTGAATGATACTTCTTGAAGCTCTTTGGAAATCTCTTCTTAAATATGCAAAGCCATACTAGCTTGATATCTCTTTACCTTGCTCCTAGTGATTGGTCCACATTTTAATTAGGTGGTGAGTGGAACTATTTTTTTTTTGTTAAAATGGTGAATGGCATTGTGAAAAGTGGTGAGAAAGGTGTGTTTTAGCTTGTAAGTTGCTTGAACAAAGGTATGTACTTTGATAGAAATGTTTTGAAATGCATTAGAATTACATGCTGCATTGTTGGTTGGAATTGATACTATGCTACTTTGATATGTGAATTCACATAAAAAAGTGTATAGTTATGTGTTTAAGGGCATGAATTGCATAATGTATGAATATATAAGCTATTTTAAGATGGCAAATGGGATTGCTGAATGTGCTTGTGAGAAGAAAATATTTATGCCATCCATAGGGCATGATTCGGCCACCATTTAAAAGTGGCAAAGAATTTGATTTTTGTGATGAAAAAGTGCCAAAAAGGTGGAAAATGGCATAATTGGTAATGTTATGTTTTGTGTGAAATGATGCTTGTTACCTTATATAATATTCTATTCCAGAGTTTTGTGTTTGGGGATTTCATTAGGGCATGCCTATGAGATGTTTTGCCTTCGAGAGACACTGGGCATCACTATTAATGATACTTGCCTTTAAGCTGGACGCTGGGAGTCAATTGTAATTCTGCTGCCTTTGGGCTAGATACTAGGTTTTAATAAACCAAAACAATATCTCTGGAGCCTGAATATTATATATGGTCATTTGGGCCCAATACATGTGATTGTGATATATGATAGAGTAATAAGAATTATGAATGAAAATTAAAATGTATTTGTGTGACAGGTTGTCAGTTTCAAAGTAAATGCATAATGCATTGTCTTTTAACATTTTCTTTCATTATCAAGAATGTATAATTAGGCTATTAGCTTAGCACGATTTGTTTATTGTGTAGGGGACAAAGTTGAGACAGAGTGCCCTGCTAGACCTGACTAGGTCTAAGGTTATCGGAATTTACAAGAAGATCTTAATAGGCTACCACGTGACCAAAGCCAACTGCTGACATGTAAATACTTATTTTTTGAGACATGATATTATGTACATTATATTTATATGCATGAAAATGTTGTAAATTGTAAAGTTTTTGGCTAATATTACAAATTTGGAATACTTTTGTATATGTATATTTATGAATATTTTGGAGAATGTTGGAGAATTGGTTAATGGAATATTTTTGGAAGTGTGAATTGTATGCAGGTTGAGTTGTTTGGTTTTTAGGAACGTCCAATTTATGGATAAAACTTTGGCGAATTTTTGTAGAGATTTTTCTTTAAAACTTTTATTTCTGCTAATTAATCACTAAAGAGTATATTTATTTTTCTATTAAAGTATATTTTAAGGAATAAAATATTTTTCTTAAATTTAGGGAAAATTTTCAAATGAGAAGAATGTTGACATTCTTATATTTTGTATATGTAATTTACATATATGGGGTGTTGTACTATGCATATATAGGGTATAAGTGTGTTACATATCTACTTAGAGAAGGATTTTTATGAGGCTTGGAATTGTAAATTAGTGTAGGAAAAGGAGAAGGCGAATTGGTATGGGCTTGGGATTACGAATCAGAAAAGGAAAAAGCAAGTTGACCGCGTGGGACATGACAATGGCCATTTGTCATTAGGTTTTAAATATGTATAGCCATTCGTCATGGGGTTTTATATATATACATATATATAAGTCAGAAAAAGAAAAAAGAAAAAGAAAAGTAAAAAAATCAAAATCATCAAAAGTCAAAAGTGGAAATTTATTAAATGATATAGTGATTTTATACATCACGTGTCCAATACAAGGTAATTACAAGATCACTGAGAAGGGGAAGATAGTCCGTAATCAAATAGTGTTATAAAAAAGCATTGCCTAAAGGAGGAGGATGAATCTAGTTGTCATTAATTCGAGGTCTCCTCGACGAAGAAGCAACACAGGATCTCTGTAGCCTTAGAATCGGTAGTCTCAGAATGCTTGCTCCGGTTGATGGAACAAGTTCTCAAAATGAGCTGCATTCTGATGAGCAGCATTCAAATCTTCTTGCAACTTCATGTTTTCTTCTTCAATTATTCTCTGTGAGCTAGGTAAGGATACATGCATTTCTCATGCATACATAAAGCATAAAAAAAATGTGAAAATAGGATTAAAGATTATGTAATTTAAATCAAAGCCCTACAGACAAATGACACATCAGCATAAGGTGGCGGTGCTTGCAATTGAACCAGAGCTATATGTGATGGTCCAGCCTCATCATCAAAAGAACCAGTAGCTTGTAATGTTTATAAATATTTAGAACAAATAAAGAGGAAGTAGTATCTCGCATTTATATGAAAAGTGTTGGCTCTGGCATCACCACGAGAATGGGAGGAAGACCCTCCTCTCTCATCCTCAGCTCCATCACTCTCCTTTTCCTCTTCTTCTTCTTCTTCTTCTTTGGTAGGAATTCGTCGGACACCAACAGGAGAGACATGAATATTTAAAAGCTGCTCTAGGATAAATTGGACATATGACTTAGCTAGTGAAAATAGCAAAACTTCTACATCATACCCATTCCGAGCATGCCTCTAAGAGTCCTCTAGCATGGACATACTATTCAAGGAGTATTTCATAATGTTTGTAGGAGCCCTTCGCTGGTCAAAACTGAGAAACCAGTTGTACACCCGTTCGCCAAGGAACCAACCATTGGAAAATGGCCTGGCAATAATTTGACTAAAATTTTGCAAGGGCGGTGCTGCATTTATGAATGAAGTCTAGTTGGCTAGCTCATTAGCCCTCCACCAAGCAATGTCCATCCGCAAAATTGCAAAAGGGGTAAGTTAACTTTTTATAAGTTTTAATAATAATATTGATTTTCTCTTTACCTTATCCCAAGTCAACTGGCTCAAGTGATAACAATGGGAATGCACATGGTGAGTGCCAGGCACTGGCATTCGACTTGATATCTAAAAATTTAGCCTGGGTACACGATCATCTCCTGGAAACATGAGGTACCCTTACAAGGCAGTGCTCATATGCCCAAACTTGAAAAGAACAATTAAGGTCAAGATCATGGAAAGTTATTCCTCGAATTAAAAATAGTGAGGGTTCATAATACCTTAACAATGACTATGAAGCTGGTAAATGATATTTTCTTCTAGCAAAGCTTGTCAAACACATGGTAAAGGCAAGAGAGGTTGGCCTTTCCCTAGCCATAAAGTGGTATGAGGTCTAGATCACCAAGGGCCCACAATACTAACAAATGGATGGCAAACTCAGTATTGCACAAGATGATAGATCCTAATAAATATAATAAGAACCCTCAAGTTTACTGTTCGGCTCTTTCACCATGCACCGGCCAGTTATAATTCATCCAATACTCTTGAATCATTTCATATTTTATCTTGAATGGCTCCTTTAATTGGGGTTCATGCCTATCAATTTTTGAATTTCATTGCATGTCGGGAGGTCATTTGTAAAAGGGATTGGGATCCCATGACATCAAATACTCATTATAGCAGCAAAATCAACTGGACTAATTGTCATCTCTCCACTGGCAAGTAAAAAGTGTGAGTGGTGTCCATCCACCATTCTGCAAGTGCTTGAATCACACTTCTATCAATCTAGAATCTTTCTATTAGTAATTGCAGAACAAAATCTTCAAACCTGCACTCCCTGGTCATCTGCCTAACTAGAGGAGGCGCTTGGTTATACCACTAAAGAGCTTTGTAAACATACCAGCCACCACGAATGATACATCTATCATGCTGTCATAAAGCAGGTAAGTTACTACGAGGTAAGTAAATAGGACCTAAAAATTTGTTTTAATAATTTTCTATAATTAAGTTCCCTATGCATATTTTTCAGTATTTTATTTTTTCTCTTTACCTTAAGCTAATTTTTTTTTTCTCATAAATTGTTGTTTTTCTACTTATATTTTGGCATTTTATATTATTTTTTTTCAATTCTTTCATAATTTTTGCTAAAAATAATAAATATATACAATTTTTTTCTTGAGTTTTTATACAAAATAGGTCCTAGAAATTTATTTTGACATTCTAATTTTTTTTCTTTTATGTATAAATTTCAGGCATAAATATTCATTTATTTAATATTTATCAATAAATTATGCTATTAAGTAATTAAATTACAACAAGATAATGCTTACTTGAGTCTTTTTGCCTTCACTGCGATGTAGCTGCATCCCAGCTAATAGAGTGTGATGAGGAATTACATGCTGATCAAAAATTGGCCGAGCACCAACAGTCCAATGATGACATGAACAAATAATGCAAAGATCCACTAGCCATACATGGAGGACCAATGACAAGGTCTAGAGCTAATAAGTTGAAAGGGGCTTTAATTTTCTTCATGGATCAGATTTGGAGAAAACAAGTTGCTCAAGATTTGTTGAAGGATTATCCTTGGATGCAAGAAGAGCTTAAGTTGGTCAACATAATTCAAGCAAGGCCTAATCTTGAAGGCTAATCCAGGCTTATGAGAGTAAAGATTTAGGTCCATTTTTAATAATAAAAAGTCATTTGGCCATGGTCTTGAAGTCTAAAAGACCAATGGCCTAAGACAAATTAATAGGTTGTTTAAGACTATATGTGTTTTAATTCTGCATTTTGACTTTTATTAGGGTTTATTCTTTTTAATTATGAGTTACAAAGGCTGAAATATGAAGAAAAAGAGTTACAAAAGCCAAGAAAATAATGGTCCAACGTTCACATTGAGTTGGCAAAGTAATGGGGCTATTTATTAGGTGTAATGGGCTGTCAATTAATATGGGAGTTACATATGAACTTAATTCTGATGCTCTCTTTGTATATGGCCTTCTTCTATATAAACAAGGCTGATTTTCTTTGTAAACATACAATTAAAAAGATATAAAAGATATTTTGAGCACTTTGTGAGTGTTTTATCTTAAGTTCTTGCATGAACTTTGGAACTTATCAAGCTATTCAGTTAATGGCGTTCAAATTCCAGAAACTTTGTTTTCATCCTTAACTTATCAAACCTTCTTTGTTTGTGGTATTTTGAGGAAATCAAAGTGCTATCCTAATTATTTAATCATAATTCTATTGATAAAAGTGATTAGAATAGTTAATCTTACTTCATTCTTGAACGATCCAGATTTTGATTCAACTATTGGAGGATGTTAATTTGCATTCCATATATGTCATAGTTCTTTAACTATTGGGGTGTATGGCTGCTAAATTGATGATTTCCATAAGAGAAACCCTCTCATATTCATAAGCCCAGATATATTTTAACAGTTCAGTGTTGGAACGAGGCCAAATTCTAGAAGTGTGTTGCCTCCTCTCTATTTGTAATAAATAAGGATTGGATTGTTTAATGAAGAAAAGAAATAAATTGAAGAGATTGAAAGTTTAAAATGATGAAGCCAAGGAATTGCAAGAGAATTTTGGATAAAAATGAAAGTGTGTCACAGAATGGCAATGCACTTCCATTTAAATAGAAAGATGGACTGAGTCAGGATGAAGCAAAAGTAAAGTAAAAGAAAAGAAAGAACAAACAATAAAGAAAAGAAAAGAAAGGAATATAAAAGAAAAGAATAAAAGTTGATCAAATTAGAAAAAAAGAAATGGATAAATGTGCAATCATACTTTGATTTGTCTATTATTGACTACAAAGAATAGTTGAACAAATAATTCATCTAAAATTGTAGAGCACGAGTAGAATCACATGTCCACAATAAATGGATATTTATTATTGGTCTGAATTTATACGAGTCTAAAAATATTTTTCCATACAAGGGACAATGGTATATAAGGAGGTATCCGATATAGTAGACAACTAAAAAATGCTAAAATTTCTTTTGCAGACTTTTGAAATCAATTTTTATAGATATTACGGACTTATTTGAAACACCCGAACTAGTTCAAGTCAATTAAAGCAAACTCAGATTTATTTAAAGTATCTGGATTTTCCAAAATAGTTTGGGTTTATTTAAAGCACCTGAACCAACTGGGATTTATTAAGCATTTGGATTCTTCATATCAGTTCGTGTTTATTAAAAGCATCTAAACCAACTCAGATTTATTAAAGCATCTAGATTCTCCATATCATCTCGGGTTTATTTAAAGCACCTAAACTAATTTGGATTTATTAAAGCATCCAAATTTTCTAGATCAACTCAGATTTGTTTAACGTACCTGAATTAATTCGGGTTTATTAAAGCATCCGTCAGAAAATTTTGGATTTATTTGAAGCATCCAAACCAGCTTAGGTTTATTTAAAGTACCTGAACTAATTAGAATTTATTAAAATATTCAAACCAACTGGAGTTTATTTAAAGCACCTGAACCAGTCTGAATTTGTTGAAGTATCTGAGATCAACTTAATCTATCAAGGCAAATTGCTTTTCACACTCTGAATAAATTGAAGATCGTTGAAGCAGGAGACAAGACTGTAAACCCTTAATTTTAGGCCTGAATGAGCCTAGTTTTGATTAAAAAGCGCAAATTAAATCCAATCTAATTTTAAAATCTTGAATTAAGTCTGGTCTAATTTTAAAAGCTTGAATTTGGTCCAGTTAAATTTTAAAAGCTTAAACCGAATATAGTCTGATTAAAAAGCCAAATTATTGAACTGGCCCTTGAAATTATGATGAATTGGCCATGCCAATTTGCCATGAACCATGAGCCATGAGAAATTCTTGAGACATGCTTATGGGGCCATAGCCAATTCGCCATGAGCATTAATTTTGGCCTAATTCATGTTGGTTTTAAGTATCTTAATTTTACTTAAACTCAAAGAGACTCGGATAAACAATAACTTTTCTAATAGGATTAGGATTGATTAACCGAGGGTTGCTCTAGTTTTGCCTACAAATACAAGGCAATTGGCAGCAATTAGAGGGGCCAATTAGCAAATTAAGCAGCTACAATTTGCAATTAATAATGAGTAGTAGCAACTTAGAAAGCAAAAGAAAAGGCAAAAAGAGACCAATACAGAGACAGTAGCTAAGCTTGCGAGAAATCGTAGATAATCTTCGGATTATTTAACTTAGCCAAGAACTCATTGATCCAAACCAATTGCATAATTTTGTGGCCAAATTCAACATTAATCTTTGTATAAGGATTGTGCCGAGGCTTGGTTCAATAAAATATTTTGGTGGAGCCAACAACATAGGTATGGTTTTCATTAACTAACTCTATTTACTCCAATTGAACATTATCTTTGTATAATATTTTGGAAGTTCACTATTTTTTTGGTTCATTGATTTGATTTTGCTTAAAATCCTAATCCCATCTAGTAAACCCTAGTTGCATGCTTAAACCCTATTATTTTGTAAGTCAAAACCTTAATCATGCATTTAAAATCTTAGTTGCTGAATTCAAACCCTAATTTGATTATTTAAACCCTAGTTTTTTAGCTAAAATCCTAATTTAATTATCCAAATCCTAGTTGTTAATTAAAACCCTAGTTTAATGTCTAAACCCTAATTTGGTCACCAAAACCCTAGTTTTAGGTCTGAACTATAATTTCATAAGATTAAACCTTAGTTTTAGGTCTAAACACTAATTTGACCATCAAAAGCCTAATTTTTTAATAAAACCCTAATTTGGCCATTAAAACCCTAATTTATAAAGTAAAACCCTAATCTTGTAATTGAAACCCCAGTTTGATGATTGAACCCTAATTTTATTAGTTTAATCTTCATCTATTATTATTTGCTTGATGATTGATCATGTGTTTTGATTATTTTTTCATTTTTGTTTATGATAAATGATTGAATTATGTTTATGGATTTATTTGGATTATTAAGGATGTAAAAGACATGTTTCCACTGGTGGGTGTCTTATTTGTTTAATTTATTTAGTTTGTGTAGTTTAGTTTATTTTAAGGACTTTGGGATAATTGTAAGGGACATATTTTCATCTTTTGGTGGGTGACCTATTTTATTTGTTTTTATGATCTTGGACATTTGCAAGGGCATGTTTTCATCTTTTATAGGTGCCCATTTTGTTTGATTTAATTGGCTTATAATATGATGTTGTTTACTTCAATAATGTTTGTAATATGAATAATATTGCAACAATTTAAGAATTTAATAATATTTAGACCTGAAAAAGAGGTCAGTTAAAATGAACCAAGCATTATAGGGGTGCTGGGCTACTTCTCACATTTTCCATGCGTACCCAACTTTCTGAACCTAATAGGGGGTTGGAGATTCCTTAAGAATCGAGTCATCTACCCCTTCTATTTTCTTCTCGGCCTGTCCTGGTGGTGACTCCTATTTTTTGAGGTTAGACATGTGTTCTCTAAGGTCCAAAGTCTAATAGTGACGAAGTCACAAAAACCATTCTACCAGAAGTACGGGCAAAAATCCTCGCTCACATTTTGATTTTGGGATTTATTGAAATTATAGACAAAACTCTAGTAAAATTTTCTCAGATATTTTTATATAAATTAATTAACTTACATTTTAATTATGTTCATTTAATTGTTATATACATATATTTAAATGCTTATTATATTTATATCTTTTTAATTATAACTATTTTTGGCATTAAATATGAGAGTTCCTAAAGTTAATTACTGTAGCATTGTTGTATTTTATATACGTATAGTATGTATATAGGGTATAAGAGTATTACAGCTTCCACAAGGTTCATCCTCCCACCTTTAAAACCCCTCAAGTTTTTTTTTCTTAACATGAATGTTAGCCTAATGCCTAACCCAACCTTAGCATATTCAATTCCAGTGAGCGTCATGACTCAACTTCTTTGGGACCACACACATGCTTTCAACTTTTTAGCCAAAAGAGTGACACCTATCCTTTCTACCTTAAGTTATAAGAGCTGACCCTTTGAACTATAGCCATAAGGGCTTAACATCTGGATATGAGCCTTAGCCTTGAGGACCTAACCATCCTTAGCCAGCCTTTCACCATGGAACATACCATTCTCCTTTAGTAATGAAACATACCTTTAGTCATGGACCATAGCCATGCATCAAACCCTTGTATCCTTACCACATAACCATGGAACCTGACCCACAACCCTTATACCCAAACCAAAGACCATGAACTCGACCCATGGCCAAAACCATCATTGACCTCTGATGCAAGCCTTAGCCCTATTTTTCACCTCACCATTTGTCCCTTTAAGCAAAGTTGACAACTTTCAACCCTATGGGTCGAATGTTATGAGCCATTCATCATGATTGCCCTATAAATTGGACCTATTTATGTAACCCTTTGTGTTGTGCCATGCCTACTAGCGATGAATACCTTGAGCCACCAAACTCCTTGGCCTAGTACTTTCTATTGGAAATTATTGATAAACCAGGTCGCCTTTGACGAGTTGATATGAACCAGCCACGAGGCAAGGATCCATTGGTGCTTCCAAATGGGCCATTGACTAGAAGCAGAGCTAAGAAGTTTGGAGCAGCTATGGGATTGCATATTCAAGATCAAATTTCAAAGGAAGTGACTGAAATGGCAATGGAAAAGTGCACAATAGAGCTTGAAGAAGGCACACCAAAGCTGATTATGATGCTTAGTGTGAATATGGAAGCTAAAGGCTAGCTAAAGAGGTCCAACGTGCAAGAAAGGTCCATGGGGGTTCATATACAGCCTTGGGAAGTAATTTAAGGCCCATGGACAGCCCAAATAGTGTGGGGCGTGTTCTTATTTTGAAGGGATTTAGTTTGGCCAAATTTTGGCATCTTTTTGGCACATGGGATGTGTGGTCCCCTATTTAGTTATTTCAGAATATTAGTTTTAAATCCATACTTTCTATTTTCCTTAGTGGGTTAGGATTTTGACTTTGTAGCTTTCCTTTTCCCATTAGAATTAGGGATTCGGATTTTATTGGCCTTTTAGTATAAATAGGGCCTTATTTTCTTGTAAGCACACTTTTTTTGACAAATTATATTCTCAATTTTCTTATTGAAAATTTCGGCCATCATAGAACAAGAGTGGATTCTCTTTTTCTTCTGATTGCATCAAGAATTAGAATTACTTATCAATTTTGATTATGGCGTTCTTCTAATTCAAGCTTCCTAAATCCTTCCGTTATAAGTGTTCGTACTTTGCTAAGCAATTGGGTGCTTTAGAAGGTGGTTTTTCCTTCGTTCTTGGTTTTCTTCAATCAATCGTGCGTTGGGGTTTGAGGCCTTCATTGCCATAGGGTTCTGCGTCATTTGGTATCAGAGCCAATTACAGGTAAATCTTTATCTATCTGTCTTTCTAGGGTTGTTTTAATTGTTCTGTTAGGGTTCTAATTTGGGATTTCAAATTGGCTTAGAGTCTTTATTATTCTGAATTGGGTTTGTTTTATTTATTTCGAATTGGATTTGTTTTATTTGTTTCGAATTGGGTTGTTCTATTTGTTCTATTTTGGATTTTCGAATTGGGTTACAGAATTCTTTGTTCAATTTCAAAATTGTGTTCTTGCCTTTTGATTCGAAATACATTTTTCTTATTCCGAATTGGGCATAAATTGGATTGAAGGCTTTGTGTTTAGTTGCTGATCAAAGGATAGTGACCAGATCCTTAAAAAAAAAAAAGAGTACAAAATCACTTCAACAAAAATTCTTTTCTTTTCTAGTAATTTAAGGTATTAGAATAGTTTTGAATCAGGTTGAAAGTAATCAAAATTTTGGCCACCAATTTTGGCCAATGAGGGGCTATTTTATTACGTTTTTCTTGCTGATTTGGAAGTTTTCTTTTCGAAATTGAATTCTTGGGGAGTCCTGATACTAGCTTTCTTAGGTAGAATTATTAGGTCCATAAACTAACTTACTAAGGTGAGTTGGTTTTGATACATTTTGACCAGATTCGTCATAATTTTTGACCTCTTTGTTTCTATTTATTGTTTGAGCTACCATTTTGATTCTGTGACATTGCTAGAGTATTGTTTGTTTGATTATATACTCTTGTTGATATAATCATGTGACACAAAATTTTCTTGTGTTGCCTCCAAAATTGTCAAGTTTCTTTCTAGGTGTCATTCTAGGATTTAGGCTCTAGTTCCCTTGAACGTGCTTGGTGATTGATTTGTGAGCCTTTGTTCTAAAGTGCAATCGAAGAATTAGCGAAGGTGAGGTAATGAGTAGCAATTCTAGTAGAGATAAAGGCATAGCTGTTGAGAAAGAAGAGATGAGTATCCGAGATATTGCAGATGATCTTGAGACGTACAAGCAAGCAAATGAGGGCAATATGGAAAGAATAGCAAATATGTTGGCTAGCTTGCAGTAGTCCATGGAACGCTTAATGCAAGCACAACAATCTGCTCCAATAAGGCTACCACAGAGAATTCTACAACCAGAAAGAGCTGAAGCGAGAGAAGAGCCAGTTAGGAGGAGGGCACCAAGAGGTGCATATGAGAGAGGTCGGGTGGCTGATTATGGATTTGAAGAAGGAGAGGCTGAAATTTATCAAGCACCTATCAATGATAATGATTTGACTTCCATCAAAATGAAGGTTCCTGAATTTAGAGGGAACAACAATGCTGAAGAATACATTGAATGGGAGCACAAAGTAGAGCAAATTTTTGAGTGCCATAATTATTCTGAAGAAAAGAAGTCACACATAGCAGCTGTGGAGTTCAAGGGTTATGCAACATTCTGGTGGGATCAACTAAAATCCACTAGAAGAGGCAAGGGGTTGAGAGCCGTACCCGCATGGGAGGAATTGAGAGACTTGATGAGGCAGCGATTTATCCCTTCTCATTATTATAGGGATCTTTATAATTGCTTAGCACGATTGGTGCAAGGTGGCAAGAGTGTAGAAGAATACCACAAGGAGATGGAGATGATCATGGCTAGAGCTAATATTAAGGAAGATGAACAATGGATGATGTCTAGATTTCTTAGAGGACTTAATCAGAATATTGCAAGTGAGTTGGACATGTATGATTACAATACCATGGAGGGGATGGTTGATAAAGCTATGAAGATAGAGAGGAGGTTAAAGAGCAAGAGTTCCACCAATTGGCTATGGGAGACCACAAAATGTGTTTGGGAGTAATTCGGCCTATAGAGGACCCCAATATAGTGGTGGGGCAAATTCAACCAATAGGGGTGAAGAGAAAGGGGAGTTCAAGAATTCATTCCAGAAAAGCAATGTTGCAACCTCCAGTGGAAAAGGGCCATCTAGTGGTCCAAACAAGCAAACAGGTATGCCTAACACTACCACTCCTAGTAGGGAGATTAAATGTTTTAAGTGTTTAGGGAATGGGCATATTGCATCCCAATGTCCAAATAGAAGAGTTATGATTGCTACTACTGATGGTGATGTTGTGTCTGATTCTGAACCTAGTGATAATGATAATGATGTTGGGAACTTTGATTCTCCTATATATGATGATGTTGGCAGTGATGAGCATGTTGATTGTACTTTGTTAGCTGAGCATAGTGAATTGTTAGTTGCTAGGCGTGTATTGAATATGCAGGTGAAAAAGGAAAGTCTAGTACAGCGTGATAATATTTTTCATACTACATGCTTAGTGAATAGTAAAGTTTGTACACTTATTATTGATAGTGGGAGCTGTACTAATGCTGCAAGTACTACTATGGTTGAAAAATTGGGGTTAGAATGTATGAAGCATCCCAATCGTTATAAGTTGCAGTGGTTTAATGATAGTGGTGAGGTGAAAGTAACTAAGCGAGTGAGGGTACCATTTTCAATAGGCTGGTACAAAGATGAAGTTGATTGTGATGTAGTTCCTATGCAAGCTAGACATATGTTGTTGGGAAGACCGGGGCAATATGATCGAAGAGCACAACATGATGGGTTTTCTAATAGGTACACATTTACCTATGAAGGAAAACAGGTCACTCTTGTTCCATTATCACCCCTAGAAGTGTATGAAGATCAAAGAAAGATGATTGAGAAAGAGAGGCAAGTTGGGGCTACCAATTCAAAAATTAAGGGGAGTTTGAGAGAACATAATAAGGTGAGTGAGAGTGAAAAGAAAATGGGAAAAGAGGCCAGAAAAGAAACAAAACAAATAAATGGCCCATTGGTGAGAGAAAATAAGAAAGAAGGGAGAGCAAAACAAACTTTTTATGTAAGAGCGAGAGAGGTTAATTTTGCAATGTCTATTGGGCAGCCATTATTGCTCATTAGATACAAAGAAACTTTGTTTACTGACACTAATGTTTCACTTGATAGTTTGCCTTCTAGTTTTGTGTCTTTGTTGCGGGATTTTCAGGATGTGTTTCCAGATGAATTACCTAGTGGATTGCCACCACTAAGAGGAATTGAGCATCAAAAAGACTTCTTGCTTAGTTCTACCATCCCAAATAGACCAGCTTACTGGAGTAATCCCATGGAAAAGAAAGAGATGCAAAAGCAAGTAGATGAGTTACTGGAGAAAGGGATGATTAGAGAGAGTTTGAGTCCGTGTGCTGTTCCTGTGTTGTTGGTTCCAAAGAAGGATGGCACGTGGAGAATGTGTGTTGATTGTAGGGCTGTAAATAAGATCACAGTGAAGTATCGGCATCCTATACCATGACTTGATGACATGTTGGATGAGCTGCATGGTGCCAGGTATTTTTCTAAAATTGATCTTATGAGTGGATATCATCAAATTCGTATGAAACCTGGTGATGAATGGAAAACAGCATTTAAAACTAAATATGGTCTATATGAGTGGTTAGTAATGCCTTTTGGGTTGTCTAATGCACCTAGTACTTTTATGAGACTAATGAACCATGTTTTGAGACCTTATTTGGGCAAATTTGTTGTAGTCTATTTTGATGATATTCTGAATTATAGTAAGACTTTGGATGACCATGTTGAGCATGCTAGGCTAGTTTTGGAAGTATTGAGAAATGAAAACTTATATGCCAAGCTTAAGAAATGCAAATTTTGCATAGATAGGCTTGTGTTTCTTGGTTTTGTTGTGAGTGCGCAGGGCGTTGAAGTAGATGAAGAGAAAGTGAAAGCTATAAAGGAGTGGCCTACTCCAAAGAGTGTGACGGACATGAGGAGCTTTCATGGATTGGCTAGTTTCTATAGGAGGTTCGTGAAGAACTTTTCTACTGTTGCAGCACCGTTAACTAGCATAATCAAAAAGGAAGTTGGGTTCCAATGGGGAGAGGAGCAATAAAAAGCCTTCGTGCCTGAAAGGGAAGTTGACATCCGCTCCTATTTTATCATTACCTAATTTTGAGAGTACATTTGAGATTGAGTGTGATGCTTCTATGACGCGGATCCTTAGCAATGATGGCAGCAAACCCAACGTATAACAATGGTAGAGAACTCCTTGAAACTTGATAATCACCTCCTAAGGAACCCAACGCCTATAAAGAGACGCGAACTCACTATGATTGAAGGATTTAGTTGGTAAGAAGAAGGAAAACGCCACAACTCTTGTTGATAAGTAAACCTAATTCTTGATGCAAAGAAAGAATTAAAGAATCCACTCTAATCTCTCTCACACGAAAATTCACAAGAAGAACTTGTAGAAGAATTCAAAAATTTTTTATTAATTGTTGTATCTGAAATTCGGCCTAATAGTGCCCGTAAATAAGGGTTACAAAATTCCTAATTGCATATGAAAAATTAAGACTAAAACATTCCTAATAAGGAAAATATTCCTAATTGCATAAGGAAAACATTCCTAATTGCATAAGAAAAACATTCCTAATTGCATAAGGAAAGCATTAAGTATGGAAACAAAATCCTAATCCACTAAGGAAAATATAAAGTATGGAAACAACCAAACTAATCCCTTCAACATGTAACACCCCTTCTCAACCTACATATGTAAGCCGAGTAGAGGCGCCACACTATCCTAATGTTGCTACCAATTTTACTTAGTCAAATTTTTAGTTCCGATTTTTACAGAAATTTTGCCATAGTATTGCCTAAAAATTGAGTCCCAAGTGTCGACAAAACTGGTTTTTTTCTGATTTTTAAAACATTTTACACAAACCAATGCAAACAAAATCATTCTCAGTACACTCCCAATAAATCCCCCATATAACCTCAACTACAACCTGCAAAAAGGATTTACACTTCTAGTACAACATAAAGTAAAGGTTTATTATGAAATACAGTAGATAAAATATTTGTTCACTATGCAGCGGAAAATAACAATATTTACAAATTCATATATATCCAAACTCAAGTTTTACAACCCATAAAATTTATACATTTCTTTGGCAGTCAGTCTTTGATCTTTAAGCCCACTATCAACACCTCAAAATCTAGACTTGACTCGGCCTAGAGGAACCCTCTGGTTCTTCCCTGTCACCTGCGCGAAGAATCACATTCGCGCTAAGCCAACGGCTTAGTTGTACAAATTACAGTGCTATGATGCTTTAATGCCATGCTAATGTCACACAATAAAGATTCAAGATCAATTCAAGAGAATATTATATTTCAAATCTTACCGGTTTCAATAATGTATGTATAGTAGTCATCTCATTATTCATTTGTTTCACCATTCAATAGTCACATTTAAACAAACATAAGCATGGGCCCAAAAATAATCTAATATGCTATTCAAAGTTCAGAGTTACTGTTTTGGTCTATAATCATAATCATCAATACATTTATCCATGGATAATCAACTAGATTTGAGTTTATGACCCAGTCATTTCACCCAATCTAGTTTCAATAATTTATTTTTGAGGCTTACGACCTGGTCATTTCACCCCAAAAACATCACATTTCACATTTTTCAACTGGAATCGGCTTACGACTCGGTCATTTCACCTATCCAGTGATTCATAGGCATGCCGCCAAAACCAGAACTCTGAAAATTGAATAAACATATTAGGCACACAATCATTTCATTTATCTCATTATCAATTTCTTTTCATTTCATTTCTCATAATTAATTAGGCAACCATGCCTCCATTATATATATTTCATTTGCATTATCATAGCCAACAACCATGGCCTCATATCTCATATGATCTCAAATCACATTAAAGCAACTCTTCATAACATCATATCTTTCATATTTCATTTCATCATTCAAATGGATATAATCAAATGACATTAACACATATTTTACATACTCATCACAACATTCACATCATACCAAACAGACATTATTAATATGCATTAACAATGCATTAGATTTCTTAACACATTTACAATCAAATGTATGTTAAATCTCAACATCATATGAATGTATGAAATAATGTAATTTGTACTTACCTTAAAACCAACTCACACCAATCTATACACTTACTCTTCCAAGAATACTCAACACTTAGGCTAGGGCAATTCAACCTCTTCACAACCTAATCCAAAAGGAGTATTAGCAAAATGACCATATGAATAGTACATTCTGGTTTTAGACTCTACTCTATCCTTATTTTGAAAATTTGTATAAAATAATCTACTTGACTAAAAATTCTAAAATTTTTACAGAACTAAATTTTACATCTTAAAATAATTCCTTTAAAATTTCAGATCAAACTGAACACAAAATCTTGGTCAAATAGTTCACCCAACTAGACTGCCCCAATTGCCCTGCATTCTGGCAGCAGTTCTGAACTTTGTGAATTCCATAAATTAAATTCTATCAAAGTGGTTCCAAATTATTTTTCTCAAATACTAGACTCACTAAGAAACAACATATCCAAAATTCAATTGAATATAATTTTTCTACATTTTATTAAAAATCCCGAAATATAGCTGTCTCAGTTAAGGTACCTGCTGGAACAGGTTTAGTAAAAATAATCTTTCCAAAATCATAACCATTCCAAAATCGAATCAACATATTTTTCAGTCATTCTAGACTCATAAAGGCACAACATATCAAAAATTCACTTCAAGAAAATTTTTCTATATTTAATTAAAAATCATATAAGTCACAGCCTTTACTAATTGTAAAACAGAAAAATTTTCACTAAACACAACTCTTCCTATTCCATCACCAACACCAACCTAACTTCTTATCTTTAATTCCATTTCAACACTTACAAACACACCACAAGCAATCCTAACCATATTATCAACAACACTTCATCAAACTCAAAAATAACTTCAAAAACAACAAGAGCAATCAAGAGAGAACTTACCAAAATAATGAAATTTCTTGAAATTCCAACTTGTTTATTTGAAATCTCCTTCAATTTTGGTCTTGGAAAATCAAATCCCTCTTTTGCTCTCTTGCTTGAATGATGGCCGGCCAAACCACAAAGGAAGAAGAAGAAAAATAAAAATGAATGGCAAAGTCAACTTTACTCTCTTCTTTAAACCTCCACCAAGTAATTTAAAAAAAATTACTTAAATACCCTCACCTATTTATTTTACTTCTCTTTCACTTATTACCCTATTTAGTAATATCACAAAGAACAAAATAAATATCCTCATCCCTTGACCAACACATTTGACTTGTATATATGTTGTATATATTTCCATATACACAACATATACACTTTCCTTTAAATTTCTTTTCTCTCCCAAACTAACATATACATTTTAATTCAAATAAAACAACAATTATATTAAAACTTCTAAGCACATTTTGGGATATTACAATTTTCCCCCTCTAAAAAGAAATTTCGTCCTCGAAATTACCTGATATCAAGTCTGAAACAGTTGAGGATATTGATCTCGCATCGCTTGCTCACTCTCCCAAGTTGCCTCTTCTCTACCATGATTCTTCCAAAGAACCTTTACAAGTGGCACTTTCTTATTTCTCAATTCTTTCACTTCATGTGCCAAAATAGCAATTGGTTCTTCTTCAAAAGTTAGATCTGGACTGACCTCAATAGATTCAACTGGTAAAACATGAGATGGGTCAGATCTATACCTTCGCAACATAGAAACATGGAAGACATTATGGATTCTATCCAACTCAGGCGGCAAAGCAAGACGATAAGCAACTGGTCCAACTCTTTCTAATATCTCATACGGTCCAATAAATCGAGGACTTAGCTTCCCTTTTTTTACCAAATCTCAATATCTTTTTCCAAGGGGATACTTTCAAAAATACTTTATCTCCAACATCAAACTCTATGTCTCTCCTCTTCAAATCTGAATAAGACTTCTGTCGGTCTGAAGCTGCTTTTAATCTATCTTGAATCATCTTCACTTTTTCTTCAGTCTCTTTAATCAGATCAGGACCAACCAATTTGCCTTCCCCAATTTCATTCCAACATAGAGGCGTTCTACATTTTCTTCCATACAATGCCTCAAATGGTGCCATTCCAATACTGGATTGATGACTGTTGTTGTAAGCAAATTCTACAAGTGGCAAAAATCTGTCCCAACTTCCAGAGAAATCAATGACACAGCTTCTCAACATATCCTCAATAATCTGTATCACTCTCTCTGATTGCCCATCTGTCTGCGGATGAAAAGCAGTGCTAAAGTGCAATCGAGAAATCAAAGCACCATGTAAACTCTTCCAAAACCTCGAAGTAAACCGGGGATCTCGATCCGACACTAAAGAAATTGGGACTCCATGCAACTTCACTATCTCACTAATATACAGCTCAGCCAACTTCTCAAGTGAATAGTCCATCCAAACCGGAAGAAAATGAGCTGTCTTTGTCAACCTATCAACAATCACCCAAATGGCATCATGCTTCCTCTGTGTCAAAGGTAAACCAGACACAAAATCCATTGTCACTCTCTCCCATTTCCATTCAGGCACTGATAAAGGTTGAAGCAACCCTGTTGGAACTTGATGTTCAGCTTTCACCCTCTGACAAGTGAGACATTTGGACACAAATTCTGCTATGTCTCTCTTCATACCAGACCACCAATAATGCTGTCTCAATTCATGGTACATCTTTGTACTTCCCGGATGCATAGCAAAAATTGATTGGTGTGCTTCCTCCAAAATAACCTTTTTCAAACTATCATTATCAGGAACACACAATCTATCCTTAAACCAAAGGCTACCATCACTTCTCACAAAGAAATCTCGGCTCTCCCCATTTTGGCAATCTGAAACAATCTTCTGAATTTTCTCATCTGTCAATTGAGCCTCCTTAATCTGATCTAACAATACTGGTCTCAATTGCAACTGAGCCAACAATGCACCATCATTACATGCTTCAAAACTAGCATGTAACGCTCTCAACTCAACAAGCAACGAGAGCGAATAAACAGCCAAACCTGCCAGAGACTTCCGACTCAAAACGTCAGCAACTACATTTGCCTTACCAGGATGATAATCAATCAAATAGTCGTAGTCTTTGATCAGTTCTAACCATCGCCTTTGTCGAAGATTCAGCTCCCTCTGGACACCCAAATATTTCAAACTTTTATGATCCGTATAGATAAAACATTTCTCCCCATACAAGTAGTGTCGCCAAATCTTCAAAGCAAATACTATAGCTGCCAATTCCAGATCATGTGTCGGATAATTAAGCTCATGCGGCTTCAATTGCCGAGAAGCATAAGCTACAACTTTACCCTCTTGCATCAGGACACATCCTAAACCATTATGTGAAGCATCACTGTAATTCACATATGGTTTATCTTCCACGGGTAAAGTAAGAACAGGTGCTTGAGTCAACATTTCTTTCAACTGATCAAAACTAGCTTGACACTGATCTGTCCACACAAATCTAACTCCCTTTCGAAGCAATCTGGTGAGTGGAGTAGCTATCAAAGAAAAACCTTTCACAAACCTTCGATAATAACCTGCCAGACCCAGAAAACTTCTAACTTCAGTTATTGACTTTGGTGGACTCCAATTCAAAATGGCCTCAACTTTACTCGGATCAACTCTTATACCATCTGCTGAAACTATATGACTAAGAAAAGTTACTTGGTCAAGCCAAAACTCACACTTTGACAGCTTAGCATACAATTGCTTCTCTCTTAAAATCTGTAACACAATTCGCAGATGCTTGTCATGTTCTTCCTTATTACGTGAATACACCAAAATATCATCAATGAAAACCACCACAAACTATTCCAGATAGGGCCGAAACACCCTATTCATCAAATCCAAGAAAGCTGCAGGTGCATTCGTCAATCCAAAAGGCATTACCAAAAACTCATAATGCCCATATCTTGTGAGGAAAGCTGTCTTAGAAACATCTTCAGCTCTAACCCTCAATTGATGGTACCCTGATCTCAAATCAATTTTGGAAAACACTGCTGCTCCCTTCAACTGATCAAATAGATCATCAATTCGAGGCAAAGGATACTTATTCTTGATAGTTACTTTGTTCAATTGCCTATAATCGATGCACAATCTTAAAGTACCATCCTTTTTCTTCACAAACAACACAGGAGCTCCCCACGAAGAAACACTAGGGCGAATAAAACCTTTATCCAGCAACTCCTCCAACTGCACCTTCAACTCTCTCAATTCAGCAGGTGCCATTCGATATGGAGTGATAGAGATGGGAGTGGTACCAGGCAACAAATCGATACCAAACTCAACCTCTCTCTCAGGGGGCAACCCTGACAACTCCTCTGGAAACACATCTGGAAACTCTGCAACTGTGGTTATATTATCAAATTGAGAACCCCCTACTCTAGTATCCACAACATGAGCAAGATAAGCATTACACCCTTTTCTAATCAACCTTCTAGCTGTTACAGCTGATACAAATAAGGATGCAGGCTGTCTCTGCTCACTAGACACCATCACACTCCTACCATCACTAGTTCTCAAAGTAACACACTTCTGTTGACAATCTACTACAGCTCCATGCCTAGACAACCAGTCCATGCCTAAGATCAAATCATATTCTTTAAAAGGCATTTCAATTAAATCACCAAGAAACTCCTCACCTTGAACCACAACAGCACTTTCACGATGCACCCTACTCACCACAACACTATGTCCTAAAGGATTGGTCAATAAGACATCAAATCCTAAGGACTCTGAATGTAATTCAGACACAGGCAAGATAGATGCACTTATGTATGAATGAGTAGATCCTGGATCAATCAAAGCAAGAACTGAAATGCCAAATAAAGAGAATGTACCAGCTATAACTGCTGAAGCATCTGGCTGCCTCTGCATCACATATACTCTCTGAGAAGATCCGGCCTCGTCCGGTCTACTGTCTCTGGATGAAGATCCTCCTCTCTGACTAAACTCGGATCTACCACCCCTACTAAAACCTCTGCCCCTTCGACCACCTCTGCTAACACTAGGTCGAGAAGCTGCAGTATCAGCCTGCCTATACTCCTGCATCTCAGGACAATCTCTAATAAAATGAGCTGGTGACCCACATTTATAACACCCAGCAGATCCACTAATCTTCCAACAAACACCCCCATGGGTCTTACCACAGTGCTCACATACAGGTGGAGTAGACCTCTGAACCACAGGGGTCGGAGCACTAGCTACAGAAGCTGTCGGCCTCGGCCTCTGTCTCTGATACTGAACTGATCTACCCGACTGTCTCTGGGTTCTACTGGTTCTCGGAATAAAACCTCCTCGACCCCTCTTCATAGATGAAGACCCTGTCTCAAACTGGGATCTCCTTACCCTGGTCTCTTCCTCAGTAGCCACTGCTGCAATACCCTGGGCTCTTTCCACACTCCTAGCTGCTGCAACAAGCTGGGAAAAATCCTGGTATCTAGAACCAGCCACAAGACACATAATAGAGGGTCTCAATCCCGCCTCAAATCTTCTACACCGGTCTATCTCGTCTGAAATAATACCTCCAGCATAGTGACTCAACCGGATATATTCAATCTCATACTCTGTCACAGTCCAGCTGTCCTGCTTCAAATTCAGAAATTCCATCTTCTTAACATCTTTATACTCCCTCGAAGTATATTTCAACTCAAACTCCCGTAGAAAATCACTGTAGGACAATGTAGGTGGATCATCCATAGCATGAGGAACTGTCTTCCACCAATCATAGGCATCTTTCTGCATGAGGGATCTGGCATAGTCAAATTTCTCATCCGAAGTGGCTTGCAACTGTATGAATATTCTCTGTACCTTATCCAACCACTGCTCAGCCACTGCAGGATCGGTAGTGCCCAAGAAATCTTCAGCCCCATATTTCCTTAACTTGTCATAACGTCTTACCGGCATCTGAGGCTGTGGTGGTGGTGGTGGTGGTGGTGGCTGCACTGGAGCTCCCCTCAACAGTTCTACCATATGCCTTAACCAACCCGGCGGAGCCTCCTCAGCAGCTGATCTCTCTGGCACAGAAACAGGTGCCTCACTACCCCCTCTCAATCCTAGCTCCATCTCTACTCTCTTCAGGAGCTACACTTTCCGCACTACCCTCAACAGACTGTCGTGAATGAGATGCCATCTCTATCTATATCTGCAAACACAGCAGAATATTCCTCATTAAAGATCAAAGACTGCCATACCAAAACATGTATTTTACTCAAAAACCCACTTTAAAAATCAAAATATTCTTTTTCTTACAATTGACCTAGGTTGAGAATCTCAAACCTAGGCTCTGATACCAAAAATTGTAACACCCCTTCTCAACCTACATATGTAAGCTGAGTAGAGGCGCCACACTATCCTAATGTTGCTACCAATTTTACTTAGTCAAATTTTTAGTTCCGATTTTTACAGAAATTTTGCCATAGTATTGCCTAAAAATTGAGTCCCAAGTGTCGACAAAACTGGTTTTTTTCTGATTTTTAAAACATTTTACACAAACCAATGCAAACAAAATCATTCTCAGTACACTCCCAATAAATCCCCCTTATAACCTCAACTACAACCTGCAAAAAAGATTTACACTTCTAATACAACATAAAGTAAAGGTTTATTATGAAATACAGTAGATAAAATATTTGTTCACTATGCAGCGGAAAATAACAATATTTACAAATTCATATATATCCAAACTCAAGTTTTACAACCCATAAAATTTATACATTTCTTTGGCAGTCAGTCTTTGATCTTTAAGCCCACTATCAACACCTCAAAATCTAGACTTGACTCGGCCTAGAAGAACTCTCTGGTTCTTCCCTGTCACCTGCGCGAAGAATCACATTCGCGCTAAGCCAACGGCTTAGTTGTACAAATTACAGTGCTATGATGCTTTAATGCCATGCTAATGTCACACAATAAAGATTCAAGATCAATTCAAGAGAATATTATATTTCAAATCTTACCGGTTTCAATAATGTATGTATAGTAGTCATCTCATTATTCATTTGTTTCACCATTCAATAGTCACATTTAAACAAACACAAGCATGGGCCCAAAAATAATCTAATATGCTATTCAAAGTTCAGAGTTACTGTTTTGGTCTATAATCATAATCATCAATACATTTATCCATGGATAATCAACTAGATTTGAGTTTACGACCCAGTCATTTCACCCAATCTAGTTTCAATAATTTGTTTTTGAGGCTTACGACCCGGTCATTTCACCCCAAAAACATCACATTTCACATTTTTCAACTGGAATCGGCTTACGACCCGGTCATTTCACCTATCCAGTGATTCATAGGCATGCCGCCAAAACCAGAACTCTGAAAATTGAATAAACATATTAGGCACACAATCATTTCATTTATCTCATTATCAATTTCTTTTCATTTCATTTCTCATAATTAATTAGGCAACCATGCCTCCATTATATATATTTCATTTGCATTATCATAGCCAACAACCATGGCCTCATATCTCATATGATCTCAAATCACATTAAAGCAACTCTTCATAACATCATATCTTTCATATTTCATTTCATCATTCAAATGGATATAATCAAATGACATTAAAACATATTTTACATACTCATCACAACATTCACATCATACCAAACATACATTATTAATATGCATTAACAATGCATTAGATTTCTTAACACATTTACAATCAAATGTATGTTAAATCTCAACATCATATGAATGTATGAAATAATGTAATTTGTACTTACCTTAAAACCAACTCACACCAATCTATACACTTACTCTTCCAAGAATCCTCAACACTTAGGCTAGGGCAATTCAACCTCTTCACAACCTAATCCAAAAGGAGTATTAGCAAAATGACCATATGAATAGTACATTCTGATTTTAGACTCTACTCTATCCTTATTTTGAAAATTTGTATAAAATAATCTACTTGACTAAAAATTCTAAAATTTTTACAGAACTAAATTTTACATCTTAAAATCATTCCTTTAAAATTTCAGATCAAACTGAACACAAAATCTTGGTCAAATAGTTCACCCAACCAGACTGCCCCAATTGCCCTGCATCCTGGCAGCAGTTCTGAACTTTGTGAATTCCATAAATTAAATTCAATCAACGTGGTTCCAAATTATTTTTCTCAAATACTAGACTCACTAAGTAACAACATATCCAAAATTTAATTGAATATGATTTTTCTACATTTTATTAAAAATCCCGAAATATAGCTGTCTCAGTTAAGGTACCTGCTGGAACAGGTTTAGTAAAAATAATCTTTCCAAAATCATAACCATTCCAAAATCGAATCAACATATTTTTCAGTCATTCTAGACTCATAGAGGCACAACATATCAAAAATTCACTTCAAGAACATTTTTCTATATTTAATTAAAAATCATATAAGTCACAGCCTTTACTAATTGTAAAACAGAAAAATTTTCACTAAACACAACTCTTCATATTCCATCACCAACACCAACCTAACTTCTTATCTTTAATTCCATTTCAACACTTACAAACACACCACAAGCAATCCTAACCATATTATCAACAACACTTCATCAAACTCAAAAATAACTTCAAAAACAACAAGAGCAATCAAGAGAGAACTTACCAAAATAATGAAATTTCTTGAAATTCCAACTTGTTTATTTGAAATCTCCTTCAATTTTGGTCTTGGAAAATCAAATCCCTCTTTTGCTCTCTTGCTTGAATGATGGCCGGCCAAACCACAAAGGAAGAAGAAGAAAAATAAAAATGAATGGCAAAGTCAACTTTACTTTCTTTAAACCTCCACCAAGTAATTTAAAAAGAAAATTACTTAAATACCCTCACCTATTTATTTTACTTCTCTTTCACTTATTACCCTATTTAGTAATTTCACAAAGAACAAAATAAATATCCTCATCCCTTGACCAACACATTTGACTTGTATATATGTTGTATATATTTCCATATACACAACATATACACTTTCCTTTAAATTTCTTTTCTCTCCCAAACTAACATATACATTTTAATTCAAATAAAACAACAATTATACTAAACCTTCTAAGCACATTTTGGGATATTACACAACATAAGAAACGCTCCACACTATTTGGGCTGTCCATGGGCCTTAAATTACTTCCCAAGGCTTTATATGAACCCCCCATGGACCTTTCTTGCACGTTGGACCTTTCTTTACCTAGCCTTTAGCTTCCACACTAAGCATCATAATCAGCTTTGGTGTGCCTTCTTCAAGCTCTATCTCCATCTTCTTGAATGATAATTCTTGAAGCTCTTTGGAAATCTCTTCTTGAATATGCAAAGCCATACTAGCTTGATATCTCTTTGCCTTGCTCCTAGTGATTGGTCCACTTGCTAGCTTCAAGGGATCCTTTCTTGCATCATTCTCCCCCTCTTCAAAAAGATTTGTCCTCAAATATGCATCATCAAAAGGAGAAAGATCACTTACATTGAAAGTAGCACTAACATTATACATACCTGGTAAGTCAATCTTGTAGGCATTGTCATTAATCTTCTCCAGCACTTAGAATGGGCCATCTCCCCATGCTTGCAACTTGTTCTTCCTTTGGTTAGGAAACCTCTCTTTTCGAAAATGCATCCAAACCCAATCTCCTACTTGAAACTTCATCTCACGTCTCCCTCTATTTGCAGAATCAGCATATCTCTTGTTCCTTTTCTCAATATTCGCCCTTGCTTTCTCATGCATCTCTTTCACCAATTTAGCTTTCTTCTCACCATCTAAACTAACAAGCTCATGAGAAGGTAAAGAAACAAGATCCAAAACTGTTAGTGGGTTAAAACCATAAACAAGCTCAAAAGGTGAATATCCTGTAGAAGAATGAATAGCACGATTATAAGCAAACTCAATAAATGGAAAACAATCTTCCCAAGAACTCAAATTTTTACCCACTAAAGCTCTCAACATGGTACCTAAGGTTCTGTTTACTACTTCTGTTTGTCCATCCGTTTGAGGATGACAAGTGGTGGAAAATAACAACTTGGTACCTAACTTTCCCCAAAGCACACGCCAAAAGTGAGATAAAAACTTGGTGTCTCTATTAGAAACTATGGATTTTGGTATCCTATGAATTCGAACCACCTCCCTAAAGAAGAGTTCGGCCACTAAACTAGCATCATCACTCTTATGACATGGAATAAAGTGTGCCATCTTACTAAACCTATCAACAACCACAAATATGCTATCTCTCCCCCTCTTAGTCCTTGGTAATCCTAAAATAAAGTCCATACTAATGTCCATCCAAGGAGAACTAGGAACGGGTAATGGCATATACAAACCATGAGGCATAAACTTAGACTTAGCTTGCCTACAAGCCAAACAAGCCTTATAAATCCGAATTACATCCCTTTTCATATTCGGCCAATAAAAGTGTTCATTCAGCATGTCTAAAGTCTTATCAACTCCAAAATGCCCCATCAAACCCCCACAATGTGATTCTAATACTAGCAAATCTCTCATAGAACATCTAGGCATGCATAATTTCGAACCCTTAAACAAAAACCCATCATGTCTATAGAAAGAATTAAAACCACCATGCTCACAAGCATCATAAACATTGCCGAAATCAGAATCACCAACATATAAGTCTTTTGTACATTCAAATCCAAGCAATTTAGTACTCAAAACATTAAGTAAAGCGTACCTCCTTGAAAGTGCATCTGCCACTATATTGTCTTTACCTTGCTTGTATTTGATCACATAAGGAAACTTCTCAATCTTCATAACCCATTTTGCATGTCTTTTATTCAACTTACCTTGCCCTCTCAAATGCTTCAATGATTCATGGTCTGAATGGATCACGTATTCCTTGGGCAGCAAATAATGCTCCCATACTTCCAATGCTCTCACCAAAGCATATAGCTCCTTGTCATAAGTTGAATAATTCAGCTTTGCTCCATTAAGCTTTTCACTAAAGTATGCAATGGGCTTCTTCTCCTGCATCAAAACAGCTACAATACCTACACCAGAAGCATCACATTCAATTTCAAAAGTAGAATCAAAGTTAGGTAAAGCTAAAACGGGTGTAGTAAAAAGCTTCTCTTTCAAAGCATCAAATGCTTCTTGTTGCTCCTTGCCCCAAACGAATCCCACTTCTTTCTTGATCATGCTAGTCAAGGGGGCTGCTAACGTAGAGAAATTAGGGACAAATCTCCTATAGAAGCTTGCCAATCCGTGAAAACTCCTCACTTCTGTCACACTTGAAGGATTCGGCCACTCTTGGATAGCTTTCACCTTCTCTTGATCAACTTCAATTCCCTGCATACTTACAACAAAACCAAGAAAAACAACCCTATCTAGACAAAAAGAACACTTCTTAAGCTTAGCATAAAGGTTTTGCTTCCTAAGGATTTCAAGCACTTTCCTAACATGTTCAATATGTTCTTCCTCAGTTTTGCTATAAATCAGAATATCATCAAAGTAAACTACCACAAACTTACCTAAATAAGCTCTCAAAACATGGTTCATTAATCTCATGAAAGTACTAGGTGCATTAGATAAACCAAAAGGCATAACTAACCATTCATACAAACCATATTTCGTTTTGAAGGCAGTCTTCCATTCATCTCACGGCTTCATGAGAATTTGATGATAACCACTCATAAGATCAATCTTTGTGAAATATTTCGCCCCATGCAATTCGTCCAACATGTCATCAAGTCTAGGAATGGGATGTCTATACTTCACAGTAATCTTGTTCACAGCCCTACAATCAACACACATCCTCCAAGAACCATCTTTCTTGGGTACTAATAAGACTAGAACGGCACAAGGACTAAGGCTCTCGCAAACCAAGCCTTTCTCCAAAAGCTCTTCAACTTGTCTTTGCATCTCTTTTGTCTCCATAGGATTGCTCCTATATGCTGGCCGGTTTGGAATTGTAGAACCGGGTATGAACTCAATTTGATGTTCAATCCCTCTTAATGGTGGCAAACCACTAGGAAGGTCTTCAGGAAACACATCCTCAAAATCCTACAACAAAGACACAATACTAGAAGGTAAAGAATCAAGAGATTCTTCACTGTCAGCAAGTAACGATTCTTTATACATAATAATAAGTACAAGCTGCCCTACATCTATCTCTCTTGCTCTTGCATAAAAAGTATGTTTTGCTTTTTCTCCTTGCTTATTTTCTCTCACCAATGGGCCATTTATTTGTTTGCTTACTTTCTTTTGACTCTCGGCCTCTTTTCCCTTTCTGCACCCTTCTAGCTCGCATTATGGGATTTGGATGTGCGGCTGGCTACCCTTGTTGCACTTGCTGAATTTGTTGTGCTTGTCGTGCTGCATTCTCTTGCAATCTAGTATCCATCATCTCCATTCGACCAAGCATTGCTGCCAAAGTCTCATTAAGCCTAGCCAAGCTTTTGGCCATAGCTCCTTCTTTGCTAGTCTCTTCTCCTTTTCCAGCCATGTTAACAAACAAACAAACTCAAAGAAACAAGATTAGTAATAATCGAAATTCACTCAAGTGTTTAGAATTACCTCACTTTTCTTGTCTTCCTTGATTGCACTTCAGAACCAAGCTCACCAACCAACAATTGTCAAGTCGTTCAAAAAACTAGAACCTAAATCCTAGAACTAGATAGAAAACAAGACAAGTATCCGGAGGCAATGCAAGGTAATTTGCACTACACGATATAGAACCAAGTATCGACACAAGCAAATGATACTTAAAAATGTAATGGAATTAAAAGCTAGATAAAGAAATCAGAAACAATGAAGCCAATAAACAAGACAAATTTGGATATAATGAATCAAAAACAACCCACACTTGGCAAGCTGCTTTATGGACCTAATCAATTCTACCCAAAATGCTAGCTTCTAGACTCTAATTCCCACCTAAAACATTCAAATAATATGAATATTAAGGTCTGATTTTCGAATTCCAAAAGCCCCTCAAAAGGTGAAATTTTTCGCCCAAAAATTTTATTACTTCTCACCCACCTAGATCTGATCCTTAGCACCCAAATAGCAAGAATATCAAACAATTTTTGTTTAGGTGGTTTTGTACTCTTTTTTTTTTTTGCTTCCTCTCACTATCCCCTTGATTCGGGACTTAATTTACTTCCAAGAACTTTTCGAAATCTGGACTTAATTCGCAACCCCAGATTCACTCAAGACCAAATCGAAATCAAACTTGAACACAAACTCTGGCTTTTGCTTTCTTTCAAGAACCCTAATTCTTGGTTTCGAAATTCTCCAAGAATTCTTTCCTAGGTTTCGTTTTCACCCTAAGAATACCCTCCTTCAATTCGGCCTTGATCAGAATTGATATATGACTTTTTTTTGAAAATTAAAGACTAGACACTCTAAGAACCCTAAAACGCAGAAATTTAAAAGACATAAATTAACAAACCCTAGAAAGACAAAGTAGATAAAAATTACCTTGTAGCAAGGCTCTGATACCAAATGACGCGGACCCTTAGCAATGATGGCAGCAAACCCAACGTATAACAATGGTAGAGAACTCTTTGAAACTTGATAATCACCTCCTAAGGAACCCAACGCCTATAAAGAGACGCAAACTCACTATGATTGAAGGATTTAGTTGGTAAGAAGAAGGAAAACGCCACAACTCTTGTTGATAAGTAAACCTAATTCTTGATGCAAAGAAAGAATTAAAGAATCCACTCTAATCTCTCTCACACGAAAATTCACAAGAAGAACTTGTAGAAGAATTCGAAAATTTTTATTAATTGTTTTATCTGAAATTCGGCCTAATAGTGCCCTTAAATAAGGGTTACAAAATTCCTAATTGCATATGAAAAATTAAGACTAAAACATTCCTAATTGCATAAGGAAAATATTCCTAATTGCATAAGGAAAACATTCCTAATTGCATAAGGAAAACATTAAGTATGGAAACAAAATCCTAATCCACTAAGGAAAATATAAAGTATGGAAACAAAATCCTAATCCACTAAGGAAAATATAAAGTATGGAAACAACCAAACTAATCCCTTCAACATAAGAAACGCCCCACACTATTTGGGCTGTCCATGGGCCTTAAATTACTTCCCAAGGCCTTATATGAACCCCCATGGACCTTTCTTGCACGTTGGACCTTTCTTTAGCTAGCCTTTAGCTTCCACACTAAGCATCATAATCAGCTTTGGTGTGCCTTCTTCAAGCTCTATCTCCGTCTTCTTGAATGATAATTCTTGAAGCTCTTTGGAAATCTCTTCTTGAATATGCAAAGCCATACTAGCTTGATATCTCTTTGCCTTGCTCCTAGTGATTGGTCCACTTGCTAGCTTTAAGGAATCCTTTCTTGCATCATTCTGGTGTAGGTATTGGAGCTGTGTTGATGCAAGAGAAGAAGCCCATAGCCTATTTTAGTGAGAAACTCAATGGTGCACAATTGAACTATTCCACTTATGATAAGGAGTTGTATGCCTTGGTGAGAGCATTAGACGTGTGGCAGCACTACCTCCTTCCAAAGGAGTTCGTGATACATACGGATCATGAGTCCCTCAAACACTTGAAGGGACAAGGTAAGTTGAACAAGAGGCATGGTAAGTGGATAGAATTTATAGAACAATTCCCTTATGTTGTTAAATACAAGCAAGGAAAGGATAATATAGTGGCTGATGCATTGTCTAGAAGATATACATTACTATCTGTGTTGAGTTCTAAATTGCTTGGTTTTGAGTATGTTAAGGACTTATATGTAGGTGATGTTGATTTTGGCAATGTGTATGTTGCATGTGAACACGGAGCTTTTAATTCATTTTATAGGCATGATGGATACTTATTTAAGGGAAATAAATTATGTGTGCCTAAATGTTCCATGCGTGATTTGCTTGTGTTAGAATCTCATTGTGGGGGATTGATGGGACATTTTGGGGTAGCTAAGACTTATGATATCTCATTTGAGCATTTTTATTGGCCGTCTATGCGTAAGGATGTTGAGAGATTGTGTTATCCTTGTATTGCTTGTAGACAGGCGAAATCTAAGTCTATGCCTCATGGTCTATATATGCCTTTACCTGTACCTAGTTCACCTTGGATTGATATTAGCATGGATTTTGTGATTAGATTGCCTAGAACTAGAAAAGGTAGGGATAGCATTTTTGTAGTTGTTGACAGGTTTAGTAAGATGGCACATTTTATTCCTTGTCATAAAGCTGATGATGCGATTGTTGTAGCTGATTTGTTCGTTAGAGAAGTGGTTCGACTACATGGGGTGCCTAGGACTATTGTGTCTGATAGAGATGCTAAGTTTTTATCCCATTTTTGGAGAGTTTTGTGGGGTAGATTAGGAACTAAGCTTTTGTTTTCTACTACTTGTCATCCACAAACAGATGGGCAAACAAAGGTAATTAATCATACACTTGGTACATTGTTGAGAGCTATAGTGGGAAAGAATTTGGCTGCTTGGGAAGATTGTTTACCTTTTATTGAGTTTGCTTATAATCATTCTATTCATTCTTCTACAGGTTATTTGCCATTTGAGCTTGTTTATGGTTTTAACCCATTAACTGTACTTGATCTTATTCCTTTACCTTCACATGAGCTTGTTAGTTTAGATGTAGACAGGAAAGCAGAATTGGTGAAGGCTATTCATGAGAAAGCTCGAGTTAATATGGAGAAAAAGAACAAGTCATATGCTGATCAAGCGAATAGAGGACGCAAGAAGATAGTGTTTGCTCCTGGGTTTGGGTACACTTCCGAAAGGAGAGGTTTCCAAATCAAAGGAAGAATAAGCTTGATGCACATGGTGATGGTCCATTTCAAGTGTTGGCAAAGATCAATGATAATGCATACAAGATAGACTTGCCTGGTGAGTATGGTGTTAGTGCTACTTTTAATGTGTCTGATTTATCTCCTTATGATGATGCAGATTTGAGGACAAATCTTTTTGAAGAGGGGGAGAATGATACGAACCAGCCACGAGGCAAGGATCCATTGGTGCTTCCAAATGGGCCATTGACTAGGAGCAGAGCTAAGAAGTTTGGAGCAGCTATGGGATTGGATATTCAAGATCAAATTTCAAAGGAAGTGACTGAAATGGCAATGGAAAAGTGCACAATAGAGCTTGAAGAAGGCACACCAAATCTGATTATGATGCTTAGTGTGAATATGGAAGCTAAAGGCTAGCTAAAGAGGTCCAACGTGCAAGAAAGGTTCATGGGGATTCATATACAGCCTTAGGAAGTAATTTAAGGCCTATGGACAGCCCAAATAGTGTGGGGCATGTTCTTATTTTGAAGGGATTTAGTTTGGCCGAATTTTGGCATCTTTTTGTCACATGGATGTGTGGTCCCCTATTTAGTTATTTCAGAATATTAGTTTGTTTCCATACTTTCTATTTTTCTTAGTGGGTTAGGATTTTGACTTTGTAGCTTTCCTTTTCCCATTAGAATTAGGGATTTAGATTTTATTGGCCTTTTAGTATAAACAGGGCCTTATTTTCTTGTAAGCACACTTTTTTTTGACAAATTATATTCTTAATTTTCTTATTGAAAATTTCGGCCATCATAGAACAAGAGTGGATTCTCTTTTTCTTCTGATTGCATCAAGAATTAGAATTACTTATCAATTTCGATTGTGGCGTTCTTCTAATTCGAGCTTCCTAAATCCTTCCATTATAAGTGTTCGTGCTTTACTAAGCAATTGGGTGCTTTAGAAGGTGGTTTTTCCTTCATTCTTGGTTTTCGTCTATCAATCGTGAGTTGGGGTTTGAGACCTTCATTGCCATAGGGTTCCACGTCAGACCCAGATCTAAAAATAAAAAGTTGCAACTCTTAAGAAAGTTGCAATTATGCCAAGAATTATAACTATCCATGCCAAGAGTTGCAACCATAAGGATGGTTATAATTCTAAAAGTTGCAACCTGAAGAAAAGGTAACTCTTGACATCTAATATATGTCAAGAGGAAAATTCATAAAAAAGTTTTTTCATTCTCCTCCAATTTTTAGAAAGAAAAATCAAACACAAAAGAGTAATTAGATTGTGGAAAATAGTGCATTTCCAGCTTGTGATTTGCATTAGACTTGCTTGCTCCTGCCGCATTAAGAAGAACATCTATGGAAAAAGATTGAAAACTTGGTTCTTCAATAAATAGGCTCACTAATTTTAACATGAAATCTTATGACAATATTATTGAGCTTTTAGTGAATAATGTATATATTAGATATATACCATATATACATTAAGTATCCAATATATATTTTATGTATATTTTATGTTTTAACCCTCCACGTTAATTATTTAATTGTATCTAAAATTGTAGATATTATAATTCTCTCCTCCTTAAATAATTTCATCCTCAAAATTACCTGTTATAATAAGTAAACTCAATCGAAGACAAATACCAATTTCAACTTCTTATAAAATCTATCTCACACTATCCATTTTGATACCACAACTATCACCATCTCCAACCAGAAAAATCTTTATTCCCCCTTATGAATCTCCTCACTTATCTTAGGAAATTCCAGATTCCTTCCTTATGCTTAAGAACTTAACATTATAAATCACTTTAGGACAGTCTCATCACACTTTACTAACAACTACTCTATACTTTAAAAGATTAATGTCTATCTCATCTTATCCTAAAGAATTAAAATTCATATTACTAGCGAACATAACCGATGCATTGATATGAAAAATAAGCCTGTCAAAGATCAATCAATGCATTATCGATAATACTAAGTAAAGAGTATTTACTCTCATCCATATTTGATACAATCTATTCCCTCTGCATCACATAAACTCTCTGTGAAGTTCTAGCCTCTTCCTATCTGCCCACTGATGCAGACTCTTCTCTTTGACTAAATCCTTTCTTGCCACCTCTGCTACCAGGCATGGACATAGTAGTCATTGTATGTCTAACCTTTCGTGGGTGTAAACAATCCCTAACATATTTGTCTTTAGATCCAGACTTGAAACAACCTCCTGAACTAGGTCCCCAACAAACACCCCTATGCACCCTACCACATTTAGTATAAGTGGGTAGGACGAACCTCTAGAAAGAAGATGTAGAAGCTCTAGCAACTAAAGATGTAAGCCTTTGCCTTGGCTGAAAAGATCTACCAGACTGCTCTTGACTCTCACCTAAACTCTCCGCAAGATTTTCTCGCCCTCTCTTGCAAGATGATGACTCTACCTCAATATGAGATTTCCCGCCCTTACTCTCTTCCACAACTATACTAGCTATAGCCTCTTAAGCTTTCTTTACACTAGCTCCCAAACTAACCCTAATCCTCTCTTTTTCCAAAACATTACTCTCAACACCCTCTTCCTCAGATCTACGCATCTCAGACGCCATCTTAACATATATCTGTCACAATAAATAAATATTGCCACATCAGATACCAACACAAGTGCTAATGTATATGCATGTATCACAAATCAATTCGCCATGTTAAAATCCCCCTTTTTTCTTTAAAATCTATCTAAGTTAAAATTTTTAAACATAGGCTCTAATATCAAAATAAATATAACTTTATACCATATATACGTACAATACATACACCCCATATACATAATGTACATTTATAGAATACATGAATGCTACAGTAATTAATTATAGAAAATTTCCATATTCGTTACCAAAAATAAATTAACTTTTTAAAGATAGATTTAATAGATAAATACATATATATTTAAATATCAAAACAATATGTATAAAAGAAAATCTATGGGAAAAATTTGCCGTTTCATATGAAATTTCATAAAATCCCAAGTCAACAAAACATAACCTACAATAAAAATTACACTCCCAAATCATATTTCATTCCAAATCTCCTACATCAATAATTTACATCCATAGTTTCCATAACTAAAACAATACTCATCTTAAGTACATATATATATATATATATATATATATAATAACCCCAAACCTTGATTAACTTGCATATGTTGTGATTTAATGCACAAATCAAAGTATACAATAACAAAAAAATATACATGTATGCAACACCATCAAGGTTGGCCTTATGGAAAAACTCTATCTACAAATGTTAACCTTAGGACATAAACCTGCTCAAATCCACCAATATATCCCTACTATATAGTTTTATCACCTATGTGATACATTTAACTGCGCTAAGCTCACAAGCTTAGTTTTACAGACTTTGATAATAATAAATATTTTAATAAAAAAAAACTATATATATATATATATGTTCCATGGCGCACACGGTGCTTTATGGCATTAATGCAATTCACCTTTTTATTTAAATGTTAATTAAATCATACAACTCACTTACATATTACAATCATACACATTGGAGTATTGTATCACCTTTATTACATAAAACACTTTTAGTTAACTTAAATTACCATACTCAATTAAAATAGTTCACCATCTTATAAATATCATAAAAATAATATATCTTCATACATTGGGCCTAACAATTCCTTATACAATATCCAGGTTCTAGAAAGATTAATATGGCCACATCAAGGCCTAAAGGTCTGACACCGAGGATCTAAGTGCCACATATCACCTGAAGGCATGTCCCCTATTGACACCGGGGATCTAAGTGTCATATACCACTTGAAGGCGTGTCTCCTATTGACATTAGCGTGTCTCACTCGAAAGCGTAATAATAAATGCGATACCAATGTATCTCACCTAACGGTATAATAAACATCATGACACATCGTTGGCATGCCAACTTGATAGTATGTAACACCCCCACATCCAATACATGCACACTACATACACCACAATGTAGTATACATGCATCGAATATAGGAATGCTACGAATTTTCTTAACATTCAAAACATTTCCAATGATACTATAATCTTTCTCATTATACATAATAGAAAAAAATAAGTGATTAACCTGTAATATAAAACAAAATAGATATATATATACTTATACTTAATACGCAGCGGAATTTAGAACTATTTACATATAGGAAAACATTTAAATATTTATATTTACAAATGTACATATATTCACATTATAAACAATACTTTACAAAATATTAAAAGAGTTATACATGATTGGCAAATCTTCTCTGATCTTTAAGTCCCAAAATCAACTCTTCAATGTCTACCCTCACTCGGCCTCGAAGAGCTCTCAGGTTCAACTCTATCAACTCTATCACCTGCGCGATCAACACTATCGCGTTAAGCTAAGGGCTTAGTAGTACAAAACATGCTAACATTATGCTTGTATGCTATGCAATGACACACATTCCATTAATATCAACATCATAAGTGAAGAGCTAACATCAAACCTTTGCCTTTCACAAATCATAATCATATAAGCATATCACATCTCAAAGTCTTTTTTTTTTTTGAATTTCATTATTCAATTATTTTACCATCAATAAATCACATATAAACAAAGACAAGCATGAGCCCAAAACACACTAATATGCCATTCAATTTTCAGAGTTAATGCTTTGGTTTTATCACATTTATCATTATCACATATACCCAACTAGGCTTCAAGGATTAGGTTCAACCAAGCTTCAAGGGGAACAAAGCATGCTAAGTCTCAACCCAACTTGGCTTCAAGAACCAAACCCAACCTAGCTTCAAGGGTTGTAACATCTCAATTAGGCTTCAAGGACTAGACCCAACCAAGCTTCAAGGGGAGTAAAACATGTTAAACTTCAACCCAACTTGGCTTCAAGGATCAAGCCCAACCTAACTTCAAGAGATTGTTACTATCATTAGGCATGCCACCAACAACAAACTCTGAAAATGGAATAACACATTAGCCACACAACTCATTTATTAATTTGTTATCAATTTCATTCTCAAATGAATCAACATAGCCAATCACAATGGCTTTATATTCCATTTCATCTCAATTCACATCATAGCATTTCAATCTTTCATATACACAATCATTTGCATCATCATGTCATTCACATTATTTATATATATATATATATATATCATCATTGATATAAACATAACAACACACATTACTCATATAAATTAACAATGTAGTAATGCCACATTTGTACTTACATACATTCATATAGGTTTTGTACTTACCTCAAAAACAAATCACACCACTCTTAACACTTCCTTGTTCAAGATCCTTCTACCTCTTAAATCAATGATCAATCACTATCTTCAGGACCTAAATCAAAAGTAATAGCATATACTTGCTTAGGGATACACAAGAGATAATCCAATTAGAAATTAATTAGGGCAAACCCTAACCCTGACACGCTCACCCACACGGGGCGTGTCCATGGGCGTGTAATACCTACTGCCTCTCAACCATAACAACACGTCCAACATCATGAACGTGCTCCTGGCCGTGTAAATTCTCCAAACTCACAGTAGCTATGACACGCTCAATAACACAGGCGTGTTACTGGTCGTGTCAAATCTACTGCCTCCAACACAATTGACACGCCTAAAAACCCTGGACGTGCTCATGGGCGTGTCCGGCCACAAATCAAGACTCCGATCAAAACAACCAAACACTCAACAACACACTTCTATTCACTAACATTCACTTCAACCAATCTTCACAAAACATACCCAAAAACCTATCTCAAACTTGCAACACCAAAACAAACCAAAACACATATCAAACACAAAACACAAAATCATCTCAAAACCCTCACCACATATACAACATCATCTCTTCCAACTACTTACTCTTTTCTTCAATTCATACTCAAAATCCATCATCAAATCACTCAAACACTTCTCACATCTCAAAATAAACCAACACACTCTTAAAAATCTATCAAACTCAAATATCATTTCAAATAAGCACAAAGATCACAAGAGAACTTACCAAAGTTATAAGACTTCTTGAATCAACAACTTGATCACTTGAATCTTCCTTCACTTTGAACTTAACACATCAATATCTTCACTTGTCTTTTGCTTTCCTTTGTCTATGGAAGAGCCGGCCAAGATGAAAGAAAAAGAAGAAGAAAACACAAAGAACAATCAAGAAGCCCAAAGTCAACTCATCTTTAAATCTCCACCAAGTATTTCAATTCAAGCAATTACCAATACACCCTTTAACCACATGTTTTGATTTCCTTACAATCACTTGTCCTTTTAAGTCATTTCACAAATCTCAACTAAAAATATCTTCTTCCCTTGACCACATATTTGACCAACTTATATGTTATATATATATCATATAAACAACATATACACTTCTCTCTAAACCCTCTTTTCTTTCCCAAAACACATATGCATAAACACTCTCTTCCAAATTCTTTTCTTATCACATACATATACATTCAATCCAATATACAACAACAACATAATCAAAACTTTTAGGGCATGCGTTGGGATATTACATAGTACCAACATTAATCCTCTAGAAAAAGTAATTGTGTAGGGATAACAAACACACAATATCTCATTACATTCTCATATCCTCATTTCATGTTAGTCACTTTTCCACAAATTTTCACATTTTTCTTTACTCTCATCTCATTCATCATTTCTCAATCACATCGCATAACCATGAGTCACATTCACAAATGTACCCATGTTACACATCATATTATAAATCATTAATATACTTCATACAAGTCATGTCCAAACACCATTTTATAATGGTCAAATGCCCAATGCAATACACATCACAAAACTATGCTACAATGCATATATTATGTGAATTGCCACATTTCAAAGTAATATAAAATATGCCAAACATGAACAGTAAAAATATATGTTATCAAAGTATGTACAAACTTTTCTTAGCTTCTAAATAAACTCAATTTCACTCTTTAAGCCTTACTTTCACCAAACCCTAAATACCTCATTTAGGGCAACTTTGGCTTAAATACACATAAACTAAACAACAAGCCAAATTATTCAATTAGAATAATTTCCATTCTTAATTTATACCAAACTACTACTAATTACAAAATTTTTATCAAATTTCCAAGAAAAAACCATAATTTCTCCTCTTACTACCTTTTTCAAACTTCACCATAACCAACTCATTTTTATCATCCAACCATAAAATCATCACATACACATCAAAATAACATCAAAACTATCTATTTCTACAATTATAGCTACCCACTTCAAAACTCCAAATTTTGCATATTTATCCACACACCAATCATGCTCGCCTTAATCAATTAATCACTAAATCATCATATTTTCATCATTTTAACTTTGTAACCATCTATTTAAATATTTAAAACCAACTTCTCTCTCTACACTCACAGTAACATAACCCCAAAATTAAAGTAAATAAAGCTTAGAAGAAATATATTTACTTGCTTATTCTTCAAAATCACCTTGAATCCTTTAAAATCCTTGTGAAATTTGGTATAAATGATGAAGTATAAATTCATCTCTCTCTCTCTCTCTCTCTCTCTCTCTCTCTCTCTCTCTCTCTCTCTCTCTCTCTCTCTCTCTCTCTCTCTCTCTCTCTCTCTCTCTCTCTCTCTCTCTCTCTCTCTCTCTCTCTCTGCAAATTCGGCTAGCATGGTTGAAAAAGGAAGAATAAGAACCTTTTTATATTATGAGTTTTTCAATTTTACCCCCCTCTTATAAACATATTTACAAACTAATCTTATTCCTATCCAAAATTAATTTTAATTCTCTCTTTTTTTTAAAAAAATATTAAGTATATATTTAACTTTTAATTTTTGACTTTTTATCTAGCTTTGTCTTTTAGTGAATAATATATATATTAAGTATATACCGTGTATATATTAGGTATCCAATTTATATTTTATATATATCTTGTGTAAACATTAAATATGTACTATGCACATTACTCTTCCAATATATTATTTAACCCTCCACATTCATTATTTAATTGTATATAAACTTGTGGGTGTTACATTTTACAATTTCATTACAAATTTAACTACAGTACAAATGATTTATAATTAATTTTATGTGCTAAATATAATCACTAACTTATTGGCTAGTAGTCAATAAATGCTTTTATTTCTTAATATGTCTTTTATTTCTTAATTAAAATTATTAAATAAATAAAAATTTGTTTAATTATAAATTTATTTTTGAAATTTTCACTTTCTAGACTATATTTTTAATTATATTAAAGAATTTATTAAAAAAACTAGAGAAACTAAATTCTAATAGAATTAGGTAATATTTAGCAAGACAAAAATCAGAATGGACATGAATTATTTCTATTACCGTTATTTAATTGGATAAAATAAATAGAATAATAAAAATTTTATTAACTCGAAAAAGAAAATGAGTCGTTCTTTTCTATTTATTTATTAATCAATTTTGGTTCTTGATTAGAATCAAAAATTAAAATAAAAAAAATCCTTTTTAAAATGGAATGAAATCAAAATATATTTTTAAGAATAAAATAAATATGAATAATTTTAATTTTTAAGTATTGATATCTATGAATTTTTTTAACTAAAATAAATTTTATTTTTCTTTTTTTTATAAAATTAATTAATTAGATTTTTGATATAAAATATAATCAATTTGACTTTTTTTTTCCATTTTTCTAATTAAAATATCTATGAATTTTTAAATAAAATAAAATAATTTTTTTAACAAAATTAAAATAATTATTTGGTTTTTTAAAAGTAAAATGTAATAAATTTAGATTTTTTTCCATATTTTATAATCATAATATTTCTAAAATTTTAAATAAAATAGATTTGATTTTCATAATATAATTAAACCAATTTTTTAATTTTTAAGAGAACTTAAATAAATTGAAAAATGATGTATTTTAATTATTTATTATGACATATTTTTATAATATTTTATTTTTCAAAATAAAAATACTTCAAATAAATATATGTTTATATATGTATATATAATTGTTATTAATTCCAATTCCAATCCTATTATAATTCAAATATTTTCAAAGACAATTGAATTCTGATTTAATAAATGACTATCCTGATTTCAATTTTCATTATTATTCTAAAATTTAAACAAATGTCACCTTAGATTTGATCGCTTGCTAGATCCTTTAGTTAATAGTTAAAAAAAAAACTCATTTTATACTCTCTAAATACAATAAATATAAAATTCAAACATTGCATCCACTTTCCCTATATTTGGAGGAAAAAAGAAAAAAAAAACATGCAAGCTAGGCTCTTACTGGGCTACGTGTCATAATATGATTGGCCTTTATCACCAACTGTATAAATGTGTCACTGCCGTGATTTTGATAAATGCTATCGGCAGAGGCGCTGATTTGCAGTTACTACTCTCATCTGTTGTCTCTCTCATGACTGTCTCTCTAAGAACCAAACCTCTCAGACAAAGCTTTTTTATTTTTATTTTCTCGATAGAGTTTCCACAAACAAAAGCCTTCTCTGAAATGAACATAAAATGAAAGAAAGAAGATTTGAAACTTCAACTAAATTGATTCAAATTTCTCCACAAACTCACTCAGGTTTGGTTGAATGATCGTTACCCATTATTCTTCAACTTTCTATATTTCTTGCTTTTTGAGCTTTTCTAGTTTCATAGATCCTTCTATTATCAATGTGCGTTATAGATAGTTTTAGTTTACTTTGCTTTCTGTATTTGTTCATTTAATTTTTAATATTTGATTTTGATTTTGCCAAAATTTTAATTTTTTTAAAATAATATTAATAAAATATTCAATTACACTAACAGTTTCAATTAGCATTTCAACTTTTTCCCAACATATATTTTCAGAAACAATAACAAAACATTCAGTTATACACTCACCTGTAATTTTATTATTTTTCTGTTATTTTATTTAGTTATTTTTTTTTCATAGTTATATTTAATTTGATTCTCAAAAAATTACGTTATTTAAAAAATAAAAAAATGCAGTTTATCTAATATTTAATTTCATTCATATCTACATTTTTTCATTTATTTTTCAAAATTAGATATATATATTTAATTTAATTTCTAGAGATTATGAAATGTTCTGTCGCAGTTGCAATGTTATGGCAGCCAATGATTTTATTTATTTCCATCATGTCTAAAATTTTGTTGCTTATATTAATTTCATTGTGAATTTTTGAAAACATAGAAAAAAAAGCTATTAATCTCTATTTGGCCTGAAATGGGGAAGAAAGGAGGTGGTTGGTTCTCATCGGTGAAGAAAGTATTCAAGTCATCTTCTCATCATAATAAGGAAATACCAGAAAAAAAGGTAAGTTCCTTTTATTTTAATTATTTGTTTCTTAAGTTTCTGTTAATAGAGTAATTAGAGAATTAATGCTTTAATGATAAGCAATATTCAAGAGTTCTTAACCACCGGTACACCTAATAAAGTTTATATGAACCTTAGTGTATCCATAATGAAATATTATCCCTTACTTTCCATTTTATCGGTGGTTTTTATAATTTTTTTAAATATCAGTTTAAAATAAAGAAACATTAATTTTTTTGACCATCATTTGTTTTATATAATAAATGCTTAATAATTTTGCATACTATGTGTAACAATATCCTCAATCACATTAAATGCAATATTTTTTTTTAATTATCCCAATCTTTATATAAATTCTCATAATTAAATTATTACAATCGTATTCATATATGGAGAGTATAAACCACTTGAGGTGGACCGGTTGATGAATAGAAAGTTCTTTTCACGATCTAGAAAAAATTACTAAAAATTTGATAGACAAATGAATTTGAATAGAAACTCAATAATCAATATATGTTTCCAAATTTATATGTTTGACTTATTACTGATATTGTGATACTAGGAAAATATAACTAATATCATTAACGGGATACATGTACATCCCATCTAGATAAGTCTGTGATTGAAGTTAACGGGTTCATTAAATATTAAGCACATATTTGATTATACTTATTTTTTTCTATTACGAAATTGAACTGCCATTGAGGTTTATGCTATAAATTTTTAATTTTGAAAATACTTATAATATTAAAACTAATTGTATTTCTGAAGCTAATTTAATTTCTCTACTGCAACCCCTGTGACTATGTTTATGAGTCATAAAGTTTTAACTTTTATAGAGGCATCCACACGTGAATCACTTTCTTTTCTCTTCCCCTTTAGCTACTTTAGGTTGTTAAACTGTTGTGATTACAAGGATGTATATATTCAGCTCATAGGCCACATTAAAAATGACCTACTCTTTTACTGTACTATTTATTAGGTTTACGATCATGAATAAATAAAGAAAATGAATTTATCAATTATCCTTTGATTCATTGAAATTTATTTCTTCAAAAATGAAATTTTTGAATTGCATTAAGAAACCAAATTTATAAAAAGGTAAGTCTTATGGTCCCCCAATCAACATGACCCTCAAAACCATGCAGACCTCACCCCTCAATGACATATAATTATCTTGCCATCAATGTTATCACATCATATAGCTTCGTCAATACATGTGCTTTTCTTTGTTATATCCCTATCATACTAAAAACCTCTACCTTTCCTTTTACAATATAAGGCAAATCCCCTAAAAAATGATATGAAGATCATTTATTAATAATTGGTGATTTTAGCTGTCCATAATATATGGTAATATAGTACAATATTTATTATTTGAATGTCCGTTTAGTAATGTACGAAATGAATATTCTTTTTGTTCTTAAATTTCTTTATATTTGTGTATTAAAAAATGAACTTTAGTTGAGATGATGTGATAAGTATACTGCGTGTCTTATAATAAGAATTAAATAATGAATTGATAGAATGATTTATATATCTTAGAAAGAAAATTTAGAGAAATGGCAAAGTGAAGCCCCAGAAGTGGTGTCATTTGAACATTTTCCAGCAGAGAGCTCACCAGATGTGACAAATGAAGAGAGCACTGAATCCACAACTCCGGTGACTGAAGATAGAAATCATGCAATTGCAGTGGCAGTAGCAACAGCTGCAGCCGCAGAAGCTGCAGTTGCAGCTGCACAAGCAGCAGCTACAGTTGTTCGATTAGCCGGTTATGGACGTCACTCCAAGGAAGAAAGAGCTGCTACCCTTGTACAGTCATACTACAGGGGCTACCTTGTAATTCTCTTTCTCTCTTTCTCTTTCTATATATATAACTTGTACGCACAAATCTACTTTGCCTTTCTCTTTCATCAGCAATGCCCCACTACTTAAATTTTTGCCCTAAATGGAGGCCATTCTGGCTATAAATCTAAAGATGCCTTCCACTAAGTTGCAATCTTTCTAAAATATAATTTATTTTGTTGCATTGAGCCAAAAATAATATTATACAACATTTTTTATAAAAAATTTTACTTTTTGTTTTGGCATATATTTGCTTTCAATTTTATATATTTTCTTTAGATTAAAGTGGGGAAACATATAATATTGAAATATTGGTTAAAATTATTAAAATTTATTTTTAAAATGGATACCACATATTTTAATAATAAAAATTTAAAAAACTTAAGCAATATTCTTCAAACTATTTAAAGGAATATATATTTTTTTAAAAAAAATAGTAATTTCAATCTGAAATCCAATTGAACAATTTCTAAATCTACATATTTATAGTTGATTGGAGTCCTACAAGCTAGTTTTATAGACAGAGAGTAGGGTCAAGAGCTCCTGAAGGTGAGTCCAACGGGAACCTTTCAATGCTAAAGTCAGAGAATGCCGATGAGTTTAAAGAGAAGGTTCTCCTATCAACATGTCCTACTATTGAGGACTATTTTTAGTAGACAATTTACTAAAAAAAAATTAAGCCAGTGCAGTTGTTATTTTGCAGCCGATCCTAATTAACATTTTGCATTGATTACAGTTGAATGTGTTTTCCATTTAATTAGAAACTGTGTTTTGTTTGTATTATACAGGCCAGGCGTGCTTTGCGTGCATTGAAGGGACTAGTGAGGCTACAAGCACTAGTGAGAGGCCATAACGTGCGCAAGCAAGCACAGATGACTATGAGGTGTATGCAAGCTCTAGTACGCGTCCAGGCAAGAGTTAGAGCCCGCAGACTACAATTGACTCGTGACAAGCTTCACAAAAGTGTTAATCAGGAGGACCAGGAAGAAGATGTGGAAGAAGAAGAAGAAGAAGAAGAAGAAGAATATGGACGAAGGAGATCATCAGTAGACAAAGGAATAAATTTTAAGGAATCGCTGAGAAGTTATGAAATTGAAAATTGGGATAATAGACGTCAAAACTCAAAGAGAATCAAAGAAAATGCGTCAAGAAAACATGATACTGTCTTGAAGAGGGAGAGAGCTCTTGCTTATGCTTATGCCTATCAGGTTTGGTTTCATATAATTATATGCAAACTTTAGTTTCTTCCAAGTTCCAACTAAAATTTGGGATTTTATTAAAAGAGAAAAAATCTTTAACCTTAATGGCATGCATTATAGGTCTAATCCATTAAAAAAAATTAAAATTCAAAAAATTGCAATTTATACCTCATTTTTAAATAAATTATTTATTGTAAATTTTAAAATTAAATACAGTTATACCTATTGAAATGAAACTTTAGTTTATCATAATTTCTACCAACCTCTTCTATTTTATTAAGATATTTAATGATTTCAAATATCATGGACTTTGTTACAATTTTTAATCTTTTAAAATTTTTCATAGATTAATATTTGAATTGGTACTTCTTATATATCATAGGTAAAAATTGAATATAATTGATAGCATGACATTTTCACATAGCGTGTTGGCGAGGCAAGATGAAGAAATCTTCTTAATTCTTTTGGTGCCCTTGAAAAATGACTCAGACATTGACAGAATTGGCTTTTTTAGGCTCTAGGTAATGCCTGTATTGAGATGAAGAGTCTTTTCATTTAGCCTTCCTTTCTACTTCAACACTATGTGAGCACCAAATTAATTTTATGTAGCTTTGATTTAATTATCATCAAACCAAAAATTTATGAATTGATAGAATTAAAAATGAGCAAAAAATTAATCGGGATTAGGGGTGGCCCATTTGATTTATAAAAAATTCAATCAGCTTCTATTTTAATAAATTTCAATTATCTTAGTTTAATTTGTCTAAAACATGATATGGAATATGAAATAATAAAAAAAGAAAAAAAAAGTAAAATAATAATAATTTTTGTTTGGAAGTTTTATCTGTTTGGAGATTAGTTATCCTATCTTTTCTGAATCTATGATCACCTTTCATGTTACTAATAGCAGCAGCAACAACTTTTGCAATCCGACCCAAGCGGCAAAGACATGAGGTTCTATGGTAATGATGAAGAGAAGGCACAATGGGGTTGGAATTGGCTCGAGCGGTGGATGTCATCACAACCATACCATGCACGTCATTTAGGGCCAAACGATGTGTCGTATATGACACTAACCACCACAACAGCCACCACAGATGACATGTCGGAGAAAACAGTGGAAATGGATGTAGTCACTCCACCGGGAGGAAACAAGGGACTACTAATGGACTCCAGTACTAGTACTACTAGTCCATTCCAAATCAAGCATAAAAAACAATCTAGTTTAAACAATTATGCCAATATACCTAGCTACATGGTTCCAACCAAATCTGCCAAGGCTAAGGTATGTAATAATAACAATAATAATAGTAGTAGTCATGGCTCAGTCAAACTGCAGCAACAGCAACGTGGGCCATATATGCCTCAGTGGAACTCATCCACAAGAAAAGGATCAATGGGTGGTGGCTCAGCTTGCGACTCCTCAAGCTCTGGCGGTGGAATAGGGCCAACTGCTTACCTTGCTCCCAGAAGTCCAGGCCCAAAGAATAATAATGGTGGCTCGCGCCTCCAGTCTAGAAGGATTGTTGGGTTTAGTCCAGATTCTAATAACGGTGGGGAGGATTGGAGATTGCCAAACGCCACTGATGGTCATGGTTGGAGGCATGGTTATAGTTGATGAAGTCAATGAATTTTTAATAATCATGTATGTTTATATTGATAAATACACAATAATTTATGTATTGTTTGTTGATTGATATTTTCTTGTGATGTTATAAATTTACCATGCCTTTAAGACTTTTGGTAATTACTTAATTTGTTTAAGTGCAATTATCTAAATGATGAGTTAATATGCTCTTATTTTTATAATTTTGAATATTGTCTCAATCATTAACCAAATCATTAAACCTCGATTTAGATAGTTTTGCATTTTGAATGAAAAGTAGCCAAATTGTATTCATTTATTTGAGTTTATATCAAATTTCATAACGACGTTATGACAAAAATAACCAAAAACAATAACAGAATGAATTAGACATAAACATCTATTCTTTGTATTAAATACATGATGTAATATACAATTTATTTTCATCTTGTCTTTGCAAAAGAGGTTATTGAATCTAGGGGGTGTACTCAGGCCAGGTTCACCTCTAATCAAAGCATGGCCCAATTTAAGTTGGGCATCAATATTTGGTTCATGGCCCAATCGGAGTGATGTGAACCCTTAGTATATAAATTAAAGACACTCTCACCTTTATGCTTAGAAAGCGACTCTTTGTAAAACTAAATCAAATTATTGCTAAGTCATTGACCTAATTTTAACATGTAGAAAAGAACCTTAGTATTGTGTATGATAAAGTAGCTAACTTTGACAATAGAAAATCTTAATTCAAGAAAGAACAAAAAATAAGAGATGAAATTTCTTCCAAGAACAAAAATTCTCAATTTTTTATTAATCCATTCAACTTCTTATTTTCTAAATACAACTTGAAATAACAAGTCTTTATAGCCTCTAATAATCAACCCTAAACGTAGTTACAAAACTATAAAATAAATCCTAACAAATTAATTAAATCCTAACAAAATAAGAAAATAGAATTAAACTAACATTCATTCAGAAATTTGGAAGCCAATATGATAAAGTCTAAATTTGGGCTTAAGATCTTCTTAGGAATTATAGCTCTAGAAATGTAGATAAATTTGAATTTTTGAATCACTCAATTTATACTTCGGAAGCTCAAGTTAATTTCATTTGAAGTATTGGTTCAGCCTGAAATTTTACTCTGATTTAGTTTTAAATTTATTTTTCAGATATGAATTCGAACAATTATTTGGAGGTCAAAATAAATTAAGATATGTACAAATAAACTAATTCTAAAAAGCTTGATATATCTTTTAAAAACTTCATTAATAATACTTTTTGATTCTTTAATTTGATTTCAACAGCTCATATAAATTTTGGCCGAAGCTAAATAAAATAGGAGGGATGTAATAAACAAGCCTAAATTATAAGCTATATTGTTAGTTAAATGAAGCAAGCCCAAAGACCACGTCAAACCCAAACGTTTTCAAAAGCCCAATTGTAAAAAGAAGAAGAAAAAGAAGAAGAAAAAAAAATGTAAGAATAGTACTAAGTGAATATAAACATTTTAAGTTAAGATAAAATGGAAATAAAATAAATATATATGTATAATTTCAGCAAAAAGGATAAATATTTTTTTAAATGCAATTAAGTAAATTAATTACCTAATTAATTAATTAAAATGGATTAAAATATGGTTAGAAAAATGTTAAGAACCCAAGCCCATAAACAAAGAATTCGGCCCAAATTATGTATGTATGTATATAGATGTATGAAGATGCACATGCCAACTATGCAAACAATCTAATAATTTTATTCTCTCTCAAAACCATCATTACGCCACCTCTTAAAATCATCATTTTAATTAATATTAACCATTAATCAAATGGACGGCTAGGATTGAGAAAGGTGTTGGCTTGCATGAGATGAGGTGCTGGCTTGCATGGGATTTTGATGACACATGTACAAGCAATGATGGAAATCTTTTCTATATAAAGGCTTGATAAACAATTCGTTCTTCCAACCGTGCATCACACCTTACCAAACCCAAAAGCTCATTTAACCAATAGAAACACTTAATTAAAACTTAGCAACTAATAGCAATTCTAAAAGGTTTATGGAAGAAAAACCAAAGACGGTGAGTTTTACATGATTAGCCTTATTTTAAATATTGTTTAAGCTTATGATTATGTAAAAGAAATCAACCTAACTTAATCTAACTATATATATGTGTAATTAATAAATATTGTTTATGATTATGAAAAGGAAATTAATCTAACTTAATATATATACATTATGGGTATTCAATGAATATATGTATAAAATATTGGTAATTACTTATTATGATTTACTTTAACTATATATATATATATATATGTATAATTACAAATGTATATTAATGTAAGTAATAATTTAAAATAATTTAATTAAAATAATACTATATATATGTATCTATATACGACACTTTATTTAATTTATGTATATTTAATTTATTATTGTTGCCAACACCTAACTTAAAAGCTAACTAATATATATAACAATATATATATATATGCAGATATTAAAGAATAGAAGTTAAACTGATTAAAGAAATTCTTATATGAGACTATATGACGTTATTGATATAAATTATGGAAGTTATAATTATAAATGATAATATGGAAAATATAAGGAACTATGGAAGGAATAAAACATGCTTATGTATATATATGAAATTATCAAGGATAAGTGTTTTGATTATTTACGTATGTATTTTTAGGGTAATTATATTGATTTTTAGTTAATTTTTTCTTTAATTTGTGTTTAAGATTGCTTGAAGTGTTTGATTTAGGTTGAAGTGCAAAAATGAAGTTTAAATTCACTTGGATCCAAATGTGGTAAAAAGACATTGAGACATGGCTAAGATACTAATTAACCTGATCGTGTTCCTCATCAAAGAATGTGAAATTTTTGACAGAATGAGACACAGACACAAGTCTTAGCCGTGTCCCATCTCATGGAAACAAGAGGACAAGGCAGTGTTGAACACAAACAGCCATCTTGGCCGTGTAACACTCTAAGTGAGAAAACTTGCAAGCAGAAGAAGACACGGGCAACCATCTTGTCTGTGTGATTTAGTAGGACTTACTTGGTCGTGTCTCTCACAAGCAAGAAGAGAAACAAATGCAAGTTTGGTAGAATGAATATGGGCAAGAGTCTTGGCCGTGTCACCCATCTGTGTCACATCACATGGCCAAGACAACTTGTTCTTGGTCGTATCCTACTCAAGAAGGCAAAACTTTTGAACTTGGCAGCAAGGGACACGGCCTCATGACTTGGCCATGTCCAATGGGAAGTTGAGTGACACGGCCAAGTCATGTGGTCTCTTTAAATTTTTTGCCCGATTTGATGGGAGACAAGGTGGGAGGCAAGAGAAATTTTATTTTAAAATAATTGAAAAATGAGATATTTTTATGGTATGAAAGATTTAAGAATGAAGAAGGGGGAACAAATGGGAGTGAGGTGAGATGGAAAAGAGAATTCTTTTTGTCTTAGAATTAAAAAATAATTGGAGGAAGATGAATATAGAGGGGGGACTTATTCTTGATTTTTGGGGAGGAGACCATCTTCATCACCATCTACAATTTTTTTTTCTTTCATCTTCATATTCTTCCATATGCAAGTGAATTTCATGTTTTTAGATAGTGTTTGGGTGAACAAGCTCTTGAAGAGGGTTAGGGTTTGGAGAAAGCTTTGATTGAAGAGTTGGAGGCCTGTGAGAGTTTTCATTTTATCTTTCAAGGGTGGAATAATTGATTGAAGGTTTGAAGAGAGCTTGGGAGTTCTTCATCATATTCAAAGTTGAGCTAGGAGGAAGAACAAGAAGTTCATTCTTGACATCCCAATGGATTTTTCTTATTCTCTCATTTAATTCATTTCTAGATTATTATTATTTTGTTATGAACATTAATATTTCAATGGATAATTTGGATTTGATTTATATTGAGATGAATGTTTACTTTGAAATGGTACTGAGCTAAATTACTCATACCTAGGGTTATAGTAGATTTCATTGAATGACTTGATTTGATATTTCTATTAATATATCTTGTTATTGGTTGTTTGTATTGGATTACATGTTAGGTTGATAGATTGATCACCTATTGATCCCTTAATATTGAATAATGGACTGATAGATGAAATTTGATATTGAAACTATGTAATCAACCACCCCAAAAATGAATTAGCAATATGAGTTCTAAGGTTAAATTAATTTGCAATTTCGAAGCAATTAGTTGTTATTAATTTATGAATGTAAGAACTAATGAATTGATAATTGCTAATTAATCAAAAGAAACAAATTAAATTACAAGGTTGTATTAATGGATAATTGAGATTAAGTTTTAATTAAATTGATCTATAAATTATAGGTATCATTCTAATAATTTGAATTTATCTTGCACAAATACTACTCCTTTTTACTTTTAAATTTTAATCATATTTTACCATTTCAAGAATATTCATTCAACTTTAATAATGTTTTAATCAAACTATTACGAACAATACCTTCCTTACGAGATGACTTTGGAGAAATCACCATTGCTACAATAACCTCGTATACTTGCAAGTGCCACTTTATAGTAGTATTTAGTAAAGCGAAATAAGTTTTTGGCACCATTACCGGGGAAAGCTGTTTTTAGTAATAGTTCGATTCTTTTATTTTAATTGCTTAATTATTTAAAGTGTTCCTTTTTGAATTGCCCAGGTGATTTATACAAGGAAGAAGAACTTGTTCCCTTTATAGACAACGTCCATAGATGTCCTAGAACTGAGGAAGTGGATCCTTTGGAATAAGAGGGAGAAAACACCATAGAGCAATTCGAGGAGAACACAGAAGAAGAAATGGGCAAAGTAGAGGAACCACCCATGAAGGAGTTTGCCCGACCGATTATTAGGGTAACTACATCATGTATATAGTTGACTAAAAAATACTTATTATAGTATGTTGTCCTCCTTCTATGGATTACCGAATGAAGGTCCTCTCAACTTCATTCGAGATTTTTACACAACCTTGCATACATTCCCTTTGCAAGCCTTAACAGAAGATGAACTTGAAATGAGATGTTTCCTATACAGTTTGAAGGATAGGGTGAAGGCGTGGTTGATGACTTTACCAGAAAATTCTTTAACCACATGGACTGAAGTGTATAATAAATTCATGGAAAAATTTTATTCACACCAACAGACAAAGGAGCTTAGGGGGAGTATTAAAACTTTCACCTAATTTGATGGAGAACTTTTTCATGAGATGTGGGATCATTTCAAATATTTATTGTTTCAATGCCCTCATCATTACTATCTGCAACAATTGCTCAACCAATTCTTTTATGATGGGCTAACTCAACAATGTCAAAACACAGTAGATAATGTTGTAGGGGGCACAATGGGTGAAAAGGCAGCTGCTAAAATGGTTGCATTGTTTGAAATATTGGGAGCAAATTCACAGCAAAAGAGTATTAGAGGAGCATGCAAGTTGAACTCAAATTATGAATTGGCAAGACAGTTAGTAGAATTAACAAGACAAGTTAAGATGCTAAATGCAAGAGGAAGCACACCCATGCCAAGTCAAGAAACATGTGCATCATATGGGATTTTAGGCCATAATGCAAATGTGTGCCCTTCAAGCTTTGATCAATTCCAGGAAGGGAAAAAGCAAGTATATGACTTTGAAGGTTTCCAAAAAAGGGGTAAAAATGACCCATACTTAAATTCTTACAACCCAGTTGGGGGAATCACCCAAATTTTTTATAGAATAATCAACAATATGTTCCACCTCAACAAACTTTCCAATAATATCAAAGAGGTCCCCAATTTCAAGGGCAAACTTCAAGTCATGAACAAGTCAAGAAACCTTCACTAGAAGATAATTTGAATTTTTTCATTCAAATAAGTACTCAAAATCAAGAAGTGAATAATACGGAGTTTGACTCTTTGAAAGCATCACTTAAAAAGGTGAAAACTCAAGTTGGTCAACTAGCTAATCAACTTCAAGCTTATCAAAAAGGAAAATTTTTTAGTCAACCAGAGCAAGCCCAAGCAATTACGATTCTAAGAAATGGTAAGGTAATTGATAATAAAATCAGTGACTCTTTGGATACAGGTATAATTCGAGAAAATGGCGAGAAAATGTAAGAAAGCAAAGATCCACCAAGAGAATCGAAGGAGGAGAGTGAGGAGACATCCACTTTACCAAAATTGCACAAATCTCCAAATCCTTACAGATTACCAATTCCTTTCCCAAGCAGGTTAAAAAATGAGAAGCAAGATAAATAATTTTCTAAAATTTATAATATGCTCTCAAAGGTAAGTACTAATTTTTCCTTACTTGAGGTGATTAAAAATATGCCAGCTTATGCCAAATTCTTCAAGGAATTAAACACTGAAAAGAAAATGTATGATTTGAATGAAAATGTGATAGTTTCGGAAGTAACAAGTGCCGTTTTACAATACAAGTTACCTCCAAAGCTAAATGATTCTGGGAGTTTTATGGTTAATATCTCTATGGGGCATGAGAAAGAAACCATTGGCATGTGTGATCTAGGAGCTAGTATAAACTTGATACCATATTCTATTTATTTAAAATTAGAGCTAGGGGAACTTAAACCAACCAAAATGGTGTTGCAACTTGCAGATCAAACTCTTAGATACCCTAAGGGAATCGTAGAGGATATTCTAGTTCAAGTAGGTGGTTTAATTGTACCCATTAATTTCATTATCTTGGATATGGGGGAAGAAATCCTTAGGGATTCAAAGCATAAAATTTTTTTAGGGAGGCATTTTATGGCTACAACTAATACTTTGATTGACGTTAAAAATAGAAAATTAGCTATGACTGTCTAAGGACAAACCGTGGAATTTTCAATTTTTAACACTTCTCCTATTCCCACTACTGCTGTTTATGAAGACTGTTCTTTTATTGATTTTACTAATCTTTTTATTGAAGAAGTTTTCTTACAGGAAAGTAGTGAAGACAAGGTAGAGATGACCTTAACTTTTGGTGTAGAGATTGAGACTTTTGATGCGGAAATTAAAGAATGCAAGTCCATTTTGGATAATAAGAATAATGAGGAGGGACTTGAGATTGAGGAAGAAGATATTCAACCAAAAGTGGTTGAACTTAAGGAACTCCCAAAGCATTTAAAGTATGTTTTTCTTGGGGAGAACAACTCACAATCGGTAATAATTTCAGCTACTCTTCGTACTGATAAGGAAGATAAACTTGTGAGAGTGTTAAAAAAAATTCAAGAGAGCCATTGGTTGGGGGTTGAGTGATATCAAGGGTATTAGTCCCTCTATGTGTATGCATAAGATAGTCTTAGAAGAAGGATCTAAACCAATGAGAGGCTTAAAGGAGGCTTGACCCTAATATGAGTGAAGTAGTAAAAAAAGAGGTTCTTAAATTGCTAGATGAGGGGTAATTTACCCCATTGCCAAAAGCAAATGGGTCAATCCATTTCACGTTGTGCCAAAAAAAGCAGGTTTAGCTATGGTCCAGAATAAGAAAGGAGAGTAAGTACTTATACGAACTCAAACAGGGTGGCGAATGTGTATAAATTATAGGAAATAAATAATGTCACCAAGAAAGACCGCTTTTCTTTACCATTTATTGACCAAATGCTTGATAGATTATTTGGACATGCTTTTTACTATTTTCTTGATGGTCTTTCAAGTTATTACCAAGTCCTAATAACACTAGAGAATCAACCAAAGACAACTTTCACTTGCCCCTTCAGGACATTTGCCTTTCAGAGGATGCATTTGGACTTTGCAATGTACCAGGGATGTTTCAAAGATGTATGCTGTCTATTTTTTCCAATATGCTGGATAAGTGCATTGAGGTATTTATGGATGACTTCTTTGTATTTGGAAATTCTTTTGATGATTGTTTGCATAAGTTAAGTCTCGTACTTAAAAGATGCATTGAATGCAATATTACCTTGGGTTGGGAAAAAAGTCACTTTGTGGTTGATCATGGCATTGTTTTGGGACATGTAGTTTCCCATAAGGGGATTAAAGTGGACAAGGCTAAGGTTGATTTGATTATGAATCTACCACCTCCCACATCGGTTAGAGGGATTAGAAGTTTTTTGGAAAATGCTGGTTTTTATGAGTGGTTCATAAAAGATTTTTCTAAAATTTCACATCCTTTGTGCAATTTACTTGGAAAAGATGTCTCATTTGTTTTTTACAAAAAGTGCTTAGAAGCATTTAAAATTTTGAAGGAAAAATTGATTTCTGCCTCTATAATAGTTGCCTCAAATTGGGATTTTCCATTTGAAATCATGTGTGATGTATCAAATTATGCCATTGGAGCTGTTTTGGGCCAAAGGGTGAATAAATTGATGTGTTTAATTTATTATGAAAGCTTATCTTTAAATGATGCATAAGTGAATTACACAACCACTGAAAGAGAAATGTTAGTTGTGATTTTTGCACTCGACAAGTTTAGATCTTATTTGATAGGTTCTAAAGTCATAGTATTTTCAGACCACATGGCCTTGAAAATACCTATTGACTAAATCACAAGCTAAACCTAGGCTCATTAGATGAGTTTTGATGTTGTAAGAATTTGATGTTGAAATTAAAGATAGGAAGGGAAGTGAGAATGTAGTAGTCGATCATCTTTCTAGATTGAATTCCCATGATCATGATAAAGAAATTACTTTTGAAAATGCTTTTGAAAATTTTTTAGATGAACACTTATTTGCATTAACCTAAGCACTCTGATATGCCGATATTGCTAACTACTTTCTTGTGGTGTGTGAGAACAGATTTAAATTTTCAGGCATGGAAAAGATTTTTTCATTCCTATAAGTATTTGATGCGAAACCCCAGCCTATAAAGAGACTAAAATGCCAACACATAATTGATATGGAACAAAAAGAAGAGCAGAATTCCCAACCTATTGAACCCCCAAATGACTAATACAATTGGAAACACAAATAATTGGTTGATTTAAGAGGATCAAGAATAGAAATTCGCTAAGTTGTAAAGACCTTGAAGAAATTCAATTCTTGTTGCAATAGAGAATTAAACAAGTAATCTTGAAGCTGCCTCCCCAGAAAAAATCCCCCCAAAACTCCAGCCAATAGCCCCTTTTATAGGGATTTTAAAACAAAAGGAAGAAATCCTAAAAATACTTATATGGGCCAACGCAAATAAGGAGGCCAATTGAGCCTAACTTAGGCTGAACTTAACAAACTTAGACCTAACATTTTAAATCCAAATAACTAAAACCAAAAAAGGTGTAAACCACTAAAATATAAATTAAACTCATCCAAAATGGCCCACATCTCAAAAAGGACCCAAAACAAGCCCAAATGCACTCAAGCTTAATGCAATTCACTTCCCCACTGTCATTCAACCATTGTAGCCTATAGGGTTTAGGGTGTTTCTCACATTTTAGTCCCAACTTCTCAACCAAAGTGGTACTAACTACATTGGCACAACTACCCCCATCTATGATCATGCGACAAACTTTACTACCTTTTAAGCATCTAGTATGAAATAGGTTTTCTCTTTGTTCCAGGCATTCCTCTTTAACTTTTGAACTTAAAACATGCCTAACAACAAGAGTTTCACCCATTTCAACATATTCAACATTCTCTTCAATATCAGAACAATCTTCTAAAGGTGGCATAATCAACTTACTATCATCAAAATCATTTTCATGTTCAGATTCGGAAACAATTTCATAACCCATCAAGAATATTGTTTTTCTATTAGGGCACTCAGAAGCAATGTGACCCCGCCCTTGACATTTAAAGACAAAATATATCTCTTTGTCTACAAGGTTTAGAAGAAGAATTATAAGTACCTTTCTGTAAGTTGTTATTCTTATCCTTGAATTTACTTGCATCATGGCTTTTCTCTTTGGATCCTGATGTCTTCTCCTTATTCTTATCATCATTTTTGCTCCATTTTGATCTCCATTTGTTATTGGAATTCAAGTAAGACTTGGCTTCCCATCTTTATTTTTACTGTCTCTTCACTTTCATGGCCATATTCACAACATCCTCCATCTCCACACATTGTTGAACCTCCACAACATCTGCAATCTCCTTATGCAAACCAACTATGAACCTAGCCATGGTCACCTCTTCCCCCTCTACTATATTGGCCTTAATCATGAGCATTTCCATCTTCTTGTGGTAATCCTCTACTGATCTAGACCCCTGTGTAAGCCTATGTAGCTACTGGTGCAACTCTTTATAGTAGTAAGATGATACAAACCTCTTTCTCATTATCCTCTTCATCTCATCCCATGTGGATATTGGTGTCTCCCCATTTCTCCTCCTATTCTTCACTAACTCATCCCACCACACTAGTACATAGTTAGAAAACTCTACAGCAGCTAACCTAACCTTCTTATCCTCAGAATAGTATGACATGCAAAAATCATCTCCACTTTTCTCTCCCACTCTAAATACACCTCATCATCATTTCTACCTTTAAAAGATGGTATCTTCATCTTAATAGCATTTATGTTGCTATCCTTTCTATCCATTCTATCATCTCTCCTTCTATCAGCTCTCTCATCTCTGTGGTCCCACATTCTCTATTCCTTCTTCTACCCGTAGTACCCACTTCATCATCATGCTAATTATACAATCTTTCTAACTCCTCATCCCTATTCCTTCAACTGTCATTTGATATATTACGGTTATAGGTTCTACTAGCTTCATTAATTCTCTCATCTAACCCATCCATCCTAGTAGATAACTTCTTGAACTCACTCATGAAGGCCTTATACATCAATTTTAAATTACGCACATTTTCAACTTCTTCCTCTTGCAACTGTTCTTTCCAATCTCTTCTGGTCATAATTTTTTTTAATAATAAAAGCTACAAGAAAATGACCAGTAATATAAGAAACCTCACAATTCACTCCCTTAGTGTTTACACTTGTTTAATTGTTCACAACTTTCATATTTCACTCAAGAGTAGGCTTTTACCCTCTTTTAAGCTCACGCACTCAAGCCTTTTATCACTCAAGCTTGTTGTTTTCAATTGCACTTCAGAATTAATTCTCAAACCAAAATATTCACAAAACAACGAATTAAAAAATAAAATGAGGAATGCAATGAAGATACTTAACAAAGAAAGTAGGCACAAAACTAGAAGCAAGTATACCAAATGAAGGAAATGAAATGAGCATGCAATATATGAAGAATCAAATTGTTAATTATGATGTAAAGGGAAGCAAAAGAAATAGGGACAAAATCATAATAACAATAATAAAAAAATAATAGCAACTTGGAATTGAAGAAAAATGACAAAACTAATGCAAAATTATAGAAATTGATGTTTCCCTAATGGAAAAGTCAACTTTGATAAAAAAAAATTAATAACAATTAGAACAAGGTTAAGAAACCAAAAGTTTCCTAAAAGACTTTAAATTCTGTAATTGTATTTCCACTAACTTTGACTTCATTAATTAATTTTCAAATTTCAATTTATATCCAGATCTGATTTTACTTGTTCCCAAATCAATTTAAGGTATTAAATATCCTTGATTCTGCCCAAAAGAATTGCAACCCTACTTGCCAACCCTCAATTAACCTTCTTTTTTTCTTTTATTTCTTCTAGCCCCAACCTTTTTTTATATAGTAGAAATAGAAAATAACACCAAAAGTTTAAATTAATTCACAAAAACTTCAAACAGCCGCAATGATAGGAAATTATCATCTTAGCAACCATATACCCCAATAACTATTAAGTTTATGATACTGCAATCTTAGCTCATTCGAAGGATGTTCGGAAAACCTTGAGAGGGTGTTGGTAAGGTGTGAGGAAATGAACCTTATGCTTAATTGAAAGTAAATCGTGTTGGGACACAAGATTTCAAGCAAGGGTATTGAGGTGGGCTGGGCTAAGGTGGAAACCATTGAGAAATTACCACCACCCACATCAGTCAAGGCCATTAGAAGTTTTTTAGGACATACAGGCTTCTATTGGAGGTTTATAAAAGATTTTTCTAAGATAGCTCGCTGTGAGCGGAGATTTTTGCCTCCACTCCCATGTAGAATGGTTCTTACTACTTCGGCACTGTTAGGCTTAGGGCCTTAGAGAATATGGGCCTAAACTAGGAAAATGGAGTCGCCATCGGGAAGGGCCAGGAAAATAGAAATGGATAGATGACTCGACTCCTAAGGAATCTCCAACCCCTTGTTGGGTTCGAAAAGTTAGGTACGTATAGGGAAGGTGAGAAATGGCCCAGCACTCCCATAACGCCGGGTTTCTTCGAACCAACCTCCTTTTCAGATCTAAATATTATTGAATTCTTAACTTATTAAAATATCATCTATGCTACATACAATCATAAAAGTAAGTAATCACTTTATTAAAATCACAACAAGCTGAAACAAAATAAATGGGCAACTATACTGGATGGAGACATGCCCTTATAATGTCCAATATCAAAAACTAAATAAAATGGGACACCACCATTTGATGAAAACGTGCCCTTTATATTAATCCAAAATCTAAAATAAATCAAATTACCTTAGAACTTAATTAATGAGGTACCCACAACATGGAAACTTACCTCTTACATAATGAAACTAAACTAATCAATATTAAAATAGTTAATGAAATGAATTAAACCATTCATAACATGCATAATAATTAATAACAAATCATTGAAACAAATAGAACATTGATAAATCATCATAAGCATATAATAAATTAAATAACCAAAATTAAGGTTTTGAAGTTGGTGTTTGGGAAATTAGGTTTTAGTATTTGGAACTAGGTTTAAGAAAATTTGGGTTTGGATAAATTAAAACTTTTAGAATTAGGGTTTTAGACTTACTGGATTTTAGGGTTTTGGATATTTAAAAAATTAATTTAGGGTTTTGCAAATTGGAGGAAACAAATTATGGTTTTGGAAAAGGTTTCGCTACTGGATATATTTAAACAAATGAATGTATAATGATAAATATACTTGGGTGTGTCTAAGCTACTGGTGGTACTTTGGAGGAAGAACAAATATGATTAATGTTTAAACAAAAATCACCAAAGCTTCTTGAATTTGAGTTTAAATGAATTAAACTTAGGGAACTTGCCTTTGCTTGTTGATTCCACCAAAAATTAAATGTTGATCCAGACTCTTACTTGCACCAATTTGGAATTCTTGGCTGAACAGAAATAAGACAATAACCACTGCCTTATTTTATGAATTTGATAATCTTCTCTCCTTTTGTTTGCTGATTATTCTTCTTTTGTTTTATTAATTTTTTTTTGTTAATATTAAGCCTCGTTATTTATAGGCAAACACTGACTCAAAAATGGTAAACCTAATCCATGTTTAAAATAGAGTCCATCTTAATTAAGAAAAGCTAATAAACTGAATAAAGGCTGGATTAAGGGCGTGTGGTAGATTGGCCATGCCAATTCGCCCTAGCCATGGGCTTGTGGTGAATTGGCATGGCAAATTCTCCACAGGGCTTTCCTGTGGTGAATTGGCATGGCCAATTCTCAACAGGGCTTCCCTGTGGTGAATCAGGCATGTTGATTCAATAAACTTTGAGCCGAGCTGACTTTGTCTTGGGATTCAAACCATTTTTGGCTCTTAAAATTATTCTAGACTAGTTTAAACCTTTAGGCTTGATCTGACTTCCTTTTAATTAGGGTTAGACTAGATTAGGTCCTGTGAACGGGGATTTTTACCCCTACTTGGGGCCTTAGAGAACATGGGCCTAAATCTGAAGAAAATGGAGTCACCACCCGGATGGGCTGAGAAAAGAAATGGATGGATGACTCAATTCCTAAGAAATCCCCAACTCTCTAATGGGTTCGAAAAGTTGGGTGCGTGTGAGGAAGGTGAGAATAACCCAGCACCCCCACATTACCCGGTGCATTGGAACCGGCCTCCTTTTTAGGTCTAAATATTATTAAATTCTTAATTTGTTATAGCATCATCCATATTACATGCACGTTAAAAGAGATAAGCATCCATCACCTTTATTTAAAATAAATAATCAAAATAGCCACCCATCCAAGGATGGAAACATACCTTTACAACCATTGTTTAATGTCCAAAACTAAAAATAACTACATTGATCTTAATCAATGAGGTACTCATAAAGTGGGAAATATAACTCTTACATTCTTGAATATTAAAATAGTCAATTCAATATAAATCAATAATTCATAATAAACAATTAATTGAAACCACATGATTAATCATCAACAAGCAATCTAAATAAACCATTTATCCATCATAAAATAAAATAATTAAGATCAACATATAAAGATACACACTAAGATTAAAAAATATATAAAGTTGAATTGAAATTGCAATTAGATGCCAAATATATAAACTAGGGTTTAAACCTAAAGGATGGAAGTTTTGGATTTAGGGTTTAAGGAATTAGGGTTTAGATATGAGACTAGGGTTTGCTAATGTAAATTAGGGTTTTAAGGTTTTAAATATGTAAATTATGGTTTTATTTTTGAAATTAGGATTGCAGGGTTTGTGTAAAATCATAACCATTATTATTTGACTATTGGACTAAATAATCATATTACTATATTTATTAACTTTTAGGTGTTTGTTTAAGTGAGCTATTGCATGATGGTATTTTGATTTATGGAATGTAAATTGCTATTGTTAAATTAAATAACATGCAGATCATTGCATGAAATCATGATAAACATATCTACTATGATAAATGAGTGAAACACAGAAAATACACCTTCATTGTTGGCTTCACCAAATTGAAAGAGACGAACCAAGCTTTATTGCCTGAATCAACTTTAGCTTCTGGCTGGAGGTTTAATGCAATTAAGACAGTTTTGATTTCTGCCTCTTAGATTATTGTGTATGTTTTTCAATGTTGCTTTGTTTCTGTCTTTCTTTTCTTTACTGCTCTTTGCTGCCTCCTCTCTCTATCTGTGTTAATCCTTTTAGTTATCCTTTGTTTTCACTAGTTGCTTCCTTCTCTTTGATAATTCTTTTTCCTCTTTGATAATTCTTGCCCCCTTTAAAAATAATTGCCACCCTATTTATAAAAAAATCAACTAGGTCAAATTAGTTTTCGAGCTTAATATGGATTTGTAATTCATCAAACCGTATCAATATCGAATTAAATTCTAATTAATTTGATATGGACTAGAATTATGAGTCCTAATTCAATATGGAATGGTACACATCGAATTGGTAGCCAACCAATTCGATGTGGACCCAATTCCATATTGAATTGGTATCGAATTGGAAGACCAATTCGATATGGAATGGTCCATATCAAATTGGTAGCCAACCAATGATATGGACCATGTCCATATTGAATTGGACACTCTTAATTTGATATGGACATGTCCCATATCGATTTAAACCAAAACCCAACCCCTCTAACTTCGAACCGAACCATTTTAGGCATTCAAAGTTGACCCAGCTTATTTTAGGCCTAATAAAATTGAACCAATCTAATTAAAGACTTTAAAATAGGTTTAAGCCATTAAGAATGGACCAAACTTGACTAGGCCTTCCTTAATTAGGATCGGACTAGCTTAGGGCTAAAATCAAGGGTCTACAGTTTGCCCCCTGCTTGAACGATCTGAGACTTTAGTAGAAGAGAGTAAAAAAATAACATGACTTTGAGCTGATTTTAGATGACGATGGGTTCTCAACCTTAGGTTGATTAGGTCTTGGACTCGAGATTGGATTGGGTTTTGGACCCAAGACTGGATTGGGTTCTAGTCCTAAGACTTGATTTGGGCTTTTGACCTAAGACTGAATTTGGATTCTCGACCCAAGGTTGGATTTGTTGGGTTCTAGACCCGAGAATGAATTTTGGGTTCTCGACCCAAGACTGGATTGGATTCTGCACCTGAGATGTGATTTGATTTGGGTTCTGGACCCAAGATGTGATTTGGGTTCTCGACCAAAAAATGGATTTGGGTTCTCAACCAGAGGCTGTATTTGGGTTCTCGATCAGAGTTGGTTTGGGTTTTGGACCAGGATTAAGTTCTGGACTTGAAAATAGACTTTGGGTTCTCTACCCGAGATTGGATTTTGGGTTCTCGGTCCGAGACTAAATTTTGGTTCTCGACCCGATACTGGATTGAGTTCTCAGCCTGAGATTGGATTTAATTTGGGTACTTGACCCAAGATTGGATTTGAGCTCTTCTAGCTCGACCGTCCCTTTGTCGTTTGAGAATTCTGACTTTTTCGGGTCAATTGGTTTCATTCTTCAATGGATTATGTGTCTACCATCCTTTAAAATGGATCTTTATCCTCGGACATTGGGCCTTCACCCTTCAAAAATGGATCTTCATCCTTGGACATTTGTCCTACATTGACTTTAACTCTTCTAGTTGAACTGATCTTTTGTCTTTTGCACCTTCATTTGTTTGAGAGTTCTAATTTTCTTCTTGTTCCATTTTTTTTGTTCTTCCTTTTGCAAAAATTCAATTCTTTTTTAGCTAGTCCCCTTATCCTCTCTTTGCCCCCTGCATGACAAAATATTGAAAGTGAGTCTGAAAATATTTTGTACACGTATAAACTCAAAAATTAAAAAGAGAAAGTTTTGCCCCCTGTGTAGGCTCAAACCAATGATTTTTCCCATGCAAGCTCATATTGATGTTTGTGTTGTCTAGTTCTTTGCACAAGCATGCATCTCTTCTTTCTTTTGTAATAGCCTTTTCATGCCTCCTGATTCAATATCTTCTTTATGTTTGCTTCGTAGAGTATCTGACGCGGACCCTTAGCAACGATGGCAGCAAACCCCACGTATAACAATGGTAGAGAACTCCTTGAAACTTGATAATCACCTCCTAAGGAACCCAACGCCTATAAAGAGACGCGAACTCACTATGATTGAAGGATTTAGTTGGTAAGAAGAAGGAAAATACCACAACTCTTGTTGATAAGTAAACCTAATTCTTGATGCAAAGAAAGAATTAAAGAATCCACTCTAATCTCTCTCACATGAAAATTCACAAGAAGAACTTGTAGAAGAATTCAAAAATTTTTATTAATTGTTGTTGTCTCAAATTCGGCCTAATAGTGCCCTTAAATAAAGGTTACAAAATTCCTAATTGCATATGGAAAATTAAGACTAAAACATTCCTAATTGCATAAGGAAAACATTCCTAATTGCATAAGGAAAACATTCCTGATTGCATAAGGAAAACATTCCTAATTGCATAAGAAAAACATTAAGTATGGAAACAAAATCCTAATCCACTATGGAAAATATAAAGTATGGAAACAAAATCCTAATCCACTAAGGAAAATATAAAGTATGGAAACAACCAAACTAATCCCTTCAACATAAGAAACGCCCCACACTATTTGGGCTGTCCATGGGCCTTAAATTACTTCCCAAGGCTTTATATGAACCCCCATGGACCTTTCTTGCACGTTGGACCTTTCTTTAGCTAGCCTTTAGCTTCCACACTAAGCATCCTAACCAACTTTTGATGCAAGAAAGGATCCCTTGAAGCTAGCAAGTGGACCAATCACTAGGAGCAAGGCAAAGAGATATCAAGCTAGTATGGCTTTGCATATTCAAGAAGATATTTCCAAAGAGCTTCAAGAATTATCATTCAAGAAGATGGAGATAGAGCTTGAAGAAGGCACACCAAAGCTGATTATGATGCTTAGTGTGGAAGCTAAAGGCTAGCTAAAGAAAGGTCCAACGTGCAAGAAAGGTCCATGGGGGTTCATATAAAGCCTTGAGAAGTAATTTAAGGCCCATGGACAGCCCAAATAGTGTGGGGCGTTTCTTATGTTGAAGGGATTAGTTTGGTTGTTTCCATACTTCATATTTTCCTTAGTGGATTAGGATTTTGTTTCCATACTTTATATTTTCCTTAGTGGATTAGGATTTTGTTTCCATACTTAATGTTTTCCTTATGCAATTAGGAATGTTTTCCTTATGCAATTAGGAATGTTTTAGTCTTAATTTTCCATATGCAATTAGGAATTTTGTAACCCTTATTTAAGGGCATTATTAGGTCGAATTTCAAAAACAACAATTAATAAAAATTTTTGAATCTTCTACAAGTTCTTCTTGTGAATTTTCGTGTGAGAGAGATTAGAGTGGATTCTTTAATTCTTTCTTTGCATCAAGAATTAAGTTTACTTATCAACAAGAGTTGTGGCGTTTTTCGTCTTCTTACCAACTAAATCCTTCAATCATAGTGAGTTCGCGTCTCTTTATAGGCGTTGGGTTCCTTAGGAGGTGATTATCAAGTTTCAAGGAGTTCTCTACCATTGTTATACGTTGGGTTTACTGCCATCGTTGCTAAGGGTCCGCGTCATTTGGTATCAGAGCCTTGCTACAAGGTAATTTTTATCTACTTTGTCTTTCTAGGGTTTGTTAATTTAGGTCTTTTAAATTTCTGCGTTTTAGGGTTCTTAGAGAGTCTAGTCTTTAATTTTCGAAAAAGAGTAATATATCAATTCTGATCAAGGAAGAATTGAAGGAGGGTATTCTCAGGGTGAAAACAAAACCTAGGAAAGGATTCTTGGAGAATTTCGAAACCAAGAATTAGGGTTCTTGAAAGAAAGCAAAACCTAGAGTTTGTGTTCAAGTTTGATTTCAATTTGGTCTTGAGTGAATCTGGGGTTGCGAATTAAGTCCAGATTTCAAAAAGTCCTTGGGAGTAAATTAAGTCCCGAATTAAGGGATAGTGAGAGGAAGCAAAAAAAAAAAAAGAAATACAAAACCACCTCAACAAAAATTGTTTGATATTCTTGCTATTTGGGTGCTAAGGATTAGATCTAGGTGGGTTAGAAGTCATAAAATTTTTTTGGGCAAAAAAATTTACCTTTTGAGGGCTTTTGGAATTCGAAAATCAGACCTTATTATTCATATTATTTGAGTGTTTTAGGTGGGAATTAGAGTATAGAAGCTAGCGTTTTGGGTAGAATTGATTAGGTCCACAAAGCAGCTTGCCAAGTGTGGGTTGTTTTTGATTCATTATATCCAAATTTGTCTTGTTTATTGTCTTCATTGTTTCTGATTTCTTTATCTAGCTTTTAATTCCATTACATTGCTAAGTATCATTTGCTTGTGTCGATACTTGGTTTTATATCGTGTAGTGCAAATTACCTTGCATTGCCTCCGGATACTTGTCTTGTTTTCTATTTAGTTATAGGATTTAGGTTCTAGTTTCTTGAACAACTTGACAATTGTTGGTTGGTGAGCTTGGTTCTGAAGTGTAATCAAGGAAGACAAGAAAAGTGAGGTAATTTGATACGGAACCTCCAAGAATAAGCCTGAGAACCCCTTGATTTCGAACCCCCACAGCATTAACTTGAAAACCCCTAGTCGAATTCGGTACAACCCCCAAGGATTAGGTTAGATTTCAGATTACCTTGAATTGATCAAAGATCCAAGATTTCGAAACAAGTCAGTTCCTAAATCCCAGAAAGTTGATCAAACTACTTGAATGTTTCTGAAGCATGTATTCAAGCAAGAACACAAAGATAAAAGCAATTCGGCTTTAGGTTAATAAATTCGTCCAAAACTTCAAAACTCCAAAACTAAGATGGCTTACAACCCTAAATGAGATATAAATAGCTAAACCCTAATTAGGGTTATTAAGTAGCGTTTGGCTTTCTAATCAAATTTTAAGAAATAATAAAGTAATCAAAGTCCTAATTTAATACCAAACAAACAGGGCCCTTACTTTTTAAATGAGCATAACTAGTGGGCCTTAATACATATTAACATAACAAGTTCAGTTAATTATTTAACTATAAATAAGCCCAACTAGTGACTTGAGCCAAATATGCTCCAATTTGCATCCTTGATCAGCCATATCGTGCACCTTCAGCTCCTCTTCAACAAAATGTTGCATGTAGCCTTGTGACGTCTCTATCATAATTCTAAACACTTGAGTGAATTTTGATTATTACTAATCTTGTTTCTTTGAGTTTGTTTGTTTATTAACATGGCTAGAAAAGGAGAAGAGACTAGCAAAGAATGAGCTATGGCCGAAAGCTTGGCTAGGCTTAATGAGACTTTGGCAGCAATGCTTGGTCGAATGGAGATGATGGATACTAGATTGCAAGAGAATGCAGCACGACAAGCACAACAAATTCAGCAAGTGCAACGAGGGCAGCCAGCCGCACATCCAAATCCCATAATGCGAGCTAGAAGAGTGCTTAGGAGAGAAGGGCAAGGAAATCTTGAAGCCCTAGAAGCAGCCGAAAGGGTAGAAGATGAAGATGAAGGTGGAAATCAACCTACCATTGATGGTGACCTTACTTCCATCAAGATGAAGATTCCTTCCTTTGAAGGGAAGAACAATGCAGAAGAGTTCATAGAATGGATGAGGAAAGTTGAGTAGATTTTCGAATGCCATAACTACACCGAAGAGAAGAAATCAGTTTTGGCAGCCGTAGAGTTCAAGGGGTATGCTACCTGTTTGTGGGATCAATTGAAAGCTAATAGAAGAGGGAAAGATATGAGGCCTATTCCTGAATGGTCAACCTTGAAAGAACTAAAGAGGAGCCGATTTGTACCATCTCACTACATTCGGGATTTGTACAATCGACTAGCAAGACTAGTTCAAGGTGGAAGAAGTGTGGAAGAGTACCACAAAGAGATGGAGATGATCATGGCTAGGGCAAATATTGATGAAGATGAAGACAAGAAGATGTCACGATTTCTTAGGGGATTGAATTTGAACATAGCCAATGAATTGGAGATGTATGAATTCAACACAACGGAAGAGTTAGTTCAAAAGGCCATGAAGATAGAGAGAAGATTGAAGAATAAAGCTATTTCGAAAACTGGCTACTCTAAAGCTAGTGGAAAATTTTCAAACTTCAAGGGTTCAAGTTCGAGTGGAGGTTCCTACAAAGGGGATTACAAGGGTTCTTTCCAAAAGAATTCTTCCTACAATCCTAATTTCAAGAAGCTGAATGATGGGGATGCAAAAACAGCCAAGGAAACACCTTCTAGACCTACTCCAAGTAGGGAAATTAAATTCTACAAGTGTTTGGGAAGTGGACACATTGCTTCTCAATGTCCGAATAAGAGGGTGATGATTGCTACCCATAAAGGGGAAATTGAATCAGAATCTGAACATGAAGAAGAAGATGAGGCCGAATGTGGTGATAGGGCCGAATATGATGAAGAGGCTTGGGAGAATCAATTCTTGAATGCTGAACACGGAGAGATGCTTGTTACTAGAAGAGCCTTGAATATTCAAGTCAAGGAAGAAGGCTTGGATCAAAGGGAGAATCTTTTCCACTCTAGGTGTTTTGTGAATGGTAAGGTTTGTACACTTATCATTGATGGTGGAAGTTGTACCAATGCTGCTAGTACTACAATGGTGGATAAATTGGGGTTAGCTTGTTTTAAACATCCCAATCCTTACAAGTTGCAATGGTTCAATGACACTGGGGAAGTAAAAGTGTTGAAGCAAGTCAAGGTACCATTCTCCATTGGGTGGTATAAAGATGAGGTTTTGTGTGATGTAGTGCCAATGCAAGCTGGACATTTGCTATTAGGAAGACCATGGCAGCATGATAGAAGGCCACAACATGATGGCTTTTCTAATAAGTACACCTTTACTTATGAAGGAAAGAAGGTTGTTCTAGCACCATTATCACCTCAAGAGGTGTATGAAGATCAGAAGAGGATGCTAGAGAGGGAGAAAGAAGTTTCGGCCAACATGAACCAAGGGGGTTCAAATTCGGCCAATGATGTTTCTTTAACACCCAAGGGTAATTCTAAGGGTAGGGAGAGAGAAAATAATAAAGTGAGTGAGTGCAGAAAGGGAAAAGAGGCCGAGAGTCAAAAGAAAGTAAGCAAACAAATAAATGGCACATTGGTGAGAGAAAATAAGCAAGGAAAAAAAGCAAAACATACTTTTTATGCAAGAGCAAGAGAGATAGATGTAGGGCAGCCTGTACTCATTATTATGTATAAAGAATTGTTACTTGCTGATAGTGAACAATCTCTTGATTCTTTACCTTCTAGTTTTGTGTCTTTGTTGCAGGATTTTAAGGATGTGTTTCCTGAAGACATTCCTAGTGGTTTGCCGCCATTAAGAGGGATTGAACATCAAATTGACTTCATACCCAGTTCTACAATTCCAAACCGGCTAGCATATAGGAGCAATCCTATGGAGACAAAAGAGATGCAAAGACAAGTTGAAGAGCTTTTGGAGAAAGGCCTGATTCATGAGAGCCTTAGTCCTTGTGCCATTCCAGTCTTATTAGTACCAAGAAAGATTGTTCTTGGAGGATGTGTGTTGATTGTAGGGCTGTGAATAAGATTACTGTGAAGTATAGACATCCCATTCCTAGACTTGATGACATGTTGGACGAATTGCATGGGGTGAGATATTTCACAAAGATTGATCTTATGAGTGGATATCATCAAATTAGCAAAAAGCCTGGAGATGAATGGAAGACTGCCTTCAAAACAAAATATGGTTTGTATGAATGGTTAGTTATGCCTTTTTGGTTTATCTAATGCACCTAGTACTTTTATGAGATTAATGAACCATGTTTTGAGAGCTTATTTAGGTAAGTTTTGGTAGTTTACTTTGATGATATTCTGATTTATAGCAAAACTGAGGAAGAACATGTTAAGCATGTTAGGAATGTGCTTGATATCCTTAGGGAGCAAAACCTTTATGCTAAGCTTAAGAAGTGTTCTTTTTGCCTAGATAGGGTTGTTTTTCTTGGTTTTGTTGTAAGTATGCAGGGAATTGAAGTAGATCAAGAGAAGGTGAAAGCTATCCAAGAGTGGTCGAATCCTTCAAGTGTGACAGAAGTGAGGAGTTTTCACGGATTGGCAAGCTTCTATAGGAGATTTGTCCCTAATTTCCCTACGTTGGCAGCCCCCTTGACTAGCATAATCAAGAAAGAAGTGGGATTCGTTTGGGGCAAGGAGCAACAAGAAGCATTTGATGCTTTGAAAGAGAAGCTTTCTACTACACCCATTTTAGCTTTACCTAACTTTGATTCTACTTTTGAAATTGAATGTGATGCTTCTGGTGTAGGTATTGGAGCTGTTTTGATGCAGGAGAAGAAACCCATTGCATACTTTAGTGAAAAGCTTAATGGAGCAAAGCTGAATTATTCAACTTATGACAAGAAGCTATATGCTTTGGTGAGAGCATTGGAAGTACGGGAGCATTATTTGCTGCCCAAGGAATTCGTGATCCATTCAGACCATGAATCATTGAAGCATTTGAGAGGGCAAGGCAAGTTGAATAAAAGATATGCAAAATGGGTTGTGAAGATTGAGAAGTTTCCTTATGTGATCAAATACAAGCAAGGTAAAGACAATGTAGTAGCAGATGCACTTTCAAGGAGATACGCTTTACTTAATGTTTTGAGTACTAAATTTCTTGGATTTGAATGTATAAAGGACTTATATGTTGGTGATTCTGATTTTGGCAATGTTTATGATGCTTGTGAGTATGGTGCTTTTAATTCTTTCTATAGACATGAAGTATTTTTATTTAAGGGTTCGAAATTATGCATGCCTAGATGTTCTATGAGAGATTTGCTAGTATTAGAATCACATTGTGGGGGTTTGATGGGGCATTTTGGAGTTGATAAGACTTTAGACATGTTGAATGAACACTTTTATTGGCTGAATATGAAAAGGGATGTAATTCGGATTTGTAAGGCTTGTTTGGCTTGTAGGCAAGCTAAGTCTAAGTCTATGCCTCATGGTTTGTATATGCCATTACCCGTTCCTAGTTCTCCTTGGATGGACATTAGTATGGACTTTGTTTTAGGATTACCAAGGACTAAGAGGGGGAGAGATAGCATATTTGTGGTTGTTGATAGGTTTAGTAAGATGGCACACTTTATCCCATGTCATAAGAGTGATGATGCTAGTTTAGTGGCCGAACTCTTCTTTAGGGAGGTGGTTCGAATTCATGGGATACCAAAATCCATAGTTTCTGACAGAGACACCAAGTTTTTGTCTCACTTTTGGCGTGTGCTTTGGCGAAAGTTAGGTACCAAGTTGTTATTTTCCACCACCTGTCATCCTCAAACGAATGGACAAACAGAAGTAGTAAACAGAACTTTAGGTACCATGTTGAGAGCTTTAGTGGGTAAAAATTTGAGTTCTTGGGAAGATTGTTTGTCATTTATTGAGTTTGCTTATAATCGTGCTATTCATTCTTCTACAGGATATTCACCTTTTGAGCTTGTTTATGGTTTTAACCCACTAACAGTTTTGGATCTTGTTTCTTTACCTTCTCATGAGCTTGTTAGTTTAGATGGTGAGAAGAAAGCTAAATTGGTGAAAGAGATGCATGAGAAAGCAAGGGCGAATATTGAGAAAAGGAACAAGAGATATGCTGATTCTTCAAATAGAGGGAGACGTGAGATGAAGTTTCAAGTAGGAGATTGGGTTTGGGTGCATTTTCGAAAAGAGAGGTTTCCTAACCAAAGGAAGAACAAGTTGTAAGCAAGGGGAGATGGCCCATTCCAAGTGCTGGAGAAGATTAATGACAATGCCTACAAGATTGACTTACCAGGTACATATAATGTTAGTGCTACTTTCAATGTAAGTCATCTTTCTCCTTTTGATGATGCAGATTTGAGGACAAATCTTTTTGAAGAGGGGGAGAATGATGCAAGAAAGGATCCCTTGAAGCTAGCAAGTGGACCAATCACTAGGAGCAAGGTAAAGAGATATCAAGCTAGTATGGCTTTGCATATTCAAGAAGAGATTTCCAAAGAGCTTCAAGAATTATCATTCAAGAAGATGGAGATAGAGCTTGAAGAAGGCACACCAAAGCTGATTATGATGCTTAGTGTGGAAGCTAAAGGCTAGCTAAAGAAAGGTCCAACGTGCAAGAAAGGTCCATGGGGGTTCATATAAAGCCTTGGAAAGAAATTTAAGGCCCATGGACAGCCCAAATAGTGTGGGGCGTTTCTTATGTTGAAGGGATTAGTTTGGTTGTTTCCATACTTTATATTTTCCTTAGTGGATTAGGATTTTCTTTCCATACTTTATATTTTCCTTAGTGGATTAGGATTTTGTTTCCATACTTAATGTTTTCCTTATACAATTAGGAATGTTTTCCTTATGCAATTAGGAATATTTTCCTTATGCAATTAGGAATATTTTCCTTATGCAATTAGGAATGTTTTAGTCTTAATTTTCCATATGCAATTAGGAATTTTGTAACCCTTATTTAAGAGCACTATTAGGCCGAATTTCAAAAACAACAATTAATAAAAAATTTTGAATTCTTCTACAAGTTCTTCTTGTGAATTTTCGTGTGAGAGAGATTAGAGTGGATTCTTTAATTCATTCTTTGCATCAAGAATTAGGTTTACTTATCAACAAGAGTTGTGGCGTTTTCCTTCCTCTTACCAACTAAATCCTTCAATCATAGTGAGTTCGCGTCTCTTTATAGGCATTGGGTTCCTTAGGAGGTGATTATCAAGTTTCAAGGAGTTCTCTACCATTGTTATACGTTGGGTTTACTGCCATCGTTGCTAAGGGTCAGCGTCAGCTTTGGTGTGCCTTCTTCAAGCTCTATCTCCATCTTCTTGAATGATAATTCTTGAAGCTCTTTGGAAATCTCTTCTTGAATATGCAAAGCCATACTAGCTTGATATCTCTTTGCCTTGCTCCTAGTGATTGGTCCACTTGCTAGCTTCAAGGGATCCTTTCTTGCATCATTCTCCCCCTCTTCAAAAAGATTTGTCTTTAAATCTGCATCATCAAAAGTAGAAAGATCACTAACATTGAAAGTAGCACTAACATTATACGTACCTGGTAAGTCGATCTTGTAGGCATTGTCATTAATCTTCTCCAGAACTTGGAATGGGCCATCTCCCCTTGCTTGCAACTTGTTCTTCCTTTGGTTAGGAAACCTCTCTTTTCGAAAATGCACCCAAACCCAATCTCCTACTTGAAACTTCATCTCACGTCTCCCTCTATTTGCAGAATCAGCATATCTCTTGTTCCTTTTCTCAATATTCGCCCTTGCTTTCTCATGCATCTCTTTCACCAATTTAGCTTTCTTCTCACCATCTAAACTAACAAGCTCATAAGAAGGTAAAGAAACAAGATCCAAAACTGTTAGTGGGTTAAAACCATAAACAAGCTCAAAAGGTGAATATCCTGTAGAAGAATGAATAGCATGATTATAAGCAAACTCAATAAATGGCAAACAATCTTCCCAAGAACTTAAATTCTTACCCACTAAAGCTCTCAACATGGTACCTAAAGTTCTGTTTACTACTTCTGTTTGTCCATCCGTTTGAGGATGACAAGTGGTGAAAAATAACAACTTGGTACCTAACTTTCCCCAAAGCACACGCCAAAAGTGAGACAAAAACTTGGTGTCTCTATCAGAAACTATGGATTTTGGTATCCCATGAATTCGAACCACCTCCCTAAAGAAGAGTTCGGCCACTAAACTAGCATCATCACTCTTATGACATGGGATAAAGTGTGCCATCTTACTAAACCTATCAACAACCCCAAATATGCTATCTCTCCCCTTCTTAGTCCTTGGTAATCCTAAAACAAAGTCCATACTAATGTCCATCCAAGGAGAACTAGGAACGGGTAATGGCATATACAAACCATGAGGCATAGACTTAGACTTAGCTTGCCTACAAGCCAAACAAGCCTTACAAATCCGAATTACATCCCTTTTCATATTCAGCCAATAAAAGTGTTCATTCAGCATGTCTAAAGTCTTATCAACTCCAAAATGCCCCATAAAACCCCCCACAATGTGATTCTAATACTAGCAAATCTCTCATAGAACATCTAGGCATGCATAATTTCGAACCCTTAAAGAAAAACCCATCATGTCTATAGAAAGAATTAAAAGCACCATGCTTACAAGCATCATAAACATTGCCAAAATCAGAATCACCAACATATAAGTCCTTTATACATTCAAATCCAAGCAATTTAGTACTCAAAACATTAAGTAAAGTGTACCTCCTTGAAAGTGCATCTGCCACTACATTGTCTTTACCTTGCTTGTATTTGATCACATAAGGAAACTTCTCAATCTTCACAACCCATTTTGCATGTCTTTTATTCAACTTGCCTTGCCCTCTCAAATGCTTCAATGATTCATGGTCTGAATGGATCATGAATTCCTTGGGCAGCAAATAATGCTCCCATACTTCCAATGCTCTCACCAAAGCATATAGCTCCTTGTCATAAGTTGAATAATTCAGCTTTGCTCCATTAAGCTTTTCACTAAAGTATGCAATGGGCTTCTTCTCTTGCATCAAAACAGCTCCAATACCTACACCAGAAGCATCACATTCAATTTCAAAAGTAGAATCAAAGTTAAGTAAAGCTAAAACGGGTGTAGTAGAAAGCTTCTATTTCAAAGCATGAAATGATTCTTGTTGCTCCTTGCCCCAAATGAACCCTTCTTCTTTCTTGATTATGCTAGTCAAGGGGGCTGCCAATGTAGAGAAATTAGGGATAAATCTCCTATAGAAGCTTGCCAATCCGTGAAAACTCCTCACTTCTGTCACACTTGAAGGATTCTGCCACTCTTGGATATCTTTCACCTTCTCTTGATCAACTTCAATTCCCTGCATACTTACAACAAAACCAAGAAAAACAACCCTATCTAGACAAAAAGAACACTTCTTAAGCTTAGCATAAAGGTTTTGCTCCCTAAGGATTTCAAGCACTTTCCTAACATGTTCAACATGTTCTTCCTCAGTTTTGCTATAAATTAGAATATCATCAAAGTAAACTACCACAAACTTACCTAAATAAGCTCTCAAAACATGGTTCATTAATCTCATGAAAGTACTAGGTGCGTTAGATAAACCAAAAGACATAACTAACCATTCATACAAACCATATTTCATTTTGAAGGCAGTCTTCCATTCATCTCAAGGCTTCATGCGAATTTGATGATAACCACTCATAAGATCAATCTTTGTGAAATATTTCGCCCCATGCAATTCGTCCAACATGTCATCAAGTCTAGGAATGGGATGTCTATACTTCACAGTAATCTTGTTCACAGCCCTACAATCAACACACATCCTCCAAGAACCATCTTTCTTGGGTACTAATAAGACTGGAACGGCATAAGCACTAAGGCTCTCGCGAACCAAGCCTTTCTCCAAAAGCTCTTCAACTTGTCTTTGCATCTCTTTTGTCTCTATAGGATTGCTCCTATATGCTGGCCGGTTTGGAATTGTAGAACCAGGTATGAAGTCAATTTGATGTTCAATCCCTCTTAATGGTGGCAAACCACTAGGAAGATCTTCAGGAAACACATCCTCAAAATCCTGCAACAAAGACACAAAACTATAAGGTAAAGAATCAAGAGATTCTTCACTGTCAGCAAGTAACAATTCTTTATACATAATAATGAGTACAGGCTGCCCTACATCTATCTCTTGCTCTTGCATAAAAAGTATGTTTTGCTTTTTCTCCTTGCTTATTTTCTCTCACCAATGGGTCATTTATTTATTTGCTTACTTTCTTTTGACTCTCGGCCCCTTTTCCCTTTCTGCACTCACTCACTTTATTATTTTCTCTCTCCCTACCCTTAGAATTACCCTTGGGTGTTGAAGAAACATCATTGGCCAAATTTGAACCCCCTTGGTTCTTGCTGGCCGAAACTTCTTTCTCCCTCTCTAGCATCCTCTTTTGATCTTCATACACCTCTTGAGGTGATAATGGTGTTAGAACAACCTTCTTTCCTTCATAAGTAAAGGTATACTTATTAGAAAAGCCATCATGTTGTGCCCTTCTATCATGCTGCCATGGTCTTCCTAATAGCAAATGTCCAGCTTGCATTGGCACTACATCACACAAAACCTCATCTTTATACCACCCAATGGAGAATGGTACCTTGACTTGCTTCAACACTTTTACTTCCCCAGCGTCATTGAACCATTGCAACTTGTAAGGATTGGGATGTTTAAAATAAGCTAACCCCAATTTATCCACCATTGTAGTACTAGCAGCATTGGTACAACTTCCACCATCAATGATAAGTGTACAAACCTTACCATTCACCAAACACCTAGAGTGGAAAAGATTCTCCCTTTGATCCAAGCCTTCTTTGATGTGAACCAGTATAGCAAGGATCCATTGGTGCTACAACAAGGGCCATTGACGAGGAATAAAGCAAAGAAATATGGCATCACTCTTGGAATGCATATTCAATACTTTATTACAAGAGAGGTGACTGAATTAGCATGGGACAAGTGCGAGAAGGAACTAGAAGACCAACCCAAGCTAGTCATGGTGCTGGATTGTACACATGGTGCTGAAATGTGCGAATTGTCCAGCCAATACCACAACCACCCTGTGAAATGTGCTGCTTGTCCAGAAAGTCCCACAACCCCCTGTGAAATCTACTGTTTCACAACCCCCTATACCAGTTTCAGCAAGAACAACTTTGGCATGCTTAACACATGTTTGGGGCGTGTTTTTTGAGTCTTTTAAGTGGTCCCCTCCATATTTTGCTTATTAGGTTTTTATTGTAATATTAGTTAATAGTTTTCCTTATAGGAAATAAGTTGATGATATCATTATGCCAAGTGGACCAATCACAAGATCACAATCAAAGAAACTCCAGCATGTGTTCCAGCACTTCATTCAAAGGTGGATTAATGAAGAGGGAGACCAACTTGTAGTGAATATGATGGATCATGAAGAGGAAGTCAGAAAAATCACCAACAAGCATGAAGAATCTGCCCATAAGTATGGTGATGGGCATTAGCACGAATTTGGAATATAATATTGACATGGTTTAGTGCTAGTGTGACTAGACACATGTGAACCAACACCAAAATGCATGTGGAATCTGCCCATCAATGTTGTCATAATTATGGGCAGTAATTTAGAGTATATTATTGAGGTGGATGAACAATTAATGCTATTGTGACTAGATACATGTAAACCTAGACTTTAAGCCATTAGTTCTTCTTTTCCAACTATATAAGGATGGGAAAAGAACTTAATAGGGTTGACTACGAATTTCCAGAATTGTTGAATGTAATTTCTGTGTTTTCAAGTTTGAGAGGTTTTCTTCTTATTCTTGTTGCATGAAGAGTTGGTTCTAACTTATCAAGTCTGACTTGTGGCGTTTTAATCAATTCATTTCTTCATCCCAATCACCCAAGTTCTCAATTACAGGTTAGTTGTGGGTTTGGTAGGGAGGATTTGTTTTTGAGTTCTAAGATTCTATGCTAGATGTGTATGTGGGGTTCTAGATGTAATATTTGATCCATGGGTTCCGCATCATTTGGTATCAGAGCTTTGGCTTGAAGATAAATCTCTAGGTATCTTTTATGTTTTAATTATCCAAAGAAAAAAAAAACGAATCAGATTCAGTTTCTATATTTCTTCATTTTCTGTTCTTGTTGCACCTTGTTCTTATTCTTCAAATCTGTGAACTTTTGTTTAATTTTTCAATTTCTATCCTTGTTTACTGAAAGTTCAAAAGAAAAAAAAGAGGAAAAGATCAAAAGAAAAACAAAAAAAAAAAAGAAAAGAGAATCAGATTCAACTTCCTCAACATAAAAGAAAAAAAAATCGTACCTGTTTCTGTCCAGAATTTTTCTTCACAAGTGTTTGAGATTTTTTGCATATTTATACCATTAACAGCTTGCTACCTTATTATATTTGATCAAATTACATCAGCTCCTCATTATGCATCCATTTAGCATTTAAAATCTGATATTTAGAGCCTTTCTTGCATTGGGAATAGATTTAGGTTGCATATTTAGATTACTCATTGGAGTGATTTGAATTCTGTTTTTTTTTAGGATCCAGAATTGTTTTTCTTTGTATTCTTAGTTTCATTCTTTCATATACCTCTTGTTTCTTGTATGCATTAAGTAGCTAATTCTCAATCATAGTTACTTTGGTTTGATTAACACAAATACTTTTGCTTCTTGTGATAACTTTCAGTTCTTGTTGTCTAAAATTAAATTGCTTCTAGAATTGCAGAATTCATTTTGTTCATTAGGTTCCTTGTAGAGTCTTTAAAACAAAACTTGTTCTACTTGATTTAATTGGATTCAATTCTGAAATTCAACTTGATAAAAGAAGAATTGAGAGGTAAAAGGGACCAAGGTTTGAGTGAAATACAAGAGGAGTGTCAATCTGATCTTGAGTGAAACACGTAAGGGAGTGAGGTGAGAAAATTTTCTTTACTAACATTTTCTTGTAGGTTCTTCTTACACCATGTCAAATTCTGGAAGTGAAAAACGTGATATGACCATAAATGACATAGCCTTCATGTTAGAGGCAATGCAAAGGAGATTTGAAAGGTTTGATTTGACCATAAACAACATGAGAGGTGATGTAGACAGCATAATGCAAAGGCAGCGAAATGATACTAATCGAAGGGGGCAGAATAGAGGGAGAGGAAACATGATGAATGATGATGAGATAGAGAGGGAAGATGATGAAGAAAGTGAGCAATCAATTGCTCAAAGAAGACCTCAACAAAGGGACAGTAACATATCTTCCATAAAAATGAAGATACCATCCTTCAAGGGGAGAAATGATGCTGAAGCTTACCTTGAATGGGAAAGAAAAGTTGAGTTGGTGTTTGATTGTCACAACTATAGTGAAATGAAGAAATTTAAAATTGCAGCAGTTGAATTCACAGATTATGCACTAATTTGGTGGGATCAATTGATGATTTCCAAGAGGAGAAATGGAGAAAGAACCATCACTACTTGGGCTGAAATGAAAACTGTGATGAGAAAGAGATTTGTACCATCTTACTACTATAGGGAGCTTCACCAAAAATTACAGCGGTTAACTCAAGGATCCATGTCAGTGGAGGATTACCATAAAGAGATGGAGATGATCATGAGTAGAACTAATATAGAGGAGGATCCAGAAATCACTATGGCTCGATTTTTGAGTGGGCTGAATAGAGAGATAGCTAACATAATTGAATTACATCATTATGTGGAGCTTGAAGATATGGTACACATGGCCATGAAAGTGGAGAAGCAACTGAAACTCAAGGGAGCAGCCAAGGGATTTTCTAATTCCAGCTCTAGTTTCACTTCAAAATGGCCAAAGAAAGATGATAATCCTAAAGGGAAGGAGGCTGCCTGGAAAGGAAAGGAAAAACAAGTTCTAGATGACCCTAAAGGTAACTCTAAAACATCTAACTCTAATCAAAAGCATAGTACCATTAAATGCTTTAGGTGTTTAGGAGTAGGGCATATAGCATCTCAATGTCCAAATAAGAAAATCATGTTGATACGAGATAATGGTGAAATTGATAGTGCTAGTGAACATGAAAGTGATGATGATAATGATAGCATGCCACCATTAGAAGAAATAGAACATATTATTGAATATCCTGCCCATGGTGAATCTTTGGTTATTAGAAGAGCTTTAAACATGCAAATTAAAGATGAAGAAAGTAATCAAAGAGAGAACATTTTCCATACTCGTTGCATTGTGAATGGAAAAGTGTGCAGCATGATCATTGATGGGGGTAGTTGTGCAAATGTTGCTAGTACTGATTTTGTGGATAAATTAGGGTTAGTATGCACAAAACATCCTAGTCCTTACAAGCTGCAATGGTTGAATGATAGTGGAGAGGTGAGGGTAACAAAGCAGGTTCTATTTTCTTTTGCAATTGGGAGATACAAGGATGAAGTTTGCTGTGATGTTGTGCCTATGCATGCTAGCCATATCCTTCTTGGTCGTCCATGGCAGTTTGATAGAAAAGCTTTGCATGATGGCTTTAAGAATCATTATTCTTTCAGCCTAAATGGTTTAAATTTCACTCTTGCTCCATTGTCACCTAAACAAGTGTATGAAGGTCAAGTAAATATTTTGAGATCATTTGAAAAGAATTCTGGTGGTGAGGGTAAAACAAATAAAAATAGAGTAAAAGAGGCCAAGTGTGAGGAAAAGAATGATAAAATGGCCCATTGGTGAGAGAAAAAGAGAAAGGGAGAGAAAATAAAAGAGAGTGTTTCTATGCAAAAGAAAAGGAGTTAAGGAGTGCTTTTTGTGAGAAAAGAAGTCTGATTGTACTTAGGTGCAAAGAGACCTTGATTTCTACATCTAACCTTGATAACCCTTTGCCTAGTTGTGTTAGTTCTCTTTTACAGGAATTTGGAGATGTTTTTCCAGAAAATGTACCCAAAGGTTTACCACCTTTAAGAGGGATTGAGCATCAAATTGACTTCATTCCGGGCTCAACAATTCCTAATCGACCAGCTTATAGAAGTAATCCGGAGGAAACCAAGGAACTTCAAGGGCAAGTGGAGGAGTTGCTAGCAAAGGGACATGTGTGTGAAAGTATTAGTCCATGTACTATTCTGGTTTTACTAGTCCTAAAGAAGGATGAATCATTTGCCCATAAAGCAAATAAAAGAAGGAAACATGTGATTTTCCAACCTGGTAATTGGGTATGGGTTCATGTGAGAAAGAAAAGATTTCCTAAACAAAGAAAATCCAAGTTGGATGCAAGGGGAGATGGTCCTTTCCAAGTATTGGAGCAAATCAATGACAATGCCTACAAGATCGACTTACCTGGTGAGTATGGTATTAGTGCTACTTTTAATGTAACTGATTTATCTCCTTTTGATGATGCAGATTTGAGGACAAATCTTTTTAAAGAAGGAGAGAATGATGTGAACCAGTATAGCAAGGATCCATTGGTGCTACAACAAGGGCCATTGACGAGGAATAAAGCAAAGAAATATGGCATCACTCTTGGAATGCATATTCAATACATTATTACAAGAGAGGTGACTGAATTAGCATGGGACAAGTGCGAGAAGGAACTAGAAGACCAACCCAAGCTAGTCATGGTGCTGGATTGTACACATGGTGCTGAAATGTGCGAATTGTCCAGCCAATACCACAACCACCCTGTGAAATGTGCTGCTTGTCCAGAAAGTCCCACAACCCCCTGTGAAATCTACTGTTTCACAACCCCCTATACCAGTTTCAGCAAGAACAACTTTGGCATGCTTAACACATGTTTGGGGCGTGTTTTTTGAGTCTTTTAAGTGGTCCCCTCCATATTTTGCTTATTAGGTTTTTATTGTAATATTAGTTAATAGTTTTCCTTATAGGAAATAAGTTGATGATATCATTATGCCAAGTGGACCAATCACAAGATCACAATCAAAGAAACTCCAGCATGTGTTCCAGCACTTCATTCAAAGGTGGATTAATGAAGAGGGAGACCAACTTGTAGTGAATATGATGGATCATGAAGAGGAAGTCAGAAAAATCACCAACAAGCATGAAGAATCTGCCCATAAGTATGGTGATGGGCATTAGCACGAATTTGGAATATAATATTGACATGGTTTAGTGCTAGTGTGACTAGACACATGTGAACCAACACCAAAATGCATGTGGAATCTGCCCATCAATGTTGTCATAATTATGGGCAGTAATTTAGAGTATATTATTGAGGTGGATGAACAATTAATGCTATTGTGACTAGATACATGTAAACCTAGACTTTAAGCCATTAGTTCTTCTTTTCCAACTATATAAGGATAGGAAAAAGAACTTAATAGGGTTGACTACGAATTTCCAGAATTGTTGAATGTAATTTCTGTGTTTTCAAGTTTGAGAGGTTTTCTTCTTATTCTTGTTGCATGAAGAGTTGGTTCTAACTTATCAAGTCTGACTTGTGGCGTTTTAATCAATTCATTTCTTCATCCCAATCACCCAAGTTCTCAATTACAGGTTAGTTGTGGGTTTGGTAGGGAGGATTTGTTTTTGAGTTCTAAGATTCTATGCTAGATGTGTATGTGGGGTTCTAGATGTAATATTTGATCCATGGGTTCCGCATCATTCTTCCTTGACTTGAATATTCAAGGCTCTTCTAGTAACAAGCATCTCTCCATGTTCAGCATTCAAGACTTGATTCTCCCAAGGCTCTTCATCATATTCGGCCCTATCACCACATTCGGCCTCTTCTTCTTCTTCATGTTCAGATTTTGCCCTTGTTGCACTTGTTGCATTTGTTGTGCTTGCCGTGCTGCATTCTCTTGCAATCTAGTATCCATCATCTCCATTCGACCAAGCATTGCTGCCAAAGTCTCATTAAGCCTATCCAAGCTTTCAGCCATAGCTCCTTCCTTGCTAGTCTCTTCTCCTTTTCCAGCCATGTTAACAAATAAACAAACTCAAAGAAACAAGATTAGTAATAATCGAAATTCACTCAAGTGTTTAGAATTACCTCACTTTTCTTGTCTTCCTTGATTGCACTTCAGAACCAAGCTCACCAACCAACAATTGTCAAGTCGTTCAAGAAACTAGAACCTAAGTCCTAGAACTAGATAGAAAACAAGACAAGTATCCGGAGGCAATGCAAGGTAATTTGCACTACACGATATAGAACCAAGTATCGACACAAGCAAATGATACTTAGCAATGTAATGGAATTAAAAGCTAGATAAAGAAATCAGAAACAATGAAGCCAATAAACAAGACAAATTGGGATATAATGAATCAAAAACAACCCACACTTGGCAAGCTGCTTTGTGGACCTAATCAATTCTACCCAAAATGCTAGCTTCTAGACTCTAATTCCCACCTAAAACACTCAAATAATATGAATATTAAGGTCTGATTTTCGAATTCCAAAAGCCCTCAAAAGGTGAATTTTTTTGCCCAAAATTTTTTTATTACTTCTAACCCTCCTAGATCTGATCCTTAGCACCCAAATAGCAAGAATATCAAACAATTTTTGTTGAGGTGGTTTTGTACTCTTTTTTTTTTTTGCTTCCTCTCACTATCCCCTTGATTTGGGACTTAATTTACTCCCAAGGACTTTTCGAAATCTGGACTTAATTCGCAACCCTAGATTCACTCAAGACCAAATCAAAATCAAACTTGAACACAAACTCTAGCTTTTGCTTTCTTTCAAGAACCCTAATTCTTGGTTTCGAAATTCTCCAAGAATCCTTTCCTAGGTTTCATTTTCACCCTAAGAATACCCTCCTTCAATTCGGCCTTGATCAGAATTGATATATGACTCTTTTTCGAAAATTAAATACTAGACTCTCTAAGAACCCTAAAACGCAGGAATTTAAAAGACCTAAATTAACAAATCCTAGAAAGACAAAGTAGATAAAAATTACCTTGTAGCAAGGCTCTGATACCAAATGACGTGGACCCTTAGCAACGATGGCAGCAAACCCAACGTATAACAATGGTAGAGAACTCCTTGAAACTTGATAATCACCTCCTAAGGAACCCAACGCCTATAAAGAGACGCGAACTCACTATGATTTAAGGATTTAGTTGGTAAGAAGAAGGAAAATGCCACAACTCTTGTTGATAAGTAAACCTAATTCTTGATGCAAAGAAAGAATTAAAGAATCCACTCTAATCTCTCTCACACAAAAATTCACAAGAACTTGTAGAAGAAATCAAAAATTTTTATTAATTGTTGTTGTCTCAAATTCGGCCTAATAGTGTGATGCGGAACCCATGGATCAAATATTACATCTAGAACCCCACATACACATCTAGCATAGAATCTTAGAACTCAAAAGCAAATCCTCCCTACCAAACCCACAACTAACCTGTAATTGAGAACTTGGGTGATTGGGATGAAGAAATGAATTGATTAAAACGCCACAAGTAAGACTTGATAAGTTAGAACCAATTCTTCATGCAACAAGAATAAGAATAAAACCTCTCAAACTTGAAAACACAGAAATTACATTCAACAATTCTGGAAATTCGTAGTCAACCCTATTAAGTTCTTTTTCCCATCCTTATATAGTTGGAAAAGAAGAACTAATGGCTTAAAGTCTAGGTTTACATGTATCTAGTCACAATAGCATTAATTGTTCATCCACCTCAATAATATACTCTAAATTACTGCCCATAATTCTGACAACATTGATGGGCAGATTGTACATTCATTTTGGTGTTGGTTCACATGTGTCTAGTCACACTAACACTAAACCATATCAATATTTTATTCCAAATTCGTGCTAATGCCCATCACCATACTTATGGGCAGATTCTTCATGCTTGTTGGTGAGTTTCTGACTTCCTCTTCATGGTCCATCATATTCACTACAAGTTGGTCTCCCTCTTCATTAATCCACCTTTGTATGAAGTGCTGGAACACATGCTGGAATTTCTTTGATTGTAATCTTGTGATTGGTCCACTTGGCATAATGATATCATCAACATATTTGCTGCCATTACATTCATCAAGCTTGCTTATAGTTTCCTCATCATTCCCTCCTTGCTCAAAAAGATTTGTCCTCAAATCTGAGCCTACATCAAAAGGAGAAAGATCACTAACATTGAAAGTTGCAGAAACATTATACTCACCTGGTAGATCAATTTTGTAGGCATTGTCATTGATCCGTTCTAAAACTTGGAATGGGCCATCTCCCCTTGCATCCAACTTGGATTTCCTTTGTTTAGGAAATCTTTCCTTCCTCATATGAACCCATACCCAATCACCAGGTTGGAAAATCACATGTTTCCTTCTTCTATTTGCATTATGGGCAACTGATTCATATTTCTTCTCAAGATGAGCTCGTGCCTTTTCATGTATCTGCTTAACCAACTCAGCTTTCTTTTCACCATCTAAGTTAGTTATTTCATTTAATGGCAAAGGAAACAAATCAAGTGGTGTAAGTGGATTAAAACCATAAATAATTTCAAATGGTGAATAACCAGTAGAAGAATGTATGCTTCTATTATATGCAAACTCCACTAATGGCAAACAATCTTCCCAAGTTTTCAAATTCTTACCCACAACAGCACGTAACAAAGATCCTAAAGTCCTATTTACCACTTCTGTTTGTCCATCAGTTTGTGGATGACAAGTTGTAGAGAACAACAATTTAGTACCTAACTTATTCCATAAAACACGCCAAAAATGACTTAAGAACTTCACATCTCTATCACTTACAATTGTTTTAGGAATGCCATGCAACCGAACTACTTCCCCAAAGAACAAATTTGCAATATTTGTTGCATCATCAGTTTTGTGACATGCAATGAAATGAGCCATTTTGCTGAATCTATCAACAATAACAAATATGCTATCTTTTCCTTTTCTAGTCCTAGGCAGCCCCAAAACAAAGTCCATAGATATGTCCATCCAAGGTGCATTAGGAATAGGTAAAGGAGTATACAGCCCATGAGGTAAAGACTTAGATTTTGCTTGTTTACATGCAATACACTTGGCACAAATTCTTTCAACATCCTTTCTCATGTTTGGCCAATAGAAATGTTCATGCAGAATGTCTAAAGTCTTAAATATCCCAAAATGTCCCATGAGTCCTCCACTATGTGCCTCACGCACAAGCAATTCCCTTAATGAGCAACTAGGCATGCATAATCTTCCATCCTTAAACAAGTACCCATCATGCCTATAAAACTTCTGAAATGCAGAATGCTCACATGCTTTATAAACATTTGCAAAGTCAACATCATTGGCATACATATCCTTAATTTGCTCAAAGCCTAATAACTTAGAACTAAGAGTTGAGATTAAGGAATACCTTCTTGAAAGTGCATCTGCTACTACATTGTCTTTGCCACGCTTATACTTTATCACATATGGAAATGGCTCAATGAACTCTATCCACTTTCCATGCCTTCGGTTCAGCTTGGTTTGCCCCTTTAGATGCTTTAATGATTCATGATCTGTATGAATAACAAACTCTTTAGGCAATAAGTAATGTTGCCACACTTGTAAAGCTCTTACCAAAGCATACAACTCCTTGTCATAAGTGGAATAATTTAATTGTGCACCATGAAGCTTCTCACTAAAATATGCAATTGGTTTCCCTTCTTGCATCAAAACAGTACCTATGCCCACACCTGAAGCATCACACTCTAATTCGAAGGTCTTATCAAAATCTGGTAAAGCAAGAATTGGAGCAGTAGTTAACCTTTCTTTTAACAAATTGAATGCCATTTCATGAATTTTAGTCCAATTAAACTTTACATCCTTTTTTACCAATTCATTTAATGGTGCAGCAATGGAACTAAAATCTTTAACAAACCTTCTATAGAAACTAGCCAAACCATGAAAACTTCTTACCTCACTCACGGTTTTAGGTGCTGGCCAATCTCTTATTGCCTTTACCTTTTCATCATCAACCTCAATTCCTTGTGCACTAACCATAAAACCTAAGAATATGATTTTATCACTACAAAACATGCACTTTTTCAAGTTGGCATATAATTCTTCCTTTCTCAAAACATCAAGAATAACCCTAATATGTTCTACATGCTCATCTACTGATTTGCTATAAATGAGTATGTCATCAAAATATACAACAACAAATTTACCAAGATATGCACGCAGAACATGGTTCATTAATCTCATGAATGTACTAGGTGCATTAGATAAACCAAATGGCATAACTAACCACTCATAAAGACCATATTTTGTTTTGAATGCAGTTTTCCACTCATCTCCTTCTTTCATCCTAATTTGATGGTAACCACTTTTTAAATCAATCTTAGTAAAAATGCAAGAACCACTCAACTCATCAAGCATATCATCAAGTCTAGGAATTGGATGTCTATACTTCACCGTGATTTTATTGATTGCTCGGCAGTCCACACACATTCTCCATGATCCATCTTTCTTTGGGACTAATAACACCGGAACAGCACATGGGCTAAGACTTTCACGCACATGTCCCTTTGCTAGCAACTCCTCCACTTGCCTTTGAAGTTCCTTGGTTTCCTCCGGATTACTTCTATAAGCTGGTCGATTAGGAATTGTTGAGCCCGGAATGAAGTCAATTTGATGCTCAATCCCTCTTAAAGGTGGTAAACCTTTGGGTACATCTTCTGGAAAAACATCTCCAAATTCCTGTAAAAGAGAACTAACACAACTAGGCAAAGGGTTATCAAGGTTAGATGTAGAAATCAAGGTCTCTTTGTACCTAAGTACAATCAGACTTCTTTTCTCACAAAAAGCACTCCTTAACTCCTTTTCTTTTGCATAGAAACACTCTCTTTTATTTTCTCTCCCTTTCTCTTTTTCTCTCACCAATGGGCCATTTCTATCATTCTTTTTCTCACACTTGGCCTCTTGTACTCCATTTTTATTTGTTTTACCCTCACCACCAGAATTCTTTTCAAATGATCTCAAAATATTTACTTGATCTTCATACACTTGTTTAGGTGACAATGGAGCAAGAGTGAAATTTAAACCATTTAGGCTGAAAGAATAATGATTCTTAAAGCCATCATGCAAAGCTTTTCTATCAAACTGCCATGGACGACCAAGAAGGATATGGCTAGCATGCATAGGCACAACATCACAGCAAACTTCACCCTTGTATCTCCCAATTACAAAAGAAAACAGAACCTGCTTTGTTACTCTCACCTCTCCACTATCATTTAACCATTGCAGCTTGTAAGGACTAGGATGTTTTGTGCATGCTAACCCTAATTTATCCACAAAATCAGTACTAGCAACATTTGCACAACTACCCCCATCAATGATCATGCTGCACACTTTTCCATTCACAATGCAACGAGTATGGAAAATGTTCTCTCTTTGATTACTTTCTTCATCTTTTATTTGCATGTTTAAAGCTCTTCTAATAACCAAAGATTCACCATGGGCAAGATATTCAATAATATGTTCAATTTCTTCTAATGGTGGCATGCTATCATTATCATCATCACTTTCATGTTCACTAGCACTATCAATTTCACCATTATCTCGTATCAACATGATTTTCTTATTTGGACATTGAGAAGCTATATGCCCTACTCCTAAACATCTAAAGCATTTAATGGTACTATGCTTTTGATTAGAGTTAGATGTTTTAGAGTTACCTTTAGGGTCATCTAGAACTTGTTTTTCCTTTCCTTTAGGATTATCATCTTTCTTTGGCCATTTTGAAGTGAAACTAGAGCTAGAATTAGAAAATCCCTTTGCTGCTCCCTTGAGTTTCAGTTGCTTCTCCACTTTCATGGCCATGTGTACCATATCTTCAAGCTCCACATAATGATGTAATTCAATTATGTTAGCTATCTCTCTATTCAGCCCACTCAAAAATCGAGCCATAGTGATTTCTGGATCCTCCTCTATATTAGTTCTACTCATGATCATCTCCATCTCCTTATGATAATCCTCCACTGACATGGATCCTTGAGTTAACCGCTGTAATTTTTGGTGAAGCTCCCTATAGTAGTAAGATGGTACAAATCTCTTCCTCATCACAGTTTTCATTTCAGCCCAAGTAGTGATGGTTCTTTCTCCATTTCTCCTCTTGGAAATCATCAATTGATCCCACCAAATTAGTGCATAATCTGTGAATTCAACTGCTGCAATTTTAACTTTCTTCATTTCACTATAATTATGACAATCAAACACCAACTCAACTTTTCTTTCCCATTCAAGGTAAGCTTCAGCATCATTTCTCCCCTTGAAGGATGGTATCTTCATTTTTATGGAAGATATGTTACTATCCCTTTGTTGAGGTCTTCTTTGAGCAATTGATTGCTCACTTTCTTCATCATCTTCCCTCTCTATCTCATCATCATTCATCATGTTTCCTCTCCCTCTATTCTGCCCCCTTCGATTAGTATCATTCCGCTGCCTTTGCATTATGCTGTCTACATCACCTCTCATGTTGTTTATGGTCAAATCAAACCTTTCAAATCTCCTTTGCATTGCCTCTAACATGAATGCTATATCATTTATGGTCATATCACGTTTTTCACTTCCAGAATTTGACATGGTGTAAGAAGAACCTACAAGAAAATGTTAGTAAAGAAAATTTTCTCACCTCACTCCCTTACGTGTTTCACTCAAGATCAGATTGACACTCCTCTTGTATTTCACTCAAACCTTGGTCCCTTTTACCTCTCAATTCTTCTTTTATCAAGTTGAATTTCAGAATTGAATCCACTTAAATCAAGTAGAATAAGTTTTGTTTTAAAGACTCTACAAGGAACCTAATGAACAAAATGAATTCTGCAATTCTAGAAGCAATTTAATTTTAGACAACAAGAACTGAAAGTTATCACAAGAAGCAAAAGTATTTGTGTTAATCAAACCAAAGTAACTATGATTGAGAATTAGCTACTTAATGCATACAAGAAACAAGAGGTATATGAAAGAATGAAACTAAGAATACAAAGAAAAACAATTCTGGATCCTAAAAAAAAAACAGAATTCAAATCACTCCAATGAGTAATCTGAATATGCAACCTAAATCTATTCCCAATGCAAGAAAGGCTCTAAATATCAGATTTTAAATGCTAAATGGATGCATAATGAGGAGCTGATGTAATTTGATCAAATATAATAAGGTAGCAAGCTGTTAATGGTATAAATATGCAAAAAATCTCAAACACTTGTGAAGAAAAATTCTGGACAGAAACAGGTACGATTTTTTTTTTCTTTTATGTTGAGGAAGTTGAATCTGATTCTCTTTTTTTTTTGTTTTTCTTTTGATCTTTTCCTCTTTTTTTCTTTTGAACTTTCAGTAAACAAGGATAGAAATTGAAAAATTAAACAAAAGTTCACAGATTTGAAGAATAAGAACAAGGTGCAACAAGAACAGAAAATGAAGAAATATAGAAACTGAATCTGATTCGTTTTTTTTTTCTTTGGATAATTAAAACATAAAAGATATCTAGAGATTTATCTTCAAGCCAAAGCTCTGATACCAAATGATGCGGAACCCATGGATCAAATATTACATCTAGAACCCCACATACACATCTAGCATAGAATCTTAGAACTCAAAAGCAAATCCTCCCTACCAAACCCACAACTAACCTGTAATTGAGAACTTGGGTGATTGGGATGAAGAAATGAATTGATTAAAACGCCACAAGTAAGACTTGATAAGTTAGAACCAATTCTTCATGCAACAAGAATAAGAAGAAAACCTCTCAAACTTGAAAACACAGAAATTACATTCAACAATTCTGGAAATTCGTAGTCAACCCTATTAAGTTCTTTTTCCCATCCTTATATAGTTGGAAAAGAAGAACTAATGGCTTAAAGTCTAGGTTTACATGTATCTAGTCACAATAGCATTAATTGTTCATCCACCTCAATAATATACTCTAAATTACTGCCCATAATTCTGACAACATTGATGGGCAGATTGTACATTCATTTTGGTGTTGGTTCACATGTGTCTAGTCACACTAACACTAAACCATATCAATATTTTATTCCAAATTCGTGCTAATGCCCATCACCATACTTATGGGCAGATTCTTCATGCTTGTTGGTGAGTTTCTGACTTCCTCTTCATGGTCCATCATATTCACTACAAGTTGGTCTCCCTCTTCATTAATCCACCTTTGTATGAAGTGCTGGAACACATGCT